>CM062818.1:239681586-241090426 GCA_031772625.1 Pinus tabuliformis | reverse complement strand
GTTTTTTGAGTTGTGTATGCAGATTCAAGAGGATATAGGTTGTTTTGTTTTCAGTGTAACAGGAGCATAGAGAGTCAAAATTTGGAACCAAGACAGACGCTGGATAGCTAATTTAGAGAACTTTCTTGTGACAGTGACCAAAAGTGCCTGTGTGCATGATCAGTTTGGTAAATTTCTATGTAATCAACCTCCTCGGATTCAATCCTAATAAAGTGGTCGCCCATCTTGAAAGCGGACCTGGAGACGTAGTCCATCAGGGATGAACTCCGTAATCAATCTTGTTGTCTGGTATCACTGTGTTTTGCTGCTTTTCACTTTTGTTTTTACATCTTTCTTATGTTTATCATCTGTCGTAAAGTCTTTCTTCTCAAGCAGTTCTCACGTTTAAGCACTTTAAGTTAACATTCAGTTCACTGTTGGCATAATCAATTCTACTTCAGTTTAACATATGATCATTTCAGATCATATAATTTGGTATCAGAGCAGGTTGCATTTGTAGAATCTGTCAGTGAATGTTAACCAGGTCAAAGTTACAACATGGAGAAGGAACCTTCGAGGAGATTGATCCAAAGATTGGAAAGTGAAGAGTCGCTCATAAGTCGACCATGACAGGATCTGATGCAGGTGAAAATCCTAAAACTAATATGAGAGATGAACAGTTTTAGCAAGCATTCTTGACTATGCAGCAGATGTTGGGAGAACTCTACGAAGATAAGAAGGCGAGAGATGCAGCTTCTTCTTCAAAGACATCAAAGAAGGACAAATGTAAAGGCAAGGCTGATAAACCTCCTTCACCTCCATCATCTCCATCATCATCATCTTCTTCTTCTTATTCCAGTGCAGAATCTGAAACAAAAAAGAAACCTAAGAAAACATCTGTTTTAAAACTTGATGTAAAATTTTAGTTACCTATTTATGATGGTGAAATGAATCCTGAAAAGCTAGATAACTGGATAAAGCAGCTAGAAGTGTATTGTCGTATTCAGAACATTTCTGACAATAAAACAAAAAATCAGTTAGCTACACTTAGAATGGGGGGAACAAATTTAATCTAGTGGGAAAGTAAAACTCAAATAGATGTAAAGTGGAAAGGTAAAGTCATCTCTTCATGGCTAAGTTTTTAAAAGCTCTTAGGAAATAATTCCATCCTTTAAGATACATGCAGCAAGATGTTATTGATTGGCAACATTTGAGGCAAGGTAAAGGGCATAGTGTTCAGAGTTTACTAAGGAGATCAAAAAGAAAGCATTGGCACTTGGTATTTCATTGGATACACGTGAAACTTTATTAAAATACATCGACAATTTACATTCATATTTGCTATCTGCAGCATACATTATTGATGTTTAATCCCGATGATTTTGATGAAGTGTGTGTTCAAGCTATACGTGTTGAATTAGGTGGCAAACCATTCAAGTTTTCATAGAAACCATCTAGGCAATTGGAAATCAAGGATTCCAAAGACATCAAGAAGAAGGGCAATCTGAAGGGAAAGAGATCAATGACAACTGAGAAGGAAGGTGAAAGACCTACTTGTACTCATTTCCAGAGGATCAAACATGATGAGCCCAAATGTTGGAAACTTCACCCAGAACTCAGACCAAAGAAGTTTAAGAAGAAGAAAGGTGAAAAGAAGTCCAATACAACAATCCAACAAGATTTGGGCTCCGACTTAGGTGATGAAGGTAAAATAACTACAATTGTTTCAACAGGTAAAACTTTTGATACTAGTTCAAGTTCTAGCACTTCTATACCTTCTTCAAACTGAAATCATATAAATGAGGATAAAAGGGTTGAACTATTTCACATAAGGATAACTTCTAAGCACACAAAGATAGATAAATTATTTGATAGTGGATCACAGGAAAATTTAATATCTGAAGATTTAGTTAAGAAATTGGGTTTTGAGACACATAATCATCCAAGACCATACCCTCTAGGTTGGTTAAAGACTCAGATTAATGTCACAAAGCAGTGTCAGTTAAAATTTGCCATAACAAATAACTACATTGATGAAGTGGATTTAGATGTGATTCCAACATATATATGTGGAGTAGTGTTAGGAAGTCCTTATATCTATGATCGTTATGTGGTGTTTTATAGGAAAGAGCATAAATATCATCTTAAGAAAGATGGGATTGAATTTATTGTCAGGGCACATAAACTTAAAACACACTTGGATTTAGTTTCAGTTAATCAGATGAAGAGATTAATAAGTTCAAGTAAGAAATATGTACTTATGGTTGTAAAAGAACAACATAAGGATCGACAAGATGTTTTTTCAGGTTGTGAATCTCAGTTCAAAGATAGATTGGTTAAAGTGGTAGATTCTTTTCAAAATATATTTAAGGAACCAAAAAATATTCCTCCTAAAAGAGAAATACAACATGAAATACAATTAATGTCTGATGCCCCTCTTCCTAATATTGGAATGTATCGACTATCAGTTATAGAGAACGAAGAAATAAAGAAACAAATCCAAGAATTGATTGAAAAAGGTTTTATTCGACCTAGTTCATCTCCATGTGGCTCACCCATAATTTTGGTTCCTAAGAAAGACGAGACATGGAGAATGTGTGTCGACTTCAGGGCCTTAAACAAGATAACAATAAAAAATAGGTATCCTCTTCCCAGGATAGATGATTTACTTGATCAACTGAAAAATGTTGTCTATTTCACTAAGTTAGATTTAAGAAGTGGGTATCATCAAATCCGCATAGCAGAAAATGACATCTGGAAGACTGCATTCAAAACTAGAGAGGACTTTTTGAATGGGTGGTAATGCCTTTTGGTTTGTGTAATGCAACAACAACTTTCATGTGTGTTATGAATGATGTTTTCCACACATACATTGATAAATTTTTCATAATATACTTAGATGACATTCTGATTTTTAGTTCCAGTATAAAAGAGAATGTTAAGCATGTTAAGCAGGTTTTCGAAGTATTGCACAGAGAAAAGTTGTACCTTAAACTTTCCAAATGTGAGTTTGGGAAAACTTCACTGAATTATCTTTGTTACATAGTTGGAGGTGGAAGTTTAAAAATAGATCTAGCTAAAATCGATGTAATTGTTAATGGCCAAGACCACAAAATGTGACTGAAGTTAGAAGTTTTTTAGGTGCAATTCAATATTGGAGAAAATTTATTGCTCATTTTTCTTTGATTGCTTCACCATTACATGCTTTAACAGGTTCTAAAGTTCCCTTTTAGTGGGGAGGTAAACAACACAAATCGTTTGATACACTTAAGAAGAAAATAGTCACAACACCAATCTTAGCTTTACCAGATATTCAACAACCATTTGAAATTGAAACAGATGCTAGTGGTTATGCAATGGGTGCAGTCTTACTTCAAAAAGGGAAACCAATTTGTTTTCATTCAGAAAATTTTTCTAAGGCAGTAATGAATTATCCGACATATGATAAAGAACTATTTGCTTTGGTTGAAAGTGTTAAGAAGTGGAAACATTATTTAATGGGTAAGGAAATAGTGATTCACACAGATCATCAGCCGCTTTAGTACCTTCAATCTCAAACTAAGTTGCAACAATCTCGTCATTATAGATGGATGGGATTTCTTCAGCAATTTCACTTAGTAATTAAGTACAAGAAAGGTGTCACAAACAAAGTAGTTGATATGTTGTCTAGACCATCTTTGAATGCTTCAGTAGTGCTGCATAGTAGTTCTTTAAAGCATGAAAGTTATATAGAACAATATAGTACGGATGATGATTTCAAAGATATTTATGAATCACTAACTCATGGTGCTCAGGTGGAAGAAATCAATTATCATGTTCATGACAGGTTGTTATATCATCTGGGTAAGTTATGCATACCACAGACAGAAAGAGTGCATGTTGTCCGGGAAGCACATTCTTCTCGCATTTCAGGACATTTTGGAGTAAGAAAAACAATGGCACAAGTTCAAAGGTATTGTTACTGGCCTCGTATGTATGAAACTGTTGCTAAATACATTAAAGGATGTGTGATGTGTTCGACCAACAAACCAAGCAATCGAAATATTGGTTTGTACATGCCACTTCTAGTTCCTTTGCGACCATGGGACAATATTTCCATGGATTTTGTTGGAGGACTTCCTATGTCCAGGAGAGGGCATGATTACCTATATGTTGTGGTTGATAGATTCAACAAGATGTGTATTATTGTTCTATGCAAAAAGCAAGTGACAGCTGAACAGACTGCAAAGATGTTCTTTGATCAGGTATGGGTTCATTTTGGGTTACCTACTTCCATTATTTCTGATCGAGACACTCGTTTTGTAGGAGAATTTTGGTCCACTTTATGGGAACTCATGGACACAAAGCTGAAGAAGAGCACAACTTTTCATCCACATGTCGACGGACAAACCGAAGTGGTGAATAGGACAATCATACATATTCTCTGAGGTTATTGCAGTAAACATCCTAAGTTGTGGGATGAATCTTTACCTTATGTGCAACATGCTTACAATCGAGCCTTACATTCATCAACTAATCGATCGCCATTCGAAACATGTTTTGGGTATCTACCGAAGTCACCGATGGATTTCATGTTTGGTGAAGAGGATAAAGTGGGTGAACATGATGATGCGAACAAAGCAGTTAAGTTCATTCAACAGATACAATAGATACATGCAACAGTGCAGGATCAATTAGAGAAGAGTCAGGCCAAGTATAAAATGCGCCATGACAAGCATCGAGTCGATCATCATTTTCAGGTCGGCGATCAGGTATGGTTGTATATCAGTAAAGACAGGTTGAAAGGAGAAGGTAAGAAACTGAAACCTATCAGGTATGGCCCTTTCAAGATTATGGAAAATATTGGAAATAATGCATTTCGATTAAATTTACCTCCTTACATGCGAATTTACTCAGTTGTAAATGTGGAAAATCTGAAATTGTATGAACCTCTGATGATCATGGATCCCAAGGAAGATACACAGATTCCGACTATTGATGATTTGGCACCTGAGTATATGAATGAGTTGCAAGAAGATATCATCTTGGACATGAAGATTCAATCTTCGAGTAGGACTCAAGGGCATGAATCCGAGCAAGGCAAGGTGGATGGAAATATGAAAAGTGAGGGAACTGTACCCTCACTTGATATCTACTTAAAATGAAAATTTTATGGTCCAAAAGCTTTCAAGTGGAGAGGATTGATCTAGGAGGATCTCATCAGATCAGTTACACAGGTTCAGTTCATTGTCAGTGTGCAGTTCATGGGCATCGTTCAATCATCGTCAGTAATGTGGTCATTGGGTGGTGTCACATTGTGACAATTTTATTGTAAAAGGGTTTATTTTAATTGATGTATCAAGTCCTAAAAGATTTGTATCAAACATTGTAATAAAGCCTAAACACCTAATCTACAAACCTATGGTGAAAAAAGCGATGTAACACCTAGTTTACAATCCTAATCCTAACCCTCAGACATTATAAACACATTACATAAACAAATAGATTGCAGAAAACATTATAATTCCAGCCCATAGTCCTAACCTCCGGGCTTGGAGACCGCAACGGAACCATGTGCTATGTGACCAAACAACGAAGTGACAGAGGTTACATAAAATGATTCCTGTAGCAAATAGCCTCATCGGAACCACGTAGCATGTGAACAGTCAGCTGTAAACCGTGGAAGTCAGCTAAAAACTGGGCGGAGGTTACATAACCATGACATGAAAACCACAAGCATATGAATGAGCAGTAATCATAGACCGGAACCGCGGGAGGGTAATCGCGTAGGTGGCAGTCAGTCAGTCGACTGCCAATCAAACTTACTGTTCACATGGGCCGTTAGCCAAGAGCATGCCGTTAGTTAAACCACCTACAATTTATGTTTATCCAAAGTTCTAAAATGGGTTTTTTTTGGTTATTTTTGTCATTAAACTAATTCGAGGACCTTGTAACAAATCCCTAGGTGTCAAAAAATGACAAGATTGAGGCATATGAACCCCTTTTGCTAGCTCATTCAATCCTAAACTTGGCATGAAGGAGTTAGAATGCATTTTCAGGGTTATAAAGGCAGTTTTTCTCATTGAAGATGGGAGAGTGATTTTTTGAGTTTTGTATGCAGAATCTGGAGGATATAGGCTGTTTTGTTTTCAATGTAACATGAGAATCAGGAGTCAGAATTGGGAACCGAGACAGGCGTTGGAAAGATAATTCAAAGAGATTTCTTGTGACTGTGACTAGAAGTGCCTATGTGCATGATCAGTCTGGTAAATTTGTTGTGTAGTCAATCTCATTGGATTCAATCCTAATAAAGTGGTTGCCCCTCTTGAAAGCAGACCCATAGACATAGTCCATCAGGGACGAACTCCGTAATCAATATTGTTGTCTGGTATCACTGTGTTTTGTTGCTTTTCACTTCTGTTTTTACATATTTCTTATATTTATCATCCGTCGTAAAGTCTTTCTTCTCAAGCAGTTCTCACGGTTTAAGCACTTTAAGTTAACATTCAGTTCACTGTTGGCATAATCAATTCTACTTTAGTTTAACATATGATCATTTCAGATCATGATTGCGGGGATGGCCACATCCTAGTAAATTTTCCAATCAAAGTCCTCTCTGAATATGCAAGAATCATCCTTCGAACCCCCTTGGGGAGGGCCACAGAGGGGATGCCTTCAACTCTTTTAACAAACTTAGAATTCATATCAAATGAATAGGCTTGTTTTGACAAGGAAACCACAAGAGATTTGAATGTGACCGCCTCATCCACATGTGAA
Organism: Pinus tabuliformis; assembly: GCA_031772625.1. Taxonomy (NCBI): domain Eukaryota; kingdom Viridiplantae; phylum Streptophyta; class Pinopsida; order Pinales; family Pinaceae; genus Pinus; species Pinus tabuliformis. The sequence continues at coordinate 241,083,691 of CM062818.1, read as the reverse complement.
GGAGGAGGGGGAGGACCCCTCTCTAGGGACGCCATCGCGACATAGGGTTTATACAGTCAGCTTTTTGCCAGGAAATCACATTTAGAAGTTGTTTTATATCGAAATATATTAATAACATAGACATTTAAAATATTTATTTAAAGGAGATTCGATTTTTTTTTAATATAAATATATATGAATTTGATGTTAAAAATCCATTGATAATATGGATATTGAAATATTTTGTTTAAAAGAGACATTGAAATATGTTATAATGTAAAGAAATTATACATCTTTTTCTCTCTTTCTCACACACACACACTTTCAATTACTTTAGCTCTATCTATATAAAGTTGATACAAAATTATGTTATTTAATACACTCAATGAAATATCTTATTTACAGATCATACTATTTTGTTACTAATATATATATTTTTAAAACGTCACATGTCAACTCTATGTTGAACATGGAATGGATTTCACATCTCTTTCATATTGGGAAGTAATATCTATATTATTTTAGATTGCATGTGTTAGTAATATATATATTTTTAAAACGTCACATGTCAACTCTATGTTGAACATGGAATGAATTGCACATCTCTTTCATATTGGGGAGTAATATCTATATTATTTTAGATTTCATGTGTCAAACTCCATATTGAATAGTGGAGGAATTACAAATCTATGTCATATTAAAAAGTAGGACAACAATTATAAATGAAATCAAATATTTTTTCTTCACAATTACATTATTCCCCTCAATATATAAAAAATGATGTAAAATAAAAGTGGATATTGAAGTAGTTTATTTATAGTTCACATTGAAATATTTTTAGTTATTAATAATTTTTAATTTGTTAATTTAAGTATTATTATTTATTATTAATTTTAATTACATTTCTCACTCATACTAGATTGTAAAGCGTCTTTCAACATAGTAAGAACTTTTTTTTTCAATTATTTTCTATATTTATTATATATATATATTATATATATATATATAATATATATATATATATATATTATATACTTTTTTCCCATGGGAAAAAGTCGTAATTTCTATTAGTATAAAGAAATTACATTTTGTAGATGCCAATGCATATTCATATGGAGGCTACTGAGCCTGTAGAGTTCACAGTCTGTAGATTTGAAAGATTGTCTAGAAGTCTCCACGCAGGGAGTCTACAAAATATGTACTGGTTTGACTATGATTTGATAAAAAATTAAGTCCTGCTCTACGCAGAGAGCGACATATAAACTATATGCTACCAAAAAAGAGTTGTTAATCATGTCCATACAGTGGTCATATATACATGATAATACAAAAAACAGTGCTTGCTGTATGTGGGCCTTATAGCCCATTTCCTATGGGATCATCAAAAGGTCTATGATAATGCTGATAGAAAGTTCCGTCTATCTCCTCCTGTATCAACCAGTCATTTCCTTGTCTGTGCGCTGCTTCTTTGGATAGTTGATCTGCGAATGTGTTTTGTTCCCTGTAGATGTGTTGACAGACAAATGATTCAAAAGAAGTAATCAGTCTTTTTGCTTCATCTAATATATGCCTCAATGAAAATGCATAGCAATGAGATGCATCATTCAGCCAGTTGCAAACAATTTTAGAATCTCCAAATAGTTGCAGGTGTCTGCAGTGTTTTTGTAATGCAAAGTGAATGATATGTTTTGCCGTGCATAGTTCAGCAAAGTTATTGGTGCCTCTGCCTAGGTTGATTTGGATCTTGTAGCAGTGCAATTCATTGAGATAAAGGATGGCTCCACCCCCACAGCCTGCTTCCTGAGCGGAGCCATCGAAATAAGCCCAGGGCTTGGTTTTATCTATGATCTTAGGTGTGATGGAGTGGGGGGGTAGACGAATCCACTTCGGGGAGCAAGTCAAAGTCTGCAATCGTGTGGTGCAAAATAGCAGGCCAATGGGGGATCTTTAAGTTAAAGATGGCCTGGTTACGCGCAATCCATAAAGCCCAGCATACCAGCAAAGGTATGTTAATGGATTTTCCGGAGTGATTTTGACACCAATCATTCCAAGCTTCCATGAGATTGTTCCCTTGCCAGTTCTTTAAGCTTGGATAGTGAGAGATGAGGGATTGCCAAAATACTATAGCTGCTGTAATTCAAGAATAGATGCTCTGTACTTTCTTCTTCCCTGCGGCATAAATGGCATCGGAAGGGACCATAAAATGATCTCTTCATTAGATTGGTTCCGGTAGGAATCTTATCGAAGAGGATATTCCACATCAATAAGCGTGTGCGAGGAGCAGCCTTAAGCTTCCAGAGCGTTTTCCAGGTTGGGAGGATGTCCCGAGGCTTGAAGGGTTCCATGAGCCTTTTATAACCTTGTCTCGGGGTGTATAATCCATGTTTAGCAAAGGCCCAAATGATCTCATCCGGTCCTTCTGTAAGCCTGATATGAGCCTGGGTAAGGGCATCCGTATAATCCTGCCATTCGAGCTGCCACTGAACAGGTATCTCCAATGCTTGCGCTGATATCCATGCCTGTTGGAGAAAGGTAGAGTTGTCGTTATCGCCGATGTGCTTTATGTGTGTTACTCCTATGCTATGTAGATATCTTATAAGGTCTGCAGATAATCTATGGGCATTGCCACAGCCGACCCACGGGTCCAATCCAATTCGAACAACATTTCCTTCCTTTATACGCCATGTAATTCCTTCTCGCAGAAGTGATAGTGAGCATATGACCGCTTTCCAGATATTAGATATGTTATGACTAGTTCCATGTTGCAGACGGAACCAGTCCATTAAATTCAATGGCTTGATGTATTTTACTTGGGCAACACGGGTCCAGAGACTGTTTGTGGTGAGGAGCTGCCACCCAAGCTTGGCTGCTAATGCTCTGGAGAATAGATCAAGCCTCTTTATTCCCCATCCTCCCCAACTTTTGGTTTTGCAATGGTGTCCCATTTAACCCAGGCAAAAAGCTTCCCCGGTTGATGTCCTTTCCAAAGAAATCGACAGCATATGCTTTGTAATCGGCTCAATATACCTTTTGGTATCCAGGCCAAGGTCATCCAGTAGACTGGAGTGGCTTCAATAACTACTTTAATGAGAACCAATCTGCCTGCTCGAGAGAGATATTTGTGATACCATACCTGTAGTCTTTTTTTCCACTTTCGCTATGAGCCAAGTCCAGTCTGCTATCCTGTATCCGAGTGGTTTTAATCTAAAACCCAGGTACTTTATCCCATCTGTCAAATTCAATGAGGTGAAAGGGAAGCGATGTGATGCAAAAGTGAATTCATGTTGTGTGCATCCGACTGTAGTAATCGTTGACTTGCTATCATTGATCCTCATACCTGTAGCTTGTTGGAAAAGTAGGATTAAGTTATGAAGAGTAGTGGTGTCCCCAATTCTGCCATTTAAGAATATCATAATATCATCAACAAATAATAGATGAGTGAGATAAAAATTATCCGCAATTTTAATGCCAGTCAGTTGATTTCTATCCCGAGCAGATGTAATAATCCTACTTAATCCTTCCATAATAAGCAAGAATAGCAGGGGTGAGAGCAGACATCCCTGTCTGAGGCCCCTCTCTGAGGTGAAAAAAGAAGTAGCTTCGCCATTGAGTAGCACACTGTAGGACACATCAGTGATGCAGCTCATCATCCATTTGATATATTCATAGGGAAAACCAAGATGAGTCAACAACAGTCTAATATAGAGCCAGTTTGTTCTATCAAAAGCCTTGGATAGGTCCACTTTAAGTATCATTCCTTTCTGCTTTTTGACCTGCAAAGTATGCATGAGTTCTTGTGCAGTAGCAATAGCTTCGTGAATCTGTCTGTGATGAAGGAAGGCAAATTGCTCTGGGGATATGTGCCGAGAAAGAATGGGCTTCAGGCGGTTGGCTATGATCTTGGCAATGATCTTGTATAGGCAGTTATAGAGGGATATGGGATGGAAATCATCGAAAGAGACAGGATTGTTCGATTTAGGGATAAGTGAAATGAATGTGGATTTGATGGCAGAGGATATTCTGCCCCTCCTTCTGCAATTCTCCACAATCTTAAGAAGGTCCTTCCCCAGGATTTCAAAGAAAGCGATGTAAAACTCGATGGTCCAACCATCTGGGCCTCGACTTTTATCTTTTCTAAACCATTTTATAGTTGCCTCCAATTCATCCATAGTCACTTCCTTCAGTAGTTCTTCCGAATCTTCTTGAAGCACAAACCTGGGGAAATGTTCAGCCACCCTCATGATCTCCATGATATTTATATCTCTAGGAGCTTTGTATATACCCCTGAAGTGCTCTGTTGCTAACCTGGCCAGGTTCTTCTGAGATGAAACTGGATGCCCTCGCTCATCCCGCAGTTCCCAAATAGAATTGATGGATTTGCATCCATTGGAAAATTTATGATAAAACTTTGTGTTATCATCCCCCTCTGTGAGCCATATTGCCCTGCTCCTTAATATCCAACTTTCTTCTCTTTCCTTCAGAATATGTGAGCGCTTCGCGATGAGAGAGGAGTACTGTTCTTTGCTTTCTGGAGTGGGGAAGGTCCCAACTGATGAGTCCTCGAGTGAAGCGATGACTCTTTCAGCCTCCCTCAGAGTATTTTCATCGCGGATACGCTTCTGATGTGCCCAGATTTTAGATATCCTCTTAAGTTCTGATAATTTTCTAACAAATCCTTCTGCATGATCCTCATTTTCCCCAATATGGTTGGTTTGCCAATAGTTAGTTACCAACTGTACGTATGAGGGGTCCTTTAACCAAGAGGCATTAAATTTAAAGGGGCTCTTGATCTTATGATTAATGTCGACCATTTCTAAGAAAATTGGTCAATGGTCCGATATGCCTCCAGTTCCAACCCATTGACAAAAGCGGGGAGTCTGCTGTGAAGTGACTCCTTGATAAGAAATCTGTCAAGTCTTCTGGCCAAGCTTTGATCTCCACTGCGGTTGTTTGTCCTGGTATACTGTATTCTGGTAGAAGGAATGTCCACCCAGTGGTGTTCCTCCAGTAGATTGGAAATAGTGTCTGATAAAGAGTCTACCTGCGCCAAGTGTCCCCATGATTCACAGAATCCCAGTGAGAAATTTAAATCGCCTCCAAGTATAATGTTATCTGCCTGAAGTAATTCCGATTCCAGTAAGGTTCTCCAATAATTTGCTCTGTCAGCACAAGGGCCATAGACATTGATGATGCGAATGTCCATCTCAATGGAATAAGCAAAAATGTCTAAGCCAATGAATCCTCTGCCTCCCCAAATATTCCTGATCTCCATTGCTTTGTTACTAATCCCAATGGCTAAACCTCCGGATCTCCCGGACGCATCCAGTGCATGGAAGGTCCAATTGGGCAGCCAGGAGTTGAGAGTATGGATAAGAGGTTTGGCCAAACAGAGGGATTCTTGAAGAAAAATAATATCCGGCTGTGATGAGGTAAGCAGTCTCCTGAGTGCTAGTTTTTTGGCCAAACTAGCAAACCCCCGGCAGTTATAGGATATAATCTTCATGAGGGGTGTAGGGGGGGGGGGGCGTTCTTCGCTCTAAGGGCCCAGGGAATAGTTTGTTGTCGCCCAAGGGCGACTTCTTCGTCAACAGTGTGTCTAGCTTTGGTGATGCGAGAGGGTCGACCTCGGGAGTTCTTGAGCGCTGCAAGGGTGACTTCAGAGTCCAGACCAAAAGCATCGAGTCCTTTATCCTTCGATCGGGATCGAAGGGAATATCAGGGGGATACCGGGGGGGAAGGAATGGAGAGGGATGCGAGGGAGGATGATATCAGAGATGGCTGGCAAGGGGATGTCACGGGAGGTGGGAACGAGAGGGAGCAAAAGAAGAGGGAGGAGGGGGAGTGTCTCGAGGATAATGTAAAACCACAGAGGTCGAATGTGCTGATATAGGAGGTGTGCAAGTAATGTGATGAGATGTAAAGCCAACTGATATGCAAGAAACAGAAGGCAAAGGAGAGGGGGATGAATTTAACATACCTGTAGTCGCGATGCTCTCCCGTGCAGTCGCTGAGTGTACTGGAGCAGGAGATGTAGGATAGGGAGCAGTGGATTCTTTAGCAGCAACAATATTATCAGGAGTGCCTTGTGGATCTCCATCACCATGTGCTCGCTCCTCTTGATTCTTCTCCAGATTCAGCCTGGGAGTATGGTCCAAGGGAAGCTCGGACTCTCCATCCTGTACATATTCCCTTCTTTTCCGGAGGAGTGGACAATCCCTGTATAGGTGTCCGACTTTGTGACATCTTCGGCAGCAATACAGAATTCCCTCGTAGTCGATAATTTGCTTGCGAGCCGTGTCTCTCCATTGAATGGTTATGAACTCTTGTAGTCCTCCCCTCGTATCTAGATTAATAAGAATCTGGGCATATGCCATCATGCCAGTGTGCTGGTAGGATTTATCGTAGTCCATGTAGGAGCCAATTGCGTTGCCAATCCTCCTGAAGATATCTTCTGACCAGTATTGTAGTGGTAGGCCTGGGAGTCGAATCCATACGGGCCCAATGCCAATCTGCTCCGTCTCGGGGTCGAATAAGGGAGTCCATCGCTTGAGGAGCACCGGGGCATGTTCAAAGTGCCAGTAAGAGGACAAGACCCAGTTGGTATGATCAGCATGAGCGAACCTCAATGCGAACCATCCCCTCATGAAAGTTTGCACGAAAGGGATGTCCACCAAATGTTGACCCCAGACTTCCACTGCCCAGGTCTTCAAACGTGTTGCCGTGTAGTTCTGACCTCTGATGCGTCCAACCAGTACTCGGTCCGCAAATTCCATAGTCTCACCCCACTGAATGTCCTCCTCTAGCCTGAGAAAGATGTCGTCCGCCTTTGATTTGAAACACCTGTACTTCTTTTTAGGGCCCTGGGGGGGATTTAGGTTGTGTGGCCGGCCTAAGGGAGGGGCGATAACAACCACGAAAGCTAAAGATCTGTGTTGGTAGAGTTTCTGCAAGTGCGGAGTTGTGTGCAATTGCAAGCGGGAAAGATGTTGAGGAAATCGAATGATTGGTTTAATGATTGAATGACCAATGGCATGTGAATTAGTGGTGCTTCCAAATGAAAAATATACCACAGATTTTGAGAGGTTGATGATCTAACCACTGGATCAAAGGATCTACTCAACATATGCTTGCTTCTGTCAGGAATGTGCTATTTATCGAAGCTTCTATCTCAGTAAAAGAATTACATAGAATCCATTTAACTTGCTTAGATCGACCCACGCTTCAAAGACAGAACTGGAAACAAGATCGTTGATCTTCACTCTCAATCAACCATGGAAGATGCATAGAACAAAGAGTGGGCATGGAGGGTTGAAAACACTGATTGAAGCAAATCTATATCGCTTTTGTTTGTTGTAACAGAGGAATATGTATCTCCGAAGATGTCGCAGGAAATTGGAACGATTGCTAACATTAGCTAGAGGAGTCCGGATGAAGCCATTTTTCCCCAGGAGGGTTACAGATTGAACAATCCTTGTGGATTAAGTACTGCACAACAAGGCCTGCTAAGAGGGTAACCATAATTTGGTCTTGATTTTCTTCCGTGATCGAATCTCAAAGATGTCATTATAGATGCAGGCATTAGTGTATGGGCACACTTTAACCTTCCTAGATCAACCTTAGCTCATGAAAAAATACATAGTAAGTTCCCGCTTTTTATATACATCCACGGGGGATGATTCATGATAGGTTGGCCGGCATGATCTATTTACCCTCCATTTATTTGAGAATGGATTTTGAGATAAAATCCTTTCAGTCGGTTATATGCTTGCTATAAAGTCTTGCCTCCTCATGGCTTATAATGATAGTTTCAGTTTCGTCTAATGGGTCCATCAACAAACTACTCGATTCAGGAAAGTGTAAGCTTAAACCGCTAATGAGCCGGAAAATCATAGTTGAGATCGTATTACGCTTTTTCACGTATTTTTTGAATGGAGACAGTGCCAGGGGTAAGATTGCTTATCATGTTTCATTGTGTGTCACAAGAGTAGATGTGAAACTTCTACATATATGAAGAGAAGATCAAAACTTCACTTGTCGAATCTTTGATGACGTGATTTATGTGTTTAAGAAGATCTACACGCTTGACATTTTGTTCCAATGCTGGTTATCTCTAGGGTTTTTTTTAGATTTATTGTGTAGAATATTGTTTTTATAGTCGTGTATAAAAAGTGCAAAATTAATTACATAAATAGAATAATATAATTAAATTAGTGGTTCCGAGATAACATATTTCTAAATTGATTATGTAAATGTATTATATGATGATAGATCTTGTTATGCTTCAGACTTCAAGAACATACCCCTAATTTGATTATGTGAATATATTATATGCTCATAGATCTTGTTATGCTTTGGACTTTAATAGCATCAGTTACAAGTTATTTTTATGAGATTTTTGTGTTATACATGTCAGTTGTATAATTGACTGTTGTATACTTAGTACACAAACAATTTACCTAGATAATTGTCAAAACTGTAGTTCGTTGCATTTTGATGGATGGTAGTTAGTCCATAGATTGGTTTAGTATCGAGATTGTCCTTCAAGAGGTCAAGAAGTGTCAATTCTACAAATTTCAGCAACGATGGTTAGAGGAAGTTATGTTTTAAATGGAGGTCAAGTGGTAGGTTGAGCGGTGGTGAAAAAAGAGCGGTTCCTACTAGATTCTAGAGTGGGTGTAATTGTTGATGAAGACCATATGAGACATATGATGTTCATATATATTTTGTGATTCATGTAATAATGTATCTGTTAAGGGGGACTTGGAAATAACACTTACAATAACATATAGGTAGGATTGGTTTGTTGAGTGGATTGGGTTGTTGAGATATTTTATCAACAAACAATCCCTTAATTTAGAATTTGTTGGATCTCATAAGCACTATAAATGTGTTATGTAATTTAGGATTGGTTTGTTGAGTGGATTGGCTTGTTGATATATTTTCTCAAAAAAAAATCTCTTAGTTTAGAATTTGTTGGATCTCATAAGCACTATAAATGTGTTACGTATTTGAGTGTTTTGTGGTGTAATAGAAAAATAGCTTTTTTTTTGTACGTTTCTACTTTCTTTGTAAAATTAAGTTTAAGAATTATACATCTTCCTCACACATAAAAATGTATCTCTCTCACTCTCTCTCTATATATATTACTTTATCTCTTTACAATTGATAAAAGTATATCACTTCACATGTACGTCTAAATATTTAGACTCACAAACATGTTTATTTTAGAATAAGATTTTCAAAGATTAAATTTAATTATCAATAATTATTAGTTGGATGGTTGAGATTTAACCTCCACAAAATATTCTATAATATTCTTGGTGGTATGCACATATCAAAGGTTGAGATTTATCTTCAAAGTAGTTGTGCCATTTTTCTCTTTTAAGTTTAATTGATTAATTAAATAAAATGCCATATGGACAAGTGTCATATGAAACGACTGACGGTTTTTTGGGCTGTGGTATTAATAAACCATAGTACTATCTCCATGGTATTGCAACAAAGCCTATTTACAAATTAAGAATCTCCATAGTAGAGTGGGGGGAGTCTCCATAGTTAAGAATGTTGTTACGTGTTTAATGTGTATATGTTTAACTTATATATTGTTTTTTATAATGAATAATAAGAAAGATAATAATTTAAAATAAAGTTATAAATTAATTAATTAGAGTTTTGATGTTTATCATGGATTGATGCTTATAGGCCTTTTCCAACCATTTAATTTATATGGCCGTGCTACTTTATTTGTATTGAGACTAAAACTTATATATTCTTACCAAGTCATTTTATCAACTACAAATCGAGCAAGCACACTGAGAGTAAGATTTTTGATCTTTAATTAAAACTAATCAAACATATACAATTTTTTTTATTATAATAGTTGATATAGTTTTAATATTTAGAGAATATTTTATTTTTGTTTTAAAATGAGTATGGCCGTGCTACTTTATTTGTGTCGAGACTAAAACTTAAATATTCTTACCGAGTTATTTTATCAACTACAAATCGAGCAAGCACACTGAGAGTAAGATTTTTGATCTTTAATTAAAACTAATCAAACATATACAATTTTTTTATTATAATAGTTGATATAGTTTTAATATTTAGAGAATATTTATTTTTGTTTTAAAATGAGTATGTCACAACTCAAGGTTAGCAGCATATGAATTACACATATTCCTCATATTTAACTAGAGAATGAAATTTTTGACCTAACAATTTAAAACATTAAAAATTTAAATTTTAAATAAAAATAAATTTATTATTATTATTATTTAAATAAAAACATTAATTTTTTTATAATAATAATAATAAAGTTATAACTTAATTAATTTTTATAATTTGAGCAATCATGAAGCCTATAAGTATTTTCCAACTATTTAATTTATATGGTTGTGCTAGTTTATTTATGTTTAAACTGAGAGTTAAATATTATTACCACATCTCCTTCATACTATGTTGTAATATCAATGGAAAATGGAGCAAGCTAGTGGGAATGGGATTATTGATGTTTAATTAAAACTAACCAAATTCATTTTTGCTTTTGTTTTTGTTTTTATTTTTTTTGTTAATGATAATTGACATTGTTTTTATATTTACAAAATATAAAATTCTAATTTTAAAATGAGTATGTGTCAACTCAAGATTGAGCAAAATATGAATTACACATTTTCCTAACTATAGAATGAACTTTTTCACCTAACAACTGATAAGAGTTTAAAACATTGAAAATTTCAATTTTAAATAAAAATAGTTTGTTTTAAATTATTTTTAGTAAAACTTTTATTTATTTATTTTTATTTTCCACAAGAAAAAATCCATAAATTTCATTAATAAAAATAAAAATTACATTTTGTAGACACATATACTGTGTATACTCAAAGAGTCATGACATAAGCATGCCATTACATTTGTGAGTTGAAAAGTGCATGAGTCATGACATAAGCATTCCATTACATTTGTGAGTTGAAAAGTGCATGTCTAAAGCTGATATGAGAATGTACATTTGAGCACAAATAATAAAAAGGAAATTCAAAGTTGATCATTTTTCGTTGAATTTTTCTTTTTAGCCCTTCCTTCTTTGGACCTGTTGCCACCCATGAAGATCTGGGTCAACCAAAACCAAAGCTAGTTCTTTGCCCTCCTCCAAATGAGGGGGATCTTTGTCAAAGTCTGAACCCTCTAAGGAATGAGCTTGTTTGGTGCCACCCGGACATGCTAAGGGATGTTTCACTTCAAGATCCATACCTGACTATGGGGGAGGAGCATAAACATCTTGTTCTACATTCTCCTCCTCCCCTATCTTTTTGGTTTGTTTAGGTTGTATCTCTATGTTTTGATCCTCCTCTTCCTCTAAGTGAGTAGTATCACTAAACTACCATCCTTTTCTATTTGTCTCTTTTTTCTTTTTGGGATCTTTTTTTTTCCATAGGACACGAGGAGATGTCGTGTTTGGAAGCAAATACAACATCTGAAGGTCGTGTTACCGTAGTCTAGAATTTGAGACCACTGGAAAATATTATGCTTAAGAGTGATGTGATATGGTAATCCTTTGTTAAGGTCCACCTCCACACAGATCCTAGAAAAGGTAAATATTCCTTTTTAAGTTCTTTCTAGGTCTATTTTTTAAATTTTCCTAGTTTTTTCCCAATATCTTCAATGAATTGATGGTGCCAAAATGGAAGGTGAAGATTTGGGAGCTTAACCCATATTAACATAGAAATGAACACCATGGATGTCACATCAAAACTAGAAAACCACATGGTAATAAATTTCTTTTTGTGTATCAAATTGGACCACAAAAAATCCCTTTGAGCAGAGGTAAATATCATAATTAAATGTCCATGAAACTTTAAATTTTTATAAGAATTATGATGATTAATATTACATACAATTTAATTATATATATAATCACAAAAATAATTATAATATTATAACAATAATTATTTAGTTTTAAAATATCAAACAAATTTAATACTAAATTTAATTATCAAATTAATATGAGAGAATAATAAACATATATAATATAACTAATTAACTAGTTGAGAAATAATAAAACTGAAACGTTTTTGTTTTTTTAGTTTAGTTTTTGAATCTAGTATTTGGCTTGACACGTAACTACTAGTAAACCTATGGGGTCTATGGCATGTCCTCCACTCGATATATATCTTAGTAATCACAAATTTCACATTACTTTAATCACCAATTGAACTGCCCCATTGAGACTTAACTATAACATTTAAAACTATAAAGAACATTTTAATAATAATTCATAATAATTATTCAAAAAGGTTAACACTGGCTATAGAAAAATTCGAGAAGAAGGTATTCTGGTTTGAGGTGTACGTAGTCACCTTTGAATCAATGGAGCCTCTGTTGAAGAATTCTTGGTTGGAGTGGAGAAGTACTCTTATCGATGGAGCCTCTGTTGAAGAGTTCTTGGTTGGAGTGGAGAAGTACTCTTTTTATTTCCAGATTGCAGTAACAGTTTTTTTCAAAGACAATGAGAGTTGCATAATCTAGTGGTGACATGTTACTGTCTTTGGGAGTTTTAGGTGTTGGGACATATATAAACCAACAAACTATAAATGGGGCAAATGTGGGTATGAAGTAGGATGGGATACTGAGGCAAAGAACCAACCTTGGGTAGAGGGAGAAGGTTGTGCATGTATTTCAAGTCCCATCCATCATTATTTGGATGAATGAGGGGAGTAGACATGTGTGGGGGGACAAGATCACTAGTGCGTGACCACAAAAGAGAGAACCTGGGGCATGGTTCAGGTAAGTTCCTAGGGATTCCTAGAAAATTAGCCATCTCAGAAAGTAAAAAATCTCATAATAATTGGGAATTAGTATAGAAATGAACATAAACATAGGGCGACCTTTCTCCTCTCACTCCTAATGGTTAATTTCTGTTACCTTGTCTGCCTCTGCCCCTTCCTCTATTTATATTTAAGAAACTCATTCTCCAAATTAAATAATTATTTGACAAAAATTCGTCGCTGTAAGTGTTAGGGTCCTATAATTATAGGAAATATGATGATTTAGATGTTATTTGTTGCTCTCATGATGAAGATTTTAGCTTATTGACTCGCCCCACTTCCTCTCCATTTTCCATCATCCTTTACTCAACTTCCTGCTTTATCACCCACTTTCCTTGTTAATTCATCTGAATATTACCCCAACATAAGCCAAATACCCGCTTTTAAATCAGTAAGAATAGGTTTGTGTGACAAAAAGGTTATATATTGTAGAGATTCTGGTTTTAAAGCCTTGGATTTTATTCAAATTTTCATAAAAATTAAGCCCAAAAGCTTAGCTCCCACTCCATGCAACCTGCATTCACAATACCTAAGCCTAGCACACCTAACATCAAGCACAAGTGGGTAGCCTTGGGCTTGTGGGATAAATCCCATAAAGTGTATATATATATATATATATATATAGAATCCCTCTTTTTACCCCTTACTTCACAAAACCCTATTAATATAAAGTTTTGGACTTTATATTAATCTATCCTCGCAAGCCTATACTACCTCTTCCCCCTGCAAAGTCAACCAATGGCCCACCCCACACTAAGAATTAAACCCCCTTTATTTTTATTTGCCTCAAGTTTCGTAAAAAGAAATGAATGATTAAAATTACAACAGTTAACACTAAAAAAACATGCGAGATTAATGGTTTTACCAGCCCACCTTTTCGCTACATGGCAGCCCCATGTTATATTCCATCCTAAAAATAATACCACCTACCACTTTAAAGCGGTGCGATAAACCATTAACTGTTTAATTGTTTTGGTTTTGAATCTTATAAATGTTACAGGAATATAGGGTGGATTAATTTCAAGTGAAATACAAAGATATGAGAATGCGGTAATATTTCAGAGCTACGGGTGAAACCATACTTGAGGTAAAATTATATGGCTACAGGGAATATGAAACTAAGGTTGTGGAATGAGATTCAAAGGTAAAATGGTTTTACAACGACACATGAAATCACATGAAATTAATGAATAGGAGAGAAAATATAGCATTCATGTAAATGCATTTCAGGATAGAATATTAAGGTGAAATCAATTTACAGGCATGGTGGAATCAATTTATAGGCATGGTGAAATCAATTTACAGGTGTGGTGAAATCAATTTATAGGTGTAAAATCATGTTGCAGGTCAAAGTAAAAGAGTAAAGTGAGAATACTCTTCCAACCATACAAATCAACACATGGTTATATAAAACCATCCAAGGGTGAAAGGAATTTACATACAAATAAAATGAATTTACAGAGGAAGGAGTAATAGAAATAAAACTACACATGGTTTTGTGAATTCATGGAAGGAGAAAACAAAACCATGGATTGGAAACAACACATGGTTTTGAAGAAAATTAATTATAAATTGTATTTAAAATATTTTGGAAATATTATTCAATTATGTATATTATTAATTTTCCAAAATATTTTGTGACACTAATGAATGATAAAACAACAGGGAAGTCGAGAATCAACAAGCATTTGAGTGAATTAGTAAGAGAAAGATAGATACATCTGCATCTACTAGTTCATTTGCTAGCACAACCACAAATTTGGGTCCACATCTTACCTGCTCCCACTTCCACAACAACGACATTTGCGCAACACATTCCACCAGAACTATTGATCTACAACAATTAGAGCTTTTAGTTCATCTATAGTCTAAAAATGTCATGTCTGTTAGAGACAACATTTATTGTAAACAATTTGTAAATTTTGTATAAATACTTCTACTTTTGAAGTATTAGGGGTGGATTGTTTGAGATCAGAAATATTAGTGATCTGTTGGAGCATTGTAAGTTTTTTTTTTTAAATCATTGGAGCATCAATACTAAGCAGACCATTCATAGGATTCTTGTGGCTTAAATACTGGTGATGTTTTTCTTATGTTAAAGTGTTTCACTGTCATCTCTTCACTGTAATCATCTAAATTCCAATTGCAAAACAGAAAATGTGATGAATATGATTTACTTTTGAGTACCTTATTCTGGCTGCTTTTGCAATCTATATGTTTTCTATTGAAGGCCACACTAAAGAATTCTTGACTGCTCTTTAGTTCTGCCTGATTGAATGAATGCCACACTAAAGAATTCTTAATTTCTCTTTATTTCTGCTGAAGGTTTTCATTGTTCTTCCATCATCCACTTATTATTCTAAAAGATCCAGTAAATATTCCTAACTTGCCTTGAGTTTACTCTGTGAAAATTGATGCAACCATCCAATTTACCTTTTGACTCCATTGCCCAATAGATTCTAATTATATTGAATACAATCAGTCTTCCAAAACCCAAAACACAAGTACTATCATAACTACTCTAAGATTTTCAAGCAACAAAGATAAATTTTACAGAGAGAGCCCTCTCTGGGATTGGAAGGGCTAGATTCCCACCCCGAAGTTGGTTTGATGTTACATTCTTGTGATTTGTCCTACAACCTTCAAATTACAGGGTGATAATAGAAAGTATGGTGTCTAGGGATAAATTTTTCATATTTAGAGTTGTTGGTAGTCGGATCAAGTGTTGTGTATGTTGGCGTAGTTTTCTGGGCCAAGATTTACAAGTTGCATGTCCATAATTTGATTAAAAGCAAGTGTCTCAAAATGGTTCACACATTGCATATCCAAGTTTACCAGTAGCTAGTGGGGATTGGGTGGAAAAATATGAATCTCCTTTATATTAGATGGGTCTGGAAGAGCATGGTGAAGTAAGCATGTGTTTCATATCCTACACTGTGAATGTGTGCCATTTCTCTTAGATGGTATGGTCGATTTGCCAAATCCAGCGGCGTTGTGGGTGACCATTTTTATTCATGCATAGGTAATCAATTCTGGTTGTTAGTGGTTTCATATTCTTGAATTAGAATTAATTGGCCTTATAAGATGAGCATTTGGATCCGCTGCCAAGGTGTTACTTCATAAATTTACTTGACTGTGCATCCACTAGGTGTAGGTGCGTTGGCTTTCAAGGGAGGGTAATAGCTTTTGCAGAGTATTGTTTGGAGATTTTGATGGATCCTTGGTTTTGAATTCAGCGAGTGGTGTATTTCTCTTAGGGGTTTCATTGGGATCCAAATCCAGACAAGGGGCAAATGGATAGGGGGTCAACATGTGGAGCTGGAGACTCTAATAGGCAAGTGGAGGGGTATCTGCCTCAATTGTGATTTTTTCTCTGAAACGACTGCATTGCATTGGCTGAAGGGTGATCAAACATTATGGATGTTCCCTATGCCCCACAGTGCATAAATTGAATAAAATAATGTCCTTTAAATCACAGGTTGTGGGGCATCATTGCCGACGACTGGCCCTATGTTTTCTATTGTGTGAAAGGGCTACATTTCATTTCCTGAAGGGTAACCAACCAAATTAGATGATCATTTGGGACCTATACCAAATAAATTGAATAAACCAGCTTTGATGCAAAATTTGCTCTAAATCCGCAAGTTGTGTGGTGTCCTCGGTGACTACTATTTTTGGCCATTTGGCGGGTTTTTTGTGTCTATGGGGATATTTGAAATTCAGACAACTCAACAGTTGACATGGAAATTCAATCAATTTTTTTTTACAACATCCTTAATTCCAATGAACTAGTGGACATTACCATTATGGCAAATATTGAGGTGACAAAGAAAGATAGAAGTCATTCTGCCCACCTGTTATGAAACCAGCTCACAAAAAGATAGAAAAGAGAGATCCACTTCTTAGAATTCAACCTCTTCGAGGGGGCAACCTCCTTTACATTACATAAATGAACAATTCTTGGATGATACAAATGACAAAACCTCCTTTCTATCTATAGGAGTCTAAGGAGTCACAATATAATCCAGCCGACCTAACAATAATAATATAAAGCCACAAAAATAACAATAGAGGGATTCTATGGGGCACAGAAATAACAATATGGGGGTAATAGGGGCACAACAATATAAATAGGGGGTATAACTACAATAGTAATGGGGTAATCACTAGTATTATAGGGACCCAACATGCCCCTCTCCTTCAAAAAAGTTTTGTCCTCAACGCTTGAGTAGTTCTGGATACTTCTGCATAAAATTCTCATCCTCCCATGTGGAATCTTCAGCGGATAAGTTCTTCCACTTGATAAGATACTCTGAAATTGATCGATTTCGTAGCTGTCGAGTTCTTGTTTCTGTGATTGCTTCTGGTTCCAATATAATTTTTCCTTCCTCGTCAAGTTCTGGCAATATTGTTTGAATTGGGAGCTTGTCACCTATAACCTTCTTTAAACATGAAACATGGAAAACTGGGTGCAATCGAGAAGCTGCAGGAAGCTCCAATTTGTATGCCATAGTACCAATCTTTTCCAGCACCTTGTACGACCATAATACTTTGGTGATAATTTATTATCCTTCTTAGCTTGCTTTAGGGACATTTTCTTATATGGTTGTAGCCGTAGGAATACCCAATCACCTACATCAAAACTTCTTTCACTGCGATGTTGATCTGCCTGTTGTTTCATTCTATTTTGTGCCAACACGAGGTTATCCTTTAAGAGTTGGAGGACTTGTTGTTGATGTTCGATGTGATGTTCCACTGCCTGAACCTTAGAATTTTCTCTTAAATATGATGTGATGGATGGTGGTTGATACCCATAGAGTGCCATAAATGGGGTCATTTTTGTTGCTGTATGGAAGGAAGTGTTATACCACCATTCAGCTAGAGGCAATTTGACCCATTGTGTTTGTTTATCAGATACAAAGCAACGAAGATATCCTTCCAAACATTTGTTTACTATCTCAGTTTTCCCATCAGATTGAGGATGATAAGATGAGCTATGAGCTAACTGAGTACCAAGACAAGAAAATAATTCTGTCCAAAAATTTCCAGTGAAAATGGGATCTCTATCACTTACAATAATCTTTGGGTTTCCATGTAGCTTTTGAACTGTTTCCATAAATGCAGTAGAAACTGTACTGGCTTTAAATGGATGTGATAATGCACAAAAGTGTGCATACTTGGTAAGTCTGTCAACTACCACCATGATGACACTCTTTCCCTCAGACTTGGGTAAACCTGTGATAAAATCCATTGAAACCTCCTCCCAACGTTGGCTTGGAATGGATAAAGGTTGTAATAGACCTGGTGTCTTAATTGTTTCAACTTTATTTTGCTGGCAAACCAAACATTCCGCCAAAACTTTTGAATATCTGATTTAAGGCCATCCCAAAAAAATTCCTTCTTAACCCTGTGGTAAGTTTTTAAAAATCCTGAGTGCCCTCCTAAGGGAGAAGTGTGCAATTCCATAAGAATCTTTTGTTTTAGCTGGGAATTCTTACAGAGGTATAAGCGATCTTTGTACCATAACGAATCATTTTGCCAGCTAAATGTATCAGAAGTACTGGAATCTTGTTGTAGCTTTTGAATAAGTGCCCACACTTCTTCGTCATTCTTCCATTCCTCCCTTGCTTCGTTTATCCAATCTGGTTGGATAATAGAAATGGCACACAACAATGCTTCCACATCCTCATCCTTTCTTGAGAGTGCATCTGCCACCACATTTTGCTTCCCTTTTTTGTAGATGATTTCAAAGTCATAACCCAACATCTTTGTGACCCACTTTTGTTGCTCTTCAGAGGATAATCTTTGTTCTAAAAAGTATTTAAGGCTATCATGATCCGTTTTTACCTTGAAGTGTCTTCCCATTAGGTAGGGTCGCCATTTCTTAAGTGCATGGAGTATTGCCAACATTTCCTTCTCATAAATAGCTTTGCTTAAAAACTTTCCCTTGATTGGACGACTTTCAAAAGCAATGGGTCTTTCATCTTGCATTAGAACAGCACCAATTCCATTTCCTGAAGCATCACATTCCACAATAAAGGTTTTTGTGAAGTCCGGTGTAGCTAAGACCGGTGCTTGGCACATTGCCTCTTTAAGATGTTCAAAGGCCTTTGTTGCTTCCGAAGTCCATGAAAATGAATCTTTCTTCAATAATGTTGTTAGAGGTGCTGCTATTCTCCCATAATTCTTAACAAACTTGCGATAATACCCTGTCAACCCAAGAAATCCTCGCAGATGCTTTATGGATGTGGGGATTTTCCATTCCTTAATGGCTTTAATTTTGCTAGGGTCTACCTTAACTCCTTCATGAGATACAATATGACCCAAATATTCCACCTCCTGGACTCCAAAGAAACATTTGGATCTTTTTGCATATAATTGTTTCTCCTCCAATAGTTGTAACACCTTGTCAACATGTTCAACATGATCCTTCCAAGACTTGCTGTAGATTAGTATATCATCAAAAAATACTAACACAAATTTTCTAAGGAATGGTTTGAAAATTGAATTCATCAAACCTTGAAATGTTGAAGGTGCATTGGTAAGGCCAAAAGGCATGACCAAAAATTCATAATGACCCTCATGAGTTCTAAATGTTGTTTTCGGAATGTCTTCAATCTTCATTCTGATTTGATGATATCCGAACGAAGATCCAACTTGGTGAAGTAAATTGATCCATGCAATTCATCCAGTAATTCATCAATAACAGGAATGGGGAACTTATCTTTAATAGTGAGCTTGTTGAGCTCCCTATAATCTGGACACATGCGCCATGATCCATCCTTCTTGTGCACCAATACTACTGGAGCTGAGAAAGAACTTTGACTCGGTTGAATTATACCAGCCTCTAGCATTTCTGCAACCATACGTTCAATTTCACTTTTTTGGACATATGGATATCTGTACGGCCTGATGTTTGGAGGAACACTTCCTGGAATCAGATGAATAGCATGATCATGATCACGCATAGGTGGGAGACCTTTGGGAGTCTCAAATACCTTGGAATGATTGTCCAGGACTTTTTGGAGATCTGGAGAAATAGATGATTCCAATGTGGAAACATCTAGCGAACATAATTGTGCAATTACACCTCTTTGCTCCTTTTTTAGAAGCTTTGTCATGCCATTAGAGCTGATTATCTTTCCTGGTTTCCCTGCAATACCCCTTAATTCAACTTCCTTTCCTTCCATAGAAAATTTCATGAAAAGTTCTTGAAAATTAAAAGCTATTGTACCCAAGGATTGTAGCCATTGGACTCCTAGTACAACATCAGCACCTCCCATTGGAATGGAAAGCATTGGGCTAGTCAATACATATTCTCCCATGGATAGCTTGATATTATGGCACTTTCCAGAACAATTTATTGTTCCTCCATTTGCAATCATCACTTGACACTCTGGTGCTGGATATAGGAAGCAATTCAATTCTTTTGCTACCCTACAATGAATAAAATTGTGGGTGCTTCCTGAATCAATCAACACTATTACCTTTTTCTTCTTGATTTGTCCTTCTATCTTGATGGTTTGAGGAGTGGTAATTCCCGCCAATGCATTACAAGATATGGTCGGATTTATTTGTTCTTCATCTAGGCTTTGTTCCTGGAATATATCCTCTTCTTTTGACCTTTCTTGCTCCTTTTCTTCTTCCTCTTCACAATCTATGTAGAATAATTTCTTCTCAGCACACTTATGACCTTTTGTGTATTTTCTATCACAATTGTAACAAAGCCCTTTGCTCTTTTTTCTTCCAATTGTTGTGGTGTCAACCTTGTAGGTTGTGGAAGACTATGGGCAACAACACTTCCGTCTTTATAGTTGTGAACGGTATGCTTCCTAGTTGCCATAATTTTGCTTTCCATTTTTCTTGCTAACCTGAATGCCTTCTCTAATGAATCAGGTTCCCAAAGGCGCACATCATGTTGGATATTATCCTTTAAAGACCCTATGAACACATCAATCCTATGCTCCTCTGGAATATATTTTACCCTTATGTTCAATTTTTGGAACTCCTCAATGTGCTCCATTATTGAACCCTTTTGTTTGAGACTTATCAATTGGCTAAAAAAAGTGTTGCTTTTTGTATCCTCATAATGTGCTATCAATTCTTCCGTAAAAATTGCCCAAGTGATAAATTGTTTACGAGAACAAAGCCATTGATACCATACAAACTGATTTGGTTCCAAATATAAAGTTGCCATACGTACCTTTTGTGTGTTTTGCACATTATTGAGATCGAAGAATTGCTCCATCTGTAATATCCATGTGGCGGGATCCTTGCCATCAAACTTCCTCATATCGATTTTTGGAACATGGTGAGTCTTTGATCCAACATTAGAGTCTATGGAATCATGATTAACATTTCTTTTGTTCTCATCATGAGTTTCCTTTACTACCTTTTCACCATTAGTGACCCTTTCTTGTAGCAACTTCTTCAATTCTTCCATGTTTGTATTCAAATCTATCTTCAAATTTGCCATCGAATCCTCCATCTTAGCTTCCATTCCCTTTATCTTAGATTCCACGCCATTTACCTTAGATTCCATACCACTTATCTTAGCTTCTGTTAGATTTTATGAGCGTGACATTTGTTGCACTTGTTCTTGTAATTTTGATATATCATGTAGCATTTCTTCCTCTTCTTCATGAGTCATGCTAGAGCTTTCAGGTTCCTTACTAGGTGTTTGCATTTTCTTTCCTCGGGGCATCAGTTACCAATAATAATGCTTTACTATGCCCTTTGAATTCCGTTAAACCAAGCTTACACAAAAAATAAAAAAATAAACTACACACCTTTTTTCACTTTATAGAAGCCTGATATTGAATCTGATGTATCTCTGTAATTTCAGATCATCCAATTCTGAAATTGCTACTCGTAGTAGCCTTCTGTGTCCTCTTTCCAATGCCACAAGTCTGAGCCAAATTGGATTCTCCAAGGAAGAGTTATGTGAAATCTCCCACAGTGACTTGCTTTTAGACTGGTTCAGTAGAGCGAAGTTGTAAGACGTGCCACGAGTCCCTGTTTCAACATTTGAATCTGAAACACACATACAAGAAACTGCAGTCCGTCCTCTTTCTGTACCTTCTTACTAAATTTCAATCCGATCCTCAGAGAGAAAGTTATGACGATTTTCCTCAGGTCACCTGTTTTGAATGTAATTCAGGAGTCTGCAAAAAGACCAACTTCCTCAGATCATATCTCCGCAAATATCGTGCGAAAAGCTCTGAAATTCGGACCCAAGGTTCAGTGCGATTTCTTCTCAAATGGGTTTTTTTTGCGACTTCTGAAACGTCACAGAAAAAAAGTTATAGCGAAAATTCCACGATGACCTGTTTGGAGCAGCGAAACCCTAGAATCCAAAGCTCTGATACCAAATGTTATGAAACCAGCTCACAAAAAGATAGAAAAGAGAGATCCACGCCTTAGAATTCAGCCTCTTCGAGGGGGAACCTCCTTTACATTACATAAATGAACAATTCTTCGATGATACAAATGACAAAACCTCCTTTCTATATATAGGAGTCTAAGGAGTCACAATATAATCCAGCCGACCTAACAATAATAATATAAAGCCACAAAAATAACAATAGAGGGATTCTAAGGGGCACAGAAATAACAATATGGGGGTAATAGGGGCACAACAATATAAATAGGGGTATAACTACAATAGTAATGGGGTAATCACTAGTATTATAGGGACCCAACAAAGAGTCTTCGGCGAAAATCACATCATAATTCTTTTGTGGACGTGTTTCGAACCAATGAGTGTGGTTCATCGTCAAGACAAGTTGACCAATGAGTGTGGTTCATCGTCAAGACAAGTTGAAGAAACAGATCAGAGTTGCATGTTAAATAGAGAGAACAGGTCCTCAAAATGGTTAAATTTGACTGGGAAACGGCTATATTTGACTGGACAACTAGGCTAGACCTGGGCACCAAGACCAAGAAATAGGAGAGGAAAAAAATAATTATTATGAGTGTGGTTCATCGTCAAGACAAGTTGAAGAAACAGATCAGAGTTGCATGTTAAATAGAGAGAGCAGGTCCTCAAAATGGTTAAATTTGACTAGGAAACGGCTATATTTGACTGGACAACTAGGCTAGACCTGGGCACCAAGACCAAGAAATAGGAGAGGAAAAAAATAATTATTTGATTAATTTTTAAACAAAAATAAAAATTAATCAAATAATTATTTTTTTCCTCTCCTTATTTCTTGGTTTTGGTGCCCAATCAAACTTAGCAGTTGTTTGTCCAGCCTAGTTGTCCAATCAAATATAGTCGTTTCCAGTCAATTAACCATTTGAGGGCCTGCTCTCTCTATTTAACATGCAGCTATATGATCTGTTTTTTCAACTAGTCGTGACGATGAACCACACTGGTTGGTTCGAAACCCCGAGAAATGAATTATGATGTGATTTTCTCCAAAGACTCTTCTCATAAACTTGATATGCATCACTGAAGCCAATTCAACAAACCTACTAAATGTAAGTCAACCTAGTAAACCTAGTTAACCATGGTTTACTATGGTTGACCTAGTAAACCTAGTAACCATAGATCAACCTAGTAAACCCAAGTCAACCTAGTAAATATTTTAAACCTAGTAATAAAACTAGATCAACATAGTAAATGTAGGTTAACCTAGTAAATCTAATAAACAAAGTAAACCTACGTCCACCTAATAAGTCGAGGTCAACCTAATAAACCTAAGTTAACTTCATAAATCTAGCAACCCTAGTTGAACCACTAAATATTGTAAACCTAGTCAACCTAGTAAAATTAGAAAACCTAGCAAACCTAATAAAACTAGGTCAATGTAGTTAAACATAAGTTAACCTAATAAACTTGGGCTAGCCTAGTAAACTTATTAAACCTAGTCAAAATATTAAACCTAAGTGAATCTAGCAAACTAAGTTCAATTTACTGAACCTAGTAAACTTAGGTTAACCTATTAAACGTAGAGAAGAAGATGAGTGGAAGACAAGTTTTAAAACCAACAATAGTTTGTATGAATGACTTATCATGCTTTTTGGCTTAAAAAATGCACCTAGTACCTGCATAAGGCTAATGAGTGAAGTCCTCAAAGATTTTATTCCAAAATTTGTAATTGTTTGTTTAAATGATATCCTTATTTACAACGAAAACAAAGAAGAACACTTACGGTTTTTGAAATTGGTGTTGAAAACATTGTAGCATGAGAAACTTTTGATCAATCTAGAGAAAAGTTCCTTCTTGAAAACATAATGAGTCTATTTTGGTTTTGTAATCTCTCCAAAGGGATTAAAGAAGGATCTTTATGACTTGGCTAGTTTCTATAGAAAGTTTATCAAAAATATTATCCATATATGTGCACCCATGGTAGAAACCGAACATCAGCAATTTAAATGGACAGCAGCAACTAAAAGAGGATTTAGATGGTTGAAAAAAAATAATAGAAAACTCTATCTCAGTTGTACCATATTTTCATAAGCCATTTCAAGTTAAGTGTGATCCAAGTGGAATGGCAATTGGCGTTGTTTTGAGTTAGGGTGATAAAGATCTGCCTTATTTCAGTGAGAAGTAGAATGAAAAAAAACAGAGCGACAAATAATTTTATGCTCTAATTCAGGCTTTGAATAAATGAAGTCCTTACCTCGTACAAGGGGGATTTGGTTTGTACACTCACAACCATGCTTTGCAATTTATAGCTAGACGAGACAAGTTAGATCTTAAGCACACCAAATGGGCAGATTTTATGCAGAATTTTACCTTTGTTCTTAAACATATCAGTGGAAATGCTAACAAAGTTGCACATTCTTTGAAGAAGAGAAGTTCAGTTTTGCAGGAATTCCAAGTGACCATTTCGGGATTTGAAATGTACAGTGTGGAAATGTTACTCAGACAATCAACTACTTTTCTCGTTAAATTGTACATCTCAAGGAAATGTTATTCAGACTTTCTCGTTAAATTGTTGGGTATTATTTTTCCGTCATTAAGATATTTGAATAATAAAAACGGATTCGATATTTAGATTTGAATAATAAAAACGGATTCGATATTTAGATCTGATTATTTTTCCGTCGTTAAGATATTTGAATAATAAAAACGGATTCGATATTTAAATGTTTAAGTAGTTAATTCAAAAGATATGTCTGACCTTTAGTGAATTCAAAAAAAAATATAGGCAAAGAAATGTTATATCTTGAAACAAGAAGATTGAGATAAATGTGGGGTACAGTAACTCATTTCTTGATACTTGAATACCCATTCTAAACCACTGTACACAATCAATTGTGTTTGAAATTATAAAACGAAACGAATCGAAAGATTTTATGAATCAGTTATTCTGCCATTTAAGTCTCCAAGAAAACTTGAGTATATATATCTTTATTTAATATGAAAGCCATTGATATCTTGAAAAAATTACTTGAAATCTGTACAATTGCCCTCTGGTGCATAAACATAATTATTCCAATAGTCTTGACGTTACGTCAGCTCAAATCAGCGACCTCAATGCAACATTTCTGAAAGATTTCTGCAACATGAAGTACAGAACATTTCTTGACATGCACAGTTCACTCGTCATGATGGCAGAAGAATGATAGTGAGACTGAAAATGAGACGGTGAATGTTTTCGATGGTGGTGATGGCGGTGATGGTAATGCTAATGGGGGTGGGGATTTGGAATGCTGCAGGTTGGAATGACGGTGTTCACCATGATGGTAGCGGTCGTCGTCGCGGGGATGGTGGCGGGGATGGTACTTGTGGTCTCCAGAGGATTCAACGCGGCTAAATTGCTCTCGGACTGAGGTAGAGGTATTAGTGCACATGACTTCGTCTACTTTCTTGGAGCTCATGGAGCCGTTTGCACATACTTCATCACGCGGAGATGCGCCAAGGGCAGGCAGCATTGGCCCGGTAGAGGAGTCCTCATGCCCACCAGTTTCCGGCATCGATTTGCCAAAAAAATGGTCAGGCAGCTGCATTGGCGCGGTAGAGGAGTCCTCATGCCCACCAATTTCCGGCATCGACTTGCCTAAAGAAAGGGCAAAGAATTCGTGGACGCATTTCCAAAATTCAGAGACGCCGCAATTGGACGATCCGTCAACTGCTAAGGGCTTGAGAAGCGCGGCGACTCCATGAGCGGCAAAGCGGTTGTCGAAATAGAGATTCGGGGAGGAGACGCTTACATTGTTAACCATGAGGGTCTCGGTCTCGCCCTCCTCGTCGCCCGGAGCCAGCAAGGTCGTAAGCCTGATGCTGTGACTCTGGAGAAGCGTGTCGAGGCGTGTCCCGTTGGGCACATGGCTGGAACTGTAGTACGACAACTTGGCGTTCACAATGTGATACTTAATGGCGTCCATGTATTCTTGCGACGATTTAGAATGACAACGCAGGGAGTAGAGAGCTTCGTCGGGCGGAGCGAAGAATGTGTATGAACCCCGAGAGGAGAGGAGGGATTGACTATAAACCCTTTTAAGATCGTTGGCGAAGACACGGTACCCGGACCTTTTCAGCTCTCTGATCAGCGACTGAATCTCGCCTTTTTCCGGATCTAGGTGGTCCTCAGCCAGTGCCGTCATCTGCAAGAACGCAAGTAGTAAGAACAGCAGAAGAAATAGCATCACAGAATGCTTAATCCGCAACAGTAATTCCCTCGACACCGGCATTTTGTGTGAAGTGAAATGGATGTCAGGGCTAACTTCTTTGTTTCTCCTTCTTCTTCCTGGATTTAATTGCAGCAGAGCAAAGAGCGAAAGATCAACTAACTGAAAACAATAACAGAAGAGAATGGCAGACACGGTAGGTTCCAACTCTATTCGTTTAAAATCTAATTTACAAGAATTGGGAGGCTCATCTGAATTGCGTTGTAGTAGTTGTGAGTGATGTCGACGGACAACTATAGGCCGGCCGAATTACCGTTGGAATGGTTGTGAATGATGCTGCCTGCGGCCCGTTAAGTTAAGGGTTGAAATTTGACAGCGTCATCTACCTTTCTTTTTCATTTTTTTTTTTTTTTATGAAATAAGAAAAGAGTAGTTTACGAATGCCACAAATTTTGCCCTTTTTTTTTTAAATAAGTGAAGAGTAGTTTACAGATTCCACGGATTAAATTAAATTTTGCCATGAATTTGGTTAATATTAAGTAAAAAAATCTTAATTTTTTTTAAAGAAATTTAAGTTACAGTATCATATTTCAAGATTTTGGATATCAAAAAAAATTGATAATATTAAATTCTTTTCCATTAAAAAAAATTCAAATATTTGATTTTTTGAAAAAAAAAAATCAAATTCTACATAAATATAACTTTCAAAAAATCCCAAATTCCACATAAAAATAACTTTCAAGCAATGTGTAGCCCGTCTTTTTGTACCTAAATGTAAGGAAGATGATTTAATTTTTGTAAGTTAACCCTTATCCTTAGTGTTAAGCTTTTTGAATAATTATTATGAATTACTAAATGTAAGGAGGGTGATTTACTTTTTGTAAGTTAACCATTATCTTTTTTTCTTAACACAAAAAAACATAACAGCATTATTAATCAAGTGCTTGATATTATCATTCCTCTACGGCTTGTAGACAGCCATGCAATTTACAATAATATCTGGTAAGGTTTTCTATTGCACACATAATTATAAGATACAAGCACAAAACCAAAAAAAAAATTAAAAATCCCAACATCTACGAGCAGACAAAGACACGCACAAGGCCAAAATATACCCCATATCAAAATTCAAATGATCCTCTAACACCTATAGATCCCTCCATCAGCATTTCAAATGCCATCTTGCCAAAACAGAGGAGCAATCCACTTTTAGATAGAGCATCAACCGTATTCCCTATACACATGAACAAAGGAGATGTCATTGAAAGAAGGAATAATCTACATGACTGTGCCATCCAATGGTGAAGGGGAGGGATCTAGAGGGAACGATATTTGAAAACCCATCTATCTTGATAGATCCAATCTCCAACCATTTCACACATTTCAGGAGCCCTCGAACAGCCACAATTTCAACCCTAAAGTTTGTACCCTCCCCCCCAGCTAGTAAAAACAATATTCCATTTCAGTATTGAGCATGATGAGTGCCCCACACCCACAGTTTCCACTTTTCTTTGCTCCATCCAAAAACCCCAGTTGGAAACAATCATCGAGATCTTTGTAGGAGGCAGCTCACCTAGAGAGTAGAGGCATCCATGGACCAATCTCCAAAATATGTCGAATAATGTTAAGACGCATGGTCGCAATGAGAGGAACTCTGTCCTCAAAAATGGTAGCATTTCGAGATTTCCAAATGCCCCAAATCATATATAGTGAGACTATCGTGAAGGATCTATGCCTGTTAGACCAATAACATAGGCATATGTAGATAAACTGCCAACTGGAATCCATCGTTATCCCCAATAACTCGGCAATGTGCGTCCAAACGTCTTTTGCAAAAGAGCATCCAAGAAATAAGTGGAGGCAATCCTTAGTAACATTTCTGCATAATTGACATCTATCAGGACTAAGATAACCTCTTTTCATCAAATTATCCCATGTGAGAATTTGGTTGAATATAGTCAACCAAGAGAAACATTTGAGCTTTCGAGGGGCCTCCCACTTCCACATAGGAATAGTCCAATCCTCAAAGGGAGATTTCACAAGAGATCCAGAGATGTATAGGTAAAATTATTTCACTGTTGTCTTTCTGTTGACATTCCTACCACCCCAAGTTAGAGAGTCATCCCAGTTGGTGATTGAAATTCCTGCAGTAACTAAGTTATATATGTATGTTTCCCATTCCAATTCCAAACTAGCTGGTAGACCCAAGTCCCACGAGTGGGGCCATATATGTTCAAGAGATCCTTGAAATTCAATGATCTGTAAATCTAAAAGGAAACATATGCCCCTTTAGTATGGATATTGTATGATTTGTGGAGAAAGGAAGTAGTTCCCAGAAAATCCCTTAATGGCATCCAATCTAATGTGGGTTTTTCTCCCATCTCCAACTTGCCATCGTAGGTTTCCACATAGTCAGTATTTCGACAATGGCATGCTCCTCCAAATGTATGATTGTTTGATGCTTTGTGGAACCCTAGAGTTAACCAATCTTCCAGACTATAGAATCTGATATATTTCCCTTATACAACCTCCTTCCAGATGCCATGAGAATTAAAATCCCTCCATAGGTTTCTAGAAAGAAGTGCTAAGTTGAAGCTCTTGGTGTATCTCATGCCCCATCCCCCCATCTCGTAGGGGCGAGAAAGTGCCTCTAGTCTGCTTAGGTGAAACTTTTTGTCATTTCTAACACCAAGCAAGAGGAAGCATGCAATAATAGCATTAATTTTCTTAATGACCTCCAGGGGGATGAGAAACAAATGCATCCAATATATAGATATACCCTCAAGCACAACTTTGATCATAATGACTTTTCCGCCAAGAGAAAGCCATTTGTGGTCCCTCATGGATAGCTTACTTTAGACTTTAAGGATCAACAAGTTCCAATCCACTATTTGTTAGCTAATTGACTTGATAAAACAACTTGGATACTTAAAACCAGCAAACATATTTGTCGATTTGATGCCAAAGAGGGTCGTTATTTGTGAAATGTGGCCAGAATTCTTCTCATTCGCTATAATCTCTTATTTAAGTTGGTTAATAGTTAGGCCTTGGGCCCTCCCAAACGAAGAGAATATTTGATAGAAGGATTCCCATTCGGAAATCACTGTAGCCACAAAATAGAGTACATCGTAAAAAAAGGAGGTTTGTGGGACATAACCCATGTTTCTTTTGCTTCTCTAATTTGTCTGATGTGCAAATCCATGACAATAATAAATAGGAGGGGAGAGACTGAACACCTCTTCCTCAAACCCCTAGATATTTTGAAAAAATTTGTATGGAATCCATTGATTAAGACTGCCACCGAGACTGATGTCACACAAGCCATAATCCACCTTACATGCCTATAACGGAAACCAATCCTGTGGAGGATCAAGAAAAGGAAGTCCCAATCCATGTGGTCATGGGACTTCAATACATCAATTTTCATGAGGCAGTCCTTTGATTTGGGATTTTTAATAGAGTGGATACTTCTTGGGCTATGGCCACAACATCTTGGATTTTCTTATCTGAAAGAAAGCTAAATTTATCTCGGCATGTGTAGGGAGAGGATATTTTTTATTTTGTTAGTTATCAATTTAGATATGATTTTATAACACAATTACAAAGATATATAGGCCTAAAATCATAGAAGCTTGAGGATTGTGATTTTCTAGGGATAAGGGTCAGAAAAGTAGCTTTTACAACCGCTGAAATTTTATCAGAAGATCAAGATGCTTCCACCATTTGGATAAGATCTGGGACCATGAGGTCGAAGAGTGAGATAAAAAGTTCCACATGCCAACTATCCGACCCCGGACTCTTGTCCTTGGCCATCTCTTTCATAGAGTGGATAATCTCTTCTTCAATGATAGGATTTTCCATTGAATTGATATCCTCGTCAATTACAAATTGGGGGAAAATTCTATCCAATTCTACTTTCTCCTTTATATTATCCTTAACTAAAGCCCTGAATGAAGATTGGAAGTATATGAATTCTTCATCTTTGGTTTCTTTGAGAGATGTAAAAACCATATTATCCTCATTCTGAATTTGCTAGATCATATTTGTAGTCTTCCTTTTTTAAGCTGCATTATGAAAAAAAATTATATTTTTATCACCACCTTTTATCCAGGAAATCCTGCTCTTAAGATGCTATTCATCCTCCTGAGCCTTAAGAATTGTGTTTTTTTCTCCTTAGAAGCCCATCACCACATTATTAATATGTTCAAAGAATAGATTAGGCAAGGAGGGGTCCATATAGATATTCTCGAGCAAAATTTTACATGCTTTATCTTTTGAGCACATCGTTTCCTGCAGTAATATAAGATCAGGTTCCTTGAGTATTAAATAAAAATTAATGGATCGAATAGTGTGGGGGGATGCTAATCCCTTAATGTTCAAATACAGAGTCTTCATTAAGATTTGGATGATCTGGGGTACACTTCTCTAAGGTCCCAAAATTTTCCTCTGCCCTTACTAGATCTGACTGCATTTGATGGCCCAATATCAATGGGAGGATATATCACCCCCTCTATGGTCTCCGAGAATCTTTCATTGAGCATAAATTTTGTCCCTACACAAAGTGCAATTTTCTTATATTTACTTCTTTCTTCTTTCTTCTGGAGGGTTCACTCCCCTTTTCTAGCCTCTTTTGGATGGGATCAAATCCATGGAAGAAATGTTTCCTTATAGTGAGAGTTTCCATATCCAATGACAAAGCTACCAACAGATTTTCAATTTCAAGATCATCGGACAAGGGGGGAGAATTTATGCCCTCTTCATCTCTTTAGCAGATAAGAGATAGTAAAGTAGATTCACTGGTTTGTAAATCCAGTTTAGAAGGATATTTGTGATTAGGTTGGGACATATAAATATTTGCATGAGGAGATTGTGGTCCAGAGAATGGTGGGGGACCATTGTATCTATTCTCTTGAACAAGCAGCACAGGGCCCTATTTTTTAGAAGAATGAATCGGTAGAGGGCTTTCCCCATTGAGACACAGTATTCCATGGTCTGAGAAATACTTTTCTCCTTCGTTCTTCCATCAGGGATCTTATTTTCTCCAATGAACCTCCAATCATGTTGTGAATCAGAATCCTGAAAGCGATTAGGGAAATTTTAAATGAGGTGGTTGGTTTGTTTACATCCATTGCACCTAAAGGGGATTCCCCAGAAATCCACATGTTGCCTAATGGAAAATGAAGCCCATAATAGGTTTATAGCCTTAGGAAGCCCAACAGACAGGTCCACCTCCACTAGGAACCACAATGCTCTTTTGTCAAGGAGTTCGATGTTTCCTTCATCCACATAGTATACTTTCGTAATCCTACTAGTGATTCCTATGATGGGTTTCTTTTACCATAGTTCAAGTGGCAGTCCAGGTAATTCGACCCATATAATCTTCCTTTTTGGGGATTCCAAGACTGGATCAAAACCAATATTCCAATGTTGCAGAATTAAAAATCACCGACCCAGGAGATCCAGAATCATGCTAGCATCCTCTTCCTTTAAGAAATGAAGGCCAAACTAACCATTCACCAACACACTCAATTTAGGTTTGTATCCAATCAAGGAACTCCATTGTTTTTGGATCCATTATTTCATATGGACCACTGTGTACAATGCATATACCCATTGTCCAACCAAAACCCTTTTCCACAGCCTAGCGACATTCTCCCAATAAACATCAACACCGAGAGTAAGACTTTGAATAACCTCTTGAGATTTTATCGGCTTTTTCTTCTTTTCATTATTCTTATGGCATCGAGAACAATCTTCGGGCTCAAATGAATCATCAGAGGCCCCAACAGTGTCCCTGTAAACTAGAAAGTCCATATCCTCGTCGACTCGTTGGGCAGAATGACTTTTATCTTTGTTTGTCGTCTCAATCTTCATCGTAATGGTAATGTCCACTAATTCATTAGCATTAAGGATGTTGTCAAAAAAATTTGATTGAATTTCCATGTCGGCTGTTGAGTTGTCTGAATTTCAAATATCCCCACAGACACAAAAAACCCGACAAATGGTCGAAAATAGTAGTCACCGAGGACGCCACATGATCGTCCCAAATGATAGGTCCCAAATGATCGTCTAATTTGGTTGGTTACCCTTCGGGAAACAAAATGTAGCCCTTTCAGATAATAGAAAACATAGGGCCAGTCGTCGTCAATGATGCCCCACAACCTGTGATTTTAAAGGACATTATTTTATTCAATTTATGTATTGTGGGGCCTAGGGAACATCAATAATGTTTGATCGCCCTTCATCCAATGCAATGCAACCATTTCAGAGAAAAAAACACAATTGAGGCAGATCCCCCCTCCACTTGCCTATTAGAGTCTCCAGCTCCACATGTTGACCCTTATAGTGTACTCATCCCCCTATCCATCTGCCCCGTGTCTGGATTTGGATCCCAATGAAACCCCTAAGAGAAATCCACCACTCGCTGAATTCAAAACCAAGGATCTGTCAAAATCTCTAAACAATACTCTGCAAAATCCATTACCTTCCCTGGAAAGCCAAAGCACCTACACCTAGTGGATGCACATCAAGTACATTTATGAAGTAACACCTTGGCAGCGGATCCAAATGCTCATCTTATAAGGCCAATTAATTCTAATTCGAGAATATGAACCCATTACCAACCAGAATTGATTACCTATGCACGAATAAAAATGGTCACCCACAACCCCGCTGGATTTGGCCAAGCGGCCATACCATCTAAGAGAAATGGCACACGTTCATAATGTAGGATATGAAACACACCCTTACTTAATCATGCTCTTCCAGACCCATCTAATATAAAGGAGATTCAGATTGTCAACCCAATCCCCACTAGCTACTGGTAAAATTAGATATGCAATGTGTGAACCATTCTGAGACACTTTCTTTTAGTCAAATTATGGACATGAAACTTGTAAATCTTGGCCCAAAAAACTACGCCGACATACACAGCACTTGATCCGAATACCAACCACTCTAAATATGAAAAATTCATCCTAGACACCATACTTTTAGCAGCAAATTGTTGTCAAATAATTATTTAATTTAGAGAATGAGTTTCTTAAATATAAATAGAGGAAGGGGCAGGGGAAGAGAAGTAACAAAAATCAACCATTGGGAGTCAGAGGAGAAAGGTCACCTTATGTTTTTATTCATTTCTATACTAATTCTCAATTATTACGAAATTTTTTACGTTCTGAGATGGTTAATTTGCTAGGAATCCCTCGGAACTTGCCTAAACCATGCCCCAAGTTCTCTCTTCTATGGTCACGCACTAGTGATCTTGCCTCCCCCCACATGTCTACTCCCCTCATTCATCCAAACAATGATGGATGGGGACCTGAAATACATGCACAACCTTCTCCCTCTACCCAAGGTTAGTTGGCTGCCTCAGTACCCCATCCTGCTCCATACCCACATTCGCCCCATTTAAAGTTTGTTGGTTCATATATGTCCCAGTACCTAAAACTCCCGAAAACAGTAACATGTCACCACTACCTTATGCGACTCTCACTGTCTTTGACAAAAACTATTACTGCAATCTGGAAATAAAAAGAGGACTTCTCCACTCCAACCAAGAACTCTTCAACAGAGGCTCCATTGATTCACAGGTGACTACGTACGCCTCAAACCAGGACATCTTCTTCTCGAATTTTGCTATAGCCAGTGTTAAATTTTTTGAATAATTATTATGAATTATTATTAAAATATTCTTTATAATTTTAAATGTTATAGTTGAAGTCCTAATGGGGAAGTTCAATTGGTGATTAAATATATGTGAAATTTGTGATTACTAAGAGATTTACCGAGTGGAGGACACGCCATAGACCCCATAAGTTTACTAGTAGTTATGTGTCAAGCCAACTACTAGATTCAAAAAATAAACTAAAAAAACAAAAATGTTTCAGTTTTATTATTTCTCAACTAGTTAGTTAGTTATATTATATATGTTTATTATTCTGTCATATTAATTTGATAATTAAATTTAGTATTTTATTTGTTTGATATTTTAAAACTAAATAATTATTGTTATAATATTATAATTATTTTTATGATTATATATATAATTAAATTGTATATAATATTAATCATTATAATTCTTATAAAAATTTAATGTTTTTCTTCATGGACATTTAATTATGATGTTTACCTCTGCTCAAAGGGAATTTTTGTGCTCCAATTTGATAGACAAAAAGAATTGGGTGTTTTACTAAATTAAGGGCCATGGTTCTAGGGTAGATCTGAATTATCTATTACCATGTGGTTCTCCAGTTTTGATGTGACATCCATGGTGTTCATTTCTATGCTAATATGAGTTAAGCTCCCAAATTTTCCCCTTCCATTCTGGCACCATCAAGTCATTGAAGATATTGGGAAAAAACTAGGAAAATTAAAAAAAAATAAACCTAGAAAGAACATAAAAATAAATATTTACCTTTTCTAGCAATTGTGTGGAGATGGATCTTAACAAAGGATTACCATATCACATCACTCTTAAGCATAAGATTTTCCAGTGGTCTCAAATTCTAGACTACAGTAACATGACCTTCAGATGTTGTATTTGCTTCCAAACATGACATCTCTAGAACTCATGTCCTATGGAAAAAAGATCCCAAAAAGAAACAAGAAGTAGACAAATAGAACAAGAGGATGGCAGTTTAGCGATACTACTCACTTAGAGGAAGAGGAGGATGAAAACACAGAGATACAACCTAAACAGACTGAAAGTATAGGGGAGGAGGAGAATGCAAAACATGATATTTATGCTCCTCCCCCATAGTCAGGTCTAGATCTTGAAGTGCAATAGCCCTCAGCATGTTCGGGTGGCACCAAACAAGCTCATTCCTTAGAGGGTTCAGACTTTGACAAATATCCCCCTCATTTGGAGGAGGGCAAAGAACTAGCTTTGGTTTCGGTTGGCCTAGATCTTCATGGGTGGCAACAGGTTCAAAGAAGGATGGCAACAGGTTCAAAGAAGGATGGGCTAAAAATAAAAATTCAACGCAAAATTATCAACTTTGAATTTCCTTTTTATTATCTATGCTCAAATGTACATTCTCGTATCATCTTTAGACATGCACTTTTCAACTCACAAATGTAATGGCATGCTTATGTCATGACTCTTTGAGTATACAAAGTATATGTGTCTACAAAATGTGATTTTAATTTTTATTACTGAAATTTATGGATTTTTTCTTGTGGAAAGTAAAAATAAATAAATAAAAGTTTTACAAAAAATAATTTAAAACAAACTTTTTTTTTGTAATTTTTATTTAAAATTGAAATTTCCAATGTTTTAAACTCTTATAAGCTGTTAGGTTGAAAAGTTCATTCTATAGTTAGGAAAATGTGTAATTCATATTTTTCTCAATTTTGAGTTGACACATACTCATTTTAAAATTAAAATTTTATATTTTGTAAATATAAAAACAATGTTAATTATCATTAACAAAAAAAATAAAAACAAAAACAAAAGCAAAAAAGAATTTAGTTAGTTTCAATTAAACATCAATAATCTCATTCCCACTAGCTTGCTCCATTTTCCATTGATATTACAACATAATATGAAGGAAATGTGGTAATAATATTTAACTCTCATTTTAAACATAAATAAACTAGAACAACCATATAAATTAAATAGTTGGAAAATACCTATAGGCATCAATCCATGATAAGCATCAAAACGCTTACTTCATAATTGCTCAAATTATAAAAATTAATTAAGTTATAACTTTATTATTATTATTATAAAAAATTAATGTTTTTATTTAAAAAATAATAATAATAAATTTATTTTTATTTAAAATTGAATTTTTTAATGTTTTAAATTGTTAGGTCAAAAAATCTATTCTCTAGTTAAATATGAGGAATATGTGTAATTCATATGGTTCTCAACCTTGAGTTGTGACATACTCATTTTAAAACAAAAATAAAATATTCTCTAAATATTAAAACTATATCAACTATTAAAATATATATATATATATATATATGTATGTATATGTTTGATTAGTTTTAATTAAATATAAAAAAATCTTACTCTGAGTGTGCTTGCTCGATTTGTAGTTGATATTATGACTTGGTAAGAATATTTAAGTTTGAGTCTCAACACAAATAAAGTAGCACGACCATATAAATTAAAAGGTTGGAAAAGACCTATAGGCATCAATCCATGATAAACATCAAAACACTAATTAACTAATTTATAACTTTATTTTAAATTATTATCTTTCTTATTATTCATTATGAAAAACAATATATAAGTTAAACATATCCACATTAAACACGTAACAACATTCTTAACTATGGAGACTCCCCCCACTTTACTATGGAGATTCTTAATTTGTAAATAGGCTTTGTTACAATACCATGGAGATGGTACTATGGTTTATTAATACCACATGCCAAAAAACCATAAGTCATTTCATATGACACTTGTCCATATGGCATTTTATTTAATTAATCAATTAAACTTAAAAGAGAAAAAAGGGCACAACTACTTTGAAGATAAATCTCAACCTTCAATATGTGCATACCACCAAGAATATTCTAGAAGATTTTGTAGAGGTTAAATCTCAACTATCCAACTAATAATTATTGATAATTAAATTTAATCTCTAAAAACCTTATTCTAAAATAAACATGTTTGTCGGTATAAATATTTAGACGTACATGTGAAGTGATATACTTTTATCAATTTTAAAGAGATAAAGTAATATATATAGAGAGAGTGAGAGAGATAAATTTTTACGCGTGAGGAAGATGTATAATTCTTAAACTTAATTTTACAAAGAAAGCATTAATGTACATACAAAAACTATTTTTCTATTACACCACAAAACACTCAAATACATAACACATTTATAGTGCTTATGAGATCCAACAAATTCTAAACTAATAGATATTTTGTTGAGAAAATATCTCAACAAGCCAATCCACTCAACAAACCAATCCTAAATTACATAACACATTTATAGTGCTTATGAGATCCAACAAATTATAAACTAAGGGATTGTTTGTTGATAAAATATCTCAACAACCCAATCCACTCAACAAACCAATCCTACCTATATGATATTATAAGTGTTATTTCCAAGTCCCCCTTAATAGATACATTATTACATGAATCACAAAATATATATAAACATCATATGTCTAATATGGTCTTCATCAACAATTACACTAACGCCGGAAAAAACTGCGATACCCACAATATGCATATAAAATGCATAATCTTATTTGTCCTAGGAATTTCAATAATTCCTGCAAGTCAAATCTTCATGAATTAAGGTTTAAGACCCAATAATTAAATCTCATGCAGAACGATTTGATAACTAACCACAGTTGACCCTTAATCAATCCTTTCCATCGGGACTCTATCCACCCTCATAAACCTTCGTTAATCTTTATGCCGCACAGATTAACCAAACCCTACTCTTTAACTTTGGTTATATATGGACTTAACCCATAAAACCTTCTCCGCTTTATTTCTATTATAATTCTTATATAATAGAAATCTTTCACAAAGCGTACATGAACCATACCTTTATCGCAATCGCAGGGTTCAAAGACTCTTAAGAACCTGCATTCAGAACTCCCAATCTGCGGGATGTGATTGGTCTTTCCACCATTCCACGACCTTTGTATATTTCCCGATGCTCCACCTTTATTGCATTCATTCCCCACCATTGATTTCATCCATCAGATCAACGGCTATCGCAATCTCGTGGATCACACCAACATGCATTCCTAAGACTCCTCCTTTCACATGTGGTATGAGAAAAGCACAAACGGACTCCAAATAAAATAAAACCATGTCCATAACCTTCTCGGGTCCGCTCAACATCGCACATCGCAAAAATTCTCGGGTCCACTCAACATCGCACATCACAATACTGCATATCGCAATTGTTTAGGGCCAAGGTACATCCACCATGAAATATTGTGATGTGAACTAATCGGCGATCACATCGCGCATCACACATCGCACTTTCTTAAGGCCCAAGGTGCATTCACTCACAAAGGAAATATTGCGATGCAAGGCTTATCGCGATCCCCCACCGTTGATCAAAGCACACTTGATCCAACTATCAGCAAAGATATCCCACATCGCAAATCGCAAATTGCTTAAGACCAGGGTTCACTCACTCCTGAGATATTGTGATGCGATTCTAATTAGCGATTCTCCATCGTTCATTTCTTGGCTCCATTCTATGCAACTTAATCCTGGCCACTTATCACAACAATCTCGTTCGTTGATCATATAGATCCAACGACTCTTGTGCATCGACACTTCACTTCTTCGTTCTTCTCTTTACTTGGGTTTTATGCCATTTCTTCAATGTTCTTCTGTGGTTTCGAATTTCTTCGGGGTTCTGGTCCTTCGTTGTTCTATCACACAACTCTCTCCTGAGCTTAACTCTGCGTGCTCTTTAATCATTGTCACTCCTGTACTATCAATATGTGTAAAGCCATAACACCTCTTTGTTACTCTTCTTGTATTTCGCCTTTGGATTCTGCACCTGCAACCTCTGTTATGCAGAATACTCAAGATCATACACAATCTATATATCAATTACTCAATACACACATATGAACTCAAAATCGAGTTGTTTGTAATAATAAACAATTATTTACATACGATTCTCTCTCTCTTTGGCCTAATCTTCTAATTAGTAGCCTCTGTCTTCCTACCTGCCCGTAGGCTTACAATCAAACCTCTAACTCACAACCTCTGACTACTAACTTGACTAACTTAACTAACCAACTAACCTCTGACTATGCCCTTTAGGCTTACATTTATATAAAAGGATTCTATAACCAATTCCTGGTTTAGATCCGTAAACTTCTCAACAAAATCCTAAAATCTCTTCCTTATCTCTAAGGATCCTCTCTCATCCACAAAATCATGAACTAACTCCTAATATAAGTTTTACAATTAATTCTCAAATCTCTCAATCTCTCAACTGTCATAAATCTCTCATGTTCTCCTACATTCGAGAACATTTACAAATATGCCTCACTATTCTTAATTAAATCCCTATTCTAGCTTCTCTTATTAAAATCACTCAAAACCTTAATAATTACATTAATTCAACACTTAGGAAACCAACTTCCTTGGAAACACAAGACCCCCTATGTCTACTAAAATACAATGATTTTTCTTGAGTTGAATGCTCCTGCATCAGACTCCCAAAGTAGAAAATATTCATGATCTCCTGATCATGTGTGTTCATATGTGGATAGAAAACCTCCAGGGTCCCAAACTTTAATTTGTAGTTGTTTGAATGCTCTGCACCTTTGCTGCTGTTGTATGTCTCTTGTCTTCTGTTTCATCTTCCTCTCCTTGTCAATCAGGTTCAAACTCTGATTGATCATCCTTCCGACTTGTTGATCCTCAGTTTTTTTCTTATTACTGTCGGATTTAATTCCCATTTTGCCCCTTTTTGTTACCATGGAACCCATTTCTCTGCTAAATCACTATCCTAATCCTATCTCTACTCTCCACTTGAGGTAAACCTTCTCATGGTTGCATTTAGCTAATTATTGGTATATTTAAGTAAATAGAAGTGGCATATTCTTAAACTAACTTATTATTATTATCTAGTGTAGACTCTCAGTAGAATGTGCAGGTCGATCCCCAAAAGGAGCAGTTGATGCATGAAGACCTTCTATTTCGGTACTCAAGGGCTATATGCAAATGGGTTCTCAAATAACGAAATGGATAAGGTTGCAGCATGTTCTGGAAGGCAAGAGGGCACAACCATAAGTAGTACGCATCATGATCCTGAGATCCTCGCCCGATTTCCCTTGATTGCAGCATATACAAAATTGGGAATTGGTTACGAATGGATAGACCAATTCGAGATGCCTGTTTGAACCAACTCACCTGAAAGGAGTAATGTGGATTCACTCATTATTTTTAGTTTATGTTTAACTGTTAGTAAATTCCTATAAAGGCGATTGAATGTAATATGTTAGGGGGTAGACCATAGCACTGTGGCACTGAACTTATGAAGTAGTTCTTATGTATGATCAAATCAGTTTGAATACAACCATAATGCTATTGTTCTGAAGTGGTTTTTAAATGCGTTGATGGAATGAAGTTTATGTTTTAACTGTGCATAAAATCATTTAAGCTATTGTAATTTATCCAACCCCAGGTGTGGCCGGGCCCACCCATCTAGGATTGTTTGTATTTTGAAACAGCAGTGACACTGCAACCCTAGATTTGCTTAATTCCATTTTACAGTTCGGTCGTGTGAATTATTATTTGGTTGACTGATTGTTGGTTATGCTTGCAGCAGTCTTTTCCACTTTTATGAATCGCAATTGGATTTTGGTGTGATTTCATGCCTTTCGAACCAGAGCCACCCCATCACTTTGTTTTCCCTCACCTGGAACGCATTATATGGTCATTAATATATTGATTGGAATTGTCACCCATAGTGGATATCAGAGTCCCTAACTCTTTCAAATAGCTCTAGATGAAAAATGATTTCAATTGAATCGAATAGGCTTTGTCTATTTTCCCTAAATCAACCTCTATTTCATTGAAGAGAATCAACTTAAATCAATCCCAATTGTAGCATTACAGAGGCATTGAAGATAGGCTGGCACTAGCTAGATCATTCGAGAGACTTAATGAACTTAATTAAATTATCGAACTAGTAGTTTAAATACATGTATGTCTAGGTTGCACAAATGATTAATTGACTTGTTTTACTGTGGATTGATGCACTGTGAACTAGTATAAACATTCCAGGGACGTTCCCAAAAGAACCATTCTATAGTTACCATTTATCTCCTTTGCTCATTCAATTGCTAATACAGGTGGTAAATCGAAACAATCATCCTCACTTCTGTGCAAAAGACAGTCTCCTTTGAATGAATTAATCCTTTCTCATACGTTAGGGTGTTTACTCCATGAATAGATCATTGTTTTGACTTACAGTAGCATAGTGATTTTTTTATTGTAGCATAGAATTAGGTATATCCTTCAAGATTGATAGTTGGGCATTAAGTGAGATAAGTATCATAGTTGTTTTCATTTATTAGAATTTTGTAAGTGATCCATTGAATACAAAGCAGCAAGATAAAGCAAAATAGAGTAATTCTTCCAATTGGTACTTGAACCCTAAACCTTGATTTGGACATAAACCCTTAAGTACAGAATAATTGGTTGATTGAAGCATTAACAGGATAGATCACTTGTTGAATTAGTAGTTGGATTGTTATATATTAGTTATCATTATTTTCTCTAGTAACGAATGATTATGGCATCAATAGTTTAATAAGCTGGGTGGTGATTATCATAGGGTTGTTTGATTTCTTTCAAAGAATTGTCATTATAGAATTCTTGTTGAAAATGATTGAGTGATTTTTCATATAGAGTCTGGTACCAGCATGCAAAGTTTGATTAGGGTTTGGTGTGAATAGAAGTTCATTTTTACTAGGAATATTCAGTTAAGTGCATATTTGAATATTGGGATTTGTGAAGATTTTAGGTAAGATTTGATTGTTCGGTTTGCTCATTAGACAATAAGATTTGCAATTATTTCTTTCATAAATCATTAATAAGGAAAACATTAAACTTTGACATAGCTTGAACAGAGGAAGCACAAGGCAATTCATGCTTACGAACCTCAGGTTGACAATTAATCTTAAGGGATCTAATCTAACAAATTAATCTCTCAACACGGTTGTTTTCAATCTCCTCCATATGGATTGTTTCATCATCAACTGCCATAATCTTCAATCTCCATTTCTAGCACATCCTTGGACTGGTCCATACTCTGCCACTTACTTCTTCCTCTTTCTCTTTGTTTTAGGTTGTTGTTGTTGTCCACTAACTCTTCAATCCATTGTTTTTCTCCTTGAAGTTGTTGAATTCTTACTGCCTCCCTTTCATCCTTACTCTCTTTCATGGTTATCTCTTTCTGCATTGAATCTTGACTTTCCAGAATTCTCTCCAACAATTTAACATCTCTGTTCCATGGATCAAATTCTTATACAGAATCCTCTTCTACCATCTTTACTTGGTTTCTCATCTGTGCCAAATTTCCTCCAGCATTTGCAACTAAACATGCACTCACAAAACAATTATTAAAATTAAAAACATAAGGCCTCAGTGCCTCTTCTTCCTTTGGCAACACTTTAGTATGCTACTCTGATTTCTCCTCTTCTATCATCACATCAGTATGCGGATTCAACTTCTTTAAATAATTCTCTAAAGAATTCTCTAATGTACTCTCAAGACTATCAGTTAGTCTTCTCTCCACATCATCTTCTCTAATGATGTCTTTCTGATCTTGTCCACTGTAGTGAACTCCTTCCTCTGCAATCACACTGTCATACTCTGAATTTCCCAGCAAATACTCCAGCAATTCAATTTCTCTGTGACACTTCATAAGTACTTCATCATTACTTATGATTCCTGCATTTATACACAAATTATCAATTTGAAAATTACAAGGTTCAACAATCTCAATTGTTGCTTCACATATCAGTTCTTCAGACTGAATTTCATCTCCTTTCACAAGAAATTTTTCCTGTGTTGTCACAACTTCAAACATCAATGTATTACTAAATTATTTCTATTGCAATAATTCACTGCTTTTCTCATTCAAGAGACATTCTCCATCATTCTTTACTTCATAGGTTTTATCTTCTGAAAGATAATCTTCCATACTTTTGATAGCTTCAAAAGATTTCTCATCCTCTGCAAAACTTGTAATCACATCAAACATTAGATTCAACAATATAAGGTTTTACATTCTCTTGTTGGTCTGCATTTGTCCAACAGCTCAAAAAATCATCAATAATTCCTTCTTCTTCACCCAGAACTTCACCATGCTCTGGTTCACAAAGGGACACTTCCATTTCCAACTCAGCTTCTCTGAGT
The DNA here is from genome assembly GCA_031772625.1 of Pinus tabuliformis. Lineage (NCBI taxonomy): Eukaryota > Viridiplantae > Streptophyta > Pinopsida > Pinales > Pinaceae > Pinus > Pinus tabuliformis. The sequence goes on along the minus strand of CM062818.1, from coordinate 241,040,425 downwards.
TTTTCCATCAGCCACCTTACTTGCCTCTGTTGTAGCCTTCTCTATAACTTATGCCACTTCACTGGCTTCTTCTTCAAGACCCAACCTTGTCTCTGGCTTTCCTCTAGTATCATCCTCAATACATCAAGTTGTTCTTTCATCTCAGCAATCTCTTTGTCAAATTCCTCTTGACTCATTCTCTTGCCATTTGCCTTGGCATCCTCCTTCTTCACTTTTCTTCTGTTGTGGTCTTCCTTAGAACCTCTGTTATGACTATCAGTAGTAATCTTCTTCTCCATCTCTATGAGTTCCTCACTCACTCACTATGAGCTGCATTAAAGCCTCTGCAATAGCAAGTCCTCCCTGTTGCCACTTACCTCACCAAGATTTCCTTTGTACTTGGTATTTTGGCAAGCACTTGGTTGTCTATATCTGGAACCTCCTTTCAGCACTTCTCTCTGTTCCTTCTAGGCTTCAACTCATCTGCACCTTCTAAGAACACAATTGTCCTCTTGTATTTCAATCACCATGAAATACTTGGTTCTGACCACCTCTTCTTTCACTTAGAAACTCTTACCAGCTTCCTTCATTACTTAGCAATTCTACCCACATCCTTTGTGGAATTGTCTTTGTGAGCTACAACAATACCTCTGCATTAACAAGTCTCCTTCTTGCTACATATGCCTCACTAAGCTTCTTTCCTCTGAGCTTAGTCTGTTAGCATTTCTCTGGTTCTTTCCTCTAGAACCAATTGAGCACTCCTTACTCTAGGTTGTTGCAATCTTCTCACCTTCTTATGCTATTAATTGTGCATCAATATAAAAACCACACATTCTCCAATATTCAAATCAAATTAAAACAAAACATATCATATGTCTGCATGATCGTGTTCCACCATTCACCTGCACTTCGAATGGATTGTCCTCTATCTCTTGCATCTGCAAGTTCTACTACATATTATCTTTGTGTGCCTATTGTTTATCAGATTAGAATCTGGTCCCCTCTTGCCTGCATACACATCTTAACACATAACTCTGTTCTAAATTTTGAGAAAAGAAATTTTCACATAGAATTTCTTTGTGTTGCTTTGATACCAAATGTTTCAACCACAATTCTGCTCTGATACCAAAAATGATGCAGGAAAAACCTGCGATACTCACAATATGAATATAAAATGCATAATCTTATTTTTCCTAGGAATTTCAATAATTCCTGCAAGTCAAATGTTCATGAATTAAGGTTTAAGGCCCCTTAATTAAATCTCATGAAGAACGATTTGATAACTAACCACAGTTAACCCTTAATCAATCCTTTCCATCGAGACTCTATCCACCCTCATAAACCTTCGTTAATCTTTATGCCGCACATATTAACCAAACCCCACTCTTTAACTTTGGTTATATATGGACTTAAACCATAAAACCTTCTCCGCTTTATTTCTATTATAATTCTTATATAATAGAAATCTTTCACAAAGCGTACATGAACCATACCTTTATCGCAATCGCAGGGTTCAAAGACTCTTAAGAACCTGCATTTAGAACCCCCGATCTACGGGATGCGAATTCTCTTTCCATTGTTCCATGACCTTTGTATATTTCCCAATGCTCCACCTTTATTTCATTCATTCCCCACCATTGATTTCATCCATCAGATCAACGGTTGTCGCAATCTCGCGGATCACACCAACATGCATTCCTAAGACTCCTCCTTTCGCATGCAGTATGAGATAAGTACAATCGGACTCCAAATAAAATAAACCACATCCATAACCTTCTCGGGTCCACTCAGCATCTCACATCGCAAAAATTCTTGAGTCCCTTCAGCATCCCACATCACAATACCGCATATCACAATTGTTTAGGGCCAAGGTACATCCACCATGAAATATTGTGATACGAACTAATCGATGATCCATCGCACATCACACATCGCACTTTCTTAAGGCCTAAGGTGCATTCACTCACAAAGGAAATATTGTGATGCGGGGCTTATCGCTATCTGCCACCGTTGATCAAAGCACACTTGATCCAACAGTCAGCAATGACATTGCACATCGCAAATCACAAATCGCTTAAGACCAGGGTTCACTCACTCCTGAGATATTGTGATGCGATTCTAATTAGCGATTCTCCACCGTTCATTTCTTGGCTCCATTCTATGCAACTTAATCCTGGTCGCTTATCACAAAAATATCGTCCGTTGATTATATAGATCCAACGATTCTTGTGCATCGACACTTCACTTCTTTGTTCTTCTCTTTACTTGGGTTTTATTCCTGTTAGCCTCCTGCTGCAGTAGGTATTCATTTTTACATGCCAAATATGTCATACTTTGCTAGCTGCAATGTTCCATATTTCTAGAACAGACCAAAGAAGATGCCATGAAAGTGTCATGGTCCGAATGCCACTGTTGTATTCCATTTTTTATGATTGTTTCAGTTAAGGGAAGGTCAAACAGCTAAATCTTGGTCTCCCTAGATTTCAATTTCCTGTTGTAGAATATAGAGAATGCATCTGTCCAAACAGTTTAACCTTGGCAGATTTGTAGATAGGTAGTGAATCAAAGGGACCCAACTGTTTAATCTGGGCCCTGGCAGCAATAAGTATAGATTTAGATAGGAAAAATTTATATAAAAAAAAAAATGTTAGAAAAGTAGGATGGGTAGGTAGCTATTTGGTGGCAAAATGATGACTGATGATAAATTTTGTGTGTCTCGCAATGTCTTATCCTTTCAGATCACAGTTATCAGGCAGTTTTGATTTCAAAGGAGGTACTCAAGCTAGAATTCACTAACCTCCCCTTCTTCTCAGTTCCCCCCAAGTCACTTACTAACATCCCCCAAGAGGTCAAGATCTGCTTGAGCCTCTCAGTTTCATCATTTCCATGACATTCGCCTTGGTGAGGATCTGCTTCACCCAAGGATTGCTCACACATCTTCTGTGAGCCTTCTTTTCCCAACAAAGCCTAAGGTCTCATACCTTAGCACCCTTTATTCATCTCCATATTAACTATTAATTTTATTTATATAACTCCCTATCAGTTTGTCCCTTCCCCGATTAAAATCATGTATATAAAACTCCCTTATGTAAATACTCCCTCCCGAGCATTATAGCCATAATTCTACTGAGTCCGGGAAATCACAGTCCATCTGGGGTTGTCTTTAGCCCATCCGAGTCATTAGGGAGCTAGTTTGACATCTGGTCAGCTAGTAACCTCTCCCCTAGCCCAAAAAACCGCTCAAAAACCTTAAAAAAACCCATTTTTGCACCCATTTCCTACGTTCTGTACATAAAAATATTAACCCGCGCCTTTTTTAACACACAAGAACCCCATTTCCTAAGTTTAAACCCACCCGCGCAAATATTAAAGGAATATTCCTGCGCATATGCCGCCCACTAATGTGCCGCCACCTTGCATCTACCGCCAACCATTGGATCCCCCGCCCCGCAGATCAACGGTGGGCGGGCCATCCCATCCCCGACCTGCCCGACGTTTAGCGTCCGGGAGATGGGCGGTATTACCGTCGTGCCTCCCGCCACGCGTCAAGCGTTGGGCTGTGGCGGAGCCCTCTCCCCCGAAACCACCTTTGTCCCTGAGCGGTGCGCCCAAAACCGGAAACCGCCCCTGCCTGCGTCACCCGCCTGCCCAGTGATGTCACCCCCTTGCCCAGTCACTATGTCGAGTCACCTGCCTGTGTGGCCTCCTTCCACGTCACTGCCACGTATCCCTACCACCGTACCTGCCACGTCACCATCTGTACTTGATGACATCATGCTGACGTCATCCTGCCACGTCGTCTTGCTGACGTCATGCTGACATCACCCGTCGTACAAAGTCACATCATGCTGACATCATCAGCACTTTTTTGGCGCGAAGGGCAAAAAATCGCACTTCGGAGCCCCGGAATCCGATTCTGAGGCAGTTTTGGATGAGCGATTTGCGCCTACTAGATCTTTTGGGCCTAAATGGGGAATCTTTAGGGAATATTTTCATTCTGCGGCCCCCAGGAAGCCCGAAAGGCGCAGAAATGATCTGTTTTCTTCACAGAGCATACCAAAAGGAGCAGAAAACAATTCCAGAGGATACAGAGGCCGAACAGCGGCCATTAAATGATGATTTAGACCCACAGCACCTCAGAACAGCATCAATTTATTGCCAAAGGGTATCACAGGAAGAAGGAGAGCCAAAGAGTATCAGTCGAAGATTTTTAAAGGGCTCGAGGCACTTAAACATTGAAGAGCCCCCCAGAAAGTCAAATCAAGAGCTGTAAGCCCATCCTAGCTCTCAAATCATGGTCAGAGGCATTTAAAACCGCCGAACAGCAAGGGTGCAAGGACCAATGCACAGTTATGACAGATGAAAAGCACAGAGCCACCAGGACAGATATTAACTCATTTTGATACAGTTGCCCCAGCAAAGCTCAAAGATATTTTCCGGCATTTATTTCTGGATAGAATTAGGTTTAAGTAATCAATTTTTTGTCAGACCTGTTAGGTCGGCTATAATAGACAAGTTTGGATAAATCTTCCCTATATATACCACCCTCTGTATTGTTTTAAAGGGTCGGTTGGTTGATAGTTTCTCCAGTGGAGACTCGCACTGCATACCTGATATGTTTTCTCTAATCAAAGACTGTTGAAAAGCTTGGAGGAAAGACTGTCTGCTCTGTGTTTAATGGTTTGAAGAAGTGAATTTGGAATTCATGTGTTGCGACATGACTCAATAAGTTTTCCTATCTCTGTTTTTTCATTTGATATACCGTCTAAATAGCAGAAAGAAAGAATAGTCTAGAATTGGTTTAATTGCCCTCTATGCTCATTTTCTGCTGTTTCTTTATGTTTTCCTCTGGATCAGTCATGAATATGAATTCCCTTCAGCTCATATTTCCCCTAATCCATTCATCTTTGACAGTTGTCTAGGAATTCTTAACTGCTCCTAGATAGAGCTCATTCACCTTCCCCCTTTAAGCATAGTGAGAGATTCTTTGTTGCCTCTCATTCCTTATCCCTCATTCCATCCTTTTAAGCTTTAAGTGTTGTTTCATGAGCAGCTACCTTGCTCCTTATTTCTCTTGTGACCAAGAAAACGCACCAGCAGTCCGTCTCCTTGAATCCACGCCCAATGGTTTGAAACTTACCAGACTATGTTTTGCCTCTCTACCTGAAAACATCATCCTTCCCACCAAAAACAAAACAAAAACCCTCTGAACTCGAGACCTAGCCTAAAATCCTTTTCAAGAAAGCTAAATCATAAAGAGAGAGCCCTCTCTAACTGCAGGTTGGCTACAACATGCAACCCAAAGTTGGTTTGTGGTTACCTCGGTCGTATCCTTTTCCGGAGCTTAAGGACAACCTGAGTGATAACATAATGGCGACTCCACTAGGGACCTTCCTCAGATAATTTCACAAAGTTTCACAAAAAAAGTTGGAAAGCTCCACTGGAAAGAACCAAACCTTCACAACCATTTTTCAAGTCTAGTTCTGATCTTTGATGGTGGACAGAGATCAGGCACTCAAAGTTAATATATCCACCTGGCGACTCCACATCATCCTCATAATAAAGACTCCACTGGAGAAATGAACCCAAAATAAATTTATGAGCAGATCAGGCTTTTGACCTGGATTATAATCCAAGAGGTCATGTTCTTTCTCTTCCATAACATTTTGCTGTACATATTGCTTAAAGTCAAATTTTATGATTTTCCTTTTGAAAATGTTGAAGAAAGCCCTCCTTGCACATTAGAACAACAGCCTCTAAATGTTGTTGATGCTCACCTTATAGTCAAGGGGGACACTACTGTCAAAACAAATCATCATATCCCTGTTCACACCAATCATTTAGCCCCTGTACACAATCCCCTGCCTCGTAAGGTTCCTGATAGATATAAGCCACTCATTTTGCCTCCCGTGCTTAATCCTTTGCCCAAAAATCATCCCATGTATCTCCCAAGATTTGATGGAGAGAATGGAGTTACTGCCCAAAAGCATATCCAGGCTTTTGATGATTATTTGAACATTTTTGAAGTAGAAGATGAGGATGTTAGTGTTAGGTTGTTTGCCCTTTCTTTGCAAAGTGAAGTTAGGACTTGGTTTAAAGCATTGCCTGAGGCAAGCATCTCAAATCTCCAGCAGTTATTCAAACTCTTCCTTGATAGATGGATGATCAAAGTCAATTTCCTCATGCTCATAGAAGAATATAATCAGTTAAAAAGGATTCCAAATGAATCTGTTCAGCAATTTTCTGACCGATTCAATCAAGTTTATCATTCTATACCATTGAATATAAGACCTCCCCCTGATTTGGCCCTATTACATTATCCAGCTGCATTTGATCCAGAAATAGAATTCCATCTGAGAGAAAGGAACCCCTCTACTATGCAACAGATGTAGAACATGGCAGTAGATGTAGAGGTCGATCTGAAAGTTAGGGAGGGGAAGTTAAAAGCAGAAAAAGAGGATGAACTTGATATCTTTGTAAAGAAAGCAGAGGAATTAAAGCAGATGTGCACAACAGAAGTTGAACATTTAGAGCACCAGAACAAATCTGTTTTGCAAAGGGAAAGGAATGATATTCATGAACAAACCTACCACAAAACAGATGACATATTCATATCGCCATACATGATGGAACAGTCTGTTGATATAATGTATGAATATAATAGCTTCTCTTCTTTCAACTGTCTTCCCAAATATGATCAATATGATGATGACTGTGAGCCTAACGACCAGATCAGCCTTACAGAGGAGTCAGACATTATTCTGGCAGAAAGCTCAGTTTAGGTTCAGCTGCCTGAACCCAATGATCAGAATGCCCATCTCAGCCATGAAGAAAAGGAAGAAAGTGTAGAATGTATTGATTTCAGCGAAGGAGCTTTACCATTTTGTTTCAAGTCTTTTCAGTTTATTAGGGAAAAATGTCATGCCGTTAATAATCAAGTGTCACCATGTTCTGGTACTGATCAGCTAGAGGAAAGTCCGGGCCCTGCTCCTAAAGCATTAACACTAGATTTGCGGCCCCAAAGTGCCAATGAATGTCAGATTGAGGAAGACTCAGAAGTGGCAGCATGTGACCAAAAAATCCAACTGGATTTCCTCCCTATCTGTTTGCAGCCATCTCAGATATTTGAAGAAGAAAAGGAACAGTCAGCACAAATTTGTCAAGTGCTATCTGAGCCAGATTTCAAAGAATTACAGGTACCATCCCATGTTTTACAGAATTCATCTGATGGTAAACTACGTGATGAGGTAAAACACTTCTCTTCTCCGCTAGCAGGCTGCGAACCACGGTATCAAGTGGTTGATGATCCCTCAATTCTAAAGCATGATAGCTCTCCCAAACTTTTGTACAGTTCTTTAGTTCAGTCCAGGAATAATGTATATATGCTCTAGGAACCTTTTGTACAGATTCTTGTTTCAGCAAAGAAGGTCAGCAGCTTCCTGATCTTCTCAAAGGTTAATAAAGCCATATCAGATTGCAAGATCTCCATTTCAGGTAACAGCAAGCACAAGTAGCAGGGGTCATTCTTATTTTTAATGCATAAATGGCTGCATTGGTTGTTTCATTTCACCTAACGACAAAGTAAGTTCTGGTTAGGATAGGTAGGTAGGATTAATAAGGCAACCGGCCAAGCAAATTTTGCAAAATACGGCAGCAATTGAAAACAAGGCAGTCTGACCTGCTGTTCTTGGCTTTTCGCAAGGAAAAGCTATCCCCAAGTGGAGCCACTGTTAGCCTCCTACTGCAGCAGGTATTCATTTTTCATGATTGACATTTTTACATGCCAAATATGTCATACTTTGCTGGCTGCAATGTTCCATATTTCCATAACAGACCAAAGAAGATGCCATGAAAGTGTCATGGTCCGAATGCCACTGCTGTATTCCATTTTTGATGAGTGTTTCAGTTAAGGGAAGGCCAAACAGCTAAATCTTGGTCTCCCTAGATTTCGATTTCCTGTTGTAGAATATAGAGAATGCATCTGTCCAAACAGTTTAACCTTGGCAGATTTGTAGATAGGTAGTGAATCAAAGGAACCCAACTGTTTACTCTGGGCCCTAGCAGCAATAAGTATAGATTTAGATAGGAAAAATTAAAAAAAAATTAAATTAAATTAAATTAAATAAAATTAAAAAAATTAAAAAAAAAATGTTAGAAAAGTAGGCTGGGTAGGTAGCTGTTTGGTGGCAGAATGATGACTGATGATAAATTTTGTGTGTCTCGCAATGTCTTATCCTTTCAGATCACAGTTATCAGGCAGTTTCGATTTCAAAGGAGGTACTCAAGCTAGAATTCACTAACCTCCCCTTCTTCTCAGTTCCCCCCAAGTCACTTACTAACATCCCCCAAGAGGTCAAGATCTGCTTGAGCCTCTCAGTTTCATCATTTCCATGACATTCGCCTTGGTGAGGATCTGCTTCACCCAAGGATTGCTCACTCATCTTCTGTGAACCTTCTTTTCCCAACAAAGCCTAAGGTCTCATACCTTAGCGCCCTCTGTTCATCTCCATATTAACTATTAATTTTATTTATATAACTCCCTATCAGTTTGTCCCTTCCCTGATTAAAATCATGTATATAAAACTCCCTTATGTAAATACTCCCTCCCCGGCATTATAGCCATAATTCTACCGAGTCCGGGAAATCACAGTCCATCTGGGGCTGTCTTTAGCCCATCTGAGTCATTGAGGAGCTAGTTTGACATCTGGTCAGCTAGTAACCTCTCCCCTAGCCCAAAAAACCCCTCAAAAACCTTAAAAAAACCCATTTTTGCACCTGTTTCCTATGTTCTGTACATAAAAATATTAACCCGCGCCTTTTTTAACACACAAGAACCCCATTCCCTAAGTTTAAACCCACCCGCGCAAATATTAAAGGAATATTCCTGCGCATATGCCGCCCACTAACGTGCCGCCGCCTCGCATTTACCGCCAACCATTGGATCCCCCGCCCCGCAGATCAACGGTGGACGGGCCATCCCATCCCCGACCTGCCCAACATTTAGCGTCTGGGAGATGGGCGGTATTACCGCCGTGCCTCCCGCCACGCGTCAAGCGTTGGGCTGTGGCGGAGCCCTCTCCCCCGAAACCACCTTTGTCCCTGAGCGGTGCGCCCAAAACCAGAAACCGCCCCTGCCTGCGTCACCCGCCTGCCCAGTGACGTCACCCCCTTGCCCAGTCACTATGTCGAGTCACCTGCCTGTGTGGCCTCCTGCCACTGTACCTGCCACGTCACCATCCGTACTTGATGACGTCATGCTAACGTCATCCCGCCACGTCGTCATGCTGACGTCACCCGCCGTACAAAGTCACATCATGCTGATGTCATGCTAACGTCATCAGCACTTTTTTGGCACGAAGGGCAAAAAATAGCACTTCGGAGCCCCGGAATCCGATTCTGAGGCAGTTTTTGATGATCGATTTGCACCTAGCGCAAATCGCTCATCGCTAGATTTTTTGGGCCTAAATGGGGAATCTTCAGGGAATCTTTTCATTCTGCGGCCCCCAGGAAGCCCGAAAGGCGCAGAAATGATCTGTTTTCTTCACAGAGCATACCAAAAGGAGCAGAAAACAATTCCAGAGGATACAGAGGCCGAACAACGGCCATTAAATGATGATTTAGACCCACAGCACCTCAGAATAGCATCAATTTATTGCCAAAGGGTATCCGAGGAAGAAGGAGAGCCAAAGAGTATCAGTCGAAGATTTTTAAAGGGCTCGAGGCACTTAAACATTGAAGAGCCCCCCAGAAAGTCAAATCAAGAGCTGTAAGCCCATCCTAGCTCTCAAATCACGGTCAGAGGCATGTAAAACCGCCGAACAGCAAGGGTGCAAGGACCAATGCACAGTTATGACAGATGAAAAGCACAGAGCCACCAAGATAGATATTAACTCATTTTGATACAGCTGCCCCAGCAAAGCTCAAAGATATTTTCCGGCATTTATTTCTGGATAGAATTAGGTTTAAGTAATCAATTTTTTGTCAGACCTGTTAGGTCGGATGTAATAGACAAGTTTGGATAAATCTTCCCTATATATACCACCCTCTGTATTGTTTTAAAGGGTCGGTTGGTTGATAGTTTCTCCAGTGGAGACTCGCACTGCATACCTGATATGTTTTCTGTAATCAAAGACTGCTGAAAAGCTTGAAGGAAATATTGTCTTCTCTATGTTTAATGGTTTGAAGAAGTGAATTTGGAATTCATGTGCTGCGACATGACTCAATAAGTTTTCCTATCTCTGTTTTTTCATTTGATATACCGTCTAAATAGCAGAAAGAAAGAATAGTCTAGAATTGGTTTAATTGCCCTCTATGCTCATTTTCTGTTGTTTCTTTATGTTTTCCTCTGGATCAATCATGAATATGAATTCCCTTCAGCTCATATTTCCCCTAATCCATTCATCTTTGACAGTTGTCTAGGAATTCTTAACTACTCCTAGATAGAGCTCATTCACCTTCCCCCTTTAAGCATAGTGAGAGATTCTTTGTTGCCTCTCATTCCTTATCCCTCATTCCATCCTTTTAAGCTTTAAGTGTTGTTTCATGAGCAGCTACCTTTCTCCTTATTTCTCTTGTGACCAAGAAAATGCACCAGCAGTCCGACTCCTTGAATCCACGCCCAATGGTTTGAAACTTACCAGACTATGTTTTGCCTCTCTACCTGAAAACATCATCCTTCCCACCAAAAACAAAACAAAAACCCTCTGAACTCGAGACCTAGCCTAAAATCCTTTTCAACAAAGCTATATCATAAAGAGAGAGCCCTCTCTGACTGCAGGTTGGCTAGAACCTGCAGCCCAAAGTTGGTTTGTGGTTACCTCGGCCGTATCCTTTTTCGGAGCTTAAGGACAACCTGAGTGATAACAATTCCATTTCTTCAATGTTCTTCTGTGGTTTTGGATTTCTTCAAGGTTTTGGTCCTTCGATGTTCTGCCACGCAATTCTCCCCTGAGCTTAACTCTGCATGCTCTTTAATCACTATCACTCTTGTACTATCGATATGTGTAAAGTCATAACACCTCTTTGTTACTCTTCTCTGGATTTCGCCTTCAGATTCTACACCTACAACCTATGTTACGCAGAATACTCAAGATCATACACAATCTATATCTCAATTACTCAATACACACATATGAACTCAAAATCAAGTTGTTTGTAATAATAAACAAGTATTTACATAAGAGTCTCTCTCTCTTTGGCATGATCTTCTAATCAGTGGCCTATGTCTTCCTAACTACCTGTAGGCTTACAATCAAACCTCTAACTACTAACTTGACTAACTTGACTAACCAGCTAACCTCTAACTATGCCTTTTAGGCTTACATTTATACAAAAGGATTCTATAACCAATTCCTGGTTTAGATCCATAAACTTCTCAACAAAATCCTAAAATCTCTTCCTTATCTCTAAATATCCTCTCTCATCCACAAAATCATGAACTAACTCCTAATCTAACTTTTACAATTAATTCTCAAATCTCTCAATCTCTCAATTATCCTAAATCTCTCATGTTCTCCTACATTCGAGAACATTTACAAATACGCCTCATTATTTTTAATTAAATCCCTATTATAGCTTCTCTTATTAAAATCACTCAAGACCTTAATAATTACATTAATTCAACACTTAGGAAACCAACTTCCTTGGAAACACAAGACCCCCTATGTCTACTAAAATACAATGATTTTTCTTGAGCTAAATGCTCCTGCATCATACACCCACTCTAGAATCTAGTAGGAACCGCTCTTTCTTCACCACCACTCAACCTACCACTTGACCTCCATTTAAAACATAACTTCCTCTAACCATTGTTGTTGAAATTTGTAGAATTGACACTTCTTAACCTCTTGAAGGACAATCTTGATACTAAACCACTCTATGGACTAACTACCATCTATCAAAATGCAGCAAACTACAGTTTTGACAGTTATCTAGGTAAGTTGTTTGGGTACTAAGTGTATACAGTAGTCAATTATACAACTGACCTGTCTAACACAAAAATCTCATAAAAATAACCTGTAACTAATGCTCTTGAAGTCCGAAGCATAACAAGATCTATGAGCATATAATAGATTCACATAATTATATTATTCTATTTAAGAATGTGTTATCTCGGAACCACTAATTTAATTATATTATTCTATTTATGTAACTAATTTTTCACTTTTTATACACGACTATAAAAACAATATTTTACACAATAAATCTAAACAAAACTCTAGAGATAACCAGCGTTGGAACAAAATGTCAAATGGGTAGATCTTCTTAAACACATAAAGCACGTTGTCAAAGATTCGACAAGTGAAGTTTTGATCTTCTCTTCATATATGCAGAAGTTTCACATCTACTCTTGTCACACGCAAAGAACATGATAAGCAATTTCACCCCTCGCACTATCTCTAGCCAAAAAATACGTGAAAATGCGTAATACGATCTCAACCATGATTTTCCTAGCTCATTAGCGGTTTAAGCTTGCACTTTCTTGAATCGATCAGTTTGTTGATGGACCCATTAGACAACACTGAAACTATCATTATAGGCCATGAGGACGCAAGACTTTATAGCAATCATATAACCTACTGAAAGGATTTTATCTCAAATCCAATCTTAAATAAACGCAGGGTAAATAGACCATGTTGGCCAACCTATCATGAATCGTCCCCCATGGATGTATACAAAAATCGGGAACTTAATATGTTTTTTTTCATGAGCTAAGGTTGATCTAGGAAGGTAAAAGTGTGCCCATACACTAATGTCTGCATCTATAATGACATCTTTGAGATTCAATCATGAAAGAAAATCAATACCAAATTATGGTTACCCTCTATGCAGGCCCTGTTGTTATGCAGTACTTAATCACAAGGGTTGTTCAATCTTTAAGCCTCCTAGGGTAAAAATGGCTTCATCCTGACTCCCCTAACTAATGTTATCAATCGTTCCAATTTCCTGCGACATCTTCAGAGATACATATCCCTTTGTTCCAACAAACAAAAGCCTGTTGCGGATCTGCGTTGCAATATAGATTTGCTTCAATCGGTGTTTTCAACCCTCCATGCCCACTCTTTGTTCTACACATCTTCCATGGTTGATTGGTAGTGAATATCAACGATCTTGTTTACAGTTCTGTCTTTGAAGCGTGGGCTGATTTAAGCAAGTTAAAAGGATTCTATGCAATTCTTCTAATGAGATACAAGTTCCAATAAATAGCACATTCCTGACAGAAGCAAGCATATGTCCAATAGATCCTTTGATCCAGTGATTAGATCATCAACCTCTCAAAATTTGTGATATATTTTTCATTTGGAAGCACTGCTAATTCACATGCCATTGGTCATTCAATCATTAAACCAGTCCCGCTTGCAATTGCACATAACTCCGCACTTGCAGAAACTCTACCAACACAGATCTTTCACTTTCTTGGTCGTCGCCTCTCATCAACGAGAATTCCATGAACACTTAATTCTACAACAATTCCATGAACAAATAACACACACTAATCTAATCTAATTCTACTTATGTACAAAATATCATTCTTTACATGTTTTCCATCTTTTCTATCTCCCCTCCCCCTCCCCCTCCCATAAGGGAGTCAAGCACATACAGGTTCCGATACCAACAAAGAAAGCATAAATTCACACACGCAATTATTTTTCTATTATACCACAAAACACTCAAATACATAACACATTTATAGTATTTATGAGATCTAAAACATTCTAAACGAAGGGATTGTTTGTTGAGAAAAAATCTCAACATCTGAATCCACTCAACAGACCAATCCTACCTATATACTATTGTAAGCAATATTTACAAGTATTTTTAATGCAAAACTTAAATAAATAAGATGAAGTTTAACTTATGAAATGGTATTTTTTACCTTAATCAAGCAATACAATTTCGAGTAAGATTGTGATTTTGTGTTGTTTAAAATAAATGTTTGAATGCATAAATAGATTCAGCACCCTGAAAACTCTAGAGGCATTGGAATTATACAGATTAAACAACTTAAACTCAAGTTTTTAAAAATATTTGTCAGATTTCGATTAAAATTAACCACAAAAAAAATGAATTGTAAAAAGTCATTTCATTTATCAATTAGAAAATACAATAAAATAAAGAGAAAAAATGATTAAAAAAAATCCAATTACTTTTCAATAAGTATAATAAGAAGGAGAAGGAGATGTGTAATTTATTCAATTCTTAATATAAACTTAATAGGTAGCATTTAAAAATATTAATAATTAAAAAATCAAGATGGATTTGGAGGGTAAGACGTGTATTTAAAAATATATTAATAACAAAAAAATATTTTAATGTTGACAACGCAGTTAATGAATAAAATATTTCAATGCCTATATTAAATAAAAGAAAAAGTATGTATATAATATATAAAATAATTGAAAAAAAAAAAAAAAACTTACTATGTTGAAAGGCGCTTTACGACCGAGTATGAGTGAGAAATGTAATTAAAATTAATAAAATAATAATACTTAAATTAACAAATTAAAAAATATTAATAACTAAACATATTTCAATGTGAGCTATAAATAAACTACTTCAATATCCACTTTTATTTTACATCATTTTTATATATTCAGGGGAATAATATAATTGTGCAGAAAAAATATTTGATTTCATTTATAATTGCTTTCCTACTTTTTAATATGACATAGATTTGTAATTCTCCACTATTCAATATGGAGTTTGACACATGCAATCTAAAATAATATAGGTATTACTCCCCAATATGAAAGAGATGTGCAATTCATTGCATGTTCAACATAGAGTTGACATGTGACGTTTTAAAAATATATATATTAGTAACAAAATAGTATGATCCGTAAATAAGATATTTCATTGAGTGTATTAAATAACATAATTTTGTATCAAGTTTATATAAATAGAGCTAAAGTAATTGAAAGAGTGTATGTGTCAGAAAGAGAGAAAAAGATGTATAATTTCTTTACATTCTAAAATATTTCAATGTCTCTTTTAAATAAAATATTTCAATATCCATATTACCAATGGATTTTAACATCAACTTCATATATATTTATATTTAAAAAAAAAAGTCGATATCTCTTTTAAATAAGTATTTTAAATGTCCATGTTATTAATATATTTCGATATAAAACAACTTCTGAATGTGGTTTCCTGGCAGAGAGCTGACTGTAGAAACCCTATGTTGCGATGGCATCCCTGGAGGGGGCTCCTCCCCCTCCTCCTTCACATGTGGATGAGGCGGTCACGTTCAAATCTCTGGTGGTTCCCTTGTCGAAACAAGCCTATTCATTTGATGTGAATTCTAAGTTTGTTAAAAGAGTTGAAGACATCCCCTCTGTGGCCCTCCCCAAGGGGGTTCGAAGGATGATTCTTGCATATGTAGAGAGAACTTTGATTGGAAAATTTACTGGGATGTGGCCACCCCCGCAATCAATGGATGTCTTGGTCGAAAAGACTTGGAGATCAATGATGAATTTTTTTTTATCTTATATGCCTGTGGTAACAGATTCTTCACTTTTTTGTTTGAATTTAAAGAAGACAAAGATGTGATTTTCAGGAATGGTCCTTACTTTTTTGGATCTAGAGGTATGTATCTGAATAAGTGGAATTTAGATTTCAACCTTGATGAGGATATCCCAATTGCAATACTTGTATGGGTTAAATTGCCACAACTTCCCTTGTCTTGTTGGAGTGATTATTGCCTAAGGGCAATAGGAAATGGGGTTGGAAAATACTTGGATAGGGAAGAACCTAAGGGATCTCAATTTACATGTGCCAAGATCTATGTGGAGGTAGATCTGGAAAAATGCTTGATGTCTAACATCGATCTAGCCCTAGGGGATTGGATCCATAAGAAAACCCTTGATTTTGAAAAGATCCATTTTAAATGTCGATATTATCATGAATATAGCCACTTTGTTAGGAACTGCTCAAAGTCCTCTAGCAACAATGGCCTTGAATCAAATGAATATCAAGGGGAGCAATGATAGACACGAGGAGGAAATTAGGGTAAAATAGCAAATGAATACCTGAAATAATAATGGAATGTCTACGATTCTACAAACCCTTTAAAAGTTCTTCAAAATGAAGGGGAAGACAATCAAGATGACTCAAATTCTAATTTGACTAAAGGAACACCAATTGAACAAGAAGAAAATACGGAGCATGAGGAAATGGAAGTGAATGAAGTAGAGAAAACTCTTATAAACAACCTCAATCAACCGAGAAAGGAATTGATCCCTATGTCTCCTACATTGGGAGTCAAATGTGATAATGTTGAATAAGGTCTTTCTTTTATGAGGGTAAACGAAATGCTAGTGCCTCCAGTTTCAGTTCAACAAGAAAACCCTCAGGGTACACTAAGGCAAGATTCAACAAGTTCTCTAGCAGTAGTAAAAGGATCAAATACATGGTCCAGAACTTTAACCAAGAATGCCAAAAATAATTTGAGTGAGGGAGACGATTCATCCATCAATGAAAAGAAAAGCAACAAGAAGGTTCAAGGAGGATACTCTAGAAAAGAAGAGAGTCGAAGGTTGCATTGAATAAAAAACTTGAAAGTCAATCCCAAATCGTGCATGTTTTAAAAATCTACATCGACTCGTGAACAAGAGTCCAAAAAATGAAATGGGAGTCAACCCCAATTTGGTAATGTAATTATGCATGCAAAACCCCTCTGGTAAATATGAAATTGGAATGTAAATGTGATGCAGCCTAAGCTGCAAATACCCACATTATGCATACTAAATTGCATGCCATACTAGGTGTGTCCCCGGAATTCCAAAGTATTCCTTACTTAGGAAAATTTCTCTTACATTAAGGTTTTAGGCTTCTTAATTAAACTTCATGCAGAAACGTTTCATATGACTAACCCAAAGTCTAAACTTTAATAACTCTTTGATTAATTTCACCTCCGCGCTTATTAACCATACCCTGGTCTTAGACTTTGGTTAATTCTTATTAACCTGAATTCACCAATCCCGCTTATTTCTATTATAACTCTCGTATAATAGAAATATTACATAAACCACTTAAACCTTACCTTTCCACCATTCCACGGACTTTTGCACATTTATCGATGCTCCCTTTATCGCGTTCAACCTCCACCATCGATTTCACTCCTTCAAATCAACAGCTATCGCGCGGACTTCAACCTTAATCCATTTACCCGCCAGATCTCAAATAAAATTAACATGTCTTAATAACATATCGGGTCCACACGAAAAGCTAAACCACACCCTTATTCATGCGCAATTAGCGTCCGATCAATCAACCAATGGACGTTCCTAATGGCTAGATTTCAACGCGGTTTTAATCTCGTTACACAAATCCTCATCACATAAGTTTTTCAATTTAACCTCGTGCACTTTAACCACGCGATATATGTCCGACTGCCATTAAACGGATGGCTGTGATCTATTCGGACTTCAACTGGATTAGATCACAGTCTATAATTTTCTCTAGTCCATTTTTAATTACCGCTTACCATCTTGTGGCCACGTGAGAAATCGGTTCTGCTTACAAAAACTGCCCATGTGCCTAATTCGAAACTTAAAGAACTCGGCTTAATCTCTGCCATTTATCTTCTTCACTTTATGCTGCGCAACTTAATCCTTGTCGTCTATCTCCTTTGCTTTCATTTTTTGATCTGATTGATCCAACGACTCCTGTGCTCCCCTGCTACGTTCATTTGTTTCTTACCATGTAACAGCCCATTTGGCCTTCTCCCTATGTATTCACTTCCGCCTTATGGTTTTCACTTGTTCTGATTCCGATCTTCAACTCCATTATTTCACTCCTTTGCACCTTCACTATAATATTGAAGGATCTCTCCAATACTGACTGTGTGTAAACCCGATACACTCTTCTCTGTTACCCCTTCTCTGATTCTGTACACCTGCAACATAAGTTACGCAGAATTACTCTAGTCACACACAGATTATAATTCAGTTACACAGTACACATTATACAAACTCTGAATCGAGTAATATGTATTAATAAACAAACATTTACACAAGAATTTCTTCCTTGGCCTGATCTTCTATATCATTGGCCTTTTTCTTCTCTATCTGCTCGTAGGCTTACAATCAAACTCTATATGATCTCTAATTCTCTAACTAGCTAATTCTTTCTATGCCTTTTAGGCTTACATTTATACAAAACAGGTTATGTGAACCAATTCTGGTTCAAATCCTTAATAATTTCAACTAAACCTTAAGAATCCTCTCAATCCCATAAATCATGAACTAATTCCTAATTGAAGATCTACAATTAATTTCCAATCTATCAATCCCTATGAACTCTCAACTATTCTAACTCTCTCATGTTCCCCTTCATTCGAGAACATTTACAATATGCCTCTCAATACTTAATTAAATCCTATTCTCATAATATCACTCAAAAACATTAGAATTACATTAATTGGATGCATAGGAAACCAACTTCCTTAAAACAAAAGACCCCCTATGTCTACTAAAATTACAACGATATTTATGAGTCGAATGCTCCTGCATCAAAATGGATTTTAATTTTGGGGGTGTTTTGGAAAATTTTAAGCTGGAACGAGAATGAAAATTTTGTATTAAAGGGTTATTTTCTGAGAGACTGGATTGAGCCTTCGTGTTTAATTCAACAAGGATTATTGGAAATTGTGAATAAATGTAACAGTTCTAAGTTTTCTTTCAATATATATATATATATATATATATATATATATATATATATATATATAGATAGATATATATATATATATATATATATATATATATATATATATATATATATATATATATATATATATTGTCTTGGGAGTGTAGCTCAATTGGTGATCGAAGTAATGTGAAAAATGAGAGATCCAAGGTTCAAATCCCCCTGATTATGACCCGATTTATGGAGAAGAGGGCAGGTCATATACCCCTAAAGGTTTACTAGTAGTTTAGTAGTTATGTGTCAGGAAAGCTCTTGGGTTCATTTGGGATATATATATATATATATATATATATATATATATATAGACTATAAAAAAATATTTTACTATCTAACCTTGAAAAACTTTATATTTTAATATCCATTTTAAATAAAATAAACACACATACAAGGGGAAGATAAATACACACACATATATACATTTCAATTGCTTCCTACTTCTTAGTAATGTTCTATATGCTTAATTTATTGTGCTTAGTATGGAAGAGATGTTATGGTGTCATAAATAAAAAGTAACAAAAATAATAAATCTATTCTATTCAATTTATTACATTGTAATTTTGTTTCTAGTAATAAAATTACAAACATTTTTTTCCCAAAATATCACAATATGCATATCAAAATAAAATAAAGTTAAATAATAATGATTCATATCCTTAACCATGTAATTAATAAACATAAAATATATATATATATATAAGGGTGGAGGATGAAACTAATTTGGGAGAATTAAAAGTTATCCCAATAGGCAGCCAAGCTTGACCGAGCTTCACACAATCATGGTGATAGCATCCCATTGTGGCTTGAATATTCTCTTTCCATCCAATAAACGGGCTAGCTCCAGCCTAAGCTCAACCTAATCACAAAAAATGAAAACAAAATGTGTGTGTGTGTGTGTGTGTGTATGTCAAGGTTTGAATCAAATCAAAAGTAAGAATATAAATAATATTGTTAAGAACCAGCATAGGTCAATCTTCACTCCAGGTCTACTAAGCGTTGAGATGAAATGAATCTCTCAAGATGAAAATCTTTCTTCAAGTTTTGCACTCAAAAATAGGTTTGCATCTTGAGAGATTTAATCACTCTTGACTCTTGGTAGATACAGAGTTAAGATACATCTATGGTGGTGGTCAAAACATTTCAAATAGCTTCATTATTCTACATTTTGGTTATTTTTTGGGTATATTTTTTATCAATTTTGTCTAAAACATAACAACAATTTGTTTGAAATACAAATGTAAGCTATGTAATCTATACAATCTAATTGTCCAAGGAGATACAAGGTGTTGAATTCTTTTATGCATTCAAAAAATAAACTTAAACAATGAAAATTTATATATATATATATATATATATAGAAAGTGTCAAGAGGGATTAAATTTCTGGAGGTGCAAATATTTTTTCAAGTTTTCCATACTAGAAGAGATTTTCATCTTAAAAGATTTGATCCCTCTTAACTCTTGATATATCTGTGATCAAAATAAATCTATACTGATAAATATATTTAATCTACAATTTTTAATAAGAAAAAAATGCACATCATTAAATTTAATAAACTCAAACAACATAAACATAAACCTAAAAAACAGACAACATGGAGTGTTAATTTCTAGATCCATAGACTACAACTAATGCATCTCTAAGGTTGGTAATGTATTTGGTTTCATTGGGTTAATGTAAACTTTTCTTAAAATTGGTTACATATTATTCAACAAATGTACCCCTCTATTGCCCAGTCTAATACATGACTAAATCGATGTTGTATATATGAGAACTTCCAAGTAATAAGCATTTTAATACTCAACGAATCTTTATAAAATTCAAAGAAGATTTCCTTAAAAATCTTAACACATAAGAATCATATATGATGCATAATATTACTAGTGAAAATTAAAATAATCATAATTTGTTAATGTTTTTGTACTCAGACTTAATGTGGTCATCACCCTACCCTTCTTTATTAGTCCCTACCTTCAGCATAGCAGGGAAAGTCATCACCCTACCCTTCTTTATTAATCCCTGCCTTCAGCATAGCAGGGACTATAGCAATCGGTAGACGTTGAGTCAACATTAAACCAACATTAATTTGCCCTAACAACCAGCGTACTCAAGATTTTAGTCAATTTTTTAACATAAATTTTTCACAAAACAACGTTTTATCCCAGGTTTGAGTTTCCGCCTCTTATTTCCGGCAAAAATATGTAATTTTCATAATCTTTATTAAAAGTTAGGATAACTAGTTTTACGTTTCAACTGAATGATAGTTTAAAGCTAGCTTGGAGCTAGCTTTACTTGCAAAATATTTAATGTTCTGTACTCTCCATTGCAATGCATGTCCAAGTCAGTACATATCAAAATCCACCGCTTGGATCAGCAGGCCACATGCTGCTTCCTATTGCCACTTTTCACCTCACCTGTTCAATCGTCCTCCCTCCTCTTCATTTCACGGAAATGTGTTCTATCTTCTTTCCCCTCTTAATTAATCATTGTATTCAACACTTGTGGGCAACAGATGCAGCGGCTAGTCCAGCTGAACAAAATGTATGTTGAGGCTCTTTGCATGATTTTGAATACTGTGGGAAAACATCTTGAAAGCAACCCCAGGGGACATAGTATTGTTGATTCTGTAAAACATCTTGAAAGAAACCCCAGGATTCGTAGTATCGTTGATTCTTATTTCGCCACAATGAAGCAAGTAAGTAATAATCAACTAATCAACGTCTTGCATTTCAAACAAGATTCATGGTCAGGCAGGTTCTTGATTTCGGTGCTAATAAATGGATCCCTGGACATGAAAAGATGAAATCCAAAACTATAAATGAGTTCCACTCAGAAACTAGACAAAATATCTGTTTAAACCCAAAAAAAACGTGTAATATGTTTGTAGGAAACAGTTTTGGTTTAAACCCCAGAATAAAAAACATGTGTGATATGTCTGCACGAAACAATTTTTGTATTAGACTTGTCATAAATGGTAGGAAGGAGTTAGGAAAAAGATCATAGGAACTCACATGTTCAAGCACATGCTACAAGCTACCGAGAATGAGAACATTTTTGTGAGCTTCCGAGCATGGAGACATTTTTTAGCACTGACATTTCTGAGAATTGTATTCATGGTGCTTCCCAAGACCACACTGCAAGTTGCCGAGAATGATAACAATTTTGCGAGCTTCCCAGAATGGAGACATTTTTTTGTTGAATGTGTAATTTCAACGCAGAGTTATATCGCCAGAAATCGTTCACCAAACCCGCCTGAGAGTTCTCGGGCCACTTTCCGGCAAAGGGATTTTCCGTATATTTGAGCCCGAGAAAATTTGGAGTTGACGCGTGGCTGTCCCCTTACGTCACCATGTCTGACATTCTCGGGACATAAAGCTCTGCAGAAAATGATCTCCCGATATCTCTGTCCGCCGTTCGATTGTCTCCAGCGTTTTTGTCCGTTGATTGCTCAAACCTGCATACGGCAAATATTAACTATGTTGCGTGGAGTAAAACTAAGTTCTGGTTGACCATACCTTTATTAATGCTTTGTCATAGGTGTAGGTAATGCATTTAGTTTTTCATACGGCATATATTAATGTTCATAAAAACGTGTTATATTTTTTTATAGAGCGTTGACCATATGTATTAAAAAAAAACCCACGGTAGTTTTTATTATTACGAGCCAAGTGAAATATATGTTTGTTGTTGTATTGGTTGGATATGTGAGAGTTGTTGTGCGCAGCTCATAAAACCAGGGGAGCACACATGAAGCAAATGACCATGAATTTTTGCACAGCAGTGCATAAATGAAAAACGTGGGAGCACATCTGAAGATGTATGTCATTTTTTTTTACTGGTGGTGAATCAAAGTGAAATACCGCAAGTAGAGGAGCGCATTTTGTTTTGTAAGGAAGTATGTAAATTTTTATTACAGCAGTAAAGTGTTTTTCACAGCAGTGAATGTAAAAGGGGTTTTACAGCAGTAAACCCAGCTCAGTGAATTCTCAGGTGAAAACAGAGTAAATGTTTTGTTGAATGTATTTTTGTGGTGAATCCCTCTCAGCAAAGAGGATGAATATGTATCAGGCATATATCTTAATGAATAGAAATGTTTTTATGGTGTTGAAATACTCTGTTCCTCAGTAAAAAAAAAATTAAAGCTTCCCTGTGCACAAAAGATCCTGGAAAGGTGAAACAGAGCATTGCCTCTGTGTGGTTGAATTGTTTGTTTTTGGGATTTTCCCATTAAAAATCCCCAACAGTGGTATCAGAGCAGGTTTAGGCTCTTTGAAGGTGACAAAGAAGCTGAAGGGAGGAGTCTTTTGTTGCAGCTGTAGATCTTCTCCAGCAGAGTGAAGGCTCAGTCAAGAAAATACTCAGGTATTTCACAAAGTTTTTTTGTGTTGCTGAAGAAACAGTCAGTTGTTTTAAACACACAGTCAAGGATTTAGAGGCATAGATCAGAATGCAAGGAATGGCCAGCACAAGCACTGGTATGGGTATGTTTAACACCCAGCTCCCACAGTTTAATGGGAAGAACTATGACTACTGGTCAATAACCATGACAGCCTTGTTTGCCTCTCAAGATTTATGGGAAATAGTTGAATCTGGGTTTGAAGAACCAGCAGATGAAAATGAGTTCAATGCATTAACTCAGGGAGAGAGAGATCAGCTGAAGAGCAATAGGAAGAAGGATTCAAAAGCCCGTATGTTGTTGTATCTAGCAGTAGACCAGAGTGTGTTTCCAAGGTTAGCAGCAGCTAAGACAGCAAATGAAGCATGGCAAACCCTCAAGACAGCCTATCAAGGCATGGAGAGAGTGAAGACAGCAAAACTTCAATTACTGAGGAAGGATTTTGAGAATCTGTGCATGAAGGAGTCAGATAACATTGACTCATTCTTCACTCATGTGATTGGTGTAATCACACAAATGAGAACTCATGGAGAAACCATTGAAGATAGAAGGATTGTGGAGAAAATATTGAGGGTCTTACCCTCAAAGTTTGATGCCATAGTCACCACCATTGAAGAGACAAAGGATCTCTCAAACTATTCAGTTGATGAGCTACATGCATCACTGATAACACATGAGCAGAGGTTGAGTAGGAATGAAAACTCATCTCTTGAGCAAGCCTTCAAGACCCAGATGTCCTTTGGAAGAGGAAGAGGTCAAGGCAGAGGAAACAAGAGAGGAAGAGGTAGAAGCCAGAATAGAGGTGGAAGGAACAGCCCAGCAAATGCTCAAGGAAGAGGCAGCAATCCAAATCAGAACCAAGGCCAAGGCAGCAGCCAACAAGGAGGACAACATCATGCTCAAGGACAAAGGTATGAAAAATCCAATGTCCAATGCTATTATTGTAAAAAATATGGGCATTATGCAAGTGATTGTAGAAAGAAAAAACATGATATGAACAGTAGACAAAATGCAAATGTTACAAGAGAAAACAGCAGTCAAAATAATGTGTTGTTACCCTGTAACATGGCTGAAACAAACAGTGAGGACATTTGGTTTTTAGACTCAGGTTGCAGCAACCATATGACCGGAAACATAGCCTTATTTTCTGCCCTAGATAAAAATGTGAAATCAGAAGTCACACTAGGAACTGATAGCAAAATTTCTGTTATGGGAAAAGGAGAGGTAAAAATATTTACAAAGCAAGGAGAAAATAAAACCATAGCAGATGTCTACTATGTCCCTGGAATGAGATGTAACCTCTTGAGTATTGGACAGCTTGTCCATAAGGGGTACAATGTTTTCTTTAAAAATGATGTGTGCACCATCATGGATATAGCACCCAGCAAACGATGCATTGCTGAAGTAAAAATGACAAGGAACAGGATGTTCCCTCTCAGGATCAGGGCAGATTTGAAAAACAAAAATGTAATTGCAGCAGTTACCCAAGAGGCCTTCCAAAGCGTGCCAAAGGATGAAAATTGGTTGTGGCACTTGAGATTTGGTCATCTCAATTTTGGAGGTCTAAATTTGTTGAGCAGGAAAGGAATGGTAAGAGGATTACCATTGATAGAGAAACCGGACAGCCTATGTGAAGGCTGCATTTTGGGAAAACAACATAGAGAAAGTTTTCCATCAGGGAAGAGCATAAGGGCAAAGGCACCCTTAGAGATCATCCACTCAGATTTATGTGGACCAATGCAAGCTCCATCATTAGCAGGCAGCCAATATTTCCTAACATTCATTGATGACTTTACAAGAAAGACTTGGATATATTTCCTTAAAAACAAAAGTGAAGTGTTTGAGAAATTCCAAAACTTCAAGGCATTTGTGGAAAACCAAAGCGGGCTGCACATTAAAGTTTTGAGAACTGATATAGGAGGTGAGTATATCTCCAAGGAATTTCTAAGATTTTGTAGAGAAAATGGTATACATAAACAGTTTACAGCAAGGTACACCCCACAGCAAAATGGAGTTGCTGAAAGGAAGAACAGGACCATCATGGATATGGCGAGGAGCATGCTGAAGGCAAAGCATTTGCCAAATGATTATTGGGCTGAAGCTGTAAATTGTGCAGTGTATATTTTGAATAGGTGTCCTACAAAAGCAGTGTTGAACAAAGTGCCGGAAGAGGCATGGAGTGGGAGAAAGCAAGGTGTCACCCACTTGAGAGTTTTTGGATGTGTGGCCTATGCACACATACCAGATCAGCTAAGGAGGAAGTTGGACAGCAAAGGGGAGAAATGTCTATTCATTGGATACAGTGAGGAATCCAAAGCCTACAGGTTATATATCCCATCTACCAAGAAGTTTTTTGTCAGCAGAGATGTTCAATTCATTGAAGAGGAAGCTTGGGATGGAAGCATAGAGAAAACAGTGAATGTCAAGAACTGTTTGTCTCATGATGAAGATGAAGAGGAGGTGGCTGAAATGCATCCCCAAACAGCAGCGCCAACACAAGGACAGCAAGGGACACCATTGAGGATCAATGAGAGTGCTTCTCCAAGCACACCAAAAGGAGGAAATTCAAGTGCATCTTTAAGAACTTGCACACCAAGTGAAAGAGGTAAGAAATTTAGAAATCTAAGTGACATTTATGATGAAGGAATGAATTCCTTATTTGCCTTGTATTGTCATGTTGATGATCCTATTCATTTCGAAGATGCAATTAAAGATAGGAAATGGATAGAAGCTATGGATGAGGAGATGAATGCCATAGAGAGAAACAAAACATGGGATTTGGTTGAGCTACCAAAAGGCAAAGAAGTCATTGGAGTTAAATGGGTCTACAAGACCAAGAGCAATGTTGAAGGCAAGATAGAAAGGCACAAGGCAAGGCTGGTTGTCAAGGGGTACAAGCAGCAGTATGGGAGAGATTATGAGGAGACTTTCGCACCGGTTGCAAGAATGGAAACCGTGAGAGCAGTGTTGTCCATAGCAGCTCAAAACAAATGGAAAGTCTACCAAATGGACGTGAAGTCAGCATTCCTAAATGGAGTGTTAAAAGAAGAGGTGTACATTAAACAGCCTCTCGGCTATGAGAAGAAAGGTGAAGAGCACAAAGTGTGCAAATTGAAGAAGGCTCTTTATGGGATGAAGCAAGCGCCAAGAGCATGGTACAGCAGGATAGATTCATATCTATTGGATAATGAATTCGACAAGTGTGAAGGAGAACCCACCATCTACATCAAAGAAAAAGATGGTAAAATTTTAATTGTTGTCTTATATGTTGATGATGTTATTTTCACAGGTAATGATGATCAGCTCATTAAGAATTTTAAATCAGTCATGAAGGAAGAATTTGAAATGACTGATATGGGTTTCTTGAGATACTTCTTAGGCATAGAAGTAGATCAAAATGAAAAAGGAATTTTTATCTCACAAGCTAGATATGTAAATCAAGTATTGAGCAGATTTAACATGCAAGAGTGCAAGGCAGCGATCACTCCCACAGTAATGGGATTAAAACTCAGGAGAGAAGACAGCAGCAAGGATTTTGATCCTAGTTTGTACAAGAGTATTGTTGGCAGCCTTATGTATTTAACAGCTACTAGGCCTGACATTATGTATGTTGTTAGTTTAATTTCCAGATTCATGGAGAGGCCAAAGGAGGCACATTGGCAGGCAGCAAAAAAATTTTAAGGTATGTCAAAGGTACCAAAATGTTTGGAATTTTATATCATGCCTCAGAACATTCAGATTTGGTTGGATACACTGATAGTGATTGGGCTGGAAGTGTAGATGATCGGAAAAGCACTTCCGGTTATGTGTTTCATATGGGTTCAGGAGCCATTTCATGGGCTTCTAAGAAGCAGTCCATTGTAGCATTGTCTACAGCAGAGGCTGAATATGTGGCAGCTACAGCAGCAACATGTCAAGCAGTCTGGATGAGAAGAATGTTGAGAAGCTTAGGCCAAGAGCAGGCAAAAGCGACAGTGATTTTTTGTGACAATAGCTCAGCTATTGCATTGTCAAAGAATTCAGTGTTTCATAAGAGAACGAAACACATTGATACAAGGTTTCACTACATCAGAGAATTGGTGAACAATGGAGAAATTGTCCTAGAACATTGCAGGACTCAAGAACAGGTTGCAGACATCTTGACAAAGCCACTGGATCAGAAAAGCTTTGAATTTTTGAGGAAGTGTCTCGGTATGACCAAATGCCCAGCAGTTGAAATTAAAGGGGAGTGTTGAATGTGTAATTTCAACGCAGAGTTATATCGCCAGAAATCGTTCACCAAACCCGCCTGAGAGTTCTCGGGCCACTTTCCGGCAAAGGGATTTTCCGTATATTTGAGCCCGAGAAAATTTGGAGTTGACGCGTGGCTGTCCCCTTACGTCACCATGTCTGACATTCTCGGGACATAAAGCTCTGCAGAAAATGATCTCCCGATATCTCTGTCCGCCGTTCGATTGTCTCCAGCGTTTTTGTCCGTTGATTGCTCAAACCTGCATACGGCAAATATTAACTATGTTGCGTGGAGTAAAACTAAGTTCTGGTTGACCATACCTTTATTAATGCTTTGTCATAGGTGTAGGTAATGCATTTAGTTTTTCATACGGCATATATTAATGTTCATAAAAACGTGTTATATTTTTTTATAGAGCGTTGACCATATGTATTAAAAAAAAACCCACGGTAGTTTTTATTATTACGAGCCAAGTGAAATATATGTTTGTTGTTGTATTGGTTGGATATGTGAGAGTTGTTGTGCGCAGCTCATAAAACCAGGGGAGCACACATGAAGCAATGTACCATGAATTTTTGCACAGCAGTGCATAAATGAAAAACGTGGGAGCACATCTGAAGATGTATGTCATTTTTACTGGTGGTGAATCAAAGTGAAATACCGCAAGTAGAGGAGCGCATTTTGTTTTGTAAGGATGTATGTAAATTTTTATTACAGCAGTAAAGTGTTTTTCACAGCAGTGAATGTAAAAGGGGTTTTACAGCAGTAAACCCAGCTCAGTGAATTCTCAGGTGAAAACAGAGTAAATGTTTTGTTGAATGTATTTTTGTGGTGAATCCCTCTCAACAAAGAGGATGAATATGTATCAGGCATATATCTTAATGAATAGAAATGTTTTTATGGTGTTGAAATACTATGTTCCTCAGTAAAAAAAAATTAAAACTTCCCTGTGCACAAAAGATCCTGGAAAGGTGAAACAGAGCATTGCCTCTGTGTGGTTGAATTGTTTGTTTTTGGGATTTTCCCTTTAAAAATCCCCAACATTTTTTAGCATTGGAATTTCTGAGAATCATATTCATGGTGGCTTTCCAGCTAAGGGCAATAACGATAAGGGTCGTTGGTATTTTTACTCTATCTGAAAGTTCTATGGGACAACAATTGTCGCATGCGTGGAACCAGAGACAAAAGATGGTTTCTTTTTTCTTCACTTTAATTCCACTTTATCTGAAAGTTCCCAGGGACAACAATTGTCAGAGGCATGGAACTAAAGACAACCGATGGTTTCTTTTTTCTTCACTTTATGCAAGTGGGTTCACAACTGAAGACAACACGTGGTTTCCTTTATGCAAATGCTCACAACTGGCATTAATGAAAAATTTTAAGTCTAGTGGTTTCCGAAAGACTACGTTGTTTTCTGAGACTATGTGGTTTTTCGAGACGTGGCTTTCCACCTCGGTCTCAATTCGATTGACAAAATTCAAAATCGGACCCTCCAAACCGATGTCGGATTTTAATAGTGTTGTGTGCTACTAGAATTTTGTTTATCCTTTTGTAAAAATGTTGTGTTGTTAAACTCACAGTTAAATTCATATTTAGCTTAAAATTTCAAGTCAAAACCACTTTTTCTTACTCGGTATATTGATTATATCACTTCAAAATTTATCTCTACAACATCTCTTTGAATGAAAATTTATAAAAAGAGCAGTTTAAAAAAATAAATAAATAAATAAAACAAAAGTGACCTATTCCACATGTTTCCATTCGGTACATACTAGCTCCTTCTATTCGGTACATACTAGCTCCTTCTAGAATAGGCTTTTAACAAAAACAATTTTATTGATTTCATGAAGGAGACCATTACATTCTTGGCATCTAGTATATGTTCTTCGATTTAAATTTTTGAACTAGCTAAACCATATATCTTCTGAGGGCACTCTACCCCCACCTTAAATGACAGCATTGAATGGGGTGCATATGACATATGGGAAAATTGTCACATTAATATTTAAAATAAAGGTTTACAATTGTTCGATGAGGAATATTTCGGTATATGAAATTCAATGTATTTGACATTTCTCTCCTTTCGGAACTGAAATGTCTAAAATTCTACACGTTCATTCTTATGAATATTTCATATTAATCCTCTTATGATTAAGATTGAAAATTATTATACATACAAAATGGGATATGGGAGTTGGGAGCTGAAGGATACATGTAGTGGACAAAGTATTCTACCGTCAAAATATACAGAAATAGCAAGAGGAATATGTTCATGTGGATACGAAGGTTTTTCATCAATCTTACAATTGGACTAAAATATTATTAAGATTATTTATTTTTCCTTTTATTGGTTTCCATCTGGGCCAAAAAATAATTAGTCATTCTCAAAAATGGTTTCTAAAAAATATTTGCATTAGTGTTACATTTTCACACAAATTTATTAATCTAAATAGTATACATTTTCACACAGATTTAATATGCTAACTGGTATGATTTTGTAGGCCTCCAACCATATTTTCAAGAAGGGATGCAGTGTTCTTCAATTATAAAGAACATCTCACAACTTTTCTATAATGCATATATATTGAATCCATAGTTTTTTTCATTCCCTGATTTCGACAGAGACTATGGCAACGCCAGTCACCCTTGTTTTGATCATTGTTGAATGTTTTCATACTCAAATCAATTAGTCAACACTCTAGTTTTCTTCCTCCTTTATTTGAATCATTGTTAATTATTTCATAATCCAATGATTTCATACTCAATAGTAATGTAGTCATCACTCAAGTGTCCCTCGTCTTTACAAACATCATCTATGATATCCTCATTGATGCCTACATTGTCGCTCAGTTTACCATATGCTTTTGGAGGTTGGATTTCATGAAACACATATTTTGATGACTTCACCGAACATATTTCATCGAGCAAGTAATTTAAGGTGACTTCTCCTAATGAGGATGACAATGTTTTTCATAGTAATTTGGATAAAAAAAGTCTTTAATACTAGTACAATTACATTTATTAATGTGGTTGATTTCTTAACCAATATTATTTCATATGTCAATTGGCATGGATAAAAGGTGGAAAATGACATAAATCAGTGTATATCAACCACATTAACAAATGTGGTTGTACTAGTTAACACTCTGCATGTATAGGGACGATCCATTGATTCATTCTCTGGTTGACCATAGTTGAAGAAAGTTGGTGAGTTTGATCATATTATTAATGTTAAAAATATTTATGTTAATATTAATTTTTTCCCATGGGAAAAAACCGTAATTTTATTTCATTTTGAAAATGATAAAAATTTGCATTCTCTAGATACACACCCTTATATGTATTCTCCTCGGTTCTTTTTTGATACTTTAGGGGAAAAGATAATATTAACTTTCACCCATATTTCTTTACATTTTTCTATATATGCGTTTCAAAATAATGGAGAAAAGGATTCTCCACCTTATCTCTATTTATAATTAATGTTAATGTTAATGTTAATGTTAATGTTAATATTAATATTAATGTTAATGTTAAAGTTAATATTAATGTTAAAGTTAATATTAATATTAATGTTAATATTAATATTAATATTAGTGTTAATATTAACATTAACATTAATGTCAAGATTAATATTAATATGTCAATATGTTAATATTAATATTAACATTAACTTTAATATGTTAATGTTAATTTAAAATGTTGATATTAATTTTAATATTTATATATGCATTATAATGTTAATATTGAACAATAAGTAATATATATATTTTTTAACCATTATCAACCGTAGTTAACAATGGTTGATGTTACATTAATGTTAATGTTATATTGATTGATAATGGTTTGCTATGGATGACCATGGTTGACCATTGTTACATCGTTACAATAAAGTTACATTAATGTTGACCATGGTTGATATTACATTAATCATAATGCTAATATTGATATTGCATAAATGGTTGATGGGGTTAACCATTCTTGACTTCAGATGACTATTATTGTCAATAATTATGGTGTTTGACCTTAGTTGGACATGATTAGCAATGATTGGAATGGTTAACCAAGGATTAAGGGGAAGATTATGCTTGACTTGGTTTACCATGATTGAACATGGTTGACCAAGGTATGTGGTGTTGATTTGTTTATCATGCTTAGCCATGGTTGAAGAGGGTTGATGATTTTGATCATGGATGACAAATTCGACTGAAGTTCAAAAGAGGTGAGTAAGAGTTGACAATGGTCCAACATTAATGTAACAATATATTAATTTTACATTGATTTAAAAATGTTATATTAATTTTACATTGATATTGACTATGGCTTACCATTATTCAACATGGTTGACAACGATTGTTATTATAATAATGTTAATGTTAATTCTACATTGGTTGATAATGGTTTACCATTGTTGACCATGGTCGATATTACATTATTCTTAGTGCTAATGTTGAAATTACATGAATGGTTGAAGTGGGTTGCTGGGGTTGACCATGGTTGACCTCACTTGACCATAATTTCCAATAATTACCCTTGTTGACCTTAGTTTAGTATGATTAACAATTATTACCAAGGTTAATCAAGGATTAAGGGGAAGATTATGGTTGACCTTGGCTTAGCATGGTTGACCATGGTTGATGATCCGGACTTATTTAGGAACACGACAAAAAAAATATATAAACATAAACATAGAGATGCAGTAGTAATAAAATTTAATTTCATTAATATCAAAGCACTGAAATATGCTTACATACAAAATGGAAATAGACTAGCTCAAGCGATGGTAGCTTATCTTTGAGAAGAGGTGTGGCGGCTACATGTCTCTAAACTGTGTTAAAATGAGGCTCGAAGGCCTATTTATTATTGAGAAACAATGGAAAACACTAAACATCAAAAAATCTAACCCTAGGAGATGAAGCGCCAAAACTATGTGCCCCGTTTGGGTAAATTGATGCATCAACTTCCCTGGGTCATAACTTTGGCATACGATCTTTGTTTGATGCACAAAATACCTCACTAGAAAGATATATTTGAGGACTATAACTTTCGGCTGCAAACATCAATCAAAGACTCATGTTTTCTTGGTTTCCAAAAAAAATGTTGATTAGGCTCAAAATGAATCCAAAAGTTTAGGACCTAAAAAACTGCCAAAAAGTGCTACAATTAAGGAAACTGAAAAACTGAAAGAAATAGTGATGGGGATCCAAGTAGGATAGGCAAGTGGCCACCAATCTCTATTTGGATCATTCCTACCCCCTTAGGAAGCAATGGTCCCCATTACGTTGAGTGCCTCCATGAGATGCGCAAACTTCTGCTAAATTTAGTCCTTGGTGAACCACTTGCCTTGGTGTAGGAGTTGGCCAACGTTGACAGTGCAATATAGTTGTATCTTATGATGGAGAGTGTTCTTGATATGTGTGTCCATGACTCAATCAGTTTTGTCTTGTTCCATGCAGTTTGGGTTCAACTCTATTGCTATGAGTTGTTCAATAATGTTTGAAGTGTCTAGTAATGGTGGAAAGTATAGTTGAAGGCAGTCCAAATTGAACATTGGCTGCAGGCCAAGGAATGGGCAAATGTTGAGCTCAAAATCATTGTCTCCCACAACCTTGGTAATGGTATAAGGTCCATATCAGAGTGGTTTGAGCTTCTGATGGGCTCTGGTAAGGCATTCTTTCTACAAATACAACCAAACTTTGTCGACCACCTGAAACTTGTGTGGCACCCGTTGTTGATCATGTCATTGCTTGTACTTTCCATTTGAATTCTCCAATATGTCATGAACCTGCTGGCAGATGTGTTGGATGTGTTCAATAAATCTAGTTTCTTTATCAGCCTCAGATAATACATGTGTGGATTTTGTTTATGTAGTCACATGAGGCATGGCAACATTAATCAGACACAATGGTTGAAATCCTAGACCCACTTGAAAGGGACTGCGACCAGTCGAGCTATGGAGAGCTCTGTTATAATTTTGTTTCACATAGGGAAGAGTCTCATCCCAAGTTTGTGGATGCTTGGATTTTTACATGCGGAGTATGTTCACTATCATCCTATTGACGACCTCTGTCTGGCCATCATTCTAGAGATGGAATGTAGTCGACTTGGTGAGCTTGGTGTCCAATAGTGTCCAGAGGCTTGACTTGGATATGCTCAGGAACCTGCTATCCTGATATGCTATAATGGTCTGTGGAATCCCAAAATGTACCCACACTCATTCAAAGAAGAGTTTGGCAATGTCCTCTATTGTGATACTCTTCTTGCAGGCCGCCAATATAGTCATCTTAGAAAATTAGTCCACGACCATAAATACACAATCATTACCATGCTTGGTAGAAGGGAGGCCAAACATATAGTCCTTGGAGATGAATTCCCAAGGCTAGCTGGGAGTAGGTAGAGGAGTGTAGAAGCCTTTCTTCTTAATGTTTGGCTTGTCGATGGCACAGGTAGTTCAAGATTTGATATATTTCCCAACATCCAGTCAGATTTTTGGCCAATAAAAGTAATTTTGTAGTACAACTAGAGTTTTCTCCACACCAAAGTGTCCTACGACCCGACTGTACTGTGACTCCCAAATCAAATTGGCATGCTCACTTAAAGGAACACAAAGGTGGCCCAAATAGCATAATAATGCATCCTTGAGGTGGAAATTAGGAACTTGCTTGCCATCTACTAGCATCTGGTATATGGAGGTGAACTCGATATCATTTTTGTATAGTTTCGGCCATCAAGAGGTCTCATGGCCACAAGAGTTGAGAATAGTAGTCAGTTCTACAACTAGGGGTTGGCTGAGGCAGTCTGCAACATGATTGGTGCTACCCTTTTTGTATTTAATGTTCAAGTGGAATTGTTGCAGATATGTAGACCACTTCTTATGGAGATCATTCTGTAACTTCTATTATGTCTGTATAAACTAAAGATGTCAGTGATTGGTGTGGATGACTCTCTCCTTCCCTAAAATGTAATGCTTCCATTGTCGACAAGCCTGCATGATGGAATACATCTCTTTATCATACGTGGGGTACTTCTAAATTGTATTGGAAAGTGTCTCACTATGATAGGCCATTGGATGCCTGTGTTGGGTGAGAACTGCACCAATAGCATAGTCAAAGGCATCTGTCTCTATTTCAAATGGTTGTTGTAGGTCTAGCAATGTGAGTATCGGTGCAGAGCAGAGGCGATGCTTCAACTCAATGAATGCCTTCAGTTAGGACTCAAACTAGGAAAACTTTGCTTTCACTTTTCCCTTGGTAATTTTACTCAAAGGCCAAGTGATATGGGATAATCCCAACACGAACCTCCAATAAAAATTTGCAAGGCCCAAAAAGTTGTGAAGCTCTATTAGAGTGGTCGAGGCTGGCCAATCCCAAATGACATGGATATCAGTCGTATACACATGCATGCCATGCTCATCTATGATGTAACTTAGATATTGGACCCGGTTCATGCCAAAGGTGCATTTCTACAAGTTGGCACATAGTTTTTGTTGCTAAAGGGTTTCAAGGACCTGTCGAATATGTTGCAAGTGTTCTTCCTAACTCTTGTTGAAGATGAGGATATTGTCCAGATAAACAACCACCAATGATTTGTTGAAGGGTTGCAAGATGTCATCCATTAACCTCATAAAAGTAGTAGGGGAATTTATCAACCCGAAGGGAATAACCAACCATTCAAAGTGGCTTTCCTGGGATTTGAAGGCGGTCTTCCATACATTTGTGGGCTCTATTGGAACCTGGTGATAGCCTGAATTTAGATTGATCATGTTAAAATAATTGGCCCCCTTGAGCTGGTCCAGAAGGTCATCAATTTGTGGGATTGGATACCTATTCCTGACAATGATTTTTTTATTTCCTGATAATCAATGCAGAGCCTCTAGGTCCCATCCTTCTTATGTACAAGTACAATCAGGTTACCCTAAGGCATGGAACTTGGTTGGATGTGCCCTTTTTGTAACAACTCCAAGATTTTCCAATTGATCTCTTCATTTTCCAAAATAGAGTGGCGATATATCTGCCCGTTGGGTAAAGGTTCTCCAAGAGTCAGATCGATCAAATGTTTGACTTGATAGTACAAGGGTACCCCTGTGGGTGAAGAGAAGATGTCCCTGTATTCTTCCATGATTGTATCCACCTACTTCTTCTACATGGAGGAACCCTTCCCGGGGGCCATGGATGTGGTGACGATCTTCCCTTTAATTTGAGAGCGAATCAGAAAGAAAAAAAAACACTCCCAATCTTGGAGATGATCTTACAGCATTGCTTAGCAAAGATCAAAGAGATGGCAGTAAGTGGGGCTACCTTCAGAATCCTATATAACTTATGACCCAAATAAATTATAACAGTGTGAGGACTCGACTCATATACATCATGACTCTTCCACAAGTATGGTTGGCCTAATAATACATCACAAACTTCAAGAGGAGAAACATTACACAATACCTCATCTGTGAAGGGATTGATGTTGTATGTAAGGCATCACTATTGGCTAACGTGGAGATCATGTCCTTGGTGAAGCCACCCGATGGTGTACGGTTGCAGGTGTGGTGTGGTTGGTAGGCCCAATTGCTTCACGACCTCTGCTGAAATGAGGTTCTTTCGGCTCCCACTATCGACAATTGATTACAGTTGTGAACCATTCACCCACATCTGTAAGTGGAAGAGACGCTCCCAATCCTCTAGATCTTTAAGCTAAAACTTCTAGATCTTGGTGGTGGCAACAGTGGCATTGGTCTCAACACCAATAATTTTCTTCCCTTTGTCATTCCCCTTGTTATGTTCTTACTCAGAGTCGGAACATGCATCTGATTCTGAAGCCTTCAGCTCGGCCACAAGTAACTGCTTGGCTCGACACTCACTTATTTTGTGAGTGGGACTCTTATGGAACTCACCTCACTTCCTAGTGTCCTTATTTATCTTCATGGTGTTGTTCTTTTCTTGCGTATTCGACAGGCTGTCTTGTGTCACCCTGCCTTGGTTTTGTCCTTTGTTCCATGGTTTGGGGATGTCCTTCCCTTGCTTCAGATTCATAAATCCAAAGACTCGCTTCTTTTGTTTTAAATTTTTCTCGACCTTGACAACGTATCAATAGGTGGCACCAAGCGAGGAGATGTCTAGGAACTCCATCTCATCTTGGATGTATTTGTGTAGAAAATCACAGTACTTGAGTACCAGATTCCACTCAGAATTCTAGATACCCAACTTCATGCCAAGGGTATGAAAAATATTTATGAACTCTAGCACATTTTGGTCCCTTCTCTATCGTAGTGTGGTCCACTTTATGTACTTATATTCATAGCTCCTAATAGGGTAATACTTCTCCTTGATGGAGTCTCAAAAAGAGTTCCAAGTGGATGTGGCTGAAAATAGTGAGGGTTCCCTCTCGTACTTCTGCTCACAGTAGGTTTCCCACCAGTCCTGGATGTGGGGGTTGGCTTTAAGGAGTGAAAAAGTAATATTTTCCCTACTGGAAAATATGATGAACAGAAAAATACCCTTCCAAGAGATTTAACCATCTATCTATGACATGTTCATCTATCTGACCTTCAAATATGAGAATATTAAAGATGAATTGTACCTTGAAGGGAGTGGTGCCTCCAGAGTGGTTGTTGAATGAAGATGTGTCGCTTGTAGGCATCCGTTGAAGGATCTGGGAAAATTTATCCATCATCGCGTTCCTTTGTCGCACGAGGGATTCTTCGAGCAATATTTTGAAGGGATATCCTACTCCCTCATCTTTATTTTCTTTGCGCCATGGGAGGTCATTGGGGTTTGTGAGGCTGGTCTTTCAAAGGTTCAACTAGTTCAAGCCCCAACTCCTTATACCCTGACCTCGTTGGGGACATGTAAAGAAAAACAGAAAAATAGCAGACTGCTATGATACCACTAATCCAGGCTTATGTAGGAGCACAACAGAATATAGATATAAACATAAAAACATAGATGCAATAGGAATAAAACCTTATTTCATTAATATCAAAGAACTGAAATATGCTTACATACAGAATGGAAATAAACTAGCTCGGGTGATGGTAGTTTATCTCTGAGAAGTGATGTGGCGTCTACATGCCTATGAATTGTGTTAAAATGAGGCTCGAAGGCCTATTTATTATTGAGAAACAATGGAAAACCTTAAACATCCAAAAACTAACCCTAGGAGATGAAGTGCCAAAACTATGGGCCCTGTTTGGGTAAATTGGTAAATCAACTTCCTAGGGTTGTAACTTTGGCATACGATCTTCGTTTGACACACAAAATACCTCTCTAGGAATATCTATTCGAGGAATACAACTTTCAGCTACAAAAATCAATCAATGTATAATGTTTGGCCATTTTCCAAAAAAAACGTTTTTTAGGGCCTCAAAACGGCTTTGGAAGTTCAAGACCCGAAAAATTTTCAAAAATAGTACATTGTGCTACAATTAAGGAAACCGAAAAACTGAAAGAAACAATGGTGGGGGTCCAAGTGGAATAGGCAGGTGGCCACCAATATCCACCTGGATCAGTTGACCAAGGCTAAAAAGTGTTGACTGTAGATGAAAAGGCTTACTAAGCTTGATGATGGTAAACCATAAATATATTAATGTATTTATGTTACACTAATCTAATAATTTAACATTAATGTGGTCACTTGTTATGTTGTTACATTAATGTTTCGCATGGTTGGTGTTACATTTATGTTCATTCTAATGGTACATTATGTTAGAAAAATGGTTTTAGTAATGGTTGAAGAGGGTTGATGAGGTTGACCATTGTTGAAGAGGGTTGAACAAGGATATTTTTGTTGACTTTGTTGTTTATGGTTGACTATGGCTTTTTATTTGTCACATTATGATATCAAATTTTAGTTTTTATGTTTAGTGTTTAAGTATTTTCATATCTAATTATTTATGAAAATAAATAAAAATAAAAATTGAATTTATTTTACTTTCCTTTGTTTCAACATCAAACTTTGTGAATTTAGTTACTCTTTATTAATTACTTAACTTTATTTGGTCAAATATTTAACTATAGATGACTATGCTTAACCATGTTAATTATGGTTAATTATTTTTTACCATAGCTACCCAAATTTAAAGATGGTAGAACATGGTTGACGTACGAAATTATGGTTGACCAGGGTTGACCAGGATAACTACTCAATTTGCATTCATCACATTGTGGCATTGATTTATATTTGACACATAGTGACATCAACATTATTTGTCACTAAAATAAAGGTTATATTTTCCATTTTATTAATTTATATTCATTTCTATCATATCTATATTTCAATTGTATTGTCAACATTGGTTTCTCACATTATGACCTCAATGTTGTTATTGTTATACTACAACATGGATATTTCTTTCAGACATTGTAAAGTGATTTTTTGGTCGTCAAAAATATAACGTTAATTTGTGTTTGTCACATTGCGACATCGATATATGTTTTTCACATATCGATTTCAAAATTTATTTGTCACATTATCAAATGTCATTACTGTAATAACTTCAATGTAAAATTATACAATCATAAATTCAAATGCAATTATTAAATCATATAAAGGCATCACGTCTATCTATCAAGAC
Organism: Pinus tabuliformis; assembly: GCA_031772625.1. NCBI lineage: Eukaryota > Viridiplantae > Streptophyta > Pinopsida > Pinales > Pinaceae > Pinus > Pinus tabuliformis. The sequence continues at coordinate 241,001,548 of CM062818.1, read as the reverse complement.
ATTCAAATATGGTCCCTTTGCATATTGGCATTCATAACAGAAATATAACATAACATATATGGAATTAAAACATCAATTTAATGTAACTCAAACATAAGGTTGTAACATAAAAGAATAAAGAGAATTCAATTGATAGGAATTGAAGTTAGTAAAATTAGAACAAGAGAAATATAAATAGCATTCATATTTGAATTTTACATAACCATATGAAGGGGAAACAATTTATAGTAGAAAGTTTAAAAACAAAATGAAAAGTTTATTTCAAAAAATATTTGTGTTTTTACATCATAAAATTTAATTTCCAAAATAAAGTTGTAATGCTTATTTCCATGCAAAACATTAGACAACCTATTCTAAAGTGCGACCAAGTTGATGACACCGACAACACCAATTAACATCAACACTATATGTGTAGAAATTTTGAATAATTTAACACATATTCAACAGAGATTATCCTGATCATGTACTATTGCGGAATACATACACAATACATAAGCTCCTCTACGTTGATCATCAATATAGAAGCATCAATAACAATAAAACATCAAGAGCATTCACACATTAACACAGTATGTATCACGGGGAAAGCATCTCGCTAAAAACCCCAACTATCTGTATATTAATGATTGAGTCATGTAACATTACACAGCATAATACTTCTCACAAGTATCTCCACCTCTGTTACACACAATACAGCTCAGATCTGATCTCCAAATCTCTTCCACTGCTTGCCTGCCTCCACTGCTCAATACCTGCTCAAGAACTGATGAGAATGGCTTACCAAACTCGTTTTTCACCTGCAAAATAGTCACTCACTCTTTGTTGGACGTGAGCACAAGCTATAATGTGGGCAAATACGTGGGCAAACTCATTGGCATACTCAATCCCTTGATTGTGCAAGATCTGGTGCACAACTATAGTCACAACTGATAGCAATCTGATTCTCTACCACTTGTCCCTGTTGAACTGAACATGCACTGACATGCAACTGAGTTAACTGATGTATTCATTAGTTGTATTATGAGTTAATAACTTGTGAATTAATTAATAACTAATTCACCCAACTCATCTCTAGTCTATTTGCCAGTTAGACTAAATACAACCAGTTTAACAAAGCTAAACTGAACACAACTCCATCAACTCCACAATCAACTCCACCAAACTCAACTGATTGAGTTCTAACTGAAGTCATGCATGCAACAACTCAACTGACTCATAAGAAAAGCGTATTTCCTTCTGAAAGCTGCATGTGCCACCTCTGTAGCTCAAACTGAAGTGCTCCAAGAGAATAAGATTAAGTTTATAGTCCAAATATTATTGTGAGATAATAATATTTGACTTTTCTATTTTTTGACAGCTAGTCTAAAAATAGACTTTGATCACTCACACTGTGATCACTCACACTTTCATCAAAAATAGAAGTCCATCTATTTTTTCTCCCAACTTGATCAATCATCCATAAACAGCAACCTGCAATCCATAGACATGATCCATATGTCTAAAAATAGACATAGTCTAAAAATGGACATAGTCTAAAAATATACTTGCGCCAAAAATAGCCTGCGGGCCCACTTAGTGAAGGCGACTCTTTTCACTAAGCTCCATCATCTTGTTGCAATCTCAACAATATGTGTGGCCGATTTTCCTCTGTAGTCATTCTCTTCTCAATTTTTACCTGCTTCTTTATCACAAACATATTGTAAATATATGATGATTGACTCATCTCAGCTCAAAGTTGCAAGTGATCATAAAAAAGGTGAGTAGGAGATACATTTTTTGTATCAATCTTATTTTGTATTTACCCCAAATAGTTTCAATTGCAGTGATTGCATGGATTATTGGCATAAATTTTGAAATGCCTTCATTTTCCATATTTGTATGTCAATGAAAGCAAAAATAATTAAAATTAGTTAATATGGTTTTTGTGTGTGTGTGTGTGTGTTAAAAGAAATAAATTAATTTTCACAAATTATAAGAAAAAAGATCAATATAATTCAAGTATGAACACAATATTGTTTCTTCCTCCCTTTTAAATTAAGTTGGAAATATAAAAATAATAGGTTCTCTAATGTGATTTCTCCGAAAATGTTTCAATACATAAGCCAAGTTGGATGCCAGACTGAAGATGGGCATACGAAGGTAATTTGAATATTAATAAATCAATAGGCTGGATAAATGTCATGGATAATTATTTTGATTATGGAGAACTAAATAAGGCAAATAAGGTGAAGTTTTTTGTTACAAGGGTGAAAGGACATGAAACCCTATGGTAGGATGAAGTGTAGGCTAACAGAAAAAGAAAAGGTAAGACAAAGTTCAGAAGCTGGGACAGAATGGTGGCAAAAATCAAAAACAATTTTCTACCCAATGATTGCCAGCTATATTTTTTCACACGATTGCAAAACCTTAGAGAGAAGTCCATGATAGTAACGGAATATAATGAAAATTTTTATAAGTTGAATATGAGAGTTGGACATATTGAATAGGATGTGAAAGGTTGTTAGATATATCAATGGCTTAAGGTATGATATTCAAGATGATATTAGTATCTTCACTCTATACACAATTAGGGATGCTTACTATGCCACTTTGAAAGCTAAAGAGAATATTGCTCGAAAGCAAAGTCAAAGAAATCGAGAAAGGAGTGTTGCGAGAGGCAAAGGATAGTAGAGTGGAAGAGGAATAGTCCAAATTGCAAAAGGAGGAAGATCCAACAGTCAATCACCTGGAGGAGATTATTCGAGAGAAATAAAATCATTCTTCAAAGGTAGAGGTCGACGAAGATACTATTATCCTAGATGTTTAAGATGTGGGAAACTAGGACATATGTCTTGGGAATGTCCTAAGAATGCACAACATGAAAAAGAGGTGCTCATGTTGCAAAAGAAAAGGACAAAAATTATAATCCAACCATAATTAAAGAAGGTCCTCAAGCAAGGGAGTCCTTGTCAATGAAAAGAGCATTGAGCAAAGCATAAAAGGAAGTCAAAGAACTAGCTTAGAGGAAAAGTTTGTTCAAGACCATGTGCAAGTATAAAGGTAAGTGTTGTAAAGATTGTGATTGATAGTGGTGGCACAAGCAACTTAGTCTCCACTAAAATGGTAGAGAAATTAAGTTAGAAGAAAACAACACACCCTCATCCTTACAAAGTTTCATGGTTACAAAAGAGTCATCAAATCATAGTCAATGAACAATGTAAGATAAATTTTCAGATTGGAAGATACAAGGATGAAATATTATGTGATGTAATGCCTATGGATGTTTGTCATATCTTGCTAGGAAGACCATGCCAATTTGATAGGAGAGTTATCCATGATGGTAGAAGGAACATCTACACACTCGAGAGGGATGGTCATAGGCATACACTATTGCCTTTACAATATGAAGGAGCTAAAGAAGAAACTAGTCCTATTGAGTTGTTGATGAGTGACAAAGAATTGCTACAAGAGGTCAAAAAGAAGAAATTTTATTTCGCCTTGATTAAGAAACCCAAGGTAATTCTTAATAGCAACAATTGAAATGATTTACCTGAGGAATTGAAGGATATATTAGATGCTTTTGTTGACATAATCATGGATGAATTACCAAGTAAGCTACCCCATATTTGAAGCATCATATAGTCATGATTCAGGAGCAAGTTTATGAAACAAAGCATCCTATAGGATAACACCCAAAGAGAATGAAGAAATCAAAAATCAGGTTCAAGCATTATTGGACAAGGGACTAATGAGGGAGAGTTTAAGCCCTTGTGTTGTACATGTAGTTTTAAGTACAAAGAAGGATGGAGGCTTGAGAATGTGTACTCACTCTAGAGCAATAAATAATACAACGGTAAGGTATAGATTTTCTTTACCTTGCATAGATGGTTTAATGGATTTTCTAAGTGGTGCAAATTATTTTTCAAAGATATATTTGAAAAGTGGATATCATCATATTAGGATGAAAGAGGAAATTAGTGGAATACAGCTTTTAAAACCAACAATAGTTTGTATAAATGGCTCATCATGCTTTTTGGCTTTAAAAATGCACCTAATACCTGCATAAGGCTCATGAGTGAAGTACTCTAAGGATTTTATTCCAAAATTTGTAATTGTTTATTTAAATGGTATTCTTATTTACAGCGAAACAAAGGAAGAACACTTACGGTTTTTGAAATTGGTGTTGAAAACGTTATAACATGAGAAACTTTTGATAAATCTAGAGAAAAGTTCCTTCATAAAAACATAATTAGTCTATTTTGGTTTTGTAATCTCTCCAAAGGATTAAAGTAGTATCTTTATGACTTGGTTAGTTTTTATAAAAAGTTTATAAAAAAATTTATCCATATATGTGCACCCATAGTAGAAACAGAACATCAGCAATTTAAATGGACAGCAGCAACTAAAAGAGGATTTAGATGGTTGAAAAAAAGATAATAGAAAACTCTATCTCAGTTCTACCATATTTTCATAAACCATTTCAAGTTAAGTGTGATCCAAGTGGAATGGCAATCGGCGTTGTTTTAAGTTAGCGTGATAAACATCTGGCTTATTTCAGTGAGAAGTTGAATGAAGAAAAACAGGGTTATTCTTCTTATGACAAATAATTTTATGCTATAATTCAGGCTTTGAATAGATGGAAACATTACCTCGTCCAAGGGGAATTTGGTTTGTACAGACAACCATGCTTTGCAATTTATAACCAGACGAGAGAGAAGTTAAATCTTAAGCACACCAAATGGGTAGATTTTATGCAGAATTTTACCCTGGTTCTTAAACATATCAGTGGGAATGCTAACAAAGTTGCACATTCTTTGAAGAAGAGATGTTCAGTTTTGCAGGAATTCCAAGTGACTATTTGGGGATTTGAAATGTACAGAGTGGAATGTTACTCAGACAATCAACTACTTTTCTCGTTAAATTGCACATCTCAAGGAAATGTTACTTAGACTTTCTCGTTAAATGGTAATTCATTTCTTGATACTTGAATACCCATTCTAAACCACTGTACACAAACAATTGTGTTTGAAATTATAAAACGAAACGAATCGAAATATTTTATGAATCAATCATTCTGCCATTTAAGTATCCAAGAAAACAAGAGTATATATATATATCTTTATTTAATATGAAAGCCATTGATATATTGAAAAAATAACTTGAAAAATGTACAATTGCCCTCTGGAGCATAAACATAATTATTCCCATAGTCTTGACGTTACGTCAGCTGAAATCAGCGACCCTCAATGCAACATTTCTGAAAGATTTCTGCAACATTAAGTACAGAACATTTCTTGGCATACACAGTTCACTCGTCATCATGGCGGAAGAATGATAGTGAGACTGAAAATGAGACAATGAATGTTTTCGATGGTGGTGATGGCGGTGATGGTAATGCTAATGGGGGTGGGGATTCGGAATGCTGCAGGTAGGAATGATGGTGGCGGTCGTCGTCGTGGGGATGGCAGCGGGGGTGGTACTTGTGGTCTCCAAAGGATTCAACGCCGCTAAATTGCTCTCCGACTGAGGTAGAGGTATTAGTGCACATGACTTCGTCTACTTTATTGGAGCTCATGAAGCCGTTTGCACATACTTCATCACGTGGAGATGCGCCAAGGGCAGGCAGCATTGGCCCGATAGAGGAGTCCTCATGCCCACCAGTTTCTGGCATCGATTTGCCAAAAAAGTGGTCAGGCAGCTGCATTGGCGCGGTAGAGGAGTCCTCATGCCCACCAATTTCCAGCATCGACTTGCCTAAAGAAAGGGCAAAGAATTCGTGGACGCATTTTCAAAATTCAGAGACGCCGCAATTGGATGATCCGTCGACTGCTGAGGGCTTGAGAAGCGCGGCGACTCCATGAGCAGCAAAGTGGTTGTCGAGGGAAGGAGACGCTTACATTGTTAACCATAAGTGTCACGCCCCTACACCTGCGGTAGTCTTCCAACTGCTTGTAGCAAGGTGCAGCACCACCGAACGCGTTCTTTTCACCAATACTAACATTCGTGGACTACGCCTACTTTCACATTAACATACTTAGCTTGTGTTTCGCAACTAAGTAAAAGCAATTATCTTTTATACTTAATGAAACCCATACTCATTCATTATCATCATGCAATTAAACCGAGAACAACAATTGCAACAAGTATAAAGGGGAGGGGCAACTCCCCGTAATGTGAGTCTGCCCAACAATATATTATATCAGTTTTTCAATAACACAATCATCAAGTATACTTGGCAAAACTCCAAGTCTATACTTAGAATATTTTACAACCAAGGCATAGAACAGCCTTTTACAATCATGTGCACCCTTGCACAAAGAGAAGTGCTCACCCGAGCCACTTATACCTCTCCACCAAGTCCTGCACAAACAACTCGAACCTCGGCACGCTTGCCTACACTCCAACCGGCACAAGAACTCCAAATCTGCACTCAAGATAACCTACGCATGAGGTATGCGCAGTCCTTTACCCCTCTTGCGCAGATTTTACCTCTGCTCCTTATGCATAGAAGAGAATGTGTGATTCGATGGTGAACAAATGAGTCTCAAACCTCACTTATATATATGAAACCTTGCGCAGGTTTCAAGGGGTGTGTAGCCCCATGGCCGACCCCCTAAAGCTGCCAACGCACGCCCACAAGTCACTCCATAAGTCGGCTTTGCAAGCATCGTTCAACATCGCATATATGTATATGCTCAACACTTAGTCGAATTAAGTGTTCATGTTATCGTCGCATTTCTGTCGTATGTAATGTCGCACCCACGTCGCATTACCGTCGCACTTCGTGGTTCAACGCGCCCGCCCGCGCTCTCGCCCGCGCCCGTGCACGATCGTCCGCCGGCGCCCGTCGCACCAATGTCCGGAGGTCCTTACATCCTCCTCCACCTGAAATCGTTGTCGTCCTCGACAACATACCATCCCGGTAGCCATCCACCAAGATCATCACTCAATTGTGATGTGAACTCCTCTTCGCAAGGCAAACACCCTTGCAACATATGTAGAGACTCTTCTCCATTATGTCTCGGCTCAATGACCAGCTGCCACCAAGCTCACCATACCAAGGCATGCACCTCCACAGTATGCTCTCCATCAGATATCATCTCGATCCATGATTGCTGACCTCTTGTCTTCATCATGTGTCCCTCCTCCATGTAGTCTCCATGTCAGATGCCAACACATATGTGTCACCATGTCTCGACTAATGCCAACATATCTCTGCACATTGGTACCCCCCACGACTCGAACTAATCGGGTGATCAGTCCAACCATACGCCCAAACCATAAGAATGCACATCCTTATGCCATCACAAGTCTTCCCCTGACTTCTGCTACATCTCGAACTCATCAAGAATCTATCAATCATCCCATGCTCAGTCCATGGAAACTCCATCCTATCTGCAACATGCTTCATATAACCAACCTGATGTCCATGACTATATTTGTCTATGATGTCCAACCCATGTAGACTCCATCTCAACCTTTGGCCATCTTCACCCAAGTCTGCACCTGTCATAAAGAAGCCTCCTCCAAGGCCCCTTGTAAGTTGATGTGGTTCCTCCCTATCAAGGCCTCCACACCAACCTTCCTCCAAGGTTATCTATAGAGAAAGGAAGGTCAGGAAGTTTCCTCCCTGACTTTCATCCACCCATGTGTCAGATTGATGTTGTGTCCTCAAGTATCTATGCACAGCTTCAATCTCCTCACATGTGCATCCAAGCTCACCTAGCTTGTTCTTTGTCAACTGAAAGTCATATATGCCCATAGCATATCTACAAAAGTCCAATATCCCGGCAGGATCTCTACCTCCATAATCCTCATCAACCACTGCCTTTGAAGTAGCACTCGGGCTCCCTTCACTTGTAGCTCCATTGCGAAGATCATCAGTAGAGGATGCTCCCAACAAGTGTCTCCATGTTCGTGAGGTTTTCTTCTCACTTCCTTCATTCTTCTTTCCAGCTCTTGCAATGAAGTCCACTAGCTTCCTTTCCTTCGTCGTTTGAGTCACACTCCCAAGTACTCTTTGCTCCACATCCTCATGCTTCACATTCGGATCTTTGGGATACAAAGTCATAGAAGCCATCCTTGGTCTATATCCCAAGCAACTTTTTCTATTCATCGGTACCATCATGGTTTTCCCTTCAGCTGTGATCAAGAGAATGTCCCGGTCCACCATTGGTATGGCTTGTGCAAGCTCCATAAAATCCAGCCCCAACACCATAGAATGATCATCCGTGTCCACAACTCTTAAGTCCAACTTTCCAAACCACAATCCCACTTTCACCTGAGTGTCCTTCAACACACCATCAACAGCTCTAATGGTAGAGTTGACTGCTTTGAAAGCACTCCATTCCCTCTCCATCTTTGCTTTCTTCCCAAAAGACTTTGTTGCCTTCCTGCTCACGAAGCTATGAGTAGCCCCCGTATCCACCAAAGCTGCAAATCTCTTGCCCTTCACGGTCACCTGCACAAAACTTAGCTTCAAAGAATCACCTTCCTTTGTTGGCTTTGTCTTGCGCCTCACATCAGCAACCTTCTTCAAGAATTCGGCCTCAGAAGTGTCAATTGGCTCATGCTTCACCTTGACATTCCTCCTAAGGTACTTCACCTCCTTGCTTGGCTCCTCTAAGCAACTCGATCCTGGTCCAGCCTGACTCCCTTCAAGCTTGCCCTTCATCGCATCTTGCTCAAGTGCACCAACCAAGTGTCCACTGACCAAGTTCATAGAACTAAACTTCCGAATGTCCTCTGGATGCTCTCGGTAGTGAGTTCCCAACCTGTCAATGTAGTCGAGCTCTTCCTGCTCAATCACAACAACTTTCTTACCAAGAAGCTTCTTCTTTATCTCTTCCTCAATTTGCTTGATTTCGGCTTCCACTCTGGCACTTTCCTTCCTCAACCGGGCTCTTTCATCAAAGATCTCTTGAAGATCAAGACCACTTCATTGGATCTCCTCATCAAGTTCATTGAGTTCAACATCTGTCGTACTTCCGCATTGGCTCTTGAGTTCTTCAAGTTCCTTCTTTAGTTCCGAACAACTCTCTCAAATCTTCATGTTCTCAGCCTTCATCAAAACCCATTCTGAACTCCATCGACTCATATGTTCCAACACTTCGTACCAGAGAGCTTTAACTGCACTATGGCTAGATTCACCTTTCGTAGGTTCATCTACCATCACTGCCTTTTCAGCCTTCTCCATGTTCACCGAGTCACCTGCAACCTGAATCAACCCTTGTTCCACTTCGTGTGGAACGGTTTCCTTCATCTGCAAGTACGAGCAAACCTTGCTCAATAGCTTCAAACCGAAGCTCTGATACCAATTGTCACGCCCCTACACCTACGGTAGTCTTCCAACCGCTTGTAGCAAGGTGTGGCACCACCGAACGCGTTCTTTTCACCAATACTAACATTCGTGGACTACGCCTACTTTCACATTAACATACTTAGCTTGTGTTTCGCAACTAAGTAAAAACAATTATCCTTTATACTTAATGAAGCCCATACTCATTCATTATCATCATGCAATTAAACCGAGAACAACAATTGCAACAAGTATAAAGGGGAGGGGCAACTCCCCGTAATGTGAGTCTGCCCGACAATATATTATATCAGTTTTTCAATAATACAATCATCAAGTATACTTGGCAAAACTCCAAGTCTATACTTAGAATATTTTACAACCAAGGCATAGAACAGCCTTTTACAATCATGTGCACCCTTGCACAAAGAGAAGTGCTCACCCGAGCCACTTATACCTCTCCACCAAGTCCTGCACAAACAACTCGAACCTCGGCACGCTTGCCTACACTCCAACCGGCACAAGAACTCCAAATCTGCACTCAAGATAACCTACGCATGAGGTATGCGCAGTCCTTTACCCCTCTTGCGCAGATTTTACCTCTGCTCCTTATGCGTAGAAGAGAATGTGTGATTCGATGATGAACAAATGAGTCTCAAACCTCACTTATATATATGAAACCTTGCGCAGGTTTCAAGGGGTGTGCAGCCCCATGGCCGACCCCCTAAAGCTGCCAACGCACGCCCACAAGTCACTCCATAAGTCGGCTTTGCAAGCATCGTTCAACATCGCATATATGTATATGCTCAACACTTAGTCGAATTAAGTGTTCATGTTATCGTCGCATTCCAACGTCACATTTATGTCGTATGTAATGTCGCACCCACGTCGCATTACCATCGCACTTCGTGGTTCAACGCGCCCGCGCGCCTGCCCGCGCTCTCGCCCGTGCCCATGCACGATCGTCCACCGGCGCCCGTCGCACCAATGTCCGGAGGTCCTTACAATAAGGGTCTCGGTCTCACCCTCCTGGTCGCCCGGAGCCAACAAGGTCGTAAGCCCGATGCTATGACTCTGGAGAAGCGTGTCGAGGCATGTCCCGTTGGGCACATGGCTGGAACTGTAGTACGACAACTTGGCGTTCACAATGTGATACTTAATGGCGTCCATGTATTCTTGTGACGATTTAGAATGACAACGCAGGGAGTAGAGAGTTTCGTCGGGCGGAGCGAAGAATGTGTATGAACCCCGAGAGGAGAGGAGGAATTGACTGTAAACCCTTTTAAGATCGTTGGCAAAGACACGGTACCCGGACCTTTTCAGCTCTCTGATCACCGACTGAATCTCGCCCTTTTCCGGATCTAGGTGGTCCTCAGCCAACGCTGTCATCTGCAAGAACAGCAGAAGAAACAGCATCACAGAATGCTTAATCCGCAACAGTACTTCCCTCGACATCGGCATTTTGTGTGAAGTGAAATGGATGTCAGGGCTAACTTCTTTGTTTCTCCTTCTTCTTCCCGGATTTAGTTGCAGCAGAGCAAAGAGCAAAAGGTCAACAACTGAAAACAATAACAGAAGAGAATGGCAAACACTGTAGGTTCCAACTCTACTCGTTTAAAATCTAATTTACAAGAATTGGGAGGCTCTTCTGAATTGCATTGTAGTAGTCGTGAGTGATGTCGACGGACAACTATAAGTCGGCCAAATTACCGTTGGAATGGTTGTGAATGATGCTGACTACGGGCCATGTGGGCCATTAATTTAAGGGTTGAAATTTGACAGCGTCATCGACCTTTCTTTTTCCCTTTTTCTTTTTTTTGAAATAAGAAAAGAGTAGAACAATTTTTTTTGAAATAAGTAAAGAGTAGTTTACAGATGCGACAAATTACATTAAATTTTAGGGTGAATTTGGTTAAAAATAAGTAAAAAAAAAAAATATTGGAAATTTAAGTTACAGTATCAAATTTCAAGATTTTGGATGTTAAAAAAAATTTGATAGTGCTAAATCTATTTCTTTTTTTTAATTCAAATAGTTGATTTTTTGAGAAAAAAAAGGGGGCTCAAATTCTACATAAATATAACTTTCAAAAAATCCCAAATTCCACATAAAAGTAACTTTCAAGTCTTTTTTTTTTTTAATTCAAATACTTGATTTTTTGAAAAAAAAAAACTCAAATTCAACATAAATATAACTTTTAAATTCCACATAAAAATAACTTTCAAGCGAATTTGTAGCCACTTAAACAAGGTTTTTTTGTACCTAAATGTAAGGAAGATGATTTACTTTTTGTAAGTTAAACGTGATCCTTAGTGTTAAGCTTTTTGAATAACTATTATGAATTACTAAATGCAAGGAGGATGATTTACTTTTTGTAAGTTAACCATTATCTTTTTTTTTCAACACAAAAAGAAAACATAACAGCTTTTTTAATCCAGTGTTTGATATATTGGATGGAAAATTATCATCTTTTTTAATCCAGTGTTTGATATATTGGATGGAAAATTATCATTCCTCTATGGCTTGTAGACAACCATGCAATTTACAATAATATCTAGTAAAATTGTCTAGTGTACACATAATTTTAAGATACAAACACAAAACCAAAAAAAAAAAAAAATCCCAATCACTCCCAACATTTATGCGTGGAGAGGCACAAGGGCAAAATATACCCCATATCAAAATTCAAATGATCCTCTAGCACCTATAGATCCATCCATCAACATTTCAAATATCATCTTCCCAAAACAGAGGAGCAGTCCACTTTTAGACAGAGCATCAACCATCCTATTGTATTCCCTATACACATGAACAAAGGAGATGTCATTGAAAGAAGGAATAATGACGCAGGGTTACCCTTGCTTTACACCCACAATTTGCATGGATTATGCACATAGCCTATCTGTTCTAGGGATTTTAACTCTCTGCCGAGTTAAATCTTCAATATTAAGGTTAAGGCCCCATTAATCAATTCCTATGCAGAATGATTTACTAATGCCCAACATAGGCTAACCCCTAGTCCATATACACTTATCGGGTCTTAATCACCCCTCAAACCTTCACATATGACTTTATTTAACCTTTCATTATAATCCATCCTATCGGGACTCATTCACCCTTCATTAACCCTTATTAAACCTTCGCTAACCCTTTAACCGCATATATATAACCTTCCCCTCTTTAACATTGGTTACATATATTTTAATACATAAAAACTTCCATCCTTTGATAATGTTGGACTTATATATAAAACCTCATATATCCGCGCTTAATCCTTTATAAACCATTTACAAAGGAAATACCCACAAAACATACATTTCCGCTTTAATATGGCCTCTACACAGATACCGAGACTTATTTTATCGCTATCGATAATCGCTCCTCCACAGGTTTCATTACCACCGGTTCTATCGCATCCGATATGTGATAACGCAATATCAGATTTCAAATATCATTAACCGCGCCATATAACTTATCGAGTCCGCCCTTATCACCTTTCCATAGCGCTGCACTCTGATCTCTGAAACCCCCGATCGCCGATCAAACAATTTGCACGACAATCCTCCACCGTCGATCTGCACTCAATGGATCTGACAGTTCACAACGATTTCGGGTAGACAACAAGCACAGGGATTAACAGCCCGATAAAGTGGTTTCCTCTCTCCTCCCAAGTGCTATGTGTTGTGCGATAAGTGGAATCGGGTGCTCACTCTTCAATACCACTTACCACATATTCTCAACCCGAAAAACCATTTCCTGTTGCAAAACCACTTCTTCGCGAATTAACTTTCGCTCTCTTCCACCATGCAATGATCGTTGATCTATGAGATCCAACAGATACTTTGCATCGATACTTCATTTCTTCGCTCTCCTGCTTCACTTAGATTTTCCACCATTACTTTAGTTTTTTATGGTTTCCAGGTTTTCAATGGTTTTGGCCTTTCACTCTCAATTCACTTCTGCTTGAGCTTAACTTCGTGATTTCTTTGATCACTGTCCTCTTGGCCTCTAAGTGATCTTTCGAATGGTTCAAAGATCCACACGATCCTCTGTCTCTTCTCCTCCTTTGTGTATTCGCCTCGATTCTACCTACATATATAAAGTATGCAAATCTCTGATTACATCATTCAATATTCGAATCACACACTTACACTCAGGATCGAATTCTCTGTATATAAATATAAAACAAATGATTACATATTGAGACTTTGTCTCTCTGGCCTGATTATTCTAATTAGTGGCCTTTGCTTCACACTCTGCCTGTAGGCTTACAATCAAACCTATCTAACCTTTTTCTAATCTCTGACTAACTTTTGATCATGCCTTTTAGGCTTTCATTTATACAAAGGGATTCTAAAACCAATTTCTGGTTTAGATCCATAAACTCCTCAACAAAATTCCTAAATCTCTTCCTCATTCCTAAAACTCCTCTCTAATCCATAAATTCATGAATTCACTCCTAATCTTAGTTTTACAATTAATTCTCAAACCTCTCATCACTCAACTATACTAAATCTCTCATGTTCTCCTACATTTGAGAATATTTACAATTATGCCTCACAATATTCAATTAAATCCTATTCTCATTAAAATTAAATCCTATTCTCATTAAAATCACTCAAAACCCTTAATAATTACATTAATTCAAAACATAGGAACCCGACTTCCTTAAAATACAAGACCCCCTATGTCTACTAAAGTACAATGATTTTATTGGGCTAAATGCTCCTGCATCAAATAATCTGCATGATTGAGCCATCCAATGGTGAAGGGGAGGGATCTAGAGGGAATTCGGTCCCAACGCCCACTCAATGATAGATTGTGAAAACCCATCTATCTTTATAGATCCAATCTCCAGCCATTTCACACATTTCAGGAGTCCTCGAAGAGCCACAATTTCAGCCCTAAAGTTTGTACCCTCCCCCCCATGCTAGTAAAAACGATATTCCATTTCATGTAGAAATTTGAATAATATAACACTTATTCATAGAGATTATCCTGATTATACACTATTTGCGAAATGCATGCATAATACATAACCTCATCTACCATTGATCATCAATTTGCGGAGTTAAAAAAACAATCGCATGCGCACATTGAAACATCAATCACACATATCAACACAGTATGTAATGGGGAAAGCATACAGCTGGAAACCCCCAATTATCTGTATATTATAATAATAGAGAACATGTAACAATACATAGTACAATACTCCTCACAAGTACTCAGTACTATCTCCACATGCTACACACAAACTAGCTCAGATCTGAACAAGTCACGGGTTCAAATCTCCTCCACTATTTGCCTGCCTCTACTGCGCAATCCAAGTTGACAATTGATCTGATACAAGTTCGAATTCCCTTGGCTTGTACCACGCAATCCTCATTGGCAATCTCAATCAATGATTGTGCAAATCTCATGCACAACTATAGTCACAACTGATAGTAGTCTCACCCTTTCACCCACCTCTAACACTTGTCTCCACTGAACTGTCCATGCACTGAGTTAACTGATGTATTCTTTAGTTGATTTATGAGTTAATAATTAGTGAATTAATTAATAATTAATTCACATCACTCATCACTAGTGTATTTGGCAGTTAGATTAAATACAACTAGTTCAACTAAGTCAAACTGAACACAACTCCATCAACTCCTCAATCAACTCCACCAAACTCAATCACTTGAGTTCTAACTGAAGTCCATCATGAAATAGCTCAACTAACCCATAGGAAAAGCGTATTTCCTTTTGGAAGTTGCATGTGCCACATCCGTAGCTCGAACTGAAGTGCTGCAAGAGGATAAGATAATGTTTATAGTCCAACTATTATTAAGAGCTAATAATATTCAATTGTTCTATTTTTTGACTGGCAATCTAAGACTCCGCCCATATATCTAAAAATAGAGATCCATCTATTTTTACCAACATGACCAATCATCCATTGATCTAGGTGGATATTGGTGGCCACCCGCTAATTCCACTTGGATCCCATCTAGTGCTTTTTTCAGTTTTTTCAGTTTCCTTAATTATAGCACAGTTTAATATTTTTAGCAGTTTTTCGGGTCTTAAACTTCCGAAGCCGTTCTGAGGCCCTAAACGACGTTTTTTGGGAAATCTACCGCCAGATTTTTCTATCTAAAAATCATCTTTTTCGTCGTAGTCCTCGGAGAGATCTTTCCAACAGGCTATCATGCGCGTCAAATAAAGATAATACGACCAATTCGCGACCCCGGGAAGTTGATGTACCAACTTACCCAAAAACGGGGCCCACAATTTAGCGTTTCATCTTCTAGGGTTAGGTTTTGGAATGTGAAGGGTTTTCCATTGTTTCTAAACAATAAATAGGCCTTCGAGCCTCATTGTAACACAGTTCAAAGGCATGTAGCCACACATCTCTTCTCAGAGATAAGCTACCATCGCCCTAGCTGGTTTATTTCCATTTCTGGTTGTAAGCATATTTCAGTATTTTCCATTAATGAAATGAAGTATTATTTCCACTGCATCTTTGTGTATATGGTTATCTCTGTAATTTGTTGCGTTCCTGTTTAAGTCTGGATTAGTGGTATCAGAGCGATCTGTTTTTTCTCTGTTTTTCTTTGCATGTCCCCAACGAGGTCGGGATATAAGGAGTTAGGGCTTGAGCTGGTCGAACCTTTGCAAGACCAGCCTCGCAAATCCTGACAGCCTCCCATGGCGGATGAGAAGAAATATGAGGGAGCAGAAGATCCTATCAAAATCTTGCTCGAAGAAGCACTCGATCGACAACGGAACGCAATGATGGACAACTTTGCCCAAATGCTTCAGCGGCTACCCAAAAGTGACGCATCAAATTCCAGCAGCTACTCTGGAAACGCCACGCCCTTTAAGGTACAAGTTAATTTTGAAATCCCCATATTTGAGGGTCAGATAGATGCAGATGCCATAGATAAATGGTTAAATCTGCTAGAGGGTTAATTTTTTGTTCATGAATTTTCGAGTCAGGAAAAGATTGTTTTCGCTCTTCTCAAAGCAGCCCCCCACGTCAAGGACTGGTGGGAAACCTACTGCGAGCATAAGGATGAAACTACAGGCTCGCTATTTTCAGCGCACCCAACTGGAATTCATTCCGGGATGCCATTAAGGAGCAATACTACCCTATTGGAAGCTATGAGGACGAATACATAAAGTGGACCACGCTGCGGCAGGGAAGGGATCAAGATGTGTCGGAGTTCACCAATCTTTTCCATACCCTTCGCACGAAGTTGGGTATCAAGGATTCGGAGCAGCATTTGATACTCAAATACCGCGGCTGCCTGCACAAGTACATCCAGGAAGAAATGGAATTCCTGAACATCTCATCGCTCAGCATAGCATACCGATATGTCGTCAAGATCAAGCAGAAGTTTAAACAAAAGAAGCGAGACTTTGGATCTGCGAATCCAAAGCAAGGGAAAGGTGCCCCTAAACCACAGAACAAAGGACAAAGCCAAGGCGGGGCAGCCCAAGACAACCCGCCAAAGCTATAAGCAAAGAACAGTGCCACAAAGCCAAAAAAGGACACGGGAAAATGGTGTGAGTTCCATAAGAGCTCCACTCAAAACACAAGTGAGTGTCGGGCCAAGCAGTCACTGGTGGCTGAGCTAAAGGTTTCAGAATCAGATGCATGTTCCGACTCTGAGTCAGAACCCGACAAGGGGAATGACAAAGGGAAGTAGATCATTGATGTGGATCCAAACGCCACTGTTGCTACTGCCAAGATCCAGAAAAATGAACCTGAAGATCCAGAGGAGGAGGAGCGTCTCTTCCACTCCCAGATGTGGGTAAGGGGCTCCCCGCTACAATTCATTGTCGATAGCGAGAGCCAAAAGAACCTCATTTCGGCAAAGGTCATGAAGCGATTTGGCTTACCAACACAACACATCCACAACCATACACCATCGGGTGGCTGCACCAAGGACGGGATCTTCGCGTGAGCCAACAGTGTCGCCTTCCATACAACATCAAGCCCTTCACAGATGAGGTATTGTGTGACATTGCTTTGCTTGAAGTTTGTGATGTATTATTAGGACAACCATACTTGTGGAAGCGACATGCTGTGTATGAATCAAGGTCCCGTGCTGTTATTATTACATTGGGAAATCAGTTGTACAGGATACAGAGGTAGCACCGCTTGCTGCAATCTCTTTGATTACTACAAAACAATGCAGTAAGCTCATTTCCAAAACTGTAAAATTTGTTTCTTAATGATACGCCCTCAAGGAAAGAAGAAGACGGTGGCCACAACCTCCAGACAGGGCCCCTCTACACAACAACTACAGATGGACAAGGTCGTGGAGGAGTACGAGGACATCTTCACCTCCCCCGTAGGGGTTCCTCTGCACTGTCAGGTCAAGCACTCCATCGATCTGACCCCAGGTACGCCGCTACCCAATGGACCAATTTATTGGCGCTCCATTCTAGAGAACGATGAAATCAAGAGGCAAATTCAGGAGTTGCTGCAGAAAGGCCACATCCATCCGAGTTCATCGCCTTGTGGGAGCCCAATTGTGTTGGTACAGAAGAAGGATGGTACTTGGATACTCTGTATTGACTATCGGGCGCTGAACAAGATCATTGTCCGTAATAGGTACCCAATCCCGCGGATTGGTGACCTCCTAGACCAACTAAAGGGGGCAAAATATTTCAGCAAGATTGATCTGAAGTCAGGATATCACCAGGTACCAATCGAACCCTCTGATGTGTGGAAGACTGCCTTCAAAGCCAAGGAGGGCCTTTTCGAATGGTTCGTTATGCCTTTCGGATTGACGAATGCTCCTGTAACCTTCATGAGGCTAATGGATGACATCTTGCAGCCATTCACCAACTCATTTGTAGTGGTATACTTGGATGACATTCTGATCTTCAGCCAGAGTTGGGAAGAGCACCTCCACCACATCCGACAGGTTCTCCAAACACTGCGACAACACAAGCTATGTGCCAATTTGGAGAAATGCACTTTTGGCATGACCCAGGTTCAGTATCTGGGATACATTATTGATGAATAAGGGGTGCATGTGGATCCAGCCAAGATCAAAGTCATTCGGGATTGGCCATCTCCAACCACTCTGACAGAGCTCTGCAGCTTTCTAGGTCTTGCCAACTTCTACCGCAAGTTCATGTTGGATTTTTCTCATATCACTTGGCCTTTAAGTCAAGTCACCAAGGGAGGAGCGAAGGCAAAATTATTTTGGTCTAAATCTCAACAGAAGGCATTCATAGAGTTGAAAGATCGCCTCTGCACGGCACCAGTGCTCGCGTTACCATATTTACAACAACCATTTGATGTCGAGATAGATGCCTCTGACTATGCTATTGGGGCAGTCCTTACTCAACACGGGCATCCAGTGGCATATCACAGTGAAACACTTTCAGACACAGTCCAGAAGTATCCCACTTAGGATAAAGAGATGTATTCCATTGTGCAGGCCTGTCGACAATGGAAGCATTACATTTTGGGGAAGGAAACGGTCATCCACACAGACCACCGACCCCTGCAGTTCATACAGACCCAAGGGAAATTACAGAATGATCGCCATCAGAAGTGGTCCACATACTTGCAACAGTTCCATTTCAATATCAAGTATAAGAAGGGCAGCACTAATAATGTTGCAGATTGCCTCAGTCGACCACCGATCATGGCGTTAACCACCATGCTCAACTCTTGTGGGCATGAGACTTCTGGTTGGCCACTGCTCTACAAAAGCGACCCGGAATTTGGCCACACATACCAGAACCTCTTGGAGGGTCAGCATGTTCCATATTTTCACCTCCAGGACGGCCTATTATGCCACCTGGGTCACCTTTGTGTTCCTTCAAGCGAGCGTGCCAAGATGATTTGGGAAGCACACTACAGTCGGGCTGTTGGGCATTTTGGGGTCGAAAAAATGGTGGCAGTAATGCAGAAGTATTTCTATTGGCCGAATCTTCGACAAGATTTCAGGAAGTACATCAGGTCATGCACTGCCTACGCCATTGCCAAACCGACCATCAAGAAGCAAGACCTCTATACCTCGCTGCCTACCCCTAGTCGGCCTTGGGAATCGATCTCCATGGATTACATGTCAGGCCTTCCTTCCACTAAGCATGGAAATGACTGTGTTTTTGTGGTCGTCGACAGGTTCTCAAAGATGGCCATTATGGTGGCCTGCAAGAAGAATATCACAGCAGAAGCCACTGCTAAACTCTTCTTTGAACGAGTGTGGGTACACTTTGGGATCCCACAGTCTATCATATCAGATCGGGACAGTAGGTTCCTCAGTACATTTTGGTCCAGTCTCTGGTCGATGCTGGACACCAAACTCACTAAGTCCACAGCCTTCCATCCTCAAAATGATGGCCAGACAAAGGTTGTCAACAGGATGATCGTACACATTCTGCGCATGTACAACTCAAAGCATCCACGCACATGGGACGAGAGCCTCCCCTATGTTCAGCATAGCTACAACTGGGCTCTCCATAGCTCGACTGGCCACAGCCCTTTTCAAGTGGGCTTGAGATTCCAATCACTATGTCCCATCGATGTGGCCATGTCATTTGCAGCTACTCATGTAGATTCTGCTCATGTCCAGTCCGAAACAGATAAGGCAAACAGCTTCATTGAGCACATCCAACATATTCGCCAGCAGTTCCATGACATTCTGGAGAAATCAAATGCTAAGTACAAGCAACGACATGATCAACATCGGGTGCCACACAAGTTTCAGGTGGGTGACAAAGTCTGGTTGCATTTTCAAAAGGAACGCCTTACCGGAGCCTATCGGAAACTCAGACAACTCCGATATGGCCCTTACACCATTACCGAGGCTGTGGGAGACAATGCATTTGAGCTCAGCATTCCCCCATTCCTTGGCCTGCACCCGGTGTTCAATGTCGACCGCCTTCGGCCATACTTTCCACCATTACTAAACACGTCCAACATTGCAGAACAACTCACACCCACATAGTTAAATCCAGCTTGCATGGAACAAGCTGCAACTGATCGGATCATGGACACACAGATCAAGCATACTCGCCAGCAGAATATCCAACTGTATCGAGTTGTCAAAGCAGGACAACTCTTTCACCAGGGCAAGTGGCTCAACAGGGACCAAGTGCAGCAGAAGTTCCCTCATCTCATGGAGGAACTCAACGCAATGGGGACCATTGCTTCCTAAGGGGGGAGGAATGATCCAGGTGGATATTGGTGGCCACCCACTAATTCCACTTGGATCCCCTCTAGTGCTTCTTTCAGTTTTCTCAGTTTCCTTAATTATATCACAGTTTACTATTTTTAGCAGTTTTTTGGGTCCTAAACTTCTGGAGCTGTTTTGAGGCCCTAAACGACATTTTTTGGGAAATCTACCGCCAACAATTTTTCTGTCTAAAAATCCTCTTTTCCGTCGTATTCCTCGGAGAGATCTTCCCAACGGGCTATCATGCGCGTCAAACAGAGATAATACGACCAATTTGCGACCCCGGGAAGTTGATGTACCAACTTACCCAAAAACGGGGCCCACAATTTGGCATTTCATCTTCTAGGGTTAGGTTTTGGAATGTGAAGGGTTTTCCATTGTTTCTAAACAATAAATAGGCCTTCGAGCCTCATTGTAACACAGTTCAGAGGCATGTAGCCACACATCTCTTCTCAGAGATAAGCTACCATCGCCCTAGCTAGTTTATTTCCATTTCTGGTTGTAAGCATATTTCAGTATTTTCCATTAATAAATGAAGTATTATTTCCGCTGCATCTTTGTGTATATGGTTATCTCTGTAATTTAAGTCTGGATTATCCATAAATATCATCTTGCAACTCATAGGCCATGATCCATATGTCTAAAAATAGACATAGTCTAAAAATAGACTTTGCGCCAAAAATAGCCTATGGGCCCACTTAGTGAAGGCGACTTCTTTTCACTAAGCTCCATCATCTTGTTGCATTTTCAACACTCCCTCTCAACAAGATATGGATTATCTGCAACCCCTATCCTGCCTCTGTGGTATTCGAATTTTCTCCTGGTGAGCACCTTCGTCAAGATATCAGCATCCTGATCCTCCGTGGGAATGTATGAAAGTAACATGATTCTCCGCTGCACACAATCTCTGATATGATGGTACCTGATGTCGATGTGCTTGGATCTATCATGAAATACTGGATTAGCCGAGAGTTTAATGCAACTCTGGTTATCACAATAAATCACAGTAGGCTCCAAGTGTGACCCAAACAACCCGACCAGGATCTTCCTCATCCATATAGCCTCGCATGCAGCCAAACTTACTGCCATATACTCGGCCTCTGCTGAACTGAGTGCCACGGATCTCTGCTTCCTGCTGTACCAAGAAACTGTTGTCAACCCAACACTGAAGATCCCTCTAGATGTGCTCTTTCTGTCCATTGGGCTCCTTTCCCAATCTGCATCCGTGAAGCCACATAGCTTCACCTCATCCTCCTATCTGTACCACAATCCATATCCCGATGTGCCTCTAAGATAACGCAATACATGCTTGCCTGCCTTCCAGAAGAGCTTGGTTGGTTTAACCATAGCTTGTGAAAGCTGGTTAACAGCATAGCATATATCGGGTCATGTATTGACCAGATACATAAGAGACCCCACCAACTGTCGATAAACAGTGGCATCCACTACCTCCGCTAAAGTAGCATCCTCCTTCCTCCAATCTCCAGGAAGAGGATTATCAACAGGCTTGCAGCCATGCATGTTGAACTTTTCCAGTATCTCTCGGGCATACTTACCCTGAGAAACAAATAGTCCATCACTGCGCTGCCTCACTTTGTAGATCCATCTCGAACCCACCACTGATTTCCCCTCCGGTCTTGGGACAATCTCCCATGCACTGTTTCCGACAATCGAATCATACTCTTCCACCATGGCATCTACCCATGTGGGATCCTCCACAGCGTCCTCGAAAGAGTATGGCTTAGTCACGACACATTTGCTCACAAGAGCCATGTATCCAGTGTACCGATCAGGTGACTGTCTCTGTCTGCGCTGTGCTGTAGGTGGTCCTACAACCTTCTCTGCATCTTAAGCTAGTCGCTCAGCTTCTGTAATGCGCTTTCACCCTCTGATGGTTGGCACTGCATGAGTGGTCTCTTCCACTCCATGAACTTCATCTTGTGGCTGATCCACATCCTGAAGCTCATCCTTAGGAACTAATAGCTCCTCATCTGCATGCAATGGTGGCTCCCTCTCAAGCGAACACTTCATGGCTTTCTCCTCCTGAAATTTGATATCCCGTCGCATAACAGTCTTGCGACTGTCTGGAAAATACACACGATAGTTGTGGGGCGTATCAGTGTACCCCACAAATATCCCAAACTCTGCGATTGGCTCCAGCTTCTTGCTGACATCCTTCGTCACATGCATGTAAACAGGAGAACCAAAAATCCTCAAATGGGAAATATCAGGCCTCTTACCAGAATAAGCCTCCTCGGGTGTACTCATTCCAAGTATCTTGTGACAACAACAGTTCTGCACATATACTGCAGTATTGTATGCCTCCGCCCACAAGTGAAGGGGTAGGCCCTAATCATGCAACATCGCGTGTGCAGCACCCATGATCGTTCTGTTCTTCCGCTCAACAACCCCGTTCTGTTGTGGGTTATGAGGAGCTATGAGCTCTCTTCGAATCCCTTCTGCGCTGCAAAAGTCCTTGAACTCGCGAGAGATGAATTCACCACCATTGTCGCTCCTAAGAGCCTTCACCTTCTTCCCCGATTCCTTCTTGACTAGTGCTTTGAACTCACATAACTTTGAGTATGTCTCGCTCTTCTTCTGCATGAAGAAGATCCAACACTTTTGAGAGAAATCATCAACAAAGATCACATAGTACTTGTGCTTTGTTGTCGAAGCTACTGAGAAAGGTCCACACACGTCTGTGTGAATTCTCTCAAGGATCGTCGTGGTGTGACTATCCTTCTCGTGAAAGGTGGATTTCAAAAAATTTCCCAAAGTACACCCCTTGCACTGATCTGACTACGCAAGAGTGCCTTTAGGAAGCCCAGTAGAAATATGTTGCAGTATCTTCAAGGCTCCATGGTGAAGGTGGCCCAATCTCTGGTGCCACAGCTCGCCATCATCATCCCGATTCACCAATCCTTCTACCTTGCATGCCATTGCTATGCAGCCATCTACATGCAATTGATAAAGGTTCTTGACTCGAACCCCTATCTTCTGGGTTTCTCCAGTTGTCTTACTATGCAGGAAAGCCTTTCCCTCGCTGAAGACATCATATCCCTTGTCTTCTAACATCGCCATAGAGATATGATTCTTCTTAAATCCTGGAACATGCATCACTTCCTTTAATACGAAGGGTTTACCAGACTCCCTCTCAAAGGAAATGGTACCGATACCGGTCGCACTGTATCTACCATCATCGCCCATCTCGATGTGCACTCCAAGATCTTTCTCATCCAGATCAGAAAACAAATCTTGATCTCCTGTCATGTGAAAAGACACACCACTGTCCAAAAACCATACCGATCCCATCACACTTGATACCAAGCATGTGATCAGTGAAAAATCCAGCTCATACTACGAGGCTAAGGCCTCTCCCGCTACAGATCCAACAGCTTGCTTATTTTTCTTCTTCTGCGGACAATTTGTGGCATAATGTCCGTGCTGGTGACAGTGAAAGCACTTCACCTTGGACATGTCCTGCTTCTTGCCTTTCGCATTGGAATGATAAGATTTCTTGTTCTTCCCCTTCTTTGCTTTGGCAACCAAAGCGCAATTTTCTTCATCAGATGCCTTTGATGAAGATCCGTCCCTGGTATTCCACCTAATCTCCTCTTGCACAAGATCAGACCAAATTCTCTCCCATCCTGGCAATTTCTCCCAACCATTGACAGAGTCCTGATAGGAATGCCAACTCTTTGGAAGACCAAGGAGAGGCAATCTCACCAAGTCTTCATCATTGACAGTCACCCCCACACTTCCCAGCTCATCCCGGCATTAGGTGAACTTCGTGAGATACTTTGGCATACTGTCTCCTTTCTCACACTTAATGTTTCTGAGTTTATCCTTGAGCGCCAACTTCCTCTGGTCGCTCCTGCTTTGGAATAAATCTGTCAACGCTTTCCACATCAAGTATGGAGAAGCCTTTCCATGCACGCTGGATACAATGTGATCCTTCACGCCCTCCAACAGAATCCTTCGACACTTTGCTGTCTTCTTTTGCCAAGCCTCAACTTGAGCAGCATCAGTAGGCTTTGGGACCTCAACCTCTATGAAGTCCTTCAAGCCATTGTCATCTAACACCGCCTCCATCCTGTCTTTCCATGCAATATAATTCAAGCTGCCTTCAAGGGCATACTCCAATCGCAATCCGTTGAAAGACATTTCAACTTCGACACCAAGAAAACACTGCTACAAATTCGAATTCCACCAGCTCAAAACTCAACCACTTCTGATCTAAAATTCGTGAGAACAAAGTATTTCTCGTACAGATATTGACTGTATGGGCATTTACCGGATATCTCACCTTCCAAAAGAAGGATGAATCGAGAGGCTACCTGGCCCGATTACAGACTCTGCCTGAAGAAATAAAATGTAATCACTTTCTGAATAATAGATCTGATGATCAACTTCACTCTGATACCATGTAGAAATTTGAATAATATAACACTTATTCACAGAGATTATCCTGATTATACAATATTTTCGGAATGCATGAATAATACATAACCACCTCTACCATTGATCATTAATTTGCGGAATTAAAAAAAACAATCGCATGCGCACATTGAAACATCAATCGCACATATCAACACAATATGTAATGGGAAAAGCATACAGCTGAAAACCCCCAACTATCTGTATATTATAATGATAGAGAACATGTAACAATACATAGTACAATACTCCTCACAACTACTTAGTACTATCTCCACATGCTACACACAAACTAGCTCAGATCTGAACAAGTCACGGGTTCAAATCTCCTCTACTGTTTGCCTACCTCTACTGCGCAATCCAAGTTGAGAATTGATCTGATCCAAGTTTGAATTCCCTTGGATTGTACTACGCAATCCTCATTGGCAATCTCAATCAATGATTGTGCAAATCTCATGCACAATTATAGTCACAACTAATAGTAGTCTCACCCTTTCACCCACCTCTAACACTTGTCTCCACTGAACTGTCCATGCACTGAGTTAACTGATGTATTCTTTATTTGATTTATGAGTTAATAATTAGTGAGTTAATTAATAATTAATTCAAATCACTCATCACTAGTGTATTTGGCAGTTAGACTAAATATAACTACTTCAACTAAGTCAAACTGAACACAACTCCATCAGCTCCTCAATCAACTCCACCAAACTCAATCACTTGAGTTCTAACTGAAGTCCATCATGCAATAGCTCAACTAACCCATAGGAAAAGCGTATTTCCTTCTGGCAGTTTCATGTGCCACATTCGTAGCTCGAACTGAAGTGCTGCAAGAGGATAAGATAATGTTTATAGTCCAAATATTATTATGAGTTAATAATATTTGACTGTTCTATTTTTTGACTGGCAGTCTAAAAATAGACTCCGTCCATATGTCTAAAAATAGAGGTCCATCTATTTTTACCAACATGACCAATCATCCATATATATCATCCTGCAACTCATAGGCCATGATCCATATGTCTAAAAATAGACATAGTCTAAAAATAGACTTTGCGCCAAAAATAGCCTGCGGGCCCACTTAGTGAAGGCGACTTCTTTTCACTAAGCTCCATCATCTTGTTGCATTTTCAACATTTCAGTATTGAGAATGATGAGTGCCCCACACCCACAGTTTCCACTTTTCTTTGCTCCATCAAAAAACCCCAATTGGAAACAATCATCGAGATCTTTGTAGGAGGCAGCTCGCCTAGAGAGTTGAGGCATCCATGGACCAATCTCCAAAATATGTCCAATAATGTTAAGACGCATGGCAGCAATGAGAGGAACTCTGTCCTCAAAAATGGCAGCATTTCGAGATTTCCAAATGCCCCAAATGATATATAGCGAGACTATTGATGAGCCACAATTTTGGTACAATTTGGGCTCATTTTGGCCTATTCTACTTGCTCAAACCATTCATTTTTTATTGCTTATGCATGCATTTCTTAGTTTATTCATGTTGTTTGTAGGAAGAAGGATAGGCACTCTCTCTACGTGACTAATGCATTATGATTCCAGGTTTTGGCATTAAAAGGGAGCAAAAGACAACGAAAAAGGAGATAAGGAGACAACGAGGTGGCACTGCGGGTTTTGGGAGAGGATGTCCACGGTTCTAGGGACATCCCTCGTGATTCCCATCAAGAACTCCGAGCTCTAATCCATCTCCCCTCTGAGCTTAAAAAACGGCCAGTTGTTCTACAGGAACAGCAGTTATAAACTGCTCTACAGGAACAGCAATTATGACCATCCTACAGGATCAGCAGTTAAACTCTAGTTGGACAGCCGAGCTCCTAAAATGTAGGACACTTGTTGGATCATCATTTTTGTATAAGTATGAAGGCTTTAGCCTTAGATATGTTGTTGAAACTCTCGTATTGCTATTGTAATTTTGGAGCACAGTTCAGTTTTCGTTCCTTTTTGTAAGCCAATTTGGCATGATATCAGTTATGAATAAAGAAGGCAGTTTGTGATCTAGTTCTGAGTTTTTCTTAAGGAGACTATAGCTCTCAGGTTAGGGCCCAACCTGAGAGCCATAGATCCCCTCTGCTGTAGTGTTGTTTCCATTTCATTTCAGCACTTTGAGCTTTCCATTTACACATGCAATTCGAATTACAGGTTGTTGAGTTGGTCTTTTTCATGAGTTAGATAGGAGATTGCTTATAGTGAATTTGTTTCCATTTGCTTAGTGTAGCAGAGGATAGATATAATCGATTGGAGCTCCAACAAAAAGGTTGTTAAGGCTCACTGCCGTCTCATCTGGGATTGGAGTGAAGTCCATGATTGACCACCAAAAATACGCATTTCTTTATTCCATGATTGCTGCAAACACAGTCACGTTAAGTTAGATGCTTCCACATGATTCACACCTGCACCACACTTCCTTACCACAGCTTCATGCACGTTCTCTTTCACGTTTAGATTGCTGCTCATTGAATTTACAAGCACAAGTAGTTTAGGTTGATGCATTTTTGGTTAAGTGACAGTCATAAGCATTTGTTTCACTTACACTGCTCTCTCTCGTTCCATCACTTTGTCCTCCATCTTGATCACGCATGCAGACATCTCTTTGACCCCTGCTCCGCTCTGTTACCTCACAAAGTCTTTCATTCCTCACGTACTTCCATTCTCTAGCCTTTCGTTGACATAGCCCTTCACCTTCCATCCTCCTCCCTACACTCACTTCCCATCCTAATCTTCCACTTCTAAAGCCATCACCAGCCTCATCCCTACCTTACACATCTCCCTCTACCATTTCATCATCCCTCCATCACTCCAAACACTCACGGTAGGTCATCCTGTAGCCATTTATAGACATCCTGTAGAAAACAGAGTATCCTGTAGGATTCTCCACAGCCATCCTGTAGGAGGCCACTCTCTCGGTTGCTGAGCATCTGAATGCGAGGAACCTCTGTGGATGGGTGCTAAGGATCCCTAGGGACCTCTCCTAGCCTCCCCAACCTATCCCACGCTTTCCTTCCTTCTCCATCCCATTTGCACAACCAAACCCTAGTTAGCACAAGATCACCATCATTCCACACACTTAAAAGAAAAATACAAAAACATAACTTTCATGATGCAAGTAGTTTAGATCCATGCATTTTCATTTATTAGAGGTAGTGACAGCATTGGTAGAAGTTGCATTTACATTCCATGCATTGTAGAGGTCAGACTAGTTAAATTAGGGTTTCCTAGGTTTACATGCTTTGATTTGCTTTCAGTTCATTTTTGTCAAGAAGAGTAGCTTTCCTTTGAGATTAGCTTTCGTCCATCAATTAGCAAGCTTCTTCTGAGAGCCTATAGAAGTTGGCTTGAGCCCTAGCGGACTTGTGCTAGCTAACCAAGTGACAACTGCGACAAGAGCTAGTACTTGTGCATATAGCACCGTCGCTTCCAAGTTTGTACGAACTACTGGGTTGATAAAATGAGAGACAGGAAGCCCCAGGAGTTGTAGCATTATTGCTACAATACTGGAGCTCACCATCTTTTTGGCGCCGTTGCCGGGGAAGCGTCAGAGTATTAGTAATTGTTGCTTTTCTTCTACTTCCATACTCTTGCTTCTGCTCAGTAGTTTACTTCATTTCCATTTTGCAAAAGTAGCTTAATATTTCTTGCTTTCCTAGACTAGCATTTCCTGCTTTCCTAGATTAGCATTTCCTGCTTTCCTAGATTAATATTTCTTGCTTTCCTAGACTAGCATTTCCTGCTTTCCTAGATTAGCATTTCCTGCTTTCCTAGATTAATATCTCTTGCTTTCCTAGATTAATATTTCTTGCTTTCCTAGATTAATTTTTCTTGCTTTCTTAGATTAGCTTTCCAATTTTGCAATTTCATTTGAGCAATATAGTTAGTTGTAGATCACTTTGTTTCAGTTTTGCAGGTACCAAAGAAAAAGCAAAAGCACTCAAAACAAAAGAAAGAAAAGTCCTTTCCATTTCATGCCTCGTAGGAACCGTGATAGATCAGGCAAATTCCTACCAAACACCCCCACCACATCACTGAGTCACCCTTCTCTCTTCTTTGGTGACAGTGACCCAGAGGAACCTATAGGTGAACATCCGGAGACATACCAAGACCCTATAGAAGAAGAAGAGTTAGAGACCACTCCATCTGTAGCCATGGCTGATAATAGGAGAGAAGATGAGAGAATAGAAGGAGCTTTCCCCATCCGAGAGACCAATGGAGAGATGAAAATGAAAAACATTAGCCCCTCTGCTTTGCCTCACTTCCATGGACTGACCACTGAGGATCCTGATACCTTCTTGTTTGAGTTTGCTGTCCTTTGTAGAACCTATGACTATACTGAAGATGAGCAAAAGCTGAAGCTTTTCCCTTCCACTCTTAAGGATGCAGCCCTACGCTGATTCATGGGATTACCTGGGAATAGCATAGCTACTTGGGCTCAGATGCAGCAAGCCTTCAATACCAAGTATAGGGATTATTGTAGGTCCAAGGAAACCAAGGGAGAGATCTTTCGAATGACCATGGGGAATGATGAGTCTTTAGAGGATTATGAGGAGAGGTTCCAACTTAGCTACAAACGGGCCAGGTGCACACTTGACCCTGAATCCCTCAAGTTGGTTCTACTCCGAGGAGTCCCTGAAGATCTCTTAGACACCCTTCACATGTTAGCTGGGGGGGGGCATTTACCAACTGCCTTATGAGGACATCAAGACTATGTTTCACAATCATTCCAGGGCAGCTAGGAAACGAGGTAGAGGAAATCTCCTCTCCACTGGTGTCCCTTTCTCCAAACATGATTTTACAAACAAATTAGAAGATCTTAAGAGTGAGGTGAGACAGACCATTGCCATGCAGCTGGACACATTCAGGATCCAGCAGAAGAAAGAAGAAGCTAAGAGAGCCCTGGCTATCTTCTGCCCTAGGTGCACAAGAAGACATCCTAAGAACGAATGTCCATTGCATTCGGTTGAAGTGTGTTTCGTTTGTGAGGAGGACCACCCAACAAATCAGTGTCCCACCTTACCTGGGTTTAAAGCCATGTACCAAGGAACCGAAGCCCCCACTGAACCTCTCTACTTCATCAACCAAAGGAGGCCTCAAGGATCTAGACCTTATCAGCAGGGGATGCAAGGGGCATCTCAAGCCTATTACAACCCCAACCAATCAACTCCTATGCCTTCCTGGGGTCCCCCTGCTCATCCTTCTTGGGCCATGCCTCCTCCATGGTCTTATCCACCTCAGTACCCTACTCAACCTCCTTCTCATCCATATCACTCACATATCCAGTCGCAGCCTCAATGGAGTGCTCCTCAGTCGGGGTGGAGGCCCCAATACAACACTCCTCCTGCCATTTTGCCTCCACCACCAGTTCAACCTCAGCCTTTACCTCCTGCTCCTCCAAGGCAACCTCAGATGCCTGCTCAACCGAACCCGAACCCCAACAATAGACAGGCTCAGCAGGTATATACTGGGGAGACCTCATGCCCTACCTATGCTGTGGAGATCCAGGAGATCAATCTTAGATCTGGAAAGACTCTTCCAGATCGCCAACCTCCTCCCCCAGAGGATGAGGAAAACCATCAGAAGAGTGAACCAAAACCTATTCCACCCTTTCCTGAGAGACTAACAGCCACCACACAACCTAACCCCGAAGAAGATGAGCTTTTGGGTGAGCTCAAGCAGTTGTGTATAAAAATCCCACTTCTCCAAGCCATCAAGGATGTGCCAATATATAACAAGCTGGTTAAGGAGAAGTGTTTCAAACACCCAGGCAGATGGAAGAAAGATGCCTCAACTATCAATGTCATAGGACGGCTGTCTGACCTTATGCTAGGACAAGTCATCTGCCCAAAGTACCTAGATCCTGGAAGCCCTGTAGTAGATGTTCACATCAATGGCACCATTATCCCCCACACCTTGATTGATCTGGGGGCAGCCATCAATGTGATGACCAGGGATACCATGCTTAAACTCAATCTTCAGGGTTCCTTGAGGAAGACCTCGACAATACTGCAATTAGCAGATCGCTCCACCGTGACTCCCGAAGGGATTGTGGAGGATGTCTTGGTCTCTATTGATTCTTGGGAATACCCTGCAGACTTCCTGGTTCTGCAACCAAAGGCCAAGCTTACTGGATATCCTCTCATCTTGGGAAGGCCTTGGTTAGCTACTGCAGATGCTTACATAAGTTGTCGGGCAGGAAACATGACCATCAAGAATGGTCCCATGTCCAAGCAGCTAGTCCTATACCCTCCTGCCCAACCTTCTTTAGAGCATGATTTACCACTCTGGTTGGAGGAAGGAGAGGAAGACGAGGTGTACTCTGCACCTCTGTGTACCCTAGATACCAATAGAAGAGACCCTCCTACCGAGGATGATTTGATTGAGACCCTGATCCAGAATCCACCTTCCAGTGCACTGTCTTTAGAGAGGTTGGTGGAGGATGCCCAAGCTAGCACCTCAGTGGACCTTTGTACAACCGGCCCTGTCACTCCCAGAGTCAAAAGTGTGGAGTTTGGCCCTGAGAGAGCATTAAAGATCAGCTCCTCCCTATCTCCTTCCCAGGAGAAGGAGTTGTGTAGCCTATTGGCCAGCCACTTAGATGCCTTTGCTTGGAGCTATAAGGAGATGAAAGGAGTCCATCCCTCGGTCTGTACCCATCATATATACATCAAAGAGGATTATAAACCAGTTAGGCAACCCCAGAGGAGAATGAATCTAGCCCTTAAGGACATTGTCAAGGAAGAGTTACAAAAACTGTTGGATGCCGGATTCATCTACCCCATCTCAGATAGTGAATGGGTGTCCCCTCTAGTGTTGGTTCCCAAGAAGAATGGGAAGTGGAAGATCTGTGTAGATTACCGTGAGCTGAACAAAGCTACCAAGAAAGACCATTTCCCCCTACCCTTCATAGATCAAGTGTTGGATGGACTGGCAGGAAAGAAGTTCTTCTCTTTCCTGGATGGGTTTAGCGGGTACAATCAAATCCAAATCAGCCCGGAAGACCAAGATAAGACCACCTTCACTTGTCCTTGGGGTACCTTTGCCTACAGAGTCCTTCCCTTTGGGCTATGCAATGCTCCTGCTACTTTTCAGAGAGTTGTCTTGAGCATCTTCTCGGAGTTGGTCCATGATGCAGTGGAAATATACATGGATGACTTTACCCCTTATGGGGGCAACTTCCAGGAAGCATTGACCAACTTGGGAAAGGTCCTAACCAAGTGCACCGAGATGAACTTGTCCCTTAGTCCTGAAAAATGTGAATTCCTAATGACTGAGGGGACCCTGCTAGGCCATACTATTTCTTCCCAAGGATTGCAGGTGGATCCCAACAAAATTGCTCTCATCAAGAGGGTTCCACCTCCTCAAAAAGTAAGGGATGTCCGGAGTTTCTTGGGATTAGCAGGATACTACCGGAGATTCATTAAGGACTTCAGCAAGTTAGCCTCACCATTGTTTGGTCTGTTGGCAAAAGATGTGGAGTTTAAGTGGACTGACGATTGTCAGAGGAGTTTGAATGAGTTAAAGGACAAGTTGGTGTCTGCACCAATCTTGAGAGGTCCAAACTGGGCCCTACCTTTCCACATCCACACTGATGCCTCGAACAAAGCCATAGGTGCAGCTTTAGGACAAGTTGAGGAAAAACTTCCATATGCCATTTACTTCGTTAGCAAAAACTTGTCCAAAGCAGAGCTGAACTACACTGTAACCGAGAAGGAATTCTTAGCTGTGGTCCATGCACTGAACAAGTTCCGACATTATATTACCGGTTACCAGACTTTTGTACATACTGACCATGCTGCTATTAGATATTTGATGAATAAACCAGATGTGAATGCTCGTTTTATTAGATGGTTACTTTTATTGCAGCAGTTTGATCTAACCATTGTTGATAAACCAGGGAGTGAAAATGTTGTTGTTGACTTCTTGTCTAGATTGGATTTGTCTGCAGGTGAAGATGGGACGGTGGATGACCAGATGCCTAATGAGCATCTGTTTGCTATATCAGTACTCTCTCCATGGTTTGCTGATATAGCAAACTACCTTGTTTCAGCTCAGTTCCCTCCGCACCTCTCTTCAAAAGAGAAGAGCAAAATCATCAGAAAAAGTGCCTCATTTACATGGATCGGGGGCAATCTGTTCAAGCTTGGCCCCGATCAGATCTTAAGGCGTTGTGTAAGGGAAGAGCAAGTCTTTGACATCCTCCTCACCTGTCATGATGGGCCTTGTGGAGGACATTTTGCAGCAAAGATAACTGCCTTCAAGATTCTGCAGGCAGGCTACTATTGGCCCACACTGCATCAAGATGTCAGAAGATATGTCAGCCAGTGCAACCAATGCCAAAGAATGGGGAAACCAACCCAAAGGGATGAGATGCCTCTCCAACCTCAAGTGACTCTTGAGCCATTTGAGAAGTGGGGCATGGACTTTGTGGGTCCAATCAATCCCTCTTCGAGGCAAAGATCCTACATCATTGTGTGCACTGACTACCTGATGAAGTGGGCAGAGACCAAAGCCATCAAAGCAGCAACAGAAGAAAAAGTGGTCGAGTTCTTAAGAGAGAACATCTTCTACAAGTTTGGCTACCCAAGAGAGCTGGTGACCGATCAGGGGAGCCAGTTCACATCCAACTTGATTGAAGATCTTCTAGCTCATCACAAGATCAAGCACAGGACTTCCACCCCCTATCACCCTCAAGCAAATGGGCAGGTGGAAGTCACCAATAGAGCATTAGAAGGGATCTTGACCAAAGTGGTGAGCAGCAGTAGAAAGGACTGGGCGGATCGCTTGGTTGAGGCCACATGGGCTTACAACACCACTTGGAAGACCACCACCGGCTTCACACCTTATGAGCTGGTCTATGGGAAGAAAGCTTTGCTGTCCATTGAGTTTGAGTATAACACTTTGAGGATGGCAGCTCAGCTGGACCTAGATCTCAGCCATGCACAGCAAGAAAGGTTGTTGCAGCTGAATGGACTGGATGAGCACCGCATGCAGGCCCTCCTTCACTCAGAAGTGGTTCAACTTCAGAGGAAGGTGTGGCATGACCAACATCTCCATGACAAGCAATTTCAGCCGGGAGATTGGGCTTTGTTGTATGACTCCAGATTCAAAGATTTCAAGGGGAAGTTGAGAACCAGATGGCTAGGACCATATGTAGTGGAGTTGTGCCATGACAATGGATCTGTCCTCATTCGAACCATTGATGAGGAAGCCATTCCCATGCTTGTCAATGGGCACCGATTGAAGATCTACAGAAGACCCCTCTCAAGACAAGAGTTTATCAGCACTATGGAGAAATCTGTTTTGGTCATAGAGAAGGGTTCTGCCTCCACTTTGGGCATACCCTGAAGAGAAAAAAAAAAAAGAAGAAAAAATAAAGATCCTTGGGTGAAAACCTCTCTGAGGCGCCCAAGGCAGGCAGTAGGGGTGAAAACCTCATTGAGGCGCTCCTATTGTCTTTCAAAAAAAAAAAAAAAAAAAAAGTTTTAAAAAAGATCCTTGAGTGAAAACCTCTTTGAGGCGCTCAGGGCAGGTAGCAAGGGTGAAAACCTCTTTGGGGCGCCCCTGCTATCTTTTCAAAAAAAAAAAAAAAAAGAGAGAGAGAAAAAAGAAAAAACAATAAGCACAATAAAAGTTTTGCATGCAGATGTTCTATGGAGGAGAAGAAGCCTCTCCACTCCAAGCCAGGGGCCTTCATCATGCTATCAAAGGATGTCATCAACACCTCCTCCAAGAATAACAATGTTTTTCAAGGTATGTGCAATTTTTATCATGATTTGGATCTTCTACAGGAAGATACAGTTTTCTACAGGAACAGACAGTCTTCCTACAGGAAGACGCGGATCTTCTACAGGAAAGTGCAAAATTTCTACAGGAGGCTCTGTGTTCTACAGGAAACTTCCTGTAGAAGGTTGCGACGGCCGAAATGTGTTTCAAATGAAGATCTAGCGACTGAGGAGTGGATTGAATGCATGCATGCCACTGATGGCACCCCTGAACATTGCTATTATCTTGCTCCACCATCCTCGTCGCCATGCAACCAAGATCCCTGCAGCAGCACAACAAAGCAATGAGTTCTCGTGAAAAAAAAAACATCTGTCAAAGAAAAACCAAGCACCGAGAGCCATACCACATCCACGTTATGCATCAGAAGCGCTGGGATCGTGATCGAGAAGCCAGAACCGCCAGCATGCAGCATGCACCCAAGGAGAAAGGACTGTGACAAGACCCCTCGCGGGGATCCTGTAACAGTTCAACCTGCTCGAGTGAATACCATTCATCGCCCAGCCATCTGCAAGCAAAACGCGGGCGCATGCAACCAGAACGTCCACCGCAGCGCCAGCATCCTGTAACCACGAGCCTCCGGGACTGTGTAAGCCACATGCAGCAGGTAGATCCTTCGTCCACAAACTGGAAATCATGTGCAGTCGCGCGCAGGTAAGTGTTCTAATCCTTCTCTCCATCAAATCGCATGGATATTACTTTGATTTGTTTTGCATGGCATAAAGGTGAATGGTTGAGCGGCCGTAAGGGCAGTTGACTGGCCACATCGGCTAGTGAAGGGATAGTTAGATGATGAGGTGGCAGCCACGACAAAGGACACACGCAGCACGCACGTGAAGATCAGTCCCGTCAACCAAAAAACGAGTTTAACCGAAAAGGGCGGCGGCAGATCTGTGGGAATGAATGCGACAGCAAGGGAATGTGCAGGCGAATGATGGGTGACGTCACCCAACGGTCCGGCAGGGACAGCTCACCCCCGCGCCATGAGCTGCGCCGATTCAAAATCTAATCGGCTCGATTAAGCGTGTATATCCATCAACCTCACTTCAAAACTCGAGTAGCTCCTCTGATTACCTCTGCATGTTGATACGCCAAGCTCTCGGCTACCTGAACGCTGGTAAGGCACCTCTCGACCGCTGTCCAACTATAGATCCCCCCGAAGTCTGCGCACTGCTCCTACAGGAACGCAGTCCTACAGGAAGCAGTATCTACAGGAAAGCAGTCTCTACAGGAAGGTGAAGTCTTCACGTAAAAAAAGGTGGCGGAAAAGAGGTAACCCTGAAACTCCTTCCGCAATTGGTTTTCAAAGGTGGCAAGGTCATTATTCACAGTCTGGTCATAAAAGATATTGGATTGTCGTGCCTATACTATCGCTTCTACAGGATAGCAGTATAATTAGACTGTGGTCTGTGAATTCATTGCATGCTCTGTCTATAAGACCGAATTTCCTTTGTATCTACCGCCTTTGGTCAAAACCACTTTGTGCATCATGCCGGGTGGCTTTATCAGGCGAGATCCCACAGATTCCGCCAAATTAAGGAGAAACCCGGCAGTGGTTGAGCTCCTCACTAGAGCACAATGGATGCCTTTTTGTGATAAGCTACAAGGCTACGATGATGAAGTAGCCGAGGAATTCTTGCAGGCCTTGAAGCCTAAATCCCTGACACTGGCCACGGTAAGCTTCAGAGGTCTCAGCCTCCAACTCACCCCAGAGCACATAAGTCGAGTCACGGAACTGCCCATGGGTCTGTCGTGGGATAAAGAAGAGCGGAAGCAGAGCCAGCAAGCAAAGAAGGAGTTCTTCCCACCGGAAGAATCATTCACAGAGGATAAAAATGGGGTGAAAAGGACCAGCCTGTTGCCACCGTGGAACGAAGTCAGTTTGCAAATTATGAAATATATCACCTGTGAGGGTCGTTATAGCATCATATATGAGTATCACTTCAGGCTGCTCAATGAACTAAGACACCAGATTGACCTCCCTGCCGCACAGAGGCTGAGCATTCCTTACTTTTTACTGCAGTCCTTGATGGAGTGCTCTACAAAGCTCAAGGACGGAATCCCTGATCAGATAGCCCATCATGGGTTGATAAAATTGCTTGTGGAGGATGCTCTCCACTCATATAAAGTCCCCCTCGCATGGGAATCATTTAGGAACTTAACAAGAGAAGGGGACATAAAAATGTTGCTTGAAGAAACGGGGTCCTCTAGCGGTGAAGAAGAAGAGCCCGTAGCCAAGAGTAAGAAAGGGAAAAGCAAAAAGGTCCCGACTCCAGCACAAAAGAAAGAACGAAAGGAGAAGGAGGAGGGAAAGGATGACAGAGCAAAGGAGGACACCCCCATTCTGTCAGCAAGGAAACAGAGGTTGAAAAGCAGGGCAGTCAAAACTAAGGTGGTTCCTGCCAGCCCAAGCACCTCGTCAGCTCCTGCAGTCAAAGCCAAAACCAAAATCCATGCAGCCAAGCAAGAAAAGGTGGCGGAAGTTGCATCTACAGGAACGCAAGCACGGGCTTCTACAGGAAGCCCGAAAACACAAAAACGGGCTTCTACAGGAAGCCCGAAAACAAAGATAAAGGCTTCTACAGGAAACCCGAAGATCAGTAAGGAGCAGGCTTCTACAGGAAGCCCAAGAGCAACAACCAAGGCTTCTACAGGAAGCCCGAAAATCATTGGAGGACAGGCTTCTACAGGAGGCCCAAAAACGGAGAAAAAGGCTTCTACAGGAAGCCCGAAAGTGCAACCACAGGCTTCTACAGGAAGCCCGAAGACAGAGACAGGGGCTTCTACAAGAAGCCCGAGATTGGAAAGAGGGGCTTCTACAAGAGACCCGAAGGTCATTGAGAAACAGCCTCCTATAGAGAGTCCGAAGACAAAGAAAGAATCTTCTACAGGAAGCCCGGAAGCGGGCAAAGCAGGGTCTTCCACAGGAAGCCCGAAATCTAAAAAGGAGAGGCCCTCTACAAGGAGCTCCGAGAGAGAAAATCGCAAGAAAGAGAAGGCTGGCATTCTTGAGAAGGAGGCAGCAGTGGCACTGGCTGCCCTCAGCACACCTCCAAAACCGAAAGAAAAAAGGGAGAGGGAGACCCCTCTACCACCTGAAGTCAGGAGAAGCAAGAGGATGACCACGGGTAAGCCACAGCCTCCACCCAGCAGCCAAACCACTTCAGGGGATGTCCCTACTTCACCCAGTCCAAGGACCCCCTCTAAAACATCAGCCACCCCAGAAAAGGGGAGCCCAAAAATAACCTCCTGGACTCGAAAGATAGGCCAGTCGCCTTCCGAAGCCCGACTCAAGGAAATGGAAAAGGGGAAGGAAGCATCACCTTCATCACCACCAGGGGCAGAGAAGGCAGGGCCATCAAAAGCAGAAAAGAAAGAGCCTGTTCCGGTCCCGAGTCCTCGGCCAAGGACAAGGAGCAGGAGCAAGGTTGCTCAAGGATGAGCAAATGGTTCAGCTGGGGGGTGATGATGAGCCCCAATTTTGGTACAATTTGGGCTCATTTTGGCCTATTCTACTTGCTCAAACCATTCATTTTTTATTGCTTATGCATGCATTTCTTAGTTTATTCATGTTGTTTGTAGGAAGAAGGATAGGCACTCTCTCTACGTGACTAATGCATTATGATTCCAGGTTTTGGCATTAAAAGGGAGCAAAAGACAACGAAAAAGGAGATAAGGAGACAACGAGGTGGCACTGCGGGTTTTGGGAGAGGATGTCCACGGTTCTAGGGACATCCCTCGTGATTCCCATCAAGAACTACAAGCTCTAATCCATCTCCCCTCCGAGCTTAAAAAACGGCCAGCTGTTCTACAGGAACAGCAGTTATAAACTGCTCTACAGGAACAGCAATTATGACCATCCTACAGGATCAGCAGTTAAACTCTAGTTGGACAGCCGAGCTCCTAAAATGTAGGACACTTGTTGGATCATCGTTTTTGTATAAGTATGAAGGCTTTAGCCTTAGATATGTTGTTGAAACTCTCGTATTGCTATTGTAATTTTGGAGCACAGTTCAGTTTTCGTTCCTTTTTGTAAGCCAATTTGGCATGATATCAGTTATGAATAAAGGCAGTTTGTGATCTAGTTCTGAGTTTTTCTTAAGGAGACTATAGCTCTCAGGTTAGGGCCCAACCTGAGAGCCATAGATCCCCTCTGTTGTAGTGTTGTTTCCATTTCATTTCAGCACTTTGAGCTTTCCATTTACACATGCAATTCGAATTACAGGTTGTTGAGTTGGTCTTTTTCATGAGTTAGATAGGAGATTGCTTATAGTGAATTTGTTTCCATTTGCTTAGTGTAGCAGAGGATAGATATAATCGATTGGAGCTCCAACAAAAAGGTTGTTAAGGCTCACTGCCGTCTCATCTGGGATTGGAGTGAAGTCCATGATTGACCACCAA
Organism: Pinus tabuliformis; assembly: GCA_031772625.1. Taxonomy (NCBI): domain Eukaryota; kingdom Viridiplantae; phylum Streptophyta; class Pinopsida; order Pinales; family Pinaceae; genus Pinus; species Pinus tabuliformis. The sequence goes on along the minus strand of CM062818.1, from coordinate 240,962,457 downwards.
AAATACGCATTTCTTTATTCCATGATTGCTGCAAACACAGTCACGTTAAGTTAGATGCTTCCACATGATTCACACCTGCACCACACTTCCTTACCACAGCTTCATGCACATTCTCTTTCACGTTTAGATTGCTGCTCATTGAATTTACAAGCACAAGTAGTTTAGGTTGATGCATTTTTGGTTAAGTGACAGTCATAAGCATTTGTTTCACTTACACTGCTCTCTCTCGTTCCATCACTTTGTTCTCCATCTTGATCACGCATGCAGACATCTCTTTGACCCCTGCTCCGCTCTGTTACCTCACAAAGTCTTTCGTTCCTCACGTACTTCCATTCTCTAGCCTTTCGTTGACATAGCCCTTCACCTTCCATCCTCCTCCCTACACTCACTTCCCATCCTAATCTTCCACTTCTAAAGCCATCACCAGCCTCATCCCTACCTTACACATCTCCCTCTACCATTTCATCATCCCTCCATCACTCCAAACACTCACGGTAGGTCATCCTGTAGCCATTTATAGACATCCTGTAGAAAACAGAGTATCCTGTAGGATTCTCCACAGCCATCCTGTAGTTGGCCACTCTCTCAGTTGCTAAGCATCTGAATGTGAGGAACCTCTGTGGATGGGTGCTAAGGATCCCTAGGGACCTCTCCTAGCCTCCCCAACCTATCCCACGCTTTCCTTCCTTCTCCATCCCATTTGCACAACCAAACCCTAGTTAGCACAAGATCACCATCATTCCACACACTTAAAAGAAAAATACAAAAACATAACTTTCATGATGCAAGTAGTTTAGATCCATGCATTTTCATTTATTAGAGGTAGTGACAGCATTGGTAGAAGTTGCATTTACATTCCATGCATTGTAGAGGTCAGACTAGTTAAATTAGGGTTTCCTAGGTTTACATGCTTTGATTTGCTTTCAGTTCATTTTTGTCAAGTAGAGTAGCTTTCCTTTGAGATTAGCTTTCGTCCATCAATTAGCAAGCTTCTTCTGAGAGCCTATAGAAGTTGGCTTGAGACCTAGCGGACTTGTGCCAGCTGACCAAGTGACAGCTGCGACAAGAGCTAGTACTTGTGCATATAGCACCGTCGCTTCCAAGTTTGTACGAACTACCGGGTTGATAAAATGAGAGACAGGAAGCCCCAGGAGTTGTAGCATTATTGCTACAATACTGGAGCTCACCATCTTTTTGGCGCCGTTGCCGGGGAAGCGTCAGAGTATTAGTAATTGTTGCTTTTCTTCTACTTCCATACTCTTGCTTCTGCTCAGTAGTTTACTTCATTTCCATTTTGCAAAAGTAGCTTAATATTGCTTGCTTTCCTAGACTAGCATTTCCTGCTTTCCTAGATTAGCATTTCCTGCTTTCCTAGATTAATATTTCTTGCTTTCCTAGACTAGCATTTCCTGCTTTCCTAGATTAGCATTTCCTGCTTTCCTAGATTAATATCTCTTGCTTTCCTAGATTAATATTTCTTGCTTTCCTAGATTAATTTTTCTTGCTTTCTTAGATTAGCTTTCCAATTTTGCAATTTCATTTGAGCAATATAGTTAGTTGTAGATCACTTTGTTTCAGTTTTGCAGGTACCAAAGAAAAAGCAAAAGCACTCAAAACAAAAGAAAGAAAAGTCCTTTCCATTTCATGCCTCGTAGGAACCGTGATAGATCAGGCAAATTCCTACCAAACACCCCCACCACATCACTGAGTCACCCTTCTCTCTTCTTTGGTGACAGTGACCCAGAGGAACCTATAGGTGAACATCCGGAGACATACCAAGACCCTATAGAAGAAGAAGAGTTAGAGACCACTCCATCTGTAGCCATGGCTGATAATAGGAGAGAAGATGAGAGAATAGAAGGAGCTTTCCCCATCCGAGAGACCAATGGAGAGATGAAAATGAAAAACATTAGCCCCTCTGCTTTGCCTCACTTCCATGGACTGACCACTGAGGATCCTGATACCTTCTTGTTTGAGTTTGCTATCCTTTGTAGAACCTATGACTATACTGAAGATGAGCAAAAGCTGAAGCTTTTCCCTTCCACTCTTAAGGATGCAGCCCTACGCTGGTTCATGGGATTACCTGGGAATAGCATAGCTACTTGGGCTCAGATGCAGCAAGCCTTCAATACCAAGTATAGGGATTATTGTAGGTCCAAGGAAACCAAGGGAGAGATCTTTCGAATGACCATGGGGAATGATGAGTCTTTAGAGGATTATGAGGAGAGGTTCCAACTTAGCTACAAACGGGCCAGGTGCACACTTGACCCTGAATCCCTCAAGTTGGTTCTACTCCGAGGAGTCCCTGAAGATCTCTTAGACACCCTTCACATGTTAGCTGGGGGGGACATTTACCAACTGCCTTATGAGGACATCAAGACTGTGTTTCGCAATCATTCCAGGGCAGCTAGGAAACGAGGTAGAGGAAATCTCCTCTCCACTGGTGTCCCTTTCTCCAAACATGATTTTACAAACCAATTAGAAGATCTTAAGAGTGAGGTGAGACAGACCATTGCCATGCAGCTGGACACATTCAGGATCCAGCAGAAGAAAGAAGAAGATGCGAGAGCCCTGGCTATCTTCTGCCCTAGGTGCACAGGAAGACATCCTAAGAACGAATGTCCATTGCATTCGGTTGAAGTGTGTTTCGTTTGTGAGGAGGACCACCCAACAAATCAGTGTCCCACCTTACCTGGGTTTAAAGCCATGTACCAAGGAACCGAAGCCCCCACTGAACCTCTCTACTTCATCAACCAAAGGAGGCCTCAAGGATCTAGACCTTATCAGCAGGGGATGCAAGGGGCATCTCAAGCCTATTACAACCCCAACCAATCGACTCCTATGCCTTCCTGGGGTCCCCCTGCTCATCCTTCTTGGTCCATGCCTCCTCCATGGTCTTATCCACCTCAGTACCCTACTCAACCTCCTTCTCATCCATATCACTCACATATCCAGTCGCAGCCTCAATGGAGTGCTCCTCAGTCGGGGTGGAGGCCCCAATACAACACTCCTCCTGCCATTTTGCCTCCACCACCAGTTCAACCTCAGCCTTTACCTCCTGCTCCTCCAAGGCAACCTCAGATGCCTGCTCAACCGAACCCGAACCCCAACAATAGACAGGCTCAGCAGGTATATACTGGGGAGACCTCATGCCCTACCTATGCTGTGGAGATCCAGGAGATCAATCTTAGATCTGGAAAGACTCTTCCAGATCGCCAACCTCCTCCCCCAGAGGATGAGGAAAACCATCAGGAGAGTGAACCAAAGCCTATTCCACCCTTTCCTGAGAGACTAACAGCCACCACACAACCTAACCCCGAAGAAGATGAGCTTTTGGGTGAGCTCAAGCAGTTGTGTATAAAAATCCCACTTCTCCAAGCCAGGGAAAATTTTAAGAACCCCCCCTAAATTTATAAATATAATAAATGGGCGAATCTCCAAGGTATATAGGAAAAATGGAAGGCGATTTTATCAATAATATAATATGTATATATAATTTTTTGGCGAATCTCTCACCAGGCATGGCGAATATTTTACTCAATTATAAAATCTTGTAAGATCTTGGCGAGTCTTTCACTAAATAATAAAACTTTGTAAAGTCCTAGTGAATCTTAGCATAGGCTACATGTTGGTTTAATTCCCCCATTTAAATAGGCTACATTCCAGGCGAATACCATGGGTCAATACCATGTGCCATTTTGGTGAATACCATGGGTCAATACCATGTGCCATTTTTATTTTTATTAATTCTAATATTAGGGTTAATAATGGTTTTTTGCATGGTATTAATAACAATCTAGTCCATGGTATTTGTCCTATAGTATTTTGGCCATAGGTTTCACCTAAATATAACCCATTTTTTGAGTGTTCGTAAATATAAGGTGACTTATGGAGTAAATATAAAAAAATGTTTTATTTGTTTACCATACCTCTCGTTTATTTATATTTTTATTAATTTACCATACCTCTTTTACAAATATGGTATTTGGCCCATAGGATTCACTTAAATAAAACCTCTTTCTTGAGCCTTTATAAATAGAACGAGGGTTATGGACTAAATATAAAAAGAGGTTTTATTTATTTACGATACGTCTAGTTTATTTATATTTTTATTTATTTACCATACCTTTTGAGTAAGTATAAAAAACGTTTTATTTATTTACCATACCTCCACTTTACTTATATTTTTATTTGTTTACACCCTTACATGTATATAAGGTGACTTATGGAGTAAATATAAAAAATGTTTTATTTATTTACCATACCTCTAATTTATTTATATTTTTAATAATTTACCATACCTCTTTTATAAATATGGTATTTGGCCCATAGGATTCACTTAAATAAAACCTATTCTTGAAAATGGGCGAATGGATTCACTTAAATAAAACCTATTCTTGAAAATGGGCGAATGGAAGGTTGTAAGTCCTAATTTCAAGGGCTAAATTTACCTTTCTTACCCTCTCCCTTAAAATAAGGTGGGCTATTTGAGGTGATTTGTAAAAATGTACTATGATACAAAATATTCGCCCACTAAAAATTTAAAACCCCTTAATTTTGCCAAAGGGCGAACATTCGCCCCTAAAATTATCCTTGCTCCAAGCCATCAAGGATGTGCCAATATATAACAAGCTGGTTAAGGAGAAGTGTTTCAAACACCCAGGCAGATGGAAGAAAGATGCCTCAACTATCAATGTCATAGGACGGCTGTCTGACCTTATGCTAGGACAAGTCATCTGCCCAAAGTACCTAGATCCTGGAAGCCCTGTAGTAGATTTTCACATCAATGGCACCATTATCCCCCACACCTTGATTGATCTAGGGGCAGCCATCAATGTGATGACCAGGGATACCATGCTTAAACTCAATCTTCAGGGTTCCTTGAGGAAGACCTCGACAGTACTGCAATTAGCAGATCGCTCCACTGTGACTCCCGAAGGGATTGTGGAGGATGTCTTGGTCTCTATTGATTCTTGGGAATACCCTGCAGACTTCCTGGTTCTGCAACCAAAGGCCAAGCTTACTGGATATCCTCTCATCTTGGGAAGGCCTTGGTTAGCTACTGCAGATGCTTACATAAGTTGTCGGGCAGGAAACATGACCATCAAGAATGGTCCCATGTCCAAGCAGCTAGTCCTATACCCTCCTGCCCAACCTTCTTTAGAGCATGATTTACCACTCTTGTTGGAGGAAGGAGAGGAAGACGAGGTGTACTCTGCACCTCTGTGTACCCTAGATATCAATAGAAGAGACCCTCCTACCGAGGATGATTTGATTGAGACCCTGATCCAGAATCCACCTTCCAGTGCACTGTCTTTAGAGAGGTTGGTGGAGGATGCCCAAGCTAGCACCTCAGTGGACCTTTGTACAACCGGCCCTGTCACTCCCAGAGTCAAAAGTGTGGAGTTTGGCCCTGAGAGAGCATTAAAGATCAGCTCCTCCCTATCTCCTTCCCAGGAGAAGGAGTTGTGTAGCCTATTGGCCAGCCACTTAGATGCCTTTGCTTGGAGCTATAAGGAGATGAAAGGAGTCCATCCCTCGGTCTGTACCCATCATATATACATCAAAGAGGATTATAAACCAGTTAGGCAACCCCAGAGGAGAATGAATCCAGCCCTTAAGGACATTGTCAAGGAAGAGTTACAAAAACTGTTGGATGCCGGATTCATCTACCCCATCTCAGATAGTGAATGGGTGTCCCCTCTAGTGTTGGTTCCCAAGAAGAATGGGAAGTGGAGGATCTATGTAGATTACCGTGAGCTGAACAAAGCTACCAAGAAAGACCATTTCCCCCTACCCTTCATAGATCAAGTGTTGGATGGACTGGCAGGAAAGAAGTTCTTCTCTTTCCTGGATGGGTTTAGCAGGTACAATCAAATCCAAATCAGCCCGGAAGACCAAGATAAGACCACCTTCACTTGTCCTTGGGGTACCTTTGCCTACAGAGTCCTTCCCTTTGGGCTATGCAATGCTCCTGCTACTTTTCAGAGAGCTGTCTTGAGCATCTTCTCGGAGTTGGTCCATGATGCAGTGGAAATATACATGGATGACTTTACCCCTTATGGGGGCAACTTCCAGGAAGCATTGACCAACTTGGGAAAGGTCCTAACCAAGTGCACCGAGATGAACTTGTCCCTTAGTCCTGAAAAATGTGAATTCCTAATGACTGAGGGGACCCTGCTAGGCCATACTATTTCTTCCCAAGGATTGCAGGTGGATCCCAACAAAATTGCTCTCATCAAGAGGGTTCCACCTCCTCAAAAAGTAAGGGATGTCCGGAGTTTCTTGGGATTAGCAGGATACTACCGGAGATTCATTAAGGACTTCAGCAAGTTAGCCTCACCATTGTTTGGTCTGTTGGCAAAAGATGTGGAGTTTAAGTGGACTGACGATTGTCAGAGGAGTTTGAATGAGTTAAAGGACAAGTTGGTGTCTGCACCAATCTTGAGAGGTCCAAACTGGGCCCTACCTTTCCACATCCACACTGATGCCTCGAACAAAGCCATAGGTGCAGCTTTAGGACAAGTTGAGGAAAAACTTCCATATGCCATTTACTTCGTTAGCAAAAACTTGTCCAAAGCAGAGCTGAACTACACTGTAACCGAGAAGGAATTCTTAGCTGTGGTCCATGCATTGAACAAGTTCCGACATTATATTACCGGTTACCAGACTTTTGTACATACTGACCATGCTGCTATTAGATATTTGATGAATAAACCAGATGTGAATGCTCGTATTATTAGATGGTTACTTTTATTGCAGCAGTTTGATCTAACCATTGTTGATAAACCAGGGAGAGAAAATGTTGTTGCTGACTTCTTGTCTAGATTGGATTTGTCTGCAGGTGAAGATGGGACGGTGGATGACCAGATGCCTGATGAGCATCTGTTTGCTATATCAGTACTCTCTCCATGGTTTGCTGATATAGCAAACTACCTTGTTTCAGCTCAGTTCCCTCCGCACCTCTCTTCAAAAGAGAAGAGCAAAATCATCAGAAAAAGTGCCTCATTTACATGGATCGGGGGCAATCTGTTCAAGCTTGGCCCCGATCAGATCTTAAGGCGTTGTGTAAGGGAAGAGGAAGTCTTTGACATCCTCCTCACCTGTCATGATGGGCCTTGTGGAGGACATTTTGTAGCAAAGAGAACTGCCTTCAAGATTCTGCAGGCAGGCTACTATTGGCCCACACTGCATCAAGATGTCAGAAGATATGTCAGCCAGTGCGACCAATGCCAAAGAATGGGGAAACCAACCCAAAGGGATGAGATGCCTCTCCAACCTCAAGTGACTCTTGAGCCATTTGAGAAGTGGGGCATGGACTTTGTGGGTCCAATCAATCCCTCTTCGAGGCAAAGATCCTACATCATTGTGTGCACTGACTACCTGACGAAGTGGGCAGAGACCAAAGCCATCAAAGCAGCAACAGAAGAAAAAGTGGTCAAGTTCTTAAGAGAGAACATCTTCTACAAGTTTGGCTACCCAAGAGAGCTGGTGACCGATCAGGGGAGCCAGTTCACATCCAACTTGATTGAAGATCTTCTAGCTCATCACAAGATCAAGCACAGGACTTCCACCCCCTATCACCCTCAAGAAAATGGGCAGGTGGAAGTCACCAATAGAGCATTAGAAGGGATCTTGACCAAAGTGGTGAGCAGCAGCAGAAAGAACTGGGGGGATCGCCTGGTTGCGGCCACATGGGCTTACAACACCACTTGGAAGACCACCACCGGCTTCACACCTTATGAGCTGGTCTATGGGAAGAAAGCTTTGCTGTCCATTGAGTTTGAGTATAACACTTTGAGGATGGCAGCTCAGCTGGACCTAGATCTCAGCCATGCACAGCAAGAAAGGTTGTTGCAGCTGAATGGACTAGATGAGCACCGCATGCAGGCCCTCCTTCACTCAGAAGTGGTTCAACTTCAGAGGAAGGTGTGGCATGACCAACATCTCTATGACAAGCAATTTTAGCCGGGAGATTGGGCTTTGTTGTATGACTCCAGATTCAAAGATTTCAAGGGAAAGTTGAGAACCAGATGGCTAGGACCATATGTAGTGGAGCAGTGCCATGACAATGGATCTGTCCTCATTCGAACCATTGATGAGGAAGCCATTCCCATGCTTGTCAATGGGCACCGATTGAAGATTTACAGAAGACCCCTCTCAAGACAAGAGTTTATCAGCACTATGGAGAAATCTGTTTTGGTCATAGAGAAGGGTTCTGCCTCCACTTTGGGCATACCCTGAAGAGAAAAAAAAAAGAAAAAAAAAGAAGAAAAAATAAAGATCCTTGGGTGAAAACCTCTCTGAGGCGCCCAAGGCAGGCAGTAGGGGTGAAAACCTCATTGAGGCGCTCCTATTGTCTTTCAAAAAAAAAAAAAAAAAAAAAAATTAAAAAGATCCTTGAGTGAAAACCTCTTTGAGGCGCTCAGGGCAGGTAGCAAGGGTGAAAACCTCTTTGGGGCGCCCCTGCTATCTTTTCAAAAAAAAAAAAAAAAAGAGAGAGAAAAAAGAAAAAACAATAAGCACAATAAAAGTTTTGCATGCAGATGTTCTATGGAGGAGAAGAAGCCTCTCCACTCCAAGCCAGGGGCCTTCATCATGCTATCAAAGGATGTCATCAACACCTCCTCCAAGAATAACAATGTTTTTCAAGGTATGTGCAATTTTTATCATGATTTGGATCTTCTACAGGAAGATACAGTTTTCTACAGGAACAGACAGTCTTCCTACAGGAAGACGCGGATCTTCTACAGGAAAGTGCAAAATTTCTACAGGAGGCTCTGTGTTCTACAGGAAACTTCCTGTAGAAGGTTGCGACGGCCGAAATGTGTTTCAAATGAAGATCTAGAGACTGAGGAGTGGATTGAATGCATGCATGCCACTGATGGCACCCCTGAACATTGCTATTATCTTGCTCCACCATCCTCGTCGCCATGCAACCAAGATCCCTGCAGCAGCACAACAAAGCAATGAGTTCTCGTGAAAAAAAAAACATCTGTCAAAGAAAAACCAAGCATCGAGAGCCATACCACATCCACGTTATGCATCAGAAGCGCTGGGATCGTGATCGAGAAGCCAGAACCGCCAGCATGCAGCATGCACCCAAGGAGAAAGGACTGTGACAAGACCCCTCGCGGGGATCCTGTAACAGTTCAACCTGCTCGAGTGAATACCATTCATCGCCCAGCCATCTGCAAGCAAAACGCGGGCGCATGCAACCAGAACGTCCACCGCAGCGCCAGCATCCTATAACCACAAGCCTCCGGGACTGTGTAAGCCACATGCAGCAGGTAGATCCTTCGTCCACAAACTGGAAATCATGTGCAACCGCGCGCAGGTAAGTGTTCTAATCCTTCTCTCCATCAAATCGCATGGATATTACTTTGATTTGTTTTGCATGGCATAAAGGTGAATGGTTGAGCGGCCGTAAGGCCAGTTGACTGGCCACATCGGCTAGTGAAGGGATAGTCAGATGATGAGGTGGCAGCCACGACAAAGGACACACGCAGCACGCACGTGAAGATCAGTCCCGTCAACCAAAAAACGAGTTTAACCGAAAAGGGCGGCGGCAGATCTGTGGGAATGAATGCGGCAGCAAGGGAATGTGCAGGCGAATGATGGGTGACGTCACCCAACGGTCCGGTGGGGACAGCTCACCCCCGCGCCACGAGCTGCGCCGATTCAAAATCTAATCGGCTCGATTAAGCGTGTATATCCATCAACCTCACTTCAAAACTCGAGTAGCGCCTCTGATTACCTCTGCATGTTGATACGCCAAGCTCTTGGCTACCTGAACGCTGGTAAGGCACCTCTCGACCGCTCTCCAACTATAGATCCCCCCGAAGTCTGCGCACTGCTCCTACAGGAACAGTTTCTACAGGAACGCAGTCCTACAGGAAGCAGTATCTACAGGAAAGCAGTCTCTACAGGAAGGTGAAGTCTTCACGTAAAAAAAGGTGGCGGAAAAGAGGTAACCCTGAAACTCCTTCCGCAATTGGTTTTCAAAGGTGGCAAGGTCATTATTCACAGTCTGGTCATAAAAGATATTGGATTGTCATGCCTATACTATCGCTTCTACAGGATAGCAGTATAATTAGACTGTGGTCTGTGAATTCATTGCATGCTCTATCTATAAGACCGAATTTCCTTTGTATCTACCGCCTTTGGTCAAAACCACTTTGTGCATCATGCCGGGTGGATTTATCAGGCGAGAACCCACAGATTCCGCCAAATTAAGGAGAAACCCGGCAGTGGTTGAGCTCTTCACTAGAGCACAATGGATGCCTTTTTGTGATAAGCTACAAGGCTACGATGATGAAGTAGCCGAGGAATTCTTGCAGGCCTTGAAGCCTAAATCCCTGACACTGGCCACGGTAAGCTTCAGAGGTCTCAGCCTCCAACTCACCCCAGAGCACATAAGTCGAGTCACGGAACTGCCCATGGGTCTGCCGTGGGATAAAGAAGAGCGGAAGCAGAGCCAGCAAGCAAAGAAGGAGTTCTTCCCACCGGAAGAATCATTCACAGAGGATAAAAATGGGGTGAAAAGGACCAGCCTGTTGCCACCGTGGAACGAAGTCAATTTGCAAATTATGAAATATATCACCTGTGAGGGTCGTTACAGCATCATATATGCGTATCACTTCAGGCTGCTCAATGAACTAAGACACCAGATTGACCTCCCTGCCGCACAGAGGCTGAGCATTCCTTACTTTTTACTGCAGTCCTTGATGGAGTGCTCTACAAAGCTCAAGGACGGAATCCCTGATCAGATAGCCCATCATGGGTTGATAAAATTGCTTGTGGAGGATGCTCTCCACTCATATAAAGTCCCCCTCGCATGGGAATCATTTAGGAACTTAACAAGAGAAGGGGACATAAAAATGTTGCTTGAAGAAACGGGGTCCTCTAGCGGTGAAGAAGAAGAGCCCGTAGCCAAGAGTAAGAAAGGGAAAAGCAAAAAGGTCCCGACTCCAGCACAGAAGAAAGAACGAAAGGAGAAGGAGGAGGGAAAGGATGACAGAGCAAAGGAGGACACCCCCATTCTGTCAGCAAGGAAACAGAGGTTGAAAAGCAGGGCAGTCAAAACTAAGGTGGTCCCTGCCAGCCCAAGCACCTCGTCAGCTCCTGCAGTCAAAGCCAAAACCAAAATCCATGCAGCCAAGCAAGAAAAGGTGGCGGAAGTTGCATCTACAGGAACGCAAGCACAGGCTTCTACAGGAAGCCCGAAAACACAAAAACGGGCTTCTACAGGAAGCCCGAAAACAAAGATAAAGGCTTCTACAGGAAACCCGAAGATCAGTAAGGAGCAGGCTTCTACAGGAAGCCCAAGAGCAACAACCAAGGCTTCTACAGGAAGCCCGAAAATCATTGGAGGATAGGCTTCTACAGGAGGCCCAAAAACGGAGAAAAAGGCTTCTACAGGAAGCCCGAAAGTGCAACCACAGGCTTCTACAGGAAGCTCGAAGACAGAGACAGGGGCTTCTACAAGAAGCCCGAGATTGGAAAGAGGGGCTTCTACAAGAGACCCGAAGGTCATTGAGAAACAGCCTCCTATAGAGAGTCTGAAGACAAAGAAAGAATCTTCTACAGGAAGCCCGGAAGCGGGCAAAGCAGGGTCTTCCACAGGAAGCCCGAAATCTAAAAAGGAGAGGCCCTCTACAAGGAGCTCCGAGAGAGCAAATCGCAAGAAAGAGAAGGCTGGCATTCTTGAGAAGGAGGCAGCAGTGGCACTCGCTGCCCTCAGCACACCTCCAAAACCGAAAGAGAAAAGGGAGAGGGAGACCCCTCTACCACCTGAAGTCAGGAGAAGCAAGAGGATGACCACGGGCAAGCCACAGCCTCCACCCAGCAGCCAAACCACTTCAGGGGATGTCCCTACTTCACCCAGTCCAAGGACCCCCTCTAAAACATCAGCCACCCCAGAAAAGGGGAGCCCAAAAATAACCTCCTTGACTCGAAAGATAGGTCAGTCGCCTTCCGAAGCCCGACTCAAGGAAATGGAAAAGGGGAAGGAAGCATCACCTTCATCACCACCAGGGGCAGAGAAGGCAGGGCCATCAAAATCAGAAAAGAAAGAGCCTGTTCCGGTCCCGAGTCCTCGGCCAAGGACAAGGAGCAGGAGCAAGGTTGCTCAAGGATGAGCAAATGGTTCAGCTGGGGGGTGATGATGAGCCCCAATTTTGGTACAATTTGGGCTCATTTTGGCCTATTCTACTTGCTCAAACCATTCATTTTTTATTGCTTATGCATGCATTTCTTAGTTTATTCATGTTGTTTGTAGGAAGAAGGATAGGCACTCTCTCTACGTGACTAATGCATTATGATTCCAGGTTTTGGCATTAAAAGGGAGCAAAAGACAACGAAAAAGGAGATAAGGAGACAACGAGGTGGCACTGCGGGTTTTGGGAGAGGATGTCCACGGTTCTAGGGACATCTCTCGTGATTCCCATCAAGAACTCCGAGCTCTAATCCATCTCCCCTTCGAGCTTAAAAAACGGCCAGCTGTTCTACAGGAACAGCGGTTATAAACTGCTCTACAGGAACAGCAATTATGACCATCCTACAGGATCAGCATTTAAACTCTAGTTGGACAGCCGAGCTCCTAAAATGTAGGACACTTGTTGGATCATCGTTTTTGTATAAGTATGAAGGCTTTAGCCTTAGATATGTTGTTGAAACTCTCGTATTGCTATTGTAATTTTGGAGCACAGTTCAGTTTTCGTTCCTTTTTGTAAGCCAATTTAGCATGATATCAGTTATGAATAAAGAAGGCAGTTTGTGATCTAGTTCTGAGTTTTTCTTAAGGAGACTATAGCTCTCAGGTTAGGGCCCAACCTAAGAGCCATAGATCCCCTCTGCTGTAGTGTTGTTTCCATTTCATTTCAGCACTTTGAGCTTTCCATTTACACATGCAATTCGAATTACAGGTTGTTGAGTTGGTCTTTTTCATGAGTTAGATAGGAGATTGCTTATAGTGAATTTGTTTCCATTTGCTTAGTGTAGCAGAGGATAGATATAATCGATTGGAGCTCCAACAAAAAGGTTGTTAAGGCTCACTGCCGTCTCATCTGGGATTGGAGTGAAGTCCATGATTGACCACCAAAAATACGCATTTCTTTATTCCATGATTGCTGCAAACACAGTCACGTTAAGTTAGATGCTTCCACATGATTCACACCTGCACCACACTTCCTTACCACAGCTTCATGCACGTTCTCTTTCACGTTTAGATTGTTGCTCATTGAATTTACAAGCACAAGTAGTTTAGGTTGATGCATTTTTGGTTAAGTGACAGTCATAAGCATTTGTTTCACTTACACTGCTCTCTCTCGTTCCATCACTTTTTTCTCCATCTTGATCACGCATGCAGACATCTCTTTGACCCCTGCTCCGCTCTGTTACCTCACAAAGTCTTTCATTCCTCACGTACTTCCATTCTCTAGCCTTTCATTGACATAGCCCTTCACCTTCCATCCTCCTCCCTACACTCACTTCCCATCCGAATCTTCCACTTCTAAAGCCATCACCAGCCTCATCCCTACCTTACACATCTCCCTCTACCATTTCATCATCCCTCCATCACTCCAAACACTCACGGTAGGTCATCCTGTAGCCATTTATAGACATCCTGTAGAAAACAGAGTATCCTGTAGGATTCTCCACAGCCATCCTGTAGGAGGCCACTCTCTCGGTTGCTGAGCATCTGAATGCGAGGAACCTCTGTGGATGGGTGCTAAGGATCCCTAGGGACCTCTCCTAGCCTCCCCAACCTATCCCACGCTTTCCTTCCTTCTCCATCCCATTTGCACAACCAAACCCTAGTTAGCACAAGATCACCATCATTCCACACACTTAAAAGAAAAATACAAAAACATAACTTTCATGATGCAAGTAGTTTAGATCCATGCATTTTCATTTATTAGAGGTAGTGACAGCATTGGTAGAAGTTGCATTTACATTCCATGCATTGTAGAGGTCAGACTAGTTAAATTAGGGTTTCCTAGGTTTACATGCTTTGATTTGCTTTCAGTTCATTTTTGTCAAGTAGAGTAGCTTTCCTTTGAGATTAGCTTTCATCCATCAATTAGCAAGCTTCTTCTGAGAGCCTATAGAAGTTGGCTTGAGCCCTAGCGGACTTATGCCAGCTGACCAAGTGACAGTTGCGACAAGAGCTAGTACTTGTGCATATAGCACCGTCGCTTCCAAGTTTGTACGAACTACCGGGTTGATAAAATGAGAGACAAGAAGCCCCAGGAGTTGTAGAATTATTGCTACAATACTGGAGCTCACCAACTATCGTGAAGGATCTATGCTTGCTAGACCAATAACATAGGCATAGGTAGATAAACTGCCAAAACGTATTTTGCAAAAGAGCATCCAAGAAATAAGTGGAGGCAATCCTCAGTAACATTTCCACATAATTGACATCTACCAGGACCGAGATAACCTCTTTTCATCAAATTATCCCATGTGAGAATTTGGTTGAATATAGTCAACCGAGAGAAGCATTTGAGCTTTAGAGGGGCCTCCCACTTCCACACAGGAATAGTCCAATCCTCAAAGGGAGATTTCACAAGAGATCCATAGATGTTATAGACAATTTTGTGCCTGGCAGCATCGGGCATGAATTGTCAATAATCCAAGGGATCCAAAGTCCCTAAACATGATGTTCCTACCCCTAGAGGAACAAGGTCAGCAAACCAACAGCTCTCAGATCAGTTCTCCACCTGAAAACACTCAAAAACAAGCAATCCTGAAATCAAAGCAGGTGCTCCACTAGGCTTCTGCGCTGAAACTCAACTCCTCCATGGTGTACCTGCGTTGCAAAGCAAGTGGAACAAAGGCCACCTGCGCTGAGCGAGATGGGACAAGTGGCACACTGATTCATTGCTCTGGAATCTTCCAAAAATGACACTTGGATCAGGGATTTCGCCTTGTAATGAGTCAGAGGCTCTGTTTCTCCAAGTGGAAGCAAGGTTCTCCAAGTGGACTCAAGAACTGAAGATCAACTGAAGAGAGAGAGGACACAAGGCAGCTACACATCAGTTGCAAGCTGACTCATCCCTTCTCAATTCATCTATATATTGAGCTCTCTCCTATGAGCTCAGGAGGCTGGAATTTTGTGCAAAGTAATGATATGTTGTTGGTTTCACTATAGAACTATTGGGTGATTGCTTGAAGGAGGTGAAGAGGAGAAATTCTTTCTGTTGGGAGGTGTTGTTGGATTGGGGCCTTCAATGGTTGTAACTCTCTCAGAACTTTACTTCTTCATTAATAAAAGCTATTGAGGTTCTTCTATATGCACTTGTTTCAATAATGTATTGTGATAATTGTATATTTGATTTATGCTAATCCGTGAATCAGTTATGATTGCATGCTTCTTGTAGTTTCCTTCTTTGTTATTTTGCAGGATCTCATTGTAGCTGGGCCAGCAAAAGAGCAAGGAGTTGGGAGCAAGCAGCCAAAGAGAAGAGTTTGGATTCGACATTAAGCGCAAGGCAACGGTTAGTGCATTCCCTCATTCTCTCTTGCTTTCGTAAAGAAGTAAACCTTAAGTAGTTTTCTTTACAGTTGTTGCTGAGGTACTATCACCCTTAGAGTGGGATAGGGTCATCCGAATCGGATACTTTTCCCTACAACAAACTGGCGACTCCG
The DNA here is from genome assembly GCA_031772625.1 of Pinus tabuliformis. Taxonomy (NCBI): domain Eukaryota; kingdom Viridiplantae; phylum Streptophyta; class Pinopsida; order Pinales; family Pinaceae; genus Pinus; species Pinus tabuliformis. Next base: position 240,946,803 of record CM062818.1, on the reverse strand, counting down.
CTGGGGATCGTATCTGTTTGATTGTTTGTAGTATTTTGCTATTCATTTCCTGAACAAAAGAGTACCAAATCGAAAAGCTTTTGACTATATCAAAAGCGAAGTAGAGGGCAGCTACTCTAGCTCATTTCTGAGCATGTTCATGATTTGAAGAGCTGATCTACAAGGATCCTTGTAAGCTCTTAGTGATAGCTTTTCATCCTCCTAGTCATCCCTTTGTGTGTGCTTGACTGATTGCTTCTGATTTGAGCAAAAACTGTGCATTTTTTAGAAAATTGTGACCCGGAAACTGAGAAAACGCAACTTTCGTTTTCCAAAGCAGGTAGTACACAGGCTACCTGCTTTGCAACGCAGGTCCCGAAGGGGCTACCTGCGCTGAGAGCCAGACTGGCTGAGCAGCACCTGCGTTGGCCCAATTTTGCCTTGTGCAGTTGGGGTTTCCTCCCTTTTTCTTGCCTGTTTTCACTATAGTTTTGCAGCAAGTTGTCTTTCTTGTACCTATTCTGAAACCAACCTGACTTGCCATCATTCCGCCTCTGTTATATAACGAAATTGTACTTGTTCTTTTGTATTTCTTACATCATTTACAATTTCCCATAACGAAAGTGAACTAGTCTTGCTTTGGCCTCTTAGATCTGAACCTGTGTTAGGCATTTTGCTGGTCTAAAGAGTTAGCTTGTTTGCTGTCCATAGATGATTAGTCTTTTTACTTTCGTCATTATGGTTTGATTTCATGTATTTCCAGTGATTAAACAAGTAAACCTTAAGGTGTCTTTTGATTTTGGACTAGCTTGTTTACTTTCGCTTGAAATCGAAATCAAAGTTATATAACAACTTTCTTTTTGTAATACATCAACATTAAGAAAGGGAAAAGAAAATACATGCATTGTGCATTTTGCATTTGAAAAAGTTTGCATGATGATTTAGGAGAAAGTGCATTAGTTTGTGCTGTATGAACTGTGTGAAAAGATTTGCCTTTCTTCTCCCTCAGTAGTTAAGATTTTCATCAGTCAAAAAGATTTGAAAAAGCTTGCTTCTCATCTTAGGCTGCATTTAGGAATTTTTCATATACATCTCGTGGTGAACCTTGAAAGGCAAACTTTAAAAAGATCAACTTAAAATATGTAGAAATTTTGAATAATTTAACACATATTCAACAGAGATTATCCTGATCATACAATTTAAGCGGAACATGTATAATACATAATCTCCTCTACGTTGATCAAGAATATAGCAGCATCAATAACAATAAAACATCAAGAGCATTCACACATTAACACAGTATGTATCCCGGGGAAAGCATCGCGCTAAAAACCCCAACTATCTGTATATTAATGATTGAGTCATGTAACATTACACAGCATAATACTTCTCACAAGTATCTCCACCTCTGTTACACACAATACAGCTCAGATCTGATCTCCAAATCTCTTCCACTGCTTGCCTGCCTCCCCTACTCAATACCTGCTCAAGAAGTGATGAGAATAGCTTCCCAAACTCGATTTTCACCTGCAAAATAGTCACTCACTCTTTGTGGACGTGAGCAAAGGCTAAAATGCGGGCAAAATACGTGAGAAAACTCATTGGCATACTCAATCCTTTGATTGTGCAAGATCTGATGCACAACTATAGTCACAACTGATAGCAATCTGATTCTCTACCACCTGTCCCTGTTGAACTGAACATGCACTGACATGCAACTGAGTTAACTGATGTATTCTTTAGTTGTATTATGAGTTAATAATTAGTTTAACAACTCATCATTAGTCTATCTGCAGTTAGACTAACTACAACCAGTTTAACTAAGTTAAACTAAACACAACTCCATCAACTGTACCTCCAGTCCACTAAACTCAACTCACTTGAGTTCTAACTGAAGTCATGCATGCAACAACTCAACTGACTCATAAGAAAAACGAATTTCCTTCTGACAGCTGCATGTGCCACTTCCGTAGCTCAAACTGAAGTGCTCCAAGAGAATAAGATTAAGTTTATAGTCCAAATATTATTGTGAGATAATAATATTTGACTTTTCTATTTTTGACAGCCAGTCTAAAAATAGACTTGATCACTCACACTGTGATCACTCACACTTTCATCAAAAATAGAAGTCCATCTATTTTTCCCAACTTGATCAATCATCCATAAACATAGACATGATCCATATGTCTAAAAATAGACATAGTCTAAAAATAGACTTGCGCCAAAAATAGCCTGCGGGCCCACTTAGTGAAGGCGACTCTTTTCACTGAGCTCCATCATCTTGTTGCAATCTCAACACTCCCTCTCGACAAGATATGGATTATCAGCAACCCCTATCCTGCCTCGGTGGTACTCGAATTTGCTCCTGGTGAGAGCCTTCGTCAGAATATCAGCATCCTGATCCTCCGTTGGAATGTACGAAAGTAACATGATCCTCCGCTGCACACAATCTCTGATATGATGGTACCTGATGTCAATATGTTTAGATCTATCATGAAATACAGGATTAGCCGAGAGTTTAATGCAACTCTGGTTATCACAGTAAATCACAGTAGGATCCAAATGAGAACCAAACAAACCAACCAGGATCTTCCTCATCCATATAGCCTCGCATGCAGCCAAACTTGCTGCCATATACTCGGCCTCCGCTGAACTGAGTGCCACGGATCTCTGCTTCCTGCTGTACCAAGAAACTGATGTCGATCCGATACTGAAGACCCCTCCTGATGTGCTCTTTCTGTCTGTTGGGCTCCCTGCCCAATCTGCATCCGTGAAGCCACATAGCTTCACCTCATCCTCCTGTCTGTACCACAAACCATATCCCGATGTGCCTCTCAAGTAGCGCAATACATGCTTGCCCGCCTTCCAGAAGAGCTTGGTAGGCTTAACCATAGCTTGTGAAAGCTGGTTAACTGCATAGCATATATCAGGTCGTGTATTGACCAAATACATCAGCGACCCCACCAACTGTCGATAAACAGTGGCATCCACTTCTTCTCCCGAAGTGGCATCCTCCTTCCTCCAACCTCCAGGAAGAGGAGTATCAACAGGTTTGCAGCCATGCATGTTGAACTTCTCCAGTATCTCCCGAGCATACTTGCCCTGAGAAACAAACAGTCCACCACTGCGCTGCCATATTTCCAATCCTAGGAAATAGTGAAGGAGGCCCAAGTCCTTCATCTCAAACTCTGTAGCAAGATCCTTCTTGCATGACAGTATCAACAGCTCATCACCCGTTAGAATCAAATCATCAACATACAGTACAATGATAAGCAACTTACCCTCCACCACAATCTGGTATAGGTTCGGATCCGCCTCGCTCTTGGAGAATCCAAGTCCTGTGAAATAGCTGTCTATCCGTGTGTACCAAGCACGTGGTGCTTGCTTCAACCCATAAAGCGCTCTCTTGAGCCTGCACACATGCGACTCGCTGCTGAAGACTTCAAAGCCTTCGGGTTGCTCAATGTACACCTCCTCCTCAATGACTCCGTTGAGGAACGCAGTCTTCACATCCATCTGATGAATGTGCCATCCCATCTGCGCTGAGAGAGCAAGAATCGTCCGTATGGAAGAATACCTTGCGACAGGTGCAAAGGTCTCCTCATAATCGATCCCCTCAATCTGTGAAAAGCCTCGGGCAACAAATCTTGCCTTGTACTTCTCCACACTCCCGTCAGCTGCCTGCTTAACTTTGTAGATCCATCTCGAACCCACCACTGATTTCCCTTCCGGTCTAGGAACAATCTCCCATGCACTGTTTCTGACAATAGAATCATACTCTTCCACCATGGCGTCTACCCATGCGGGATCCTCCACAGCTTCCTCGAAAGAGGATGGCTCAGTCACAACACACTTGCTCATAAGAGCCATGTATCCAGTGTACCGATCAGGTGACTGTCTCTGCCTGCGTTGGGCTGTAGGTGGTCCTACAACTTTCTCTGCATCTTGAGCCAGTCGCTCAGCTTCTGTCAAGCGCTTTCGCCCTCTGATGGTTGGCGCTGCATGAGTGGTCTCTTCCACTCCATGAACCTCGTCCTGTGGCTGATCCACGTCCTGAAGCTCATCCTTAGGAACTAATAGCTCCTCATCTGCATGCAAGTGTAGCTCCCTCTCAAGCGAACACATCATGGCTTTCTCCTCCTGAAATTTTATATCCCGTCGCACAACAGTTTTACCACTGTCTGGAAAATACACACGATAGTTTTGGGGCGTATCAGTGTACCCCATAAATATCCCAACCTCTGCAGTCGGCTCCAACTTATTTCTGGCATCCTTCGTCACATGCATGTAAACATTAGCACCAAAAATCCTCAAATGAGAAAGATCAGGCTTCTTACCAGAATAAGCCTCCTCGGGTGTACTCATGCCAAGTATCCTATGAGGACAACGGTTCTGCACATAAACTGTTGTATTGCATGCTTCCGCCCACAAGTGAAGCGGTAGGCCCTGATCATGCAACATTGCCCGTGCAACACCCACAATCGTTCTGTTCTTCCGCTCAACTACCCCGTTCTGCTGTGGGTTATGGGGAGCTATGAGCTCTCTACGAATCCCTTCTGCCTTGCAGAAATCCTTGAACTCGTCCGAGATGTATTCACCACCATTATCGCTCCTAAGAGCCTTCACCTTCTTCCCCGACTCCTTCTCGACCAGTGCTTTGAATTCACAGAACTTTGAATATGTCTCGCTCTTCTTCTGCATGAAGAAGATCCAGCACTTACGAGAGAAATCATCAACAAAAATCACATAATACATGTGTTTTGCTGTCGAAGCAACTGAGAAAGGTCCACACACGTCTGTGTGAATTCTCTCAAGGATCGTCGTGGCGCGACTATCCTTCTCGTGAAAGGTGGCTTTCACAAACTTCCCCAAAGTACACCCCTTGCACTGATCTGACTGCGCAAGTGTGCCTTTAGGAAGCCCTGTAGTGATCTGCTGCAGTATCTTCAAGGCTCCATGGTGAAGGTGACCCAATCTCCTGTGCCACAACTCGCCATCATCCCGGCTCACCAATCCTTCTGCCTTGCCTGCCATTGCTGCGCATCCATCTACATGCAACTGATAAAGGTTCCTCACTCGAACCCCTATCTTCCGGGTCTCACCAGTTGTCTTGCTGCGCAGGAAGGCCTTTCCCTCGCTGAAAACAACATCATACCCGTTGTCTTCTAACATCGCCACTGAGATGAGATTCTTCTTCAATCCTGGAACATGCATGACTTCCTTCAATACAAAGGGTTTACCAGACTCCCTCTCAAAGGAAATGGTACCGATACCGGTCGCACTGTATCTACCATCATCGCCCATCTCGATGTGCACTCCAAGATCTTTGTCCTCCAGATCAGAGAACAAATCTCTATCTCCCGTCATGTGAAAAGACGCACCACTGTCCAGGAACCACACTGATCCCATCACACTTGAAACCAAGCATGCGATCAATGAAAAATCAAGCTCAAACTGAGAAGCTAAAGCCTCTCCCCCTGCAGATCCAGCAGCTTGCTTGTTCTTCTTCTTCTGTGGACAATTTGTGGCATAGTGTCCATGCTGGTGACAGTGAAAACACTTCACCTTCGACATATCCTGCTTCTTGCCTTTCGCACCAGACTGAGAAGCTTTCTTGCTCTTCCCTTTCTTTGCTTTGGCAGCCAAAGCACAATTCTCTTCATCAGATACCTTTGATGAAGATCCATTCTCACCTTTATTGTTACTGAGTTTATCCTTGAGCGCCAGGTCGCTCTTGCTTTGGAATAACATTTGCAATCCGTTGAAAGACATTTCAACAATACTGCTGCAAATTCGAATTCCACCAGCAACCAACTCAACTGCTTCCGATCAACCCTCGCTTGATATCCTGTAAAAATCTCTTCTACAAATCAAGCTGCTCCGATACCATGTAGAAACTTTTTCTACAATTATCTAGCTCTGATACCATGTAGAAATTTTTTCTACAAATCATCTAGCTCTGATACCATGTAGAAATTTTTCTACAAATCATCTAGCTCTGATACCATGTAGAAATTTTGAATAATTTAACACATATTCAACAGAGATTATCCTGATCATACAATTTAAGCGGAACATGTATAATACATAATCTCCTCTACGTTGATCAAGAATATAGCAGCATCAATAACAATAAAACATCAAGAGCATTCACACATTAACACAGTATGTATCCCGGGGAAAGCATCGCGCTAAAAACCCCAACTATCTGTATATTAATGATTGAGTCATGTAACATTACACAGCATAATACTTCTCACAAGTATCTCCACCTCTGTTACACACAATACAGCTCAGATCTGATCTCCAAATCTCTTCCACTGCTTGCTTGCCTCCCCTACTCAATACCTGCTCAAGAAGTGATGAGAATAGCTTCCCAAACTCGATTTTCACCTGCAAAATAGTCACTCACTCTTTGTGGACGTGAGCAAAGGCTAAAATGCGGGCAAAATACATGAGCAAACTCATTGGCATACTCAATCCTTTGATTGTGCAAGATCTGATGCACAACTATAGTCACAACTGATAGCAATCTGATTCTCTACCACCTGTCCCTGTTGAACTGAACATGCACTGACATGCAACTGAGTTAACTGATGTATTCTTTAGTTGTATTATGAGTTAATAATTAGTTTAACAACTCATCATTAGTCTATCTGCAGTTAGACTAACTACAACCAGTTTAACTAAGTTAAACTAAATACAACTCCATCAACTGTACCTCCAGTCCACTAAACTCAACTCACTTGAGTTCTAACTGAAGTCATGCATGCAACAACTCAACTGACTCATAAGAAAAACGAATTTCCTTCTGACAGCTGCATGTGCCACTTCCGTAGCTCAAACTGAAGTGCTCCAAGAGAATAAGATTAAGTTTATAGTCCAAATATTATTGTGAGATAATAATATTTGACTTTTCTATTTTTGACAGCCAGTCTAAAAATAGACTTGATCACTCACACTGTGATCACTCACACTTTCATCAAAAATAGAAGTCCATCTATTTTTCCCAACTTGATCAATCATCCATAAACATAGACATGATCCATATGTCTAAAAATAGACATAGTCTAAAAATAGACTTGCGCCAAAAATAGCCTGCGGGCCCACTTAGTGAAGGCGACTCTTTTCACTAAGCTCCATCATCTTGTTGCAATCTCAACAAAATATACTGAATGAACCTAACAATGCATTGAAACATAACGCAAACACATAGAGGTCTAAGCTAGAGACGTGTTCCGGCGTCGTTAAACATAGTGACTGTCGATCTCTACGAAGGTGGGTGATTCCTCCTGAGAGTCGGTGGCACTAACACGGACTTGTGCTCCCACGTACCGTCGCGTATATATTGGGAGACCCCTATAGGCATTTATCCTTTATCCTTAGGAAGCCGTGTCGGCCGCCCTACTGATCGCGATGCAGTGAACACAGCATTCACGAAGATCGACCACCCGTACCGTAAAACGTATTCTGTGGTTTCGCGAAAGGTTTGGCACACCCTCTGCCTAGATCTCCAGAGCAGTTTCTTTTGGCCCTTTTCAAACTCTATAACTGAAAAGGTCCAACCGAGCATTTGTCACTTCGGGCTCGTTAATACATCGAAGGAGACTAGAGTCATCTTTAGCTTTTTCTCGACTCTTAAAACATGAAAAAGCAAAGTTATGTTTAAAAGCGTCTAATAAAATTCATTCAAATCGAAAACACAAATTTTCCCCTTTATATTTTAGTTGATCGAGTAATCCGCAATCGTGGAAGAAAGTCAATTGAATATCCGTCGTTCTCGGAGGCTTGCGAGTCAACCGTCTTTGTCTCCGGAATCGAAAACAGTCCGGACAAAGCGAGCTCGTCGAACCAGTTCAAAATCTCCTTTAAAAGTTAGAACAAGTGTTCCAACAACATCTGAGATTCTGGTTACTCCAAACATTTCCGGAAACCCTGCCTCTATAGAAGAAGTTCAACCGCCGCAGAAGGACAGTAATACTGATCCTAGTCTGGGGGCAAATACTTGTATAACTGAACTAGTTCCATCTGTAACCGGTCCAGAGAGTTTTGTTCCTCAAACATCTGTCGCTGTCGATACAACCCCTTCTTCGGCACCGGAAATCTTTTACGGACCTGACGGTCTTCCTCTTCCACCTGATCTGATTACGATAGAGGAAATTATAGAGGAACCGCAAGTATCCACTCCAACTCATTTTGGAGTAGGGGTCACTCTATTTCCTGCTACAACAGAAGTTTGTCCATCACCAGTGGAAGTTCCTGTAGAATCACTAGGCAATCAATTGGATAGACTCAAAATGTCTGAACAACCGTCGACATCTAGGACTGTGTCAAATGACACGGCGACGGCAGAATTACCTGCTGCAAATCCAACAATGTTCGCTGGCATACCATCTGTCCCAACTAGCTCTCAATCGCTAGAAGGAGTCCACCAAGGGACTATCTCGGCAGTATGGTCTGTTCCTGTTTGTTCCGGAGTAATGTCTGGTAACTCTTATGGTGAGACTCATCAAATTGACCCTTTTGGGAATCAATTTAGGCCATCCAGTCCTCCAGGACAATCAATTGCCTTGAGTTCTGGATTACCACCGTATGGGGGGCAGTATGCCCTTTCATTACCCTCTCCGGGAGGGTACCCATACGGGAGTTCTCAACCTTGTTCAAGTTATGGTGGAATTGCAACGAGTAGTTGGGTACCTATGCTATCCCAACCACCAAGAGTTGTATATTCTATGCAACAGTGTGTACCTGTGACGAACATCCCAACTACACCGGCTATCGTAACCGTGTCGCAAGTTCAAACGATGCCTGTTGTATGTCAACCTCAGATTTCTCAGGTTCTCATGCAACAGCCCCTTGACCCTGCGACCCAACCACAATCGCCTACTGGTGGGACGACACAAGTACAATCGGGTACAAGTACCCCGCATCTTGGTCCAATGGTTAGTGTAGCGCAACAACCCATGGTGTCGCAACCATGGATAGTGCAATACCAACAGCCACAATTACAACAAGTGTACCAAGGTTCTGAACAGCAAATCTTTGCGAATACTGGACAACCATATATCCAAAATGGTCAAAATCAACCACTTTATAGTGGTCAAGTCCATCAACCGTATCAGTCATACCAACATCAACTCCATTATGCTGGTATGCAAAGACCAACTGTTCAGGCGATTCCATCGTACCCTGGTTACGCTTCACCTAACTTGAATCAACAGTTACCATTCGTGGTGACTTTAGAGTTGCCTGATTTACATCGGTTAACCAATGATCCAATTGCTTACGCCCCATGGTGGCCAGTGATCCCGCACAAACTTCCGTCCGACATTCCTAAATTCAATGGAAATCCAGGTGAAGACCCGTCGAATCATGTGATGACATTTCATCTGTGGTGTTCGTCGAACACTTTAAATGATGATTCGATAAGGCTTCGCCTCTTTCAGAGGACATTGACAGGTCCAGCAGCGAAATGGTATATAGAATTGCCAAGAGCTTCGTTCGACAATTTTAGCTCCCTTGCCACGACATTCTTAACCCACTTTCAATTACCAATAAGGTATGAAACCGGAACAGATATATTGACTAACTTCAAACAGACAACCGCAACTCATATATCAGATCATATACATGAGTTGCGACGTCGACGAAGAATGGTTAAAACATACGTTCCTGATCAGCTTTTAGCTGAGTGGTTTATAAAGTCGTTACTTTCGGCCATAATGGAAGATGTGGCAAAGGGGGGAGTCGTAACAAAAGAGCAGGTTATTGCTCGTGCACAATATTTGGACTTAGTATATACTCAGTCCGGCACACTCTATGACAAAATACCAGACGCCCCTAGACCAGAGTTTTCAATCCCTCCTCCTCCTAAATCAAATAGTGACTCTCATGCCGGCGATGGCGTGATTGGCACGGCAAACACGAATCCGAAAAGGACCAATCAAAAGAAGGCCCGTAAGGATTCGAATCAAAATGCGCATGAAGAAGTTCTTGCTTCGGAAGTAAATGCCGTATCGACAGATAAAGGCAAAGAAACCAATCAACCAGGAAGCAAGAAGAAACAAAACAAAGGGAAGAAAGATCAAAGAAAGTCATCTCCCCGAAAAACTCCTTATAGAGAGGAGAAACCACCTGGGGGGTGTCACATATGTGACGATGATCATTGGACGGCAGATTGCCCGTACAAAGCTGAGTTTAAAAGATTCGTAAAGAATCCGCATACTCCAGCTGTGTTGACTGATCCTTTTCCCGACCCAAGTCAAAATCTGGTTGATAGTGGAAATGCTTCCCCATCACAAGTTATGATGTTGTCAAGTTTTAAGCGCCAAGATGATGTTTTAATTTCAACATTAAACAAAAGCTATGGGAATTCGTAGTTGTTGAATGGCGAGAGAAAAGGTCGATCAGGCAGTTCGACAACAACTTCGACAGAAGCTATGCCGCCATCCAATACAAGAAGCATTCCAACGACCCATGGAGGCAATCATCCTCTCCCATATATCGGAGTAATTTTCCTAAAAGGCCCTTCTTTAATGGGCACTTTTGCCCCAACACCACCAAGTAATCTTACGGAGATGGGTGCAACGGAATATGAAGCCTTCTATTTTTAATGGATCTAAAAGTTTCGAGGATAGTTCCTATCTCAAGTCAACCTCGTTTAAAAAATGAAATAAAGAGTAAAGAGGATAGTTCTTTACGATGTCAACCTCATTAAAAAATGAAATGTCCCCTTAAGGTTTAGAGGACATATGCCTCGTCTGCATTTTTATGCTGGGGGCATCAAGATCGAGCAGTTTTAGCACACAGTTCATGCTCGTTAAAAAATAAACGCAAGAACCGAGCAGTTTTAGCACATAGTTCATGCTCGTTAAAAAATAAACATAAGTTGTGAGCAATCTTCCCCTAGAGTTCAAGCTCACCCAGAAAAAATGAACCGGTAAATAACCTTGGTAAATGTAACCTTTGACAGCCATATTAAAGCCCTTGGTCGTGTTCTTGCAGTCTCACCTCCATCCGTTCATTTGGCCAATCGTTCATCTCCATATGTTTGTTTACCCATTTTGAGGAACAGCTGCGAAGAGTGATTTCACTAAGCCATCCTTGTGACACTGCCGTGATTGGAATATTCCAACCTGTACCTGGAATCTGCTGCTGCCCTGTTCATCACTCGTTCCTCAAAAGACGAGTCTTCTTTGAGCTCTTTTCACTAACTCGTAAAATATGAAAAGTTTGCCGAGTTTTGGCCTTCCAGCTCGTTAAAGCGACCGGAAAGCTATCCCTCCTCTAGATTTTAATCTTTTTTGGACCTGAGGGATTATTGCACAAAAAGATCGAGCGCTTGTTTTGTTCGGCTCGTTAAAGCAATCGAAAATTCATCCCTTCTGTATTGTTTTATACTTTTTCGGACTTAAGGGATTAGATGACGAAAAAGGAATTCCGGAGTTGACTTTATGTACCTTTTCAGACTCTCTAAAAATGAAAAGGACCAAGTTATCCTTGTCGTTAGACTCGTTAAATTCATTAAATAGCGACAAACTTGTCTTTAGACGAGAACGAGTTTCCCTATCTCTAGGCTCGTTAAAACATAGCGATGGGCTTGCCCGAAGGGCAGGTTATAGAACAAGCATATGTTATCCTCCTCAAGCTTGATAAAAATAAAGAGGTACTGGTCAGCAATGACTGGGGAAAAATTGGGAGAACCTCACAGCTTTAATGGTAGCAAGTCGCTCTTGAACATGACACTTTGTCCTCCGTATCACATCGGGTTGGGTTGTTTCATTCACCGGTCTCATCACCATGGTCCTCGCCACACCATCCACATTTGGGGTAATGCTACCAATCCATCACATCAGTGTCGTTATATGTTCAAGAGATGTTGTCCTGCAAAGAGTCAACCGTGTCCCATCCACTGCCATACATTGTCCTTCATCCATTTCATGACCGTCACCCTGAATCATACATCACAGTTTGTTTTCACCTCATCACAATCACTAGCTCCGTTCCGTGTCACTGATGTGGGATTCATTAAGGCCCTCCTTTGACGGATCGCTCCTTGTCGACATCAGCTCATTATCCAAGGAGTTGATCTAGGAACACCCCCTTCAGTACTTTGAAGCTTGCATGCCTCAATGGCAAGTTTCTCACTTCCGGCGACAGGTATACATCAATGACCTTCGACCAGAAGATTTTGCATGGTGGTCGACGCCAAGTCCTTTATTCCCACCATGTGAATTGTACTGCCATACCTTGAGGGTCATCATCCTTATCGGTGATTCCTCTCGCGCTTGTTAAAGGTTTACATCATTGACAGGTAATCAAGCGATGTCTTTCCATGTTCAACTTCAAGAAATTCTCACATGGATCGACTTGTGCATCGAGTGAAGATCGGAAGAGATTGAAGACCCCGGATCTAGTTTCATCCATCCGGGCTGCGATATATATTCAGGATATAAAGACATTTGATATGTACATCATTGCAGCAGATGATCATCCTTCTCAAAGGATGATAATTTCAGCAGAGAATTATCAGTCTACCATCAGACGATCGTCTGTGCTATGTACCAAAATGAATTTATAAAGCTGAGCATGGGAATGCCCGCCTCAGCTAGATCATGAAAAAGTATGAAAAATAATGTATTGTATTGTATCTTATTACAGGACACTTCTCAGCAGATTGAATGAACTTCGGATCCTCCTAATAAAGCATTTCACCCGATAAACGACCTCATACTTTAGGGGGCATCTGTTATAGACAATTTTGTGCCTGGCAGCATCGGGCATGAATTGTCAATAATCCAAGGGATCCAAAGTCCCTAAACATGATGTTCCTACCCCTAGAGGAACAAGGTCAGCAAACCAACAGCTCTCAGATCAGTTCTCCACCTGAAAACACTCAAAAACAAGCAATCCTGAAATCAAAGCAGGTGCTCCACTAGGCTTCTGCGCTGAAACTCAACTCCTCCATGGTGTACCTGCGTTGCAAAGCAAGTGGAACAAAGGCCACCTGCGCTGAGCGAGATGGGACAAGTGGCACACTGATTCATTGCTCTGGAATCTTCCAAAAATGACACTTGGATCAGGGATTTCGCCTTGTAATGAGTCAGAGGCTCTGTTTCTCCAAGTGGAAGCAAGGTTCTCCAAGTGGACTCAAGAACTGAAGATCAACTGAAGAGAGAGAGGACACAAGGCAGCTACACATCAGTTGCAAGCTGACTCATCCCTTCTCAATTCATCTATATATTGAGCTCTCTCCTATGAGCTCAGGAGGCTGGAATTTTGTGCAAAGTAATGATATGTTGTTCGTTTCACTATAGAACTATTGGGTGATTGCTTGAAGGAGGTGAAGAAGAGAAATTCTTTCTGCTGGGAGGTGTTGCTGGATTGGGGCCTTCAATGGTTGTAACTCTCTCAGAACTTTACTTCTTCATTAATAAAAGCTATTGAGGTTCTTCTATATGCACTTGTTTCAATAATGTATTGTGATAATTGTATATTTGATTTATGCTAATCCGTGAATCAGTTATGATTGCATGCTTCTTGTAGTTTCCTTCTTTGTTATTTTGCAGGATCTCATTGTAGCTGGGCCAGCAAAAGAGCAAGGAGTTGGGAGCAAGCAGCCAAAGAGAAGAGTTTGGATTCGACATTAAGCGCAAGGCAACGGTTAGTGCATTCCCTCATTCTCTCTTGCTTTCGTAAAGAAGTAAACCTTAAGTAGTTTTCTTTACAGTTGTTGCTGAGGTACTATCACCCTTAGAGTGGGATAGGGTCATCCGAATCGGATACTTTTCCCTACAACAATAGATGTATAGGTAAAATTATTTGATTGTTATCTTTTCATTGATATTCCTACCACCCCAAGTTAGAGAATCATCCTTGTTGGTGATTGATATTCCTACAGTAACTAAGTTATATATGTATGTTTACCATTCCAGTTTCAAACCAACTGGTAGACCCAAGTTCCACGAGTGGGACCATATATGTTCAAGAAATACTTGAAAATTAATGATCTGTAAATATGATAGGAAACTTGTACCCCTTTAGTTCGGATATTGTATGATTTGTGGAGAAAGGCAGTGGTTCCCAGAAAATACCTTAATGCCATCCAATCCAATGTGGATTTTTCTCCCATCTCCAACTTGCCATCATAGGTTTCCACATAGTCAGTATTTCGACAATGGCATGCTCCTCCAAATGTACGATTGTTTGATGATTTGTGGAACCCCAGCGTTAACCCAATCTTCCAGACTACAGAGTCTGAGATACTTCCCTTATACGACCTCCTTCCAGATGCCATGAGAATTAAAATCCCTCAATAGGTTTCTAGAAAGAAGTGCTAAGTTGACACACTTGGTGTATCTCATGCCCCATCCCCCCATCTCATAGGAGCGAGAAAGTGCCTCTAGTCTACTTAGGTGAAACTTTTTGTCATTTCCAACACCAAGCAAGAGGAAGCATGCAATAATAGCATCAATTTTCTTAACGACCGCCAAGGCGATGAGAAACAAATGCCTCCAATATATAGATATTCCCTCAAGCACAACTTTGATCATAATGACTTTTCCGCCAAGGGAAATCCATTTGTGGTCCCTCATGAATAGCTTAGTTTAGACTTTAAGGATCAACAAGTCCGAATCCACTATTCGTTAGCTAATTGGCTTGATAAAATAACCTGGATACTTAAAACCAGCGAACTAGTTATTAATTTGATGCCAAAGAGAGCCGTTATTTGTGAAATGTGGCCAGAATTATTCTCATCCAATATAATCTCTTACTTAAGTTGGTTAATAATTAGGCCTCAGGCCCTCCCAAATGAAGAGAATATTTGATAGAAGGATTCCCATTTGGAAATCACTACAGCCCCAAAACAGAGTACATCATAAAAAAAAAGGAGATTTGTGGGACATAACCCATGTTTCTTTTGCTTCTCTAATTTGTCTACTGATCAGATCCATGACAATAATAAATAGGAGGGGAGAGAGTGAACACCCCTTCCTGAGACCCCTAGATATTTTGAAAAAGTCTGTAGGGAATCCATTAATCAAGACCGCCACCGAGACTAATGTCACACAAGCCATAATCCACCTTACATGCCTATGACGGAAGCCAATCTTGTGGAGGATCAAGAAAAGGAAGTCCCAATCCATGTGGTCATAGGCCTTCAATACATCAATTTTCATGAGGCAGTCCTTTGATTTGTGATTTCTAATAGAGTGGATACTTCTTGGGCTATGGCCACAACATCTTGGATTTTCTTATCTGAAAGAAAGCTAAATTTCTCTCAGCATGTGTAGGGAAAGGATACTTTTTATTTTGTTAGCTATCAATTTAGAGATGATTTTATAAACACAATTACAAAGAGATATAGGCCTAAAATCAGAGAAGCTTGAGGATTGTGATTTTCTAGGGATAAGGGTCAGAAAAGTAGCATTTACAACACCTAAAATTTTATCAGAATATCGAGATGATTCCACCATTCGGATAAGATCTGGGCCCATCAGGTCGAAGAATGAGATAAAAAATTCCACATGCCAACCATCCAACCCTGAAATCTTGTCCTTGGCCATCTCTTTCATAGAGTGGATAATCTCTTCTTCAGTGATAAGATTTTCCATTAAATTGATATCCTCGTCATTTACAAATTGGGGGAAAATACTATCCAATTCTACTTTCTCCTTTCTATTATCCTTCACTAAAGCATTGAATTGAGATTGGAAGTATATGAATTCTTCATCTTTGATTTCTTTGAGAGATTTAAAAACATTCTAAATTTGCTATATCATATTCGTAGTCTTCCTTTTCTAAGTCGCCTTATGAAAAAAAATTGTATTTTTATCACCCCCTTTTATCCACGAAATCTTGCTCTTAAGATGTCATTCATCCTCCTGAGCCTTAAGAATTATGTTTTTTTCTCCTTAGAAGCCCATCACCACATTATTAAGATGTTCATAGAATAGGTTAGGAAAGGAGGGGTCCATATAAGATCAGGTTCCTTTAGTATTAAATAAAAATTAAGGGATCTAATAGTGTGGGGGATGCTAGTCCCTTAATGTTCAAAGACAAAGTCTTCATTAAGATGTGGATGATTTGGGGTACACTTCTCTATGGTCCCAAAAGTTTCCTCTGCCCTTACTAGATCTAACTTCATTTGATGGCCCAATATCGATGGGAGGATATATCACCTCCTCTATGACCTCTGAGAATCTTTCATTAAGCATAAATTTTGTCCCTCCACAAAGTGCAATTTTCTTATATTTACTTCTTTCTTCTTTCTTCTGGAAGGTTCACTCCCCTTTTCTGGCCTCTTTTGGATGGGATCAAATCCCTGGAAGAAATGTTTCCTTATAGTGAGAGGTTCCATATCCAACGACAAAGCTACCAACAGATTTTCAATTTCAAGATCATCAAGAAAGGGGGAAGAATTTATGCCCTCTTCATCTCTTTAGCAAATAAGAGATAGTAAAGTAGATTTACCGGTTCGTAAATCTAGTTTAGAAGGATATTTGTGATTAGGTTGGGACTTATAAATATTTGGATGAGGAGATTGTGGTCCAGAGAATGGTGGGGGACCATTGTATGTACTCTCTTGACCAAGCAGCACAGGGCTCTATTTTTTAGAAGAATGAATCGGTAGAGGGCTTTCCCCATTGAGACACAATGTTCCATGGTCTGAGAAATACTTTTCTCCTTCGTTCTGCCATTAGGGATCTTGTTTTCTCCAATGAACCTCCAATCATGTTGTGAATCAAAATCCTGAAAGCGATTAGGGAAATTTTCAATGAGGTGGTTGGTTTGTTTACATCCATTGCACCTAAAGGGGATTCCCCAGAAATCCACATGTTTCCTAATGAAGAATGAAGCCCATAATAGGTTTATGGCCTTACAAAGCCCAACAAATAGGTCCACCTCCACTAGGAACCACAATGTGTTTTTTCAAAGAGTTTGATGTTGCCTTCATCCGCATAATATACTTTTGCAATCCTACCAGTAATTCCTATAATGGGTTTCTTTGACCATAGTTCAAGTGGTAGTCTAGGTAATTTGACCCATATAATCTTCCCTTTTGGGGATTCCAAGACTCGATCAAAACCAATATTCCATTGCTGCAAAATTAAAAATCACCGACCCGAGAGATCTAGAATCTTGTTAGCATCCTCTTCCTTTAAGAAATGAAGGCCAAACTAACCATTCACCAATACAGTCAATTTAGGTTTGTATCCAAGCAAGGAACTCCATTGTTTTTGGATCCATTATTTCATTTGGACCCCTGTGTACGATGCATATACCCATCTTCCCACCAAAACCCTTTTCGGCAGCCTAGCAGCATTCTCCCAATAGACATCAACACCCAGAGTAAGACTTTGAATAACCTCTTGAGATTTTATCGGCTTTTTCTTCTTTTTATTAGTCTTATGGTGTCTAGAACAATCTTTGGGCTCAAATGAATCATCGGAGGCCCCAACAATGTCCCTATAAATTGGAAAGTCCAAATCCTCACCGACTCGGTGGGCAAAATGACTTCTATCTTTCTTTGTTGCCTCAATCTTTGCCATAATGGTAATGTCCACTAGTTCATTGGAATTAAGGATGTTGTAAAAAAAAATTGATTGAATTTACATGTCAGCTGTTGAGTTGTCTGAATTTCAAATATCCCCACAGACACAAAAAGCCCGCCAAATGGCCAAAAATAGTAGTCACCGAGGACACCACACAACCTGCGGATTTAGAGCAAATTTTGCATCAAAGCTGGTTTATTCAATTTATTTGGTATAGGTCCCAAATGATCATCTAATTTGGTTGGTTACTCTTCAGGAAACGAAATGTAGCCCTTTCACACAATAGAAATCATAGGGCCAGTCGTCGGCAATGATGCCCCACAACCTGTGATTTAAAGGACATTATTTTATTCAATTTATGCACTGTGGGGCGTAGGGAACATCCATAATGTTTGATCACCCTTCAGCCAATGCAATGCAGTCGTTTCAGAGAAAAAAGCACAATTGAGGCAGATACCCCTCCACTTGCCTATTAGAGTCTCCAGCTCCACATGTTGACCCCCTATCCATTTGCCCCTTGTCTGGATTTGGATCCCAATGAAACCCCTAAGAGAAATACACCACTCGCTGAATTCAAAACCAAGGATCCATCAAAATCTCCAAACAATACTCTGCAAAAGCTATTACCCTCCCTTGAAAGCCAACGCACCTACACCTAGTGGATGCACAGTCAAGTACATTTATGAAGTAACACCTTGGCAGTGGATCCAAATGCTCATCCTATAAGGCCAGTTAATTCTAATTCAAGAATATGAACCCACTAGCAACCAGAATTGATTACCTATGCGTGAATAAAAATGGTCACCCACAACGCCGCTGGATTTGGCCAATCGACCATACCATCTAAGAGAAATGGCACACATTCACAGTGTAGGATATGAAACACATGCTTACTTCACCATGCTCTTCCAGACCCATCTAATATAAAGGATATTCATATTGTCCACCCAATCCCCACTAGCTACTGGTAAACTTGGATATGCAATGTGTGAACCATTTTGAGACACTTGCTTTTAATCAAATTATGGACATGCAACTTGTAAATCTTGGCCCAGAAAACTACGCCAACATACACAACACTTGATCCGACTACCAACAACTCTAAATGTGAAAAATTTATCCCTAGACACCATACTTTCTATTATCACCCTGTAATTTGAAGGTTGTAGGAAAAATCACAAGAATGTAACATCAAACCAACTTCGGGGTGGGAATCTAGCCCTTCCAATCCCAGAGAGGGCTCTCTCTGTAAAATTTATCTTTGTTGCTTGAAAATCTTAGACTAGTTATGATAGTACTTGTGTTTTGGGTTTTGGAAGACTGATTGTATTCAATATAATTTGCATCTATTGGGCAATGGAGTCAAAAGGTAAATTGGATGGTTGCATCAATTTTCACAGAGTAAACTCAAGGCAAGTTAGGAATATTTACTGGATCTTTTAGAATAATAAGTGGATGATGGAAGAACAATGAAAACCTTCAGCAAAAATAAAGAGAAATTAAGAATTCTTTAGTGTGGCATAAACCTTCAGCAAAAATAAAGAGAAATTAAGAATTCTTTAGTGTGGCATTCATTCAATCAGGCAGAACTAAAGAGCAGTCAAGAATTCTTTAGTGTGGCCTTCAGTAGAAAACATATAGATTGCAAAACCGGCCAGAATAAAGTACTCAAAAGTAAATCATATTCATCACATTTTCTGTTTTGCAATTGGAATTTAGATGATTACAGTGAAGAGATGACAGTGAAACACTTTAACATAAGAAAAACATCACCAGTATTTAAGCCACAAGAATCCTATGAATGGTCTGCTTAGTATTGATGCTCCAGTGATTTTAAAAAAAAACTTACAATGCTCCAACAGATCACTAATATTTCTTATCTCAAACAATCCACCCCTAATACTTCAAAAGCAAAAGTATTTATACAAAATTTACAAATTGTTTACAATAAATGTTGTCTCTAAGAGACAGGACATTTTTAGACTATAGATGAACTAAAATCTCTAATTGTTGTAGATCAATAGTTCTGGTGGAATGTGTTGCACAAATGTCGTTGTTGTGGAAGTGGGAGCAGGTAAGATGTGGACCCAAATTTGTGGTTGTGCTAGCAAATGAACTAGTAGATGCAGATGTATCTCTCTTTCTCTTACTAATTCACTCAAATGCTTGTTGATTCTCGACTTCCCTGTTGTTTTATCATTCATTAGTGTCACAAAATATTTTGGAAAATTAATAATATACATAATTGAATAATATTTCCAAAATATTTTAAATGAAATTTATAATTAATTTTATTCAAAACCATGTGTTGTTTCCAATCCATGGTTTTGTTTTCTCTTTCCATGAATTCACAAAACCATGTGTAGTTTTATTTCTATTACTCCTTCCTCTGTAAATTCATTTTATTTGTATGTAAATTCCTTTCACCCTTGGATGGTTTTATATAACCATGTGTTGATTTGTATGGTTGGAAGAGTATTCTCACTTTACTCTTTTACTTTGACCTGCAACATGATTTTACACCTATAAATTGATTTCACCACACCTGTAAATTGATTTCACCATGCCTATAAATTGATTCCACCATGCCTGTAAATTGATTTCACCTTAATATTCTATGTTGAAATGCATTTACATGAATGCTATCTTTTCTCTCCTATTCATTAATTTCATGTGAAATTTTCCCTTTTATTTCCTCTGATAAATTCATGGCATCCATGAATTTTATTTCATGTGTCATTGTAAAACCATTTTACCTATGAATCTCATTCCACAACCTTAGTTTCATATTCCCTGTAGCCATATAATGTTACCTCAAGTATGGTTTCACCCATAGCTCTGAAATATTACCGCATTCTCATATCTTTGTATTTCACTTGAAATTAATCCACCCTATATTCCTGTAACATTTATAAGATTCAAAACCAAAACAGTTAATGGTTTATCTCACGGCTTTAAAGTGGTAGGTGGTATTATTTTTAGGATGCAATATAACATGGGGCTACCATGGCTGGTAAAACCATTAATCTCGCGTGTTTTTTTAGTGTTTCTTTTTACGAAACTCGAGGCAAATAAAAATAAAGGGGGTTTAATTCTTAGTGTGGGGTGGGCCATTGGTTGACTTTGCACGGGGAAGAGGTAGTATAGGCTTGTAGGATAGATTAATATAAAGTCCAAAACTTTATATTAATAGGGTTTTGTGAAGTAAGGGGTAAAAAGAGGGATTCTATATATATATATATATATATATATATATATATATATATATATATATATATATATATATATATATATATATATATATATATATATATATATACTTTATGGGATTTATCCCACATTCACATTCATGATGGTTTATATAAGCTCATAGTTACATTGTGTTTTGACAAAATAAGCCCAAGGCTACCCACTTGTGCTTGATGTTAGGTGTGCTAGGCTTAGGTATTGTGAATGCAGGTCGCATGGAGTGGGAGCTAAGCTTTTGGGCTTAATTTTTATGAAAATTTCAATAAAATCCAAGGCTTTAAAACCAGAAGCTCTACAATATATAACAATTTTGTCACACAAACCTATTCTTACTGATTTAAAAGCGGGTATTTGGCTTATGTTGGGGTAATATTCACATGAATTAACAAGGAAAGTGGGTGATAAAGCAGGAAGTTGAGTAAAGGATGATGGAAAATGGAGAGGAAGTGGGGCGAGTCAATAAGCTAAAATCTTCATCATGAGAGCAACAAATAACATCTAAATCATCAGATTTCCTATAATTATAGGACCCTAACACTTACAGCGGCGAATTTTTGTCAAATAATTATTTAATTTGGAGAATGAGTTTCTTAAATATAAATAGAGTAAGGGGCAGAGGCAGACAAGGTAACAGAAATTAACCATTAGGAGTGAGAGGAGAAAGGTCGCCCTATGTTTATGTTCATTTCTATACTAATTCCCAATTATTATGAGATTTTTTACATTCTGAGATGGCTAATTTTCTAGGAATCCCTAGGAACTTACCTGAACCATGCCCCAAGTTCTCTCTTTTGTGGTCACGCACTAGTGATCTTGTCCCCCACACATGTCTACTCCCCTCATTCATCCAAATAATGATGGATGGGACTTGAAATACATGCACAACCTTCTCCCTCTACCCAAGGTTGGTTCTCTGCCTCAGTATCCCATCGTACTTCATACCCACATTCGCCCCATTTATAGTTTTTTGGTTCATATATGTCCCAACTAGATTATGCGACTCTCATTGTCTTTCACAAAAACTATTACTGCAATCTGGAAATAAAAAGAGTACTTCTCCACTCCAACCAAGAACTCTTCAACAGAGGCTCCATTGATAAGAGTACTTCTCCACTCCAACCAAGAACTCTTCAACAGAGGCTCCATTGATTCAAAGGTGACTATGTACACCTCAAACCAAAACACCTTCTTCTCGAATTTTTCTATAGCCAGTGTTAACCTTTTTGAATAATTATTATGAATTATTATTAAAATGTTCTTTATAGTTTTAAATGTTATAGTTAAGTCTCAATGGGGCAGTTCAATTGGTGATTAAAGTAATGTGAAATTTGTGATTACTAAGATATATATCGAGTGGAGGACATGCCATAGACCCCATAGGTTTACTAGTAGTTACATGTCAAGCCAACTACTAGATTCAAAAACTAAACTAAAAAACAAAAACGTTTTAGTTTTATTATTTCTCAACTAGTTAATTAGTTATATTATATATGTTTATTATTCTCTCATATTAATTTGATAATTAAATCTAGTATTTAATTTGTTTGATATTTTAAAACTAAATAATTATTGTTATAATATTATAATTATTTTTATGATTATATATATAATTAAATTGTATGTAATATTAATCATCATAATTCTTATAAAAATTTAAAGTTTCATGGACATTTAATTATGATATTTACCTCTGCTCAAAGGGATTTTTTGTGGTCCAATTTGATACACAAAAAGAAATTTATTACCATGTGGTTTTCTAGTTTTGATGTGACATCCATGGTGTTCATTTCTATGTTAATATGGGTTAAGCTCCCAAATCTTCCCCTTCCATTTTGGCACCATCAATTCATTGAAGATATTGGGAAAAAACTAGAAAAATTTAAAAAATAGACCTAGAAAGAACTTAAAAAGGAATATTTACCTTTTCTAGGATCTGTGTGGAGATGGACCTTAACAAAGGATTACCATATCACATCACTCTTAAACATAATATTTTCCAGTGGTCTCAAATTCTAGACTACGGTAACACGACCTTCAGATGTTGTATTTGCTTCCAAACACGACATCTCCTCGAAAAAAAGATCCCAAAAAGAAAAAAGAGACAAATAGAAAAGGATGGTAGTTTAGTGATACTACTCACTTGGTAGTTTAGTGATACTACTCACTTAGAGGAAGAGGAGGATCAAAACATAGAGATACAACCTAAACAAACCGAAAAGATAGGGGAGGAGGAGAATGTAGAACATGATGTTTATGCTCCTCCCCCATAGTCAGGTATGGATCTTGAAGTGCAACATCCCTTAGCATGTCCGGGTGGCACCAAACAAGCTCATTCCTTAGAGGGTTCAGACTTTGACAAAGATCCCCCTCATTTGGAGGAGGGCAAAGAACTAGCTTTGGTTTTGGTTGACCCAGATCTTCGTGGGTGGCAACAGGTCCAAAGAAGGAAGGGCTAAAAAGAGAAATTCAACGCAAAATGATCAACTTTGAATTTCCTTTTTATTATCTGTGCTCAAATGTACATTCTCATATCAGCTTTAGACATGCACTTTTCAACTCACAAATGTAATGGCATGCTTATGTCATTACTCTTTGAGTATACACAGTATATGTGTCTACAAAATGTAATTTTTATTTTTATTAATGAAATTTATAGATTTTTTCTTGTGGAAAATAAAAATAAATAAATAAAAGTTTTACTAAAAATAATTTAAAACAAACTATTTTTATTTTTATTTTTATTTAAAATTGAAATTTTCAATGTTTTAAACTCTTATCAGTTGTTAGGTGAAAAAGTTCATTCTATAGTTAGGAAAATGTGTAATTCATATTTTGCTCAATCTTGAGTCGACACATACTCATTTTAAAATTAAAATTTTATATTTTGTAAATATAAAAACAATGTCAATTATCATTAACAAAAAAAATAAAAACAAAAACAAAAGCAAAAATGAATTTGGTTAGTTTTAATTAAACATCAATAATCCCATTCCCACTAGCTTGCTCCATTTTCCATCGATATTACAACATAGTATGAAGGAGATGTGGTAATAATATTTAACTCTCAGTTTAAACATAAATAAACTAGCACAACCATATAAATTAAATAGTTGGAAAATACTTATAGGCTTCATAATTGCTCAAATTGTAAAAATTAATTTATAACTTTATTATTATTATTATTATAAAAAAAATTAATGTTTTTATTTAAATAATAATAATAATAAAGTTATTTTTATTTAAAATTTAAATTTTTAATGTTTTAAATTGTTAGGTCAAAAATTTCATTCTCTAGTTAAATATGAGGAATATGTGTAATTCATATGCTGCTCAACCTTGAGTGTGACATACTCATTTTAAAACAAAAATAAATATTCTCTAAATATTAAAACTATATCAACTATTATAATAAAAAAATTGTATATGTTTGATTAGTTTTAATTAAAGATCGAAAATCTTACTCTCAGTGTGCTTGCTCGATTTGTAGTTGATAAAATAACTTGGTAAGAATATTTAAGTTTTAGTCTCAACACAAATAAAGTAGCACTGCCATACTCATTTTAAAACAAAAATAAAATATTCTCTAAATATTAAAACTATATCAACTATTATAATAAAAAAATTGTATATGTTTGATTAGTTTTAATTAAAGATCAAAAATCTTACTCTCAGTGTGCTTGCTCGATTTGTAGTTGATAAAATGACTTGGTAAGAATATCTAAGTTTTAGTCTCAACACAAATAAAGTAGCACGGCCATATAAATTAAATGGTTGGAAAAGGCCTATAAGCATCAATCCATGATAAACATCAAAATGCTAATTAATTAATTTATAACTTTATTTTAAATTATTATCTTTCTTATTATTCATTATAAAAAACAATATATAAGTTAAAAATATACACATTACACACTTAACAACATTCTTAACTATGGAGACTCCCCCCACTCTACTATGGAGATTCTTAATTTGTAAATAGGCTTTGTTGCAATACCATGGAGATAGTACTATGGTTTATTAATAGCACATGCCCAAAAAACCGTAGTCATTTCATATGACACTTGTCCATATGGCATTTTATTTAATTAATCAAATAAACTTAAAAGAGAAAAATGGCACAACTACTTTGAAGATAAATCTCAACCTTTGATATGTGCATACCACCAAGAATATTCTAGAATATTTTGTGGAGGTTAAATCTCAACCATCCAACTAATAATTATTGATAATTAAATTTAATCTCTGAAAATCTTATTCTAAAATAAACATGTTTGTGAGTCTAAATATTTAGACGTACATGTGAAGTGATATACTTTTATCAATTTTAAAGAGATAAAGTAATATAGAGAGAGAAAGAGTGAGAGAGATACATTTTTATGTGTGAGGAAAATGTATAATTCTTAAACTTAATTTTACAAAGAAAGTAGAAACGTACAAAAAAAACTATTTTTCTATTACACCACAAAACACTCAAATACGTAACACATTTATAGTGCTTATGAGATCCAACAAATTCTAAACTAAGAGATTTTTTGTTGAGAAAATATATCAACAAGCCAATCCACTCAACAAACCAATCCTACCTATATGTTATTGTAAGTGTTATTTCCAAGTCCCCCTTAACAGATACATTATTACATGAATCACAAAATATATATGAACATCATGTCTGATATGGTCTTCATCAGCAATTACACCCACTCTAGAATCTAGTAGGAACCGCTCTTTTTTCACCACCGCTCAACCTATCACTTGACCTCATTTAAAACATAACTTCCTCTAACCATCGTTGCTGAAATTTGTAAAATTGACACTTCTTGACCTCTTGAAGGACAATCTCGATACTAAACCAATCTATGGACTAACTACCATCCATGAAAATGCAGCGAACTACAGTTTTGACAATTATCTAGGTAAATTGTTTGCGTACTAAGTATACAACAGTCAATTATACAACTGACATGTCTAACACAAAAATCTCATAAAAATAACTTGTCACTGATGCTATTAAAGTCCAAAGCATAACAAGATCTATGAGCATATAATATATTCACATAATCAAATTAGGGGTATGTTCTTGAAGTCTGAAGCATAACAAGATCTATCACCATATAATACATTTACATAATCAATTTAGAAATATGTTATCTCGGAACCACTAATTTAATTATATTATTCTATTTA
This sequence comes from Pinus tabuliformis, assembly GCA_031772625.1. NCBI lineage: Eukaryota > Viridiplantae > Streptophyta > Pinopsida > Pinales > Pinaceae > Pinus > Pinus tabuliformis. Next base: position 240,920,836 of record CM062818.1, on the reverse strand, counting down.
TGTAATTAATTTTGCACTTTTTATACACGACTATAAAAACAATATTCTATACAATAAATCTAAAAAAAACCCTAGAGATAACCAGCATTGGAACAAAATGTCAAGCGTGTAGATCTTCTTAAACACATAAAGCACGTCGTCAAAGATTCGACAAGTGAAGTTTTGATCTTCTCTTCATATATGTAGAAGTTTCACATCTACTCTTGTGACACGCAATGAAACATGATAAGCAATCTTACCCCTGGCACTGTCTCCATTCAAAAAATACGTGAAAAAGCGTAATACGATCTCAACTACGATTTTCCGGCTCATTAGCGGTTTAAGCTTGCACTTTCCTGAATCGAGTAGCTTGTTGATGGACCCATTAGACGACACTGAAACTATCATTATAAGCCATGAGGAGGCAAGACTTTATAGCAAGCATATAACCTACTGAAAGGATTTTATCTCAAAATCCATTCTCAAATAAATGGAGGGTAAATAGACCATGCCGGCCAACCTATCATGAATCATCCCCCGTGGATGTATATAAAAAGCGGGAACTTACTATGTATTTTTTCATGAGCTAAGGTTGATCTAGGAAGGTAAAAGTGTGCCCATACACTAATGCCTGCATCTATAATGACATCTTTGATATTCGATCACGGAAGAAAATCAAGACCAAACTATGGTTACCCTCTTAGCAGGCCTTGTTGTGCAGTACTTAATCCACAAGGATTGTTCAATCTGTAAGCCTCCTGGGGAAAAAATGGCTTCATCCGGACTCCTCTAGCTAATGTTAGCAATCGTTCCAATTTCCTGCGACATCTTCGGAGATACATATTCCTCTGTTCCAACAAACAAAAGCAATATAGATTTGCTTCAATCGGTGTTTTCAACCCTCCATGCCCACTCGTTGTTCTATGCATCTTCCATGGTTGATTGGGAGTGAAGATCAACGATCTTGTTTCCAGTTGTGTCTTTGAAGCGTGGGTCGATCTAAGCAAGTTAAATGGATTCTATGTAATTCTTTTACTGAGATAGAAGCTTCGATAAATAGCACATTCCTGACAGAAGCAAGCATATGTCGAGTAGATCCTTTGATCCAGTGGTTAGATCATCAACCTCTCAAAATCTGTGGTATATTTTTCATTTGGAAGCACCACTAATTCACATGCCATTGGTCATTCAATCATTAAACCAGTCGTTCGATTTCCTCAACATCTTTCCCGCTTGCAATTGCACACAACTCCGCACTTGCAGAAACTCTACCAACGAGAATTCCATGAAAGGTTAATTCTACAGCAATTCCATTAACAATTAACACACACTAATCTAATCTAATCTAATTTTACTTATGTACAAAATATCATTCTTTACATGTTTTCCATCTTTTCTATCTCCTTGAGCCCTCCCCCTCCCATAAGGGACTCAAGCACATATGTGGTTCTGATAACAAAAAAGAAAGCATAAATTCACACACAAATTTATTTTTCTATTATACCACAAAACACTCAAATACATAACACATTTATAGTATTTATGAGATCTAAAACATTTTAAAGTAAGGGGGGATTGTTTGTTGAGAAAAAATCTCAACAAACCAATCTTACCTATATATTATTGTAAGTCATATTTCCAAATATTTTTAATTCGAAACTTAAATAAATAAGATAAGGTTTAACTTATGAAATGGTCTTTTTACCTTAATCAAGCAATACAATTTCAAGTAAGATTGTGATTTTGTGTTGTTTAAAATAAATTTTTGAATGCATAAATAGATTATAGATTAAACAACTTAAACTCAATTGTTTGAAAATCTTTGTCAAATTTAGGTTAAAATTAACCATAAAAAATGAATTGTAAAAATTTATTTCATTTATCAGTTAGAAAATACAATAAAATAAAGAGAAAAAATAATTAAAAATAAAAAATCCAATTACTTTTCAATAAATATAATGAGGAGAAGAAGATGTGTAATTTATTCAATTCTTAATATAAACTTAATAGGTAGCATTTAAAAATATTAATAATTAAAAAATCAAGATGGATTTGGAGTGTTAGACGTGTATTTAAAAATATATTAATAGCAAAAAAATATTTTAATGTGGACAATGCAGTTAATGAATAAAATATTTCAATGCCTATATTAAATAAAAGAAAAAGTATGTGGGAAACAGGGCAGGAGAAGACGCGCGAGGGTTTGGGTTAGGGTTTCAGGAACTCTTTGCAGTTTACTGAAACCGCGTCGGACCTCCGTTAACCCGCACTGCACAGCTGCCGTTCACCACACAACCGCCTAACGCACCTCCATCGCTTCGAGCTGGTAGACTTTTAGGGAAGGAAGGGTTACAATATCGCGACTCCCAGTTGACAACCCATGACGGTTATTACTTACCCGCCCAACTCGGTCCGTTTACCCGGAGTTCTGTCATTTTCTCCGGTTTTCTCGACTTTCTGAGGTGTACGCCGTTCCGAGATGCAGCTGGCGATATGGAGGACCTGGAAGCTGTCGATTACTCCGAAGACCCGCTGGAGGGGGTATCCATCTGGCGCTCATCTTTCTCCACATCAGAAGGTATGTTCAGTTCTGGCCTCTCCGAAAACTACTCTCCGTTTTCACTAGGGGTACAGTCAAGGTCATATCCTGTGGTCCTCCCAGATGTACCACCTACTTGGCCAACGCTCTCTACCCCCCCCCCCCCCCCACTCTCCGGCAACCCTCGGTTTTGTTTCCGGCTGTTTGAACCCTAACCCTGGTCTTGATCCCTCGGCATCTGGTACCATTTCCCGGCCGTTTTTAACCTCTTCACTGCCCACTGCCTCGGCCGGTCTCTCCGGGTCTCTCGGTCTTTCGTTGGGTAGCTTCACCACTGTTCCCCCGCTCTCTGGTCCCCCCCCTGTTACTGGCATCGGAGACCCTTCCTCCTCGGACCGGAACCCTACACCACTGTTTGTTACTGCCCCTCCCTTGGGTCGGCCACACAACCTACCTCCCCCCCAGGGCCCTAAAAAGAAGTACAGGTGTTTCAAATCAAAGGCGAACGACATCTTTCTCAGGCTAGAGGAGGACATTCAGTGGGGTGAGAGTATGGAATTTGCGGACCGAGTACTAGTTGGACGCATCAGAGGTCGGAACTACACGGCAGCACGTTTGAAGACCTGAGCAGCGGAAGTCTGGGGTCAACATTTGGTGGACATCCCTTTCGTGCAAACTTTCGTGAGGGGATGGTTCGCATTGAGGTTCACTCATGCTGATCATACCAACTGGGTCTTGTCCTCTTACTGGCACTTTGAACATGCCCCGGTGCTCCTCAAACGATGGACTCCCTTATTCGACCCCGAGACGGAGCAGATTGGCATCGGGCCCGTATGGATTCGACTCCCAGGCCTACCACTACAATATTGGTCATAAGATATCTTCAGGAGGATTGGCAACGCAATTGGCTCCTACATGGACTACGATAAATCCTACCAGCACACTAGCATGATGGCATATGCCCGAATTCTTATTAATCTGGATACTAGGGGAGGACTACAAGAGTTCATAACCATTCAATGGAGAGACACGGCTTGCAAGCAAATTATCGACTATGAGGGAATTCTGTATCGCTGCCGAAGATGTCACAAAGTCGGACACCTATACAGGGATTGTCCACTCCTCCGGAAAAGAAGGGAATATGTACAGGATGGAGAGTCTGAGCTTCCCTTGGACCATACTCCCAGGCTGAATTCGGAGAAGAATCAAGAGGAGTGAGCACATGGTGATGGAGATCCACGAGGCACTCCTGATAATACTGATGCTGCTAAAGAATCCACTGCTCCCTATCCTACATCTCCTGCTCCAGTACACTCAACGACTGAACAGGAGAGCATCGCGACGACGGGTATGTTAAATTCATCCCCCTCTCCTTTGCCTTCTGTTTCTTGCATATCAGTTGGCTTTACATCTCATCACATTACTTGCACACCTCCTATATCAGCACATTCGACCTCTGTGGTTTTTCATTATCCTCGAGACACTCCCCCTCCTCCCTCCTCTTTTGCTCCCTCCCGCTCCCACCTCCCGTGACATCCCCTTGCCAACCATCTCTGATGTCATCCTCCCTCGCATCCCTCTCCATTCCTTCCCCCCCGGTATCCCCCCGATATTCCCTTCGATCCCGATCGAAGGATAAAGGACTCGATGCTTTTGGTCTTGACTCTGAAGTCGCCCCTGCAGCGCTCAAGAACTCCCGAGGTCGACCCTCTTGCATCACCAAATCTAGACACACTGCTGACGAAGAAGTCGCCCTTGGGCGACAACAAACTATTCCCTGGGCCCTTAGAGCGAAGAACGCCCCCCCCCTACACCCCTCATGAAGATTATATCCTTTAACTGCCAGGGGTTTGCTAGTTTGGCCAAAAAACTAGCACTCAGGAGATTGCTTACCACATCACAGCCGGATATTATTTTTCTTCAAGAATCCCTCTGTTTGGCCAAACCTCTTATCCATACTCTCAACTCCTGGCTGCCCAATTGGACCTTCCATGCACTGGATGCGTCCGGGAGATCCGGAGGCTTAGCCATTGGGATTAGTAACAAAGCAATGGAGATCAGGAATATTTGGGGAGGCAGAGGATTCATTGGCTTAGACATTTTGGCTTATTCCATTGAGATGGACATTCGCATCATCAATGTCTATGGCCCTTGTGCTGACAGAGCAAATTATTGGAGAACCTTACTGGAATCGGAATTACTTCAGGCAGATAACATTATACTTGGAGGCGATTTAAATTTCTCACTGGGATTCTGTGAATCATGGGGACACTTGGCGCAGGTAGACTCTTTATCAGACACTATTTCCAATCTACTGGAGGAACACCAGTGGGTGGACATTCCTTCTGCCAGAATACAGTATACCTGGACAAACAACCGCAGTGGAGATCAAAGCTTGGCCAGAAGACTTGACAGATTTCTTATCAAGGAGTCACTTCACAACAGACTCCCCCGCATTCGTCAATGGGTTGGAACTGGAGGCATATCGGACCATCGACCAATTTTCTTAGAAATGGTCGACATTAATCATAAGATCAAGAGCCCCTTTAAATTTAATGCCTCTTGGTTAAAGGACCCCTCATACGTACAGTTGGTAACTAACTATTGGCAAACCAACCATATTGGGGAAAATGAGGATCATGCATAAGGATTCGTTAGAAAATTATCAGAACTTAAGAGGATATCTAAAATCCGGGCACATCAGAAGCGTATCCGTGATGACAATACTCTGAGGGAGGCTGAAAGAGTCATCGCTTCACTCGAGGACTCATTAGTTGGGACCTTCCCCACTGCAGAGAGCAAAGAACAGTACTCCTCTCTCATTGCGAAGCGCTCACATATTTTGAAGGAAAGAGAAGAAAGTTGGATATTAAGGAGCAGGGCAATATGGCTCACAGAGGGGGATGATAACACAAATTTTTATCATAAATTTGCCAATGGACGCAAATACATCAATACTATTTGGGAACTGCGGGATGAGCGAGGGCATCCAGTTTCATCTCAGAAGAACCTGGCCAGGTTAGAAACAGAGCACTTCATGGGTATATACAAAGCTCCTAGAGATATAAATATCATGGAGATCATGAGGGTGGCTGAACATTTCCCCAGGTTTGTGCTTCAAGAAGATTCGGAAGAACTACTGAAGGAAGTGACTATGGATGAATTGGAGGCAACTATAAAATGGTTTAAAAAAGATAAAAGCCCAGGCCCAGATGGGTGGACCATCGAGTTTTACATCGCTTTCTTTGAAATCCTAGGGAATGACCTTCTTAAGATTGTGGAGAATTGCAGAAGGAGGGGCAGAATATCCTCTGCCATCAAATCCACATTCATTGCACTTATCCCTAAATCGAACAATCCTGTCTCTTTCGATGATTTCCGTCCCATATCCCTCTGTAACTGCCTATACAAGATCATTGCCAAGATCATAGCCAACCGCCTGAAGCCCATTCTTTCTCGGCACATATCCCCAGAGAAATTTGCCTTCCTTCATCACAGACAGATTCACGAAGCTATTGCTACTGCACAAGAACTCATGCATACTTTGCAGGTCAAAAAACAGAAAGGAATGATACTGAAAGTGGACCTATCCAAGGCTTTTGATAGAACAAACTGGCTCTATATTAGACTGTTGTTGACTCATCTTGGTTTTCCCTATGAATATATCAAATGGATGATGAGCTGCATCACTGATGTGTCCTACAGTGTGCTACTCAATGGCGAAGCTACTTCTTTTTTCACCTCAGAGAGGGGCCTCAGACAGGGATGTCTACTCTCACCCCTGCTATTCTTGCTTATTATGGAAGGATTAAGTAGGATTATTACATCTGCTCGGGATAGAAATCAACTGACTGGCATTAAAATTGCGGATAATTTTTATCTCACTCATCTATTATTTGTTGACATGATATTCTAATATTCTTAAATGGCAGCATTGGGGAACCACTACTCTTCATAACTTAATCCTACTTTTCCAACAAGCTACAGGTATGAGGATCAATGATAGCAAGTCAACGATTACTACAGTCGGATGCACACAACATGAATTCACTTTTGCATCACAGCGCTTCCCTTTCACCTCATTGAATTTGACAGATGGGATAAAGTACCTGGGTTTTAGATTAAAACCACTCGGATACAGGATAGCAGACTAGACTTGGCTCATAGCGAAAGTGGAAAAAAGACTACAGGTATGGTATCACAAATATCTCTCTCGAGCAGGCAGATTGGTTCTCATTAAAGCAGTTATTGAAGCCACTCCAGTCTACTGGATGACCTTGGCCTGGATACCAAAAGGTATATTGAGCCGATTACAAAGCATATGTTGTCGATTTCTTTGGAAAGGACATCAACCGGGGAAGCTTTTTGCCTGGGTTAAATGGGACATCATTGCAAAACCCAAAAGTTGGGGAGGATGGGGCATAAAGAGGCTTGATCTATTCTCCAGAGCATTAGCAGCCAAGCTTGGGTGGCAGCTCCTCACCACAAACAGTCTCTGGACCCGTGTTGCCCAAGTAAAATACATCAAGCCATTGAATTTAATGGACTGGTTCCGTCTGCAACATGGAACTATTCATAACATATCTAATATCTGGAAAGCGGTCATAGGCTCACTATCACTTCTGCGAGAAGGAATTACATGGCGTATAAAGGAAGGAAATGTTGTTCGAATTGGATTGGTCCCGTGGGTCGGTTGTGGCAATGCCCATAGATTATCTGCAGACCTTATAAGATATCTACATAGCAGAGGAGTAACACACATAAAGCACATCGGCGATAACGACAACTCTACCTTTCTCCAACAGGCATGGATATTAGCGCAAGCATTGGAGATACATGTTCAGTGGCAGCTCGAATGGCAAGATTATACAGATGCCCTTACCCAGGCTCATATCAGGCTTACAGAAGGACCAGATGAGATCATTTGGGCCTTTGCTAAACATGGATTATACACCCCAAGACAAGGTTATAAAAGGCTCATGGAACCCTTCAAGCCTCGGGACATCCTCCCAACCTGGAAAACGCTCTGGAAGCTTAAGGCTGCTCCTCGCACACGCTTACTGATGTGGAATATCCTCTTCGATAAGATTCCTACCGGAACCAATCTAATGAAGAGATCATTTTATGGTCCCTTCCGATGCCATTTATGCCGCAGGGAAGAAGAAAGTACAGAGCATCTATTCTTAAATTGCAGCACAGCTATAGTATTTTGGCAATCCCTCATCTCTCACTATCCAAGTTTAAAGAACTGGCAAGGGAACACTCTCATGGAAGCTTGGATTGATTGGTGTCAAAATCACTTTGGAAAATTCATTAACATACCTTTGCTGGTATGCTGGGCTTTATGGATTACGCGTAACCAGGCCATCTTTAACTTAAAGATCCCCCATTGGCCTGCTATTTTGCACTACACGATTGCAGACTTTGACTTGCTCCCCAAAGTGGATTCCTCTACCCCCCCCCCCCCCCCCCCGCTCCATCAGACCTGAGATCATAGATAAAACCAAGCCCTGGGCTTATTTCGATGGCTCCGCTCAGGAAGCAGGCTGTGGGGGTGGAGCCATCCTTTATCTCAATGAATTGCACTGCTACAAGATCCAAATCAACCTAGGCAGAGGCACCAATAACTTTGCTGAACTATGCACGGCAAAACATATCATTCACTTTGCATTCAGACACCTGCAACTATTTGGAGATTCTAAAATTGTTTGCAACTGGCTGAATGATGCATCTCATTGCTATGCATTTTCATTGAGGCATATATTAGATGAAGCAAAAAGACTGATTACTTCTTTTGAATCATTTGTCTGTCAACACATCTACAGGGAACAAAACACAGTCGCAGATCAACTATCCAAAGAAGCAGCGCACAGACAAGGAAATGACTGGTTGATACAGGAGGAGATAGATGGAACTTTCTATCAGCATTATCATAGACCTTTTGATGATCCCATAGGAAATGGGCTATAAGGCCCACATACAGCAAGCACTGTTTTTTGTATTATCATGTATATATGACCACTGTATGGACATGATTAACAACTCTTTTTTTGGTAGTATATAGTTTATATGTCGCTCTCTGCGTAGAGCAGGACTTAATTTTTGATCAAATCATAGTCAAACCAGTACAGATTTTGTAGACTCCCTGCGTGGAGACTTCTAGACAATCTTTCAGATCTACAGACTGTGAACTCTACAGGCTCAGCAGCCTCCATATGAATATGCATTGGCATCTACAAAATGTAATTTCTTTATACTAATAGAAATTACGACTTTTTCCCATGGGAAAAAAAAAAAAAAAAAAAAAAAAAAAAAAAGTATTTATATAATATAGAAAATAATTGAAAAAAAAAAGTTCTTACTATGTTGAAAGACGCTTTACAATCTAGTATGAGTGAGAAATGTAATTAAAATTAATAAAATAATAATACTTAAATTAACAAATTAAAAATTATTAATAAGTAAAAATATTTCAATGTGAACTATAAATAAACTACTTCAATATCCACTTTTATTTTACATCATTTTTATATATTGAGGGGAATAATGTAATTGTGAAGAAAAAATATTTGATTTCATTTATAATTGCTGTCCTACTTTTTAATATGACATAGATTTGTAATTCCTCCACTATTCAATATGGAGTTTGACACATGCAATCTAAAATAATATAGATATTACTCCCCAATATGAAAGAGATGTGCAATTCATTCCATGTTCAACATAGAGTTGACATGTGACGTTTTAAAAATATATATATTACTAACACATGCAATCTAAAATAATATAGATATTACTCCCAATATGAAAGAGATGTGCAATCCATTCCATGTTCAACATAGAGTTGACATGTGACGTTTTAAAAATATATATATTAGTAACAAAATAGTATGATCCGTAAATAAGATATTTCATTGAGTGTCTTAAATAACATAATTTTGTATCAACTTTATATAGATAGAGCTAAAGTAATTGAAAGAGAGAAAAAGATGTATAATTTCTTTACATTATAACATATTTCAATGTCTCTTTTAAATAAAATATTTCAATATCCATATTATCAATGGATTTTAACATCAAATTCATATATATTTATATTAAAAAAAAATCGATATCTCCTTTAAATAAATATTTTAAATGTCTATGTTATTAATATATTTCGAAATAAAACAACTTCTAAATGTGATTTCCTGGCAAAAAGTTGACTGTAGAAACCCTATGTCACGATGGTGTCCCTAGAGAGGGGTCCTCCCCCTCCTCCTTCACATGTAGATGAGGCAGTCACATTCAAATCTCTTGTGGTTTCCTTGTCAAAACAAGCCTATTCATTTGATATGAATTCTAAGTTTGTTAAAAGAGTTGAAGGCATCCCCTCTGTGGCCCTCCCCAAGGGGGTTCGAAGGATGATTCTTGCATATTCAGAGAGGACTTTGATTGGAAAATTTACTAGGATGTGGCCATCCCCGCAATCATGATCTGAAATGATCATATGTTAAACTAAAGTAGAATTGATTATGCCAACAGTGAACTGAATGTTAACTTAAAGTGCTTAAACCGTGAGAACTACTTGAGAAGAAAGACTTTACGACGGATGATAAATATAAGAAATATGTAAAAACAGAAGTGAAAAGCAACAAAACACAGTGATACCAGACAGCAATATTGATTACGGAGTTCGTCCCTGATGGACTACGTCTCTGGGTCTGCTTTCAAGAGGGGCAACCACTTTATTAGGATTGAATCCAATGAGATTGATTACACAGAAAATTTACCAGACTGATCGTGCACATAGGCACTTCTGGTCACTGTCACAAGAAATCTCTTTGAATTATCTTTCCAATGCCTGTCTTGGTTCCCAATTCTGACTCCTAATGCTCATGTTACATTGAAAACAAAACAGCCTATATCCTCCAGATTCTGCATACAAAACTCAAAAAATCACTCTCCCCATCTTCAATGAGAAAAACTGCCTTTATAACCCTGAAAATGCATTCGAACTCCTTCATGCCAAGTTTAGGATTGAATGAGCTAGCAAAATGGGTTCATATGCCTCAATCTTGTCATTTTTTGACACCTAGGGATTTGTTACAAGGTCCTCGAATTAGTTTAATGACAAAAATAACCAAAAAAACCCATTTTAGAACTTTGGATAAACATAAACTGTAGGTGGTTTAACTAACGGCACGCTCTTGGCTAACGGCCCATGTGAACAGCAAGTTTGATTGGCAGTCGACTGACTGACTGCCACCTACGCGATTACCCTCCCGCGGTTCCGGTCTATGATTACTGCTCATTCATATGCTTGTGGTTTTCATGTCATGGTTATGTAACCTCCGCCCAGTTTTAGCTGACTTCCACAGTTTACAGCTGACTGTTCACATGCTACGTGGTTCCGATGAGGCTATTTGCTACGGGAATCATTTTATGTAACCTCTGTCACTTCGTTGTTTGGTCACATAGCACATGGTTCCGTTGCAGTCTCCAAGCCCGGAGGTTAGGACTATGGGTTGGAATTATAATGTTTTCTGCAATGTATTTGTTTATGTAATGTGTTTATAATGTCTGAGGGTTAGGATTAGGATTTTAAACTAGGTGTTACATCGCTTTTTTCACCATAGGTTTGTAGATTAGGTGTTTAGGCTTTATTACAATGTTTGATACAAATCTTTTAGGACTTGATACATCAAATTAAAATAAACCCTTTTACAATAAAATTGTCACAATGTGACACCACTCAATGACCACATTACTGAACCACACATTACTGACGATGATTGAATGATGCCCATGAACTGCACACTGACAATGAACTGAACCTGTGTAACTGCTCTGATGAGATCCTCCTAGATCAATCCTCTCCACTTGAAAGCTTTTGGACCATAAAATTTTCATTTTAAGCAGATATCAAGTGAGGGTACAGTTCCCTAACTTTTCATATTTCCATCCACCTTGCCTTGCTCGGATTCATGCCCTTGAGTCCTACTCGAAGATTGAATCTTCATGTCCAAGATGATATCTTCCGGCAACTCATTCATATACTCAGGTTCCAAATCATCAATAGTCGGAATATGTGTATCTTCCATGGGATCCATGACCATCAGAGGTTCATACAATTTCAGATTTTCCACATTTACAACTGAGTAAATTCGCATGTAAGGAGGTAAATTTAATCGAAATGCATTATTTCCAATATTTTCCATAATCTTGAAAGGGCCATACCTGATAGGTTTCAATTTCTTACCTTCTCCTTTCAACCTGTCTTTACTGATATACAACCATACCTGATCGTCGACCTGAAAATGATGATCAAATCAATGCTTGTCATGGCGCATTTTATACTTGGCTTGACTCTTCTCTAATTGATCCTGCACTGTTGCATGTATCTATTGTATATGTTGAATGAACTTAACTGCTTTGTTCGCATCATCATGTTCACCCACTTTATCCTCTTCACCAAACATGAAATCCATCGGTGACTTCGGTAGATACCCAAAACATGTTTCGAATGGCGATCGATTAGTTGATGAATGTAAGGCTCGATTGTAAGCATGTTGCACATAAGGTAAATATTCATCCCACAACTTAGGATGTTTACTGCAATAACCTTAGAGAATATGTATGACTGTCATATTCACCACTTCGGTTTGTCCGTCGGCCTGTGGATGAAAAGTTGTGCTCTTCTTCAGCTTTGTGTCCATGAGTTCCCATAAAGTGGACCAAAATTCTCCTACAAAACGAGTGTCTCGATCAGAAATAATGGAAGTAGGTAACCCAAAATGAACCCATACCTGATCAAAGAACATCTTTGCAGTCTGTTCAGCTGTCACTTGCTTTTTGCATGGAACAAGAATACACATCTTGTTGAATCTATCAACCACAACATACAGGTAATCATGCCCTCTCCTAGACATAGGAAGTCCTCCAACAAAATCCATGGAAATATTGTCCCATGGTCGCAAAGGAACTGGAAGTGGCATGTACAAACCAATATTTTGATTGCTTGGTTTGTTGGTAGAACACATCACACATCCTTTAATGTATTTAGCAACAGTTTCATACATACGAGGCCAGTAACAATACCTTTGAACTTGTGCCATTATTTTGCTTACTCCAAAATGTCCTGAAATGCGAGAAGAATGTGCTTCCCGGACAACATGCACTCTTTCTGTCTGTGGTATGCATAACTTACCCAAATGATATAACAACCTGTCATGAACATGATAATTGATCTCTTCCACCTGAGCACCATGAGTTAGTGATTCATAACTATCTTTGAAATCAGCATTCGTACTATATTTTTCTGTATAACTTTCATGCTCTAAAGTACTATGCAGCACTACTGAAGCATTCAAAGATGGTCTAGACAACATATCAACTACTTTGTTTGTGACACCTTTCTTGTACTTAATTACTAAGTGAAATTGCTGAAGAAATCCCATCCATCTATAATGACGAGATTGTTGCAACTTAGTTTGAGATTGAAGGTACTAAAGCAGTTGATGATCTGTGTGAATCACTATTTCCTTACCCATTAAATAATGTTTCCACTTCTTAACACTTTCAACCAAAGCAAATAGTTCTTTATCATATGTCGGATAATTCATTACTGCCTTAGAAAAATTTTCTGAATGAAAACAAATTGGTTTCCCTTTTTGAAGTAAGACTACACCCATTGCATAACCACTAGCATCTATTTCAATTTCAAATGGTTGTTGAATATCTGGTAAAGCTAAGATTGGTGTTGTGACTATTTTCTTCTTAAGTGTATCAAAAGATTTTTGTTGTTTACCTCCCCACTGAAAGGGAACTTTAGAACCTGTTAAAGCATGTAATGGTGAAGCAATCAAAGAAAACTGAGCAATAAATTTTCTCCAATACTGAATTGCACCTAAAAAACTTCTAACTTCAGTCACATTTTGTGGTCTTGGCCACTTAACAATCACATCGATTTTAGCTAGATCTATTTTTAAACTTCCACCTCCAACTATGTAACCAAGATAATTCAGTGAAGTTTTCCCAAACTCACATTTGGAAAGTTTAAGGTACAAATTTTCTCTGTGCAATACTTCGAAAACCTGCTTAACATGCTTAACATGCTCTTCTATACTGGAACTAAAAATCAGAATGTCATCTAAGTATATTATGAAAAATTTATCAATGTATGGGTGGAAAACATCATTCATAACACGCATGAAAGTTGTTGTTGCATTACACAAACCAAAAGGCATTACCACCCATTCAAAAAGTCCCTCTCTAGTTTTGAATGCAGTCTTCCAGATGTCATATTCTGCTATGCAGATTTGATGATACCCACTTCTTAAATATAACTTAGTGAAATAGACATCATTTTTCAGTTGATCAAGTAAATCATCTATCTTGGGAAGAGGATACCTATTTTTTATTGTTATCTTGTTTAAGTTCCTGAAGTCGACACACATTCTCCATGTCTCGTGTTTCTTAGGAACCAAAATTATGGGTGAGCCACATGGAGATGAACGAGGTCGAATAAAACCTTTTTCAATCAATTCTTAGATTTGTTTCTTTATTTCTTCGTTCTCTATAACTGATAGTCGATACATTCCAATATTAGGAAGAGGGGCATTAGACATTAATTGTATTTCATGTTGTATTTCTCTTTTAGGAGGAATATTTTTTGGTTCCTTAAATATATTTTGAAAAAAATCTACCACTTTAACCAATCTATCTTTGAACTGAGATTCACAAACTGGAAAAACATCTTGTCGATCCTTATGTTGTTCTTTTACAACCATAAGTACATATTTCTTACTTGAACTTATTAATCTCTTCATCTGATTAACTGAAACTAAATCCAAGTGTGTTTTAAGTTTATGTGCCCTGACAATAAATTCAATCCCATCTTTCTTAAGATGATATTTATGCTCTTTCCTATAAAACACGACATCACGATCATAGAGATAAGGACTTCCTAACACCACTCCACATATATATGTTGGAATCACATCTAAATCCACTTCATCAATGTAGTTATTTGTTATGGCAAATTTTAACTGACACTGCTTTGTGACATTAATCTGAGTCTTTAACCAACCTAGAGGGTATGGTCTTGGATGATTATGTGTCTCAAAACCCAATTTCTTAACTAAATCTTCAGATATTAAATTTTCTTGTGATCCACTATCAAATAATTTATCTATCTTTGTGTGCTTAGAAGTTATCCTTATGTGAAATAGTTCAACCATTTTATCCTCATTAATATGATTTCAGTTTGAAGAAGGTATAGAAGTGCTAGAACTTGAACCAGTATCAGAAGTTTTACCTGTTGAAACAATTGTAGTTATTTTACCTTCATCACCTAAGTCGAAGCCCAAATCTTGTTGGATTGTTGTATTGGCCTTCTTTTCACCTTTCTTCTTCTGAAACTTCTTTGGTCTGAGTTCTGGGTGAAGTTTCCAACATTTGGACTCATCATGTTTGATCCTCTGGAAATGAGTACAAGTAGGTCTTTCACCTTCCTTCTGAGTTGTCATTGATCTCTTTCCCTTCAGATTGCCCTTCTTCTTGCTGTCTTTTGAATCCTTGATTTCCAATTGCCTAGATGGTTTCTATGAAAACTTGAATGGTTTGCCACCTAATTCAACACGTATAGCTTGAACACACACTTCATCAAAATCATCGGGATTAAACATCAATAATGTATGCTGCAAATAGCAAATATGAATGTAAATTGTCGATGTATTTTAATAAAGTTTCATGTGTATCCAATGAAATACCAAGTGCCAATGATTTCTTTTTTATCTCCTGAGTAAACTCCTGAACACTATGCCCTTTACCTTGCCTCAAATGTTGCCAATCAATAACATCTTGCTGCATGTATCTTAAAGGATGGAATTATTTCCTAAGAGCTTTTAAAAACTTAGCCATGAAGAGATGACTTTACCTTTCCACTGTACATCTATTTGAGTTTTACTTTCCCACTATATTAAAGTTGTTCCCCCCATTCTAAGTGTAGCTAACTGATTTTTTGTTTTATTGTCAGAAATGTTCTGAATACGACAATACACTTCTAGCTGCTTAATCCAGTTATCTAGCTTTTCAGGATTCATTTCACCATCATAAATAGGTAACTCAAATTTTACATCA
The DNA here is from genome assembly GCA_031772625.1 of Pinus tabuliformis. Classification (NCBI taxonomy): domain Eukaryota; kingdom Viridiplantae; phylum Streptophyta; class Pinopsida; order Pinales; family Pinaceae; genus Pinus; species Pinus tabuliformis. Next base: position 240,905,196 of record CM062818.1, on the reverse strand, counting down.
AGTTTTAAAACAGATGTTTTCTTAGGTTTCTTTTTTGTTTCAGATTCTGCACTGGAATAAGAAGAAGAAGATGATGATGATGGAGATGATGGAGGTGAAGGAGGTTTATCAGCCTTGCCTTTACCTTTGTCCTTCTTTGATGTCTTTGAAGAAGAAGCTGCATCTCTCGCCTTCTTATCTTCGTAGAGTTCTCCCAACATCTGCTGCATAGTCAAGAATGCTTGCTGAAACTGTTCATCGCTCATCTTAGTTTTAGGATTTTCACCTGCATCAGATCCTGTCATGGTCGACTTATGAGCGACTCTTCACTTTCCAATATTTGGATCAATCTCCTCGAGGATTCCTTCTCCATGTTGTAACTTTGACCTGGTTAACATTCACTGACAAATTCTACAAATGCAACCTGCTCTGATACCAAATTATATGATCTGAAATGATCATATGTTAAACTGAAGTAGAATTGATTATGCCAACAGTGAACTGAATGTTAACTTAAAGTACTTAAACTGTGAGAACTGCTTGAGAAGAAAGACTTTACGACAGATGATAAACATAAGAAAGATGTAAAAACAAAAGTGAAAAGCAGCAAAACACAGTGATACCAGACAGCAAGATTGATTACGGAGTTCATCCCTGATGGACTACGTCTCCAGGTCCACTTTCAAGATGGGAGACCACTTTATTAGGATTGAATCCGAGGAGGTTGATTACATAGAAAATTTACCAAACTGATCATGCACACAGGCACTTTTGGTCACTGTCACAAGAAAGTTCTCTAAATTAGCTTTCCAGTGCTTGTCTTGGTTCCCAATTTTGACTCTCTATGCTCCTGTTACACTGAAAACAAAACAGCCTATATCCTCTAGAATCTGCATACACAACTCAAAAAACCACTCTCCCCATCTTCAATGAGAAAAATTGCCTTTACAACCCTGCAAATGCATTCGAACTCCTTCATGGCAAGTTTAGGGGTGAATGAGCTAGCAAAAGGGGTTCATATGCTTCGATCTTGTCATTGTTTGACACCTAGGGATTTGTTACAAGGTCCTTGAATTAGTTTAATGACAAAAATAACCAAAAAACCCATTTTAGAACTTTCGATAAACATAAATTGCAGGTGGTTTAACTAACGGCGCACTCTTGGCTAACGGCCCATGTAAACAGTGGGTTTGATTGGCATTTTACCGACTGACTGCCACTTGTGTGGTTGCCCTCCGACGGTTCCGGTCTATGGTTACTGCTCATTTATATGCTTGCGGTTTTCATGCCGTGGTTATGTAACCTCCGCTTAGTTTTCAGCTGACTACCGCGGTTTACATCTAACTGTTCACATGCTACGTGGTTCTAACGCGGCTAACTGCTGCAGGAACCGTTTTATGTAACCTTCGTTGCTTAGCTGTTTGGTCACATAGCGCGCGGTTCCATTGCGGTCTCCAAATCCTAGGGGTTAGGACTGTGGGTTGGAATTATAATGTTTTTTGCAATGTATTTGTTTATGTAATGTGTTTATAATGTATGAGGGTTAGGATTAGGATTGTAGACTAGGTGTTACATCGTTTTTTTCACCATAGGTTTGTAGATTAGGTGTTTAGGCTTTATTACAATGTTTGATACAAGTCTTTTAGGACTTGATACATCAAATTAACATAAACCCTTTTACAATAAAATTTTCACAATGTGACACCACCCAATGACCACATTACTGACGACGACAAAACGATGCCCATGAACTGCACACTGACGATGAACTAAACTTGTGTAACTGCTCTAACGAGATCCTCTTGATCAAATCAATGGATGTCTTGGTCGAAAATACTTGGAGATCAATGATGAATTTTTTTTTACCTTGTATGCCTGTGGTAACAAATTCTTCACTTTTTTGTTTGATTTTAAAGAAGACAAAAATGTGATTTTCAGGAATGGTCCTTAATTTTTTGGATCTAGAGGCATGTATCTGAATAAGTGGATTTTATATTTAAACCCTGATGAGGACATCCTAATTGCAGTACTTGTATGGGTTAAATTTCCCCAACTTCCTTTGTCTTGTTAGAGTGATTATTGCCTAAGGGCAATAGGAAATAGGGTTGGAAAATACTTAGATAGGGTAGAACCTGAGGGATCCCAATTTACATGTGCCAATATATATGTGGAGGTAGATCTGGAAAAATGCTTGATGCCTGACGTCGATCTAACCCTAGGGGATTGGATCCATAGGAAAACCCTTGATTTTGAAAATATCCATTTTAAATGTTGATATTATCATGAATATGGCCACTTTGTTAGAAACTGCTCAAAGTCCTCTAGCAACAATGGCCTTGAATCAAATGAATATCAAGGGGAGCAATGGTAGATGCAAGGGCGAGGAGGAAATCAGGGTAAAATAGCAAATGAATACCCGAAATAATAATGGAATGTCTATGATTCTACAAACCCTTTCAAAGTTCTTCAAAATCAAGGGGAAGACAATCAAGATGACTCAAATTCTAATTTGAATAAAGGAACACCAGTTGAAGAAGTAGAAAATACGGAGCATGAGGAAAGGGAAGTGAATGAAGTAGAGAAAACTCTTATAAAGAACCCTAATCAACCGAGAACGGAGTTGATCCCCAAGTCTCCTACATTGGGATTCAAATGTGATAATGTTGAAGAAAGTCTTTATGTTATGAGGGTAAACAAAACACTAGTGCCTCCAGTTTCAGTTCAAAAAGAAAACCCTCAGGGCACACTAAGGCAAGATTCAACAAGTTCTCTAGCAGTAGTAAAAGGATCAAATACATGGTCCAGAATTTTAACCAGGAATGCCAAAAAGAATTTGAGTGGGGGAGACGATTCATCCAGCCATGAAACAAAAAGCAACAAGAAGGGTCAAGGAAGATACTCTAGAAAAGAAGAGAGTCAAAGGTTGAATTGAATAAAAAACTTGAAAGTCATTCCCAAATCATGCATGTTTTAAAAATCTACATCGACTCGTGAACAGGGGTCCAAAAAAGGAAATGGGAGTCAACCTCAATTTGATAATGTAATTATGCATGTAAAACCCCTCTGGTAAATATGAAATTGGAATGTAAATGCATTTTAATTTTGGGGGTGTTTTGGAAAATTTTAAAATGGAATGGGAATGAAAAAATTGTATTATAGGGTCATTTTCTGAGAGACTGGATTGAGCCTTCGTGTTTAATTCAACGAGGATTATTGGAAATTATGAAGAAATGTAACAATTCTAGGTTTTCTTTCAAAAATACATATATTTTCGCCTTGGCGGCGTAGCTCAATTAGTGATCGAAGTAATGTGAAAAATGAGAGATCCAAGGTTCAAATCCCCCTTATTGTGACCTTATTTATGGAGAAGAGGACACGTCGTAGACCCCCAAAGGTTTACTAGTAGTTACATGTCAGGCAAGCTATTGGGTTTATATATATATATATATATATATATATATATATATATATATATATATATATATATATATAGATATATATATAATTTTTATATTGACTAAAAAAAATATTTTACTATCTAACCTTGAGAAACTTTATATTTTAATATCCACTTTAAATAAAATAAACACACAAACAAGGGGAAAGTAAATACACACACATATATACATTTTAATTGCTTCCTACTTCTTAGTAATGTTCTATATGCTTAATTTATTGTGCTTAGTATGGAAGAGATGTTATAGTGTCATAAATTTATAAAAAAAAAAAAAAAAAAAAAAAATAACAAAAATAATAAATCTATTCTATTCAATTTATTACATTGTAATTTTGTTTCTAGTAATAAAATTACAAGTATTTTTTTTCCCAAAATATCACAATATGCATATCAAAATTAAATAAAGTTAAATAATATCGATTCATATCCTTAACTAAGTAATTAATATATATATATATATATATATATATATATATATATATATATATATATATATATATAAGGGTGGAGGATGGAAGCTAATTTGGGAGAATTAAAAGTTATCCCAATAGGCATCCAAGCTCAACCGAGCTTCACACAATCATGGTGATAGCATCCCATTGTAGCTTGAATATTCCCTTTCCATCCAATAAACGGACTAGCTCCAGCCTAAGCTCAACCTAATCACAAAAAATGAAAACAAAATGTGTGTGTGTGTGTATCAAGGTTTGAATCAAATTAAAAGTAAGAATATAAATAATATTGTTAAGAACCAGAATAGATCAATCTTCACTCCAGTTCTACTAAGCATTGAGACAAAATGAATCTCTCAAGATGAAAATTTTTCTTCAAGTTTTGCACTCAAAATAGGTTTGCATCTTGAGAGATTTAATCACTCTTGACTCTTGGTAGATACAGAGTTAAGATACATCTATGGTGGTGTCAAAACATTTCAAATAGCTTCATTATTCTACATTTTGGTCATTTTTTGGGTATATTTTTTTATCAATTTTGTCTTAAACATAACAACAGTTTGTTTGAAATACAAATTTAAGCTATGTAGTCTACACAATCTAATTGTCCAAGGAGATACAAGGTGTTGAATTCTTTTATGCATTCAAAAAATAAATTTAAACAATGAAAAATTATATATATATATATATAAAGTGACGAGAGGGATTAAATTTCTCGAGCTACAAATAATTTTTCAAGTTTTGCATACTAAAAGAGATTTTCACCTAAAAAGATTGGATCCCTCTTAGCTCTTGATATATCTGTGATCAAGATAAATCTATACGGATAAATATATTTAATCTCCAATTTTTAATAAGAAAAAATGCACATCGTTAACTTTAATAAACTCAAACAACATAAACATAAACCTACTTTAATAAACTCAAACAACATAAACATAAACCTAAAAAACAGACAACATGGAGTGTTAATTTCTAGATCCATAGACTAACGCTAATGCATCTCTAAGGTTTGTAATGCATTTGGTTTCATTGGGTTAATGTAAACTTTTCTTAAAATTGGTTACATATTATTTAACAAATGTACCCCTCTATTGCCAAGTCTAAAGACATGACTAAATCGATGTTGTATACATGGGAACTTCCAAGTAATAAGCATTTTAATACTCAACTAATCTTTATAAAATTCAAAGAAGATTTCGTAAAAATATTAACAGATAAGAATCATTTATAAACTCAAACAACATAAACATAAACGTAAAAAACAGACAACATGGAGTGTTAATGCATCTCTAAGGTTTGTAATGCATTTGGTTTCATTGGGTTAATGTAAACTTTTCTTAAAATTGGTTACATATTATTCAACAAATGTACCCCTCTATTGCCAAGTCTAAAGACATGACTAAATCGATGTTGTATACATGGGAACTTCCAAGTAAAAAGCATTTTAATACTCAACTAATCTTTATAAAATTCAAAGAAGATTTCGTAAAAGTATTAACAGATAAGAATCATTTATGATGCATAACATTACTCGTGAAAATTAAGATAATTATAATTTGTTAATGTTTTCGTACTCGGACTTAATGTGGTCATCACCCTACCCTTCTTTATTAATCCCCGCCTTCAACATAGCAAGGACTATAGTGATCGGTAGACGTTGAACCAACATTAATTTGCCCTAACAACCAGCTTATTCAAGATTTTAGTCAATTTTTTAACATAAATATTTCACAAAACAACGTTTTATCCAAGGTTTGAGTTTCCACCTCTTATTGCCGGCAAAAATATGTGATTTTCATAATCTTTATTAAAAGTTAGGATAACTAGTTTTACATTTCAATTGAATGATAGTTTAAAGCTCGCTTGGAGCTAGCATTACTTACAAAATATTTAATGTTTTGTACTCTCCATTGCAATGCATGTCCAAGGAAGGACATATCAAAATCCACCACTTGGATCAGCAGGCCACATGATGCTTCCTATTGCCACTTTTCACCTCACCTGTTCAATCGTCCTCCCTCCTCTTCATTTCACGGAAATGTGTTCTATCCTCTTTCCCCTCTTCATTCATCATTGTATTCAGCACTTGTTGGCAACAGATGCGACGGGTGATCCAGCTGAACAAAATGTATGTTGAGGTTCTTTGCATGATTTTGAATACTGTGGGAAAACATCTTGAAAGAAACCTCAGGGGCCGTAGTATCGTTGATTATGTAAACATCTTGAAAGAAAGCCCATTCGTAGTATCGTTGATTCTTATTTCTCCACAATGAAACAGGTAAGTAATAATCAATTAATCAACGTCTTGCATTTCAAACAAGATTCATGGTCAAGAAGGTTCTTGATTTTGGTGCTAATTAATGGATCCCTGGACATGAAAATACGAAATCCAAAACTATAAATGAGTTCCACTCAGAAACTAGACAAAATATCGGTTTAAACCAAAAAAACATGTAATATGCTGTAGGAAATAGTTTTGGTTTAAACCCCAGAACAAAAAACATGTGTGATATGTCTGCACGAAACAGTTTTTGTATTAGACTTGTCATAAATGGTGGGAAGGAGTTAGGAAAAAGATCAGGGGAACTCACATGTTCAAGTACACGCTGCAAGCTGCCGAGAATGAGAACATTTTTGCGAGCTTCTGAGCATGGAGACATTTTTTTAGCACTGACATTTCTGAGAATTGTATTCATGGTGGCTTCCCAAGACCACACTGCAAGCTGCCGAGAATGATAAAATTTTTGCGAGCTACCCAGAATGGAGACATTTTTTAGCACTGGCATTTCCACCTGAGGGCGCGAAACGAAAAGGGTCGTTGGTATTTTTACTCTATCTGAAAGTTCTATGGGACAACAATTGTCAGAGGCATGGAACTAGAGACAAAAGATGGTTTCATTTTTCTTCACTTTAATTCCACTCTATCTGAAAGTTCCCAGGGACAACAATTGTCAAAGGCATGGAACTAAAGGCAACCGATGGTTTCTTTTTTCTTCACTTTATGCAAGTGGGTTCACAATTGAAGACAACACGTGCTTTTTTCTATGCAAATTCTCACAACTGGAATTAATGAAAAATTTTAAGTCTAGCGGTTTCCAAAAGACTACGTTGTTTTGTGAGACTACATGGTTTTCCAAGACGTGGCTTTCCACCTCGGTCTCAATTCGATTGACAAAATTCAAAACTGGACCCTCCAAGCCAGTGTTAGATTTTAATAGTGTTGTGTGCTACTACAGTTTTATTTATCCTTTTGTAAAAATGTTGTGTTGTTAAACTCAAAGTTAAATTCATATTTAGCTTAAAATTTCAAGTCAAAACCATTTTTTCTTACTCGGTATATTGATTATATCGCTTCAAAATTTATCTCTACGATATCTCTTGAATGAAAATTTATAAAAAGAGCAGTTAAAAAAAAGGCAAAAGTGACCTATTCCACATGTTTCCATTCGGCACATACTAGCTCCTTCTGGAATAGGCTTTTAACAAAAACAATGTTATTGATTTCATGAAGGAGACCATTACATTCTTGACATCTAGTATATGTTCTTCGATTTAAATTCTTTAACTAGCTAAACCATATATCTCTTGAGGGCCCTCTAGCCCCATCTTAATTGACAGCATTGAATGGAGTGCATATGAGATATGGCAAAATTGTCACATTAATATTTAAAATAGAGGTTTACAGTTGTTCGATGATGAATATTTCGGTTTATGCAATTCAATGTATTTGACATTACTCTCCTTTCGGAACTGAAATGTCTAAAATTCTACACGTTCATTCTTATGAATATTTCATATTAATCCTCTTATGATTAACATTGAAAATTATTATAAATACAAAATGGGATACGGGAGTGGGGAGCTAAAGGACACATGATCTGTAAATGAGATCTTAAATCAATATAAAGGTATTACAGACTCATGTGCAGGAATGCTATATTACTTAGTGCAATGGATCGAAAGATTGCAAATAATATAGACAATGAGTAGTTAGAAAAACATAACAGTCACACATATCAACACAACAAATAATCAAGGAGTTCACCAGACTTCCTCGCTACATTTCCTGGTCCAGCTTTCAGTTTCAACCTCTATATTATGCCTTCAAGAGCAAATTATTACAAGTGTGAGCTCAAACCGAGTCTCAACACACCAGTGACAAAACAACAGGGATTTACTTGAAATCCTCAAGTTTACAAGAGTACATAGACCCTCCCTCTTGCTCTCTATCTTTTTCTTTCTCTCTGTCTCAACAACCGCCCCCTCTATCTCTGCCATTGAATGGCTTTTAAGCCTATCGGCGCTCGTCTGTTCGTCTCCCCTTTTGGGCTCTCTGGCTCCCGGCCGCTATCCCTTCATCTCCTTCTGGAGCATTTAAAAATCATTGCTAAACGCCCTAAGGTATGGTGGCCACCTGTTTGTAACGGAAAGGACCACTGGCGCAGGTGAAATCCCAAAAAGTCGTTTCTCTATTTACACAGAGAAATACACAGAAAACACTGTAAAATCCGACAAAACATTTTTTATCGGACTTTAAATAATACTGAATTCGCCCTATAATCCTATCGAGTCTGCCTTTGATCGCTATCGCAAGCCCACCGTTGATCTGCGTGATCTCCGATCCAACAGTTGATATCCATTTCAGGTGGCTTATGTGCACGGAGATTACCCGCCCGAAAAGGCGGTTTTCTCTCTCCTGCGCCAAGCCACATGTCGACCAGTGTATGGAATCGGGCGGAGCCCATCCAATACCAGTTACCGCTTGAGGCCCGTCCGAAATCCCGCTTGCCACGGAACTCAAATAACCCAAATCCGCATCTATAAACCTTTCGGGTCCGGCTTTATCACTTTGGGTCATTTCCTTTGTATTTCGGTTTTATAACGAAAATGCGAAAATACACAGAAAAGCCTGACAAATCCCTTTATATCGGAACTCAAAATTTATAGAGCCACGTTTATAAACCCCATGGGGTCCAGCTATCGCAAGTCACATGTTGTATTGGCCCCACTCCTTTGTATTGTTGTGATGCGATATTGCGATGCGATATATCGCAATCGCATATGGCATGGTCTTTGGGCCTCCAATCAGTCTTCCCTTTGTGTTATAGCGATGCAATATTGCGATTTGATCTAGGTCGTTGATCTGCGCGCTCAATCAACGGTCCTCGTTAAATTGCGTTGATCGCTATCGCGATTTCCATAGGGCTGCCTCTGATGTACTCCGTTGGTCTCTCCCGATTGCGATATTCCGATTTGATCTGGACCATTGATCGGTCCAATCCGACGGCTCCTATGCAGCGTCACTTCCACCTTTGCTTAGCTCTATTTTCCGCCATTCTTTCACTATTTTCCCTTGCGATAGTGTTTCCGATAGTTAATATATATGAAGACTTAGAGGTTTTAGGATCCATTTTGGATCAACACATGTAGTGGATAAAGCAGTCTACCGTTAAAATATACAGAAATATCAAGAGGAATATGTTCATGTGGATATGAAGGTTCTTCGTCAATCTTACAATTGGACTAAAATATTATTAAGATTATCTATTTTTCCTTTTATTGTTTCCATATGGGCCAAAAAAAAGTTAGTCATTCTCAAAAATGGTTTCTAAAAAATATGTGCATTAGTGTTACATTTTCACACAAATTTATTAGGCTAAATGGTATACATTTTCACACACATTTAATATGCTAACTGGTATGATTTTGTATGCCTCCAACCATATTTTCAATAAGGGATGCAGTGTTCTTCAGTGGTAAATTACATCTCACAACTTTGCTATAAAACATATATATTGAATCCATAGTTTCTTTCATTCCCTTATTTCGGCAGGGACTAGGGCAACGCTAGTCACCCTTGTTTTGATCATGGTTCAATGTTTTCATACTCAAATCAATTAATCAACACTCTAGTGTTATTCCTCCTTTATTTGAATCATTGTTAATTATTTCATACTCCAATGATTTCATACTCAATAGTAATGTATTCATCACTCAAGTGTCCCTCGTCTTTACAAACATCATCTATGATATCCTCATGGATGCCTACATTGTCACTTAGTTTACCATATGATTTTGGAGGTTGGATTTCATGGAACACATATTTTGATGACTTCATTGAACATATTTCATCGAGCAAGTATTTTAAGGTGACTTTTCCTAACGAGGATGACAATGATGACAATGTTGTTCATAGTAATTTGGATTAAAAAAAAAAAGTCTTTAATACTAATACGGTTACATTTAATAATGTGGTTGATTTCTTAATCAATATTATTTTCATATGTTGGTTGGCATGGATAAAAGGTGGAAAATGACATAGATCAGTGTATATCAACCACATTAGCAAATGTGGTTGTGCTAGTTAACACTCATCATGTATGGGGACGTTTCATTGATTCATTAACCACATTAGAAAATGTGGTTGTGCAAGTTAACACTCATCATGTATGGGGACGATTCATTGATTCATTGACTCTAGCTGACCATAGTTGAAGAAAGTTGATGAGTTTGATCATATTATTAATGTTAAAAATATTTATGTTAATATTATTTTTTTCCCATGGGGAAAAACCGTAATTTTATTTCATTTTGAAAATGATACAAATTTGCATTCTTTAGATACACACCCTTATATGTATTCTCCTCTATTTTTTTTTATACTTCAGGGACAAAGATAATATTAACTTTCACCCATATTTCTTTACTTTTTTCTGTATATGCGTTTCAAAATAATGGAGAAAAGGGTTCTCCACCTTATCTCTATTTATAATTAATGTTAATGTTAATGTTAATGTTAATATTAATATTAATATTAATGTTAATGTTAATGTTAATGTTAAAGTTAATATTAATATTAGTGTTAATATTAATATTAGTGTTAATATTAACAATAATGTCAAGATTAATATTAATATGTCAATATGTTAATATTAATACTAACATTAACTTTAATATGTTAATGTTAAATTAAAATGTTGATGTTAATTTTAATATTTATATACGCATTATAATGTTAATATTGAACAATAAGTAATATATTTTGTTTAACCATTATCAACTGTAGTTAACAATGGTTGATGTTAAATTAATGTTAATGTTACATTGGTTGATAATGGTTTGCTATGGATGACCATGGTTGACCATTGTTACATCGTTACAATAAAGTTACATTAATGTTGACCATGGTTGATATTACATTAATCATAGTGCTAATATTGATATTGCATGAATGGTTGATGGGGTTAACCATGGTTGATTTCAGTTAACTATTATTGTCAATAATTATGGTGTTTTACCTTAGTTGAACATGATTAGCAATGATTAGAATGGTTAATCAAGGATTAAGAGGAAGATTACGGTTGACTTGGTTTACCACGGTTGAACATGGTTGACCAAGGCATGTGGTGCTGATTTGTTTATCATGCTTAGCCATGGTTGAAGAGGGTTGATGATTTCGATCATGGATGACAAATCAAACTGGAGTTCAAAGGAGGTGAGTAAGAGTTGACAATGGCCAAACATTAATGTAACAATATATTAATTTTACATTGATTTAAAAATGTTATATTAATTTTACATTGATATTGACTATGGCTTACCATTATTAAACATGGTTGACAACGATTCATATTATAATAATGTTAATGTTAATTCTACATTGGTTGATAATTGTTGACCATGGTCGATATTACATTATTCTTAGTGCTAATGTTGAAATTACATGAATGGTTGAAGTGGGTTGCTAGGGTTGACCATGGTTTACCTCACTTGACCATAATTTCCAATAATTACCCTTGTTGACCTTAGTTTAGTATGATTAACACTTATTACCAAGGTTAATCAAGGATTAAGGGAAAGATTATGGTTGACCTTGGCTTAGCATGGTTGACCATGGTTGATGATTCGGACTTATTCAAGAACACGACAAAATATAGATATAAACATAAACATAGAGATGCAGCATGAATAAAATTTAATTTCATTAATATCAAAGAACTGAAATATGCTTACATAAAAAATGGAAATAAACTAGCTCGAGCAATGGTATCTTATCTTTGAGAAGAGATGTGGCGGCTACATGTCTCTAAATTGTGTTACAATGAGGCTCGAAGGCCTATTTATTATTGAGAAATAATGGAAAACACTAAACATCAAAAAATCTAACCCTAGGAGATGAAGCGACAAAACTATGGGCCTCGATTGGGTAAATTGGTACATCAACTTCCCTGGGTGGTTGGCATACGATCTTTGTTTGATGCACACAATACCTCACTAGAAAGATATATTTGAAGACTACAAATTTTGGTTGAAAACATCAATCAAAGACTCATGTTTGCTTGGTTTCCAAAAAAATGTTGATTAGGGCTCAAAACAGATCCGGAAGTTTAGGACCTAAAAAACTGCCAAAAATAGTAAACTGTGCTACAATTAAGGAAACTAAAAAAGTGAAAGAAATAGTGATGGGGGACCAAATAGGATAGGTGAGTGGCCACCAATATCTATTTGGATCATTCCTCCCCCTTAGGAAGCAATGGTCCCCATTACGTTGAGTGCCTCCATGAGATGGGCAAACTTCTGCTAAACTCAGTCCTTCGTGAACCACTTGCCTTGGTGTAGGAATTGGCCAATGTTGACAATGCAATACAGTTGTATCTTATGATGGAGAGTGTTCTTGATCTATGTGTCCATGACTTGATCAGTTATGTCTTGTTCCATCCAGTTTGGGTTTAACTCTGTTTGTGTGAGTTGCTCAGCAATGTTTGAAGTGTCTACTAATGGTGGAAAGTATGGTTGAAGGCAGTCCACATTGAACATTGGGTGCAAGCCAAGTAATGGGCGAATGCTGAGCTCAAAATCATTGTCTCCCACAACCTTGGTAATGGTGTAAGGACCATATCGGAGTGGTTTGAGCTTCTGATGGGCTCTGGTAAGGCATTCTTTCTACAAATGCAACCAAACTTTGTTGCCCACTTGAAACTTGTGTGGCACCCAATGTTGATCATGTCGCTGCTTGTACTTTCCATTTGACTTCTCCAATATGTCATGAACCTACTGGCGGATGTATTAGATGCATTCAATAAATCTAGTTTCTTTATCAGCCTCGGATAATATATGTGTGGATTTTGTTTATGTAGTCACATGAGGCATGGCAACATTAATCATACACAATGGTTGAAATCCTAGACCCACTTGAAAGGGACTGCGACCAGTCGAGCTATGGAGAGCTCTGTTATAATTATGTTTCACATAGGGAAGACTCTCATCCCAAGTTCATGGATGCTTGGAGTTGTACATGTGGAGTATGTTCACTATCATCCTATTGACGACCTCTGTCTGGCCATCACTCTAGGGATGGAATGTAGTCGACTTGGTGAGCTTAGTGTCCAATAGTGTCTAGAGGCTTGACTTGGATGTGCTCAGGAAATTGTTAGCCTGATATGCTATAATGGTCCGCGGAATCCCAAAATGTATCAACACTCATTCAATTAAGAGTTTGGCAGTGTCCTCTATTGTGATACTCTTCTTGCCGGTCACCAATATAGTCATCTTAGAAAATTAATCCACGACCACAAATACACAATCATTACCATGCTTGGTAGAAGGGAGGCCAAACATATAGTCCTTGGAGATGGATTCCCAAGGCTATTTGGGAGTAGGCAGAGGAGTGTACAAGCCTTTCTTCTTGATGGTTGGCTTGGGGATGGCACATGCAGTTCAAGATTTGATATATTTCCCAACATCCAGTCGGAGTTTTAGCCAATAAAAGTAATTTTGTAGTACAACCAAATTTTTCTCCACCCAAAGTGTCGTACGACCCGACTATAGTGTGACTCCCAAATCAGCTTGGCGTGCTCGCTTGAAGGAACAAAAAGATGGCCCAGATAGCATAATAATGCATCCTTGAGGTGGAAATCAGGAACTTGCATGCCATCTATTGGCATCTAGTATATGGAGGTGAACTCAAGATCATTTTTGTATAGTTACATCCATCTAGAGGTCTCATGGCCACAAGAGTTGAGAACAATAGTCAGTGCTGCAACTGGGGGTCGGCTGAGGCAGTCTGTAACATGATTGGTGCTACCCTTTTTGTATTTAATGTTCAAGTGGAATTGTTGCAGATATGTAGACCACTTCTGATGGAGATCGTTCTACAAATTTCATTATGTCTGTATAAACTAAAGATGTCATTGATTGGTGTGGATGAATGTCTCCTTCCCTAAAATGTAATGCTTCCATTGCCGACAAGCCTGCATGATGGAATACATCTCTTTATCATAGGTGGGGTACTTCCAAATTGTATTGGAAAGTGTCTCACTATGATAGACCATTGGATGCCTGTGTTGGGTGAGAACTGCACCAATAACATAGTCAGAGGCATCTCTCTCAATTTCAAATGGTTGTTGCAAGTCTGTCAATGTGAGTACCGATGCAGAGTAGAGGCGATGCTTCAACTCAATGAATGCCTTCAGTTGGGACTCAACCCAGGAAAACTTTTCTTTCGCTTTTCCTTTGGTAATTTTACTCAAAGGCCAAGTGATATGGGAGAATCCCAACATGAACCTCCAATAAATATTTACAAGACCCAAAAATTTGTGAAGCTCTGTTAGAGTGGTCGGGGCTGGCCAATCCCGAATGACATGGATATTAGTTGGATCCACATGCACGCAATGCTCATCTATGATGTAACTCAGATATTGGACCTGGTTCATGCCAAAGGTGCATTTCTCCAAGTTGGCACATAGTTTGTGTTGTCGAACGATTTGAAGGACCTGGTGAATATGTTGCAAGTGCTCTTCCCAACCCTTGTTGAAGATGACGATGTTTTTTAGATAAACCACCATGAATGAGTTGTTGAAGGGCTGCAAGATTTCATCCATTAGCCTCATAAAAGTAGCAGGGGAATTTATCAACCCGAAGGGAATAACTAACCATTCAAAGTGGCTTTCCTAGGATTTGAAGGTGGTCTTCCATATATTTGTGGTCTCTATTGGAACCTAGTGATAGCCAAAATACAGATCGATCTTGCTAAAATAATTGGCCCCCTTGATTTGGTCTAGAAGGACATCAATCTGTGGGATTGGATACCTATTCCTGACAATGATTCTTTTTATTTCCTGATAATCAATGCAAAGCCTCTAGGTCCCATCCTTCTTATGTACAAGTACAATCAGGTTACCCTAAGGCAAGGAACTTGGTTGTACGTGCCCTTATTGTAACAACTCCCGGATTTTCCACTTGATCTCTTCATTTTCCAAAATAGTGCAAGGGTACCCTTGTGGGTGAGGAGAAGATGTCCCTATATTCTCACATGACTATATCCACCTACTTCTACTACATGGAGGAACCCTTCCCGAGGGCCATGGATGTGGCCACGATCTTCCCTTTACTCCATGGGAGGTCGTCAGGGTTTGTGAGGCTGGTCTTTCAAAGGTTCAACTAGTTCAAGCCCCAACTCCTTATACCCTGGCCTCGTTGGGGACATGCAAAGAAAAATAGAAAAAGAGCAGATCGTTATGATAACACTGATCCAGGCTTATACAGGAGCACAACAGAATATAGAAATAAACATAAGAACATAGATGCAATAGGAATAAAACTTTATTTCATTAATATCAAAGAACTGAAATATGCTTACATACATAATGGAAATAAACTAGCTCAGGCAATGGTAGCTTATCTCTGAGAAGAGATGTGGCGTCTACATGCCTCTAAACCGTGTTAAAATTAGGCTTGAAGGCCTATTTATTATTGAGAATCAATTGAAAACCCTAAACATCCAAAAACCTAACCCTAGGAGATGAAGTACCAAAATTATGGGCCCCATTTGGGTAAATTGGTACATCAACTTCCTGGGGTCGTAACTTTGGCATACAATCTTCACTTGACACACACAGTACTCTCTAGAAATATCTATCCGAGGAATACAACTTTCAGCTGCAAAAATCAATCACGGATTCATGTTTGGCCATTTTCCAAAAAAACGTTGTTTAGGGCCTCAAAACGGCTCTGGAAGTTCAGGACTCGGAAAAATTTCAAAAATAGTAAATTGTGCTACAATTAAGGATCAGTTGACCAAGGCTAAATGGTGTTGACTGTGGATGAAAAGGCTTACTAAGCTTGATCATGGTAAACCATAAATATATTAATGTATTTATGTTACAGTAATCTAATAATTTAACATTAATGTGGTCAACTTGTTATGTTGTTACATTAATGTTTCACATGGTTGGTGTTACATTTATGTTCATTCTAATGGTACCTTAATGTTAGAAAAATGGTTTCAGTAATGGTTGAAGAGGGTTGATGAGGTTGACAATTGTTGAAGAGGGTTGACCTAGCACATTGTTGTTGACTTTGTTGTTTATGGTTGACTATGGCTTTTTATTTGTCACATAGTGATATCAAATTATAGTTTTTATGTTTAGTGTTTAAGTATTTTCATATCTAATTATTTATAAAAATAAATAAAAAGAAAAATTTATTTTATTTTACTTTCCTTTGTTTCAACATCAAACTTTATAATTTAGTTACTCTTTATTAATTACTTAACTTTATTTGGTCAAATATTTAACTATAGATGACTATGCTTAATCATGTTAATTATGGTTAACTATTTTTTACCATGGCTACCCAAATTTAAAGATGGGAAAACATGGTTGACCTACTAAATTATGGTTGACCAGGGTTGACCAGGATAACTACTCAATTTGCATTCATCACTTTGTGGCATTGATTTATATTTGACACATAGTGACGTCAACATTGTTTGTCACTAAAATAAAGGTTTTATTTTCCATTTTATTAATTTATATTCATTTTTATCATATCTACATTTCAATTGTATTGTCAACATTGATTTCTCACATTATGACCTGAATGTTGTTATTGTTATACTACAACATGGATATTTCTTTCAGACATTGTAAAGTGATTTTTTGGTCGTCCAAAATATAACATTAATTTGTGTTTGTCAAATTGTGACATCGATATATGTTTTTCACATATCAATTTCAACCTTTATTTGTCACATTATCAAATGTCATTACTGTAATAACTTCAATGTAAAATTATACAATCATAAATTCAATGCAATTATTAAATCATATAAAGCATCACGTCTGTCTATCAAGACATTCAAATATCGTCCCTTTGCATATTTGCATTCATAATAGAAATATAACCTAACATATATGAAATTAAAAAATCAATTTAATGTAACTCAAACATAAGGTTATGACATAAAAGAATAAAGAGAATTCAATTGATAGGAATTGAAGTTAGTAAAATTAGAACAAGGGAAATATAAATAGCATTCATATTTGAATTTTACATAACCATATGAAAGGGACACAATTTATAGTAGAAAGTTTAAAAACAAAATGAAAATTTTATTTCAAAAAATATTTGTGTTTTTACATCATAAAATTCAATTTCCAAAATAAAGTTGTAATGCTTATTTCCATGCAAAACATTAGACAACCTATTCTAAAGTGCAACCAGATTGATGACACCGACATCAATTAACATCAACACTATGTGTGGCCCGTTTCCTCTGTAGTCATTCTCTTCTCAATTTTCTACATGCTTCTTTATCACAAACATATTGTAAATATATGATGATTGATTCATCTCAACTAAAAGTTGCAAGTGATCATAAAAAAGGTGGGTAGGAGATACATTTCTTGTATCAATCTTATTTTTTATGTACCTAAAATAGTTTCAATTGCAGTGATTGCATGGATTACTAACATAAATTTTGAAATGCCTTCATTGTCCATATTTGTATGTCAATGAAATCAAAAATAATTAAAATTAGTTAATATGCTTTGTGTGTGTTAAAAGAAATAAATTAATTTGCACAAATTATAATAACAAATATCAATATAATTCAAGTATGAACACAATATTGTTTCTTCCTCCCTTTTAAATTAAGTTGGAAATATAAAAATAATAGGTTCTCTAATGTGATTTCTCCGAAAATGTTTCAACACATAAGCCAAGTTGGATGCCAGACTAAAGATGGGAGTACATGCATACGAAGGTAATTTGAATATTAATAAATTAATAGCTTGGATAAATGTCATGGATAATTATTTTGATTATGAAGAACTAAATAAGGCAAAGAAGGTGAAATTTTTTGTTACAAGGGTAAAAGGACATGAAACCCTATGGTAGGATGAAGTGCAAGCTAACAGAAAAAGGAAAGGTAAGCCTAAGTTGAGAAGCTGGGACAGAATGGTGTCAAAAATCAAGAACAATTTTCTACCCAATGATTTCCAGCTAAATTTTTTCATACAATTGCAAAACCTTAGACAAAAGTCCATGATAGTAACGGAATATAATGAAAAAATTTATAAGTTGAATATGAGAGCTGGACATATTGAATAGGATGTTGAAAGGTTGTTAGATATATCAATGGCTTAAGGTATGATATTCAAGATGATATTAGTATTTTCACTCTATACACAATTAGGAATACTTATTATGCCACTTTGAAAGATGAAGAGAATATTGCTCGAAAGCAAAGTCAAAGAAATCGAGAAAGGAGCGTTGTGAGAGGCAAAGGATAGTATAGTGGAAGAGGAATAGTCCAAATTGCAAAAGAAGAAGGAAGATCCAACAGTCAATCACCTGGAGGAGATTATTCGAGAGGAATAAAATCATTCTTCAAAGGTAGAGGTCGAGGAAGATATTATCATCCTAGATGTTTCGGATGTGGGAAACCAAGACATATGTCTTGGGAATGTCCCAAGAATGCACCAACATGAAAAAGAGGTGCTCGTGTTGCAAAAGAAAAGAACAAGAATTATAATCCAACCATAATTAAAGAAGTTGCTCAAGCAAGGGAGTTCTTGTCGATGAAAAAAGAGTTGAGCAAAGCATAAAAGGAAGTCAAAGAACTAGCTCAGAGGAGAATGTGCAAGTATGAAGGTAAGTGTTGTAAAGTCATAATTGATAGTGGTGGCACAAGAAACTTAGTCTCCACTAAAATGGTAGAGAAATTAAGTTAGAAGAAAACAACACACCCTCATCCTTACAAAGTTTCATGGTTACAAAAAAAGTCATCAAATCATAGTCAATGAACAATGTAAGATAAATTTTCAGATTGGAAGATACAAGGATGAAATATTATGTGATGTAATGCCTATGGATGTTTGTCATATCTTGTTGGGAAGACCATGTCAATTTGATAGGAGAGTTATCCATGATGGTGGAAGGAACACCTACACACTCGAGAGGGATGGTCACAGGCATACATTATTGCCTTTACAAGATGGAGGAGCTAAAGAAGAAACTAGTCCTAGTGAGTTGTTGATGAGTGGCAAGGAGTTGCTACAAGAGGTCAAAAAGAAGAAATTTGATTTCGCCTTGATTGTGAAACCCAAGGTAATTCTTACTAGCAACAATTTAAATGATTTACCTAAGGAGTTCAAGGATATATTAGATGCTTTTGTTGATATAATCATGGATGAATTACCGAGTAAGCTACCGCCTATTTGAAGCATCACCATCATATAGTCATGATTCAAGAGCAAGTTTATGAAACAAAGCATCCTATAGGATAACACCCAAGGAGAATGAAGAAATCAAAAATCAGGTTCAAGCATTATTGGACAAGGGACTAATCAGGGAGAGTTTAAGCCCTTGTGTTGTACATGTAGTTTTAAGTACAAAGAAGGATGGAGGCTTGAGAATGTGTACTCACTCTAGAGCAATAAATAAGATAATGGTAAGGTATAGATTTTCTTTACCTCGCATAGATGGTTTAATGGATTTTCTAAGTGGTGCAAATTAATTTTCAAAGGTAGATTTGAAAAGTGGATATTATCATATTAGGATGAAAGAGGAAGATGAGTGGAAGACAGCTTTTAAAACCAACAATAATTTGTATAAATGACTTATCATGCTTTTTGGCTTAAAAAATGCACCTAATACCTGCATAATTACTCAAAGATTTTATTCCAAAATTTGTAATTGTTTATTTTACCGTTTTTTAAATTGGTGTTGAAAACGTTGTAGCATGAGAAACTTTTGATAAATCTAGAGAAAAGTTCCTTCATAAAAACATAATTAGTCTATTTTGGTTTTGTAATCTCTCCAAAGGATTAAAAAAGGATCTTTATGACTGGGCTAGTTTTTATAAAAAGTTTATAAAAAAAATTATCCATATATGTGCACCCATAGTAGGTGCATAGTAGAAACAGAACATCAGCAATTTAAATGGACAACAGCAACTAAAAGACGATTTAGATGGTTGAAAAAAAAAAAATAGAAAACTCTATCTCAGCTCTACCATATTTTCATAAACCGTTTCAAGTTAAGTGTGATCCAAGTGGAATGGAAATCGGCGTTGTTTTAAGCTACGGTGATAAACATCTGGCTTATTTCAGTGAGATGTTGAATGAAGAAAAACAAAGTTTTTCTTCTTATGACAAATAATTTTATGCTATAATTCAGCTTTGAATAAATGGAGCCATTACCTCGTCCAAGGGGAATTTGGTTTGTACACTGACAACCATGCTTTGCAATTTATAACCAGACAAGAGAGAAGTTAAATCTTAATCTCACCAAATGGGTAGATTTTATGCAGAATTTTACCTTTGTTATTAAACATATCAGTGGTGGGAATGCTAGCAAAGTTGCACATTCTTTGAAGAAGAGATGTTCAGTTTTGCAGGAATTCCAATTTACTATTTCGGGATTTGAAACGTACAGAGTGGAAATGTTACTCAGACAATCAACTACTTTTCTCGTTAAATTGTACATCTCAAGGAAATGTTAATCAGACTTTCTCCTTAAATTGTAATTCATTTCTAGATACTTGAATACCCATTCTAAACCACTGTACACAAACAATTGTGTTTGAAATTATAAAACGAAACGAATCGAAAGATTTTATGAATCAGTCATTCTGCCATTTAAGTCTCCAAGAAAACATGAGTATATATATATATATATATATATTTAATATGAAAGCCGTTGATATATTGAAAAAATTGCTTGAAAAATGTACAATTGCCCTCTGGAGCATAAACATAATTATTCCAATAGTCTTGACGTTAAGTCAGCTGAAATCAGCGACCCTCAATGCAACATTTCTGAAAGATTTCTGCAACATTAAGTACAGAACATTCCTTGCAATACACAGTTCACTCGTCATCATGGCGGAAGAATGATAGTGAGACTGAAAATGAGACAGTGAATGTTTTCGATGCTGGTGATGGCGGTGATGGTAATGCTAATGGGGGTGGGGAATCGGAATGCTGCAGGTTGGAATGATGGTGTTCACCATGATGGTGGCGGTCGTCGTCGTCGGGATGGCGGCGGGGGTGGTACTTGTGGTCTCCAGAGGATTCAACGCCGCTAAATTGCTCTCCGACTGAGGTAGAGGTATTAGTGCACATGACTTCGTCTACTTTCTTGGAGCTCATGGAGCCGTTTGCACATACTTCATCACGCGGAGATGCGCCAAGGGCAGGCAGCATTGGCCCGGTAGAGGAGTCCTCATGCCCACCAGTTTCCGGCATCGATTTGCCAAAAAAATGGTCAGGCAGCTGCGTTGGCGCGGTTGAGGAGTCCTCTTGCCCACCAATTTCCGGCATCGACTTGCCTAAAGAAAGGGCAAAGAACTCGTGGACGCATTTCCGAAATTCAGAGACGCCGCAATTGGACGATCCGTCGACTGCTGAGGGCTTGAGAAGCGCGGCGACTCCATGAGCGGCAAAGCGGTTGTCGAAATAGAGATTCGGGGAGGAGACGCTTACATTGTTAACCATGTGGGTCTCGGTCTCGCCCTCCTGGTCGCCCGGAGCCAGCAAGGTCGTAAGCCTGATGCTGTGACTCTGGAGAAGCGTATCGAGGCGTGTCCCGTTGGGCACATGGCTGGAAATGTAGTACGACAACTTGGCGTTCACAATGTGATACTTAATGGCGTCCATGTATTCTTGCGACGATTTAGAATGACAACGCAGGGAGTAGAGAGCTTCGTCGGGCGGAGCGAAGAATGTGTATGAACCCCGAGAGGAGAGGAGGGATTGACTGTAAACCCTTTTAAGATCGTTAGCGAAGGCACGGTACCCGGACCTTTTCAGCTCTCTGATCACAGACTGAATCTCGTCCTTTTCCGGATCTAGGTGGTCCTCAGCCAGCGCCGTCATCTGCAAGAACGCAAGTAGCAAGAACAGCAGAAGAAATAGCATCACAGAATGCTTAATCCGCAACAGTAATTCCCTCGACATCGGCATTTTCTGTGAAGTGAAACGGATATCAGGGCTAACTTCTTTGTTTCTCCTTCTTCCTCCTGGATGTAGTTGCAGCAGAGCAAAGAGCGAATGATCAACTGAAAGCAATAACAGAAAAGAATGGCAGACACCGTAGGAATAGGTTCCAATACTATTCGTTTAAAATCTAATTTAAAAGTATTGGGAGGCTTGCTGAATTACGGCCGTTGGAGTAGTTGTGAATGATGTTGACGGAAAACCGTAAGTCGGCCGAATTATCGTTGGTATGGTTGTGAATGACGTTGACGGCGAATCGGTGAATGCTCCTTCTACAGAACTTTCTAGACGTTGCTGCAAAGCTTGTAAATACCAGACAACATTTTATTCATGCATGAAGTGATCATCTTTCTGGGGAACATGGGAGAAGGCGGGTGGACTAGAGTTCCAATGAAACCAGGGGACGACGGTTCCACTGTCCTACAGATGCGTGGAGCTTCGTGAACTGTAGTGATGGTGATTTGGGGTTGTTGCAGCGGATATCTGGACCTTTATTTTCGACACCATTGCCTCCGAAGGTTTGATTTGCTGCATTGCTTATATCGTTATTTGTCACACTGTCGTTGTCTCTGTTTCTTCTTTCTCTATGGTCACTGGCCCTGATACTTGACTCACGCTATAGCGGGGGTTTCCACTCTTATTTGGAATAATGCTCTGTGACTATTGGGTGGTTCGAGCTCAGTGATATAGCATGCTCCATCTGTTCCTCCATGGATTTTATTATATCCTTCACTCGGAAGTTTTCCATATAATGATACTTCTCTGTCTTGCCATATATCTTCTTATCTGCATATACCATTCCCATCGACATCCTTTCTCTAGCCGTCCATATACCTAACTAATCTGAGCTACATTTCTTTGTGTGCTCCGCCTTCCCGGGCAGATGGTTCTTGTCTGCAAACTACCCATTTTATTCCACTCTGGCACCGCTGGATTGACTCCTTCATCATATCACGACTTTGTAAATCATTTGGTTTTCGTTTTTGCAATATCTGGTGGACCTGTCGATGCTGCAGTTGTTGTTGTTGCTGCGAGGATTTTTAATTGCCTCCTTACTGTATCATTGTTTGGGGTTTCGATCACTTGACCAGTCTTGAGTTGGTCTGGTTCTTGTGTTTGGGTGGCTTCATTTTCCAGTTACTGGTAATTGGTAGTTTTCCGAGGTATTTTCGCATTAACTGGCTGGGCGGTACTGTCCCTACTTGAGGTGACTTGCTTGGGCACCACACATTCCTTTTATGACATTCTCATACCTTTTTTAGGCCGACCTGATCACAAACTCATTCTTTTAAGTACTAGGGGAGGGACGCCATTAGGGGAACACCTCCATGTCAACCAGCGACCCCGTTGGCGTACCCTTTTTGCTTACGTCTTTCCCATGTAGCGATGTGTTGCCCACCTACTAATACTGGTTTGGGAGGTATTTGGTGGGGTTTAGGGTTTCATTCCCTCATTACGCTGCGGGTAGTTCATTCCACTGTTCATTTTTGTTTGGGACCATTGCTTGTCTGTTCACTTCGCCGGTTGTTGACCGCGGCTACTCCAATGGCGGTGACTGCCATCACTATTTTCCGTCATGCGAGTAGTGGCTTCGCAGTGTCAGGTGGTGTTTATTGTTCAGCTAAGGTGGTTGTTCCTCAGCTCGCGGCGTTGTATTCGTCTGTTTCGTGTTGTTTTTCTGCCTGGTTTTTCTTCCCCGTCTGGTGGTATGGCCTTGTTCTTTGTCTGCGTTTATCCCTGTGGCTAATTACGCTCAGCTCAATGTTGGAGATGGTCGTTTTGCGCTCCAAACGGATTTTTCAGGTTTGTGGTAGAAGAATTTAGCTGCAGTTTCATTGTTTAGCTTATTTTTGGTCTCTATCTAACAATTTTGATGTTGTTTTGCAGGTTTTTGCAGGTTGTTGCAGTCTGAGCTATTGTTTGAGCATCTAGGGTTCCTATGGCTTTCTAGCATGGAGAAAAAAGGTAGGACACTGTCCTACCAGTCACATTTATTGTGTTTTTTAACACATTTAACATACATTGGAAAATTGTGACATTGTTTACCTATTTGTATGTGTTTACCTATTTGTGTGTTTAACTGTGTAGGTTTAGGGTAATTATTGAATTTTGGGTTGTGGATTTAACCTACATTGGAAAATTGTGCCATTGTTTATCTGTTTCTATGTGTTTCTCTGTCTATATGTGTTTAATTGTGTGGGTTTAGGGTAATTATTGAGTTTTGGGTTGTGGGTTTAACCTACATTGGAAAATTGTGCCATTGTTTACCTGTTTGTATGTGTTTACCTGTCTGTATGTGTTTAACTGTGTGGGTTTAGGGTAATTATTGAGTTTTGGGTTGTGGGTTTAACCTACATTGGAAAATTGTGCCATTGTTTACCTGTTTGTATGTGTTTACCTATCTGTATGTGTTTACCTATCTGTATGTGTTTAACTGTGTGGGTTTAGGGTAATTATTGAGTTTTGGGTTGTGGGTTTAGGGTAATTATTGAGTTTTGGGTTGTGGGTTTAACCTACATTGGAAAATTGTGTCGTTGTTTACGTGTTTGTATGTGTTTAACTGTGTGGGTTTATGGTAATTATTGAGTTTTGGGTTATGGGTTTGACCTACATTGGAAAATTGTGCCATTGTTTACCTGTTTGTATGTGTTTACCTGTCTGTATGTGTTTACCTGTGTGGGTTTAGGGTAATTATTGAGTTTTGGTTGTTCTTGGTTGTTCTATGTGTTTACGCTATGCTTGGTTGTGCTCATTCAATCAGCTATGCTCATTCAGTTGGCTAGGGTTTATGCAAAATTTACTGAAAAATGCTTAAATTTTCAACTGTTTGTTTTCAGCTGTAAATATTAGGTATAAGTCCTGTCATAGTGAACTCAAGAATATTTCCAATTTCTGAATTAATTTTGTATATAAACTTCCAATATTGGAGAGTAATTTTCTTTAAAATTAATGTTCAGATGTGATATTATTCAGAGCCTCTTGTGATAAATTTAGGATAGTATATGTTAATTCTTGTGTGATTTGGTGGTTTTGGGAATGTCCCATTTTTTGTCATGGATGGAAAAAAGGTGTTTTCATTTTTGGGGTTGTGCTTCTCTTCTAGGGATGTGATGTGCTTATTTATGGGTGAATTCACAAGTATACTGAGAGCATAGGATTGACTGGAAAGGGCAGAGTGAGCACTGTTGTTATGGAACAATATTCCCTTAATTTTTTGTTTGTGCATATAATAGACTGCCTCTTTATATGCATGGGAAGTTTCATGCATTTGGAAGAACTCTTTGGGAATGTGGAAGGGGTGTCTGAATTGAATTGAGATTGTATTTGAGGTAGTATCGACCCTTACCAAAGTGATAAGTTTTTATCTGTAGTACAATGTATACCACCCTTGAGGCGGATCTGATATAAATTATTGGTCTGATCATGTGTGTGATTTATATATTATATCATATTCTTATCTCGACTCTTTGCACTCAACGAAAAATCTAATGTGTTTTTTGCAAAAATTTCATGAGTTTGTGGCTCTGTGCAAGTGAAAGGATACTGAGTAAGGTACATGGAAGCCTATTTTTTCTCATCTATGGTGGGGATTTACTTCTTCTATAATCATCACTAGGACTTTTATATGTTGTCATAGATAGTGGAAATGCATGGGATGTTGGTGTTGTTGAACTAGTTCACTACTATATATTTCTACACATATGAATGTGGAGCTTCCCTAGTTTCGATCCCTGAAAGGTCCAGACAAGCAAAAGGTGACAAAGCTTATGGCTAGAAATTTCGAATTCATTGTTTGATGGTATTTTCCTACTCTTGTAGGTCTTGAGTTTGGAAAATATGCCCTAAAGAATTAAAATCCCATGTGTAGGTTAGAGGTGATAAACTAGAACAAGGTTTTGTTTCATTTTTGTATTCAATGTGTGGAGGAAGTTGAGGTACAGAGGATGCACAATGAAAGCTTCACCTAGACATAAGAATCATGTTTGAACACTTAATAATTGACTTACCATCTAGAATTCTTATATACGTAAATATAATTAGAAAGATAATGTTAAGAATATTGATTGAATTATATCGATGACCCTATTAATCATGAACAACCTCCAACTATAAATGATACATCCCTTTTTAGTAAATGTTGAACTGGTAAGTTCTACAACTGTTTCCATTGTTTTTTTTTTGTGAAATATGGGGAGAGTAATGACATTTGAGTTCTTGATCTTTTTTGTCCTTTTGTACAGGAAAATTTCTCCCTCTAATCATTGCCTTACTCAAGGAAATGCACTTGATTTATGGCACAATGATTGAAGATATAGGAGCCATAATGTACAAACTATAGAATGGGTTTTTCATGATGCCCTCATTAGTTTTAATAATGATTCTTAATATTTAATAGAGAGAGAATAGGGTCACCTGCAAGAAGCCAATTATCTCCCCCATGGCCTATGGGGAAATTTTGTATGTTTAATATTGGGGTGAACATAGTTTAGCCAAGGTAATCTACAACTCTTGCCACAACACTTAAGACCATGGAAAAAAAAAAAAAACAAACTTCTCATCTTATTTACCATCATAACACAAGGCTACATATCTATCAATAACACTATTAGTACTTAATTATCATTCACCTACTTTTATCTGAATATTTGTTTAAGACTGTTAATTTTGTAGATCTGTGTTCATAGATGAATAATAGTAGTTGACTCTTCTTCACATATTGGTTACTTCTTTAGTCTTAAGAAGCCCACAATAGATTTTGGCTCTTCTAGCATGGTTGGGAAAAGAAAGCAATGCCTTGTACTTTGATGTTTTTCTTTTTGTGATTTTGCATTGAAAATGCATTGTTTGTTGTTGCAAAAAAATCCAAGCCTTACAACTTTTTCAATTACAAACATTTCAAGAATCCACACCTAACATGGTTGGTTTTGTTACTATACTTAATATGTTGATTACTTGGAATCTATTATTGTAGCATTTCTTATTGTGTTGTATTTTTGTAGGCATTGAGTGGTGGCTAATTAGAATCATGTCCAATCATGAGACATTTTAATTTTTTCATTGTGGGAGTTTGAAATGATTTTTACAAGCCTTGAATACATGTACTACATGCAGGATATAGAAAAGTTGGTTTAACAATTTGAATTCCCAAATCTAGGTTGTTATATTCTGGTGGTAGCCCATGGATTAACAATTAAAATCACTCATCTTTAAGGTAAAATGTGGTTATGGTTTTTGCTTAATTGAATTTATTTTTAGAAGTGTGAAGAGCATGATCAAACAGGGATTATGTATAATATGTATTGGAGCCCTAATTCCAGATCATCATCCTTCCAGATCATAATTCCAATTCAAATTCAATTTAACTGCATGGATCATCATAATTCCATATCATAATTCCAATTCAAATTCAATTTAACTACATGGATCATCATAATTCCATATCATAATTCCAATTCAAATTCAATTTAGTTTATAGTTTAGCTTCTACTATGAAACCAATCAACATATTGCATCCTTACAAAATTCACATTGGAATGAATAGGTCCCAAACAGAAATGAACGTTGGAATGAACTACCCGCAGCGTAATCACTGAATGAAACCCTAAACCCCACCAAATACCTGCTGAACCGGTTTTAATAGGTGGGAAACACGTCACTGCATGCACGGGACAGGTGTCGTTACAAAATTCACATTGCAATAGCGGTTACAAAAATTAATTCATGCCACCCCTATGCTTGATGGCATCCATTTCTTGCATTGCCTAGAATTGTTGAGTCTCCTACATGACCCAAGTATGGTGGACTACCCAAGATTGGTTGATTAGGATGTGCCTGAATGTTACCATATCCTTGACTCCTATTTGCTCCTTGTAGCCATGGAGGGACTGAGTAACCCAAGTTTCCACTTGTGTTACTAACTCCAACACTGGGTGTAGGTGCCATATAAACACATTTTGCATTTAAACCTACACTGGTAGGGGTATATGAGGTGGGAAGAACACCTGGCTGATAGCAGGGGACTTGGATGTTAATCGACTCTTGGTATGATGGTGTGTGCTTTGCAATGTGGTCCAACATATTGGACATCATCCTATTTACCTCAAACTGGCTTGGACCATAGACTTATGTGCTTGTCACCCCTCCTCTTTCCAACACTTCTTGAACCTTTCTTGCCTCCCTCTCTTTCCTTGCCAATTGTTTTTGATGTTCCTTATCTTCCCTTGCTTTTTGTCTTTCCATCCTTTCCTTTGTTCGAGCTTTTGCTGCTGCAATCCTTGCAGCTCTCTTGTCCTTGGCCAACTCCTTCTTTCTCTTTTTAGTTTCCTGAATTTCATTTTTTTACGTTCAAACTCAAATAATAAATTCATATAATCTTCAAATGTGAGAAACTGTGAACTCCGCCCCAAACGAAGACAATATGAAGTTAAGTTCCTTGATGAGGCCTTCACTCTCTCTACTAGTAGCTTTAGGAATGCACTAAGTAATTTGGGATTTTCCCCTTGCTCCCTAGGATATGACACTTGGCTTTCAGCCTATGGCACAGCTGATTGGCCCCCATTATCTTCTTCAGGTACCTCATGTTGAACAGGCTCCTCTTCCAATGAACCATTGTCCACAAAATAATGAACAAGTTTGGTGTTCAACTCTGATGGTTGTGAAGGCATGTCCATGCTTTCCTCATTGGTGGTAGACACATTATGTGGGTTGATATTCATCATGGCCTCTACCAACCATGAAGGTGGGCTTACCTGGGTTGGCATGCTCAATTGTTCATTGTTTAATCATGTTGCATTATCATTTGAAATCAAGTTTGCATTTTCATTCACTTCATCAACTGCCTCATATGGAATATCACATGCAGAATTGGCATGTGGTTCAGTAGGTGTGATAGCCTCCATGACATTGACAGTTGGTTCATGATTGAACTGTGTCTCATTCACTTGTTCATCATCATCACCACATAAGTGCCCTTCATAAAGGGACATTATACCTTCAGCAGCAGCAACATCTTCTTGGGCATCAACATGGTCTTGTAAGTTCTCTGCTTCTTGACCTTCCACATAAAATGCTTGGCTACAACAAGTATCATGCACGAGAGCATCAACATTAAGTGGCCATATACCAGTCCTCCTAAATCCAGCCTTGATATTAGAAGGTGTGAGAGCCCTTTTTAATGCTTTACTTGCAAGCTCATCTAGCTCAAACCTCTTTACTTCCACCCCTGGATTCTTTGCCATCCACGAAGCTCACTCGATCTTGAAATAATTCTTGAAAGGCCCAAACATGTTGACATCAAGGGGTTGCAATCTGTGAGTGGTATGAGCCAGTAATGTTAACAGGTCAATGCCAAAATTGTTGGCCTCCTCAATTATTTGCAAAGCCATGTGGCTTCCATGGCCATCTAAAATCAGTGGGTGTCCGTTTTCAGGTGAGACAGCACCTGGTACAGATGCAGCAAAATGACAAAGCCAATTCAGGAATAGTTCCCTGGTAATCCATGCATGGGGATGTGCTGCCATGCACGCACCTAGTTCACAATTCTGTATATAGTTTTTTAGTTGTGTTTTACCTTTGAATAGGTAAAATCCTGGGATTGAAGAACCAATTGCATTGACATAAGAAAGTATAGTGATCCACTCCCTGCTCTTAGGCAAAATATTAGGCACATTTTTGCTCCCTCTTTTGGCAATTACCCGCATACCACAATTCCTTCCTGCCTATAAGCCAGTTTCATCACAGTTCCATATATGGTCTAGGGCATATGGTTGTTGCTCATATGCAGTAGAAAGAGTGTTATAGAACTTGGACACAATTGCAAGGCGTAGATTTAAAGCCCTATCTCTGTCAACGCCCTCAGTTGTACGTAGAACAAGGTCTAGATGCCTTTTTTTAAATCCACTCCACCATGATTTACCCACGATTTACCAGGAAACCCATCTTTGAAGGGGTTTGGCCTCCCCTGACATATTTGAGCTATTGTGGATTTCAATTGTATAATCTCTAACCCATGTCCCAATTGGGCCATCTCCTTACACCACTCAACCACCTTGGCCTCCTCCTCTTCAGTCATAACTGTAATATGCCCTCTACGCTTCGTATTAGTCAGCCCATTTATCCAATAATGTATGTTAGAGGAAGAAATACCATGTTTTTTTCCAGAGGCACAGATTGAATATCAATTAAATTCGATGTCATCAATTGTAGCCTACATGTATTGCTTTGTCCAGCCTCTGATGGCACTGATTTTCTTTGTTGAACTTGCACCCTGCACTGTGGTTGAAGGCGGCTCTATGGTTGATGGTGGGATAGCATGATCTGCATCCACAATGCCCTTTTCAATGACACTGCTGGGTGCATTGTGAGCATTAACATCACCCCCTCTATCCTCATCTGATGAAGTGGACCACAGTTGGGCCCCCCTCGCCCCTCGCCTCCTCCTGTTCCTTGTACGATCTGCAACAGAAACTCTTCGCATGGTTGCAACAACCTGCAAAGTGACCACCAAATTCTGATTTTAAAAAACTGTAAGTGTCTAGTAATAACTGGTAAATGAATCACACAACCAACTGCAACATTAGGTGCAAAGTGATTTATAATTTGCAAGAAACTAGAGCCCTGCTTTCCAATGCAAAAGAACCTTCTATTAACTCAATGAGAGGCACTATTATGTTGATTTGGCTATCTTTTGACATGACTTGACTTGGTTTGGACCTTTGTATGTGAGCTCCCAAAGTCATGTGTGCATCCATAGCTCAATGATGGTTTTCTTAGCACATTCACACTTTGTGTGGAGAGAGAGCACTACACCTTTGGACCAATTGATGATCATGATGTAGCCTTCAAAGGGGTTACATGCATAATTGAAATTGGCTTGATCATGATCTATCAACACAATTTTATTGATTCATTTACCACATCTAAAGGTCATTGTTGAGCATTTAAAATATATCCATTGCTTAGGCATTTTACCTTGTACAATTGTTGAGCATTTAAAATATATCCATTGCTCAAGCGTTTTACCTTGTACCATGTTGGGTTCTTGATTTTTCCAAGTCTCTTTTATGTTTTATTTCTAATAGAAATCGTAGTGGAGACCCACACATGAAGGTAAACTTTGTGTGAGACAATAAGTGTATTTTTGGCAGTATTTCAGATATTACAGAGAATTACATGCGCATTAGATTTGAAAGATCATTCCTTCATGGAGGGATGCTAATGACTAGGCACAATAACTCTATTTTCTATTATAGTAGTCTGATATTGAGTTGCAGGGTCAGATTTGATGTACGTTGTAATGGCTTTAGTAAATCAGTAATGAAATTGGTTGTAATGGCTTTAGTACCTGAGGCTATTTGTCTTTCCTCTTTGAAAGGATATTCTTTGCTATTATAGTAGTCTGATATTGAGTTGCAGGGTCAGATTTGAGGTTATAGTGGCAATGAAATTGGTTTCTAAATCAGT
Organism: Pinus tabuliformis; assembly: GCA_031772625.1. Taxonomy (NCBI): domain Eukaryota; kingdom Viridiplantae; phylum Streptophyta; class Pinopsida; order Pinales; family Pinaceae; genus Pinus; species Pinus tabuliformis. The sequence goes on along the minus strand of CM062818.1, from coordinate 240,873,562 downwards.
AATGAAATTGGTTGTAATGGCTTTAATTTACCTTTGTTTCTCAACATAAATAACATTATTCATTATTCAACAAAAATGGTAACATTATTCAACAAAAACATACATGTATGTCTCCAGCAACTGATGAATAGAGTGAATGTAACACTATGCACACACTCAGTTTGTATGTTTCCAACAACTTCTGAAACTTCTGAATAGAATGAATGTAACAGTGTTTGAACACTTTGATTGCATATCTCCAATAGCTGATGAATAGAATGAATGTCTGAAATGAAAATGAGTAAGAGTTGATGTTTTATAGTTTTTTCATATAGAATTTAATTGGTAGGGAAGTTTGGCATGGATTTCCATCTCCCAAATTCAAATGTGTGGCCTGGATTGATTTGTACATGATCAAATGGTTGATAATCTTTGAAGGTTGATCCATGTGATTTCCTGTTTTTAATTCCTGAATTGAAAAGTCTAGTGTGTTGGTGACATTTATTGAGAATGTTGAGAATGTTGAGAATTGTGTGTTGAGTATTGAATGTTTTCATTTATTGTCTTTAATCCTGAATGGAATGTTGTCATTTATTGTCTTTAATAGGTTGAATGGTTAAATACACATGTACATATGGCTGACACACATTTCACCTATTCTTATGCAGGTATTACTGAGCAATGGGATGTGTTGCTCCAGTGGAAATATGTAGGTGATTGTTTGATGGGATAGGTGTACTCCTGAATAGAATTCAATGGAATGTTTTGTAGTGCATTTTGCCTTATTTAGTAATTCAGAGCTAGAGATATTTGGGACATTATGTCTTGTCAATATGTGATGTTAAGGTTTGGTATTTGACACTTGTTGGCCCAATCAATATGTGGGCCCATTTTGGACTAAATTATATAACTTATATAACTTAATATAAAGTATTTATGTACAAATTTTTGATGATTTATGAATATTTTTTTATGGTTGTGTGGGACCAGTACTATAACTAGTATTGGTACCTGCACAACAATAGAAGGCTCTCCCCTACCTGGGTACCTTCCTATTTTAGCCTAGACGTTTGATGGTACTTCTCATTAATTGAGCTTTATGCGGGTGTTACTTCTGAGGGTCCAATCCATCGTTTTTTGCACACTGTGGATCCCTAGATATCTGTCAGGGATTCTCTAATTATTCCCCATTTATTTCCATGCTACCACCTGAGCTTTATTCAATTCGCATTTACTACCTCATCTATCGATAGACCTGGACTCTCCACATGTGTGCATGCACCTGCTAGCATCTGACACCTCTGCTCACGAAGCTTTCATCCGAGCCATGATGGATGCGGGGCATCCTTCGGGCGGCGAGGTCCTTTGATCTTCAAAATCTGGCACACATCTCAACCTTCCAATATCTCACTAGATGGCACACATGCGGACTTGCATTTGCATGCACATCCCCACGAGGTATATGGTCGGAGAACCAAAAATCAACAATGTTCTCTCTGTATCTCATCTTCGATCCCTGCTCTGGCTTTCGACCATGATGTTATCATAGATCGAGTTATCAGACTACAGAAACGTGCACTGGTTGGTAAGTGGCATTTCGCCAAGTTGAATGAAGCGGATATGCGGATTTGGGTGGCATCGAAGTGGAAAACACTGTTGGGATACATGCCAACAGTGGTGCGATTGTTAAACGACTGGTATAGCTTTCACTTTCTCAGCCAAGAGGATCTTCTCAAGATCAAATCCATTCCCTGGATCAATGGACAGAGCTTCTTGTCGCTTCACTCATGGTACATAGGGTTCAATCCCCTAAAAAATACCCCGCAGAACAAGCTAATTTGGGTCAAGCTGCCCGGCTTACCCTTGGAATTCTGGTTGAAACAGGTTTTCAAGGACATTGGCAACGCTATTGGCACATTTGTATATATTGATCCGAGATGTTTGGGCACACAGGAAAAAAATGTTGCTTGGATTCTTATTGAAAATGAATACAGGGGCAGCTTCCTGAATCACATTGAAATCATTTGGGTGACACACACTTGGCTCGGTGGCTCGACTTCTGGGGGGTTCCTTTCCGGTGTATCTACTGCCATCATACCGGACATCTCATGGCTCATTGTCCTCGGCGGCAGGGTGGCAGACATAATTCACATCGTCAGCAACATCATATGCCGGGTAAGAATATTTCTCTTCCTATTGTTTCTCCTTGTAGCTAGTCTGAAACCCCCCCCCTTCCAACCATAGCCCACGTCATCCTATGGGAACCTCACACCCACTCCATAATTCTCATACACTTGATAATCTTCTCTTATCTGCTCATCATCATATCTCTAACTCTCCCCGATCCTCATATGAGCTAGGCATTCCCCTGGAAGTTCCCACCTCACCACAACCCCCAGACAGCTACCTAAGGCACTCTTTCTTCATGCCTTCTCTCAGAGTTTACATCAAAAACACTAAAACTTGCTCCCTACAAGACTTGTTCAAGAGAATTAAAAAGATAGAATATATAGTTAATGATAATGGTGATGAATAAAGGCCCTCTTCTTCCTTTATATGGTATAGTTGAATGAGACCAACATACAACATGGATTTGGGTATATACAAACAATCAACAACGGAAACCTCACATGGAGTGCTATACAATAAAAGAATGACAATTTTCAAGCTAGGTCTTTTACAAGACCCCAAGGTGATTTTCCCTCCAAGCATGATCCCCCTTGAGGCTCAATTTCACCTCTCCAAGATGTTGTGTTATCCAACAAGTTGTCAGTCCAATGCTCCCTCTTCCATGGTGGTTCATTATCCGAGCGTTGTCATGCAAGGCGTTCCTTCTCAGGTGGTGTACCATATGTCCTCTTGTTCCCAATGCTCCTCAACATGTGTATTGATGTGGTTACTATGCTCTAATGGTTTTGCTCGACATATATGTTTAGGTCCATAACCAACCTCCATTAAGCATGCTATTCAACCTAAGCATCCTCAATTCAAGTGTCCAACCTCCAAAGTGTATGTCACATGATCCTACGTTACTATTGCTAGATTCCCTCCTTCAATATCTTAGTGATCCTCCTAAGTAGAATTCACTCCTAATTAACAAATCAACTCCCCACTTTATGTTCACCCAATGAGTCAGTCATCATGAAAATTAGGAAAACAACCTTGAAGTTAAGGGAAACATGTTATCGTTGTAACCAAGGTCAAACATCTACCCAAAATATTTCATCCCTATGTCCATGAAGCAAAGCCAAAGGACTAGAAGACATAACACTCTTCTAGCTTGGTGAATTATTTTTTGGAGAAAACCCAAAAGCTAATAGATAGATCTATAAATGCCATTACCAAAACACATAGGTTATACTATACTTCCCAATGATTACTTATGACTAGAATGTAATATGACAAGCATAATGCTCAACATATGAATTTAGAATGAAGAGAAAAGTTCATAAATAAAAATATGGCATTACCATTATCACATTGAACACAAGATATACCCTAGGAAATTCAATGTGAGGAACTTTGTAAACAAACAAGGAATTTGCCTTGCTCTTTTCATGATAGATATATAATGCAAGATACAAAGAAATATCTACTCAATATGGAGTTACAATAAACAACATGTGTTGAATTGTCGGTACATGTTATTCTTTCTATGTTCTACTAAACTGCTCCCCTTTTATGCTCAACTATGAAACAATAAACCATTACAATATGAACAAGATGACTTCATTTTCTCATGAACATCCTTGACATCCATCTAGGGTTAGGATTTTTACATGTCCCAACTCTTGACCAAGGATAGGGTTTTGGATGCTTTAAAATATTTTGAAACTCCACATATGTTAGTAGTAAGAGCCAACATGGCATCCACTTGGCACTACAATGGTCAAATCATATGTCAACTTGTTAGAAGCATAAATTCTTCATATATATTGTGATTGAGGTGATCTTTGGACCATTAGAAAACTCTCAATGAATATAACAAAGTTGGGGTATTTGAATTATTATAAATTTTGTCCTAAAAATATTTATTTAATGCACAAACAAATTTCAAAACTTTAAATCACCAAACCAAAACAAAAAAAAAAAAAACCCATTATATGGAAAATACAACGAAAAAATCTATACTATAAAATTCCACATAACATAACATATTTGTGTATGTAATATATGATAAAAACCTAAAACTACACATTCCATATAATAATTATCCTTTCTTGTTATCATCATCTATATATAAACAAGTGTTGCATGAAGCCTAGTCCGTGCAGAGTAAGTTTGAATATCAATGTATGCTAACTTGTGATTGTTTAAGAATTTTTTAAAAGAATTGTTTTGAAATTGTTTAGTAAATTTAAAACAAAATACTAGAGACAAAAATTTGAATGGTAGAAATTGTGAAGTCTCTAAAGCTTAGAGAAATGATATTAATGTTAGACAATATTTTTCATAGCTATAGTCTATATGTTATATGTTTTGGATTGGTTTTCAACATATTTTTTGGTCTAATTTGCCCATAATTCAACAAGGATTTATTGGAATCACAAGTTTCAGTTTTGAACTTTCCACAATATGAGTTCCCTAGGGGTTTTTCAGGGTGTTGAATCCATGTACGTTGTCAAAAGCCCATTTTAAATCAAATATCAAGATTTAGCCAAAAAAAAATTATTTGATTCTGGCAACAACAAAAAAATTGACAGATTCTAGCCAAAAATTTCAAAAACTTATAATGTTTAGACTGTTGAAAATAGCATCAAGAAAAATCCTAATTTAATTTGTCCTTGAATTAAATTGGGAATAAAATTGCAATTCCACATATCATGAAAACTTGTAATAGTTAACTAAGTTAATTTGACTTAGTTGGATCAGTTAATTTGAGTTGAGGGTCTAACTAGAGTCATGTAGAGTGTCTCCTACAATTAGGAGCACTAGTTTAGTTTATTTTTACTTGTAATTATTTAATTCAGTCTAACTGAGTTAAATTCAGTTAAACTAGTTCAAACTGATGGAGGAATTAGTGGAAGATCCAGTAGTGGGGTGTAACCAACACTGCTCAACCAGTGAACTGAAGATTCACTCATAATTAACTCATGCATGTCAGATCAGAGAAAGACCCAGTTGAGATTGGAGTTTAGGGACAGTGTACTATCAGTTGTATAATCATCTGAATTATACAGGTGGTGCATGCAATCAGAGGAAGGCCTATGATGGATTGCGCAGTTATGGATGAGGAATTTCCCAATTAAATATGGGTTAATTCCCTAGGAAACTGCGCAAGGAAATAGGAGCTTGGCAAGAAAAATATTTGGCTAAGTATTGGCTGGAGCTTGTTTGTGAAGCAATGAGATAGATTGAGATAGTGCAAAGGTTGCTCGGGCTTGAGCAAAGCATTGTAATCTTCTCATATTTTTATTAATGCAATATACAGATAGCAGGGGTTTTTAACTGTGGTTTTCCCCATAAAATTATTGTGTTATGCATGATGGAATTCTTATTCTTTTATGATTCATGATTTCATCGATCGATTATTATTTCTGCTAATGAGTAGATCATATTCAAGTCAATTGTTTTAGCACACTACAATTTGTAGTTGAAACTACAAGGAATTTCTACATGGTATTAGAGCTGAAATCACTATAAAATAGGAGAACACAAGTTGTCTTTTGTAGGATAAATTGAATTTGCAATATCACACTCCAGAGCTAGCAAGATTTCATTCTACGGATTGAGACTCGAATATGCCCTTGAGGGTAGTTCGAACTATAATGCTTGGAAGGATAGGACGGAGGCAGTGTTTGAAGACAACGTGCTTAAGTAATTCATAGAAAAAGATATTCCTAAGCCAGTTGATGCTCGGGATCTGGCAGAGTGGAGAAAGTGTGGAAAAGGCGAGAAGGATTATCCTAGAAGGAGTTCTAGATCATATTGTCTCAAACCTCCATGGTAAGGAAACTCCATTTGCAATGTGGAAGGTCTTGGCAGACATGTTTCAAAACAATAGTTACCATAGGAAGTTGGCACTAAAGAACAAGCTCAAAAAGATCAAGATGGAGAAGGGTGACACAATACCGAATTACTTGACCAAGTTCACCCAATGTCGGGATGAGCTTGGAAGTGTCGGTGTTATAGTTGTTGAAGACGATCTCGTGAGCCTAGAACTTCTAATACTTCCCAAGAGATGGCACAACTACTAGGACTCAGTTAATGGGAGGGAGAAGCTACCAGAGTGGGGTTGATTATGGTCCGACTTGGTACAAGAAGAGATTAGAGAAACACCAAGGATCCTCATCCAAGCATGATGATGAAGAGAATTGTGCCTTAGATGGAAAGGTGAACAAATGGAAGGGGAATTCATCTCATTCCAAATCAGATTCCAGTTAGGGAGGCAAGAAGAAGGACATGTCGAAGCTTAAATGTTTTCACTGTCACGAGTTGGGATACTATGCCTTAAAGTGTCTGCACAAGAAGGTAGGTAAGAAAACCTTAGGAAGAGTGGCAAGTGAAGCTCTTTCTTCACAATTAAAACTAGATTTCACCCCCATCGCTTGCATGGTGAAATTGGTGATGGGTAGTGTGTGGTACCTGGATAGTGGAGCCTCATTCCATATGACCGACAACAAAGAGTTCTTCAATGACTTGGATGAGAAGGACTTCTGTTGATGGTGTTGGACCCGCCAACATGTCAAGGGGGTCTCCTTGATAAGAAGTCCCAATTATACCTCAGACCTTTTGGTGTAGGAGTCCCAACAGTGGGTCGTAAGGTAATGCCTTGACCGCGATGTCGCACAGAGGCAAGTAAGATAACTCTGTCAGTAGAAAGCGTGTGACTATTGCAGTGAGTCAAGGAAGGTGTATGAGAGGTTCCAACACATAAAGGGGGAGATAAGGGTGAAGGTGAGTTCCAAGTTGAAAGGGATTAGTCCCAACTCAGCTAGGAACACACAACACAAAAGGACATACACAACTTCTGGTGGAGCAGTCCACTCGGATGAAGTAGTCACAACATACAAGTTAAGATAACATGTATAGCACTTACGGATCAGTCCGAACGAGTGCAACAGTTATTACAGCAGAGTAGTCAACACGGACGAGACATCATTAGCAGCATATACAACACATTTGCAACAAGATTCATATAATTGCATGTGAATCAGTTCATACACAAATACGTAAGTTAAACAACATATATCCTTAAGGAAACTGGAGCAGTCCAACTACAATAACAACATGTGCATGAAAATGTGCTAGATTTTATTATATAAAAAGGTGTAAGTTCCAATCATACAATACATCCATGTAAACCTGCTAGCCCCATCAACAAAACATTACATCCACATTCGCCTACTCCTCCAAAGAGATGTACTAGCTCCGTGCAGTGGAGAATCCAAGGCGCGTTACAATATTGTCCAAGCTTTCTTCAAGATAGTCTTAGTATAAGCTTGGCTGACCAAAATCCTATACAATGAGTTATGAGGGACTATTTATAGAAAAGGGTGGGATGACCCTTGACATTCCCCTTTGTGACCATTCGACTACCCTCATGACTCTTCACCTACTCTATGACTGTTACATCCACTATTAAGACTTGACTTACACTTAACATGACTCAACATTACAATGCACATGTACCCATGTGAACAATGGCTTGAACAAGCCAAACTAGACATCATTCTGACTTAGACAACTATATAAGTCCAACTGGTCAACATCCTCATGCTGATCAACAGTAACATATTGATGCCAAGATTGGTAGTCCTTGATAGTGTCCGTGTGTTCCGCCGTGACATCTGTCTGAAACCTGAACCTTGCCTCCATAGCATCTGGGTACACTACTCGGGCTCCTCTGTCCAACTCGTCTGAGAGCATGTGCATCATTGTCTTCAATGTGGCCAGACCAGCAATGTACTTGTGCATGATGTCTGCACTGATAGGCAAGTCTGGGCTGGTGGCGGTGTGCATCAACTCGTCGAAGTACGAGTCAAGCTCCTGTCAGACTTGCTTCTTCATCTTTGCCTGGGTGAGAGTCCCAAGTGATGGGATTGCATGAGTGTGCACTATAACATCCATGCTCTTGAATACTCGTGCATGGGAAGCCTGTATGCTAGTGATGAGTTGTGGTAGGTCTTCATAGTTCCAGATCTGACTCCGGATACGTGCTTGCAGCTCGACCACATTGGCCCTCATCATCTTTGGCAAGTGAAGCAGGGATCCCTTGTACTTCATCGTCCATGTTTGCATGTTATCAACAGAAACATGTATGTTCTTCAAGATGCATGCTCTTCTCGCACATCGCTACTGCCATCCATGGAGATGGACAACTGCTTGGTGCACGGTACCAAACTTGGAGTACAATGCTCGCATAACTGTATCAAGGGACAATACTTCATCTAGTATTGCCTTCTTCAGTTCAGCTCGGGCAGACATTGTCACCAAGTCCCCTCCTTGCTTGGCCACCTGTAGTTCCTTCGCCATTTGCTCATTCTCAGTTGTGAAGAAATGAACACTTGAGCTAGTGGCTTCGGCATACACTCTAGTTACATCGGCCAAAGTAGCTAGATGTTTGTGCACATCAATCAGGATCACTTGTTCTTTAACTTGCACAAGGGATGTTTGGTCCTCCGAAGTCGGTACTCTCTGAGACTGCACAACTCTATGATGAGATTCGTCAAAGGAGATGTTGTGCATCTCTGCTTCCGGCTGACCACCAAGGATCTCAGTGCCTCCTTGGTCATTTGAGACTTGCTCATCATCTAGATGCAATGAAGCGGGTGATTCGATCTCTTTGTGGTGAGGCATGAGGTCAGTGTCCTATTCCAACTCCTATTGCTCCATGTCTGCATCCAACTATTCAAGCACCTATTCTATCTCATAAGCAAAGTATTTCCCCTACGATGGTTCACCCTGTTCGCGTCATGCCAGCTGTTCAAATGAATCAACTACTTGTACGAGCGTTGCTTCATCTGTCTGTACATGATGTGCCCCCTATTGTATATGTTGTTTTTGCGCTTCCTTCTCCTGTTGGCGCAGCTCTTGTTCTTTCTGGAGTTGCTCCCTCAGCTCATGCAACTCCTTCTCTGCTTCTTCCATTCTCTTCTTATCCCTCTGCCTTTGCACGATTCGCTTGTCGCGTTGCTGCCTCTTTGCCTGAATAGCCATAAATGCTTGTTCTACAAGTGGATCTTCTTGAAACTTGCAGCTTTTCTCCTCCTCCATGCAATCGACAATCTTCTTCTTCCCTTTGTTGCGCACAGGTATGTTTGGCTTTGCTGCCTCTGTTGCTACTACTGTTGCTACTGTTGGTGCTCTCCGTGATGCTGCTTTGCTAACCACTCTATGGCGAAGCCAACTATTTCATTGGGTCTGGAAGAATTGTATCAATACCTCCATGAGTCTTCCTCAGCCCAATGAAATGCCCCATGGATCCAGTTGAACTGAACTCTCATGTAGTGATCCTTCACAATGAAATGTGGGTCATACAGGTTGAAGCTTCGGAGGTCAAACGGGTACTTCTTCATTTGTTCTGCTTCGACATCTACTTGCTTGATACTCTAGATCTCATATAACCTGATCTGCAACAAAAGAGTGGGCCAAGGGGCCTTCTTCTTCTGCTTCAGTCTAGCTGCCAATCCTGCTGAGATGTGATATGCTACTTCCTACATGACAAGTACGTTCAAGGCAAACTTTGGCAGAACATGCGGAGGCTTCTCCGCACTGAACATTTGGATGAAAGTATTGAACGGTGAGGCATACCAATCTGCAATGCCTAACAACGCCTCCATTGCTTCCTTTGACATGCAGGATGGGTCCTGTTCGACTATCAACCTGTACACTGGGGTGACAAAATGGTCGGATAGTCGTATGATTAATCCCCTAAAGTTGCATTTGGACAACAACTTGAAATATGTGTTCACAACAGTCTCCGTCGATGACCATGCCCATTCTAAGCCTGGGAACTCATGTTGGGCACAGACTGCATCTGAGATGTAAGCAGACATATAAATCTTTGCATGCATACACTTGGGTGACTTTCGAGCCTTCGTGACTTGTTCCTTAAGTTGATGAGCCAGTGTGCTAGACTAGTTGCACGGTCTTCCTTCTCTAGCCAGTTGGTCCAATGCAATCACCCAACTCTGAGGAAAGGTTTCAGTACTTGCTTTCTCGCTTAGTCGACATGTGAATATGACCAAGTATTGGTACACCTTCCTTAATATCTTTGTCTTGTAGATCTGGTTGGGTGTCATCCTGAAATGAGTTGGCTACTTTACCCAATCCTTCATAATGTCTCTGGAGTTACCTCTACTACTGGGCAAGCTGAATGGAGGACTCATGACATTTGCGGGCTCTGAAATCTTATACATCTCATCATAATCTTGTGCCCAAAAAGTTGCAAGCTTCGTGCCATTGACAGTGCTCAAAGTCATCGTCTTGGGGTCAGTGTGAGAGACGATCCAGTGAATCATGTCCATGCATGGGAACACGAGGTATCTGCATGGAATCTGGTACAAGCCAGACTTGTGAATGTTCGCATACACCTGGCGGTCTTTGAGGTCTACCCCAAAATTTCCTAGGAATGTTTCATTAACCTCTTGCCACTTCAGTTTGATGTCATTGTCTAGATACAGCTTCGTATCTTCATAGATTGGCAGACTAGAGAACTCCTGCTCAACTGTTGTTCCAGACGCAACTCCATCAGTGTCCTATGATCCATTTCTCTTAGAAGCCATTGGGACAGATGAAAACCTGAAAGATCTGGAAACAAGCAGCATGCATGGCAAGAAATATGTCAGTGGAAACAAAGCAAATCCAGGGAAGGACACAGCACATACCTAGGAACCTGATGAGCAAGATTACGAAATTTTACTAAGAGGCTTGGTGACTCGCTGCCAGAAATGCGCAAAAGGTAGTCTGGGTTGTCTGGGAGGCAGGACTGGCTGTTGGATCTGTGAAATGCGCAATCCAATCAGGCAGCTGGCTGCTGGGATTGCGCAATGCACAATTCCAGTTGGGAAGGACTGCTGGCCTAGGGACAGATTTGTGCAATTTCTTGGGCCAAGTAGCCACTGTCCTCCAGAAATGCACAAAACAGTCCTGGAGGCCAGTGCTGGGCAAGAATGTGCATTTCTGGGGAGGAAGGTGAGCCTTCCTTTCCCAGATTGCGCAATGCAGCCTTGGTGAAGGCAGAGCCCAGGCCAAGGTTGGCCCGACTCGCCAACGGGAAACTGAAAGAAACTAAGACAGTAAATGCATGGCGACACTAAGTGATAGCAGAAGTGATTGAAAGTGCATGCAAAACATGAATGAAATATTCAGCAAACAAATCAACATGCATGTGGGTGAGGCAGTTCGTCGATTGGGAAAACATCCGTGCAAAACAGTTTCATGCATGCGACAGCAGTGAGATAGAAACGAAAAATGAAACAAAGCTAGGACAAGCTAGTATACATGTAAACGACAACAAGCATTCAAAGAAATCAAGCAAACAATGCTCACATAAGCAAATACACAAAAAGCGACAAAAACATTGAAAAAGACAAGTTGAGGCCACTTACCCATTAGTAGCTGAGCCGGATGTGTCGAAGATTCTTGGATTTGTTGTGGGATGTCAGAGCTCCAACATCTATGTGAATGAATGAGCTCTAATGTGTCGAATAAATAAGTTTGGTCTCATGACGTGCATGCCACAAATTTAGGAAAAGGCGACACTTGGAGGGAAACTTCTAAGACAACTTTGCATGTAACCCCTGCTGCTAAAAATAGCTTCTTGAATCATGGGATGCCTTTTGCATGTTGTCTCTTGCTATTTCGGGAAGATAAATTCATGCATGCATCCAAGTCAAGTTTCCTCAGTCTTGGGTGGAACTGGTCAACCGGACTTTTCATGCATGTAGTTGCTCAACTGCTTAGGAAAAAAGCGCATTCTTGACTGGGAGCTAGGCTGACTGCCCAGGAGGATTGCACAATTTCTGGGCAGAGCAGCTGACTGCTGCCTAGATTTGCGCAAATCTTGGACTGAGAATTCCTGCTGGGGAAAGTTGCACAAATCCTGTTGGGAGTGTTGGCTGGCAGGATTGCTCAATCCTGGAGCCCAGCAGGCTACCAAAGAGGATTGCGCAATTTCTGGAGGGAAGGTTGGCTGCCCCCCAGAAATGCGCAATTTTCAAGGGGAAGCTACTCATCCTACAACTTGACCAAGTCTGGGTGAACATCCCATGAGGGGAATGGATCAACTGTGATCGACGGGCTACCTTTGTGCGAGGAAAACACTGAAGCTTAAGTATTTGACGAAGCAAGACAAAGTGTTGTGGAAGGTTGGTAGGAAGGCTCCAAAACAGGTTAAGGCAAAATTTTGGAGGGTGGTTGTAGCCACTACAACAACTTCCATGTGCACATTGAGATGGGAGATGATGGGAGGTATAGCACGACCTACATCAGTATCGTTATCTTTTAGAGGGAGTTTGTTTCTCCTCTCACACTATTAAAATATGTCATGTATGTTTCAAGATTGAAGAAGAATTTGGTTTCAGTTGCCATGTTGGAGAATTGTGGCTATGGTGTGATATTTAGAAAGGGAAAGGATTTCCTTCGTCACATAGCCTTAGGACAAGTGAAGCGGATCGAGGTTCAGGTGAAGAACCTCTACAAATTGGATGTAGAAGACTACGCTGCTTTGAGCAGTAAAGCAGAGAAGGTGCAAAGATGAGACATCAATGAGTTGTAGCATAGAATATTGGGTCACTTGCACCATAGATCTTTGAAGATCATGCAAAAAAATTATACAGGAATTCCCAAGGGTACACTAGAGAAGAGAGACACATGCAAAGGGTGTACATTAGGGAAGTACACCAAAGCTTCCTTTCATGATAAAGATAGTCAAGTGCAAGTGATCCTTGATCGATTTCACTCAGATGTGTGTGGATCGTTCTCTACAGCATCCACGACCAAGCACATGTATTACGTAATATTTGTTGATGATTTTTCTCGTAAGTGTTGGATTTTCTTCATGCAGAAGAAAGATCAAACATTCACTAAATTTTGAGAATTCAAAGCACTTGTCGAGAAATATACAGGGCCCAGGAAAGTTAAATCTCTCAGAAGCAATAACGGTGGAGAATATGTGTCGAATGAATTCAAGAACTTATGTGCATCAGAAGGCATTCGATGGGAGTTAATAACACCTCATAACCCACAGAAAAATGGGGTGGTTGAAAGGAAGAACATAAGCATTGTGAGAGCGGCACGAGCGATGTTACATGATCAGGGCCTATAGTTGCACTTATGGGCTGAATAATGCAACACAACTATTTATTGGCAGAACAAATGCCCTCATCGAAATCTCAGGATGAGTACACCAGAAGAAGCCTTTTTAGGTAAGAAACCAGATGTGACACACTTCAGGATCTTTGGTTCATCAATCTACTGTCATGTTACCAAGGATGCACGGAAAAATCTAGAGCCAATAACTGATTTGGGCATATTTGTGGGGTACACTAATACACCTCACAACTATCAGGTGTACCTACCACCCAACAGGATGAGAGTGGCTTGTATAGATGTGAATTTCGATGAAGAGAAGGCCATGAGATGTTCCCTTGAGAGGGAGCTTCAGTGACATGTAGATGAGGATATTTTATCTCCAAGGAGGAACCTCAGGATGATGTGGAGTAGCCACATGCAAAGGAGTCGAGAGTGGAGGCACCCACTCATGAAGAGACTTCCAGAGATGGAAGGAAGTGCACCAGAGAAGCTGACAAATTGATGCATGATGCTAGAGATAATGTGGGAGAACCCACATCACAACACAGGCAGAGGAGGTCACTAGATTAGTACATTGGCTACATGGCTCTAATGAGCGAGAGTGTAGATATTGAGTCATCCTCATTCGAGGAAGCAATGCGACAACTAGTATGGGTTGATGCCATGATTGAGGAGTATGACTCCATTATCAGAAATAGGGTTTGGGAAGCATCCCAAGACCAGCAGACAAGTCAATGGTGAGTTCTAGATGGCTTTACAAGGTAAAGCAAGCAGCAGATGGGAGTGTGGAGAAACACAAGACCAGATTTGTGGCCAGAGAGTTCTCTCGGGTGGAGGGAATTTATTACGAGGAGACCTTTTCTCCAGTAGAAAGGTACTCTTCAATCAAATATATTCTAGCACTGTCAGCGTAGATGGGATGGAAGATACATCAGATGGATGTGAAGACAACATTCCTTAACGGTATGATTGAGGAAGAGGTGTATATTGAGCAGCTAGAAGGATTTGAGACCTTCAACAGAGAGTCACATGTGTGCAGACTCAAGTGAGCGTTGTATGGACTAAAACAAGCACCCCATGCTTGGTACACCAGAATTGATAGTTATTTCATTGGGTTGGGCTTCACCAAAAGTGAATCAAATGCAAACCTTTACCATATTTTGGTTGAAGGTAAATTGTTAATTATAGTATTATATGTTGATGATTTGATTCTAATAGGTCATGAGAAGCTGATAAAATATTGCAAAGAGGATTGTGCAAGAGAATTCAAGATGAAGGACCTGGGGCTCATGCATTACTTTCTTGGTATGGAAGTATGGCAAGGATATGAGGAACTGTTTGTCTCTTAGGGAAAGTATGCCAACGAGATATTGAAGAAGTTCCATATGGAGAGGAGCAAACCCATGGAGACCCCTCTAGCAGGTAATCGGAGGAAGAAAGATGCTACTTCATGTGAAGTAGTGGAGGCTACTATTTATAGACATCTTGTGGGTTCACTTATGTATTTGGTGAACAAACAACCAAACATGTGTTTTGCAGTTAACCAGCTTAGTCAAGCCATGGTTAAGCCAACAAAACTTTATTGGAAGGCAGCTAAACATGTGTTGACATACCTCAGAAGCCCCACTCAGTTTGGTCTTTGGTACAGATGGAAAAAGGGAGTGAAGCTTCAAGGCTTCATAGATGCAAATTGGGCAGGGAGTCTATCCGACAGAAAGAGAACATCGAGGGGAATCTTCAGCATTGGGTAACCATCAGTTTCTTGGTACAACATGAAGCAGAGATCAATTGCACTTAGTTCAGCAGAAGCAGAGTCAATGGTTACTAGTCAAGCAACTTATGAGGCTATCAAGATGAGGAAGATCCTTGTTGGGTTATTTGGTCAGCAGATGGATCCTGCAGTGATTTACTGTGACAATCAGAGTTGCATCAGAATATCTGAGAATCCAATTTTTCATGATCAGTCCAAGAATATCGACATCTGGTATCACCATCTACAAGATTGTGTGCAGAGGAGAATCATGTTGTTGGAGTACATTCTGATAGAGGAGCAGGTGCATATATTTTGACAAAGGAATTGTCAAGATGCAAATTTGATTTTCACAGAGGCAAGATTGGGTTAGCAAATAATCCCTTTCTTGTTGAGAGGGAGTGTTGAAAATACGAACAAGAAATGTTAAAAATAGCATCAAGAAAAATCCTAATTTAATTTATCCTTGAAATAATTTGGGAATAAAATTGTAATTCCATATATCATGACAACTTGTAATAGCTAACTAAGTTAATTTGACTTATTTGGCTCAATTAATTCAAGTTGAGGGTCTAACTAGAGTCATGTAAAGTGTCTTCTACAATTACGAACACCAGTTTAGTTTATTTTGAATTGTAATTATTTAATCAAGTGTAACTAAGTTAAATTAAATTAAACTAGTTCCAACTGATGGAGTGATTAGTGGGGGATCCAATAGTGGTGTGTAACATGCAATAGTGGGGTGTAACCAACACTGCTCAACCAGTAAACTGAAGATTCACTCATAATTAACTCATGCATGTTAGATCATAGAAAGACCCAGTTGAGATTGGAGTTCATGGGCAGTGTACTAACAATTGTATAATCATCCGAAATGTACATGTGGTGCACGAAATCAGAGGAAGGCCTATGATGGATTTCGTGGTTATGGATGAGGAATTTCCCAATTAAATATGGGCTAATTCCATAGGAAACTATGCAAGGAAATAGGAGCTTAGCAGACAACAAATTTGGGTAAGTATTCGCTGGAGCTTGTTTATGAAGCAGTGAGATAGATTGAGATAACGTAGAGGTTGCTTGGGCTTGAGAAAAGAATTATAAGCTTCTCATATTTTATGATTAATGCAATATACCTATAACAGGGGTTTTTAGTTGTGGCTTTCCCCAAAAAATTATTGTGTTATGTGTGATTGAAATATTTCTCTTTTATGCCTCGTGATTTCGTCGATCGTTTATTGATCCGAACTTAAACAGGAACTCAACAACTTACAAATATAATCATAAACATAGAGATGCAGCAAAAAAAACTTCATTTCATTAAAATAAAATTACTGAATTATGCTTACAAACAAAATGGAAATAATATAGCTCAGACGATGGTAGCTTATCTATGAGAAGAGATGTGGCGTCTACATGCCTCTAAGTTATGTTACAATGAAGCTCAAGGGCCTATTTCTTATTAGAAAACATGATAAAACAATAAACAACCAAAACCCCAACCCCAGGAGATGTAAAACCAAGAGTTTGTGGGCCTTGTTGGGGTTAGATGGGCAGCCAACCTCCCGGGCTCATAACTTGGTCATATTATCTTTGTTTTGTGCATACGATACCTTGTCGGAAAGGTCTCTCTGAGTACTATAGGTTTCGCCATAGGCCCTTTCCTACAGCAATGGGCCTGCCATAGACCCCAAATTACTAAACTATGCTTACAAACAGAATGGAAATAAGATAGCTCATGCGATGGTAGCTTATCTCTGAGAAGAGATGTGGTGGCTACATGCCTCTAAGTTGTGTTACAATGAGGCTCAAGGGCATTTTATTATTGGAAAACATGAAAAAACCCTAGACTACTAGAACTTAACCCCTGAAGATGTAACACCAAGAGTTTGTGGGCTCTGTTGGGGTTAGTTGGGCAGCCAACTTCCTAGAGTCATAACTTGGTCATATTATCTTTGTTTTGCGTGTATGATACCTTGTTGGAAAGGTATCTCTGAGTACTACAAGTTTTGCCATATGCAGACCCCAAAAAAACGTTGTTTAGGGGGTCAAAACTACTTTGGAATTTCAAGACCCGAAAAATTGCTAAAAATAGTAAATGTTGAAATGAACAAGGAAACAAATGAAACTGACTGGGGGGTCTAGGTGGAATAGGTGGGTGGCCACCAATATCCACCTGGATCATTCCTCCCCCCTTATGAAGCAATGGTCCCCATTGTGTGTAGAGCCTCCATGAGGTGAAAAAATTTCTATTGAACCCGATCCTTGGTGAACCACTTTCCCTAGTGAAGGAGTTGGCCTACTTTGACAACTCGATATAGTTGTATCCTCTGTTGGCAAGTGTTCTTTATCTGTGTATCCATGATCTGATCAGTTGTGGCATGTTCCATGCAGTCCGGGTTGAGTTATGTTGGTGTGAGTTGTTCTGCAATGTCATATGTGTCCAACAATGGTGGAAAGTATGGCCGAAGATGATCTACATTGAACATTGGGTGCAGACCAAGGAATGGTGGGATGCTGAGCTCGAAGGCATTTTCACTAACGAACTTGGTCATGGTGTATGGCCCATATCTGAGCAGGTGAAGCTTGCGGCGGAGTCCAGTAAGGTGCTCCTTCTGCAAATGTAGCCAAACTTTGTCACCCACCTTGAACTTATGCAACACTCGGTGTTGATCATGGCGCTACTTGTACTTAGCATTGGCTCTGTCCAATATACCATGGACCCGTTGGCAGATGTGTTGAATGTGCTTAATGAAGTTGTTATTCCTTTCATCTTTGAACTAAACGTGAGCCGAATCTACCTGAATGGATGCAAATGGTATGGTCGCATCAATGGGGCATAACGGCTGAAATCCCAGCCCTACTTGAAAGGGGTTATGGCCTGTTGAGTTATGGATAGATCTCATCTTACGTGTGTGGATGATTTGAGTTGTACATGCACAGAATGTGTACGATCATCCTATTGAAAACCTCTATTTGGCCACTAGTTTGGGGATGGAAAGTCATGGACTTAGTAAGTTTTGTATCCAACATCGACTAAAGACTTGACGAAAATGCACTCGGGAATCTATTGTCCCGATCTGAGACAATGGACTGTGGGATCCCAAAGTGTACCCATACTCCCAAGATTTCATTCATATTCTATCTAAATTAGTCCTGATGATGGACCCTCTTTGGGGTTTGAAACGTCGACAGAGTGAACACATAACTGTGGATAATCCGGATCATGCCATTGTACCCATACTCGCTGAAAGAAGAGCTTAGTAGTGGCCTCTGTTGTGATACTCTTCTTGCAGGCCGCCATGACGGTCATCTTAAAGAATCTGTTGACGACCACGAAAATGAAATCATTATTGTGCTTAGTAGAAGGAAGGCTTGACATGTAATCCATGGAGACAGATTCTCAAGGTTGGCTAGGAGTAGGTAGAGGAGTATACATGCCTTGCTTCTTGATGGTTGGTTTGGAAATGGCGCAAGCAGTGCAGGATCTAATGTACTTCCCAACATCCTAACGAAGTTTCGGCCAATAAAAATACTTCTGCAATACCGCCATTGTTTTCTCTACTCCGAAATGTCTAGCGACCCGACTGTAGTGTGCCTCCCAAATCATCTTGGCACACTCACTTGAAGGAACACATATGTGTCCCAGGTGGCATAACAGTGCATCCTGAAGGTGAAAATTTGGAACTTGCTTCCCTTCCAAGAGTGTCTGGTATATGTTGTTGAATTCTGGATCGCTCTTGTAAAGATGCGGCCACCCCAATGTCTCGTGCCCACAGGAGTCGAGCACAGTGATCAATGCCATGACTGGTGGTCGGCTGAGGCAATCAACAACATTATTGGTGTTGCCCTTCTTATACTTAATGTTCAAATGGAACTGTTGCAAATAGGTGGACCATTTTTTATGGCAATCATTATGTAACTTCCCTTGTGTTTGTATGAACTGTAGAGGTCAGTGGTCTATGCGGATGACCATTTCCTTCCCCGAAATGTAATGCTTCCATTAACAACATCCCTGCACAATGGAATACATTTCTTTGTCGTAAGTGGGATAGTTTTGGACTGTGTCTAAAAATGTCTCACTATGGTAAGCCACTAGATACCTATGCTGAGTAAGAACCACACCAATAGCATAATCAGAGGCATCTGTCTCAATCTCAAGTGGTTGTTGCAGGTCTAGTAATGTGAGCACTGGTGCAGAACATAGACGAGTCTTCAACTCGGAGAATGATTATTGTTGGGTTTCCAACCAAAAAAACTTTGCTTTCGCTCCTCCCTTGGTGACTTGACTTAAAGTCCAAGTGATATGAGAGAACCCCAACATGAACCTACGATAGAAATTAGCAAGACCCAAAAAGCTACGGAGCTCTATTAGAGTGGTTGGAGTTGGCCAATCCCAAATGACTTGTATCTTGGATGGGTCCACATGTACACCCTACTCATCAATGATGTACCCAAGATATTGAACCTGGGTCGGGCCAAAGGTGCATGCATTTCTCCAAGTTAGCACACAACTTGTGTTGGCGGAGGGTTTGAAGGACCTATCGAATATGGTGGAGGTGCTCTTCCCATCTCTAGCTAAAGATCAAGATGTCATCTAAATACACCACCATGAATGCATTGGTGAAGGGTCACAAGATGTCACCCATTAGTCTCATGAAGGTTGCAGGGACATTCGTCAATCTAAACGACATGAAAACCCATTCGAAAAGGCCCTCCTTGGATTTGAAGGTAGTCTTCCACACATTGGAGGGTTTGATAGGCACGTGGTGATAACCTGACTTCAATTCAATCTTGTTGAAATATTTGGCCCCCTAGATCTAGTCCAGAAGGTCATTAATCCACGAGATTGGGTACCTATTCCACGCAGTGATCTTTTTCAGTGCCTGATAGTCAATACAGAACCTCCAGGTTCCATCCTTCTTCTGTACCAATAACATGAGGCTCCCACAAGGTGATGAGTTTGGCTTGATGTGCCCTTTTTGCAATAGTTCTTGAATCGACCTCTTGATCTCATCGTTTTCTAGAACATAGCATCAATATATTGGTCCATTGGGAAGCGGCGCGCCTAGGGTTAGATCGATGGAGTGCTTGACCTGACAGTGCAGAGGTAGCCCTGTGGGTGAGGTGAAAATATCATTGTACTCCTCCATGACCTTGTCCATTTGTTCCTGTTGTGTAGAGGATCCCTTTGTGGAAGCCGTGGCCACAACCTTTTTCTTGCCTTGGGCATGAATCATAAGGAAAACAAATTTCCTAGTCTGGGAAATAATCTTACTGTATTGCTTTGCAGTGATCAAAGAGATGGCAGTAGGTGGGGCTACCTCCAGTATCATGTACAACTTATTAGCCAAAGTAATAATCACAGAGTGAGGTCTAAACTCATATACAACATGTCGCTTCCACAAGTATGGTTGTCCTAAAAATACATCACAAACTTCAAGAGGAGCAACGTCACATAGTACCTCATTTTTGAAGGGCTTGATGTTGTAGGGAAGGTGACATTGTTGGCTGACATGAAGATCTCATCCTTGGTGAATCCACCTGATGGTGTACGTTTGTGGATGTGCTATAGTCTTTAGGCCCAGCCGCTTCCCACTGTTAATAATGAACTGCAACGGAGAACCCTTCACCCACATATGTGAGTGGAAGAGGCGTTCCCCCTCCTCTGGATCTTCAGGCTCAATCTTCTGGATCTTGGTGGTGGCCATAGTGGCACTAGGCTCCACATTAATGATTTGCTTCCCTTTATCAGCTCCCTTATCGGGTTCTGGTTTAGAGTTGGAACCTGCGTCTGATTCAAAAGTCTTCAGCTCATCCACCAATGACTACTTGGACCGACACTCACTTGTATTGTGAGTGGATCTCTTATGGAACTCACACCATTTTCCCGTGTCCTTATTCATCTTTGGGGTGTTTTTCTTTGCTTGTGGCTTCTATGGGCTGTCCTTGGTAACGTCGCCTTGGCTTGGTCCTTTTTTCTGTGGTTTGGGGGCGCCTTTTCCGTGCTTTGGATTTGCAGATCCAAAGTTTTGCTTCTTCTGTTTAAACTTCTGCTCAATCTTGACAGCGTACCGATACACCGTTTCGAGCGAGGAAATGTCGAGGAACTCATTCTCGTCCTAGATGTACTTTTGTAGATAGCCGCAATACTTGAGCACCAAATGTTGCTCAGTATCCTTGATACCCAACTTTGTGTGAAGGGTATGGAAATTATTTGTGAACTTTGGCACATCTTGGTCCCTTCCTTGTTGTAGCGTGGTCCACTTTATGTATTTGTCTTCATAGCTCCCGACAGGGTAATATTGTTCCTTGATGGCATCTCAGAAAGAATTCCAAGTGGGTGTGGTTGAAAACAGTGAGGGTTCACTCTCGTCCTTTTGTTCACAGTAGGTTTCCCACCAATCCGTGACATATGGGGTAGCTTTAAGAAGTGCAAAAGTAATATTCTCTGATTGGCAAAGTCATGAACTAAAAAATATCCTTCCAATAGATTTAACCATTTATCTATGCGTCTTCATCTATAAGGCCTTCGAATATGTGAATATCGAAGTTAACTTGTACCTTAAAAGGAGTGGCGCCTCAAGAGTGGTTGTTGAATGAAGATGCATCGCCTGTGGGTAGTCATCAAAGGATCTAGGCAAAGTTATCCATTATTGTGTCCCTCTGTCACTCGAGGGATTCCTGGAGCAACATTTTAAAAGGATCTCTTGCCCCCTCATATTTCTTTTCTTCCACCATGGGAGGTCGTCGGGTTTTGCGAGACTGATCTTGCAATGGTTTAATCAGATCAAGCCCTAACTCCTTATACCCTAACCTCGTTGGGGACGTGCAAAGAGAAATAAATAAAGAGAAAAATGCTCTAATACCACTGATCCGAACTTAAACAGGAATGCAAAAACTTAAATATATAATCATAAACACAAAGATGCAGCAGAAAAACACTTCATTTCATTAATAGAAAATTATTGAACTATGCTTACAAACAGAATGGAAATAAGATAGCTTGGGCGATGATATCTTATCTCTGAGAAGAGATGTGGAAGCTACATGCCTCTGAACTGTGTTACAATGAGGCTCAAGGGCCTATTTATTATTGGAAAACATTAGAAAACCCTAACCCCAGGAGATGTAACACCAAGAGTTTGTGGGCCCCATTGGGGTTAGTTGGGCAGCCAACTTCCCGGGGTCGTAACTTGGTCATATTAGCTTTGTTTGGCGCGTACGATAACTTGTTGGAAAGGTCATTTAGGGGGTCAAAACTGCTCTAGAAGTTCAAGACCCGAAAAAACTGCTAAAGATAGTAAATGTTGAAATGAACAAGGAAACAGATGAAATTGACTGGGGGGTCTAGGTGGAATAGGTGGGTGGCCACCAATATCCACCTATATCATTCCTCCCCCATTGCATGTAGAGCCTCCATGTGATGAGGAAAATTCTATTGAACCTGGTCCCTGGTGAACCACTTGCCTTGGTGAAGGAGTTGGCCTACTTTGACAACTTGATATAGTTGTATCCTCCATTGGCGACTGTTCTTGATCTGCATGTCCATGATCTGATCAGTTGTGGCCTGTTCCATGTTGTCTGGGCTGAGCTTTATTGGTATGAGTTGTTCTACAATGTTAGATGTGTCCAACAATGGTGGAAAGTATGGTCGAAGGCGATCTACATTGAACACTGGGTGCAGACCAAGGAACGTTGGGATACTGAGCTCGAAGACATTGTCACTGATGGCCTTGGTGATGGTGTATGGCCCATATCGGAGCGAGCGAAGCTTTCAATGAGATCCAGCAAGGCGCTCCTTCTGCAAATGTAGCTAAACTTTGTCGCCCACCTGGAACTTGTGCGACACTCGGTGTTGATCATAGCGCTGCATTAGCTCTGTCCAATATATCATGGACCTGCTAGCGGATGTGTTGAATGCGCTCAATGAAGTTGTTAGCCCTTTCATCTTGAGACTAAACGTGAGTCGAGTCTACCTGAGAGGCTACAAATGGTATGGCCATATCAGTGAGGCATAATGGTTGAAATCCCAACCCTACCTGAAAGGAGTTGTGGCCTATTAAGTTGTGGAGAGCTTTGTTGTAGCTGTGTTGGACATAGGGGAGAATTTCATCCCACGTGCATGGATGCTTCGAGCTATACATGCGTAGAATGTGTACGATCATCCTGTTGACAACCTCTGTTTGGCCATCAGTTTGGGGATGGAAAGTCGTGGACTTAGTAAGTTTTATATCTATCATCGACCAGAGACTTGGCCAAAATGCACTCAGGAATTTTTTGTCCCGACCTGAGATAATGGACTGTGGGATCCCAAAGTGTACCCATACTCGCTCAAAGAAGAGCTTAGCAGTGGCCTCTGATGTGATACTCTTCTTCCAGGCTACCATGATGGCCATCTTAGAGAATATGTTGACAACCATGAAAATGCAATCGTTGTCATGCTTAGTAGAAGGAAGGCCTGACATGTAATCCATGGAGACAGATTCCCAAGGTCGGTTAGGAGTAGGTAGAGGAGTATACAGGCCTTACTTCTTGATGGTTGATTTGGAAATGGCGCAGGCAGTGCAATATCTAACGTAGTTCCCAACATCCTGATGAAGTTTCGGCCAATAAAAATACTTCTATAATATTGCTACTATTTTCTATATTCTGAAATGTCCAGTGACCCGACTGTAGTGCACCTCCCAAATCATCTTGGCACGCTCACTTGAAGGAACACGGATGTGTCCTAGGTGGCATAACAGTTCATCTTGAAGGTGAAAATTTGGAACTTTCTTCCCTTCCAGGAGTGTCTGGTATATGCTGCCGAATTTTGGATCGCTCTTGTAAAGATGCGATCACCCCCATGTCTCGTGCCCACGAGAGTTGAGCATAGTGATCAGCGCCATGACGGTGGTCGATTAAGGCAATCAACAACATTATTGGTGTTTCCCTTCTTAAACAATGTAAACTTTGAAACGGTAACTATAAACTCAAAACGGGAACTCTAGCCAAAAAACCATGAAAAACAGTGCTAAAAATGAAAAGTGTTGACCCTTGAATAACACTTTTTTTCTAGGGTACATTTTCAACTTTTTAAAAATGGCAGTGAAAACTAATTTTTTGTGCAAAAATTGTGCAAAAAACCCCATGAAAACGAAAAGTGTTCATGCTGGAATAACATTTTTTTCTAGGGTAAATTTTCAACATGTTCTTTTTTTTGCTAATGCAAGAGTTGGACCTTCAATTTCATTAATCAGCCTATAAAGTACATAAAATACATCAATTCTCACATGGTCATTGACCATGGAGAGATCTCATCAAAACCTGAAACCGGGCTCAAAACACAAGCCCCCCTCCCTACAACCAAACCTTACATCTTTCAAAAGAAAATTACAAGAGTCTAGAAATGGACCCAAAAAGAAACAACAGTTGCAAAAATATAAAGGTTTCGCATCCTCCTAACTTCTTAACCCGAGAATCAGTGGCCTGAGTGAAAAGTCTCTTGGCACCAAGGACATACACTTCCTGCCAAATCCGAACTTGCCCCTTTAATCTCAACCGTTGAACCTCTCCATTCGATCCAACGACTATGGACAAAATCGCTATGATAAGTAGCACGCCGTTTACCACAAGGACCCGCAGACATGCACGGTCAATCTCATCCGTTGATCTGCTCTGTGAGATCCAACGGCTAAGACTAATATCGCACCCGCCTACATACGCGGACATTAGCATGCGATGAGGGCGGTATTCCTCCTGACCCCACCACCACGTGGAGCACCCTGAGTGGAATCGCTCCCGAAAAGGAAATACCACTTCCCGCTTGTGAGGGCCACGATCACCGGAAAACCATTCAAGCCGCGGTAAAGTGAGCCAAACGGAAAAACCTCTAGTTTCGCGGCCTCCGAGTGTCCCCGGCTCCCGACCATTCACTGCGTCCATCCTCCTTGACCCGATGTGTATTGAAGCAGCCGCCATCCTTCCTATTATCCACAAAACCAAATCGTCCTCGCTGTTGCAACTGGAAACTACAGTGAACATATTAACCTGGGATTCGCCGGTTGACCACTGCAAGCCACTCTCAAAAGACCCGATTGTGAGCAGCCCTCTAAACAAACAACTGCTAGTCAGTTGTACCTGCCTCCATGGCTCTTTTAAGGAACACTATCTTATCTTCATCTGCTTGGTTTTGACACTCCGTTTTTAATCTGTTTCGAGGGAGCTCTTGCCAGTTCATCGCCACCCTATTATCTGTGCAGATCACTCCTTGATTGGCAAGCAAATCTGCTAGTTTATTGGCCTTTCTTCGCACGTTTCAATATGTTTTAAAAATGGCAGTGAAAACCAATTTTTTGTGCAAAAAATGTACAAAAAACACCCTGAAAACGAAAAGTGTTGATGCTGAAATAACACTTTTTTTCTAAGGTAAATTTTCAACATGCGTTGATGAAATAATGGGATAAATTTTCAACACTTTGAAATAATGGCATAAAATATTTTATCACGACTCCGAAAAACATTAAAATTTCAAAAGAATAATGAAAACATAAAATTAAAAATTAAAACAATGAAAAAAACAAAATGTTAAAAAAATAACAAAACTTAAATAAAAATATACATTAAAAACAAAATAAAAAATCTAGAAATAAAAAACAAAACAAAAAAATCAAATATATAAAAAAGAGAAGACAAAAAAAAAAAAAAAAAAAAAAATCAAACATAAATATAAAGTTAAAAACAAAACAAAAATATTAAAAAAAAACAAATCAATCATAAAAATGTTAAAAAGAAAAACAATATTAACCTATAAAATAAAAATTCAAAATTCAAAAAAAATAAAAACTAAAAAAATATATAAAGAAATAAATAATAAGAAAAACATATTTAAAAATAAATAAATAAATTATTTAGCAAACGACAATGAAAAAAAAACTATAAAATTAAGTAAATAAAAATACACAAATTTAAAAAACCATTAAAAATTTTAAAACTTAAAAAAAAAAATAGATTTAAAAGAAAAAATAAATAAATAAATTAGATTAAAAATATTTTTAAAAAAACCTAAACAAAAAATACTCAAATTTAAAAAGAAAAAACAAAATAACAATTAAAATTTTAAAATCATATATATATTTTCAAGTTTCAAAAAAAGAAAATGGGCGGCGGAGCTGCGTGCAGCTCGGCCGCCGGGCAGCCGAAGTCCAATCGAACTTCGGCTGTTCGGCACCTCGTGGGGGCACAAATTATTTTATTTTTTTTAAAGCTTGAATATATATATATATATATATATATATATATATATATTAAATTTTAATAGTTTTTTTGTCTTTTTTTTAATTTGAGTTTTTTTTATGTTTTTTTTAATCTAAGTTTAGTGGTTTTTTAATTTTTTTTTCGATTTTTTTTTGTTAATTTTTCTAGATTTTTTTTTTAAATCTAGTTTGTTTGTTTTTTTTTTTTTTTTTTTTAGTTTTTTGTTAATGGTTTTTCAAAATTTTCTATTTTTATTTACTTATTTTTAGAGGTGTTTTTTTAAATCATTTTTTTATGGTTTACAAAATAATTTTTTTTTACATTTTTTTTTTTTGTCATTTTTTATATATGTTTTTATATTTGTATTTTTAAGTAATCAACATTTAAAAAGAGAGAAATAAGACAACAAGAACTTTGTTAAGTAATCATGATTTCAAAAAAAATTGGGCATAAAAAATTTTGTATCAAAAAATGTAACATTTAAAAAAAAATATCTACACTCAATACATTAAAAGATTTAAAGTGTCAAAAATAAGCCTTCTAAAAAAATGGGTTGATGATACATCAACACGTTTCAAATCAGCATGAAAATCACTAACATTTAAAAAGAAATATTTATATTTGATACAGAAGAAAATTTAAAGTGTCAAAAATATGCTCCAAAAACAAAAGTGTATTTTGCATCACTATTTTTTAAAATTGGTTGACTTTTTTGCTACCTCAATTAAACGGGTAATTATATCAGTTCACGTTTCAAAGTTTACATTGTTCTTATACTTAATGTTCAAATGGAACTGTTGCAAATAGGTGGACCATTTCTGATGGCGATCGTTTTGTAACTTCCCTTGTGTCTGTATGAACTGTAGAGGTCGGTGGTCTATGTGGATGATCGTTTCCTTCCCCATAATGTAATGCTTCCATTGACGGCAAGCCTGCACAATGGAATACATTTCTTTGTCGTAAGTGGGGTACTTTCGGACTGTGTCTGAAAGTGTCTCACTGTGGTAAGCCACTGGATGCCCATGCTGAGTAAGAACCGCACCAATAGCATAGTCGGAGGCATATGTCTCAATCTCAAATGGTTGTTGCAGGTCTAGTAATGTGAGCATTGGTGCAGAACAAAGGCGATTCTTCAACTCAGAGAACGCTTGTTGTTGGGTTTCCAACCAAAAAAACTTTTATTTCACTCCGCCCTTGGTGACTTGACTTAAAGGCCAAGTGATATGAGAGAACCCCAACACGAACCTACAGTAAAAATTTGCAAGATCCAAAAGGTTGTGGAGCTCTA
Organism: Pinus tabuliformis; assembly: GCA_031772625.1. Classification (NCBI taxonomy): domain Eukaryota; kingdom Viridiplantae; phylum Streptophyta; class Pinopsida; order Pinales; family Pinaceae; genus Pinus; species Pinus tabuliformis. The sequence goes on along the minus strand of CM062818.1, from coordinate 240,846,053 downwards.
TTAGAGTGGTTGGGGATGGCCAATCCTGAATGACTTGTATCTTGGATGCCCCACGTACACCATGCCCATCAATGATGTATCCCATATATTGAACATGGGTCAGGCCAAAGGTTCATTTCTCGAAGGTAGCACACAGCTTGTGTTGGCGCAAGGTTTGAAGGACCTATCGAATATGGTGGATGTTCTCTTCCCAACTATGGTTGAAGATCAAGATGTCATCTAAATACACCACCATGAATGCATTGTTGAAGGGTCGCAAGATGTCGTCCATCAGTCTCATGAAGGTTGTAGGGGTGTTCATCAATTCGAACAGCATGACCAACTATTCGAAAAGGCCCTCCTTGGATTTGAAGGTAGTCTTCCACACATCAGAGGGTTTGAAAGGAACCTAGTGATAACCTGACTTTGAGTCAATCTTATTGAAATATTCGGCCCCCTTAAGCTAGTCCATAAAGTCATCAATCTGCTACCTATTTCGGACAGTGATCTTGTTTAGTGCCTAATAGTTAATATAGAGCCTCCAAGTCCCATCCTTCTTCTATACCAATACAATTGGGCTCCCACAAGGTGATGAGTTTAGCCTAATGTACCCTTTTTACAATAGTTCTTGAATTTTCCTCTTGATCTCATTGTTCTCCAGAACAGAGTGTCGATAGATCGATCCATTGGGCAGCGGTGCACCCGGGGTCAGATTGATGGAGTGCTTTACCTGGCAGTGCATAGGTACCCCTATGGGTGAGGTGAAAATATCCCTGTACTCCTCCATAACCTTGTCCATATGTTGCTACTGTGTATAGGAGCCCTGCCTGCAAGCCGTGGTCACAACCTTCTTTTTTCCTTGGGGGTGAATCATAAGGAAAACAAATTTCCTAGTGTGGGAAATGATCTTATTGCATTGCTTTGAAGTGATCAAAGAGATGGCGGTAGGCAGGGCTACCTCCAGTATCCTGTACAACTTATTAGCCAAAGTAATAATCACAAATCAAGGTCTAGACTCATATACAACATGTCGCTTCCACAAGTATGGTTGTCCTAACAATACATCACAATCTTCAAGAGGAGCAACGTCACACAGTACCTCATCTGTGAAGGGCTTGATGTTGTAGGAAAGGAAACACTGTTGGTTGACACGAAGATCTCGTCCTTGGTGAATCCACCTGATGGTGTACGATTGTGGATGTGTTATAGACTTTAGTTTCAACCGCGTCACGACCTATGTTGAAATGAGTTCGATTTGGCTCCTTTTGTCGACAATGAACTGCAACGGAGAACCCTTCTCCCACATCTGTGAGTGGAAGAGGCGTTCCCCCTCCTCTAGATCCTTAAGCTCAATCTTCTGGATCTTAGTGGTGGCCATGGTGGCACGGGGCTCCACATCAATGATCTGCTTCCCTTTGTTATTTCCCTTATCGGGTTCTGATTCAAAGTCAGAACCTGCATCTGATTCGAAAGCATTCATCTCAGCCACCAGTGACTACTTGGACAGACACTCACTTGTATTGTGAGTGGAGCTCTTACAGAAGTCACACCATTTTCCCGTGTCCTTCTTCGTCTTTGGGGTGTTTTTCTTTGCGTGCGGCTTCGACAAGCTATCCTGGGTAGCCTTGCCTTGGCTTGGTCCTTTCTTTTGTGGTTTGGGGGCACCTTTTCCTTACGTTGGATTCGCATACCCAAAGTCCCACTTCTTATGTTTAAAATTTTGCTCAATATTGACAGTGTACTGATATGCCGTGCCGAGCAAGGAAATTTCCAACAACTCCATCTCGTCATGGATGTACTTGTGTAGATAACTGCGGTATTTGAGCACTAAATTTTGCTCAGTATCCTTGATACCCATCTTCGTGTGAAGGGTATGGAAAGCATTTGTGAACTCTGGCACATCTTGGTCCCTTCCCTACCGTAGCATGGTCCACTTTGTGTATTTGTCTTCATAGCTCCCGACGAGGTAATATTGTTCCTTGATGGCGTCTCAGAAAGAATTCCAAGCAAGTGCACTAAAAAAAACGAGGGTTCACTCTCGTCCTTTTGTTCACAGTAGGTTTCCCACCAATCCTTGACATGTGGGGTGGCTTTAAGAAGTGCAAAAGTAATATTTCCTGATTGGAAAAGTTATGAACTGAAAAATATCCTTCCAATAGATTTAACCATTTATCTACGTCTTCTGCATCTATTAGGCCTTCGAATATGGGAATATCAAAGTTAAATTGTACCTTAAAAGAAGTGGCACCTCCAGAGTGGCTGATGGATGAAGATGTGTCATCTTTGGGTAGTCGTTGAAGGATCTGGGAAAATTTATCTATCATCGCTTCTTTTTGTCACTCAAGGGCTTCCTCGAGCAACATTTTAAAAGGATCTATTGCCCCCTCGTCTTTCTTTTCTTCCGCCATGGGAGGTCGTCGGGTTTTGTGAGGTTAATCTTGCAATGGTTCAACTAGATCAAGCCCTAACTCCTTATACCCTGACCTCATTGGGGACATGTAAAGAAAAATAGAGAAAGAGCAGAATGCTCTGATACCATTGATCTGAACTTAAACAAGAACGCGACAACTTACAGATATATTCATAAACATAGATATGCAGCAGAAAAACACTTCATTTAATTAATATAAAATTACTGAACTATGCTTATAAACAGAATGGAAATAAGATAGCTCAGGCGATGGTAGCTTATCTTTGAGAAGAGTTGTGGTAGCTACATGCCTCTGAGTTGTGCTAAAATGAGGCTCAAGGGCTTATTTATTATTGGAAAACATGAGAAAACCCTAACCCCAGGAGATGTAACAACAAGAGTTTGTGGGCCTCATTGGGGTTAATTGGGCAGCCAACTTTCCGAGGTCGTAACTTGGTCATATTATCTCCATTTGGTGTGTACGATACCTTTTGGAAATCTCCCTCTAAGTACTATAGGTTTCTCCTTAGATCCCTGCCCACAGCCATGGGCCGACCGCAAACCCCAAAAAAACATCGTTTAGGGGGTCAAAACTGCTCTGGAAGTTCAGGACCCGAAAAACTACTAAAAATAGTAAATGTTGAAATGAACAAGGAAACAGATGAAACTAACTGGGGTTCTAGGTGGAATAGGCGGGTGGCTACCAATATCCACCTGGATCATTTATTGTTTCCGCTTATGAGTAGAGTATATTCAAGTCAATTGTTTTAGCATATTACAATCTATAGTTTGAATCTACAATGAATTTCTACATAGACAACACCTTTTTCATTGTAGAATTTCTACATAGGCAACACCTTTTTCATAAGGAAATGAAATGTCAATGGTAAGGCATAATGGACATAGCTTATATTTTATTTAAGCAAATACTCTAAGATATGGAAGCTTTGGATGAACAATTGCATTTTTAGTTTCTAACACATAAACACATACATAAAGTTGAATGGTAGAAATTGTGAAGTTTTTAAAGCTTAGAGAAATGATATTAATGCAGGAGCATCTTACCTCCAAGTCAAAATGTAATTTTACTAGAGTAGGTATCTTTTCATTACCGAGGGAGTTGGTTCCCTAAGATTGATTTCATTCTTTATTTTAATGTATAAACCTATGTTTTTATGAGAAATATTGTAATGAAATCTTCTCATTAAGAGATATTATCTTCTCATTAAGAGAGATTTCGAGAATATTAAGTGGTTTAGAGAGAATGAAGGATAGTTAGATTGGTGATAGATTTGAAAAGTTAAAATGTCCTAAGTTAGAGAGTATGGGTGATATTTTTATGGATCTAGGAGGAATTCTTGGATCTGAAACCGAATTGGTTTCAATCCTCCATGTACAAAAGTATTTTATGTAAATTATGAAACAAGTAGAAGAAAGAGGAGAAGGGTGGCCGAGAGGCTGAAGGGCCAAAATCAGGGTCATTGGAATGTAAATCTAGCCATGACAACAGAAGGTCTTATGTAAATATTTTAAGTTAATGAGGAAATTCTCTTTCGAACATTCATATTTTTGTGTGCATATGATAAAGCGCATATTTTTCTTGTTAATTATGTGAGTATGTGTAGGTGAGAAAGCTCAGGAGAGACAAACATTGTGAGACAATAACAATCCCCACAAACTCAGGAAAGATAGCTTGGCAGCATCTATAAAAGGATAGACTATTGGAAAAATCAGGAGAGATAGTCAAATGTCTATTAGAGTTGCAGAGATTTGGACAAAGCTCAGAAGCTCATGAGCGTTATAGCACTATTTACCAATCTTGGTAGATTTGATGCTCTGTTTATGGCCTAGGGAAACCCTTCCTTTCTAGACTTGGTCCAAATTCTAAAAAACAGTGTTTTACTTCCCATACGCTATTTTTCCATGTATAAAAAACATGTACACGCAGGTCGATCTATACCCAACCTGCGTATATGTGTTAAAACACTAAAAAATAAATAATATCCTTAAATTCAAACGAAGTTTATGGGTTTTACCTATTACTCACCTACTGTAGCCCGTGGCCCAATTGTTTCCCAGAAAAAAACAAAAAGCAAAAACAAACAAAAAAACAAAAAACAAACAAAAAAACAAAAACAAAAAAACTAATTTGGAGAAGTATAAATAAACCTCCATGGGAAGGCCTAAGGGGAGGAGAGATGATATATTGATATTATAGTTGATTACATCCCTAATCAAGTCTGAAGAAATCCATGTGCCTCCTGCACTCCCAAGTTATAGGAAACTTTTGTTTCCTTCTTTGAGATGTCCTTCATACCTTTTATGACATCCTTATGTATATCGATGGAGGAAGATTGTTGAGGCCTAAGCAGGACGGATCCAGAGAACAGTTCTGCTTGGAGCTGGAGGAAGACTCAGGTTGTAGTTTTCCACATTTCATTTAGCTTACATTAATAAAGAAATGTTGTTTTGTTCCTGATATTTATTGTGTTTATGCATTAATCTATGTTATGATTTGCTTATGAATCTTATGTTAATGCTCATTTTCTCACTTGCTTATATGATTTAACACCTATATCATGAACATGCTTTCTATTACTCTTGTTTTATATGCTTTGTTTGGATAAGTTACAGGTTTTAAAGGCATTGGAAGGAGCAGAGGGTTGGGACCCTACAGGATCGACCTCGAACATAGGACCTCCGGGTAATACCACTTCTTCCTACTTCAGTAGTTTAAGCATTTAGATTGTTTGTCTGTGTGTTTCTTTATGCTGTATGCCCTCTGCTTTGTTGGGGTTTTCAACCCAAGACCCTAGGGTGTTTCCACCCGCAACAGAATTGGCGACTCCATTGGGGAAAACATTCTTATTTTTCCTAGTTTGGGTTGTTTGTTCTTGATCAAGTTTTGTTTTCTTGATTTCTTGTTTTTACAGTGTCAGTGACTTATTGGCTTCCTAGGCATCAAGTATGATCTTTTGGATCAGGCCTTGATTTTTTATTTTTCTTAATTGAGCTTTTTATACGCATTTTTTTAGGGATACAGTAGCGTATACATGCTTGTTTCCTCAAATAGACTCGCGTATACACGAGTTTCCTGTGTTTGAAACGCGTGTGCATGCCTCTGTGCCTTTACACAGTCGCGTATACCTAATTTTGAATTGATTTTTCAAAATCTCTTGCCCAGTTAAGTCTGTTGCCTGGTGACTTTTGCTATTTTTTGGTCATTCACTGTCAGTAGAGCTCTGCTCTCTTGCAAGTTTTCAATTTCAAATCTTCTTCTCGATGAAAAACCTAGTTGACCTAGGATTTCTTTTTTAGTAAGGTTTCAGTTTGCATTTTGGGTTCAAGGCTTCTGTTAGAAGTTCTTGGTTGTTCTAGCTTTCCAAAACAAGAAATTGGTTTCAGTTTCGTTTATAACCAAACTTTCAAATTGCTTTTCTTTGCTTTCCTTTTTGGTTGACCTATTTTGTTTTTCATGGTTTTTGAGTGTCTCTTTGGCAATCTTGCGAATCTTTCTCGACATTCTGTCAGTTTGCTGAAGTTTTTTATACTACTATCAGATCAGTTAATGCAAGTTTGTAGTCCTTTCTCGTTTCAAGTCTCATTTTATTAATGAGTTGCATAACTTGCGAAGTTCTGGGACTCTTTATGCTTGTTTCTTGATCTTTGAAGTTTAGTAGTCTTTTGTGACCTCAAAAATTTCTTTGGGTTTTTAAAAGAAAAAGGCAAAAAACATAGCTTTTTCCTTTCTTTTTCTTTTCAAGTTTTTGTTTTTGGTTTCTTTTGTTTTGTTTTTGAGCAATTGTGAACTTTTTCAATTGGTTTTGCTTGGTTTTGAGGGAAATTTGTTATTGAATTTTTGCCCTCTTTATTTCAAGTTGGCTTATTTTTCCGAGGAAAAAATCAAAACCCAAGTTGGCTTATTGATCTTATAGAGTAGCACATTTGCTTTCTGGGACTCTTTATGCTTGTTTCTTGATCTTTGAAGTTTAGTAGTCTTTTGTGACCTCAAAAATTTCTTTGGGTTTTTAAAAGAAAAAGGCAAAAAACATATCTTTGCCTTTCTTTTTCTTTTCAAGTTTTTGTTTTATTTTTGAGCAATTGTGAACTTTTTCAATTGGTTTTGTTTGGTTTTGAGGGAAATTTGTTATTGAATTTTTGCCCTCTTTATTTCAGGTTGGTTTATTGACCTTATAGAGAAGCACATTTTCTTATTGTATGAGTATTCATAGGATATTGCATCATCATTTGAGTTTGCATTAGGTTAGTTTGCACAATAAGCATTTTTAGTCTTTTTGTTAGATTTTGAGTGTGTGTGGAGTGTTTCTGAAAAAGAAAAGAAAAATAATATTTTGCTTATATAATTTTTTCGTAGAACCAAGTAGAAATCCCTTTTCATCAAAAGAAAATAACTGCATGCATATAGTTAAGTTTCTATTGATTTCTTTTGCGTCGAAAACACCATAAGTTTCACTCTTGTTGTACCTTTGACTTAAAGAACAACCCTCTAAAATCAAGCTCTTTAATAAAAAGAACTATAACTTTTTTAATTTGCCATTAACAACACCAACAAAACTCCCCAAGGCCACTCAAACTATCAAAAATAGAAGTTGAATAATGAGTGAAATCCAGTATCGTTAGAAAGATCGGGAAAGCTCCATGACTGGGAGTCAAGAACGAGGGAGAGTGATGACAAGGAAGAGAGATACCCCCTCTCCTACTTGTTGGATCTCGCCCCGAGATTGTTCCGCACGGCTTTTGACATGAACTTTTTCCCATAGTTGTTATTCCTAGGGATCACATAGGTGGATATGGAGGGGAATCCCGTGGAACCTGAGGCAGACATTGCATCACATTCATTAGTACTTTTGGAGGGCACCCTTGCGAAGCCTGGGTGCTTTCACTGGTAAAGGATTTGGCTAGAGGTCAACATAACTATTTCTGTTACCTTCGATAGTAGGCCTGGGCCGTCATTATCCCAGACTAATTTCGAAAGATCATTGATTTCACTTTCTTGTATTTTGGTGTCTATTCCTCATCACCCGGAGTGGAAATACTTGGAACTATCTTGATTGACTGTATCTTTTAGGGACTTTTTTAGAGAGTGCTCTTTGCTCCTAGTTGGCCTAGCTTTATAAATTTTTTGAGTCTTTAATTAGTTATCTTAAAAATAATTAAAAGTGGTTGATCGACCAGTTCATCAGTCTAGGAGGCTTCGTGGGCTTTCACCTACGAGTGCTGAGCCTTCTTCTAGAAGGCGTAGGAGCAATTATTCCGGCAATTTCCGATCAGTGTCAGTAGACACAACAAGATTGATCCTCCAATTGAAGTTATTGATTCACAGAATAGACCCGGTATCAGTAGAGAGTTGGAGAGGAACACTCCAGTCCTTTCTAGAGTCCTCTTCCAGTTGGAAGACATTATAGAGGTTGAAGAACTTCCCCAGTCTCCTTTGACTCCTAATTCTCCTCTTCCTCCTGATCATCTGAATGTTTTATTATACGTCGGGCTCCGACCCACAAGCCTTTGAGCCCAGGTCTATTTCGATCTTTTCCTTGATGACCACTGCTCGAAGAATGGTTTCCACCATGAGTGCTACTAGTATGCAAACTCCTTTATCAGTACAAGGAGGAGGTATGATTTCCATACCTTTAATCACTCCTAGCACTGTAATTTTTGGCTCTACCTCCATTCCATCTTCGAGTGGGGGCACCCAAGCTTTTGCCTCTGGCACTAGTTCTTTCCCTTTTGGAATGCCAATCAGCGCAATTCCTTTGGTTCCATTAAGTTTTCCATCAGCTGCCTCCACGTCTATGACTTCCATGGCAAGTGGATCAGCTTCTTTTCAAGGTTTCCCTTTTGGGAGTGGTCATATACCACATTCTAACCCATCTTTAGGATCAATACCTTTTCCCTCCATGGGTCAAAGTTATAATCCTTTCCAAGGATAGACTAACCCAGTTGTTAGCGGACTTGGAGTCGTGAATCAATTCTCTTTCGGCCAACAGGGGAATATGTTGTATTCCTTTGTGAGTTCATTCCATATTTTTTCTCCATATGCTCATGTATGGAACCCTTACCAAGGGCTCTTTGCTCCATTCAACACCTCTTTAGGGGGAAATTTCATTGGATATGGAAATTTTTCGAGAGGAGTTGGACAAACTCTAATTTTTTCTAGGCCACAGGTTTCTCCTTATGGTTCAGGTTTTTCTACAAATTACTGCAGGCAACCTGGTTCCTTCACAAATACAGGGTATTCTTTTTAGAACGTTGGAAATTCTACCTAGACCAGGTGGAATCCTCAGGGTCCTCCACGTTTACCTTTCCTGGCAATGTTAAACTTGCCAGATCTATCCAAATTGACTAATGATCAAATCTAATATAACCTAGCCTAGCCACCGATTCCAACCAAACTCCCGTCGGATATACCCAAATTTGAAGGGAAGAATGGTGAAGATCCGAGCGACCATATAACCACTTTCCACCTATGGTGTTCTTCGAACTCCCTGATAGATGATTCAATCAGGTTGAGATTATTTCAATGCACCCTAACTAGGAATCCGGCTAAATGGTACATTGAACTCCCAGGGGAACCTTTACTTCATTCGGTGATTTGGCTTCAATATTTTCAAACCATTTTCAGTTGCTCATTCGATATGATGCTAGAACTGAGCTATTAGCTAATTTCCACCAGGACCTGGCAACCCACATTTCAGATCATATCCAGGAATGGAGGAGAAGGAAAAGATTCATTAAAGTTGATATTCCGCAAGAATTCCTTCTTGAATGGTTTCTCAAGTCTTTGCAACCTGATATTTTGAAGGATGTGTCACTCTCCAGTGTGTTCACCAAAGAACAGGCTATTTTTAGAGCCCAACAGCTAGAACTTATATATTCTCAATCTGGGGTTCTTCAAAAAAAATTGCTTGTTTCTCCTAGGTCCAAGGTTGATTTAGCCAAGCCAAAGCCAAGTCCCCATGCCGACGGGCTAGTCGGATCAATTGATACTAACACGGCTAACCTGCTAAATCAATTGCAGCAGTTGTCTTTACAAATTGCTTCTTCTATGCAGGCATCGCCATTAGTGCCTATGCCTTCTCAACCTTCATCTATAAATGTCGTTCAAACTTCTAACCCCAAAGGAAACCAACAATCCAATGGGAAGAAGAAAGGACGTGGTAGGAAAAAGAATCAGGATGGGAAGGGTAATGCAAACAAACCCGGCAATGATGCTAGAGGGGGTAAAAAAGAGTCTAAGAAGAAAGTAAATTTTCCATGCAAGTTATGAAATGGTGATCATTTGACTCATCTTTGCCCTAAGATTCAAGATGCTCAACACTTGTTGGTTCAGCAAGGGTCTTCTAGCTCCCAAGCTGTGCTAACTAACCCTTTTCCCCAAGGGCAGCAGTTGCTTGCTGGCGCGAATTCTAGTACTGGTACCCCCGTTGGGGGAAACCAGGAAGGGGAAAATACATCAAATGTTTACATGATGAGTTCACATATTGATATTTCTACATGGTCACGTGATTATGGTGAATCAGAATCGTCCAAGGCTAAGTCTACTCCTGATGTTTTAGAGCCACTCCATATCGAGAGGCCCGTAGTTGAGTCTATACCTCGGATGTTGAAAGGCTCCGCAAAACGCTCGACCATTAACCCTAATGCTAAGGCAGCCCAGAACTACTTTATTGTAGAAGATTTGGCTCAAAGTCCTTGTGCTATGTCGGCGTTAGAGGTACTCCAGTCATGCCCAACACAAAGGAGTGCATTTCTCACTGCGATCGGAGCAGTTGATCCAAAAAACTCTCTTGTGCTTACATTCGATATGTCAAACATCAAGAAGAGACTCCCACATCATATGGATTTTCAAATCAAGTCTACATATTGAAAGACCAATATCTTTCGAACTGTAGTTGATGAGGGAGCTTCCACATGTGTAATGTCCATATCATGTTGGAAGGCTATTGGATCACCTCAGGCTGTTCCTTCACCTACTCTATTAACAACATTTGATGGTCATTCTCATAGACCGCATGGGATTATTCCAGCCTTTCCCGTCTGTGTTGGGGGTAAGGTTGTAAATATTGAAGTAGAGATAGTTGATGCAAATCTGGATTACAATCTCCTTTTAGGTAGAAATTGGATTTACGAGATGGATGTTATTGTATCGTCGTTATTTCGCATCCTTTGTTTTCCTCATGAAGGGAGAATTGTAAAGGTTGATCAGATGGATTATTCTCCAGGTGAGTCCCATGCATCTTCTGAATCTATTGTTCCGTTAGTGAACAATCCCAAGCAGCCTATAGAGAATTTAGGAGTTGGAATGTACTCTTCCTTAATGGGTACCTTTGATTTTCCTACTCCTATAGCTATAATTAATGTTATTTTATCCTCCAAGGCACCTTCTCGAAGAGAGTTCTTTAGAACTCATTATTTTTCGGATCCTTGGCCCCTACCCTCGTCTACCACCACATTAGATGAGGGGTAGGTAGGTGGAATGACATTTTCTATGTCTACAGTTGGAATTTTTTACCAGTCTATTGTTAACATTGCAGACTCCAATCCTACTCCTTTTTCACCACAGGAGCTGGATGGGGATGTGGCTCCAGCCTGGACTCTAGATTCAACTTCTGCTCTGGATTGCTTAGATATTATTTTTCCATCTGAAGAAGCTATCCTAGAAGCAATGACGGGTGTTGAAAGACCGTGGAATGATTTGCATCATCGGTCGTATTTCCTCCCTCATTTGCGGGAAGTAGAATCAAGTTTGTCCAGTTCTTCATCTACTAGTGATGTTCACGCAGTTTTAAATCCTTTGGCTCCAGCACAGTTTTTTGCCGAAGGTAACATGTCTATCATTTCACAAACTATTCCAATGAACATCTCTAGGAATCCCAACGTTATTGAAAATGTCTTCATTGGAGCTGATTGTTCCCCTGAAGAAATTCAAACTTATACCAATCTCTTTAAAGAGTTTCGAGATGTGTTCGCTTGGTCTTATGAGGAAATGCCTGGGATAGATCCATCTATAGTCTAGCATGAGATCAAGACGTATGAAAATGCAAAACCTATTTGTCAGAAACTTCGATCGATAAACCCTAGAAAAGCAGCAGCTATCAAAGCTGAGGTTGAAAAGTTGCTCAAGGCGGGTTTCATATACCCCGTTCCTTTAACTGAGTGGGTCTCTAATCCAGTCCCCATAGACAAAAAGCAAGGAACGATCTGTGTATGCATTGACTTTAGGGACCTAAATAAGGCTTGTCCTAAGGATAATTACCCCATGCCCTTTATTGATCAAATTATTGATGAATGTGCGGGTAATGAAATTTTCTCATTTATGGATGGATTTTCTGGTTATAATCAAATTACTATCCATCTAGAAGATCAACATAAGACAACTTTTATTTGCCCCTGGGGTACATTTGCATATAAAAATATGCCTTTTGGCCTTAAAAATGTTGGAGCTACTTTTCAGTGGGCCATGTCATATGCTTTTCACGATATCAAGCATATTATCAAAGCTTATTTGGATGATTTAGCTACTTGTTCTTGAAAGAGAATAGATCATCCTAAACATCTTTGATTGATCTTTGAATGATATCATTTTTATAAAATCCAGTTGAATCTGAATAAGTGTGTTTTCGTCGTTACATCCAGTCGGTTGTTGGGATTCATCATGTCGATTGAAGGGATTCGGGTAGATCCCTTCAAGGTTGAGGCAATACTACAGTTGCCTCCCTTGTATTCTATACGTCAACTTCAGAACCTCCGAGGAAAAGCCAATTTCTTAAGGAGATTTATAGCTAATTATGTTGAGATTATAAAAGGATTTATGAGATTGCTGAAGAAAGGGATCCCATTTCTATGTGATGATTTCACGCAACTCTCCTTTGATGCTTTGAAAAAAGCATTAACCTCTACTCCTTTGTTGAGTCCACCTGATTATAGCAGAGACTTCCTTTTATATCTCACTACAGCAGAATCAACTATTGGTATGGTTCTAGTTCAGGAGGACGATGCTCTCTGTGAGCACGTAATCTATTATCTAAGCTGAGGTTTAATAGGTCTTGAATTGCGCGATTCTCTCATTGAGAAATTAGCTTTTGCAGTTGTCCATGTTGTCCAACGACTTAGAAATTATATTTTGCTTCGAAAAACTTTCATCTTAGCAGTAGTCAATCCATTTCAATTTGTTCTCAACAAGTGAGTGATTGGGGGCAAATACAATAGATGGATTGTCATTTTTCAAGAATTTGATCTCAAATTCATGTCGGTCAAGTGTAAGAAATACTTAGTATTTGCAGAATTGATCTCAGAGTTTCCTTGTGAGGAAGAAATAGTTTATGAGGAATCTTTTCCTAATGAACATCTTTTTCTTATTTCCTCACAAGATCCTTGGTATGGAGATATTATTATATATCTCCAGACTTCGAAGTTTCTGCTCACTTTTTCAAAGGATGAACGTAGAAAATTACGTCACCTCGCTAAAATCTATATTATTATAGGTGACACTTTATATCGTCGCGAGGTTGATTCAATCCTTAGATGTTGTTTAACCTTAGAAGAAGTTGAGTCTGTGCTTAATGATTGCCACAGTCGAGCTTCTGGTGGTAATCTATCTGGGCTTGCAACAGCCCAAAAAAATTTGTGTGCAGGCTACTTTTGGCCTTCGATCTTCAAAGATTGTATTGAAGCAATCAAGAGATGCCATCCTTGTCAAGTTTATACTCAGAAAATGTGCTCACATCTAGCTCTGCTTTTCCCTGTGATCACCGTCGGTCCTTTCACGAATTGGGGCATTGATTTCACTACTTGTAATCTGCCTTCAGCAAGAAATCACAAGTATATCATCATAGCAATAAACTACTTTACTAAGTGGGTCGAGGCTATGCCTACTTTCAAGAATGATGGTGAAACAGCAGCCTTGTTTCTCTCCATTCAAGTTATTTCCTGATTTGGTACTCCTAAACAGATTTTCACTGACCATGGCAGTCATTTCCAAAATCAAATGATGTCTAAATTGGATCTTAAGTTGGGTCTTCAGTAGGAGCATTCATCTCCATATTATCTTTAGGCCAATGGGTAGGTTGAAGGCATGAACAAATCCTTAAAAATCATCCTACAAAGGATGACTAACAAAGCTCGATCCAATTGTCACATTATGTTATATCCGGCACTTTGGGCATACTGAATGTCAGTGAAGATTGCCACTGGTTTTACTCCTTTTGAACAAGTTTATGGGTTGGAATCCATTTTTCCTGTGGAATGTGAAATTCCTTCCCTTAAACTAGTTGTTGAACTTCTTCCTGATACTTCTAGTCTCGAAGAATGCCTCGTTCATTTGGAACATCTCGATGAGCAGCGTCGAGATGCGGCCATAATCAACGAAGCTCATAAAAAGCGAGTAAAAACTCAATATGATAAATCTGTCTGCCCTAGAGTTTTCTTTGAAGGCGACCTTGTCTTGGTCTATGACCAAGACAAATATGCCTTAGGGGCAGGAAATTTTAAATCTATGTGGTACGGTCCCTTCATTGTCAAAAAAGTTTTGAAAAAGGGAGCTTATGAGTTGATTGATTTCGAGGGAAACAAGTTGGCGGAGCCCAAAAATGGGATCTATCTTAAGAAGTATTTTGCTTAGGCTTCGACCTAGCATTTGCTTGATTGTAAATATTGTATGTTTGTGCATATCTATTTATTGGTTGTATAGTGATGTCGATATTTTTTATCTGCTTTGGCAGGTATTGATGGACGATTTGATATATCTAGGGTTCGGTGATGGTACCAATACACACACCTAGAACCTTGCTTCCACGGCTTGGGTGATTTATTATCCATCTGGCCAATTGTTGGTTTCAAAGAGGTGTATGTATCAGTCCCACTTCAATTAATGTCGCCAAATATATTGATGTCATTAATTTACTATCTGAGGCAATATCTTTTGGTGTTGATTCATTAGTAGTTTACTTGGATTCACAACTGGTGGTATCTCAATTGAATAACATCAACCAGGTGAGAGATCCTTATTTATATCACCAATTTCTGAGAGTGTGTTTATTAAAGAGATCATTTGTTTATATCACATTTATTTATATTCCTCGATTAGAAAATTCATTAGCAAATTCTATCGCTAATCAAGCATTAGATTGGCATATAAATCATTCATCGCATTAAAAAACATCAAAGATAATCGAAGTATCATTTGTATATATATGATCATCATGATAAATCGTTTATACATAGATAGAGTTTTGTGTCCAAAATAATATACAAAATCGGGAAAAAATGTCCTACAAAATTAGGGCTTATGCCCATCATCATGTCTAATCAAAAAATATTTGATCATCCATCTAGCGATCCTGCTCAAGATGAGCAGCAAGGAAGAAAATGATGGCATTTTCCACCCGCCGAAATAGCTGCACCCAATCGCATGGTACTCCTACCATGCGTCGTTGCATCTCCTCTGGTAAGTCCTCTATAGCCACCATATTTACTTGGTGAGTTAACCTCACCAAGTTTCTCTCGACTGCATGGAGGGTCATCTCAGTCTCTGTTGCGGATCCTTTTGCGTCTCTTCCGTGACGCCTGTGTCAAGGTAGACCATCAGGTCTCATTGGTCCAACATCTGTGTCATGATCAATAATTTTGTAAGCATTTTGTCTCATCAAAAAGATTTTTATTTCATTTATACTTAAAATCCAAAAAAAAAATCTTAAAATTCAAAAATTAAAAAAAATTGTACCTATGGCACCCCATGCTGCCTCTAGTGGCAACACCAGATCTGGATCTCCTCTGAAGTCCATTCCAGAATAAGGGTAGTCTTCGACTACAATGACTTGTTGTTCCCACCAAAGGAAGAACTCGTCATCAAATGCATTCCTAGGGACCTCACCACCCCCTAGTCATTTCATTAAGTCAGCCCACCTACCCATCTGTGGATCTCTTGGGCTACTGATGGTGGATAATACCTTGGGACGAAGCCCAACTACTCTCTCAAAGAAGAAGGAACACAAGATGTTTCCATATCCAAAGTTCTTTGTCTGACCCTTCTAGATAGAAGTAAGTTGTTTTTTCATATTAGCTAACAGGGTTGTGCACCAATCGAAGATTGTAGTGAGACAATCCACTACAAGATTCATTGAAACACGAAAGACCTGATGTAGAGAGGCTGAACCATTTACTCTGGAAATGGTAAAAAGAAGGATTCTTAGTGATAGACTCTCTACATGTTTGATTGGAATCTGGGTTCCAATATTCTCGATGTTTCCTCAACAGTAGATGCGTACGTAGTCTTCCACACTAAGGCTACCTCTTGTTCTTCCTGTTGAGTGGAACCTGTTACCAGCATTTTGTCATTGTCCCTATGCTCCCTATATACCATCCTGGAGGACCTCTATAGTGTACCCGACATGCTTTCCCATCATGAAGAAACTCCTAGTATGTCCCTCTTCATGAGCAGAATATTCCCCTTTGCATCATTTCCCAAGAATCTTCCTTCTATCCCCGTTTATGAGGCTGGTACTACTGACCAGTTTTCTCCTCACACTAATTTACAGAGGTTAAAACTAACCCTCTCACTAATTTACAAAGGTTAAAACTAACCCTCGCGCTGATCAAATCAATTGAGCCCTTTTCCAATCGCGTTGATCCTCTTTTGGAAGGTTTTTTAAATAAGGAGCCAAAGCTTCCATGTCTAGAAGCTTCGTAACGGAAGTCTAGTAGATGGTTGGGCCGGATAGAGCCAAGGAAATCAGTTTGGGCTCCTTTCCCCTATTAGGATGGAACAACCTTAAGAGATAAGACCTTCTCCCATGATGAGAGGAACCATCTCCCATCCATCCAAGCTATATAAGCCTCTCTTTTTCCCAAGCAAAAGCTAGTTGGAGTTTTGGAGCAAGTGTGAATAACCAGCAAGTCATTTATAGCTTATAGCTTTCTAGTGTGTGTTTGGGGGAGAATAGTATGATTTTGGTTTGGTTTGAGACTAGAGGGAAAGAGGCCTTAAACTTCCATTTGTTGGGGCTATCCATGAAGTGCTAGCAGAAGTGTGGGAACCCAGATACGTCAGAGGAGACCAGCAACATCAAGGCACCAGTTGTAATCTCTTTCTGATTTATATTAATGCAACTATCGATTGATTTCCTACATGAAGTGTCATTTTACATCTTTATGGCTTAATGTTCCTTGACCTATTAAGTAGGCTAAATACAATATTGCATGTTGTCATGTTTGTTGTTGTTGTTTGCTTGTTTCAGGTATTCGAAGGAAGGAAACGAAAGATAGCTGGAGTGAGGAAGCAAGATCATCACCAAGCAGAATAACGTTCTAAGAGGTAGGCCCTCTTAATTGATTATAGCTTAAGGATATTTTACATAGATTTTTTGTTTGTGGCTAGACCCACTCTCTCGGGCTAGAGGAATTGTTTGTGTCCGCACTGAGAATTTACGTGCACCACAAATTTGCGACTCCGCTGGGATCCAATCCTTCTGTTTGATTGATTGTCATTTTATGGTTTTGTGTGAACTTTTCTAGTATCACCATTTCCCTTTAGGGTTCTCTTCTTTGCCTGGTTTACTTCTCTAAGCCTGAAATTTACAGTGGCAAGTCTAGTCTTAGCCTTTGAAAAAAAAAAAAAAAATTCCTCGAATCCTCAGTCAGCGCGTTTATTTTTCTGAGAGTCGCGTCGATCAGTGTGAGTTTCTAAAAAAAAGTCACGTCGACCCCCTTTTGGCGCGTGTTTTCAGTTAGGCAGTCGTGCTGATTCTTGTATGTGAAGATCAGGATTTACCCTAGATCATAGCCAGTGTGTCTTTCCCTTCTGATTTTTGTCTCTCAGCTCGTTTTGACTATGTTCTCCCTGGCTGGAAAGCTCTTTTAGCTTGGTTTGTATGATTGGTTAATTTGCATTTCCTTCACCTGGTTTCTTGAGTTCTTGGATGATGTATAACCCTAGGCCATCTAGGTCATCACCCATTCACTTGTTTGCCTGCTCAGAAAGTCAAGTCCATATTCAAATTTGCTCCTTGCATTTCGTTTGATTAGTCCTTTCATTGCTTCGATTTCCATTTGACAAGTTTGGAAAATTTCGTTTAGTGTTTGAGGGTCTCTTTTCAGGCACAGATCACATTGCCCATCTTGTTTTTGGTTCAATATTTTCTTCATTAGTTTTGAAAATAATTCTCTTTTATGCTCACTTGTGATTGATTGTATTGCGAATGTTTCATTGAAGTGTGAAGTGTTTGCAAAAGATTCATTCCATCATTTCATTGAAAAATACATAACTCTAGTTTGTTGCATCAATATGTTACGTTAGTTAGCATCATTGAAGGCTAGAGTTGCATCGTCACTTGCATTGCAAAAGAAATGAATTCTCTTTATTAGTGAAAGGGCTACTTGAAGTGCATTTGATAGGAAAGTTAGGAATTGGAAAGAGTTTTTCATCATTTTTGTTTTCAAAAGATGAAATAGTGAAAAATCATTTTGCTTTCAATTGCTTGTTTTGTTGCATTTGAGTATGATTTCTACTCTCATTAGTGTAGACAATTCATCGAATTGAAAGGGTCCTGTCTCATTTAGCTACATATAGGTGTTTTTGAGTCGCATCGATAAGGCCTGAAAACCGAGACATAATTTCAAGATAAACTCTAAAATGTACTCAATTAACCTAAGGCACATTTGAAATCTAATGATCACATCTTAGAAGGTCTAGGCTAGAGACGTGTTCTAGCATCTTAAAACCTAGTAGTTGTCGTTCACTTCGGCACTAGACAACACTAGTACGGACTTGTGCTCCCTGTACCGTCGAGTATATAAAGGGAGACCCCACTAGGTTGCAATCCTTTATCCATATGAATCTGATTTTGTCACCTTGTAAACGTGATACACCAAACACAGCATTCGAGGAGATTTCTTGCCCATACTTCTTGGTTCGTCAAGAGGTATTCTGCAGTTCACGGTTACCTAGTAATCCTTTTTACCTAGATCATCCTGAGTAGTCATTTTGATCTTTTTGACTCCCTAAATATAAAAGATCACCCGAGCGCTTGTCCTTTCGAGCTCGTTTCAAACCGAAAGTGATAGAGTCACCTTTGCTTCTTTCTCGACTCTTAAAACATGAAAGAGCACCAGTTTGTTTTTGCATCTTAAAAAATTATTGCCCACAATCTTATAACATTCTTGTTAGTCTTTTTTAGACCACATCGTGAGTATACCTTTAAATACATTTTAAAGCCCTTGAAATCGATCTCTCTTTTGGTTATTTGAGACAAGATCATCGTGGTTGAACCAACTAGTTCGCCTAGTTCCTCTTCCTCTCCTCTCTCTAAAAGATTGTCTAAGGAGCCTTTTCCTAAATTTCCATAGTTGCTTGAGGACCAAGGTGTTGAGCTTGGAATTGTTCTGAGTATTCAACCTTTGTCATCTCATCCTCCCCCTTCAGATACTAGGTCACTTTCTAACATTGGCCCAGAATCTCTGGATAACCCTATCCAGACTCTCGAGATTCCGACGACTTCTGAAGGTTAGCTTGGACTGGTTGTTTATCCTCTAAATCCTTTGTTCGATCATGTTGTGATATCGTTATAGCTTCCATACAGTCCGTATGATCAGCCAGGTATTCCTTTGGAATTATCCCCTCGAACATCTCTGACAGTCTGTCGTCGTCTGTTTTCACCCAATTAGAAGGCGAAATCCCAGTCTCCCCTCCAAGTCACTCGAAGGTTTCCACTTCGCGCAAAGTCGAGGAGCAGGAATATCCTTTCCCTTCTGAAGGTTTCCCTTACACGAGAAGCATTCTAACTAATTTTCATCCTGAGTTACCATGTAATTACGTGACTTTAGCTCAGTTGGTTTCATGGACACCTATTGCCTCATCATTGTATCACAACCCTATTTGGGCGTCTGGCACTATGCCTACCACAGGTTCGTTCATTTAGAACCTGACCACCCAAAAAATGGTGATGTCTGCAGTCACTTCAGTCCCGGTGCAACCCACCATTCCCAATCCTCTTGTTTCGTCGGTCCAGGTGACCCGTCCGGTTCAATCGACGATCTCGAGTCATGTCGTTGTCAGTTCTTTGATCCCTCTAGTAAGTGGACAGGTTGTTCCACCGCCTAGGGGGCAGAGTCTGAATGTTTCTATGATGTCTGGCACAACCAATGTGAGTGGCTCACAACCTCACATGGTTGGGATGAACCAACCCTCTTCAGGTGCCATTTCAAATCTTGTTGGTCCTGCTAGATCAAGTAATGTCCAGTACCAACAACCTAATGTTGGTCCATCTGGGTCAAGTCATGTCTAGTACCAACAACCCAATGTTGGTCCGTCTGGGTCAAGTCATGTCCAGTACCAGTAGCCTAATATGGCTCAAGGTCAGTACCAACCTCCTTATGTTCCATATGGTTCACAAGTGATGGCTAATCCGTCATACATCCCTCAGCCTGGACCCTATGTCCAGCCTGGTCCATCCGCCGCGCCTGGTGGGTATGGCAAATACAGTTCAGGAACTTTCAAGTTGTCATTCCGGGAACTGTTCAAGCACCTTTGCAGTAGCAAGGACAACTTATGCAGTACCAAGGGTAACCTTCATTGCAGCAGCAAGGCCAGATCATGTCACAGTAAGGACAACTGCAACAACCGCAGGGGCAACCCTTGCAAAATTTGCGGTAAATCGTGCAGCCACAGATGCAGTAGGCACCGCAATCCTCCCAATCTATGCCTTCGCAAGGTCAACCTCTGCAGCCGTAGGGACATCCTTTATAGCGCAAGGTCAACCCTTGCAACCACAAGGTCAACCCGAATAGTAGCAACCCTTATACTCATATCAAATGGGTCAACCCTTGCAAGGGCAGAGCCAGGGACAAGTCCTGCAGCAGTAGGCACAAAATCCTTATGTCCAAGAACAGCAAGTGTAGAATCCTTACGGCCAAGGGCAGCAGGTCCAATACCCATTTGTCTAGGGGCAGCAAGTCCAAAATCCTTATGCTCAGGAACACCAGGTGAAAAATCCATATGTCCAAAGCCAACAGGTTCAACAACCTTTTAACCAGTATCTTGCTTATCACTAGCCTCTGGTCAGACAGTTTCAAGGCTTTCAAGGTCAGAATCCTCCCTACGGGCAAGGTAACCCACAGTGGGGGCAAAATCAAATGCCTTATCGACAAAACCCTCCACTTTGGGGACAAAATCCTTACCAGCAAAGATGGGTCCCGCTAGTTGGACCCCCTTATCGACCTCAAATGCCTTTCAATACCCAATTTTCATTCTTGGCTACGCTGAAATTGCCATGTGTCTAGACTCACGAACGATTTGATTCTTCATTCACCATACTGGCCTCCGATTCTGTCCAATATTTTTAGCTATTGTCTAAAGTTTGAAGGAAAAGTGAAAGAGGATCCTCAAGCTCACGTGATGACATATCACTTCTGGTGCTCCTCGAATTCCTACGTTGATGATTCCATTCGTCTTCATCTTTTCCAATGAAATCTTGCAGGAGTTGTGGCCAAGTGGTATATCGAGCTCCCCCAGAATAACTATCATGACTTTAACACTCTCGCCATGGCCTTTCTCACACATTTCCAGTTGCTAGTTCGCTATGAAACTAGCACCCATCTGTTAATGTCACTCAAGCAAGACACAGCGACTCACATCTCTGATCACATTCATGAATGGAGATGTAGGCATCGTTTGATTAAGTTTGCAATTGCTTATCGGTTTTTGACCAAGTGGTTCACCAAATCATTTGTCAACAAAATTGTTGAGGACATTGCTATGGGTGGATGTGTCACTGAGGAACAAGCCATTGCACGTGCCCAATATTTAGACCTTGTCTATTCACAGTCTGGCGCGTTATATGATGTGTTACCCGATGCACCCTAACCATCATCTGATATGACGACATCTAAGTCCCCCACTACCCCTCCTGTTGATGGATTAATTGGTTCAGTGACTCAGACCCATGCAAAATCTTCTTCCAAACAGAAGTCGGTCTCCAACACTGCTCCCAATGACTCCTCTCGTAATGCATCCGGCCCTGGTAAAACCTCATAGATTGACACTGTCCAGTCTACCGTAGTGGATAAATCCTCTAAAGGTAAGAAGAAAGGCAAAGGCAAGGGTAAAGCTGACGCCCCAAAACAGGGTCCTCCTAAACCATCTGTCGATGATACTTCCCAACTGAAACCTAAGTATCCATGCCTCATTTGTGAGGAGGATCACTATACTAAGGATTGCCCCAGACAATTTGAAGTTAGTTGCTTGCTCAAAGGGACCCCAGTTGTCCTGAAAGAGCCCTTTCCATCCCATCAGACACAAATGGTAGGCTAGCCTCAGTCATCTACTTCCTCAGGTTCATAAGTGTTCATGATGAGTGCCCCAATCAATGTGGCCACGAGGTTAAAATATTATCAAACTCCTGCCCCGTCAATAGGGAAAGAGAAAGAAGGTATCCCTTCTTCTTCCACCCCATATGGTTCTGGTCCTCTTCATATAGAGATACCTAATCCTGATTTGACCACCTTCTCGAGGTGTGCTTTGAAATTCCTCGTACAATCCCAACGCTCGAGCCGCTCAACATTATAACATTGTTGAGGATTTGGCTCAAGCGCCATCAGTTATGTCTGCTCTCGAGGTCCTTCAAAGTTGTCCTTCTCATCGGAAATCGTTACTGTCAGCTATTTGGGGTATTGATCCAGCTGACTCTAATCTCATCTGCTTTGACTTAGAAAACCACGTTTCGCGTTTACCTCATCAAATTTCCTTTCTCATTCAGGTAATCATAAATGAGAAAACCATTCATAGAAATGTCATCAATGAAGGTGCTTCTACCTGCATCATGTCTATCGCTTGTTAGAAGTGTAGAAATTTTGAATAATATGACACTTATTCACAGAGATTATCCTGATTATACACTATTGCGGAATGCATGCATAATACATAACCTCCTCTATGTTGATCATCAATTTTGCGGAATTAAAAACAATGAAACATCAGTCGCATGCGCCCATTAACACAGTATGTATTGGGGAAAGCATACAGCTGAAAACCCCCAACTATCTGTATATTATAATGATAGAGAACATGTAACAATACATAGTACAATACTCCTCACAAGTACTCAGTACTATCTCCACCTGCTACACACAAACTAGCTCAGATCTGAATCAAGTCATAGGTTCAAATCTCCTCCGTTGTCTGCCTGCCTCTACTGCACAATCCAAAGTAAGAATAGGAATGATCCAAGCTCGTTTTCCTTGGATTGTACTGCACAATCCTCATTGGAAATCTCAATCAATGATTGTGCAAATCTCATGCACAGCTATAGTCACAACTGATAGCAGTCTCACTCTTTCACCCACCTCTAACACTTGTCTCCACTGAACTGTCCATGCACTGAGTTAACTGATGTATTCTTTAGTTGCTTTATGAGTTAATAATTAGTGAATTAATTAATAATTAATTCACATCACTCATCACTAGTGTATTCTGCAGTTAGACTAAATACAACTAGTTCAACCAAGTCAAATTGAACACAACTCCATCAACTCCTCAATCAACTCCACCAAACTCAATCACTTGAGTTCTAACTGAAGTCCATCATGCAATAGCTCAACTGACCCATAAGAAAATCGCATTTCCTTTTGGCAGTTGCATGTGCCACATCCATAGCTCGAACTGAAGTGCTCCAAGAGGATAAGATAATGTTTATAGTCCAAATATTATTAAGAGCTAATAATATTCGACTATTCTATTTTTAGCCTGGCAGTCTAAAAATAGACTCTGCCCATATGTCTAAAAATAGAAGTCCATCTATTTTTACCAACATGACCAATCATCCACAAATAGCATCCTGCAACTCATAGACCACGATCCATATGTCTAAAAATAGACATAGTCTAAAAATAGACTTTGCGCCAAAAATAGCCTGCGGGCCCACTTAGTGAAGGCGACTCCTTTCCACTAAGCTCCATCATCTTGTTTCATTTTCAACACTCCCTCTCAACAAGATATGGATTATCTACAACCCCTCTCCTGCCTCGGTGGTATTCGAATTTGCTCCTAGTGAGTGCCTTCGTCAAGATATCAGCATCCTAATCCTCCGTTGGAATCTATGAAAGTAACATGATTCTCCGCTGCACATAATCTCTGATATGATGGTACCTGATGTCAATGTGCTTGGATCTATCATGAAATACTAGATTAGCCGAGAGTTTAATGCAACTCTGTTTATCACAATAAATCACAGTAGGCTCCAAGTGTGACCCGAACAACCCGACCAGGATCTTCCTCATCCATATAGCCTCGCATGCAGCCAAACTTGCTGCCATATACTCGGCCTCTGCTGAACTGAGTGCCACGGATCTCTACTTCCTACTATACCAAGAAACTGTTGTCGACCCGATACTGAAGATCCCTCAAGATGTGCTTTTTCTGTCCGTTGGGCTCCCTGCCCAATCTGCATCCGTGAAGCCACATAGCTTCACCTCATCCTCCTGTCTGTACCACAATCCATATCCCGATGTGCCTCTGAGACAACGCAATACATGTTGGCCTGCCTTCCAAAAGAGCTTGGTTGGTTTAACCATAGCTTGTGAAAGCTGGTTAACAGCATAGCATATATCGGTTCGTGTATTGACCAGATACATAAGCTACCCCACCAACTGTCGATAAACAGTGGCATCCACTACCTCCGCTGAAGTAGCATCCTCCTTCCTCCAACCTCCAGGAAGAGGAGTATCAACAGGCTTACAGCTATGCATGTTGAACTTCTCCAGTATCTCCCGAGCATACTTACCCTGAGAAACAAATAGTCCATCACTGCGCTGCCAAATTTCCAATCCCAAGAAATAATGAAGGAGGCCCAAGTCCTTCATCTCAAACTCCCTAGCAAGATCATCCTTGCATGAAAGTATCAACAGCTCATCACCTGTAAAAATCAAATCATCTACATAAAGTACAATGATAAGCAACTTACCCTCCACCATAATCTGGTATAGGTTAGGATCCGCCTCACTCTTGGAGAATCCAAGTATGGTGAAATAATTGTCTATCCGTGTGTACCAAGCACGTGGTGCTTGTTTCAACCCATACAGCGCTTTCTTGAGCTTGCACACATGCGACTCGCTGCTGAAGATCTCAAAACCTTCAGGCTGCTCTATGTACACCTCCTCCTCAATGACTACGTTGAGGAACGCAGTCTTCACATCCATCTGATGAATGTGCCACCCCATCTGCGCTGAGAGAGCAAGAATCGTCCGTATGGAAGAATACCTTGCGATAGGTGCAAAGGTCTCCTCATAATCGATCTCCTCTATCTGTGAGAAGCCTCGGGCAACAAATCTTGCCTTGTACTTCTCCACACTCCCGTCAGCTGCTTGCTTCACTTTGTAGATCCATCTCGAACCCAACACTAATTTCCCTTCCAATCTTAGGACAATCTCCCATGCACTGTTTCTGACAATCGAATCATACTCTTCCACCATGGCATCTACCCATGCGGGATCCTCCACAGCTTCCTTGAAATAGGATGGCTCAGTCACAACACACAAGAGCCATGTATCCAGTGTACCGATGAGGTGACTGTCTCTGTCTGGGCTGTCCTGTAGGTGGTCCTACAACCTTCTCTGCATCTTGAGCCAGTCGCTCAGCTTCTGTAGTGTGTTTTCACCCTCTGATGGTTGCCACTGCATGAGTGGTCTCTTCCACTCCATGAACTTCATCTTGTGGTTGATCCACGTCCTGAAGCTCATCCTTAGGAACTAATAGCTCCTCATCTGCATGCAAGTGTGGCTCCCTCTCAAACGAACACTTCATGGCTTTCTCCTCCTGAAATTTGATATCCCATCGCACAATAGTCTTGCGACTGTCTGGAAAATACACACGATAGTTGTGGGGCGTATCAGTGTACCCCAAAAATATCCCAACCTCTGCGGTCAGCTCCAGCTTCTTCCTGGCATCCTTCGTCACATGCATGTAAACGTTAGAACCAAAAATCCTCAAGTGGGAAATATCAGACCTCTTAACAGAATAAGCCTCCTCAGGTGTACTCATGCCAAGTATCCTGTGAGGACAATGGTTCTGCACATATACTGCAGTATTGCATGCCTCTGCCCACAAGTAAAGGAGTAGGCCCCGATCATGCAACATCGCCCATGCAGCACCTACGATCGTTCTGTTCTTCCGCTCAGCAACTCTGTTCTGCTGTGGGTTATGGGGAGCTATGAGCTCTCTTCGAATCCCTTCTGCGCTGCAGAAGTCCTTGAACTCGCCAGAGATGAATTCACCACCATTTTCACTCCTAAGAGCCTTCACCTTCTTCCCCGATTCCTTCTCGACCAGTGCTTTGAACTCACAGAACTTTGAGTATGTCTCGCTCTTCTTCTGCATGAAGAAGATCCAGCACTTTCGAGAGAAATCATCAACAAAGATCACATAGTACCTATGCTTTGTTGTCGAAGCTACTGAGAAAGGTCCACACACGTCCGTGTGAATTCTCTCAAGGATCGTCATGGTGCGACTATCCTTCTCGTGAAAGGTGGCTTTCACAAATTTTCCCAAAGTACACCCCTTGCACTGATCTGACTGCGCAAGGGTGCCTTTAGGAAGCCCAGTGGAAATCTGCTGCAGTATCTTCAAGGCTCCATGGTGAAGGTGGTCCAATCTCCTGTGCCACAAATCGCCATCATCCCGGCTCACCAATCCTTCTGCCTTGCATGCCATTGCTGCGCAATCATCTACATGCAACTAATAAAGGTTCCTGACTCGAACCCCTATCTTCCGGGTTTCTCCAATTGTCTTACTGCGCAGGAAAGCCTTTCCCTCGCTGAAAACAACATAATATCCCTTGTCTTCTAACATCGTCACAGAGATAAGATTCTTCTTCAATCTTGGAACATGCATCACTTCCTTCAATACGAAGGGTTTACCAGACAACAATGTAAACTTTGAAACGGGAACTATAAACTCAAAACGGGAACTCTGGCCAAAAAACCCCGAAAAAACATCAAAAACAGTGCTAAAAATGAAAAGTGTGTATACTGGAACGATGATTTTATTTTTTAGGGGTCAATTTTGAACATGTTTTAAAAATGGCAGTGACTACGAAATTTACTACGAAATTTTCATGCAAAATATAGCTTAAAAACGAAAGTGATGATACTGGAACAATGACTTTTTTTTAGGGTCAATTATCAAAATTTTTAAAAAATGCTAGTAAAACAAAAATTTTATGTGCCAAACAAAGTTGTTTATGAGGAAAAAAACACATTAATGTTTTTGGTAGGATATCATTTTTCTTTCCTAAGTATAAATTCAACATGTTTTCAACCATAACATGCTAGATACAAAAGAAAAATGATTCCAGGAATTGTCCAACCACCAGCAGGGTGGACAGGTGGGCCGCTGGGGTGGCGCTAGCCCAGCCGCGCCACCCCAGCGGCTAGCCTGCCCACCCGGTTGGTGGTTGGGCAATTCTGGGAATCGACCAACCACTAGCTGGGTGGGCGGGCAGGCCGCCGAGGTGGCACGGCTCGTGACTGGGTGATTCCCGAAATCCCCCAGCCACTAGCCGGGCAGGCTGGCGGGCAGCCGGTATGGCGCCAGCGCAAGCTGTGCCACTCGGGCGGCCCGCCCACCCAGTGGCTGGGTGATTCCCGGAATCACCCATCCACCAGCCGGGCGAGCGGCTGGTGGCCGGGCAATTCCCGAAATCGCCAAGCCACTAGCCAGGTGGGCAGGCGGGCCGTCAGCATGGCGCCAGCCCAAGCTGTGCCACCCCGGCAGCCTGCCCTCCCGCTCAGCTGGTGGTTGGGTGATTCCCGGAATTGCCCAGCCACTAGCCGGGCGGGCCACCAGGGTGGCGCCAGCCCAGGCCGGGCCACCCCAGCGGCCCGCCCGCCCACCCGGCTGGTGGCTGGGTGATTCGCGCCACCCCGCCTGCCCGGCTGGTTGGTGGTTGGGTGATTTCGGGAATCGCCCAGGCACCAGCCGCCCGCGCCCACCCGACTCATGGCTGGGTGATTCCGGGAATCACCCAGGCAGCTGGAATCACCCAGCCACCAGCCGGGCGGGCGGGCGGGCCACCGGAGTGGCACCAGCCCAGGCCGCGCCACCTCGGCGGCCCGCCCGCCCGCCTGGTTGGTGGCTGGGAGATTCCCTCTGCCCAGCTGGTGCCTGGGTGATTCCCAGAATCATCCAGCCACCAGCCCGGCAGGGGACTGATGGTTGGGTGATTCCCGGAATCACCCAGCCACCAGTCGGGCGGGCGCCGGGGTGGCGAAGCCTAGGGTGGCACCACCCCGGTGGCCCGCTCGCCCGCCCGGCTGGTGGCTGGGAGATTCCGGGCCGCCCCACCCTGGTAACCTGTCTGGCTAGTGGCTGGGTGATTCCCGGAATCACCTAGGCGGGCGGCTGGTGGCTGGTTGATTCCCGAAACCACTCAGCCACTAGCTGGTCGGGTGACTGGTGGTTGGTTAATTCCGGGAGTCACCCAGCCACCAGCCCGGTGGGTGGCTCTGCGGCTGGTGGCTGGTTGATTCCCGAAATCACTCAGCCACTAGCCGGTCGGGTGACTGGTGGTTGGTTGATTCCGAGAGTCACCCAGCCACCAGCCCGGTGGGTGGCTCTGCGGCTGGTGGCTGGGTGATTCCGGGAAACAACCAGTGACCAGCCGCCCGCCTGGTTGGTGGCTCCGCCCAGCTGGTGGCTGGGTGATTCTGAGAATCAACGAGCCACCAGTCGGGCAGCTAGTGGATGGTTGATTCCCAGAATCAACCAGCCACCAGCTGACCGCTCAGCTGGTGGCTAGTTGATTCTGGGAATCAACCAGCCATCAACCGCGTGGCTGGATGGGTGGCGCGACCAGTTGGTGGCTGGTTGATTCCGGGAATCAACCAGCCACTAGCCGGGTAGAGCCACCAGCCGGGCGGGTGGCTGGTGGCTGGTTGATTCCAGGAATCAACCAGCCACCAGATGGCCGCCCGGCTGGTGGCTGGTTGATTCCCGGAATCATCCAGCCACCAGCTGCCCGCCCAGTTGGTGGCTGGTTGATTCCCAGAATCAACCAGCCGCCTGCCCGGCCGGTGGCTGGTTGATTCCCGGAATCATCCAGCCACCAGCTGGGCGGGGGAATCAATCAGCCGCCCGGCTGGTGGCTGGCTGATTCCGGGAATCAACCAGCCACCAGCTAGCCACCAGCCAAGAGGGTGGCTAGTGGCAGGTTCATTTCGGCAATCAACCAGCCACCAAGCGGCCAGCTGGTGGCTGGTTGATTCCACAAGTCGCCCGCCCAGCCGGTGGCTGGTTGATTCCGGGAATCACCCAGCCACTAGTCGAGCGGGCGGCTTGTGGCTGGGTGATTCTCGTAATCAACCAGACACCGGCTGGGCGGGCAGCGACTAGTGGCTGGGTGATTCCCGTAATCAACCAGCCACCGGCCGGGCGGGCAGCTGGTGGCTCGTTGATTCTCGGAATCAACCAGCCACCAGCTGGGCGGCCAGCAGGTGGCTTGTTGATTCCCGGAATCAACCGGCCAACGGCCACCTGTCGGTCGCCCGGTTGGTGGCTGGTTGATTTCGGGATTCAACCAGCCACCAGTTGGTTGCCCGGCTACTGGCAGGTTGATTCTGGGAATCAACCAGCCAACAGCCGGGTGGGCGGCTGGTGGCTGGTTGATTCCGGGAATCAACCAACAATAGGCTGGCCGCCCGGTTAGTGGCTGGTTGATTCCCGGAATCAACCAGCCACCAGCCGGGTGGGTGGTTGGTGGCTGGTTGATTCTGTGAATCAACCAACAATAGGCTAGCCGCCTGGTTGGTGGCTGGTTGATTCCCGAAATCAACAGCCACCAGCCGGGCGGGCGGCTGGTGGCTGGTTGATTCCAAGAATCAACCAGGCACTAGCCGCCCGCTCGACTGGTGGGTGGTTGATTCCCGGAATCAACCTGCCACTAGCTGGGCGGTCAGCTGGTGGTTGGTTGATTCCGAGAATCAACCAGCCACCAACCGGTCTAGGAATCAACCAGCTACCAATCGGGCAACCGTTTAGTGGCTGGTTGATTTCGAGAATCAACCATCCATCAACCGGGTGGCCGGTTGGTGGCTGGTTGATTCCGGGAATCTGATTCCCAGAATCAACCGGCCACCAGCCGCCCGCCCGGCTGGTGGCTGGTTGATTCCTGGAATCATCCAGCCACCAGCCGGGCTGGGGAATCAATCAGCCGCCCGGTTGGCGGCTGGTTGATTATGGGAATCAGCTGGTTGATTATGGGAATCAACCAGCCACCAGCTAGCCACCCGGCTGGTGCCTGGTTGATTCGGGGAATCAACCGGCCACCAGCCGGGCAGAGCCACCAGCCCGGAATCAACCAGCCACTAGCTGGCCGGCCGGCTGGTCCACCAGTCGTCCGCCCGGCCGGTGGCTGGTTGATTCCGGGAATCACCCAGCCACCAGCCACCCGCTGGCCAGTGGCTGGTTGATTCTGGGAATCACCCAGCCACAAGCCGGGAGGGTGGCTGGTGGCTGGTTGATTCAGGGAATCTGAATCAACCAGCCATTCCCTGAATCAACCAGCCGCCCGCCCGGCTGGTGGTTGGTTGATTCCGTTAATCAACGAGCCACCAGCCGTCCGCCCGGCCGGTGGCTGGTTGATTCCCAGAATCAACCAGCCACCCGCCCGGCTGGTGGTTGGGTGATTCCCGCAATCAACCACCCACCGGCCGGGCGGGTTGCTGGTGGCTCGTTTATTCCCGGAATCAACCAACCACCAGCCGGGCGGCCAGCTAGTGGCTCGTTGATTCCCAGAATCAACCAGCCACCAGCCACCCACCCGGCTGGTGGCTGATTGATTCCCGGAATCAACCAGCCACCCGGTTGGTGGCTGGTTGATTCCGGGATTCAACCGGCTGGCCGCCCGGCTAGTGGCAGGTTGATTCTGGGAATCAACCAGCCACCAACCGGGCGGAGCCACCAGCCGGGTGGGCGCCTGGTAGCTGGTTGATTCTGGGAATCAACCAGCGACTAGCTGGCCGCCCGGTTGGTGGCTGGTTGATTCAACCAGCCACCAGCCGCCCGCCCGGCCGGCTGGTGGCTGGGTGATTTTGGCTGGTTGATTCCCAAAATCACTGTCCGGCTGGTGGCTGGTTGATTCTCGGAATCAACCTGCCACCAGCCGTGCAATCAACCAGCCACCACTAGGCGACCGGTTGGTGGCTGGTTGATTCCGGGAATCAACCAGCCACTAACTGGCCACCGAGTTGGTGGCTGGTTGATTCCCGGAATCAACCAGCCACCAGCTGGCCGCCCGGCTGGTGGATGGTTAATTCCGGGAATCAACCAGCCACCAGCCGCGGGGTTGATTCCGGGAATCAACCAATCACCAGTCGCCCGCCCGGCTAGTGGCTGGGTGATTCCCGGAATCAATCAGCCACCGGCTGGGCGGGCGGCTGGTGGCTGGTTGATTCCCGGAATCAACCAGCCACCAGCTGGGCGGCTAGTTAATGGCTGGTTGATTCCCGGAATCAACTAGCCACCAACCGCCCGCCCGGCTAGTGGCTGGTTGATTCCCGGAATCAACCAGCCACCAACCGGGCGGCCAGCTGGTGGCTGGTTGATTCTTGGAATCAACCAACCACCAACCGGGCGGCCGGTTGGTGGCTGGTTGATTCCCTGCCCGGCTGGTGGCTGGTTGATTCTGGGAATCAACCAGCCACCAACCGGGCGGCCGGTTGGTGGCTGGTTGATTCCCTGCCCGGCTGGTGGCTGGGTGATTCTGGGAATCACCCAGCCACCAACCGGACGGCCAGCTAGTGGCTGGTTGATTCCGGGAATCAGCCAGCCACCAGCTAGTCGCCCAACTATGGCTGCTACCCAACTGGTGGCTGGTTGATTTCCGGAATCACCCAGCCGCCAGCTAGGCGGGCGGGTGGTGGCTGGTGCGGCCGGCTGGTGGCTGGTGCGGCCGGCTGGTGGCTAGTTTATTCTGGGATTCAACCAGCCAGCAGTTGAGTGGCCAGCTGGTGGTGGTGGATGGTTGATTCCCGGAATCACCCAGCTACTAACCGGGCAGGCGACTGGTCGCTGGTTCATTTCCGGAATCAACCAGCCACTAGCCTGCCGCCGGTTTGTGGCTGGTTGATTCCCAGAATCAACCAGGCGGACGGCTGGTTGCTGGGTGATTCCAGGAATCAACCAGCCACCAGCCGCCCGCCCCGCTGGTTGCTGGGTGATTCTGGCTCAGGTAAGTTTTATTATATGGAATTGAATTTCAATATGTTATTTTTTAATTAATATGTCATTGTACTAATTTAGTTCATTATTTCTTTTGTGCTTGATAATTAGGTACAATGCTAGCATGTTTCCTTCAAAAAGGAAAAAATTGCATTGCAATTGAAAAAGATCTAGTACAGTGCAATTTCATTCAGCAAAGAATTAATGTTCTTCAAATTCTTCCAGATGCAATGCAAGAAATTGGGTTGAATAAAGGGAACTTTAGTGAATCACATGTGGCAAAAAAGGCAAAGGAACCCCAACCACCATTACATGGAATGTTTGGAAAGACATACATTGGGAGATTCGCAGACATCAAAGACCCATTAGAAGAGGAAAGTGAGCAAAAGGAAACAGAAAATATTGTGGAAGAAGACAATGATGAAACTCTAGAGGACGAAGAGTTTGGATTACGTGACATTGTTGATTAAATTTAAGTTATGCTTGTAAATCAAGCTTTGCAATGTTTTGACTTTGACATTTTATGAGAATAATAAACACTCAATTAGGGTTTTTCTACGTTCAATATTTGTAATATGTGATTTTCGCATTGATTTTTAAGTTAATCATTATTTTTTGAAAAAAAAAAAATGATTATTATTATTTTTGACATGAAATTCATAAAAAAAAAAGCTATTATTTAACTGTTTTTGGTTAAAATTATCGCATAAAAATTGTGATTTTGACATGTCAATTCTAGCAAAAAAAATTCAAAACATGTAATTTTTTAGTTATATTTATGTTAAAAATGGTTACTTTTTCCCGGATGCGGGTGGTTATACGGCATAGCAGGCTTGTGGCTCGTCATAAGGGCATGTGTCCGCCCGGACGAGCCACGTACACCAGAAGGATTTGCATTAGTTATAGCAACAGGCAGCATTTAAGAACGCAGGTTATGGTTCATGGCAGACGAGTCCCTTCTGCATTAACTGCACGTCTTGGTAACTGGAATATGGCGCTTCAAAGCCACAGGTTCTCGGACATTCTCCCACAATTCGCGTTTGCTCATGCTCTGGTCCTGAGGGAGGTGGTGGTGGTGCTTCAAAGCCACAGGTTCTCGGACATTCTCCCGCAATTCTCGTTTGCTCATGCTCTGGTCCGGAGGGAGGTGGTGGTGGCTCACTGTGTTGGCTCCTGTTCGGATTCTGAGAGCGGTTGTGGAGGTTCTGAAGCCGCGAGGGGGAATTCTTTCAATTCAAGCAATTCGGGGAAGTATGACATCCATGTCATTCACCCGCAGTCAGGTATAAGGATTGGGAGCTCGGCGGTGGTGTATACCTGCTACCCGCAGTCTGGTATAAGGATTGGGAGTCTGGTTTCGAGGGAGGCTACGCGTGAGTATACCTGCTACCCGCCCAATTCAAGGATGCAGCGAGAGCGCCAACGCGGGATAAGTCGGCGTGGGAGCTATAGAGGCAGGGCCTCGTCTCAGAGGCAAGCCCCCTCCCCCTCCTCCTCAATTGAGGTTTCTTCTGAGCGCAGACGAACAAGGGGAAGGGCTGTGGGCAGAGGAAGAGCGGCGGAACACCAGGAACGGATCGAATGTGGGCACTTTGAGCACCCAATGGTAAGATACCGCATTCCATGTACACTGTCAAATTCCACTTTCTTTGTAACGGTTTCGGTGGAGCACTGCAGCAATCCTCGGGGTCAAGATGAGGCTCCTCGTGCCAGCCCTCCGCGGATGCCTGGGTTGGCTCCCACAGTTGACATGCAACTTCCCGCCATTGACATGCTACGCCCTGTTCAAGACAGCTTCTCCCCAGACCCTGGGGCAGGCCCAAGTGAACCTGTGCAGCGCAACGTTCCCACCGAACAGGACATCCACCAGCCTCCCAGATGCAAAATGGAGGACGACCCGCACACCACTGATGATGAATAGCTCGCCCAGCATTTCGCTCCAGGTTTCTAAGCAAGGAATTTTCTCACTGTCTGCTCTCACCGCTATCTTATATGTGTCTGCTCTATGTCATTATGTAATTATGTCCTTCTCTGTCAAAGTGTCGGCTATCTATAGTTGTTTCAGACTCCATGTGTTTCAGTCTCAGCTAAATATGTATGTCGGTCTCATGAATGTCGATCTGGTTCAAGTGTCAGTCTTTTGTAATCCTGGAGATGATTATTCCTGAGTTTACTGTCAGTCCTACGACAGGAATCACAGGGCTCCGGCTCTGTTGTAATACTGCTGATGTAATTTTTGCTTTTTTTGTAATATAATAGCTCAGTCTTATTTAGAAAAAAAAAATGGTTATTTTTATGTCCATTGTTAAAAAATATTGTTTTTTAGAAACAATTATTTCATGTGGATTCAAAAATTAATTAAGGATGTATAAATATGTAGAATATCGAAAATTCTAAATATCGACCTCCTAATTTAAAAATGCAAAACAATAAAAACCTCACTAAAAAAAAAAGTTAAAATTAAAATACAAAACAAGAAAATGTGAAGAAAACGACCACTTCAAAAATGATCAAATTTACAAAATAATTACTTACATTTTATACATTAGAAAATTTAAAGCCAAAACACAGGTCTTTTAAAAAAAGGTGGTGATGCAGAATACTCGCTTTTTTAAATCAGCATGAAAATCACTACCATTCTAAAACGATTCTAAAACGTAATGTACATAAAAAAATTAAAGTGCCAAAAAGTATGCTCTAAAAAAACATGTTCGTTCTGCATCACCCCTTTTCAAAATCAGGTCACTTTTTTGCTATCTCTACGAAATGGGTAACAGTATCAGTTCTCGTTTCAAAGTTTACATTGTTAGACTCCCTATCAAAGGAAATGGTACCGATACCGGTCGCACTGTATCTACCATCATCGCCCATCTCGATGTGCACTCCAAGATCTTGCTCATCCAGATCAGAAAACAAATCTCGAACTCCTGTCATGTGAAAAGACGCACCACTGTCCAAGAACCATAACGATCCCATCACATTTGATACCAAGCATGCGATCAGCAAAAAATCTAGCTCAAACTACAAGGCTAAGGCCTCTCCCACTACAGATCCAGCAGCTTGCTTATTTTTCTTCTTCTGCGGACAATTTGTGGCATAATGTCTGTGTTGGTGACAGTGAAAGCACTTCACCTTGGACATGTCTTGCTTCTTGCCTTTCGCACTAGAATGAGAAGCTTTCTTGTTCTTCCCCTTCTTTTCTTTGGCAGCCAAAGCGCAATTTTCTTCATCAGGTGCCTTTGATGAAGATTCGTCCCTAATATTCCGCCTCATCTCCTCCTGCACAAGATCTGACCAAAGTCTCTCCCATCCTGGAAATTTCTCCCGACCATTAATAGAGTCCTAATAGTAATGCCAACTCTTCGGAAGACCAAGGAGAGCCAAGCTCACCAAGTCCACATCATCGACAGTCACCCCCACACTTCCCAACTCATCCCAACATTGAGTGAACTTCGTGAGATACTTGGGCATACTGTCTCCTTTCTCACACTTAATGTTTCTGAGTTTATCCTTGAGCGCCAGCTTCCTCTAGTCACTCTCGCTTTGGAATAAATTTGTAAACGCTTTCCACATCAAGTATGGAGAAACCTTTCCATGTAGGTTGGATACAATGTAATCCTTCACGCCCTCCAACAGAATCCTTCGACACTTTGTTGTCTTCTTTTTCCAAACCTCAACGTGAGCAGCATCAGTAGGCTTTGGGACCTCAGCCTCTATGAACTCCTTCAGCCCATTGTCATCTAACACTGCCTCCATCCTGTCTTTCCATGCAATATAATTTGAGCTGCCTTCAAGAGCATACTCCAATCGCAATCCGTTGAAAGACATTTCAACTTTGACACCAAGAAAACACTGCTGCAAATTCGAATTCCACCAGCTCAAAACTCAACCGCTTCTGATCTAAAATTCGTGAGAACAAAGTATTTCTCGTACAGAGATTGACTGTATGGGCTTTTACCGGATATCTCACCTTCCAAAGGAAGGATGAATCCAGAGGCTACCTGGCCCGATTACAGACTCTGCCTGAAGAAATAAAATGTAACCACTTTCTGAATAATAGATCTGATGATCAACTCTGCTCCGATTAGAAATTTTGAATAATATGACACTTATTCACAGAGATTATCCTGATTATACACTATTGCAGAATGCATGCATAATACATAACCTCCTCTACGTTGATCATCAATTTTGCGGAATTAAAAACAATGAAACATCAATCGCATACGCACATTAACACAGTATGTACTAGGGAAAGCATACAGCTGAAAACCCCCAACTATCTGTATATTATAATGATAAAGAACATGTAACAATACATAGTACAATACTCCTCACAAGTACTCAGTACTATCTCCACCTGCTACACACAAACTAGCTCAGATCTGAATCAAGTCACAGGTTCAAATCTCCTCCGCTGTCTGCCTGCCTCTACTGCGCAATCCAAAGCAAGAACAGGAATGATCCAAGCTCGTTTTCCTTGGCTTGTACTGTGCAATCCTCATTGGCAATCTCAATCAATGATTGTGAAAATCTCATGCACAGCTATATTCACAACTGATAGCAGTCTCACTCTTTCACGCACCTCTAACACTTGTCTCCACTGAACTGTCCATGCACTGAGTTAACTGATGTATTCTTTAGTTGCTTTATGAGTTAATAATTAGTGAATTAATTAATAATTAATTCACATCACTCATCACTACTGTATTCTGCAGTTAGACTAAATACAACTAGTTCAACCAAGTCAAATTGAACACAACTCCATCAACTCCTCAATCAACTCCACCAAACTCAATCACTTGAGTTCTAACTGAATTCCATCATGCAATAGCTCAACTGGCCCATAAGAAAAGTGTATTTCCTTCTGGCAGTTGCATGTGCCACATCTGTAGCTCGAACTGAAGTGCTCCAAGAGGATAAGATAATGTTTATAGTCCAAATATTATTAAGAGCTAATAATATTCGACTGTTCTATTTTTAGCCTGGCAGTCTAAAAATATACTCCGCCCATATGTCTAAAAATAGAAGTCCATCTATTTTTACCAACATGACCAATCATCCACAAATAGCATCCTGCAACTCATAGACCATGATCCATATGTCTAAAAATAGACTTTGCGCCAAAAATAGCCTGCGGGCCCAGTTAGTGAAGGCGACTCCTTTCCACTAAGCTCCATCATCTTGTTGCATTTTCAACAAGAAGGCAACTGGTTCTCCTACTCTGAACCAGCCCCCTTACACTTTGGAAGCTTTTGACGAGCGTGATCCGTGACCATTCGGTGTCCTTCCCAACCTTGCCATTACATTAGAGGGCAAGACACTACATGTCAAGGTAGAGATTGTTGACGCTAATCTTAACTACAATATTCTACTCAGACGAAGTTGGACCCATGCCATGCATGTTGTAGCCTCCTCCCTCTTTCACATGATTCATTTTCCCCATCAAGGGAAGATAGTCACAGTCGACAAACTGTCCTTCTTTGCCTCTTCCTCCTTAGATGGCAATGTTCCGTATGTCAAGCACACTAGTGCTCCTTATGAGAGTGTGGGTGCAGGACTTTTTAAAGATCATGCCTTGATGGGCATCTTTCCGCTCCCACCTCCTCATGTTACCTCTGTCAAGATGATTTTGGTTAAGTCTGATCCTTGGGTCATTCCTTTGTCGAATCTTGTTGATACATGGGGCAAGGTTATGACGTTAAGTCCCGCTGAAATTGATTACATGGAAATTGTTTCGTTCTCACCTTCGTTATCCTTTGATCATCCTATTTCGAGAACACCTCTCGATGTGTATTCTCAATCCCCGTGGCTGGGTTCCTTGGAATCCCCGATCCCTTATCTGAGACTTTTCTTTCTGACAAAAGTATCATGGAAGTAATGTCTCTACAAGAAGTACCTTGGAACGACACTCATCATTGTTCCTCGTTCTTACCTAGCCCGACGGTCATGTCTATTTGTCTCGAGGAGTTCTCTTCTCAGTTCCCATCCATTCTGCTTCAGACACCGATCCTGACTCACGAAGTTTGGTCAGAAGGGAACATGGGTAACATTACCCAAACGATGCCAATTGATATTTCTGTCAAACCTGGTGTCGTTGAAAATGTCCATATCGGGGTAACTTGTTCTCCAGAAGAGATCAAGATCTATACTCGTCTGTTCCAAGAATTCTAGGATGTTTTCGCGTGGTCATATGAAGAAATGCCCGGCATTGACCCAAGTATAGTCATGCACAAGATCCCAACTTATCCTCATGCAAAACCTATTCGCCAATGGCTTCATCTAGTGCCCCCTAGAAAAAAGGTCGCCATTAAGGGTGAAGTTGAAAAACTTTTGAAAGTTGGATTTATTTATCCGATCCCTCTTATAGATTGGGTGTCGAATATTGTACCGATGACAAAGAAGCAAGGCACTATTCACGTTTGCACCGATTACCGTGATCTCAATCATGCATGTCCTAAAGATAACTACCCCACTCCCTTCATTGACCAGATCATTGACAAATGTGTCAGGAGTGAATTCTTTTCTTTTATGGACGGTTTTTCTGGCTACAACCATATAAACATTGCATCGGCTGATCAAGATAAGACAACCTTCATCTATCCCTGGGGGACTTTTGCGTACAAAAAGCTCCCTTTTGTCCTTAAGAATGCTGGGCCACATTCCGGAGAGCGATGTCTAATGCATTCCATGACATTCAAAACATTGTTCAACCTTACTTGGATGATCTCCCCGCTCATTCTCGTAACCGCCATGATCACCCTGATCATCTTCGGCAATTTTTTCTTCATTGTAGACACTACAACATCTGGTTGAATCCGCATAAATGTGTCTTCTACATCGAATCCGGATGACTCCTTGGCTTTATTGTTTCGAAGGAAGGCATTCGCCTTGATCCTCTTAAAGTCGAGGCCATAGTTAATTTACCCCCTCCATCTTCATTGCATCAACTACAGAAAGGAACCCCGTTTGTCTGGGATGAGGTTTCTCAAAAGTCTTTGGATGACCTAAAGACTGTCCTCATCAATGCTCCTTTGTTGCATCCTCCGAACTATCATCGTGATTACTTCCTTTATCTAGCTATAGCCTCTAGTACTATTGCCATGGTGCTGGTATAGGACGATGGCGAAGGCAATGACCATGTTATTAACTACCTCAATCACAATATCCTCGACACCGAGACGCGTTATGCTCATGTTGAGAAGTTGGTGTTGGCTGTCGTACAGCCTGTTCAGTACTTTCGGCATTACATTCTCCTCCGCACTACCACTATGATTTTGAAATGAAACCCCATGACCTACATCCTAAATCGTCAGTTGCTGGGGGGAAATATTCGAAATGGATTGTTACCCTCCAAGAATTTTATTTGGTGTTTACTACTGCCAAATCTAAGAAATCACTAGTTTCTTCTGAGTTGATTTGCTCCCTTCCCTCCGCTTCTCTCCCTGCTGGTGTCGATGAGCAGCTCTTGGACGAGACTCTTTTCTTGATTAGCACTCTCAACCCCTAGTATGGTGATATCATCGTATATCTCCAGACATCCACCTTCTGGTCTGCGTTGACCAAGGATGATCGTTGACACATTCAGCATCAGTCTCAACCTTACCGTATCATTGGAGATACCTTATACCACATCGGTGTTGATTCAATTCTTCGTCGTTGTCTCACTCTCGAGGAGGCTGAGAGAGTCTTGAATGATTGCCATTCTGGCGCATGTGGTGGTCACCTGTCTGCATATGCTGTTGCTCAAAAAATCCTCCGCTCTAGTTATTTTTGGCCCTCTATCTTCAAGGATTGCATCCTCGCCGTTCGCAAGTGCCATGAGTGCCAAATTTATCAGCGTAAGATGTGCACCCCACCTGCTCACCTACACCTCATTATTACCATCGATCCTTTTTCCAAATGGGGCATCGACTATATGACCTGTAACCCTCGTTCGGCCAGGGGGAATGGGTATATTATCGTTGTTGTGGACTATTTCACCAAATGGGTCGAAGCGATGCCTACATACTCTGTGGACGGTAAAACGCGGCTCAATTTCTATTAAATCACGTTATTTCTAAGTTTGGAGTGCCTTAGGCCATTGTCACCGACCATGGCTCCCATTTTCAAGATTACATGATGGCTGAGCTGACCTCTACGTTGGGCTTGCGCCATGATGGCTCAACCCCATACTAACCTCAGGCAAATGGCCAAGTTGAGTTGTGAAAAAACTCTTGGTCACGATGCTTCTATGCACCATTAGGATGCATAAGTCAAATTGGCATCTCATGCTCTTTTCAGCTATGTGGGCTTACCGAACCTCGACCAAGGACGCAACTGGATTCACACCATTCCAGCTAGTCTATGGCCTAGAAGCAACTTTACCAATTGAGTGCAAAATCCCATCCCTCAAGCTAGTTGTTAAACTTCTCCCTAAGACCTCACCCCAGGAAGAGCTTCTCTTGTACCTAGAACGACTTGATGAGACTTATTGTCTTGTTGCTCTGGTTATCGAAGCATAGAAAAAAGAGGTCAAATCCCACTTTAATCAGTTTGTCTCTCCTCAAGCATTTTTTGAGGGCGATTTGGTTCTTCTATATGATCAGGCTAATGGTAAGTTGGGGGCAGGCAAGTTCGAACCCATGTGACATGGGCCCTACATTGTTAAACGTGTATTACTAAAAGGGGCCTATGAGGTCATTGACTATGAGGGAAATCCCTTAGACAAGCCCCGCAACGGGCTTTATCTCAAAAAGTATTATCGTTAGGCCATCTTGCATGGTTACTTTTGTACAATAGTGTGTCATTCATTTTTGTATACTGTGGTTTGGTGTGTTATTTTTCAAGCAACTTCTCTTCTTATTATGTTTTTACCTGCTTTGCAGATGTCGGTGTCCCCTCATGTCAGTTTCACTGATGGTGGTTACTGTAGTTCCCAGAATCTATCATCCGCGGCATGGGCCATTTATGACCCCCATGGTGAGTTGATTGATCTTCAAGGTAGATGTCTAGGTCGAACAACCAATAACATCACGCAGTATAGCGTGGTTATTGAATTATTGTCAAATGCTATTGCTCTTGGCATCCGGGAATTGGTTGTCAACCTTGATTCACAGCTTCTTGTTCTTCAACTCAACGGGCAATATTTCATAAGAAACCCTTAGATATTGAGAATGTATCTACGTATTCATCTGCTAGAGAGAAATTTTGATTACATTACATATCATCATATTCCTCAACACATGAATACATTAATAGATGCATTAGCTAATTATGTGTTGGATAGACATTTGCGAAACATGTAACAACTCAAAAACAAAAACATTTGTACCATAATAAGCAAGGAAGTACATCATATATGTGTGTGTGTGTGCACGTCGGTAATGTTTGCCATACATCAAAACCTCAAAAAATAATATGTGTGTTCGAAATATATCGCTAGCTCGCAGGCCTTATACATTTGTGGCTCGCAGGCCTCAAAAATATGGAATTTTAGACCTATGCACTAAACAGCATGATGCTCATGATAGCATGTAACTTATTGGACAACACGAGTCAATAGTTGACGAAGCCGATCTGACACCCCCACCATATGCCTTTGGTACTGGCATGGGATATCACCCATCTGAGCATACTCTGGGATCCCATGGGTCAAACCCTCGATATTCCGCGTAATCTCCTCCTCGTTGTCGCTTCCCTCCTGATAAGGAGTGACATCAAACTGCCAAGCGAGGTACCTAGCGATCAGGGACATGCCGGCAGGGCGTTATGGTCCAACATCTGCATTCATAAAATCAAAGTGTCATGAACACATGTATTTCAAAAATAGTAAAAAAGCATCAAAAAACTAAAAAATTGTTTGGTTTTACCTCCATCATCAAAATCCTCCCCTTCTAGGAGCAGCATATCCAAGCCTCTGTAGAATTCGGTACCATTGTAAGGCCAATCCTCCACTACGATCAGCTATCATCGTAGCCACAAGAAAAAGGCGGGCTTGTAGGACATCTGTTGGCCCCCCGTAACCCTAGGCACCAACTCACTCCAACGGACCATCTGTGGGTCTCATGGAATTAGCGGATCTACCTTAGTCAGCTGGTATTGTAATAGCGGTACCCGTTCCAAGAAGAAGGTCACCAGCACATATCCAAAGCAAAACTGCTTCAGGTGTCCCACCTTAGCTTTTGATACTTGCCGCTTCATGTTGATTTTCATTGCTTCTGCCCAGTTAAAGATGGTGGGCACCGTGCAGTCGATAGTGTACTGAAACTTCGACTTATTGGTCTCATGCGATGCTTGGGACCCAGCCACTCTATTGATGGTCAATAGTAGCACTCTCAACACAAGATCCCGAACGGTCATAATCTCAATCTTGCCACTTTTGGATTTGAGAGCTTCTGGGCAATGTTCGGCAAGTAGCATAGTCACGCTTGCCCCAATTAGCCTCGACCCATATAGGTTGATTGGTTCCCCTCTCCGGGACAGTCCTGTGATGAAATAAATGTCTGAAGTCTCCAACTCCAGCTCTTGGTCACCGATGATGAAAATTTCTCGATTTATGTCCCAGAGACTAATCAGGTACCGTAGCAACTCAGGTTGGGCCCGTATACCTGGTGTAAGAAAGAATTTGAGGATCCCACAGTTCCTCAAAGCCTCCAAGCAATTTGGATCAGCTATTACTTGAGTACTAACATCCTCATGCTCACATTCTTTCCAATCTACCATTTTTCATGATTTCTTCCTGCAAAAACCATGTGATCAAGTCAATGATTATCCTTGGTAGCAAAAATTTGGGTTCAAATGGCTAAATTGAGCAAGGAACATGAAAAAATTTTCTCACGGCGTCAGCGTGACAATTTTAAAAATAGTGGCGCCGACGGCACGATTGGCAGTTTTACCCACCCCCGATCAGCGTGATTCCATGCCTAGAAATCGCGCCGACCGAGGGTGAAATTTTTTTGCAAAAAGCTCCCCATGAAACCCAAGAAATGGATAAAAATAAGAAAAATCAGTATGAAAATGGAGCTTAAGGCATCGGCTCTTACTTGCAATTGACAGTGCTGCGAATGACCTCTCGGATCTCCTGGAATTTGCTCCGGAAAATTAGGGCACAAGTGGGTAAAAAATTCTCTTCACACAAAGGTAAGATGGTAAATGGTAAAAGATAATTACTTTTACCCCATTTTTCATGAAATATTAGGGTTTTTGAGTTTTTTTACCTATTTTGCCTCAAAACTGGAAAATGCCTTTACCTTTCTTGTGCAGCGATAGGTGATGGATTGTCGATGATGGTAATGGAGTCGTGTTTCAACTCTTTTCTCGACTCGTAAATCTCAAATGAAAAGATCGCCGAGCATTTTTCCCTTTTTGACTCGTAAAAGAGAATAAAATGGGGGGCTTGCTTTCAAGCTTTTTTCCAACTCTTTAAACAAAAAAAGATTGTCGAGCTCTTATCATTTTGAACTCGTTAAAGGCTATGAAACATCATGCACCCAGCATACGTTTACCCCTTTTTCAGGTTGGGATGCACTATTTATGAAAAAGTTACTCCTTGACTAAAATGGTCAAGCGGTTCTCTCGAGCATCATTTTCTACCTTTTTGGGCTCGAAAGACACAAATATACGAAAAGGGACCATGTGGGGTTTTCTTTTCCGTGTCTTTTTCAAACTCTCTAAACATGAAAAAGATATTGATTTATACCTTTGTTGAAATCGTTAAAACATTAAACGACATTGGATTCATCGTCATGACGAATGTGAGCTTCTCCTTCCTAGGGCTCATTAAACTTACTAGATCGGATTTATCCAAAGGATGAACTTACAGTGCAAGCATATGTTATCCCCTTCAAGCTTGCGATAAAAAATAATTGGGGTACCTACCAGAAATGGTGAGGGAATATTTGGAAATTCGATTGGTCATGTCGGCAACTCACTCTTGAACATGACACTTTCTACTTCGTGTCGGGATGGGATATCCTACTTTTCATTTGACCTTCCTAGGTTGGGCCGCTCATTTTTGCCTTCCATTTGATCTCTGCCATGTCCTCATGACCACCGATCCTATGGATCCAACAGCTTCCAAACTCAGGAATCGTGTTGCCAGTATGTTCAAGAGTCAATCCCTTTGCAGTTACACTTACTCCTGATTATTTGTATCATCTGAGATCATTTGCATCCCTTTTGTCTCGTTTCGATGATGTGGGATACATCATGGCCCTCTTTCGACATGGTTGCTTCTTGTCGACTTCAGCTCATTATCCAGGAAGTTGGCCGAGAGACTCCCTTCCAGTACCTTAGAGCTCGCATGCCCTAATGGCAAGTTCTTCACACTCGACAACAAGTTCACATCATTGGATTTTGATCGGGTGATTTCACGGGTGTTTGACATCAGTTCCTTTATTCACATTCTGTGAACTATGTTGCCAGTACCTTGAGAGCCATTATTGGAGGTC
Organism: Pinus tabuliformis; assembly: GCA_031772625.1. Taxonomy (NCBI): domain Eukaryota; kingdom Viridiplantae; phylum Streptophyta; class Pinopsida; order Pinales; family Pinaceae; genus Pinus; species Pinus tabuliformis. Next base: position 240,802,012 of record CM062818.1, on the reverse strand, counting down.
TCTCTCGCACTTGTTAACATTTCACATCATTGACCGGTAATCAAGCGACTTCCTAGCATGTTCGACTTCAACACATTTATTCACATGTTAGGCTTTGTACTTTGATTGGGTTGTTTAGAGCACAAGGCCCTGGGCTACGATTACACAAGTCTAGGTTACGAGGCGATGTGACATGGTCATGTTGATATATATGTCTCTTTCAGATGGATGGTTGTGACCATACCATGAGTTGTTATATGTGATCCTTCTCATTATTGGATGGCTACGACCATACCTTAGTTTCATTATGATCCTCTCTATTGGATGCCTTGGATCCATTTACATTCATTCACATGTCAGGATTTGTACTTTTATTGGGTTGTTTAGAGCACAAGGCCCTGGGATAAGATTACACAAGTCCAGGTTACGAGGCGATGTGACATGGTCATGTTGATATATATGTCTCTTTCAGATGGATGGTTGCGACCATACCATGAGTTGTTATATGTGATCCTTCTCATTATTGGATGGCTACGACCATACCTTAGTTTCATTATGATCCTCTCTATTGGATGCCTTGGATCCATTTACATGATCATTCTTTGGATGGCTGCGTCCATACCACAATTCATGTATCATTATTCAGAGTTTTTAGTGATGTATATGTATCTATGCTTGCTTGCAGGTTTTTTGATGACGGACTCTGGTTCCTTGCTTCCACTTGTAAAGCATTTCACCCCTCACTCTAGTTTGGCCTTCACACTTTAGGGGGCATCTGTTACACAACATTTTGTCACTATCCCTGTACTCCCCATCTACGATCCTGGAGGACCTCTATAGTGTACCCGACATGCTTTCCCATCATGAAGAAACTCCTAGTATGTCCCTCTTCATGAGCAGAATAATTCCCCTTTGCATCATTTCCCAAGAATCTTCCTTCTATCCCAGTTTACAAGACTGATGCTACTGACCAATTTTCTCCTCGTGCCGATTTATAAAGGTTAAAACTAACCCTCACACCGATCGGATCGACTGAGCCCTTTTCCAGTCGCGTTGATCCTCTTTTGGAAGGTTTTTTAAATAAGGAGCTGAAGCTTCCATGTCTAGAAGCTTCGTAACGGAAGTCTGGTAGATGGTTGGGCCAGATAGAGCCGAGGAAATCAGTTTGGGCTCCTTTCCCCTATTAGGATGGAACAACCTCAAGAGATAAGACCTTCTCCCATGATGAGATGAACCATCTCCCATCCATCCAAGCTATATAAGCCTCTCTTTTTCCCAAGAAAAAACTAGTTGGATTTTTGGAGCAAGTGTGAATAATCAGCAAGTCATTTATAGCTTATAGCTTTCTAGTGTGTGTTTGGGGGAGAATAGTATGATTTTGGTTTGTTTTGAGACTAGATGGAAAGAGGCCTTAAACTTCCATTTGTCGGGGCTATCCATGACATGCTAGCAGAAGTGTGGGAACTCGGATACGTCGGAGGGGACCAGCAGCATCAAGGCACTGGTTGTAATCTCTTTTTTATTTATATTAATGCAACTATCGATTGATTTCCTACATGAAGTGTCATTTTACATCTTTATGGCTTAATGTTCCTTGACCTATTAAGTAGGTTGAATGCAATATTGCATGGAGTCACATTTGTTGTTGTTGTTGTTGTTTTCTTGTTTTAGGTATTCGAAGGAAGGAAACGGAAGATAGCTAGAGTGAGGAAGCAGGATCATCACCAAGCAGAATAGCATTCTAAGAGGTATGACCTCTTAATTGATTCTAGCTTAAGGAGATTTTCCATAGATTGTTTGTTTGTGGCTAGACTCGCTCTCTTAGGCTAGAGGAATTGTTTGTGTCTGCACTGAGAATTTACCTGCACCACAGAACCTCTCTTCCCTCCAGGAAAGACCTGTGATGAAATAGATATCCTCTATTTCAATCCTATGGGGAATCTGATCAATGACAAAAGCATCTTCTTCTGGACTCCAATAGTGGATTAACATCTCAAGCAACTTGGTATTTTCCTTCATATTCAACATTTTGAAAAATTTTAACAATCTACATCCTCATAAGGCATATAATGCATTTTGATCTTCCATTACTTCATTATCAATCACATTATGCTCTCTTTCATGCCAAGTAATCGACATTCTGCAAAAAAATGATGTTTTGAATCATTAAAACCGTGTTTCAAATTTTGAATTCACGCACACACGGGTTTGGTATTAACACAGTCGCGTATAGGGATTTCCTACACGCAGTTCACATGTGTCCAACCCGCGTGTACGTAGAGTGAAATTTTTAAAATAAATTCCCACGGTCAAATTTGTGACAAAAACATTTAAAAATAATTAAAACTTGTTAAAATCTTAGTTAGAAGGTTACCTGGAATATTGGAGGCCATTTGAATGGATGAATTTGATGGAGGAAGCTTGCTTGGTTTTTTCTCCACAACTCCTTCACCCAATTTCTCAAAACACAAATGAGAAATTGTGAGTCAAAAAGTCCTTATATAAGTTGACATATGAGAATTACTTTTTTTTAAGTTTATTTTTTCTTTTTGTGGACTTTTTGACCTTTTTGGCTTGGAGTATTAGGATGGGTTGTTTTTTTCAGGATACTTTGGAGATTTTTTTAGAGATTGCTTCGGTTCCATGACTGCAGACCCGTCATGGCAGGTATTTGTTTTCATTAGCATATAGGTTAGGATATCATTTTCCACTGCATTTTGCATACTAGCCTCCATACTGCGATATTTTTGCCATAGGGTCGACCCCATCATGTCTTGGTTCTAAAACCATTTTCACTTGCCGACTTGTAAAATCATGATATGATGGTAGAGCCAACCTTTACATGGGAATCTTAGTTAGATCCTCGCTAGCATATGTTGCCCATGCTGCTATATTGCATAGGCTCGGGAGTCCTCTTTAGTCCCGCCATGACTTGTGCGTTGAAGACTCATTCTCTTACTTCTTCGCTATTTTTTTGGCTTTATACCCTAGAGGCTCCTTTGTGTTGAGTTGTATTGTTGCATTACATGTTGACCATTTGTACATTTTGGCCTTAAGTCGGCTTCACTTGGACTCATGTTTAAGCCACATTTTTACCATGTCTTTTGTGAAATCAACCTTGCAATCACTTAGCCTCTACAACTTGACACCCTCTTACCCGTGGAAAGAACATTCCTTTGAGTGTCATTGACCAGTTTCATCACCTTGCATTAAGCATAGGAATGTTCCCCTCCCAGGAACTAGTGCATCTGTTTTTGGACACTCTTTCTTTCCACTATACTATAGCATTCTTTTATTATTTTTCAGGATTTATAAATATGAAAAAGACAAATATATATATATATTCCAAAAAGAGCGGGAACGAGACATTATTTCCATAATTGATGGAAGCTAGAGTCAATTGTGTCACCCTTGAACAAAGCACTCAAAAATAAGTCTTTCCTCCATTGGGATGGGCTTTAGTTTGAATTATGAGAGCCTTAACCTTGTTATTGAGTCAGTACTCCTCCAATTGGTTATCTCTTCCAATCATATGGAGAGTTTTCTTATGCCTCTTGCATGACAAACTTATACAAAGTTATCATATGCTACCATGTAGTCACATTTGAGTCGTGCTCTTGTTCAAGGGAAGTAAACCTGAGTCGGCCTTTCTGCAGTGTCTCTTGACCTATTTTTTAGTCGGCCATCCTTGGTTGTCAGAGTCATGTTCATTATCACATCAGCTATTTGGTCCTTTTCTCATGTTGGTTTGAGAAGGTCTCCATTGACTTCTTGCTGGTGGGTCTTGCTCTTATCGACTACGAAAAATTGCTCTGAGAGCGGATCTAGAGCTGCACCTTGGCCCTATTTTCATTATTGATAGGTAACCTTATGCTCAGCATCGATCAATATCATGGGTGTTTTACTGATTGGTTTCCCTTGTGTTAGACGTCAGCTTTCATTATCACACATTGGGATTCGTGCAGTGCCTTGGTTTCCATTTGACCCTATTGATGGATTCCTCGCCTCTGTGTCAGCTTTCATTATTGGTAGGTTCAGAGGGTTTCTATCGTGCGCTAACTACATCTTGTGTATGCTGGAAACGTGCTTCTATTGGGTTACTACATCTTTATTCGTCTAATTCCTTCCACATTATTGGCCTACGAGTTACACTTGCGTTGGATTGATGAAGGATGCCTTAATGCCTACCTTCCAACGGATATTTTCCCATCGACTTCAACTCATTGCTCTGGGAATAAGGTCTAGAGTCCATTTGGCAGTACCTTAGGGTTTGTAGTCATCAGTGGCAGACTCCTTCGCTATCGACAGTGGGAAAACATCATTGTCTCTTGATTGATAGATTCTTCCAAGTGTCTGAATTCAACTCATTTATTCACACTTATTATATTGTATTGGGTACCTTGGCTCTCATCATCATTATCGATGAGTAGTCTCGTGTTTGTTAACGGTATACATCAATTACCAGTAATCAAACGATTTATCACATGGTCGACTTCAGATCATTTATTCCCATTGTGTAGAAATTTACCACGGCGGTTGGTAAAGACCTCGGGTTTGCATTAGCATCTGTTGGTTCACTTGTCAGTCCCTCCTGTTTCTGCCAGTGACACCATCCACCTTATATGTTGTAGTTCATTACAGCGACATCCTATATGTTGGCACCCGAGTTGCGTGTAGTACCATTTATTCCACCATTTGACTTGGTACTTTTTGGATCAACTTTATGACTTTAGTGATCACCTTTCTACTTCTGCAGCATTGATTAGTTCTTTATATGTGATATTGATACATGTACTTCTATGGATATGATCAGATGATCCACCATGTATTTTCAGTCTTTTTATACCTATACACATATTGGATCCGCTTTTGTACTTGACATGTGGACATGATTTATTATCTCTGAGCATGGGTATGCCCACCTTAGATAGCAGGTTTCTTTCTGATCTCTTTCACTAGCTTGGTAGGCTGAATTTTGGTGAACTCCTCTCAGGTCTCGGCAGGATTCCTTCTATACACTTAATACATTTCGACCATCATGTACCCCTTCTGACCTCATATATTAGGGGGCATCTGTTATAGCACCATTTACCACTCTTGGTAGATTTGATGCTCTGGTTATGGCCTGGGGTAACCCTTCCTTTCCAGACTTGCTCCAAATTCTAAAAAACAGTGTTTTACTTCCCATACACTATTTTTCCCTGTATAAAAAGCATGTAAATGCGGGTCAATCTATACCCAACCCGCATATATGTGTTAAAACACTAAAAAATAAATAATCTCCTTAAATTCGAGCAGAGTTTACGGGTTTCACTAAAGCCCGTGGCCCAACTATTTCCCAACTGAAAAAACTAATTTGGAGAAGTATAAATAAACCTCCATGGGAAGGCCTAAGGGGAGTAGAGATGAGATACTGGTATTATAGTTGATTACATCCATGATCAAGTCTGAAGAAATCCTTGTGCCTCCTGCACTCCCAAGTTATAGGAAACCTTTGTTTCCTTATTTGAGATGTCCTTCATCCCTTTTATGACATCCTTGTGGATATCGATGGAGGAAGATTGTTGAGACCTAGGCAGGACGGATCCAGAGGAAGGTTCCGCTTGGAGCTGGAAGAAGATTCAGGTTGTAGTTTTCCACATTTCATTTAGCTTACATTAATAAAGAAATGATGTTTTGTTCCTGATATTTATTGTGTTTATGCATTAATCTATGTTATGATTTGCTTATGAATCTTATGTTAATGCTCATTTTCTCACCTGCTTATATGATTTAACACCTACATCATGAACATGTTTTCTATGAATGATGTTGTATATGCTTTGCTTGGATAAGTTATAGGTTCTAAAGGCATTAGAAGGAGCAGAGGGTTCAGACCCTGCGAAATCAATCTCGAACGTAGGACCTCCGGGTAATACCACTTCTTCCTACTTTAGTAGTTTAAGCATTTAGACTGTTTATCTGCATGTTTCTTTATGTTGTATGCCCTCCACTTTGTTGGGGTTTTCAACCCAAGACCCTAGGGTGTTTCCACCCACAACATTGAGGGTTTCACGAAAATTGTTTGCAGGAGGACTACGTAGTGCTACGCGCACCAGCAGTGAAAAGAGTTTGTCAACATACAAGAGCAGGAGACACAGATATCTTCGTTACCTGGAGCTGGCAAGCCCAAAAGAAGAGTTTTGGAACCCAAGTCTAAGCGACCGAGAAGGAAATAATCGAGATTACCTCATCCCGAAGACAATACCCAAAGGGAGCAGTGGTCGACTAAGTGTCAAGGGAACATGGCATAAGTGGAGCTGCCAAAAGGTTCACAACCAAAAGCATTGAATATCATAATAGAGCAGTGACCCGGAGGTCAGGAGTAGCCATAGGATCCAATATGGTTCGCAAAGTTTCAACGTTGGGTTGGATCGGAGCGGGTGGAGACCACTCGACAGATGCGTCACCTGATAATGTGAGTTGAAGAGCCAAGGCTTCACATTGACTTTCAACGTCGAGACACGACAATCAGAATATTAAACAAAAGAAAGCACAGGTCCCGCTTGGAGGATTCCACCCGATGGGCTTTTATAAATGTTCTTTGTTATAGCATTGGGATATGAGGAGCGGGTCAACATGGCAAAGTGGACCCCGCCCGAAATGGCTTAGCCTGACAATCCTCGCAAGTGTTCATTTCCATAGCATCGGGCTCTTGTGCCGAACTAAGTGGCATCGACTACGTGTCGATAACAGTGAATCCAATGTTGGAAGTGTAGAGGAAAAGTTTGGGAAGTAAAGAATATAGTAGTATAATAGAGTAGGACGGTGTCATGTAGGCCTGATCTTAAGTTTTATGTAGATCACAAAAATCTTATTACAAATTTTGGGATTTGAAAGGGATTCTTGGCCATGCTCACGTAGAGTTGGCCTATCCTATCGCCTCCTCCCACTACATTGAAAAAAGACTCCAACGATATTATTCGCTGAGAATATAGATTTGCAAGGCTTCAAAGAAGTGCTTATTTTGAAAAAGAACTGGGCCAACTGGGTTCTAAGAAAACTCGTGCTCAGATAAGAGTTCGGGTTTGCATCAGGTGGTATCAAAGAATCAATTTTGATGCTTAATCAGAAGACTACAATAATGAAGCGAAGCCAATAGAGGCTTAAATTTCTTAGAGAAAAGCAGTGGAGGAGGATAGAATATTCCGATCAGATTGAATTGGAGTAGAGTCAGCAAAGACCCGAGATCACTAGAAAAGCAGTAAGGAAAAAAAGGAATACATAAGGAAGACAAACATGAGGTGCAGAGGCTTGAAGCTCTTGGAGAAGTAGCAAGCATGAATACAGTTTTGAACATTGTTTTGTTCTTGATGATTGTAGAAAAAACCCTAATGTTCTTTAGATACAGAATAGATTGATTTTGATTGCATATTTTGTAGGAAATTAGTTTTTCCTATAAGTAATTGGAGTAAATTGAGATGCTCTTAGTGTGAGAAAGTATGCACAAAGGATTGTGCGTAGAGGATAGCAAGAAAAGTTGTGAAAGAGAAGAGGGAGCATTTAGACTCTCAGAGGCTAGAGGAAGAAGGATTGTAATAGAACCCAACAGCAAGATGGATTGTTAAAGGCTGAGGAGGTGAGAATAACAAAGTTCTCAAGAGAAGTGAGCAGTTAAATTTGCAATAGCCAGACAACTAGGAAAGTTGAGAAGTAGTTGTGCTATGAATGAGATAAGGAGAATAGGTTCTACTACAAAGAACTAGAGGAACAAGGGTGACTTCCAATAAGCAATAGTTGGGTAGAAGTTGTCAGAAAAAGAGAAGGGCAGTTCCACAGTAATTATGGGGAGAATTGTCAAGAGGAAGTTCCAAAGGAGGAACCAGTAATACCAAAAGGCTGAGCTCAGAGGAAGTTTGGTGAGGTATTGGTAGCAAGGATTGTGATCCGAATTTAAATAGGAACGAAACAACTTATAGATATAACCATAAATATAAAGATGCAGCAAAAATAACACTTCATTTAATTAATATCAAATACTGAAATATGCTTACAAATAGAATGGAAATAAGACTAACTCGGGCGATGGTAAATTATCTCTGAGAAGAGATGTGGTGGCTACATGCCTTTGAATTGTGTTAAGTTGAGGCTCAATGGCCTATTTATTATTGAAAAATATGAAAAAACCCTAAACAACCAAATCCCTAACCCCAGGAGATGAAACGCCAAGAGTTTATGGGCCCTGTTGGGGTTAGTTGGGCAACCAACTTCCCGGGGTCGTAAATTGGTCATATTATATTTGTTTGGAGCATACGATACCTTATTGGAAAGGTCTCTTCGAGTACTAAAGGTTTTGCTATAAGCCCTTACCTATTGTGATGGCCCTACAACAGACCTCAAAAAACGTCATTTAGGGGGGTCAAAACTACTCTGGAAGTTCACAACCAGAAAAATTGCTAAAAATAGTAAATGCTGAAATAAACAAGGAAACAATTGAAATTGACTAGAGTTCTAGGTGGAATAGGTGGGTGGAAACCAATATCCACCTAGATCATTCCTTCCCCCTTAGAGAGCAATGGTCTCCATCACATGCAGAGCCTCCATGGTGTGGGGAAATTTCTGTTGAACCTAGTCCCTGGTGAGCCACTTGCCTCGGTGCAAGAGTTGGCCAGCTTTGATAGCCCGATATAGTTGGATATTTTGTTGGCGAGTATTCTTGACCTGTGTGTCCATAATTCGATCAGTTTTGGCTTGTTCTATGTAGTCTGGATTTAACTCTATTGGTGTGAGTTGTTCTCCAATGTCTGATGTGTCCAATAATGGTGGGAAGTATGGTCAAAGGCGGTCCACATTGAACATTGGGTGCATACCAAGGAATGGGGGAATGTTGAGCTCAAAACCATTGTCTTCTACAACCTTGGTAATGGCGTAAGGCCCATATCGGAGTGGTCTGAGCTTCCAACAGGGTCTGATAAGGCATTCTTTCTGCAAATGCAACCAGACTTTGTCACCCACCTAAAACTTGTGTGGCACCCGATGTTGATCATGTCACTTCTTGTACTTGGCATTTTACTTCTCCAGGATGTCATGAAATTGCTAGCAGATGTGTTGGATCCGTTCAATAAATCTGGTCACTTTATCCACCTTAGACAATACATGTCTGGATTTGTCTGTGTAGTTGCCTGAGGCATGGCAACATCAATCAGACACAACGATTGAAATCCTACACCCAATTGAAAGGGATTGTGAACAGTTGAGCTATGGAGAGCTCTATTATAACTATGTTGCACATATGGAAGACTCCCATCCCAGGTTTGAGGATGCTTGGAGTTGTACATGCAAGTATGTGCATTATTATCTTGTTGATGACCTCCGTCTGGCCATCAATCAGGGGATGGAAGGTAGTCGACTTGGTGAGCTTGGTGTACAATAGTGCCCAAAGGCTTGACCAGAATGTGCTCAGGAACCTGCTATCCCGATCTTATATAATGGTCTACGGGATCCCAAAATGTACCCATACTCGTTCAAAGAAGAGTTTGGTAGTGTCCTTTGTTGTGATACTCTTCTTGCAGACTGCCAATATAGCCATCTTAGAAAATCTATCCACGACCACAAATACACAGTCATTACCATGTTTGGCAGAAGGGAGACCAGGCATATAGTCCATCGAGATGGATTCATACGTCTTGTTGGGAGTAGGCAGAGGAGTGTACAAGCCTTGCTTCTTGATGGATGGCTTGGCGATGCCGCAGGCAGTGCAGGATTTGATATATTTCCCAACATCCAGTTGTAGTTTGGGCCAATAGAAGTACTTTTGTAGTACAACCACAGTTTTCTCCACCCCAAAGTGTCTTGCAATCCAACTGTAGTGCGCCTCCCAAATCAGTTTGGCACGCTCGCTTGAAGGAACACAAATGTGGCCCGGGTAGCATAATAATGTGTCGTGGAGATGGAAATCAGGAACGTGTTTCCCATCTCCTAGCATCTGGTATGTGGAGGCAAACTCTGGATCATTTTTGTATATTTGTGACCATCCAGAGGTCTCGTGACCACAAGAGTTGAGAACAGTAGTCAGTGCTGCAACTGGGGGCTAGCTGAGGTAGTCTGTAACATGATTGGTGTTTCCCTTTTTGTATTTAATGTTCAAGTGGAATTGTTGCATATATTTAGACCACTTCTGATGGCGATTGTTTTGCGACTTCTCCTGTGTCTGTATAAACTGAAGAGGTCAGTGATCTGTGTTGATGACCGTCTCCTTCCCCAAAATGCAGTGCCTCCACTTTCGGCAAGCCTGCACGATGGAATACATTTCTTTATTATAGGTGGGGTACTTTCGAATTGTATCGAAAAGTGTCTCACTATGATAGGCCACTGGATGCCCATGCTGGGTGAGGACTGCAACAATAGCATAGTCTGAGGCATCTATCTCGATTTCAAATGGTTGCTGCAGGTCTGGCAATGTGAGTATAGGTGTAGAGAAGAGGTTGCGGTTCAACTCAACGAATGCCTTTTGTTGGGACTCGGACCAGGAAAAATTTGCTTTCTCCCTACCCCTTAGTAATCTAACTCAAAGGCCAAGTGATATGGGAGAATCCAAACATGAACCTCCGATAAAAATTTGCAAGGCCCAAAAAGATGTGAAGCTCTGTTAGAATGGTCAGGGCTGGCCAATGCTGAATGACTTGGATCTTGGTCGGGTCCACATGCACACCACGCTCATCTATGATGTACTCCAAATATTGGACCTGGCTCATACGAAAGGTGCATTAAGTTGGCACACAGTTTGTGTTGTCGAAGGGTTTGAAGGACCTGTTGAATGTGTTACAAGTGTTCTTCCCAACTCTTGTTGAAGATGAGGATGTCATCCAGATAAACCACCACGAACAATTTGGTGAAGGGTCGCAATATGTCATCCATTAGCCTCATAAAAGTAGTGGGGGCATTTTTCAACCCAAAGGGCATAACCAACCATTCAAAAAGTCCTTCCTTGGATTTAAAAGTAGTCTTCCATACATTTGTGGGCTTTATTGGAACCTAGTGATAACCAGACTTCAAATCGATCTTGTTGAAATACTTGGCCCCCTTGAGTTGGTCCAGCAGGTCATCAATCCATAGGATTGGATACCTGTTCCTCACAGTGATTTTGTTTAATGCCCGATAATCAATGCAGAACCTCCAGGTTTCATTCTTCTTCTATACCAGTACAATTAGGCTCCCACAAGGCGAGGAACTTGGTTGGATGTGCCCTTTTTGCAGCAACTCCTGGATTTTCCGCTTGATCTCTTCATTTTCCATAATGGAGTGGTGATATATCAGCCCGTTGGGCAAAGGTGCTTCAGGAGTGAGATTGATTGAATGCTTGACCTGACTGTAGGTTTTGAACCCCGTACAGAAATTACCTACATACGAATTCTAAAACACAAAAAATAAACAATGCGAGAGCGTAACACATAAAACACATATACACAGAGATTTCCACTGGATCCCAAAACTGGGACTACCAGCTTGATTTTTTGATTATGTTCCTTTCAATGTTATAATACATATTTATACATGCTGAAGCATCCAATACCATGGACCAAAAACCATCGTGTCCAAAAAACATGTGCGAAAATCATGCACAAAACCATAGGTGGGTCCGCCTAACCTAATATAGGGTACAAAACCAAAATTTTCCAGGGCGCTGCCCCGGACCCCATAAAGTGGGGTTACGGGTACACCTCAAACCCCCTGTGACCCCCCCCCCCCACACAATCGGCGCAACGAAAGGGGGCTCTGCCCCCCTCTAACCCCCCAGTTAACTACGTGGGCTAGTCATGGAAAGAATATAACACAACTCAACATTCTCCCACTTGTTGTTTTCTTTCCACAGGGGGCCACAAGAGAGCTTAGTCATTTTTCCAGCCCTGAAATGCCCATTGTCTCTCTACACCAAGAGAACTTCTCAGAGCTCATAGATTTTGTCAATGCATCTATAGTATTCTTCAAAGTGTCCACCTTTACTAGCAACACCTTTTGGTCTTCTATCATATCCCTCACAAAGTGATACTGAACATCAATGTGCTTTGTCTTTGAATGATATGCGGGGTTCTTTGCCAAGAAAATTGCACTTTGGTTGTTATAGTCTATCCTTATAGCACCCTGTACTAACCCCATACTTGAACACAATCTCTGCAACCAAACTGCTTCCTTGCCTGCATGAGTGGTTGCCATGTATTCTTCCTCTATAGTTGATAGTGCTACTACAGATTGTTTCTTACTCATCCAACTGACTGCACCTCCAAATAGGTTAAACACATACCCACTTGTAGATCTTCTCTGATCCAGATCTCTAGCCTAGTCTACATCAACAAAGCCACGAATATCCAACATTCTGTCCAATCCTGTTCTTCCTTGTAGCACAAACCATAATCACTAATGCCACACAAATACCTGAAAACCCGCTTCACTGCTGTCCAATGCTCCTTTCTTGGTTTTGACATAAACCTGCTCAATACTCCCACAACATGTGCAATGTCTCGTCTAGTATAGACCATTGCATACATCAAGCTATCGATTGCACTTGCCTATGGAACACGGGACATGTCCTCTTCCTCTTCTTGTGTCTTGGGACATTGTTCAGTAGATAACCTCACACCTACAGGAATAGGAACCTTCACCGGTTTACTATCCTACATATTAAACCTCTGCAGTATTGTCTCGACATACTTCCTCTGGTTTAACTAGAGCTTCCTCTTTGCCCGATCTCTTTTAATTTCCATGCCCAAAATATAGTTTGCAACACCAAGATCTTTCATGTCGAATTTGGAGGACAATTAGGTCTTCAAATCCTGGATAATTTCTTTGTCATTTCCAACCAGCAACATATCATCCACATACAAGACCAGATAAATAACACGGTCACCAATTAATTTAAAATACACACAGTGATCTGTTTTGCTTCTGGTGAAGCCAAGTCCCCGTATAAATGTATCAAATTTCTGATACCACATCCTTGGTGACTGTTTTAACCCATACAGAGACTTCTTTAACTTGCATACCAGTTCTTTCTTACCCTTCACCGCAAATCCTTCAGGTTGCTTCATGGATATTTCCTCTTCTAGATCCCCGTGAAGAAATGTTATCTTCACATCCATTTGTTCTACCTCAAAATCAAAAGTAGTAGCAACAGATAAAAGTAATTTAATAGAAGTTACCTTGGCAACAGCAGAAAAAATATCACCAAAATCAATTCTCGACACCTGGGAATAACCTTTTGCTACCAATCGAGCTTTGTATTTCTCCACATTTCCTTCTGCATTTGTCTTCTTCTTAAACACCCATTTGCTGCCAATGGGTTTCCTTCCAGCCAACAACTCCACCAGATCCCAAGCCTCATTTTTGTGCAAAGATGCCATTTCATCAACCATGGGCTCTTTCCAGAGTTTGCCATCCTTTGAATCTACTGCTTCCTTCACAGTTCTGGGATCATCATCAATAATAGATAAAGAAAAATTTGAATAGAAAGCAGATGGACTATAACTTTCTGGATTCCTTCTTTCTCGAACTGATCTTCTCACACCAGAGTTTGTGGCTCTTCATCTTCTGATTCCTCCTCTACTGTAGAGTTTGGTTCTTCCTCCTTAAGCTCAAACTCTATCTTCTCAGGTTCCTTTAGTTGGACTTCATGTTTAATAACATCTTTTACCTTTCTGAACATCGCATCTTGGTTGTGCACAACCTTCTGTGTGACTGGGTTCCAAAGCTTATAACCCTTTAAACCATCCTTATACCCAATAAAGATGCACTTTTCAAATTTACTATCCAACTTGGTTCGTTTCTCCTTTGGAACATGTACATATGCATCATATCCAAATACCCTCAGATGTGAAAGAGAGGGTTTCTTACCAGTCCATATCTCTTGTGGAGTTTTATCCTCCAACGCCGATGAAGGTGACCTATTGACCAGGTAACATGCAGTATCCACCGCCTTGCCCTTTCCATCAACGTCTTATTCATTCTTTCTGCAACTCCATTTTGTTGAGGTGTATATGGAGTAGTCTTCTGTCATGCTATACCACACTTCTTACAGAATTCTTCAAATGCCTTGCTGCAAAACTCTCCACCATTATCTGTCCTCAGCACCTTTATCTTCTTCTCTGTCTGATTTTCCATGAGAGCCTTAAATTCTTTAAACCTGTAAAAGGCTTCAGATTTCTTCTTAAATAAATATATCCATGAATTCCTTGAGAAGTCATCTATAAATGATACATAATACACAGACTTACCCAGTGATGGAACCTTCACAGGTCCAAACACATCACTGTGCACAAGTTCTAATATATGTTTCACCCTCTTACTACCAGAGGGGAAACTCACCCGATTCTGCTTCCCATATACACAATTTTCATAGAAATCAAAATCCAGAGAGCTATTACTAATACCTTCTACTATACCTTCACCACGAAGTATTCGAAGGCCCTTCTCTCCAATATGTCTAAGCCTTTGATGCCACAGCATGGTCTTCTCTCGAGAGACCACTAGATTTTCTGCTCCACTTTCAGGAACCACAAAAATGTTGCACCCATCAACAACCGTGCTACCTTGCAGCTTATACAGAGTTCTAATCCGAACTCCCCGCATCAATACCAGTGATCCCTAAACCATTTTGCAGGTATCCTTCTCGAACACTGTTTTTAAACCGACATCATCCAGCTTGCTTACAAAAATCAGATTTCTGGCTAATGCGGGAATATGTAGAACACCTAGAGGCATTTTAACCCTTCCACCTTGCAACTTCAACTTTACTTTTCCGCGACTAGCGATTCTAGACTTCCTGTCATCCCACAAGAAGACATCACCACCATCATATTTCTCATACTCGCAGAACCACTCTCTATGGGGAGTGAAGTGAAAGGATGCACCTGAGTCAATCAACCATGCCTCGTGATCTACATGTGTACTTGAAGAAGCCAAGTACACATCCCCACCTTCATCTGAGGTGGTTTTCACCTCTGCAGAAGGAGCCTCATCAGATCCCTTTCCTTTGTCAGGAGCTTTAGATTTACAGTCCCTTTTAAAGTGGCCTTCCTTTCCGCATTTCCAGCACACCACCTTTACAGGTTTTCCTGGAGATTTAGATCTCCCTCTAGATTTAGATCTCCCACTCGATGACTTATTTTTGTTTTTGTTCTGGGACCGTCCTCGTACAGACAAGGCATCACCATTCTGGCTCTCCATATTTTTCCGTCTCATCTCCTCCGTCAGCAAGGTTGAGACTATTTCATCAAACTGTAAGGTAGTTACATTGCTACCTATTGCAATAACCAGACTATCCCACGAATTTGGTAGAGAACACAACAAACTGATGCACTTATCTTCATCTGAAATTTTAATATCAATGGATGCTAATTGACTTGCCACAGTATTAAATGCATTCGGATGCTCTGTCACCAAGTCTCCATCTTTCATCCGTAGGTTATACAGCTTTTTACGCAGGAACAGTTTATTCATCAGAGACTTAGATTGGTACAAAGTCCCTAACTTGTCCCATAAAGCCTTCGCCATATCTTCCCCTGATACATTCAGCAATATTGAATCTAAGACACACAATCGTATTGTGCTCTTTGCCTTTCGATCCAACTTCTTCCATTCTTCATCGGACACTCTTGTTGGTTTAGTACCTGGATCTACCGCGATCCATTGATCTTTATCCACCAACAGATCCTCCATCTTGAGTTTCCACAACTCAAAACTCTGACCATTAAATTTCTATATCTCTATCTTTCCACTGCTCGCCATCTTCTTTCACCACCAGAATCGATCTCGCAGATCTCCCACTGAACAGGGTCTACCACGGGCCCGAGCGAAACCCCTCAGCAACAAAAGCGTCCCCTTGAAGCCAAAATAGCGCTGACACCAAATGTAGGTTTTAACCCCGTACAAAAATTACCTGCATACGAATTCTAAAACACAGAAAATAAACAATGTGACAGCGTAACACATAAAACACATATACACAGAGATTTCCCTTGGATCCCAAAACCGAGACTACCAGCTTGATTTTTTTCCTTTCAATGTTATAATACATATTTATACATGCCGAAGCATCCAATGCCATGGACCGAAAACCATCGCGTCTAAAAAACGTGTGAAAATCATGCACAAAACCATAGGTGGGTCTGCCCAACCTAACATAGGGTACAAAACCAAAATTTTCTGGGCCTCTGCCCCAGACCCCATAAAGTGGGGTTATGGGTACACCTCAAACCCCCTATGACCCCCCCCTGCTAAACAATCGGCGCAACAAAGGGGGGCTCCGCCCCCCCTCTAACCCCTCAGTTAACTATGTGGGCTAGTCGTGGAAAGAATATAACACAACCCAACACTGACAATGTAAGGGTACCCCTGTGGGTGAGGAGAATATGTCCCTATATTCTTCCACGACCGCATCCACCTGCTTCTATTTCTTGGAGGAACCCTTCTTGGGGGCCATGGACGTGGCTACGACCTTCCCCTGACTTTGAGCGCAAACCAAAAAGAAAACAAATTTCCCAGTTTGGAAGATGATGTTACTGCATTGCTTAGCAGAGATCAAAGAGATGGCGGTAGGTGGGCCTACCTATGGTATCCTGTATAACTTAGTACCCAAAGAAATAATAACAAAGTGAAGTCTAGACTCATATACAACATGCTACTTCCATAAGTATGGTTTTCTTAATAATACATCACAAACTTAAAGAGAAGCAACATCACACAGTACCTCATCTATGAAGGGCTTGATGTTGTAGGGAAGGCGACACTGCTGGGTGACGCAAAGATCTCATCCTTGGTGAAGCCACCCGATGGTGTACAACTGTAGATGTGTTGTAATCGGTAGGTTCAGTCGCTTCATGACCTATTTTGAAATGAGGTTGTTTTGGCTCTCGCTGTCAATAATGAATTGCAGCGCAGAACCCTTCACCCACATCTATGAGTGGAATAGGTGCTCCCCCTCTTTTGGATCTTCGGGCTTAATCTTATGGATCTCGGTGGTGGCCACAGTGGCACTAGGCTCCACGTTAATGATCTGCTTCCCTTTGTCATTCCCCTTGTCGGGTTCTGACTCAGAGTTGGAACATGACTCAAAATCAGAAGCCTTTGGCTCGGCCACTAGTGACTGCTTGGATCGACACTCACTTGTCTTGTGAGTGGAGCTCTTATGGAAATCACACCACTTTCATGTGTCCTTCTTTGTATTTGTGGTGTTGTTCTTTACTTTCGACATCGACGGGTTATCCTGGGTCGACCTGCCTTGGTTTTTCCCTTTGCTCTGCAGTTTGGGGGTGCCTTTCCCTTGCTTCGGACTCATAGATCCAAAGTCTCTCTTTTTCAGTTTAAGCTTCTACTCAATCTTGACAACGTATCGGTATGCCGCGCCGAGCGAGGAGATATCCAGGAACTCCATCTCATCCTAGATGTACCTATGTAGGCAGCTGCAGTACTTGAGTACCAAATGTTTCTCAGAATCCTTGATACCCAACTTCATGAGAAGGGTGAAAAACATTGGTAAACTCCAGCACGCCTTGGTTCCTTCCCTGTCGCAGTGTGGTCCACTTTATGTATTTATCCTCATAGCTCCTAACAGGGTAGTACTGCTCCTCGATGGTGTCCCAGAATGAATCCCAATTGGGTGTGGCAAAAAATAGTGAGGGTGTACTTTCATCCTTCTGCTCGCAGTAGGTTTCCCGCCAGTCCTTAATGTGGGATGCGGATTTGAGAAGAGAAAAAGTAATATTTTCTTGTTGGAAAAATCATGAATAGAAAAATATCCTTCTAACATATTTAACCATTTATCTATGAAATTTGCATCTATTCAACCCTAAAATATGGGAATCTCAAAGTTAACTTGTACCTTAAAGGGTGTGGCGTTTTCAGAGTAGCTGCTGGAAGTAGATGCATCGCCCCTGGGTAGCCGCTAAAGGATCTAGGCAAAGTTGTCCATCATCATGTTCCTTTGTCGCTCGAGGGCTTCTTCAAGCAAGATTTTGATAGGATCTCTTGCCCCCTCGTCTTTCTTTTCTTCCGCCATGAGAGGTCGTCGGGATTTGTGAGGCTGTCAGGATTTGTGAGGTTGGTCTTGCAAAGGTTCGACTAGTTCAAGCCTTAATTCCTTATATCTCGACCTCGTTGGGGACATGCAAAGAAAAACTAAGAAAGAGTAGACCACTCTGATAACCCTGATCTGAATTTAAACAGGACCGCAACAAATTACATATATAACCATAAATACAAAGATGCAGTAGAAATAAAACTTCATTTCATTAATATCAAATACTGAAATATGCTTACAAACAGAATGGGAATAAGACTAGCTTGGGCGATGGTAGCTTATTTCTACGAAGAGATGTGGCGGCTACATGCCTTTGAAATGTGTTACAATGAGGCTTAAGGGCCTATTTATTATTGAAAAACATGAGAAAACCCTAAACAATCAAAACCCTAACCCCAAGAGATGAAACACAAAGAGTTTATGGGTCTCGTTAAGTTTAGTTGGGCAGCCAACTTCCTGAGGTCGTAACTTGGCCGTATTATCTTTGTTTGGCGCGCACGATACCTTGTTGGAAAGGTCTCTCCGAGTACTATAGGTTTTGTTGTAGGCCCATACTTATGGTTATAAGCCTACAACGAACCTCAAAAAAATGTCGTTTAGGGGGTCAAAACTACTCTGGAAGATCAGGACCTGAAAAAAATGCTAAAAATAGTAAATGTTGAAATAAACAAGGAAACAATTGAAACCGACTAGAGGTATAGGTGGAATAGGTGGTTGGAGACCAATATCCACCTGGATCAGCTTGCTGCAAATAAAAGGCTTGGTTGCAGCTCACAGGTGAACAAGGAAATTTCACAAGAAGAAGAAGCATAGGGTAAAATGACCACTGATGGTGATATGATGGATTTAGGAAAGATTCACAAAGAGAGGAATGCCAAAGCAGTTGGCATGAACAAGTGGGGAATGAGTCATTAAGAGAAAGAGAAGGAAATGGCTCAAATGAATTAAGAGCTCAGTAAAATGAGAGAACAATTACGAAGGCAAACAAAGTAGCTACATGTAGCTTTAAGGCAAGAAATAAAAGGTGGAATTTATGTGTTCAATGGCCAGTGAAGAGACTGCATGCAAGGAACTAGAGGTGGTGGATGATAGGTATGATCCATAAAAGGTTGAAGATGCTCAAAATCATTGAGTCTAATCCAAAGCCAAAATTAGAGACAAAGTGCATTTGTGCACCAAAACAAGGGTCCATCCTTGGAGAGGATAGTATTGATTATGAGGAAGTTATGTTAGATGAAGAAGAGAAATCATTGAGGATTGTTATGCAGGCTAAAAGGAGGCTAGAATAGCCTAAGGTTGATGAATGTATGGATGTGGACACCTATAAGCAAATTGAATAAGTTGGGGAAGAGTTAGTGGGCAACTTCAAGGGATGTATGTTGCATGAGGAAAGAATGTTGGCAGCCACAAAAGAGACCTCAAGGTCTCATGTTTTTTAAACTAACAAGTGTTTTGTGTTTGCAGCTGATGAAGACTTGCAAGAAATACAGGACTGGATGGAAAACAAAGAAGCATTAGAACCATTGGAGGAACACATGCAAGTTTGCAAAGGCATGGACATGGAATTTGTTGCTACATAATTGAAGCTTTTAGAGGATTGGTTGGACAATCCAAAGACTGGTTGAGAAGCAAGTGAAATGATACTAGACTGTAGCAGTTTACAAGAGGATAAAAATGGATTCCCAATGGAGAAAATGTAGCAAAAAAGAGTCAACAATGATGACGCATTTCAACAACAAATGCAGACCAGAAGGGAAGCCAATCTAGATAATTTAGTGAAGGACAACAACACATTCCAACAAGGAATGAATGATTTTTGGAAGTCGAAATACAAGCTATACCAAGAGATTGAGGAGACAAGAAAGTTGATGGTTAAGATATCTCAAATTAGGTATGTTGTAGAAAAGAAAAGAGATGGAAAAAATTTGTTGATTGTAGTGTCCCACCTTTGCAAGGTTTGTTTTGTGACACTTAGAGAGGGTGATTTTGATATAATGATATAATATTATGCACGACATAATTATGTGCATGCTTATATGCTATAGACCTAATTTGGATCACCTGGTTGCTATGTGCTTATGATAATCTCTATGGTTGTATGTATAAGAACTGATTTTGGTTAAGAGCATATTATCGATGTTTTCTCTTTTGGTATCTGTTGTAGCAGCTACAACCACCCTCCAAAATTTTGGATCGCATCCAAATTTTGGAGCCTACCATGGATCCTGTGATCGATCATTCCTTAGTCACTTATTATTAAGCTAATAATCTCAAGGCCCCTCCTTGATCTTAAGATTTGTTCACATTCTCATCTTTATGTAGTAGGTGTCATCTTTGGGCATGGGGATTATCATTCGTCATGCAAAGGGAAGTTTGTTCTGCTTCAAGGGGAAATCTTTGTGCATATGAGTTGTTCTCATTACATAAACATGTTTTGCACTCACTTCATGCACTCTTATCACGAAGGTTGTTGCATCAAGCAAAGTATGTTTTATATGTTCTGGATGGTCTATGTTGTATCTCTAAGTGTTCGAGTGTGTGACCATAGTCAAGTTCTATCATTGTTTACGTTAATTTCACTAATCCCACACTTAGCCAATTTCCCGAGCAACCTAGTCTCATCCAAATTTCCAGAACTGTACACTCTGTTTCTGCAACCCTCAAGCTTTTTCCCTTACCTGCTCGAACTGCGCAATGCACAAAGACCCCAGCCTCGCTTGGCATCGAAAGTTGTGAAGTAGTTTCCTCAAGTGTCCTTCCCTCTGTCGGAACTCACTGTCTCCAGAAACTGCGTAATATTGTCCCTCAGCTACCTAGTCTACCTTGCATTCAGAAATTGCGCAGGTTTCCTCCCTTGACATCATCCCGACAGGATTCACTGCCCATTGAAACTGCACATATGTATCTCTCAGTGACCACAAGGAAAGATGACATGCTAGATGACTCTCAAGGAGTTGAGGAGAAAAACCAAGGAACCAAGTTATGATAAAAGATCGGGACCACATGAAAACTCTGTCAGATGCATAACCATCTGAAGGGTAAGTATGGTAAGTAAAGTACATCTTTTTTAAGTACATCACTTAGTGTACCTTGAAGTACTATTGATCATCGTCATATCATTATTTCTTCAATGACATGCATGTTTGCAAACACTAAAAGTCATTCGATGTGTTTAATCTACATGTCTTGCTCCGTTTTGGTTGTTGGACCAGCTGTCATATTTTGACATGTTGATTGTTGTGTCATACTTGTGATCTGGTTCTAGTGATTTTGAAGGTTTTTCTTTGTGTCTTTGGGTTGTCTTATCTCTGTGAACATCATTTGTACTCACACACAAATTCGTAAGCATAGTTGCACAAGTGTCGTCACGGTCGTCCGAAGGTCTATCTCAAGTGTCGCACTTGTCGCTCTTAGCTTTAAGGCAGTCTCAGTGAGCACATGTTTTGTCTTGTTGGTCTATGTTGTCTCGTCGTCAAAACATGCTAAGTGTATGATCACAATGTCAGTCGGCACAAACTCACTTGCTTTAGAGACTTAGCCATTTTCCTGAAAAATTTGCTCGATTAGACAACCTCCTTCAGTCGAACCCCATCTAAGCTGCATTGCACAATATTAGCCCACAATGACCTTACTATGCTACCTAGAACTGCATTGTGCTTGAGGTTGTCCTCCGAGACAACTGCACTAGACAATCCTGGAAGTGAGCAACTTGTTTGCTTCCTAGAACTGCGCATAATTTGCCTCCAATCATGATCCAAACTGTGCTTCTCACAAGATCAGTTATCAAGCCTCCCTTTGGACTGTCAGAAACCTGCACTACATTGAGACCTGGGGCTGCACTGCTCTCCAAAAATGCGCAGACATGCGCAGTTGTTCCCCCTGTTGCTTGCCCCACACTGCCTTCAGAAATTGCGTAGGAATGATCAACAAGGGCTCTACTGCCTTGCTCTGCACTGTCTCCAGAAATTGCGCAATCCTATCTAGTAGGTCCTCTGCTAACTTGCTCTGAACTACCTCAGGAAACTGCGCAGAATTCCCAGTTGGTCTCCCTATGGCCTATCTTGTCTTCCTCTTGAAAACTACGCAGCAGTTCCCCTGCACTCTGCCTTGTCTTCCTCCCAGGAACTGCGCAGAAATGACCAACAATCCCTTTGCAGGCCTTTTATGTCTTCCCTTCAGAAATTGCGCAGAAAATCCCAGTAACCTTGCTTTGTCTTCCCCCTAGAAAATACGCAGAACTTCCTAGCAGTCCCTTTGTAGCCCCGCTCTGTCCTCCCTCTTGAAACTACGCAAAATTTGTCCCTTTCCAGGTCTCATCTCGTCCCTGAAACTGGTGACTATCACTCCCTGATTTTGCCTCCCAGTGATCACTACGCAATTTTTCCATGACAATCCAAACCAAGCTCCAGAATTTCTCATCCTGGCTTGAGCTATGCTCTGCGCAGTTTCAGTTTCCTATCCTCCCTCCCAGTCACCTAGACCTGAACACGGAAAACAATGCATCATGATAGACTAGGATATTTTCGAATTTGATGTCATCCCGTCATGAGTGAATTGCAGGAATAGGTACATCGATGGAACATGGTGAGATGACGAACAGGATGAAGAAGGAGCGCATGCTAGAAGACTTTCTTGCAGCTGGATGGACATACAAAGCACATCGAGCAACAAGCGAAAGGAGTACATGCACATAACCATCTTGCAAGACCAAGACCATTGGAGACCCCACAACACCAAGATATGCGAAGGTGAAGACAAAGCACGTCCAAGAACACATTTATCACTCAGCAGCGCAACAATATGACATTGACACCACAGTCAACCAGTACATGTCAGGAGTGTCATGCTGAGTTATGTCATTAGTTGTCTCGGCCACATCACTACTATGGGCCATATTTGTTGTAATCAAATGTAATGTAAAGTGAAATTCCAAGTGTCATTAGTGGAATGCAAACAGTCATTATGTAATGTAAAGAGTTATATGTAACGAAGTTGAAGAGTCATGAGGGTAGTCCAAGAGTCACAAAGGGGAATGTCAAGGGTCACCCCACCCTTTGTTATATATAGAACCTCATAACTCATAGAACATGCTTTTGGGAGCCAAGATTTTTCTAGGCATTGCTTAGAGAGGGCTTGGAGAGTAT
This sequence comes from Pinus tabuliformis, assembly GCA_031772625.1. Taxonomy (NCBI): domain Eukaryota; kingdom Viridiplantae; phylum Streptophyta; class Pinopsida; order Pinales; family Pinaceae; genus Pinus; species Pinus tabuliformis. Next base: position 240,778,840 of record CM062818.1, on the reverse strand, counting down.
TGTGATGAGCCTTGGATTCTCCACAGTGTAGAGCAAGTACATCTCTTTGGAGGAGCAGGCGGTGTTGACTGTAATGTTCCACTATTGGGGCTAGTGGCTATCATGGTTGTATGTATGGATGGAACTTTCACTTTATATATAATATAATAGAGCCAACACGTTTTCATGCATATGTTGTTATTGTAGTTGGACTATTCTGGTTTCTTTAGAAATGTATGTTATTTAACTTATGCATTCATGTATGAACTACTTTGTATATGATTGTATGAATCTTGTTGGAATCGTGTTGTTGATTTAACCCATCACCCTGGATTGTGGATTATTCTGCTTCCAACTTGTGATGTAATTTTGTTTGTGTGTTCCTTTCAGGCTGGGTACTATTACATGTTTCTAGGGGACACACTTCCTTTCCCCCCTTCATGTGTTAGAACCTCCCTATGCATCTCTCTTGACTCGCTGCAAGGTCACACACTTGCTTCCAACAAATATATCTTGCTTACCTCTGCGCGCTACCACAGTCAAGGCACTACTATACTACCCACTGTTGGGACTCCTACTCCAAACGGTCTAAGGTCTAGTTGGGACTCCTACTCCAAACGGTCTAAGGTCTAGTTGGGACTTCTTACTGGGGAGATCCACTGACATGTTAGCAGGTCCAACACCGTCAACATTTATGGCACTAAAAGGAGGGCCAGATGACAAGCTGAGTCGTCAAAGTCTATTTTGAATCTCTACACATCTTCATGACTTATGCTACAGTTTATCCTCTGACGTGTCTTTCTTATGGAAATGATTTTGAAGTATCAAAGGATCTCTGGAATGACTTGTCACATAACACATATGATGGTGAAGGTGAAGCAGCCTGGCTTAGACACAAAGATGCCTTCGTAGCCTTCTGTGTAAGGAATGAAATCCATGAAGATTACATTGCCTACTAGTTGTTCGCATTCACGCTTCAAGGGCATCCACTGCAATGACATCTCATGTTTCCCGCAAAATCCATTCACTCTCTTAATCAATTTGTTGGAGAGTTGGGTCATGCTTTCCATAATTATGATCGTAAAGCACTCAATAAAAAATTGTTGGAATTACAGAAAGCACCTGATGAATTGGTTGAGAAATTTAACAAACTCTTTCGTAATCTTGCATTTCAAATTCCTGAAGATGAAATTGATTGAAAAATTATCAATGAAAGATTTCAATATCTTCTTCACATATCTGAGGATCCACATATCTTAGACTCATTCGTACCCCTCCCAGCATACCTCGGTGTTAGAGCTCCCAAATCTAAGACAGACAAGATTGCTGTCACAAGTGATCCTCAGTGCACTTCTCATCAAACAGCTCTAGCTCCGAGTACGAGGTGGGAGAAGGTGTGCACACATGTGTTGAACTATCACATCCTCCCACCCCACCTGCTCTGGATATTTGCGCAGATTTTGCTTTCAAGGTTGTTGGTTGTCACTTGAACGCGTTCTCTCAACCTCCATCCTCTCGTTCTATTGATCCTCCAGATTGTACTGTGTTGTGTTCTCCCATTCCAAACTCCACATCTTGTGTTCACAAGGATCAAGTTTTCGATAGAGTTGGTGTTGTGCAACCAACCTGCATTGTCATTTATGATGAGTGTGTGCGGGAATCTGAAGAAGAACCTGCAATGAAGGATGACTTCCTTCCATCCGTGCCTCATCCTCTCTATTCTAACATCTCTTGTGATTCTACAACTTTGGATTTTCCTTGGGAAAACTCATCGTCAGATGTTGCTACTTCTAATCATTCACAAGACACACCAAATGTTAGTTTGTCATTGCATTGCGAAGAGGACACATATTTCTCTAAAAATCCATTCAATATTTCATCTGTCATTTCCGAAAACGCAGAGGGTGAACATTCTTGTTTCTCATCAACCCCTTTGCATGATTCGTTAGATCATGAGGATGTCGATGAACATCTCAAATTTTCTGATCATGGTTGTCATGATATCTTTACTCCTTCATTCGATCACGATGTTGATTCACTCGTTGTTGATATTTCTAAGCCATTGGTTGTTGATGGTCTACCTACTGATGAAGTGGAAACCCCTTAATATGTCGATGAACTTCATCCTACGCTGATGGTTATGTTAGGCCCTCGTTGTCCTGAGGTCAGTTCCACTCTCGATCAGAAATATGTTGAAACACCACATGCTCCTCATCACTCTCCTATTTGCATTGAAGATCAATCAAGTTCATAGATTTCACTTCCTCCACTGGAATCATGTGATCCCATCGCTCTTGCATTGGAGGAGTCATACACAATAAGCACTCTTGCAAAATATAAGTTTTCTTCTTTCTTCATGTTTGCTCGTCAGTCAAGGTCAAAAGAGTGTATGTGCTTATCATTTGTGCACAGTGTGTCACAACACCATGGTACGTCCACAAAATGTTTGTCTTGCACATTTACTCTTTTCTTTTCTGTGGACGCTTTTAAACTTTGAGCGTGTTGGTCTTCATTGTCTTATATTTTTTGTTTGTTGGTTTACATGCTTATCTTTCTTGTCTACCATGCCTTCACCAACATGGGTCAACCAATGCACCAGTGGCTGCATTGGAAATATCACTTTACATGAGGAGGCCCATGCATTGTTTAGTGTAGGAGTAGGAGTAGTGTTTACATTTTGTTTGCTCTGCTTTCTTTCTTTGTTTTGATTGCATGTTTTTCTTTGCATGCTTGTTTTCTTTCTCTTTACTTTTTCCCTTTGCTTTCTTGTTTGTTTGCTTGTTTGCAACCATAGGTTAGCTTCACATGAAACCATGTTTGGCTCTTGAGACAAACCAAGAAAGTATAGGAGGACTTGTATAGCTATCACCATTTGGTTATTTGTTGTCCTCTCTGTTTATGAAGAGCTTGTTATCTTAAGTCGATGATACCCTGATCAAAAATATGTTCTGTTGAGAGTGAGTCTTGGTGAAAACACAATGCTTGCACTTTTAACTAGTACCGCCTACTCTAATCGGTTTTTGGGTTAACCCTTGTCAGCTTACTCACGTAGAGTAAGGTGAGGGGGGAAACCTTAACAATTATGTTAGAGGCATATATAACATATTTCTCTGAAGGAACAACCTCTTCTACTCTCAATAAGTCAAGATCCCTCTTCCGCCTCATGAAAATAAATAAGTGACTATGAACAGTTCTCTGAAAATGAAAAATAAAATAAAGGTGAAAGAAGAGAAAGGCTTCTTGCGCAGAGAGGTGATGCAAGTAACTCCGCCAAGGTACTATCCAGGCTTACTGGCAGTGGAGCGATGCTTGTGTTCCTACGTGACTCCATCGGGGTAGTGTCTAGGCCTACTGGCAGCGGAGCAACAACAGAGATGAAACTAAAACTCTGAAATTTATATGACTTGTGCATCAATATAACCCTCATCCCCAATCAAAACAACTTAGTTGACTTGGATTGGTATGTGTGTTGACCAATCAAGAGAATGGTAGGGGCTACATCTTTCACTCAAGCTAGTGAGGAAGCCATGATGATCAAAGAATCAAACAATACTTCCAAAAGAGTTAGACTCGCTTTCACGAGACAAGGACCACACAGAGAGCTGGAGTTCTACCAGTGTGTCACTAATGTTGTAGTAGCTACAACCACACTCCAAAATTTTGGCTCACATACAAATTTCGGAGCCTACCCTGGATCTTGTAATCGATTGTTCTTGGCTCACTTATTGGTAAGTTGATAATCTCAAGCCCCCTCCTTGATCTTAAGAGTTGTTCACGTTCTCATCTTTATGCAGCAGGTGTCATATTTGGGCATGGGGATTATCGTTTGTCATGCAAAGGGAAGTTTGTTTTGCTTCAAGGGGAAATATTTGTGTGTATGAGTTGTTCTCATTACATAGACATGTTTCACACTCACTTCACGCACTCTTATCACGAAGGTTATTGCATCAAGCAGAGTATGTTTTATATGTTTTGGATGGTCTATGTTATATCACTAAGTGTTCGAGTGTGTGACCATAGTCAATTTATATCACTTTTTACGTCAATTTCATTGATCCCACACTTAGCCAGTTTCCTGAGAAACCTAGCTTCATCAAGCTTTCCAGAACTACACACTCCGCTTTGCAACCCTCAAGCTTTTTTCCTTGCTTGTTGGAACTACGCAATGCGTAGAGACCCCAACCTCCCTTGGCATCCAAAAATACGCAGTAGTTTCCTCAAGTGTCCTTCCCTCGGTCGAAACCCATTGTCTCCAGAAGATGCGTAGTATTGTCCCTCAGCTGCCCAGTCTGCCTTGAATTCAGAAACTGCACAAGTGTACTCCCAGGACATCATCCCGACAACAGTCACTGCCCACTAAAGCTATGCAGATGTATCTATCAATGACCACAAGGAAAGATGACATGCTAGATGAATCTCAAGGAGTTGAGGAGAAAAACCAAGGAACTGAGTTATGATAAAAGATCGAGACCGCATGCAAACTCTGTAAGATGCATAACCATCTGGAGGGTAAGTATGGTAAGTAAAGTACATATTTTTTGAAGTACATCTCATAGTTTATCTTAAAGTATTGTTGATCATCGTCATATCATTTTTTCTTCAATGACATGCATGTTTGCAAACACTAAAAGTCATTCTATGGGTTTCCTCTACATGTCTTGCTCCCTTTTGTTTGTTGGACCAACTGTTGTCTTTTGACATGTTGATTGTTGTGATGTGCTTGCGATTTGGTTCTAGTGATTTTGAAGGTTTGTCTTTGTGTGTTTGGGTTGTCTTAGCTCTGTGAACATCAATCGTACTCACACACAAAGTCGTAGGCATATTCGCGCAAGTGTCGTCACAGTCATTCAAAGGTCTATCTCAAGTGTTGCACTTGTCGCTCTTAGCTTTAAGGAAATCTCACTGAGCACATGTTTTGTCTTGTTGGTCTATATTGTCTCATTGTCAAAACATGCTAAGTGTATGATCATAATGTTAGTCAGCACAAACTCATGTGTTTTCGACACTGAGCCATTTTCCTAAAAAATATGCTCGACTGGACAACCTCCTTTAGTCGAACCCTGATTGAGCTGCATTGCGCAGTCTCAACCCTCAGTGACCCTACTCTACTTCCCATAATTGCATAGTGCTTGAGGCTGTGCTCTAGGCGAATTGCACTGCACAATCCTAGAAGTGAGCAGCTTGTCTCCCTCCCAGAACTACGCAGAATTTGCCTCCAAGCCTAATCCAAACTACGCTTCTCACAAGATCAATTATCAAGCCTCCATCTTGACTGCTGGAAACATGCACTACAATGAGACCTCGGGATGCACTGCTCTCTAAATCTATGTAGACATGCCGAGCTGTTTCCCCTACTGCTTGCCCCACATTGTCTTTAGAAACTGCACAGAAATGATCAGCAATGCCTCTGCTTCCTTGCTCTGCACTGTCTCCATAAATTGTGGAGTCCTGTCTGGTAGGTCCTCTATTGGATTACTCTGCACTGCCTCTAGAAATTGCGTAGAATTCCTAGTTGGTCTCCCTATGGCTTGTCTTATCTTCCTCTTGAAAAATACGCAACAGTTCCCTTGCACTTTGCCTTGTCTTCCTCCTAGAAACTGTGCAGAACTAACCAACAATCCATCTGCAGGCTTGTTCTATCTTCCCTTCAGAAATTGCACAGAAATGCCCAACAACCTTGCTTTGTCTTCTCCCTGGAAACTGCATAGAACTTCCCAACAGTCCCTCTGTAGCCCTGCTCTGTCCTCCTTCTGGAAATTGTGCAAAAGCTATCCCTTTCAAGGTCTCATTTCACAACCAGCACTGGTGACTTTCATTGCCCGATTCTGCCTCCCATGATCACTGCGCAATTTTTTCCTAACAGTGCAGACCGAGCTCCAGAATTCCTCATCCCAGCCTAAGCTATTATTTGTGTAGTTTCAGTGTCCTGTCCTCCCTCTCGGTCACCTGGACCCGAACACGAAAAACAATGCATCATGCTAGACTAGGATATTTTCATATTTGATGTTGTCCTTTCATGAGTGAATTGTAGGAACATGTACATTGATGGAACATGGCAAGAGGAAGAACATGATGAAGAAGGAATGCATGCTAAATACTTGCTTGCAGCTAGACGGATGTACAAAGCACATCGAGCAGAAAAGTAAAGGAGTACAGTCACGAAACCATCTTGCAAGACCAAGACCATTGGAGACCCCGAAACACCAAGCTATGTAGAGGTGAAGACAAAACACATCCAAGAACACATCTATCACTCAACAATGCAACAACTTGACATGGACACCACAATTAACTAGTACATGTCAACAGTGTCATGTCGAGTTGTGTCATGAGTTGTCTCGACCACATCACTACTATGGGCCATACTTGTTGTAATCAAATGTAATGTAAAGTGAAATTCCAAGTGTCATTAGTGGAATGAAAATAGTCATTATGTAATGTAAAGAGTTATATGTAATGAAGTTGAAGAGTCATGAGGGTAGTCCAAGAGTCACAAAGGGGAATGTTAAGGGTCACCCACCCTTTGCTATATATAGAACCTCATAACTCATAGAACAAGCTTTTGGGAGCCAAGCTTTTGCTAGGCATTGCTTAGAGAGGGCTTGGAGAGTATTGTGACAAGCCTTGGCTTCTCCACAGTGCAGAGCGAGTACATCTCTTTGGAGGAGTAGGCGGTGTTGACTGTAATGTTCCACTATTGGGGCTAGTGGTTGTCATAATTGTATGTATGGATGATATTTTCACTTTATATATAATATAATAGAACCAACACATTTTCATGCATATGTTGTTATTGTAATTGGACTATTCTGGCCACTTTATCAATGTATGTTATTTAACTTACGCATTCATGTATGAACTACTTTGTATATGATTGTATGAATCTTGTTGGAATCATGTTGTTGATTTAACCCGTCACCCTGGATTGTGGACTATTCTGCTTCCAACCCGTGATGTCATTCTGCTCGTGTGTTCCTTTCAGGCTGCGTACTATTACAGGCTTCTAAGGGACACACTTCCTTTTCCCCTTTCGTGTGTTAGAACCTCCCCATGCATCTCTCTTGACTCACCGCAAGGTCACACACTTGCTTCCGACAAAGATATCTTGCTTACCTCTACATGCTACAACAATCAAATGCACTATTGTACTACCCACTACTGGGACTCCTACTCCAAACATTCTGAGGTATAGTTAGGACTTCTTACCAGGGAGATCCCCTGACATGTTGGCGGGTCCAACACCATCAACAATATCCTAACTTATACATTGGTGTATGACATGGATGGTGATCCAGGATTGAGACATGTAGATCCATGGATGATCATGGTTATGTGGAACATATGGTTAATTATGATTTATGGTTGATATATGATTTTTATGATTATATATGCATAATTATTTTCAAACAAGGATGCTCAAATTATAAATGATTGTGGAAGTCATGATACCTTATTTATATGATTATATATGCTTAATCTTGTATTGAGCAAGATGTGGCAGGGGATATGGTTATTTGCAAACAAGGATGCTTAAATTATAAATGACTGTGGAAGTCATGATACATTATTTTTATGATTACATATGTTTAATATTGTATTGAGTAGGATGTGATAGGGGGCATGGTTATTTGCAAACAAGGATGTTTAAATTATAAATGGTTGCGGAAGTCATTTCTCCATAACCAAAATGACTATGGAAGTCATGCACAATCTTTGGTAAAATGTGAATAAGTTAATTATGAAATTCATTTGATTCCTTTGATCTATGAGATTATGATGTGTGTAGGTCTTGGAACAAGGCCTTACCAATGAACCATCAGATGGGTATGAGCTCATAATCAGTACCTTAAGGTGAAGCACAGAGTTTCAAAGTAGAGCAGATGATAAGCCATGGAAATTAGGGCGTGACATCCTAAATCCATGAAAGATAAAGACGTAGAGTATTGGATCTATAATAAAAGGATTGGGACACAGAGTCCTAAATATTTAAAAGATCAAGGTGTGGAATCTTGGATCCTTAGAGTAGATCAGGGCACGAAGTCCTCAATCTACTAAGGCACAAAGATGTATGCAATAGGGATGCGAAATCCCTATTCTCCGGAAGAAAAATACCACTCATGGGCAGCTCAGTGATGGATTTCCTTAATAAAATCTCATTTCTGACAATTCTGGAGTGACTTTTTAAAAATAGGAAGTCATGTCTAGCATCTCAAGTATGACTTTCCAAAAATAGTAAATCACCTTCAATCAATGGGTAATCAAGTATAGTTGAAGGAAAATCACTTAACTTATCATTAATCAATCTTAATAGTTCAATCTCGACTTAATCCTCAATATTATTAATATTATTATTATCTTTTATGAGATTGATATTATTATTAAAAGGGAATTACAAGTCACCTTCATCTCCTCAATCACTTCACACCTCTCTCCTTGATGATTCTCATGGATTTATGTAAATCTCTCTCTCTCTTTTAATAATACATTACACTTTCTTTTATGCGTTCATCAATGAATGGTGCATTCCTCTTACACTCATGAAATACATGTCATAAAAGATTCCTCTTATGCTCTTTTTAATGCATATGTTACACTCTCCTTAACTAAGGCATGCATACCTATCCTTAATGGCATGAGTTACACTCCTCTAAATGGAATACAAGGCATGCATATTACTCCTCCTTTATGACAAGAATTTGTTGCTCCTCCTATATATGTGTCTCATGTATTCTCACTTGAGGGAGTGCATTGTGATACCAAGAGTTGGAGAGATTTAAAAAAAAGGTATTATGAGAGGGAGAGACTTGGAGAGTAGCCAATTGCTTTCGAAAGGAATTTGAAATTCCTAAACTAAATTACTAAGTATCTCTACCTGGTGGAGCTGACCATGAGTGGTATTGGGAAGAAGTGAAACTTATCTTCCTCATCTTGCCTTGTATATCTCTCTACTGTTATATTTTGGTACTGCTTGTGAGCTCTTACAACTTGGGGGTTCCAGGGGGAGAAGTTCTCCCTGGATATGGTTGGGTGGAAAACCGGATGGTTCAAATGAGTTGGTTAAGGGATCATATTCTCAGCGATTGGAGTTGAATATCTCTTTAGGTATAATTTTCATTGTCCTAAAATTGTAGTATAGCTTTAGCATAAAATAAAAAAGTAGAAATTTAAATTGTTGTAAGCATCTAATTTTGGTTTAAGCTTATGTTATCTAGAATCTTATTGGCTAGTTGAAAATGAAGACTAAGAGTGGTCTATATGTATGGATGTTTAGATCTCAAGCTATTATGGAATTATTATTGGTGTAGTTTATTGTACTAACCTTGGTATTGTAGCATTTGAGAAAGGAAAGCCAAATATTGTTGAAGGTAATTGCAATAAATAAATTCCAAAGGACTTGGGTAAGAGTTTCGCAAATTATGGTTTTTTTTAAGGTAATTAGATGCATGTTTTAGAAAAGGTTTCAGAATATTTTGCAAAGTGTTTGACAAAATCCATGAATGAGTAATGCTTACAAGAGAAGTAAGAAAATAGACAAGAGAAGTAAGAAAATAGACATGTATCCAAAATATACCTAGAGGAATTACAGAATCAACCCTTAAAAGAAAATGAAAAAAATAATAGCAGATAAAATATGGTTTAGAAGATCAAAGGCTTGAGGTAAGTTTGAGGTAAATTCCAGTTATGGATTATGTTTCATATTCTTATCAATAATCCAAGTTTTTTTTAATCAAGTTTTTGTTATAGTATTATTAGGAATTTTAATAGAAAGCCTTAATGGCTGTAGCATTCAGGGTTGCCATGTGTTTGTCAAATTGTAGCAATGGTTGCAATAAGCTTGTTAAATAATGTCAAAGGAATTAGCTTGTGGGTTGTAAAATGTTTCAAGAAATCATATGATGGATTTAGAAATGTGTGAATTCAATGAAAATATCTTAGTAGAATAACTTTGGGTTGTCTTTCTTCATGTAGAGTTGTAGATGAAAGTTTGCATTCCATGTGTTTGACAAAAGTCGTAAATGAGACATTAAGGATTTAAATTTTTGTTGTTTTAAATAATCACATCCCTGGGCATTTTGGTTGCGATTCAGCCCAACATCAGGGGGTATATGTGCCTTATGGCCCTGTGACCCCCCATTTGATTAAAAAAAAAAACACTTTTCAGAACCCAGATCGTAAATCTGGGTGATTTTGCATATTACTACTGCTAACTATGTGTGCCTATTGTCGAGTTTTTGGTGAAGGATTAAGATGATTTAGTTTCTGTTTTAATATGCCAATATTTGAAGTTTTAATTTATGAATTTTATGAGTTAAATAGGTTGAGTAAGAATCTTATATTCATGTTGCTAATGGTTGTCAAAATTGTCTTAAGAGATGATGGCCGCCAAGTGGTTGACAAAATGCCTCAACCGTTGTATATTGTATGCTTGCAAACTATTTGTCATAATGCTTCAATGGCTGTAGCTATTTACATTTATGAATTTTCTGTAAAAAAATGCCTAAGTGAAATTAAGATTTGTAACCAAGATGTTTCTGGAATGTCTCAATGAATATGCGTGATAATCCCATTGAGTTAAAATTCATGCTGATAAAGTCAAATTTGGGTAAGTGAATTGTTGTAAAGTCAAATTGAATTCATAATTATTGGATACCACTCCTATAGAAGTTGAATTCTCCTTTTAAGTAAAGAATTCATAAGCATGTTATTTAAAATAAAATCAAATTAGTCACTCTTGAACACATTTAATTGCAACAGAAGTAACTATTAGCTTGTTGGAAATTGTGGCTCGTAAAGTTTGATATTTACTCATCCCACTAAATACTCTTTCCTTTAAATATGATTTTTGAGGTTGAGGATCAAGTGATGGTTGTCGTTTGGTAGTTTGGCTTTGGGGTTTGAGTGAGACATTGGCTTTGGGTTTGCCTTGGGATTTGGAAACAAAAACATTAAAAAAAACATATCACATTTTGAATCTTAGTGTTCAACACTTCTCTATATTATTGATAGTTGGTAAGGTGGGACCTTACACTGATGAGGACATAAAAAGCTTACATCAACAAGTAGAAGGGAGAATTGCAACATAAGGTCTGGAAGCCAGGAAGAATGAAAAATAAGACAATGGATCAATGACAACATGACAAAGGAAGACCTACTGCAAAACAAAGTTTGGGATCCAGGAAAGCATAATTTCACCAACACATGGTCAGGAGACCATGATTATTTTTCACTTTGGAAGTATCAAGCAGGAGCATCCTACCTCCAAGCCAAGATGTATTTTGACCAGAGTAGGGGTGTTTTCATTACCAAGGGAGTTGGTTCCCTGAGATTGATTTCATTCTTTATTTTAATGTATAAACCCACGTTTTTATGAGAAATGTTGTAATGAAATATTCTCATTAAGAGATATTTCTAGAATATTGAGCGGGTTAGAGAGAATGAAGGATAGTTAGATTGGTGATAGATTTGAAAAGCTAAAAAGTCCTAAGTTAGAGAGTATGGGTGAGATTTTTATGGATATAGGGGGAATTCCTGGATCTGAAACCAAATTGGTTTCAATCCTCCATGTACATAATTCTTTTATCTAAATTATGAAATAAGTAGAAGAGAGAGGAGAAGTGTGGCTAAGAAGCTGAAGGGCCAAAATTAGGGCCAATGGAATGTAAATATGGCCACGAGGGCAAAAGGCCTTATGTAAATATTTTAAGTTAATGAGAAAATTCTCGGACAAGCATTCAAATTTCTGTGTGCATATGATAAAGCACATATTTTGACTATTAATTATGTGAGTGTGTGCAGGTGAGGAAGCTCAGGAGAGATGAGCGTTGTGCGACCATAACAATCCCCATAAACTTAAGAAAGATAACATAGATACATTTGTAAAAGGATAAACTATTGGAAAGCTTAGGAGAGATAGTCAAATGTCTATTGGAGTCATAAAGATTTGGACAAATCTTAGAAGCTCAGGACGGATTCATGTATATTACTTGCAAGAGGGATGTGTAGTGCTACCCGCACATGAAGTGAAAAGAGTTTGTCAACAGACGAGAGCGGGAGATAGAGATATCTCCATTATCCCGAGTTTTCAAGCCCAGAAGAAGAGTCTTGGAACCCAAGTCTAAGCGACCGAAAAGGAAAGGGCTAGGATTATGTCATCCCGAAGACAATACCCAGAGGGAGTCATGGCCAACTAAGTCGGGTGGATGTGGCATAAGTGGAGTTGCTAGAAGTTTCACAACCGGATACATTGAATATCATAATAGAGCGCCAACCTAGAGGTCGAGAGTACCTGGAGGATCCAATATGGTGCAAAAAGTTTCAACGTCGGGTTGGATTGGAGCAGGTGGAGCCCACCTGGCCGATGCCCAACTCGACAATGTGAGTTGACAATCCAAGGATTCATGTCAAATTTCTACGTTGAGACACGACAATTAGAATATTAAACAAAAGAAAGTGTGGGTCCTGTCAGGAGGATTCCACTTGGCGAGTTTTTATAATTGTTCTTTGTTATAGCGTCAGGCTATGAGGAGTGGGCCAATGTGGTAAAGTGACCCCGCCTGGAAGGGCTTACCTCGATGGTCCTCACAAGTGTTAATTTCCATAGTGTCGGGCCTCTTGTGCTGGACTAAGTGGCATTGACTACACGTCGATAACAGTGAAGCCATTGTTGGAAGTATAGAGACAAATTTTGGTAATTAAAGCAGATGGAAGTATAATAGAGTATGATAATGCAACATAGGCCCAATCCTAAGGTTTAGATAGATAGCAGAGGTCTTATTAGAGAGTCTGGGATTTGAAAGGGATTCTTGGCCATACTCACGTAGAGTTGGCTTATGCTAGCGCCTCCTCCCACTGTATTATTCGCTAAGAATATATATTTGCAGGGCTTCAAAGAAGTGCCTATTGTGATAGAGGGCTGGGCCGAATGGGTTCTCCTTCACTCGGATATGAGGCTAGGTTTGCATTAGATATTAATGTCAAATGTTATTCTCCATAAGCCAATGAAATGTCAATGATACAACATAAGGGTTGTAGTTTATATTGAATTTAGGAAAACACTCCAAGATAAATAAGCTTTGTATGAATAATTACAATTTTTGTCTTTAACACATAAACACATACATGTAGATAAACTAACTTTCATGAATGAAATAGGATCAAACGAACACTCCTTGGGTTGTTGAGTATTAATTTGAAGCTATCGATTTAAGCTATAAATTGATTTAAAGCCTTGAAAATCTCTTTGGGCACTTTGGGTTGTGTAAACTACATAAGTTGAACTTGCAATTCCAAGAAAGTAAATCTTTGTAGGATTTTAAACAAAATCCACTGAAAAATATACCTAAAAAGGGACTAAAATGTAGAATAGTGAGACTACTTGAAATGTTTTATCCATAAGAATTTATCTTTTCAATTTCTTTGTTTAATATATACATAGATTTTTTAACCATATAAAATATATACATAGTTGACATTGAAATATTTTATTTATGGACTACACTGTCCATGCAATTTTTTTTTTAATTAATATATTTTGAAATATAGGTATTTTTTTAATTAAAAAAATGTGTTACCTTCTGATCATCAATTACATGTTCATGGAGAACTTTGACTTGGTCATTTCCAGGGGAAAACCAACCAAATCTAATATCAAGAGACAAGCTGACCTGAATTTACATGAAAAATACCTAACCTCTGATTGACAATGTCATTACATTTAATACTTTCCTAATAAAATAACCCAAGATTGATCATAGATTTTTCCGAGGGCCCTTTTTTCCTTTTTTTTATTCTGTACAATACATTCCGAGGAGTTACTAGGAACAAATGTAGACGAGACAATGACTGCATTTTCTTGATATGATTCTGAATCTGGAGGGTTTCCTATGATAGTTGCTTCCTTATCACTATCTGAGTGACTTGATTCATGGAAGCATTTGTGCTCACTCATTGACAAAGCCAAGACCATAGTTGTATCTCATGTGCATCCATTCGAGGGATGAATTCCAACATATGTATGATGAGATATCCCTACATGCGGTTGAGTTGAGTTTAAAGGACTCATTTTCAATGTAGAAGCTTTTTGTTGCTACATATTTTCTAGCTTGTGAGTTTAAGAAGTCTTAGATCCTTTTGGAACTTTTGGATCTTACCATCCTCGTGACTTATTCATGGCTTTCAAAGGAGGAGAGAGAACCCTTGAGAAGAGGGGTAGACATTTTGTAGATGACTAGGTTGTTGAAAAATCCTACAATAGGAGGTTGTATTTTCATTGTCCACCAAATATGAAAAGATAAATATGTTCTAATCGAGGAGGATTTTGTCTAACAACCCTTTGCCAATATCTATTTCAACATTTATGAGAGCAAAGGTCACAATACATTTCTCAATCCTTTTTGGGTCTACCTTAATAAAACGATCGAGTGAATTGCCCACATAAGCTAAGATGTCTAGATGCAATAGATGAAGGGGCATAATTGAGAGTCTTACTTAAAATGGAGTGACTGTAGTTGGCATAGAAAGAGGGTTAAAACCATAAAATCATGTTTTGGAAAAAATCCCAACACAACCCCAAAACTAAGGACCTTCATCAAAACCCTTTCGATAATATTGAAGATATTTAAAATACACCACAAAGAAACTCTTTGAGCAAAAAAACATATATGTATTTGGGGACCAAGCTTGATGCACCCATTCCCGAAGTGCAAATGTAGAAGGTCATAACCCATTAAATCGACAGATAATGGCATGTGTCAAATAATCCATGTAAGCATCCTTGGATTGAGGATGATCCACTTTAATAGTTGGGATATTTTTCGCCTGATCCATAATGAAGGTTGACCTTAATGACCCTGAGATATCTTTGGGAAATGATTGTGCAAGCCTTGGCTTAAGGGTATCCTTGAAGGATTTTAATTGAGGGCCAGAGGATACACCCTAGCCTTTGGCTCCACTATTTAATCTTGAAACTAAAAATATTGAAGCATCCTTGGCTATGCCATAATGTCTGAGTGAATTTCTTTCTTGAAGTTACCTACCTTTGTGTATAAGCCACCTAAAAATGGAGGGAATTCATATCCAATCTTGCATTTTGGTAGCGAGTGTAGAGAAAAGATCGACGACTTTCACTTGAATACAAAAAGTGCCCCCTAAAAGTGGTTTCACAAAGACTAAAAAGTTCAAAAGATTTGAAGCAACAACTTTAGATTGGATGTAGGGAGAACTGCATTGTAAAAAAATTCCTCCCTTTTTTACCATATGCGAAACAAAAGATGAGGTGTTTTCTCGCAAATGACATGGTCCTAAAGTGAAAAATCTCTCAAGAATAGGGCGACGACTAAAGGCATTAGGGTTTCCATCTTGAGATTTGATTTAGTCATCATTAATATCATAATTATATATATGGAAGGTAATTATAAATACTAGTAAATATTACTTAACCTCAAATAATTGATTTAAGTTTTATATTGAAATATTTTTAAATCACACAAGATTAACACTGAAAAGGGAAAATTTGAATTTTTTTTTCAGCATTTAATTACTTTGTCTATTTAAAGTTGATATAAAATTATGTTAGTTCATATGACATTGAAATATTTTTTTATGGTTGAGAGTGGCAATGAAATATTTTTACCTCATTCCCTTCATAGTGGGTTGTAAGATCAACAATGAATCCAATCCATAACAAGTGTTGTAGGGTAGCGTAATCCTGTCACTCAAGTGGAAATTATCAAGTGGAAATTATGTTTTTAGAAAATTTGCAAATTGATCGGTGAAGTGAAAAATTTAATTGTCTAATAAGGGGCAAGGACTTGCATAAATTTTTGGTGGACAATAACCATTAATAAGTTGCACATTTACATTTTTACTCCTACTTGTTAATGTGTTGAAGATCACATATCCATTTTTTTATGCAGATACTAGCTTAAATTATGGCAGAGTGTAATTGATGGTAAAAGTGCTATTTACACGTGTATGGGCTATTTTCAAGAATTTTAATTTTAAGTGGTTTTCCTATGAAACTTAATAATGAAAATTCATTGTACAAATATCTAAAAATCATGGCATAAATATTACAACTTCATCCGTAAATTATGACACAAAAATATGAGGCAATTTTCCACATGGCATTATATTGTGCAAAGGTTGCAACAAGGCCTTTAAGTTATGGTTAAATCAAATGTTTTCAAAAATATTGTTTCCAATAATATTGAAAAATAGGTATTCGTTTTTCAAAGTTAAACATTATAACTTGCATTGGTTAATGCTACACTAATAAACGTCAAAACACTTACTACATGATATATTCATGTTGTCAAAAAATAAATAAATCAAAACTCACTAATTTATAATTTTATTTAATAATAATAATAATAAAATGAATTAATATATAACTTAAACATATATAAATTTAAAATCATGGAACAATATTCTTAACCATGGAGATTCTTAATATGTAAATATGCTTTATTACAATACCATGAGGCGATATCATGGTTTGCCAATACCACATGCCCAAAAAAACCATAAGTCACTTCATATGACACTTGTTCATATGCCATTTTTTTTAATTAATCAATTTAATTAAAATGACAAAATTGACATAACTACTTTGTAGATAAATCTCAACCTTTGATTTGTAATACTACTATGAATATTCTATGATATCTTGTGGAGGTTAAATCTCTACCATCTACTTACTACTATGAATATTCTAGAATATTTTGTGGAGGTTAAATCTCTACCATCTACTTAAGTATCACAACCATATAATTTAAATCACGGGTAAATGTTGATATGCACCAATCCATAATAAACATTAAAAACACTTCCATTGTCATATGTCTCATGTTGCTACAAATAAAAAATCATAAGAGTTTTAACTTTATTTTTAATAATAATTATTAATAATGATAAAAAGAATTAATATACACATTTCAAAAAACATGTAACAAGATTCTTAACTATGGAGATTCAACCCCACTTTGGTTTTGTCACAATACCATGGGCCAATACCATGGCTTATCAATACAACATGTCCAAAAAACCATAACCCATTTCATGTGACATTTTTTTTAATTAATGAATTTAATTAAAAGGGCAAAAAATACACAACTACTTCAAAAATAAATCTTAGGCTTTGATTTGTGTATACTACTAAGAATATTCTTTGGAGGTTTAATCCATGCCATCCACCTAGTAAATATTGGTAATTACATCAAGAAACACTCTTCAACCCAATATGGAAGAGATGTTGTAATGGGCGTAGTCTAACTTATAAAAGAAATAACCTTTTTCACTGGAATTCACCAAAATTCAACAATACAATTTCAAGATTTTTTGTTGTTAAAAATACCTTTTTGAATGCATAAATGGATTCAACACACTTGAAAACCCCTGGAGCACTCGAATTATGCAGATTAATCAATTTAAACTCAAGTTTTTAAAAACTTTGACGGAATTTGATTAAAATTAACCAGAAAAATGATCGTGAAAAGAGACCATTTTGTCTATATAAACTAGGCCTATTGTAATGTCCTAACTACAAAAAAAAAAATGATTGTGAAAATAGACCATTTCGTCTATATAGACTAGGTCTATTGTAAGGTCCTAACTATGCCTATTGTAATGCCATGTCCTATCCTTTAAACATGACTTGGTCAAATTTCATAAAAATAAAATAAAATAAAATCAATTATAATTATAATTATTTATATAATATTTTAACTTGGTCAAATTACACAAAATTTAAAATAAAAATAAAAAATAATAATTATACTTACTCAAAATTTAAAATAAAAAAATAATAATTAATTATAATTATAACTAGCATAAATCAATTTGATCCCTTTGGGCCCTTAGTAGATCCAAAGTTAAGATGGATCTAGGTTGGTTATTTTTAAAATTTTGGAAACCTTAAGTCCATTTGTTTATTTTGGAATAAGACTTCTAGAATTTTAATTTAATTATCAACTAGTGCAACCATATAAATTTAAATGACTGATAAACATAGATAAACATCAAAACACTTACTTCATGATACAACTTACATTACCAAAACAAATCTTTTTTTTTACAGAAACGGATAGTGGATATATTAGATACTTGGCCTTAATGCCAAAAAACAGATTACAAAAGGTGAGTCTAATTCCACAAGTCCCGCACAACCATGCAAGGCCATGGCGTTTATGCTTAGCTCACATCTCTTTTTGACTGCTACTATGTAGTCTATTTCAGAGATTTTCCCAACTTTATGGATACATACAAATTGATTTAACAAAAGGCAATAAAACATGACAACTATCTAAATTAAGGAATTGGTTCCCATGTTTCCTGTCCTCCTCTGAGTAAGGCTCCAGCCGTAAGGAGGGCTACTTTGTTGGCTTCGATGTCCGCCTCCTTATTATTAGCTCTCAACACATGATAGAAATTCAAATTCTGGAAAGAGTCTCCAAGATCTGTTACTCTGAATATCAGCCTTGCAAGCCTTAGATCCGTTGGCTTAGAATGTGTCACCATAATGTTAATGATAACCTGAGAGTCCCCAATTACATTAGCCTCCCTGATGTTCAGCATTTTCAAAATCTTGAGACCTTGGAAAAGAGCCAAAGCCTCAGCTTGAATGCTAGAAGCTATGCCCAAGCCCCAGGCGAAACTGTGTATCCTTATGCCATCGGGATTCAAGATGACGCCTCCAGCGCCAGCTCTTCCAGGATTGGCCTTTGCAACCCCATCAAAAAATAGGGAGTATCTCTGCTGTTTTGTGGCCCAATCCTTGAATTCATTTGCTGAAAGTCTTATTTGCCAATCTTTGGGGAGGGAGATACTATTTGCACTTTTTTGGAACTGAAGATCGAGAGAGGAGCCCCAATTTATATCTTGCTGGCTGAGATTTAAATCATCTTTAAGTTCTCTCAGACTCTCTTTAAGCTGGCTTTTAATCTTAACTACCACAAGCTTGGCCTCCTGTTCGTAGCTTCTAAAGATCCTTTTATTTCTCTCAAGCCAAACCTGCCAACAGATTATTTTAGGGAGAGCAATCCAAGCAACTCTGATAATTTTGTTTTTTGGGGGGGCCCAGGATACCTTTGCAGCCATTTAGCAAAAATATCGGGGATGGAGGAAGGAAACACGATGTTGGAACTCAGAGTTCCCAACAATTCTGTCCAAATCTGCAAAGTAAAGGTGCATTCAAGCATCAGATGAATTACGCTTTCCTAGTTTACCTTACAAAGGCTGCACCTTGAAGGACCATGGAAACCACATTTCTGGAGATTATCATCTATCAAGATTTTGGAGTGACATAGCAGCCAGTTGAAGAAGTTGATTTTAGGCAAGGTGGGATAATGCCATATCCCTTTCCAAGGCTCAGGGTTCGTGGCCACATGGGGGCGCTCACACAGCTTGGCGTAACCTTGAGCAACGGTGTATCCACCAGTCTGTGTACCCCATCCTCTTGTGTCCCTTTTTCGAGCCAGTGATGGAGACAGTTCGTGGAGCTTGGAAATCAGAATCTCGCGCTCCATAGATAATTCTGGGGTTGTTTGAAGATTCCAGCCAACCCAGTGTGGGTTCTGCCAAGCTGAAATGTCCCACAGAGCTCGCCTTCCAGCCTCATTCATCCATTTGCGTAGCGTTTGGAGTGAACGACAGTCTCCCAGTGACTCGTTATTGAAAATTCTGTCTGTTCAGAGGTTGATCCTTTTTCCATTACCAGGAACCCAGAAGGCATGATCGTTGATGAGAGAGCAAGCTTTGTTGCAAAGCTTCAGAAAGGGCGTATTTGGGTGCATCTTAGGGTGATCTAGGCAGCGAGAACGCTGGCCTTTGAAGTATTTTTTCCAAAGAGCTAATTGCGCCCAGCCAGGTTTAGGGGCAATAATTCTCCAGATTAATTTAGCTCCCATTGCAACATTATGGTAGCCAAGATTCTTGAAATTCAAGCCTCCTTCCAACAATGGTTTGGAGATAAATTCCCAGTTGACCAGCGGAATATTTTTCTCATTCTACTTGCCCCCCTTCCAAAAGAATTTTCAAATGGTCTCCTCCATTTTTCTGAGAATACCAGTGGGAGCGAGAAGGACAGAAAACTGAAACAAGGGAAGACTGGAAAGAACAGATTTAATGAGGACAGACTTACCAGCAATGTTAAGCCAGGAATAACCCCAGGCAAGCAACTTGTTCTTGAATTTCTCCAATTGGGGGAGCCAATCTCTGCTGTAAGCTTTTTTGAGAAAAATCGGGAGGCCCAAATACTTGAAGGAAGTCCAATTTGAGGATGCTGCAAAACCAAAGGTTCTGGAAATGGAGTTGAGCAAGCTGGAAGTGGTGTTCCAGCAATAGATATGGCATTTGCCTTTGTTTAGACTACTTCCCGAAACCAAACAAAACTCATCCAAAGCTCTTTTAAATCTGGAGGCAATAAGCCCAGAAGCTGCTCCCAATAGCAGTGAGTCATCTGCAAAGAGGGCATGATTAATGGTTTTAACACCTCTTGCAATACAGAGCCCAGCAATATCCTGATCTGCCCTTTTTTTGTCTAGGTAAAAACTAAGGACAGAGGCTTGAAGAACAAATAGAAGAGGTGAGAGAGGGCACCCCTGCCTGAGCCCTCTCGTGGCTTTGAAAAAATTAGCAGCTCTGCCATTTATTAATGGGGCAATCCAAGGCTCCGAGATGCAAGCTCGAATCCAATTTATAAATTTCTCACCAAATCTAGGCTTATGTAAGGCTTTCAGCAGGAAACTATGCCTAACTCTATCAAAAGAATTTGCTAAATCAAGTTTGACAACCATACCTTTTTCATTGTGACTCAGGCTTGAAAGGATTGCCCCTTGGACTAGAATGAAGTTGTCCACAATCTGTCTACCTTGAATGAAACCTCCTTGGCTTTCCGGTATGATTTTGGGGAGGATGGGCTTCAGTCTATTAGCGATGACTTTGGTGATCAATTTGTAACCTATATTACAAAGCGAAATCGGGCGAAACCTGTTAAAGGAGTTGGCTCCCTTCTCTTTGGGGATGAGAGCAAGAAAAGCAGAGTTCATGCTGCCTCCGATTTTCTGGCAAACTTGGGATTTTAGAACCATTTTGTAAAGATCCTTTTCCACAATGGACCAGCAAATTTGGAGGAATTTGGCTGAGAATCCATCTAGCCCAGGGGCTTTGTCTGGGTCCATGGCAAATAAGGCAACCTTGACTTCATTCTTGGTGACTTTAGCTTCAAGGAGGTGATTCATTTCAGCAGAAATCAGGGAGGGGATCCCGTCCATCATATCTGAATTTTGATCCAGATTTATATCTTCGCTATACAGGCTTTTAAAATGAAGAGAAGCTGCTTTTTTGATGTTTGCATTATCCTTGTGAATGATGGTACCATCTTTGATTTCAGAAATGGAATTGGTACATTTCCTTGCCTGAGCTTGTTTGTGAAAGAAGGAAGAGTTCCTGTCCCCTGCTTTAAGCCAAAGACTGCGAGACTTAAGTCTCCAGTATTCTTCCTCAGCTAGACATGCCTTGTGATAGTTATGCTGAAACAAGGCTTCTTTATCTAGAATCTCTTTTGTTATGTCAGCTGTTTCAGCTTGGAGATGATGAATTTCCAGAATGCATTGAATTTTTTTCCTTTCGTTGGCTGGATTGGGCAGAGATTTGGCCCAGCTTTTCAAAGCCCTTTTCACTCTTCTGAGCTTCTCTTCCCAGACGAAAAAGGGGGAGCCTTTGACTGACTGCAACCAAGTGTCCTTAACTAATTGCATGAAGTCCGATTCCTTAGCCCAGAGCAGGCTAAATCTGAAAGGTATAGGTCCAAGGTCAAGCTGAAACACGAGTTCCAGCTTGATGGGTTTATGATCGGAAGTGCTGCAAGGGAGAATATGAACTCTAGCCTCTATACCAAGTAGAAGAAAAGAGCTTTGAAGAAAGAATCTGTCCAACCTGGCAGCTATATGACCAGGACCAATTCTTTTGTTAGTCCAAGTGTACTTGCCAGAGATTGGCTTGATGTCCTGCAGGTCCCAGTCCTGCATAAGGTCCTCTGCCCATTCCCTGGCCGGATCACGGACAATGCTGCCCCCTCTCTTGTCTGCTGACAGGAGTGTGAGGTTCAAATCTCCAGCAATGATGATATTCTCGAGATTAACTAGGTCTGCATGGTTTCTTAAGGAGTCCCAACAGGCCTTTTTTCCCCGGCGTTCACAGGAACGTACACGTTGAAGAGACTAAAAATCTGATTTGTATCTACATGCTGCAATTTTAAGAACAACCAGTGAAGGTTGAGGGTCTCAGAAATGACTGAGAATTTGTTAGCGTTCCAGAGGGTGCCCACCCCACCGGAAGCCCCTCGGGCTGAGATTGCTTTCGCCTCACATTTATTCCAGAGTTTCTTACTTACCTGAAGGAAGGCGGAGTCCTCCAGTTTGGTCTCCTGGATAAGAAGTATGTCTGGAGCTTCTGTCCTGATTAAACTTCTGATGGCTTCTTCTTTGGTTCTGCTTCCCATACCTCTACAATTCCAGGAGACAATCTTCATCATTTGTATTTCTGGTTGGCTCCCTTGGAGCCTTGGGGCTGATTTCTCGCCATCTTTGGTTTTGTCGCTAGTAGCTTCTCAAGAGTTGGCTGGCTGCCTTGGAGCTTGTCTTTGAAGGTTTCCAGCTCTCTTTTTTCCCGATCTGTTTTGCGGCCCCTTGTGGATCTCCTTATCGAGGCTTGAGATTCTCCTATTTCCCCTTCTTCCTCCGAGCCTTCAGATTCTTGCTCAACTTCCTCGACTTCTACAGTATTTCCTTTGGAGCTCTCAGCGAGGCTTGCCCCCTTGGGAGAAGAGGGGGTACCTTTTGTGATGGGGGTTGATTTTTGGATGTCTGCTTCCTGTGTTTCCTCTATTTGCGAGCTAAGAGGGGCGAATTTATTTTCTTGCTCCATTCTGGGAGGGGGTTGCTGAGAAGGGGCCTGCTAAGGGCCTCTTCCGGTTGGACCAACATGCTTTTGGGTTTTCTTGGCACGCTTGACCTGATTCCAGCCTTCTTCTTTACCCTTATCTGGTTCAGCATTTGTTGGGCATCCTCTGGCGAAGTGGCCGTAGACATGGCATTTTCGGCACTTGAAGGGCAACTGCTCGTAGTCAAGCTTCCTACTTTGATTTTGATGAATTCAAGAAGTCCCACCTCTAGATCTACTTCTACGCAGATTCGGGCACAATCATATTGATCTTTGTTGTTTGCCCAGTCTATGAATTTCCCAAGGGCGTTGCTGATGTGCTGCAACGAGTCCCAGTTCCAACAGTGCACTGGGAGATTTGGAAGCCTGACCCACACCGGAACAGCTGTAGGAACGTCGACTGCAGGGTCAAAATCTGGTGTCCATTTGTTGAGATAGAGGCCCTGGGGACCCATGAAATAGGGGCCATTATGGAAAATCAGGTCTTTGTCTTCCTTAGAGGTGAATTCGAAGAGAAAAAACCCTCGTCCTAAGAAATAAGAAGTGACGCTATTCTTGATCAAAGGAGCCCAGTTCTTGTTGACCCAGTTCTCAGTGGACTTAGGAGAAGGCCATAGTCCGGTGAACTGGCCGACGAGAGCCTGCTCAACCAAGGAAAGGGTGACTTGAATCAGAGTCTCTGGCGGCAGGGAGATTTTAGGAATATCCTCTAGCCTCTTGACGAATTTGGCAGCTTCACTCTTTTTCTTTTGCGGCAAGCCGACCAAGAGCCGAGAGAAGGCTTCGGCAGAAGAAGGTGGGGGGGGGGGAGGGGGCCTGCCTGGGGTGAGCCCGGGACCTCCATGAACACGAGTTTCGAACTCCTCCCAGCAGCAAATGAACCACACAGGCAGGCTCTCAAAGAAGGGCGCAGAAAAGCAATGACAGAGGGCCCAGGGCCGCAGGGCAAGGGGACCTAGGGCGCAGGCGCCGAAGCGCAGGCAGTGAGCTAGGGTTTAGAGCGTTCCATCGCAAAGGAGGAGTTACCAAAACAAATCTTAAAAATTAACTAAATTATATATATATATATATATATATATAACCATGGAGATTTACCTTATTTTACCATGGAGATTCTTAACTTATAAATAGGTTTTGTTACAATTCCATGGCCAACACCATGACTTACTAATACCACACGCCCAAAAAACCATAACTCATATTCATATTAAACATGCTCATATGACAATTTTTTAATTAATCAATTTAATTGAAATGACAAAAATCACATAACTTTTTTGAAGATAAATCTCAACCTTTTATCTGCCTATACTATTAATAAGAATATTCTAGAAGATTCCATGGAGACTAAATCTCTACCATCTACCTAATAATTATTGGCATAGTCTAACTAATAGACTAAATGATGTTTTGGTAATAATCTCACAATACAATTTTGAAGGAGATTGTGATTTATTATTGTTTAAAATACACTTTTGAATGCATAAATGAATTCAACATGTAGGGATCTCACAATACAATTTCGAAAGAGATTGTGATTTATTATTGTTTAAAATACACTTTTGAATGCATAAATGAATTCAAAATCATGAAAAATCTCTAAAACACTCGATCTTTGCAAATTGTGATTTTTCAAAGAGAAATCCTTATCATATGGCTGAAGCCCACAGATTACACTCGATATGGCCGAAGCCAGCAGAATACGGCCGAAGCCAGCAGATATTTACGGCATAGCCGTCACAAATTTCGCCGAAGCGAGGGGTCCTCCGCAAGAATCGAACACGGCTGGGGGGTGCGAAAGCCATCCGCCCCAGCCGTCGTATCATGCACGTCACGTGCAAAAAATTGTGATTTATTATTGATTAAAAGACACTTTTGAATGCATACATGAATTCAACATAATGAAAAACCTCTGAAACACTCAATCTTTGCAAATCAAACAACTTAAGCTTATGATATTAAACAACTTAAACTTATGATTTTTAAATATTCGCATCGGTTTTGAACAGAAAAATACTAGGAAAAATGCTCGGAAAATGGCCATTTAATTTATTAATTAGACACCGCGAATAATTATTGATAATTAGATTAAAATTGTCAAAGCCTTGTCCCAAAATAGACACTCCTAAGGGGTAATAATTATTAGATAGATGGTAGGGATTTAACCTTAGTAAAATATTATAAAATATTTATAGTAGTATACACAAATCAAATGTTGGAATTTATCTTCAAAGTGTAATTTCCCCCCTTTAATTAAATTGATTAATTAAAAAAAATCATATAAACAAGTGTCATATGAAGTGAGTTATAGTTCTTTGAACATGTGGTATTAATAAACCATGGTATTGAACCATAATTGTAACAAATCCTACTTACATATTAAAAATCTCCATGATGAAATAAAAATAAGTGATTTAATGCTTATTATAAATTGATACTTATTAAGCTTCTATCAATTATTTAATTTATATAGCTTTAAATTATGAAAACGCTATTTAAATAAACATAATCATTGATATAATTAAAACTAACCAAAATATATTATTTTTATTTCTATTATAATAAATGTTATATTTTAATTAAAATATATATATATATATATATATATATATATATATATTTTATTTTGAAATTTATACATCAACTTAAAAGTTAAAGAAAGCTGTAAACTGGATTGCCAGATTTTATCAAAATCTGGCCAAACTTTCCATAATTTTTAAGGCCAAAAAACAATGTGTTTAGACTACGGCGAATGTACACAAATCAGTGCTCGCATTTATTTAATAGCTTTCGCCCCTCGAACGTGCTTTCATAGACCACAGTTTTTTATTATTATATAATTTTCATATGACCACAGTTTTATATTATTATATAATTTATGAGAAAGTGCGAGGAAGCGAAGGGATTCGTGAATTGAGTCCCACTGGCTAAATCAGGGAGTCTGTCCTCGGGCAGATCTCAATTCACCGTTTATGTTGAAGCCTAAACGCATCACTAATTTCTCTGTTGGTGTGCGGAGAAGTGTTTTTCCTATGATTTTGTATTCGCCGAAGCGTCAATGGCGTCGTATATTAACCTGTGCATCTTCATTTTGCTTATAATTGTCACACAATTTAGTAGCCATGGAGCCGCGTTGGAGATCAACGAGGTAGAGGGGGATGCGGAGTCCGTGAAATTAATTTCTCCTCACGAAGACAGTGGAGTTATTATTTCAGAAGCAGTGAAGGATTTCCCTAGCGTAATTGACCATGGAAAACAGCTGAGCAGGCGCGACGAACTGCCCACTTCTTCATTTCTGGCCCCGTTGAACACCCCGTAAGAGCATATTCTACCTTCAATTGACATTAATCATTTAACGTTTTTGAAGTATTCTGGTTCTCGTTAATGCGAAATTTATTAACCTACGGGATCTATGCTTTTCCGAAATCCTACACACTTCATAATAGAGAATTTTATGAAAGAACCCGAAGACATTATTGCCCTATTTTTTCCTTTATGATCATTCATTTATAGGTACGGCGAGTTTTTCGGTAATACTGCGCGAGGAAGAGGATTTAAGGATATATTGCAAAGACATCCTATTGACCTAGAAAAACCAGAAATCATTGGGAAATCTTCTTGTAAAACATTATCGATGCCAGGAATTCTTTTTAGAGTGAATGCTATTGCGCAATTCACAGGAGTTACATTCTTAATATTCACCTGTTGGAGTCGACCAGGCTGTGGTCTGGCGGTAGACTGGTGGGAGTTTACCACAATGGATTCTGAGGGAATTCCTTGGCCGGCTTTATCTGAAAATATCCAAAGCAACCCTTCTAGATTCGATCCCGCTGTGACTGAGGCCAAATAGTTGGGTGTGGTTCAAAAAAAAAAAAAACACATTTAAATGACCATTCTCTTAATCCTATTTTTACCATTAATGTAAATGCTTCCTGTAACTATCAATAAATCTCTTTAATTATTAATAAATCATTATGTATAAAACCATATGTATTCTTCCTCTATTGTTGTATTCTTTTCGTATATGTATTTTTCCTCCTGTTGTATTCTTTCTCTTTATTGTTATTGTTTCTTAAATTTTAAGAAAACGTTTTCATTTAAGAAGTTATGATTTCTTTAACTATCCATAAATCACTACATGGACATGGTCATTTAAGGAAAAAAGTGGGTTACAAGGACAATCGCCTTAAGTACCACCAAAGGCATTAAAATTAAAAATTTATAAACTCAATGTTTTGAGTGTCCAAAATATAAAAGCTCCATCATGGTAAGTATAGACAACGCAAAAACAAAGATTATAAAAACACTAGATTATGCAGTCGTTGGGATAAAGTTAGAGGCTAGCGGATCATCCCTGTCATTATTACATCACCCTTCCCATCTCTCATATTGAGTCATGGGCCCTAGTGTATCAACCTTGCATATATTGTTCTCATGTTGTGGTGGCTTCTAGACTTTAGAAATCGCCAGAGGCAAGAGAGCCAACTGTTCATACGGTGTCTGGTTCTGAGGGCTTCGAGGCTAGCTATTCCAATGTTAAGATGGAGCAGAACTGCGCTATAGTGTTATAGATATCTCGATTCTCAACGTTTTGATCCATACTCTTAGATCATCACCAGGAATACTTAAGATGCTCCAATGTTCTTAGTGCTACCTCACAGCCCAAACAATTCTGTGATTGCCTTGGACTCCATTCTGCTGGGATAGTTGCAAAAAAGCTAAGGGAATTGGATAAGGTGCAGAAGGCTCTTGACTCATGGTACGAGGGACCTCACCCCCATAATCTAGAAGATACTAGATATGGGCAATGTCCACCTCAGCTTTATAGCCCTGCACAATGATATGCGTAGAAAAATTGACACAACAGCCACCATGTTAGCCAAAGAAAAACGCCTATTTGCATGGGCTTTATTAAAATTATGTTCCAAGGGGATGTGTCCCCTAGGGTGGGTGGCATGCTCCCCTCACTTTACATGAGCCAGGGTCAAGAGTCACCTTGGGAAATGTTTCCCCATGCCCCCTTTTCAGAAACCTGTCAGCCCTCTAGTGTGGGTGAGAAGAGTCCAAGTTAGCGTATTGCCTTTGGGAGATGGTAGGCCTTGGCTCAAACATGTTCCAATCTCAACACAAACTCGAGGGCATACATGTTCCAATTTTGTCCCATTTCTAATTACTCACTACAACTCTAGATCCTTCCTCTCTACCAATGACCAAACCATATGGCATATGAAGGTTCACACCAACGCACAACTTCCAAGTGTTGGACGAAGGTGGTTATAGTCATGGAAGACCATTCAACTTATTGGTAACATAATGCAAGGAGTGGAAGAAGAGTAAAAAAGAAAGAACCCTTTTTTCTAAGATTAGGTTATATACCTTAGCTCAAACATGTTCCAATCTCAACACAAACTGGAGTACATGTTCCAATTTTGTCCCATTTCTAATTGCTCACTACAACTCTAGATCTTTCCTCTCTACCAATGACCAAACCATATGGCATACGAAGGCTGACACCAACGCACAACTTCCAAGTGTTGGACGAAGGTGGTTATAGTCATGGAAGATCATTCAACTTATTGGTAACATAATGTAAGCAGTGGAAGAAGACTAAAAAATTGAAGAAGCTTTTTTCCTAGAAGATTAGGTTATATACCTTTGGCATATCAAGATGGTATGTCCTTCAAGAAACCCCCGAAGGATTATGATTTTAACAAATAAGGTGAAGTGGTTGTGACTTTATGGGATGACAAAAGAAGGAAAATTGTGCCCATGCCCTTCCTCCCCACTTCCTACTTCCATAGTCATGGAATCATCCTCCCCTTTGTACTTTTCATAGCAGTCTTGGACATTTTTCATTATAATCATATTCGTTCTACAACACGTATATGCACCATTGATTCAAATGGATTTGAACCAATGAACAGGTAAGATTTAGTACCTTCAAGACAATTTGGCAATTAACCAAAGTAAACATTTAAAAAAAGTAAATGTAAGGATGAATGAGACAGAAGTGAGAGAAAAGTAAAAAAAAATAAATGAAAGAAAAATGAATAAGATAGAAGGCTTAGGAATGGGAAGTAAAGGGGCATGGGAGTTGGCCTTCCCCCTACCTGACAATGCCTCCTATTTCCTCCTTCATGCTCATTCTCAATGAGTCTTTTGGCCAAGGAGAGGAGGTTGCACAAAGAGCATTAGCTGCATTGTCACCAAAGATTGCAAGAATGAGGGGACTGAGCCCCATTCAAAGTTGGTTTTCCCTTTTTGGTTTCTTGGGTAAATCATGTCTCCTTGTGCATTGATTTTGGTTTGTGTGTTGAGTTAACATGCTTTAACAAACTATTGAAGCTACTGTCAGCCATTTAATGGTTGCTTTGAGAAGGCTAGTTTTTGTGTGAGTTATTAATCTTAGAACTTAGTTAGCTTTGTAATCTGGAAATTTTCCATCATATTATAGTCTTGTGATGGCGAATACCTGTTCCAATAGGTCTCTGTCCTCCACCATTGGGTAGTTTTGGAGATGTGAGGTCGATGGTTTTTATTAACAATCTAACTAGCAATGTTGCTAAGGCTCTGACAACCTGCTGGATGGGCGCTTACATGGTAGGGACCCATTGTCATGTCAGTGAAGCCCCCGCTGTTTAGAGTCTTAGACCCAACGACCTCCTAAGTGGTCAAGGGAGGAGTCCCAAATGAAACCTCAATCAATCCCAAATAAAATCAGGGCCTTATATGGGGTTGAAGTGAGGTGGGGGTGTTAATTTCCAAGGCTTCTAGTTCTTTGTAGGTATAACTATGTAGCAGAAAACTAAACAGCAAATTAGAAGACATCAAATAACATAAACTATACAAAAATTATCCTAACTAAATATGTAATTAAATCTCAGTTTGGATTATTGGTTAAGGACTAATAGGTCAAAATAGCTTGCTGTCCTGTTATATCAGACTGTAAAATTTGTGTAAAAAGACGGATAGCAACCTATCAGACCCAAATTAGCCACCCAAAGAGTGCCATAGCACTCCCTAATCTCAGATCTAGGGGGTGGGGAGGTTGGAAGATGCTAAATGAGTCCTTAAAATCCACTTATCAAACTATGAAACCAGATTCGTCCAAAACCCTTGGCGTGTCCCGAATCCCATGAATCAGACACGATTCGCTGGGACACGTGTCCCTTCAGTGTGTCCGATGTGTCCTGGAGGGTGGGATTTGAGGGACACATGAATCCTGACAACGTGTTTTGCATGTCCTGATTTTGGGACACATGTCCCCTAAAAAAGTGTGTCATGCGGCCCATAAAGCCCAATTTGGGCTCATTTGGCACTCATTCTTGAGTGTGTGGGAGCTTGTAGCAAAGGGTTTGGGAGCATTTTGGAGGTGATTCAAGCAACAAGTAAGTGCATTTTGTTTCTATATTTTTTGCATTTTTATTACAGAAGTTTGCATGTGCATTTTTTTACAGCATTCATGGCTCAATCAAGGGCAGCAGGGAAAGGGCAAAGGAAGGGGGAGCTTGTAGCAAAGGGTTTGGGAGCATTTTGGAGGTGATTCAAGCAACAAGTAAGTGCATTTTGCTTCTATTTTTTTTTGCATTTTTATTACAGCAGTTTACATGTGCATTTTTTTCTTTATTTTTTTACAGCGTTCATGGCTCAATCAAGGGCAGCAGGGAAAGGGCAAAGGAAGGGGAAGAATGTTCCCATTGGTGATGCCCCTTCTGTTCCAGTTTCATTAGGGTTTGCAAGTGTTCCCTCTATTGGAAGTGGGGCTGCAACAAGAACTTTAAATGTTGAGGGCATAATGAATTTAGAAAGACAATAGGTTCAAGAAAACAAATATCCTTTGTGGAAGTATGTCACAAGAGATCAAGAGCCAGAGAGCAAGTTGAAGGGAGGAGGCAATGTTGCTTGAAAATGCAACTATTGCAACAATCATTTCAAGAGCACTTATTACCGTGTGAAAGGTCATTTGTTGGCTTTACTAGATTGTGGGATTGGAGCATGTACACAGGTGTCTTTAGCTAAGAGGAAAGAAATGGAAAAAGAGGCCAATGTTGGTGTAGCAAGGGTGGCTGCATCATATAAAAAAACAAGAATGACGATCCCTTCCATTCTTGAGGAAAAGCAGCAACAAATTTCCATTTGAGAGTTTTGGGGGGGGTTTGGGTCAAGCAGTGAAAAGAAAGGCAGTAGCACTTGGTTCAATGGACAAGATTTTTCAGAAAGAGAAATGAGAAGAGCTAGATCTCATCATTGCATTCTTTTTCCATCAGAACTTCATATCCTTTAATGTTGCATGCTCACCTTTATTTATTGAGATGTGTTGAGCTCTAACTCAAGGGGCTCCATCAGGGTATGTGCCTGCTGGGTCAAAGAAGATTGACTAAGGCAAAGAAAGAGGTGGACAAAATGCTTGACCCTCTTAAATCAGCATGGCCAACATTTGGGGTTAGTATTGTTTTTGATGGATGGACAGATCCAACACGCCACCCACTCATCAACTTCATGGTGTCTTCCTTGAATGGTCTAGTTTTCTTGAAATCAATGGATGCACTTACACAATACAAGGATGCACAATATATGGGTGAGTTGTTCATTGAAGTTATTGAAGATGTAGGTGTTGATTCTTGTCTGCAAATCATTACAGATAATGCACCTGTTTGCAAGGCTGTTGGCATGATTGTGGAAGCTAAATATCTACAAGTATTTTGGACACCTTGCATTGTCCATTCCTTGAATTTAGCACTTAAATCTATTGTTTATGATGTGGTTTGGATTGGAAGTATTATTGAGGATGCACGACATATCCACAACTTTGTGCAAAATCATATAAATGCCCTCACAATCTACAAGGAGTACACCAATCTATCATCATTGAAGATTGCAGATACATGGTTTGCCTCTTCATTCATCATGTTGAAGAGGTTGAGGGAGGTCAAGACCACTCTTGGATCCATGGTTATTTCGGAGTTTTGGTCTTTTTGGAGGAAGACAGATCAAACAACCTCAAAAATAGTGAAGAACACAGTGTTAGATGATGTTTGGTGGGAGAGGGTATATCTACTTATTAAGATCATGGACCTTGTCATTGCTTTGCTACAATTTGCCGATACAGACCAACCCATCCTAGGAGAGGTTTATGAGGGATGTGATTTCATGATTGAGTCTATGAGGACTATTATTTTACAGAGTGATTTCCAGAGTATGAGACATCATCAGAGGCCTTATTCACCACCATACAGGATATTCTTGTCAGTAGATGGGACAAGAATTGCACACTTTTGCATTGTTTGGCTCACTCATTGAACCCAAAATACGACAACCAGGAGTGGCTGAATGGTGGACCATCTTGTAGATTCCCTCCCCACATGGATGGTGAAATTTCACAGGGGAGGAAGGATGCATTGAGGTAGATTTTTCAGGATAGAGCATCCATTGATGATGTGGAGGATGCCTTTGTAGAGTTTTCCACTGACACTGGTCGATTTGCAGGATATGATGTGATTAGAGACAGGTGGGCTAAGAAGCCCTATTCTTGGTGGGCAACTCATGGGGCAACAAGCCCTCCTCTATAACAGTTAGCCATGAGGATGCTCTCTCAAGTGACTTCATCCTCGTATTGCGAGAGGAATTGGAGCACATATGGGAATTTGTATTATGTCAAGAAGAGAAGGCTTGAGCAGTCTAGGGCAGAGACAATGATGTATGTGCACTCCAACCTTTGTCTTATTTACAGGCAAAGGGATGAGTGGTTGAAGGGAAAGACAAAGATGTGGGATGTCTTTCCGGATGATATGTGTAAGGACCTACGGTTCTTGACACGACCACTGTGAAGTGCGACGACTTGTTTGGTGAACGAATGAGTTGGAAACATGAACGAGCGAAAGGCTTGAACCAAAATGTGCGAAGATACATATGTATAATGCGCATGAGAGGTGGAGCGAAGATGTTTTATAGCGTGGGAGCGTTTGACATAGCCCACGGGCCGACCCAACATGCTATGGCGACTTGGGCGAAGATTGTTGGCCGACCAGCAATAAACAAGGCGAACGAGCATGTGTAGGGACATTTGACATATGGTGGACGAGTCGGTTTGGGCAACTCGACTCGCCCCACCATTCGTATAAATACAGCGAGGCGTTGGATCATTTGGCACCAACGAACTCGGATGATCATTTGGTGATACAAAGAGGGAAGTGCAAAGAGGTGCAGGTCGCAAAAGAGGTGCAGAGTTAATGTGCCCGCTCTTGGGCAAAGGGACACGGTGAAGGCACGGTTTTGTATCTCGGGTGAGGGCGTGGGTGAAGGCGCCTGCCGTTCGGTAGGAGCGCGGGTGGTGACTCGGGTGAGGTCACCCGCTTGGCGTGCAAGTGTATGTGGTGGAGACTTGTGTGAGGTTGTCGCCGGGTGAAACGAAGGTGTCTCGGGTGACTCGGGTAGGTCGCCCGCCCGTCGTGCAAGAGGAAATGTGGGGTGACTCGGGTGAGGTTGCCCGCCCGTCATGCAGCGATAAACGAAGTTCGGTTGAGGAGTGCGGTTGGCAGCTCGTGTGAGGGCGCGCCCGCCCAACTCGGGCAAGGAACTTGGTTGGCACACGAAGGTGTGACATGTTGTAAATTTGGCTAAGTATGAAACTTGGGGTTTCCAAGTATACTTGTGGACATTTGTAAAAGTTGATTAATATAATATATTCGGGCAGACTCATTGTTCAGGGAGTTGCCCCTCCCTTTATACTATTGCAATTGTCTTGTTATTTATAATTGCTGTGGATAATGAATGTGTATGGGTGTTCATTGGTATAAAGGAATAATAATAATACTTGGTTGAGAAACACAAACTAAGTAGGACAAGTGGTTAGGCGTAGTCCATGAACATAAGTATTGGTGAAAAGAAAGTGTTCAGTGGTGCCGCACCTCGCTATAAGCGGTTGGAAGACTACTGCAGGTGTAGGGGCATGACAATATGGGTTTGGACAAGTGTTGAGTTGGGATTGGCCAACTTGGATCTTAATGAGCCAGTGCTAGTGCCTGCCACTTTTGATGATGGTGATACTATTGATCTTAATGAGCCAGTGCTAGACCCTGCCACTTTTGATGACGGTGATACCGTTGAGGGGTCATCCTTCATACCAAAAGATGCAAAGGTGACATTATAAACAGAGGAGGAGGATGCAACAGAGGAGAGCAGTGGTGATCATGACAATGATGATTGATGTCTCATGAGTCACAATGAAATATTCTTATGAGCATCTTGCAAAACCATATGGCCTCACAACTTGCCATACTCGTTGCCATGTACTTGGCCTTGGTTGAGCTAAGTGCCATTGAGTGTTGCTTCCTGTTATACCACAGGATCGTAACTGATCCCAAGCTGAAATAACAACTTGATGTACTCTTCCTGTCCATTGCTCTTCCCGCCTAGTCTAAATTTGTGTAGCTCTGCAACTCCATTCCATTAACTTTGACATACCTCAGTCCATACTCCATCGTACCACAAAGATACGTGAGTACATGCTTTGCTGCCACATAATGAACTCTTCGCAACTCCACCATGAATTGGTTGATTGTGTTCACGACAAAACAAATATTTGGCCTAGTGTTGACCAAACGCATCAAGGACCTGATCAATTATTTGTACAAGGTGGGATCCACCAACTCACTTTCAGAAGCATTAAGCTTCCCCAAGTTAGTGATCATAGGTGTAGACATTATCTTGCAATCCTCCATCTTGAATCTCTACAGAATCTCAACTGCAAACTTTCCCTACCCTAGGAAAATCTCTTTTGGCTGATGCCACACCTCTAGTCCCAGAAAGTTGTGCATCAATGTAGTTTCTTTCATCTCAAAATACGAAGCAAGGTCCTACTTGCACATCCCAATGAGCCTCTCCGATCCTGTCAAGAAGATATCATCAACATAGAGGACCAAAATGAGCAATTCACCCTTAACAAGTACATAATACAAGTTTGAGTCTTCCCTACTCTTCGTGAAGCCCAATCCAAGTAGGTACCCATTAATCCTAGAGTACCATGCATGAGGTGCTTGCCTAATTTCGTATAAGGCCTTCTTCAATCTACACACATGGGACTCCCTCCGGTGCATCTCGAAGCCTTGAGGCCGCTCAATATACACCTCTTCCTCAATTACCCCATTGAGGAAGGCAGTCTTCACATCCATCTAATGTATTCTCAGCTTCATTTATGAAGTAATAGGAATGAATGCTTTAATAGATGCATATCTGGTGAGAGGAGCAAATGTCTCCTCATAGTCTGCTCTCTCCTTTTGGGAGAGCCCTCTTGCCATGAACCTCGCTTTGTACTTCTCGATATTGTTATCTATTACATGATTGATTTGTAGATCCATCGAGAAGTGACCACTAACATCCCTTAAGGCATGCACTATGTCCCACACATCGTTCCTCATGATGGAACTATACTTTTCCACCATGGCGTCCCTCTAAACTTGCTAGTTTGCTGCTTCCTCTAAGGTAGGAGGTTCAGATTCATTGATGCTGCTCATCAAGGCCATATAACCAGAAAATTTGGCTAGTGGTCTGCTGTCCATGAAGTGTTGCCAATAGCCTCCACGTGCTCCTCAACATCTCTTAATGTCTACTCAGCCCATCTCTGCCTCCGGCTGATAGAGCTCGAACGAACATCTCGCTCCTCTTTTTTTGAAGGCAGTGCCCCTGCTGCTAGTGTTGCTAGTGCCTGCTAAATCTTCAGATCCTCTTGCTTTTGATCCTCTACCAACGCTAGATCTGTCCAATGTGACATCCTAAAGGTCCTACCCTCCTCAAATTTGACATCCCTCCTAACCACTATCTTCCTCTGTCCTGGAATGTAGACCCTGTAGGCCTTTGAAGTCTCACTGTATTCAACAAAAATGCCCCTTTGATGAGGGCTCCAATTTAGTCCTCTTCTATGAAGGAATGTGGACATATACTAGAGTACCAAAGATGTGCAAATGTCTCACCTCCAGTTTCAATTATGTAAAAGCTTCCTCAGGAGGCATGTTCTCCAGTGCATTGTGAGGACTCCCGTTCGGCAAGTATACAATTGTATTACATGCCTCTGCCCATAAGAACATAGGTAGATCTTGATCATGGATCATGGCCTTGGTTGCTTCGACTATACTCCTGTTCTTCCTCTCTACTACTCCATTTTGTTGCGTATTGTAGGGCATTGCTAACTCTTTCTTGATTCTTGCTTCCCTACAGAAATCCTTAAACTTGTTGGAGGTATACTCACCCCCATTGTCTGATCTCAGGACCTTGATCTTCTTCCTAGTCTGGTTCTCCACAAGAGCTTTGAACTCTTGAAACTGACTGAAGACCTCATCCTTGGCCTTCTGGAAGTAAATCCATGTCCTTCTAGAATGATCTATGAATGTCACAAAATAACTGCTCCCTAAGATATACTCCATTGACATAGGGCCATAGATGTTAAAATGCACGAAATCCCAATACTCCCTTGGACCTGGTCTTACTACTAGGAAATGTTGCCTTTGCCTACTTGCCAAGCTCACATTCCTTACACACACCATTATGGTCCATACTATAAACTACAAAAAACTAGTGACCATCTCCCATAATAGTGGTAGAGCCCTATAGTGTAGATGTCCCATTCTCATGTACCAAATCTCACTTTGGCTGTCACTTTTATGTACTAAGGCTTTCTTTAGCTATCCTCTTAATAGATATAGGTTATTCTCCTTGTTGCCTATAACTCGCTTCACGCTAGGATTAGCCTCTTTTGGTCTAACTAACAACTATCTTACCTCTTGTGGGGCTGACCTCAAGTCTTCTATTCCCCATGGTTCAAACTGAGAGTAAATTCTTCTCCAACCTAGGTACATATATCGCCTCCTTCACCTCCATAATACTCCCTGAGTCTAGCTGGAACTTTATGTTGCCAATGCCCTCTATTGCATATTTGGTGTTGTTACCAAGCTCCACATGTAGATCTCTGTGCTCCTTGGCCATACTGGTGAAAGATACCACAAGATCCTGTCATGTGATAAGATGCTCCACTGTTCACAAACCACACCCTTTTTGTAATGCTGCCAGAAAGATATGATACTAGGGCAAATTCCTTCTTGAATTTTATGAACTCATCTATCTATGCAGATGCAACTATTACCATTTTCCCCTTGCCTTTCTTCTTGTTTGGACATTGTTCGACATAATGACCGAATTTATGACATGCAAAGCACTTGAATTTGCTCATGTCTTTCTTCCCTTGTGAAGATGCTCCTCCACTCTGGTTTTGCTTGGCTTTACCTTTGCCTAGTGAGAGCAAGGGTCTCCTCATCTCCACCTTTGCATTGTCCACCAATTATGATTGATCTGAAATGATCATTCATTAAAACTGATGCATAATTGATTAGCCATTTATGATTTGAATGTTAACTGGAAGTGCGGAAATTGAGGAACAATTGCTTGAGAAGAACACTTTACGACAGCTGATCAAACATATAAACAATGCATAACAGAAGTGAAAACAGTGAAAACACAGCGATACCTGACAACAAGATTGATGATGGAGTTCGTCCCTAATGGACTACGTCTCCGGGTCCGCTTTCAAGATGGGCAACCGTTTTTATTTGGAATGAACATAAGGAGTTGATTACACAGAGGTTTGATCAGTCTGAATGTGCACGCAAGCACTTCTGATCATTGTCATTAGATAGCCCTCTGAACCACCTTTCCAACGCCTCATATGGATTCCAATTCCGACTCCCGATGCTCCTGTAACGTTGAAAACAAAACTGCCTATGACCTCCAGAAATTGCAAACAAAAGTCAAAAAACCACTCCTAATCTCCTCCATGGACAACATTGCCTCTTATAGAACTGCAGGTACATAAAAACAACCTTTCGCTGTATTTGAGATGAATTTGGTTTGCTTCTGGATGGTTTGAATCTCGGTCCTATGGTTTCATGACACCTAGGCTAGGTTTAATGACCGTCGCATTAGTTTTTAACAACCAAAACCATATAAAATCCATAAATAAACTTTACATTAACATTTAACCGCAGGCGGTCAGCTAACCGGGTGGAGGGCTAACGACTGTAATGTGAACACTGAGCGGTCGACTGCCTGATTGCCACTTGGTGGCTTATCCGCCCGATGGTTAAGGCTACTGTTGCGCTGACGGTTTGCCATGTGTCCACTCCCGATGTTATTTGTTGTGGTTTCAGTTGGCAGTTCCGAGACTTGGCGATTGTTGCTGCGGTTTCTCTGATGGTTTGACAACCTGACGGTTTACACCACTGCTTCCCTTTCACATGTTAACTGTCCCCTGACTGTTTGATGTTTATAACCTGCGCGGTGATGTAACCTCCCGACGGTCTATACATACTTGTCACATGGTTCTCCGACGCGGCTAGGCTACTCGCGCGGTTAGCGCTGTGTATGTTGTTTTGTTTGTAATGTTTAAACTATGCCAAGGGTTTATATCAAAGGTTTTTTTTTGGTCTTAGGTTTGAGCATTAGGTTTAGGATTTTATGTGTTAGATAGTTTTAATGCGCTAGTTTTGATAGTTAGCACATAGTTGTTAGGTATTTAACACATAATTTCCAATGTATTTAGAATGTTGCATTTATGTTTGATATATGGTTTTGTATTAGGTTTAGGTTTAGATGTAGATTAGGGTTTGATATTTAGAGTTCATCAAAAGCCATTTACAATCAATCGTCACCAAGCGACATTAGCGACATTTGTCGCATGATGACAAACTTGTCGACATTAACACCTGTGAGTTCGACAAAACCCATGTCGTCACTAAATCCTGCAAGGCGAACGACAAGACACATGTCGTCGACCAATCCTGGCGGAACTGTCGATGAACATAAGTCGATAGCCAGGTACAAACCCATATCAACTGAATGCCATGAAACCATAACATTACCTGAACAACCTGATCCATAACCAATACTGTCGAAGCTGAACTGAATTGACGACGACACTGAATACTGACGATGACACTTGAACACTTATGCAATGAATCAATGGAATCATCCTGGATCATGGATTCCTCCCAATCTCCTTTTTGGTGAAATTGTCATATAATCTAGCCTAATTAGGAAGCTTATCTTTGGTGAGGATACATGTCACAAATGTAGCCCACTGCTTAGTACACCCTTCCAGTGCTACTTTGACAAAATCCATCTCATACACTTCTTCCCGAACAATTGAATGTTCATGAAGAACTTGTTGAATCCTTGTGAAGTATGAGGCCACAATCTTAGATTTGTTCATCTTGATGTTATCCAAATTCTCCCTTAGCACAATATTTTTGCTTTGGTTGTCACTCTAGTACCGCTTTGTCAAGGACATCCATGTTTAATAGGCTGAATCTTTCTTCATTATGTAAGGGATTATGTGATCCGTCACACCATCCAAAATGATGTCCCTGGCTCTTATATCTTTTGTTCAGCTGGTTGGGCAGCATCTTGAGGAACTCGAATCTCTTCACTTGCAATTTCCCACAAACCATTTGCCATTAAAACAAGGGTGATTTGCTCCTTCCATGGACTAAAGTTTACAACCCCCTCCAACTTGTCTTCATACCTCAGACTTGATGATGCCATATTACCAGATTGACTTTAGCCACAAAACCCTCCTTGTAAAATAATTTTCTTGTTGCTGTAAAACCCTTGTGATATCTGATCTCTCCCATATAGTTTCTATAGTTTTGATACCATGTTCAAATTTTTTATACTAGATCTAATTTACTTCAAAAATTCATTAAAACCCAAAAAATATTTATCTCAAATATTGATGAAATTGTTGATAAAATAAACACACTGGTTTATTAACTCAGATAATAAATTGTAGTGGAATTGAAATGGAGAGATCAATCGCACTACAACAACAAATTTGTATACAACATGCGGGTTTCATGCAACATGCGGAGTTTGCATATTGATTACATGTGGCATGCAAGGCATGCATGTGGGTTGCATGCGACATGTGAAGTTTGCATGTTGATTACATGTGGCTTGCAAGCCATGCATGTGAGTTGCATGTGACATGTGGAGTTTGCATGTTGATTGCACGCAACATGCAGAGTGTGTAAGTGTATTGCATTCTAGATGCGAAGTCAAGGTTGCTTGGAAGTGGGAAGCGGAAGTGGGGAGCAACAATTTTCAGAAGCTTCTGGGTTGGGAGTGATTTTGGGAGCTTTTTATATAATATATATTTTTATATGTTTTGATGCATATATGTCAACAAAAGCATGTGTAATGATGAATTAGCTATAAAAAGCATAAAAAACATGGATTGAACCATTTAACGTCAATCATCTAGTAGTTATAATCTTCATCAACCATAGGTCCACAAGTTACAACATCTTGATTCTCATCATGCTGGGTGTGGAGCCTGATTATCTTCCTAATTCAGAGGTCTTGTTTATGTTGCGTTTGGATCCAGTCCCAGGTGGGGGGGATTCCCCCCTCCCTCTACTATTGTTGCATGGAGGTCTAGGGGGCAGTGATAGCCTTTGAGCCTCCCTTGGTGGGGGTTTGGGGGTAGTGCCTCCGAAAGGAAATTTTTGTGAAAATTGCCTTGTAAAATATTATAATTTTGTAGTCAATCTGGATTATTCATTAGGCAGAAGATTTGACAGTAGAAGTTATGTTGAAGGTCCACATGTTACAACAACTCGATTCTCATCAATCTTAAAGTTTCGAAGTTTCAAAATTCAATATATAACATTTGTCATCACTAAAGTTGTACTTGTAACCGTTACTTGTAAAATTATCCTCCTCCGAGTTGTTGTCTGAAGTGATATATGCTCTATCAAATTGAGCCCGCTCACAATAATGTGTCAACAACCTCAAGTTGTAGTTTACATAAACCAAACTTTCTGATTTGGTTTTCATTGAAGCAGTTTCTCTTGACATTGTGGATGAAGCTATAGGTGCTCCAACACCTTTTTGCAGAAGAAGTATTAACCACTTGTGGAAGCGGCGGGAGCATGCTCCTGAAAATCACTCCCAAACTGGAGTGATACGGGAGC
Organism: Pinus tabuliformis; assembly: GCA_031772625.1. NCBI lineage: Eukaryota > Viridiplantae > Streptophyta > Pinopsida > Pinales > Pinaceae > Pinus > Pinus tabuliformis. The sequence continues at coordinate 240,737,906 of CM062818.1, read as the reverse complement.
GCACTCATTGGGTCGCTCCTTAAGCACTTTTGTTCGGAGTACGCTTCGAGAGCTGGTGCGAGGGGGGCACTCCCCCGCAACCCTTAGTGGAGTTACATGCATGCAGATGAGTTACATGTGGCATGCATGAGATATGCATGTAATGCAAGCTAAATTTATGACTGGTACTTGAGTTAAAGTAAAGAAAGCTAAAGATAAGAAAGTTAACTAAAGATAAGTAATTTATCTTCTATTAACTTGATGAGTTAATCTTGTTCGTCGATCTTAACTTAGAAAAGTTATAAATTGAGCCTAAGGGTTGAGTTGAAGACACAGTTGATGAGCACAGGTTGGAGATTCAATGAGAGTGATTGATCATGGCTATTGATCTTAGCTTAGAAAATTTATAAAATGAGCCTAAGGGTTCAAACAAAGATACAATTGATGAGCACGAGTTCGAGATTTAGTGAAAGTCAGTATCTGGGCAGAGAAAGTGAGTTGTGAGGTTGAGCTAGCTATAGCGAGACCAAGAGCGAATTGATTAGCAAGAGAGTCTGAGTTTTCTCTTGTGCGCTGAAGTAAATCAATTGGGTCATGTGTGGGTTGGATGAGAGGGCCAAGTGTGGGCTGGGTGAGAAGGCCAAGTGAGGGTTTTGAGGCTGAAATTATCGTTGTGTAATTGCTGTAGCAAATTCATGTAACTGCTATAAGAATTCTTGCTACTAAAGTTAAAAAAAAGAGTGCAATGTTTGCAAGTTTTCCGCGCACTGGGATTTCTTGGGTATATCTATGTTATTTTGTTGATGTGATTGGTTTCGTGTGAATTTTCTTCCTTCGCTTATTGTCGTTAACTAATGCAGGGTTGCAAATCAGATAGATAAAATTTGATTTGGTTCTATCATGTGAAAATTTGTTGAGCAATTAATCTATAATTGGGTTATAAATTTTTAAAATGTTATCAGAGCTCTAAACTTTGGATACAAAGCCAAGGATATTTGACGTATGTTTTAGGACAAAAATCAGATTTCAGTTTTCAATCTCTTTAAGGGTTTTTCTATAATAGAAACCAATGTTTGATATGAGGATAGGCTTGAGGGTGCTTCAAACTACTTGTAGTGGAAGGTTCAAATCACTTCTATTCTCAAGGAGAACAGGTTGTGGGCCTATGCAAGTATAGAAGTGGTTCCACCAATGATCCCATTGCCCTAGATCTGCATGAGGTTAGAGAGGCCAAGGTGCAGAGGATTATCCTTGATGGGGTTAAAGATCATTTGATACCCCATCTATCAGAGAAAGACACTACAAGGATGTGGGATGTGCTCATTAAGCTATATCAGAGTGACTATTATCGCTGAAAGATCATGCTCAAGGACAAGTTGTGTAACATCTTACTTGTCCAGGTTGACAGAGGGTAGGGATGAGTTGGCTGCTGTTGGAGAGATGATTGTGGAGGAAAAGGTAGCGCATATAGCCTTGTATGGCTTTACAAAGCACTGGGAAGTCTTTGTCAAGTGTACTATGGGTTGGGATCACCTACCTGATTAGGCGAAGCTTTGGTATGATTTCATCCAGGAGGAGATCCGAGAAAGTGGTCAACGAGGAGATCAAAAGAAGAGGTTCAAAGAAGAGGAGAACCTTGCTCTTGCAAGCAAGGGTAAGCAAATGCCAAGAAAGGGCCAAGCAAGGGGTCTTCTTCCAAGAGTGGAAAGAAGAAAGATTCGAGTTAGGTGAAGTGTTTTTGTTGCCATCAGTTGGATCATTATGCCAATTAGTGCCCAAATAAGAAAAACAAGGGAAAGAATAAGAAGTAGGTTGCGACTATTGTAGGGGTGGATGAGTTTGCAACATGGTTTGAGAATGAGTTTTCACTCTGCCTATCTCTTGAGTTTAGTTGCCAACAATGTGTGGTATATTGACAGTGGGGCTTCTTGCCACATGAGGGGAGTCAAAGAATATTTCACCAGTCTGAAGGAGGAGTTGGATTTCTACATAAAGTTTGGAGACAATGCTAAGTATCATCCAACTAGTATTGGCACGGTAAAGTATCACAGGGAGTGGAAGACATGTTGTATGTCCCAGGGATGATGAAGAACCTGATATCAGTTTCTATTTTGGAAGACAAGGGTTACCTTGTGATCTTTGAGGGGGGCAAAGTCTATATTCATCCCAGGGATTCCAAGGCTGTGAAAGTGATTAGAGTCAGGCATGACAACTTGTTTCGATTGCAGTTTGAGCCAGCGCATGAGTTGGTGAGCAACAATAAAGAGTTAGGAAAATTGTGGCACAAGAGGATGGCCCATCTTTGTGAAAATTTGGAAGCCCAAATTTCTACTGCAACAACTGATTAAGTTCCTTCTATTTGTTAATTACTGAACAAATTATTTACTACTTCCTACAACAAATACTGAAACTAATACACTGCAGCCTTCACCAATTAAAATTATATGCGGAAACAAGAAATTGAGCAAGAAAGAAATACACAACACATTACACTGTTATTTTTGGACAAATGTCCCCGGAAAAACCCAATGCGGGAAAACCAGTGCAACAGCTGAGGGTTTGTATTATTAAGCAGTAGTTTTCTGAATACAATCTTTGGATGCCTTGTTGGCTATCCAATACAGAGAATCTAACTGACAAAAGATTAGTGAGAAATACCTCACACTATCACTGGCGATCCAAGACTGATCCAGCCACTGAATGGCTAGCCCCTAACAGTTTCTACGCAATCACTGCGTTGTTCTGTGTTACTCCTTTTGGGGTCTGCGTCACTTCTTCTGGAACTATCCCTGCTCCTCACTGCAAGAAACCACTTTGATCTCTTCTCCAGCAATTGCTGTGCTACCATCTCTGAGAAATCGATCTTTTGATCTCTCTCGGATGTCTTCCAAATGCCCATCAAGCCTCCTCTTATAATCTTCTCGTTGAGAACCAACGACCCAAATTAGATTCTAATCAATGGCTCAGATCATTTTGGCTTGATCCTCGTCTTCTTCTAGAAGTTTCACCCATAGTTTGATTAATATCGTTTGATTATTTTAATTTCCTAAGTTTAGACTTAGGCACCCATTAAAAATAATTAATTATTTTAATAAAACTGTCTCTGGGTGGAATTTCCCAAAACGATTTCTGGGTATTCTGGAATACATGTGTCCAAGCCTCCCTGCAAATTTTGAGGCTTAGAGCACATCCGATGCTACCAGAAATCAACACTCCCTCTTAGCAAGGAATGTGCTCTAGTAATGCAACCTGCTGAAGCATCACCCTTCTTTGTAACATCTCCCTCTATGCTACTGATGTCTGACATCACTGCCCATCAACTACTGTGCAAATGCTGCATCTGTACTGCTGTTGACCCTGCCACTGACAACACTGCATCTGTATTGCAACCCTCATAAGTTCTGCATCTGTGCTGTTGCTAGCACTGCCATTGTCAACACTACATCTGCATTGCAACCTTCTCCAACTGCTGCTGCTGTTGCATTAGCAACGAAAAAACATCCAAAATTACTAAACATGTGTTCAACATGATGCATCTGTTGCTAGAGTTCTAACCGCTGCTAGTCTCTGCACTGAGCCTCTGAAGCCTTTGTGTTGTTGCTAACTCTTCATTGTGACAACTGCACTATTGCCAACTCTGCTCTGCGTTGCTCAATCGTTGGCGCTCCTAGTCACTGCAACTGTCACTCCGACACTCCTTTGCACCAACTGACATTGGTCCATCCTGCTACTTCTGATCTGGGCTCCCATAACAAGGTATTGATCCAAGAGGTGGACTCCTCAAGGATCTTGCCAGTACTAGATCACCCCACCTCTCCCCTAGAGGCATCTGGGCAACCATGGCAAACTCTTCCTCCTCTATCTTTTCGGATGTAGCTTTTGAATCATGCTTCTCGTCCTTGTCCTTCTTCTTGAGAGGACATTGTGTAGTGTAGTGACCAAGTTCACCACATCAAAAGTACTTGATCTTCGAAACATCTTTCTTCTTCTTCCGCTGCTCCTGCTGCCCCTTAGATGCAAGCGCTACATTTTCTTCCTCCTCCTTTGGCTTCATCCCATTGTTGTCGCTGCTACTATCAAGTTTGCACTTGACTAAGTCTCTCCTCATCTCTTCTTGTTGAATAGCAGCCCACATTCCTTCCCAATCTGACAATCTCTCTCTGCCAAGGATACTCTGGACAAACACTTGCCATTCTTCTGAGACTGAATTTAGGGCTAGGCTCAACATCTCGGTAGGCTGAGGTGTTGACCCCACAGCTGCCAACGAGTTCCAGATCTCTTGAAGCTTCGTTAGGAATGGATCAATTCGTTCCCCTGTCTGCATCTATGTGGATCTCATCTTCTGCTCCAAGTACATCTTCCGCTGCTTGGAAGATCCTTCGTATAACGTGGCCAATGCTTCCCACATCTGCCGGGCAGTATCCTTGCCGATAATGTGACACACTACGTGATCTCTCACTCCGTCGAGGATCAATCGTTTGGCCTTCGCCATTTCAGCCTTGTACTTCTTGAGCGGATCTGGATCCATGGGTACAACTACCACACTGTCGACATAGGTTTTGAGATCGTGCTCATCCAGAAGACATGAGATCCTTGCCTTCTAGATCACATAGTTGGATGCACCCTCCAACCGATCCTGATCTCGTAACCCATTAGTTGCCATCTCTGCCAACGAAATGTCGAACTGCCTCCTCTCTCTCTGCGTTGTTGCTGGGCTGGCCTACGCACTCCCTGCTAGTAGATCTGCTACTCCCTGCTGTTGCTCAACAAATGAGAATTGAAACTTCTTGGCTGGAAATCCTCTGAGGAAGAATTCCCTCAATAGTCTCTCTCTTCTTCCTTTTGACGTATTTCTGCCCCAACAACTCCTGCAGAAAACTGTGTCACACCAAAAACCTCCTCTTTGCTGAAGCTTCTGCGCTGCACACTAGCAAACTTCGATTTGGAAGTCTTACCTCTCTGTTGACTCACTCAGAGAGAGACCTTCCTCGTAAATTTTGCCCTCCTGACTTGGAATGCGCAATCCCTCTGGGGATTCAATTTGCTGCCTACGCAGCACTTCAACCCTCCTCTTCAGCGTTGGGCTCTTTTGGCTATGCTCTCTTGCTTCACCTGCAGCTCAGAAACCATGTGAAAATTTGAAAGCCCAAATTTCTACTGCAACAACTGATTAAGTTCCTTATATTTGTTAATTACTGAACAAAATTATTTATTGCTTCCTACAACAAATATTGAAACTAATACACTGCAACCTTCACAAATTAAAAATTATATGCAGAAACAAGAAATTGAGCAAGAAAGAAATACACAACACATTACACCGTTATTTTTGGATAAATGTCCTCGGAAAAACCCAATGCGGGAAAACCAGTGCAACCACTGAGGGTTTGTATTATTAAGCAGTAGTTTTCTGAATACAATCTTTGGATGCCTTGCTGGCTATACAATATATAGAATTTGAATGACAGAAGATTAGTGAGAAATACCTCACACTATCATTGGCGATCCAAGATTGATCCAGCCACTGAATGGGTAGCCCCTAACAGCCTCTACGTAGTTTTTGTGCAATCACTGCGCTGTTCTGCGTCACTCTTTCTCGCTGATCATTTTGCTTTTGGAACTTCGACTTCTGCCCTCCTGGTCTCACACCCCGACTTCCGGCTTCAGAACTCGACCTCTCCAGCAAAATATGGATCTCCTCTCAGGCTCTGAGCTGTTTCTGCATTAGACTCTGCTGCCCAGGGTAGCCTTTGCGCGGCCTCTTCTTGATCTCTCTCTGCCTCCTCTGTAATGTATTCCTAGATCAGGAAATTCTCCAACTGGAACTATCCCTGCCCCTCACTGCAAGAAATCACTTCGATCTCTTCTCTAGCAACTATTGCGTTGCCCTCTCTGAGAAATTCGATCTCTTGATCTGTCTCCGATGTCTTCCAAATGCGCATCAAGCTTCCTCTTATAATCTTCTCGTTGAGAACAAATGATCGATATTAGATTCTAATCAATGGCTCAAATCATTTTGGCTTGATCCTCATCTTCTTCTAGAAGTTTCACCCACAATTTGATTAATACCCTTTAATTATTTTAATTTCCTAAGTTTAGACTTAGGCACCAATTAAAAATAATTAATTATTTTAATAAAACTGTCTCTGGGTGGAATTTCCCAAAATGATTTTTGGTTATTTTGGAATACATGTGTCCAAGCTTCCCTGCAAATTTTGAGGCTTAGAGCACATCCGATGCTACTAGAAATCATCAATCTTCACCATGGAACACTGAATGTGCTCAAGGAGATAGTTACAGGTTGCTTGAGATGAAGGTTGAAAATCATGAGGTGTGCAAGGGTTGCACACTGGGGAAATATGCCAAGACCAATTTTCCGAGCAGTGACACTAGGTCTAAAGGGATTTTGGATCTAATACACTCAAATGTGTGTGGGCCCATGTCAACAAAATCCTTGAATGGGTACAAGTATTATGTTACCTTCATTGATGATTTCCACAGAAAGACCTGGACATATTTTCTAAAGAATAAGGATGAGGTCTCCAACAGGTTCAAGGAGTTTAAGGCTCTCGTGGAGAATCAGATAAGGAGGGCGATCAAGACACTAATGTCGGATAATGGAGGCAAGCACACCACGAATGCCTTGAAGGACTTTTGTGCTTAGGAAGATATCAAGAAGGATTGCGTACAACCCTCAACAAAATGGGGTTCTAGACGAAAAATTAGGGCTATAGAGCAGCTAAGGCCATGCTTCATGATCAATATTTGCTATGGTTTCTATGGGCAAAGGCTTGCAACACTATCGTGTACCTGCAGAATAGAAGCCCACACAAGGTGTTGGGCTAATTAACACTAGAGGAGGCTTTCATAGGAAATAAACCGGATTTGGGGCACATACGCAGCTTCAGATGCATTGTATGTTGTCATGTTTCCAAGGAGAAGAGACCCAAGTTGGAACTGACTGCAAATAAGGGTAACCCTGTAGGATATAGTGAGACATCGAAGGTTTATCGAGTTTACATTCCTGCCCTCAGGAAGACAGTTGTACATAGGGATGCGAAGTTCGAAGAGGAGAGAGCTCTTGGGATTTCTGGAAGCTTGATGGAGGTTTAGGAGGAGGAGTAGCCACCCAAGGTTGAGGCAGTGTAGATTCCTTAGAGGACAACCATGCAAGTTGGAGAGTAAAGCAAGCAGGTTGATTAGGAGGAGGAACAGAGGATTCCTTAGCCTTAGACTCCTACCACAGGGAGGAAGAGGAATAGTTGGGCTGAGAAAACACTGAGAGAGGCCCAGGAGAATGTTGGTACTCCACAATATTCAATGAGATAGAGTAAGGTTCGTAAGCGTTATTCTGGGTATGCAACGCTTATGAGTGAATTGATTGAGGTAGAGCCTTCCAGCTTTTAGGAGGCATCCAAGCATCAAGTGTGGATGGATGCCATGGTGGAAGAGTATTCTTCCATCATGAAGAATAATGTTTGGGAGGTAGTACCATGGCTAGAAGGCAAGTCAATGGTGGGCTGGAGATGGTTGTATAAGATTAAGCATGCTGCAGATGGTAGCGTGGAGAATTTCAAAGCACATTTTGTGGCTAAGGTTTTTTGTAGAAAGAGGGGATCGACTATGACAAGACCTTCGCTCTAATTGCCAGGTACTCATCCATCAAGCCTGTCATTTCTGTAGCAGTGCAGATGGGTTGGAGGATTCACCAGATGGATGTGAAGACAACCTTCTTAAATGGAGTGATTAAGGAAGAGATCTACATAGAGCAGCGACACGGTTTTGAGGTGCATGGGAGGGACCCCCATGTATGCAGGCTAAGGAGAGCATTATATGGGCTCAAGTAGGCTCCTAGGGCATGGTATGCATGTATTGACTGTTATTGGCAGAGCATGGGCTTCACCAAGAGTGAGGCAAACCCAAACCTATATTACATTCGGGTGAAGGTCAAGCCTCTCATATTGGTCTTGTATGTTGACAACCTGTTTCTCATAGGGTCAAAGGAGCTCATAGTGCACTACAAGCGGGATCTTGCACGAGAGTTTGAGTTGAAAGACTTGGGGTTGATGCACTACTTTTTGGGGTTGGAAGTGTGGCAGAGAGAGGGAGAAATCTTCCTTGGACAAGAGACGTACACAGTTGAGATCTTGAAGCGATTCAAGTTGGAGGAGTGTAAGCCCGTGTCCACGCCAATTGTGACCAATTGGAAGAAGATTAATGCTTCTAGATTAGAGGCAATGGACCTGACTTTAAAGTTTAAACAAATAGTTGATAGAGCCTAAGCAAGTGCACTGGGTAGCTGCGAAGTGTGTTTTGAGATATCTCTGAGGCACAATTGGGTATGGCCAAGGTTTATTTAGCAGGATGGAGTGAAACTAGAGGGGTACATTGATGCGGATTGGGTAGGCAATACAACTGATAGAAAAATCACTTCAAGGCGCAGTTTCATTTGGGATCAGGAGTAGTCTCTTGTTACCATAGTAAACAAAAGGCATTTGCACTGAGTTTTGCAGTGGTTGAGTATATTGCAGTCAATATGGCTACATGCAAGGTGATCTAGCTTCATAAACTTCTTCTTGGGCTTTTTGATCAGGAGCTAGATTTGACTGTCATTTACTGTTATAATCAGAGTTGCATCAAACTCTTTGACAATCCAGTGTTTCATGACAAGTCAAAGCACATTGAGGTCAAGTACCACTTCATTAGAGATTGTGTGCTAAAGGGGATAGTGAAGTTGCAGTACATTCCTTTAAACGAACAAGTAGTAGACATCTTGACCAAGGTCTTGATGAAGGGCAAGTTTGTATTCTTCAAGGATAAGTTGGGTGTTGTGCAGAACACCTTCCTCGCTAAGAGGGAGTGTTTATTTCTGTAGTTGCAAAAGGTCTTCTAGCTTTGTGTCGTAATTGGAAAGATCTTGTTTTACCTTTTTAGAAGCTTGCATGTGACATGCAAAGCATGCATGTGAGTTGCATGACATGCAAGGCATGCATATGAGTTGCATGTTGATTGCATGCGACATGCATGTGAATTGCATGCGGCGTACGGAGTTTTCATGTTGATTGCATGCGACATGTGGAGTGTGCAAGTAGGTTGCATGTTAGATGTGGAGTTGCATGCATGCAAATGAGTTACATGTGGTATGCATGTAATGCAAGCTAAATTTATGATTGGTACTTGAATTAAAGTAGAGAAAGCTAAAGATAAGAATGTTAACTAAAGATAAATAATTTATCTTCAATTAACTTGATGAGTTAATCTTGTTCGTCAATTTTAGCTTAGAAAAGTTATAAATTGAGCCTAAGGGTTGAGTTGAAGACACAATCGATGACCACGAGTTGGAGATTGAATGACAGCGAGTATTTGGGCAGAGAAAGTGAGTTGTGAGGTCGAGCTAGCTATAGCGAGACCAAGACCAAATTGATTAGCAAGAGGCTGATTTTTCTCTTGTACGATGAAGTAAATTAGTTGGGGCGCACGTGTGGGTCGAGAGGGCCAAGTGTGGGCTGTATAAGAGGGCCAAGTGAGGGTTTTGAGCTCGAAATTATCGTTGTGTAATTGCTATAGCAAATTCATGTAATTTCGGTAAGAATTTTTTCTTCTAAAATTGAAGATAAAAGAGCCCAACATTTGCAGGTTTTCCTCACTCTGGGGTTTCTTGGGTATATCTGTGTTATTTTGTTGTCATGATTGGTTTCATGTGAATTTGTTTCCACTATTTATTGCTGTTAATTAACCCATTGTGTTGGTTCTGTTTCTGTGAAAATTTGTTTAGCAGTTAATCTACAATTTGGTTATAAAAATTTAACATGTCATATGCCTTTCTGTTTCCACTGTCTAGTAGCCACACACCCACTAGTAATGTGCTTGAGGTAAGGTAGAAAACAAGTACGATTTCTGATTCAAATTTCTTGGCAAACTCCTCCTGAGCTTCTATCGACCAACTACAACTGGATGTGTGCCCTTTCCTCCTTTCTTCCTCTTTAGATACTGTGAATTATAGTGTCCCATCTTATGATAGGCAAAACACTTGACCTTAGTCAAGTCCTTCTTGCACTGTGAGGTTGACTCCTCCCCTAATGCCCAAACCTTTGCTTCTCGTTGCTTGATTGGTAAGAGCAAGGATCTCATCATCCATAGTCTTCTACTGTTCTCCAGACAATGATTTCTCCCAAATCACCTTGTGGGTATAGTCATCCCACAATTTGTTCCAATCTAGTAGCTTTTCTCTTGCTAGAATACTCATCACAAAGGTAGCCGACAATTTTGAGAACCCGTTCAGAGCTATCATTAAAAGATCATCATTTGGCAAGGCTACCCCGACAACTCCAATTTCATCTTGAACTTGTTGAATCCTAGTGAGTTATGATGCCACGACATTTGATTAAATAATCTTGGTGTTCCTAAGCTTCTCCCTTAACACCATTTTCGGATTCTATTTGTCACTTTGATATAGATGCATCAGAGCGGTCCACATCACTTGGGCACTATTCTTCCCTAATATGTGGGGAATCACATGATCCTTCACCCCATCCATGATGATACGTCTGATCTTCACTTCATTCAATTTGTGGGCTGCCAGAGCTGTAGCGTCAAAAGAAGCTGTAACCTTGGTGTTTGCAAACTCCCATAGGTTGTTCTCCTTGAGAGCCACCACTATCCTATCCTTCCATGGACTAAAGTTGTAAGCCTCATCATCCAACCTATTTGCGAACCTTAGACCGTTTGATGCCATCTCAAAATCGGAAAATCATTGAAAACTTCTGGCTGTTGCAACCTGATTGGTATGGGATCTCTCTCTCCCTATGAGGGCTAACCTCTACCAATCACAATTGTAATTTGTTAATCTCTACATGCAAATATAGCGACCTTAATGACCTTTTCTTTGTCAACTATACATCGTTGGGTTGATATGTGGTATCGTACAGCCACATATGAACATCTTCGTGCTTCTTGAGTTGACTATACTTGCAGCTAACCTCCTATACCCTACCACCTGTATCTTGTTTGACTCTGTCAACTTGAAGTCAATCCCTACGCCCTCCACTTGCTGTGTCGTGGCGATCGATCCATATTGTTGCCTTTTCCTAAGCTTCCAATCATTTCTTTTGGTGGCTTTTCAGCCTCTACTACCACTGATCCGTTGTTGCCTTTGATTGTTGCTTTGTCCTTTGTTGACTCACAGTCTATCCACAACCTGTGTTTCCTTTGTTGGCTTGTCCACTGTCTAGGTTGTTGTTGACTTCCTACGTCTCCACCTGGCATTGCTCTTTGCCCATCTACGAGCATGCTAGTCTTGTCTTCACCCCCCTAGTCACCACCTCTGCCTCAGATCCACTTGCACATCCTTCCTGTTTTGTGGTCTTGGTCGACAACGTCTGCGGCAACTAGTCCACTATTAATTTGTTCTCGCATTTCAACTTATGTGGCTAGTCTTTGGTGGCTGTGGCCCGACAACCCTTGCCGACTACTAGAACTAGGTCCTTCGTGGCTTACTCAACCATCCCCCTTCTCTTTATTTCTTTTTCCATTATTTTTTATTTTTATTTTGAACTTTTTGAGCAACAAAGAGAATGAATTTGTCCCCTTGCATAAAAAAAATTCTCTTCAGCCAAACCATACGGTCGTTTTCCTTGGCCTTCCTTAATTAATTTTTCACTTGTACGAATGCAACTGAACTTGGCCTCGACAACCCTGTATGAACTTGGCACCTGTGATTCAAATCTCGGTATTTTTCAGAGTTTTAGATCTAATACCATGTTAGAATTCTTGCAAACCTATCCTTGCTTTTATAACTTTAAACTTAATTCCTGGCAGACTAACGATCTACTGATTAAATGCACAACTTAGGTTCGTTAATGTAAAAAAATTGTAGAAGCAAAATAGAACAATCTCAATCACGAAAAGATGACACAACAAATTCTACCCAATCACAGTTTATTATATTTTTCTAAACTTACTAGGGCTCCCTTCTTGGGAAAATGGCCTAACTGAGGAAATCATTATAACAATTGGATCTTATCTTGTTGATCAAGCCCTCCTTTGCTAGTTTGGATTTCCTTGCTGTCCCCTTCCTTGGACCTAACACATTCATTGAGATGCCTCTTTCAATCTTGTGCTGCTGTATGGTGTGTCTTCACCTTCTCCTTAGCCTTGCTTTTATAACTTTACATTGAGCAAAATCCTTAATCCTAATCTCCAAAGTGATCGATGGCTGAGATAAGATATTGCCTCATGTGAGATCAAGGGTCGAGATTAAAACTTATTTAGTAAAGTAATTTACCTCACTTTTCCGAAGTTTACTTTAGCTCAATAAGTCAACATAATATTTCTGTGCTTTTCCTAAGTCTAACTTAGGCTAAGTTACAAAAACTACTTTCTCACACTAGAGCAAGTGTTTAAGGAGATTTTGAGCGACTTCTGCATGCCTAGACACTTAGGCATGTGTTGAAGTACTTGCCTGAGCGACACCATCAACAACACCTTCTTAAGTTGGTCTTGCCGATAATCATGGGAGTGGGTTTGGTCTCTATGAGAAGTCACCCTTGTTGACTTGATAACCCCAAAAACATTCAAATCCAAGTAGGAGTCGCCCTTTTGGTGTGTCGTCTCTATTCTTTAGATTGAGTATGTGATGAATACGTAACCCTGCCAAAGTTGAAGCTCCCCTTTGGAATGGTCTAGTTGATTTGGAGCAATCCACTTGCAAAACAAAAAAATAAAGTGGGGTTTCTCCCCAGTTTGCGCTCTCCATGTGACTATGTAGCCCCTTGGTGGCTCTACCTATTAATTGCAGTGTAGTTTTGCTTATGTATGAGTTTATTAAATTGTAATCCCAATAACAGTGTGATAAGAAAAGGGTACAAATAAAAGCCACCTCACACATTAAACATAAAAAAGAAAAATATGGACAAGGGTTTGCAAAAATGAGCTCTTTTTATTATAATGATGGCACTCGTGTCACATGACAACAACGACAAATAATGAGGGGAGGATAGCCTTTTATAGAACATTTTTAATGAGTAGCAAATGACTAGTTGGACTTCGCAAAATAATATTTTACTAATTGTAGCACACCCCCTGCGATCCCTAGCTCCTACTAAGGGTAGAAAGAGGCACTTATTTTAATGACTTGACCTCCAAGGTTCCAGTTATGGAAATGGTGTCTAAATTTTCAATCTTCTCAAACTCTTCAAAACATGAAATGGACATCACCATCATGATAGTCTCATTGAAACCTTTCCAACATTATAAATTTCATCTCAATCCAACCTCCAGGTCAAAACATAAGAGGCTTCAAAGATTCGACCAATAGCCACATGCCATGTCATCAAGATTGGCCACGTGGCTCCCATATGGTCCCCACATGGTGCTCGCATGGCTCTCCAAGTCATAACAGTATTTGCCACTGATTCATGGCTGTCAATACTCACGAGATCCCTATTCCCTAGGGCTTAACATATATAAACATATAATATATATACGAGGCACGTGGGCCTCTCTACGCCACCTTACCCCAAAACTAAAATCCCAGGGATTTCCTTTGCAGTGCCTTGTTGAATCTGCCGGGGAAGAACCTCCGGGGTTACATGGAACCCCACTCTGCCATACCGCCACGTCAATCCAATGGGAAGCATTTTCAAACCAATTGCGTGAGGTCTGATCCCCTTCGTGGACCCCTCCTACACATTACATTGCCTTTCTTCATGGCTGCACATGTGGGCTCCACCACTGCCACATAACCCCGAGAATAAAATCTTGGTGGGATTGCACCAAGCGCCATAGGAAGTCGTCGAGGTGACATGTCTTACCCTAGGTCACCACATCACACTAACCTCAACCTCCTTTCTGTTGATCTAGATTGTCATTAATGGAAATATGAAGCCGAGGAGCTATCAGCGCAGAGCTATCAAAGCAGAGATGAGAAGCAAGTGTAAGAGTAGAAAATAGAGGAGGAGCCAAGAGCCATATCGGGAGTATCGCGTGTAATGTATGCCCAAGAAGAGCTATCAAAGCAGAGAAGAGAAGCAAGTGTAAGAGCGGAAGATTGAGGAGGAGCCACATCGGAGGAGCCATATCAGGAGTATCATGTGTAATGTATGCCCAAGAAGAACCGAGAGGAAGAATTCATCAAAAGAAGCAGAACACAAGAATTCATCAAGAAGAACATGTCAGAGCAGAGAATATTGGAAGTTGTCAGACCAGGAGCATTATATTGGATCTAGGCATGTAGAAATTGGGATTTCCGTGTGAATGGATGGAAGGATCAGCCGGAAGCAGGCGCAATTAAGTTTTACAGCGGAACAAAGGAAGACTGAGAATATTTGACTATAACGAAGTATGCAGACTTTTCCTAATATTCCTAAGGAAAGGCCAAGAAACCAATGAAGGGCAATGGACGGTGAAGATTAAATCATATCGTTGAAACTAGAGGATGGATGGCCTAGATTAACCGCCGATAGCATAGTTTCCATAAGCGGTAAGTGGGTTCATCGGGTGAACTCAAGGTTGTAAGTGGTATTTAGGGCTGATCACCCAATACCATTCATCGACCAATGCGGGTATTCCTCTCGCAAGTTATCCATCTGAAATGCATGTAGGCCGTTGGATCTAGCACGGGTTGATCGACGGCGAAGGATCAACGAACGGTTTTGGGTTGATTGGGTTAAGTCGGGACCGTTAGATCTAGAGAGAAGATCAACGGTGGAGGATCGCTAAGGAATACCGCAAGAGTGTAAAGCTGTGTCATGATAAAATATGCGATTGCGATATATATATATATATATATATATATGGACCCACGGGACCATTACAATATGATGTAATATAATATTGCGTCCGTCACAATATTGCAAGCCTCTTTAAAAGCCTTGCCACATTAAAATGCCGATTGTGATATAATTGCGGACCCAACTACACCATTATAGCATGGCTTAATCAAATGTTGCATCCGCGGTAATCGCAATGTACAAAGGAATGTCAAACCGGTGATTGCGATAAGGGTGTGGACCCGACGGACTTATTAATAACTGTTTAATACCATATTGCATCTGCTCCGTTGGTAGTTGGGAATCGGCTATGTTATGTGTGAACCTCCAGAAGCTGCGATTGCGATAAAAGGATGACGTGGCATGTGGGACCTCTATATGGGTATAGCCTATTCTATATGATTTCCGTGAATATGGAAGACTCTTCACTATGTTTTTAATATTCAAGTCAGCCGGCCTTCTTCCACTAAACGCGTCTTTCCATTGGTGAAACTCATATAAATCTACGATAAGACGTATCATTTCGAATGATCTACTGTGGGCATCAATCACAGAACAGAACGGTAGTTCACAACTCGTGATTATGAAAAGAAGATGAAAGGTCGAGCAAGCGTTGAGGAAGCCGAAGCTCAAGCGAGCAAGGAGGAAGCCAAAAGGTCAGGCGTATCAGGCTTCTATAACAGTGAACAAGGAAGGTTCAAAGTGTTGTTGGCGAACTGTAAGAAAAAAAAGGGAGCCGAAGTTTTGGCATAAGTGGAAGGAACAGGAGGACAAAAGTAAGTCATAGGTCTAGTAGGGTTGGGAGCAGAGAATTATAACCAAATAGATCCAGACAGTTACAGCAGAGGGTTGGAGCCCTTGAGGTTGGTGCCTCAGAACTGAAAGGATTGGTGTCCTGGGAGTTGGTGCTCCTAAATTCAAGGTTGGTGCCTTGACAAGACAGAGTTGGTGCTCTGGAGGTTGGAGCCTCACAAAGAGTCCAAGTTGGTGCTTGGCAACTGATTGAAACCATATATATATATATATATTGTACTTGATTTATTGCAAAGATCACATTAATAAAAGCATCTATTCCTGTTATCTATTTCTGTGTTCCAATTATAAATGTTTTTAACTGATAAAAATAATAATTGAAAAGAAATACTGATTCACCCCCCTCTCAGTATTTCCAACAATTGGTATCAGAGCGGGCTTCTTCATATCAACCTAATAGCTTGAAGAAGGATTCTTAGCCATGATGAGAAATCAAGAAGTGTCAGGAAGACCTCCTCTGTTCGATGGCACAAATTTTGGTTTCTGGAAAAAGAGAATGTCCTACTACTTAATGTCCCTTGGACCTGAAGTTTGGCATTCGGTCTTAAATGAGTACATAGCTCCTTCCACTCTTCCAACAGATCAAGACGAGAGGAAAGTCTACGTTGCAAATGCAAAAGCCTTAAACTCCATCACTAGTGGAATCACTGATTCTGAATTTACAAAAGTCATGAATTGTAACTCTGCCAAAGGAGTATGGGATAAGCTAATTAGCTTATACGACGGGGACTCCAAAGTCAAGAAGGCAAAGCTTCAAACTCATAGAAGGAAATTTGAAAGTCTGAAAATGGATGATGAAGAAGATATTGCATCATACTTTCTCCGAGTAGCTGAAGTGGTCAACTCTCTTAAAGGATTGGAAGAAAACATTGAAGAAAACACCATTGTTCAAAAGGTCTTAAGATCTCTCCCAGACAGATTTGACTCCAAAGTAAGTGCCATAGAAGAAATGAAGGATCTAGATACTCTCAAGATGGATGAACTCCATGGAATCCTCATTGCCTATGAGATGAAAAAAGGTTGCCCAAGTTCCAAAGATGCAGCGTTCAAGGCCTCAAAATCAAAAAAGGGGAAAGAAAGGAATGTCAGTAGTGATGACTTCGATGTTGAATCCGAAAGGATCTAAGCTAAAAGGTAAATACCCTCTTATTTGTTTCAAGTGTGGAAAGATAGGTCATTACGCTGCAAAATGTCCTCATAAGCATGATAGTGATGATGAAGAAAATTATAAAAGGATGGTATACAAAAAGAAAGGGTTCAATAAGAAGAATTTCCTCTCTAAGCAAGATGAGTTTGATAAAGATGAATTTGTAGTCATCAAAAAGAAATCAACTAACCAGTTCCCTCACTGCAAAGGAGATAATGAAGAATCAGATGAAGAAAATGACCATGCTAGCAGCCAAGAAGTATTATTCATGGCATTCTCAAATGATGATGAATCAGGGATAGATGGAAATGTAGATGAATTGTTAATAAGTGCCATTGAAGAAAATGAGAAATTACGGAATAAAATCATTTCTCTCAAGGTAGAAAACGAGGAAACAAAAAGAAGGGAAGATCTCTTGAAAAATAAGCTAAAGGAAAAAGAAGAAGCTTGCGAAGAACGTGAAGCTGAAATAGTATCTCTGAGGAAGGAATTGGAGCAAGTTAAAAAGGGTTGGAAAAGCTCTCAAATACTTGACACTATCCTAAATAATCAAAAACCTCAACATGGCAAATTTGGAATAGGTTTGAAAGGAGAATTATTAGGTACGGAGAATAATGCAAAAAGCTATGCCGACGTACTTTCCAACAACCCAAAAGAAGAAAGATTATTTCATTAAAGGCTCAGATCCAAAGAATGAAGAGAGAGTAACTCCAAGGAAGAATGTTGATTCGAATCATGGATGTTACAACAGATACAAAACAGTATTTCATCAAAGGCCCATCTCAAATCCAAAGAATGAAGCGGGAGTAACTTCAAGGAAGAATGTTGATTCAAATCATGGCTATTACAACATGTACAAAACTATCTTTTTTGGGCATTGTTTCCATTGTAAAAATTTTGGTCATCAAGCTAGACATTGCATGGCTTGTAAGAATGACACACCAAAACTGAAGGATCAAATAAACAAACCATATGGCCCCAAAGGGCAAGGACAAATCAAAACCTACAATTCTTTTGATCCCTTGGCCAAATTTGATCTGATTTGCTCATTATGTAATAATAATGGACACAATGAACAAAATTGCCCACTCAAAAGAGGAAAAGCAAGAAGTGAGAATCCCAACACGAATAAATGTGGCCTAGCTCTATGTGCTCAAAATAATGAAAATCATTGGTTTGTGGATAGTGGGTGCTCTAGACACATGACAGGGGACAAAGGGAAGTTTGTCTCATTGAACAAAAAGGAAGGAAATGTATCCTTTGGAAGTGGATCTGCCAAAATTGCTGGAAAAGGAACTGTTACTCTTATTAATGGAAAAGGAAAAGCTCAAAATGCTTTGCTAGTAAACGGGCTCAAACACAACCTCCTGAGTGTTAGCCAAATCTGTGATCAAGGACATAATGTTGTCTTTAGCACCAAAGACTGTGAAATAAGGAACTCTTCCTTAGGGGAACTTGTGGCGAAAGGGGTTAGAACACTAGACAACATCTACATTCTGAACAAGATTCAAGAAGATAAATGCTACTTAAGTCAAACAGATGAAAGTTGGTTGTGGCACAAGCGACTTGGACATACAAGCTTCGATAACTTGATCAATATCAACAAGATTAAAGCAGTACGAGACATTCCAAAGTTATTCAAACCAAATCAAGGAGTATGTGGCCCATGTCAACATGGAAAGCAAACTAGAACAAGTCACAAGACCAAGGAGTTCTCTACATCAAAGCCTTTGGAGATCATTCATGCTGATTTATGTGGACCAACTAGAACTCCGGCACTCCAAGGAGAAAGGTACTTTGCTTTATTTGTTGATGACTATACTAGAATGATGTGGGTATATTTTATAAAATATAAATCTGAAGCATTTGAGTGTTTTAAGAATCTTAAAGCTCTTGTGGAAAATGAAAAGGACTCTAAGATTAAGTGTCTCAGAACAGATAGAGGGGGAGAATTCACATCAAAATAATTTGATGAATTCTGTAAAATACATGGAATTAAAAGAGAACTCTCTGCTGCCAGAACACCAAAGCAAAATGGGGTAGTTGAAAGAAGAAACTGAACAGTTCAAGAAATGGCAAGAACAATGTTAATAGCAGCTAACTTGCAGACAAAATTCTGGAAAGAAGCAGTCGGGACAACTGTCTATACATTGAATCGAACTCAATTGAGACCAAATAATGAAAAGACTCCTTATGAATTATGGAAAGGAAGACCTGCGTCAGTAAAATACTTCAAGATTTTTGGAAGCAAGTGCTTCATAAAAATCAATGATGACTCACCAGGAAAATTTGATTCACGGGTTGACGAAGGGATCTTTCTTGGATATTCTATAAGAAGCAAAGCCTACAAGTGCTACAATAACCGACTACAGAAAATAGTGGAAAGCATTGATGTAAAAATTGATGAAGACCTTCCAGAAAAAGAAATTGAAGAACATGAAGTTGATCCTCTCATTGAAGAAGAAGAACCTGAAAAAGAAGAAAAAGACCAAGGAAAAACCAAGGAAAAAGAACCATCTCAAACCCCTTCAAAGATGAAATTTCTCCAAAAATATCACCCAGAAGAGCAGATTATTGGCAATATGGATGAAGGGATGCAAACCCGAAGAAGGATGACTAGTACACCAAAGAAGAATGATGTTGCTCTTCTATCCATGATAGAACCAGAAACATTTACTCAAGCAAGTAAGGATCCTCATTGGGTAAAAGCCATGGAAGAAGAAATGTCTCAAATTGACAAGAATGAGACATGGGAACTGGTAACTTTTCCAAAGGACAAAAACATAATAGGAACCAAGTGGGTGTTTTAAAACAAAATGAATGAAGATGGACAAATCATCAGAAACAAGGCAAGGCTTGTTTGTAAACGCTATTCACAAATTGAAGGAATGGACATTGAAGAAACATTTGCACCAGTAGCTCGTGTGGAAGCTATCAGGATGTTCTTGGCATTTGCTTGCTCAAAAGGATTCAAAATCTATCAAATGGATGTAAAATCAACATTTCTGAATGGAGAACTCAAGGAAGAAGTCTACATGGAGCAACCAGAAGGGTTTAATCTAATAGAAGGAAAAGACTTTGTTTGTAAGTTGAAAAAGGCATTATATGGGTTGAAACAAGCTCCTAGAGCTTGGTACGCAAGATTGGATCACTATCTACAACAACAAGGCTTCAAGAAGGGGGTGGTAGGAAGTAATCTCTACATAAAGACGAATGAGGATAAGTTACTAGTCACACTTGTTTATGTTGATGATCTGATTTTTGCTAGTAATAATGATGAGATGAGCCATGAGTTTTCTCAAAATATGTCAAAAG
Organism: Pinus tabuliformis; assembly: GCA_031772625.1. Taxonomy (NCBI): domain Eukaryota; kingdom Viridiplantae; phylum Streptophyta; class Pinopsida; order Pinales; family Pinaceae; genus Pinus; species Pinus tabuliformis. Next base: position 240,717,884 of record CM062818.1, on the reverse strand, counting down.
AGTTCGAGATGTCAATGATAGGAGAGTTATCTCACTTCCTTGGACTACAAGTATCTCAAACCACAGCAGGCATGTTTATATCTCAAGCCAAATATCTTAAAGACATGCTTAAAAGATATGGAATGGAAGACTGTGCACCCATGAGCACACCTATGACCACAAGTTGCAAATTGAGCAAAAATGATGACTCCCCTCTGGTAGATGCAACTCATTACAGGTCAATAATTGGAGCCCTTCTGTACTTAATTGCTACAAGACCCGACATTATGCAAGCAGTAGGAATGGTGGGAAGATTTCAATCAGCTCCTAAACAATCCCATTTGTTGGCTGTAAAAAGAATTCTCAGATACCTGAAAGGAACTCCTGATTTCGGTCTTTGGTACCCTAAGAGCTCAACTCTTACTTTGACTGCATACACTGATGCTGATTGGGCCGGAAGTGTCGATGATCGGAAAAGTACTAGTGGAAATGCATTCTTCTTGGGAGACTGTTTAGTATCTTGGCTCAGCAAAAAACAGACATCCATATCACTATCTACAACTGAAGCCGAGTATATAGTTGTCGCAGATTGTTGTACCCAAATACTATGGATGAAGGAAGCTCTAAAAGATGTCAACATAGGTACAAATCAACCAATTACCATCTATTGTGATAACACAAGTGCGATCAGCCTCAGCAAAAATCCAGTGATGCACTCAAAGACCAAACATATACCAATCAAGTATCATTTCCTTCGTGAACAAGTAGCTGAACAAAACATCATCTTGGAATATATCAATACTAAGGAGCAGATAACTGATATTTTCACAAAACCTCTTCCTCGAGAAGCATTTGAACATCTTCGTCAAAAGATGTTCAAGCCGAACTCCATGTGGGTCAGCTTATTGATGCAGCTGATATTTTTATTGGATCCCTCTCGTCGAGAGGTGTAGGATTAATCTAAAGATCATCCGATTCCGATAAGTATTTATGGAGATATGAATTTATTTTGATTATGGAATTATTATCAAGCCGACCAGAAATTTGAGTAGGCTTAGAAGCCCTATAGATGTGTCTATTCATCATCTACATTTCAGTATAAATAGAAGAGGATTTGAAGTCTTTTGGCAACTCTCTTCAAGTGATCTCCTCTCCACATCTTGGGTTTTTGGAGAAGGAGATACACTATGGATTATGCTGGCCTAGTATGATGATGCCCTAATGGAGAACGCAGTCATGAATCCGCAGGCTATGGAGATGTATTCATCTACGAATTAAGGAGCAGGTATACCATAGTCAAACGTTGTTCATGGAGCCCTAGCCGCAGTAAGCCGCAGGCTTATGAGGATGCAAAACCTTGTACGCTGGACCCTATGCGCTGTCATGGAATGCTGATCATGACATTTATACGCTGGGAATAATTAACACACAGTTCATATAATATATACACGCTGTTTCATATGACATATATCAACGCTGTCCAATGTTATATATATACACGTTGTTTCATATGACATATATCAACGCTGTCCAATGTTATATATATACACACCGCTGTTCATAAAGATCTATATATACAATTCATGAAGAGAAAATTCTGCGCATCAACTCTACATAACATATACACAGGTCATACGCAGATATGGAATACGTTGCAATGGAGATAAGAAGCCGCAGTCACATAGAGAGGAGCCGTAGTAGGGTTTGACTGCACCTAGGGTTTCGGTGCAGTCACAACCTCGATGCCAGGAGCAATGAATAACGTCATCACAGTGAAGAAGAGTCTCAGCATACCTATGATCTGAAGGAGGTATCTCACATTCTTTCGTGTGAGTATTGGAGCAGATCTGCTCTACAGGATTTATCATATTGTTTGGTACAAATGATAAAGGAATGATGTAGTCTCAGCAGCATAACAGTGACAAGGGTTACATAATAAAGCAGTAATGAGAATCACTGTCTCAACAAATATACAGTGATGACAAAGGTATATTGCAACAATCCACATAATGATGACTTCAATGAAGAGCTCATTGACATAATGTAATGACTGTCTTAGTGCATCAATGAAAGCATAGAGATCACAGTGAGTGGATCACGTTGATATGAAGCAACAGTGAAGATCTTCGTAATAATGGCTTCAATGGTGCTGAAATGAGGAGGATCTCAGCAGCGATGGAAAAGAGGATTAGAGATCTGGTATATGGATCTCGGTGACATGCAACAGTGACTTGGAGTACAACATGATGTATGGGCAGCATAGTGATGAGATCATGAGCAGAATGATGATGCATGATGTAGCATGATAGTGCTACACTGTAAGGTGCAGCTAATGGACGAAAGGCAGCACTACGATAGGTGAAGCCGTCACCTTGGAGAATCAGTTGAAGCAAAATGTCTTCAACTGATCTCATCGTTATAGGAGATGATCTATGCTTAGATCTAGATAAGTCAAAGTGTTGACTTCTGTTGGAAATGTACTCTCTCCCTCTCTCTCTCTTTCCCTGCTGAACTTTGAAGAACATAAAAGAAGAATTGATCAAGGGTTTCCCCACATTGTGGGGTTTGTCCTTGGCTAGCGCCACATCTTGTGTCCTCTTGTATTGGCTTGTCTTCTGCAATTTATATTTATGTTCTATCTGCAGTTTACTTTAATGCTGATGTGATTGCTAACTGTGAAAATTTAAATAAATTGCTCTAGGCATAGAACATACCTAAAATTAACATGAACAAAATATCATCTTGGAATATATCAATACAAAGGAGCAGATCGCTGATATTTTCACAAAACCTCTTCCTCGAGAAGCATTTGAACATCTTCGTCAAAAGATGGGGGTTATCTCTTTAGCATCACTTAAGTTGATTCATAAAGATGTTGCAGGACAAGGGGAGTCCTCGTGCACTCCTTTGCCACTAATGTCAAAGGGGGAGAGAAGAAGAATATTGCCATCAATGACAAAGGGGGAGATTGTTGATCTAGATTGTCATTAATGGAAATATGAAGCCGAGGAGCTATCAGAGCAGAGCTATCAAAGCAGAGAAGAGAAGCAAGTGTAAGAGCGGAAGATTGAGGAGGAGCCACATCGGAGGAGCCATATCGGGAGTATCGCGTGTAATGTATTACTAAGAAGAGCTATCAGAGCAGAGAAGAGAAGCAAGTGTAAGAGCAGAAGATTGAGGAGGAGCCACATCGGAGGAGCCATATCGGGAGTATCGCGTGTAATGTATGCCCAAGAAGAATCGAGAGGAAGAATTCATCAAAAGAAGCAAAGAGGAACATATCAGAGTAGAGAATATTGGAAGTTGTCAGACCAGGAGCGTTATATTGGATCTAGGCATGTAGAAATCGAGATTTCTGTGTGAATGGATGGAAGGATCAGCCAGAAGTAGGCGCAATTGAGTTTTACAGCGGAACAGAGGAAGACCGAGAATATCTGACTATAACAGAGAATGCAGACTTTTCCTAAAATTCCTAAGGAAAGGCCAAGAAACCAATGAAGGGCAATGGACAGTGAAGATTAAATCATATCGTTGAAACTGGAGGATGGATGGCCCAAATTAACCACCGATAGCATAGTTTCCATAAGCGGTAAGTGGGTTCATCGGGTGAACTCAAGGCTGTAAGTGGTATTTAGGGCTGATCACCTGATACCATTCATCGACCGATGTGTGGCAGGAGACTGGAGAGAGAAAACCGCTTTATCGGGCGGGTATTCCTCTCGCAAGTTATCCACCCGAAATACATGTAGGCTGTTGGATCTAGCGTGGGTTGATCGGCGGTGAAGGATCAACGGACGATTTTGGGTTGATTGGGTTAAGTCGGGACCGTTAGATCTGGAGAGAAGATCAACGGTGGAGGATCGCTAAGGAATACCACAAGAGTGTAAAGCCGTGTCATGATAAAATATGTGATTGCGATATATATATATATATATATGGACCCACGGGACCATTACAATATGATGTAATATAATATCGCGTCCGTCGCAATATCGCAAGCCTCTTTAAAAGCCTTGCCACATTAAAATGCCGATTGCGATATAATTGCGGACCCGACTACACCATTATAGCATGGCTTAATCAAATGTCGCATCCGTGGTAATCGCAATGTACAAAGGAATGTCAAACCGGTGATTGTGATAAGGGTGTGGACCTGACAGACTTATTAATAACTGTTTAATACCATATCGCATCCGCTCCGTTGGCAGTTGGGAATCGGCTATGTTATGTGCGAACCTCCGGAAGTTGCGATTGCGATAAAAGGATGATGTGGCATGTGGGACCTCTATATGGGTATAGCCTATTCTATATGATTTCTGTGAATATGGAAGACTCTTCACTATGTTTTTAATATTCAAGTTGGCTGGCCTTCTTCCACTAAACGCGTCTTTCCATTGGTGAAACTCATATAAATCTACGATAAGACATATCATTTCGAATGATCTATAGTGGGCATCAATCACTAAACAGAACGATAGTTCAAAACTCGTGATTATGAAAAGAAGACGAAAGGTCGAGCGAGCGTTGAGGAAGCCGAAGCTCAAGCAAGCAAGGAGGATGAAGAAATTTCAACCCCCACTCTGGTTATCAGTGTTCCTTATCACTCCATGCATTTAGTTTTAAATCCAAGCATGATAAAAATTCTAAAATCTGGAAATGATAATATTTTTCTGAAAACACAAATTTAGAGATTTTACAACCGCTGAAATGGCATAAATAAAACACAACAAAATTATGACAGCCACACGCAGAAAATAACACAGTGGTTTTTGGTCAATGTGGCCCTGGAAAAACCCCCTACAACTCTTGGGGAAACCCAGTTTGAGAGCTCTTCTTTATTTCCGAAAATGCTTTTATAGAGAAACTAAAATATACAGTAAAAATTCCAGCAACCACAAATTACAACTTATCTTGATTTCCGTGCTTGAACTCTGCCTCGAAAATCGTGCCAATCAACAAACAACGAAAACATAAATTTTTACAACAATAAAACAACATTAAATGCTGTACGGCTAGCCTCGAAAAATGTGCCAGAACTTGTTGCCCCTCTTCCTCGATTTCTGTGCCTTTCTCCTGCTGTACGATTTTTCCTTGGGATGCATGCCAATAAATGTTGCTGCCCAGATTCGCTGAAATGTTTTCTTGCTGCTCTCCTTCACTTCCTCACTGCTCAGGAATTTTCTCCTTGCTCTCTCCTTTTTCTCTCAAATGCTCATGAAAGAATGAATGATCTTTTCCTCTTCTCTTTTCCTTTTATTCTCTAAATGACTTTTTGGGTTACCCTAAGATCTAATGGTTGAGATTCATTTAAATCTAGGGATGAGAATAAATGTGCATTTAATTCTCACTTTCTATTTTTTAACTCACCCACTTAATTTTGACCCACTTAGCCTTTTATTTCCATAGTCGCTTTTTCACTTTCTAATTCTTCATTCACTTTAATAAAGTCACCTTTAAATTAGAATGTAACTTTACCACTTATAAAGTCACTTTTAAATTAGAATGTAACTTTACCACTTATAAAGTAACTTTTAAATTAAATTGACTTTATCACTTAAAAAGTCACTTTAGGAGAAAAGTAAAAAATAAATTTGGACGCTTTTCCCTAGGCCAAAGATCAAAGCCTTAGGGAACCACTTGTTCTCTGGTACCCAAATTTTAACACTCCCTCTTACTGAGGAAAGTGTTCCTCACCACTCCCATCTTGTCTCTGAAGTATACATGTTTGCCGCGTGGTAAGGCTTTGGTGAAAATGTCCGCTACCTGCTCATTTGTGGAAATGTACTCAAGCTTGACAACTCCCTTTTGGACATAGTCTCTAATGAAGTGATACTTGATCTCAATATGCTTTGACCTGTCATGAAAAACTAGATTCTCTGTGAGTTTTATGCAACTCTGATTATCACAGTAAATTACTGAAGGTCTCAATGCCTGACCAAATAGACCAAACAACATCTTGCGAAGCCATATGGCCTCACAACTAGCCAAACTAGCAGCCATATACTTTGCCTCAATTGAACTCAATGCAACTGACTGTTGTTTCCAATTGATCCATGACACAACTACCGAACCCAACCCAAAACAACACCCGGAAGTACTCTTCCTATCTTAAGCACAACCTGCCCAATCTGAATCCGTGTACCCTGCCAGTTTCACTCCATCACCCTGTCTATAATCCAGACCAAAATCCACTATCCCTTGCAAGTAACGAAGAATGTGTTTTGCAGCTACCCAGTGCACTCTCCTGGGCTCACACATGAACTGACTCATAGTGTTAACTGCAAAACATATATCTGGTCGAGTGTTGACCAAATACATCAAACAACCAATCAACTTTCTGTATAGAGTAGGATCCACCAACTCGGAATCAGAAGCGTGAAGCTTCTTCTAGTTAGTGATCATAGGTGTAGACATGGGTTTGCAGTCCTCCATGTGAAATCTGCTAAGAATATCCACAATGTACTTCCCTTGTCCCAGGAAGAAATGCCCCTCCTCCTGCCACACCTCCAATCCCAGAAAATAATGCATCAAGCTGATATCCTTCATCTCAAACTCTGAAGCAAGATCTCTCTTGCAGCCCTCAATGAGTCTCTCTGCACCAGTGATGATCAAGTCATCAACATTCGACACCAGAATGAGAGGCTCCTCACCCACCACTATGAAGTATAGGTTCGGATCAGCCTCACTCTTTGTGAAACTCAACTGCTGCAAGTATGTATCAATCCCTGAGTACCAAGCTCTAGGAGCTTGCTGTAGGCCATAGAGTGCCTTTTTCAATTTGCATACATGGAACTCCTTCCCATGCACCTCAAAGCCCTGCGGCTGCTCAATATAAACCTCCTCCTGAATGAAGCCATTGAGAAATGCAGTCTTCACATCCATATGGTGGATCTTCTAACCCATCTCTGTTGCAATCGATATAATGGAGCGAATAGATGTATACCGAGCTACGGGAGCGAAGGTCTCCTCATAGTCAACTCCCTCTACCTGTGAGAACCCTCTCGCCACAAATCGAGCCTTAAACTTCTCGACGTTGCCATCTGCAGCATGCTTTATCTTGTAGAGCCATTTGGAAGTAACAACTGATTTACCTTTAGGCCTCGGCACTACCTCCCAAACATCGTTCTTCATAATAGAAGAATACTCCTCCATCATGGCCTCTCTCCAGACTTGCTGGCTAGCTGCCTCCTCATAACTAGAAGGCTCGGAGTCAACAATGCTTGTTACCAATGCCATGTAACTACATAACCGCTCAGGTGGTTTACTCTCTCTAACCTGTCTCTTTGGCCCAGCAACTGATGTGGCCTCGCGCAAGGTATCTTGAAGCCACTTGGGCTTCCTCTTCCCTGAGCATACTTCTCCCACTGGAGTGAAAGAATCCTCATCATCATTAGAAGCTTGAACTCTTGAAGGCCTATCAACTGACCTCATGCCTGAACCTGTGCCTGTAGATGCTGAAGTACCGTGCGAACTGTCCATTAGTGGACTACCCTGTGAACTGCTCTGCGGACTGCCCTGCATGCTGCCCGAAGAACCACCCACTTGACTCTGAGAGCCACTGCTCACTGATGGCCCTGACACTGTAATCGACGTACCTCCTGATCCCTGACCACTGGATCCCTATGACTGACTCAACTGCTCTTGAGGGTTTGGTGACTCTAGATACTCTAACTCCTGTGACCTCCTGAAAGCTCTCTCCTCCTCGAACTTCACATCTTGCCTAACAACCACTTTCCTCTGCGCAGGAATATAAATCCGATAAGCTTTCGAGGTCTCGCTATAACCCACAAAGATGCCCTTGTCTGCAGTGGGCTCTAGCTTGGTCCTGTTCTCCTTGGGGACATAGGAATATGTAAGGCACCCAAAGATACGAAAGTGCCCAACATCAGGCTTCTTCCCAGAAAAAGCCTCCTCCGGAGTCACATTCCCCAAGGCACGATGTGGACCGCTGTTCTGCAAGTACACAACAGTGTTGCAGGCCTCTGCCCACAAAAATAAAGGTAACCCTGATCATGAAGCATGGCTTTGGCAGCCCCTGCAATGGATCTGTTCTTCCTCTCTGCAACCCCATTCTGCTGGGGGTAGTAAGGAATTGTGAACTCCCTCCTAATGCCTGCCTCAACACAAAAATCAACAAACTCACCAAGGGTATACTCCCCTCCATTGTCCGACCTGAGGACCTTGATCTTCCTACCTGTCTGGGTCTCCACAAGAGCTTTGAACTCTTGAAACCGCTTGAAGACCTCACTCTTGGTCTTCAAGAAATAAATCCAGGTCTTCCTGGAGTGGTCATCAATGAATAAAACATAGTACTCATAGCCACTCAAGGATACATGAGACATCCGACCACTCACATCGGTATGAATCAAGTCAAGGATCCCGATCGCTTTGCTGTCATTGCTGGGAAAAGGGGATCTGGCAAACTTCCTCATAGCACATCCTTTGCATACATCAAGATGATCAGAATTGAAATCTGGCACACCAGTGGTGATCTCCCGCAATGTACTGAAGGCCCCATGATACATGTACCCCATCCTGCGGTGCCAAATCTCACACAACTCTGAACTGCTAGATCTGCTGTTGGTCCTGTCCCGGGTGCTGCTACTCAATGCCATCAGGGGCTGGAATGAGAACTTGTACACCTTGGCATGGCGCACACCAATCTCTCTAGCTGGAGAAGCTGGAGTTCCGCTAAGATATATAAGCACCTGCCCTCTCCTGAGCAACACATCATACCCTCTATCCTCAAGTGCTGAGACGGATATCAGGTTCTTCTTCATTCTAGGCACATATAGAACATCTGACACTTTCAAGGGAGGTTTGGGTCCCCTATCAAATGTCAATGTCCCCACACCGATTGCTTTAACAATGCTGTCATCACCAAGTACTACCTCCATATTAGTATCACCCTCTAAAAGCTCCGAGAAGTACTCTCTGACTCCTTTCATGTGGCGGGAAGTGCCACTGTCAACATACCAAATGCTAGAGGATGCTCTGCTAGTAGCGGGGAAGGCACACTCCCTAAGAATCCTATTGAGTGTAGCCACGTTGCTCTTGGCCACGACGCTTGCCAGGTTGGCCATGGGTCCCATCGAACTCTCTGCTACTTAGAAAAACGCATAATCTCATTATAACATGTATACGGGGTCCTCCCTCCGGTTACATCAACTGCCAGGCAAACAACCACATGCGCCACGTTGTCTTGGCGAGCTCGTTCAGGCCTCCCTTTGAAATCTTTGAGGTAATTCTTCCGGGGTTCATCCAATGATGATAGCTCCTCAGAGCATCTAACAACCCTAATTTCCTCCTCTTCCACCCTTTGTCGTGGTGCCTGATCACATGGCATATAAGGCTTGCAACCCCTTGCTCCCTCGGGCACAAAGCCAACTAGGTGGTGTCCACCAGGGCCTTGAAGAACATCATCATTGGAAGTAACATTCCAACATTGAAACTCAAACTCAACGTCGAAGGTGTTTGAGGAAGAGGATATCATGCTATATGTTCGTGTACCCATCGCATGCCCCAATGCCCCTCAAAAAATGTGCAACGACTTGCCTAGAAGGTCTCTGGTGGAGGCACATGTGCGCTGGATGTCCTCTATGAAGTGTTGATGGCCCATAAAACCTGGAGCAAATTCCTAACACAACTCGTGGAATCAAGTGAGATCAACATCAAAGTTACCTCAAACCATAAGGATATTAGAGTGTGCCACATTCAATGGAACAATGCATTAAATTACATCACATAAGTCTCACCCATTCAGATTTAGGGAGGTGGGATTCAGTGTAATAAGGAGAAGGAAAGTGGTACTGGAAGACCAGCGAATCGCAGGTAGGACACATGGCGAGAGGTATGTGAAGGAAGCAGGATCCACGATCTCTATCTTTTCTATTCCACAATTCGTAGATGTGGGAAGATCTGTATTGTCCATCTTAAAATGTATTTCTAGCTTAAGAAATGTAGATAGGTTACACTACTTAAGTATGGGCCCTATTAGGTGCTTCTAACCTTAAGGGGAGTAATTGTTCTTAAGTGAACCCATCAACTAGAAGGTGTAAGATAAAGAGTGAAATGGTTTGGGGTTGACTTCATGGAAGATGTCATTGTGGTGTACTATATATGCAACTAATTTCCTCAAGTAATATGATGTGAAGAGGGAGTAATCATTGGACTTGAGTTACCCCTTTCCTTTGCCTATTTTTACCACCCCTTGAGTGGGCCTTTTTCTTTAAATTGTATTCTTTTTCTTTGCATGGATAGCTTGGGTTACAAGCTTCATTTGATGCATCAAATACCCTGTTAAGCTGTTGCAGTGCATTGCTCATTCATGTTTGGAATTTCAAAGTTCCTTCTATTTAGATACATCACGATAAACCGTGAACTAGGTGAGGGCTAATGAGAGGGGTAGAGCTCAGTGTGGCGATATAGGATTTTATCTTCCTTTTAGCTGTGTCAACCTCTTAGGGCCATGTTTTCGGGCCCTTTTACTCAGGACTCGATACACAGGGGAAACTAGAGAATGTGAGCAGGAAGCAATCAACTCAAAGAAGGAAGATGGAATATGGGAAAGGTTGGAAAGTGGAAAACACGGATAATGCATGGACAAACATCATCAATCAAGGCCTACTATTCATGCCCCTCCTGGATAGCGGAAAGAAAGGCCTTAAGGAAGGTTATACTAGAGTAGGGGTGAGATATAACCACCAAGGTGAAATAGGGGAACAGGTATACAGTCAAAAGTGGTCGATTATTCAATTTAGCTCGTTATCCCTAATAGAATGCCTCAAACCATTAAATGAAAGCACTTGTTACAAAAGTGGTTAGTGTACCTCATATTTGAACTTCGAAGACCCACCTTCAGCAGGTGATTCAATCAAGTAAAAGAAAATCACTGACAGGAGAGTGGCTGAGAGGCAACTATGAGTGGCTATTTGTGGATCAATGTGGGGCAACTGTGTATTGTCCCCAATTAATAATTTTGCTAAGGGAAATTCTCAATTTTGAAATTTTGGCGAATAATAAATATTTTTAGATAAATAAAATTAGGAGAAATAAGTTGTGGAGGTATTAAATAAATTTTGGAGAAAAGGCAATGGTTGGGACTTAGGAAAAGAAGAAAAATTAAAGTGAACATAAGTTGTGGAGGTTACCAAAAAGGGAAATCGAACCATGGGAAGAATCAAACCATGGTATCAAAGCATAGTGTGAGAGAAATCGAACCATGGTATGAGGAAGAGAAAGAAACAATAAAAGGAAGGCTAGAGCTTCATTTTGATCATTCTATTTTGGCATTTCATTTCAGAATTGGAGAGTTTGCTTGAGCTGATTAGCCAAGTCAACTAGTGTTGTTTAGCACAAGGAATTTCTAAGCAAAATTTCCACCTTCATTTTAGAGAACTTCGAGTGTCTCCCTAGTGAGGTAATTTGGGGAGTCCAATTCATAATTTCCACAGAGCTTTATTGCAGGTATCCACTTAGTTTGTCATTCCATGGGCATGGAGGCAATTCAAGTTGCTCATTTGAGGATCAGTTATTGTGGGCTGGATTTCCAACTATTTTGCAGGGTTGAGCAATAGTGTTTTGCCAAGTATTGGAGTTAATTTTGGCCGGAAGTTTGAGGAAGTAATTTTGCAGGGATTTGGAGGAGTTTCCCTTCAGGGGAAATTGTGCATTCTTGCAATGGTTCAATTTTGTAGCACACTAGTATAGTCGGTGAAGGCTACATACAAATTTTGGGGTTTCAGTGACTAGTGGATTTAGCTGAATAATTTTCTGGGTTATTTTGGGTTTTGTGAGAGGAGTGCATGGCTAAAATTTTAGAATTTTCTAGATGATATTCAAGTCTGAAATCCTCATTCTTGTAGCAGGGCGAATCACTGGTTTAGTTGGGATTTTCACACTCTTTGAACATTCTGGGCCAGTTGGGATTAGCTCAAACGATTTCTGGGTTTTATTGGTTGGGGTGTGAGGAGCCCCTCTCCAATTTTTCAAAAATTTTACAGTAGTTTTGAGCAGTGTGGAAAAAATAGGCAAAAAATCGGGATTAAATCCCCAAAACACAATTTTTTTTCTTCAGAAAAACGATTTAATTGGCTGATTTTTTGCAGACTTTTTCCCTACTGATTAAATCAAAATACTCGGGAGTCAACCGAAAAGTTAGCGGTTACTCCCAGGCTGCGGATAAGCGGCCGAAAAGGCCGAAAAATCATATTTCTCTGCTGTTTTTGCTCCCATTCGTCCCTGTGGAGAGAGTAGTTGTTTGCCATTGCCCTAGAGGTGGAGATTTACTAGTTTTGTGGTGGGGATTTGGAGATTTGTCCACTGCTTAACGTGAGAGATTCAAAGTGCCTTATTGCTGCTGCCAAGTATGTATTTTAATTTCTCTCTTAGTCTTTTTTACACAAATGGCTTCTTAAATCTTTCTATAATTCTATTAGTTTGTTTATATCTTATTTTTGCCTAGAATTTTGAAAGGGAAACATTGTTTAGAATCTAGATTGAAGCAAAACTTCAACTTTCAAGAATAAAATGACAAAAATTCAAACCCTTGTTTATTGAATCTGAGTGTTTTCAAGTCACTGAGAAGAGGCATTTAAAATCTAAAATCAACAATTGCATTTGTGTTTGCTTCTTATGTGATGGGGAAATTTTTATTTGTTTCAATTTTTTTTTGTGCCAAGTTATAAATTCAAGTTCAAAGTTTAAAACAAAATGCCAAGGCTTTTGGACACTATGTGGGAATATGGTGAACTAGATACTATACCAAAATCTAGGGGATCAATAGAATGTATTTGACTTGCAAGTTGTGTGGCAAGCATATGTTAGGAGGTATCAACATATTAAAGTTCTATTTGGGGCAAATTCCGGGGCAAAATGTTGACCTTTGCCCAAATACATCTCTAGAAATCATCTGACGGGCCATTCAATCATTGATGGATAAAGAGGAGGGAAAAGACATCAGGGCAACACTAAAAATCCAACTTGTAGGGGCCTCAAGAGTGGGGGGGAAATGAGAGTGGCAGTGCTTTTTCAACATCAACTTCCACACCCATATGTCCTATCCCCTCATCTATCTCATTTTTTTTGTTCCTAGAACCACACTTGGTGCACAACCTGGCATCAAATTAACACTTAAAAAAAAGGAAAAGGCAGAAGCTGACAGGTTGGTCAGTAAGTGTCTTCTATGGAGTGATGTTCCTTTCAACATTGCCAAGACAAACCCATTCTACCAACCTATGTTTGATGTTGTTGCTGTCGTTGGCCCATGGTACAAATTCCCCACCTTTGCAGAATTGAGAGGGCCTCTTCTTCAAGATGAAAAGTCTGATTGCACTTCTAGATTGGAGGAGTTTAGGGTATCATGGGAACAAACTGGATGCATAGTCATGTCAGATGGTTGGACTGGCCAGAAGGGTAGGACCCTTCTTAACTTCTTGATTAGTTGTCCCAAGGGGACAATGTTTATGAAATCTGTTGATGCATCTACACACATTAAAGGTGCACGTTTATTATGTGAGTTGTTGGACCTCTTCATTCAGGAAGTAGGCCCAAACAATGTTGTCCAAGTCATAATGGGCAACACTGCAAATTATGTTGCAGCTGGCAAGTTGCTTATGGAGAGGTATCCTAACTTGTTTTGGACACCTTGTGCTGCTCATTGCATTGACTTGATGTTGGAGGATATAGGTAAGATTCCTATTGTGAGGGATATTGTTGAATCATCCAGGAGCATAACAAAATTTATATATAGTCATGCATCTGTGCTTTAGCTTGATGAGAAAATTTACCAAAAACAAAGAGTTGGTGCATCCCGCCATTACACGATTTGCCACTACTTTCATATCTCTTCAGTCTTTGTTGAATTCTATGTGGGATGTGAAGAGCATGTTTCTTTCACCGGATTGGTATGCTTTATCTATTAGCCGCAAACCAGAGGGAGAGGGCATATGCAGACTAGTTTCATATGATTAGAGCTTTTGGGCAAGAGTAGAGGAGGTGTGTGCCATTTCAGAACCTTTGGTAAGGGTTCTTCGGTTGGTTGATGGAGACAAGCCCGTAATGGGCTACTTGTATGAGGCCATGGATAGGGCCAAAGAAGCCATTCGTGCTTATTATGAAGATAAGGGAGACGAGGGGTTAGAGAAACAACAGGTCATATGGAGAGTGATTGATGAGCAATGGAACAATACCCTCCATCGCCCCATTCATGCTGTAGGTATCTACCTCAACCCCGCATTTTCTTACACCTGTGGTTTCAGATTTGATGCCAAGGTGATGGATGGATTTTTCACTTGTGTCGAGAGGATGGTGTCATCTGAGCAAGAATGTGAAGATATTTCTAAAGAAATGGAGGTATATAGGATGGGGGGTGGCACATTTGGTTTTACCATGGCTATTAAGAATAGGACGATTAAAATGCTAGGTAAGCTTTAGTTTGTTTCAAACTTTCAAGTTTAGAATTTCAATGTTTTTTCTTATGTTTCTCATTTTTCTTTTAACTTGTAGATGCTTGGTGGACAAGCTATGGTGGCAGAGTACCCCATCTCCAAAAGCTTGCCATTCGAGTGCTCAGCCAAACATGCAGTTCCTCTGGGTGTGAGCGCAACTGGAGTGTATTTGACAAAATACACAACAAAAAGAGCAATAGGTAAAAAATTTCAAATTATTTTTTTTGAATTCATTTGATTATTTTTAATATTTAAATTGTTAAGTACTAATTTAGAAACCTCTTGAAGTGGAAGCCATCTCCTGGGACAATATTGATAGCATTGTTGCATGGAGGGTCGAGATTGAGAGGCCGACCATGGACTCGATCCCGGATTGGTTAGAGGTGGATCTAGAGGAGGTAGCATTTGCAGGGGAGGGAGAGCCAGAGGTAGAGGAGGAGGAGCAACATCAATGTCAGGAGGTAGAGGTATATGAGGATGATGAGGAGAAGGTGACACCATCTAGGATGGGCATCAACAACATAGGACAAAGGTCACCTCTTTTATCAGTTTCTAGAGGATGATTGATTCCATTTGTATTTCCAGGGGCTGGGCCTTCTTCCTCTAGAGGAAAAGGCAAAGCCATTCCCTATTCCCGTAAAAGGGGAAGAGGATCTCAGTGACTGATTACTTTATGACATGTAGATGACTCATGATATACATTTATTATATTTTTTGTTGATATTTTGACTCTTGAGAGTTGAGACTCAGACAAGACTCAAGATTCAAGTGTTGATTCACTATTTTGATATGTGATGTAGCACTATACTTCATATACATATTATATATTAGTTTTTTTACATATTTATGTGGAAATGCATTTATTTGATGTTGTGGATACTCTAGATGTTAAAAAAAATAAAAATAAAATGAATATTTTTGTGTTTTTTTTAATTTTGCGGACTTTTTCAAAAAACTCTCGACTTTAAAGAGTTTTTCAACTTTTGGATCCTTGCCGTTTTAATCCCGACTTCGACTTTTTCCACATTGGTTTTGAGGGGTCATTTTGTAGATTTCCTATAGCAATAGTAGTAGCAACGACAACATTATTTTAAGGGAATTTGCACATTTTGGGGCTTTCCAGGTCAAGTGGAATTAGCCAAATATTTTTCTGGGTTTAGTAGATTTGGGTGAGAGAAGCATCTAGTTAATTTTTCAGAATTTTTGGCGCAGATTTGAGGCTTCAAATCTCAGTTTGCCTCTAGTAGCAACAATAGTAAATTTTTGGGCCTCCAGTAGCAACAATAGTAAATTTTTGGGCATAACATACAGGCATTGAGCCATTTCAACGTGGACTTTTCTTCATTCTCACCTGGAATTTGTGTGCTTGCTTAAGCAAGCCCAAGTGCACACATTCCACTATATTTGTACTTAGCTTCTCATTGGATATTTAATAAATGACTCATCTTCAATATTTTTGCTCAGTAGTGTACTAAACTTGTTGTTTTGTGGAGTTTTCAGATTTCATGTTTATTTGTTTTCTGTAGCTAATTCATGGGGGTGTGCTTTGAAGAGATTTTCTTGTGAGTTACAGGTAGGCCGTATTTTCTAGCAATTGGAGGAGGTGGTGGCATTTGGGGGCCGAATTTTGGGGGTCAAAACCAGACCAAATCCTTTCTGGGTTTTGGTGGGTTTTTGGTGAAGAGATCGTGATTAATTTTGCATAATTTTCTGAGCACCAGAGGTGGGATTTTCATCAGTTTCTTTCCAGCAGATAGTGCAGATTTCTGGGGCAGTGCAGGGCATTATTGGAGCAGTTGATTCTATCACTTGGGCTTGTTGTTTTATCACCTGGGTCTTGTCACACTTGCCATTGAGACAAGCCCATGTGCACAACTTCCACACTATTGTACTTTGCTCCAATTGATTAAAAAAATGGCTTAACTGGTTGTTATTTTTGGTGTTGTATTTGTAATTTGCTTTGCATATCACTATTTTTCCTATTTCAGAACATTACAAACTGATTGGCAAGCTGGATCAAAGGGGGGAGAATTATCCCTGGGGTTTACTCACAATTTGGTGGGTAACATAACTAAGAATCAAGTGAGGATGAAGAAACCAATGACAACAAACATCTTCGCAAGGTGTTGCCCAAGGATAAGTTTCAGAGATCAAAGAAATTCTTGGTGTAAAGGAAAATAAAATAGTCATTAAGGTGGGTGCATTGGAAATGTGGAGTATTTAATGACTCTTTTAGATGGGCATCCTATTTATGTCGGAAATCAGTAGTGTTAAGATAGGGTAGACAAATGTGAGGTAAGATTTGCCTAGTCTAGGGTCAACTATTTTTGGTTGGAGACCCATCGATATTTCTAGTAGCCAAATCTAAAAAATGTTTTGTACCATAAATCTTCATTTTGTCTAACACATAAAATTAATTATGCAGGAGCAATTTTTCTTGTGTTCAATCTCGCTAATTTGAAAACCAATAGTCTTAATCATGAATAAAATTATATGTTCATGTAATTAATAAAACACATGTTAAAATATTTCAATCCAATGATATATTAACATCATTATGAAGCATGTCATAGATTTATCCATACATCATAAAACAGATTTAACCATATAACATAGTTCAATTTGAGATTTTGACATCTTTTTTAAGTATATATTATAAACATTAGCCATGAGGTGTGTTTGGGAAATTGTTGAAATGTAACGAGTGAATGTCTTCTGCCTGTGCCTTAGCTAGTGAAGACCTCAATTTGTCTTTCTCTGGCATGAGTGCGAGCTCGTGAGTTAGACTACATTTAGGATGAGCTTATTACCAGTTCACTGGAATAATCATCATGTTTGCATTTGTAGAGTTGGAGCTTCAGTTATGTGGAATCTTATTCAGTTTGACTACAGAACGAGGTGGCAGTTACAAGTTCAGTTAGAATGAGTTAGTCTTCAATGTTGATTGGAGAGAGAACATGTAGGATTCCTACTTAACTAGTAATCACAACTTGACTTTTAAAATTGAACTAGGCCTTCCTTGGATACTTGAATTGGGTCTATAAAGAGGAGAATGAAGGCACATAATTCACATATTCTTGTGTGATCATTCTTTGATTGTGTGCGCAGAGCTGAGGAGCTTGTGTCCTAAGAAATAGTAGATCACAAGTGCACAAGGAAATAGGAATTTTCCCTATAAAATAGGAGCTAGGATTTGCGCTAGGAAATAGGAGGATTTGTGCTAGGAAATAGGAGAATTTGCGCAAGGAAATAGGAGCAACATCAGGGGATTTGCAGGGCAAGTCATGCTACTTCAGCAAGAGAAGACATGTGTTCTCAAAAAGACAGATTGCTTGGTAATAGAACCAGTTGCTCAAAGATCAATTAATAAAATACCACAACAAAGAAAGTAGGCTTTCCCATTTGGGTTTATTGGGTAAACGAGCGTGTCAATTTGTGTGCATGTGTTTTTATCTCTCGATTATTTTCTGCTGCTTATAAATTGTTAAGAAACTCTGTATCTTGGTGAAAGTAAATTTGGTTTCAACTTTCAGTTGCCTTATTTTCAGTAATTAATCTAAGTAGTTGTAGAGTTTCAAGAAAATTAACATGGTATTAGAGTAGAGATCGGCACAAAGACCAACACCAGATTGACTGGTTAGTGAAGGGTGTAGATTAGGCGTGTTGGACACCTAATCCTCTAAGAGTTATGGTGTGGAAGATAAACAGTCAAAGGGAGTCCAAGAGACATTGGAATATGAATCCAACAGTCATATGAGTGTATTATATATGTATATCATTTGTTAATAGTAAATGCATTCACACTTTACCTTATTTGGCTGTCCACATTCAATGTATGTTTGACATGGTATCAAAGCAGGCGAATTCCTGCCCTGCTCTTGAGCCACAGGTTTTGTGGTCATTGTGCATTTCAGTTCTGCCATCCTGAGTTTGCCATAACACAGATCAGAGGCCTTGCTTTAAACGTGTCTACAATATCTACCATCCGGTCAGGTTTTCTACTTGTCAGTGAAATTTAATAACTTCTACATTTCCGCTTGTCCTCCCTAGCGCTCATGAAAAACTGTCAGTAAATTTGGGTCCTATTTTTTCCACTATTTGGCTACCTTTTCTAACGCTTTTAGGCCCTACTCATGACCATCGTGGGCCTATTACTATCAACCTCCACTCCTTGTAAGGCGTTACTCTAAGCATTTTTGGCATTCTACCGCTCTTTCTGACCTCTATTTCCCTGGCCTGGTAGAAACACCTCTGGCGGGTCTGCACATCCAATGTTATCGAGGCATTACTGCATCATCCTAGTTGTAATGCTTCTCTTCCAGAACTGTATCATCCAGTTACTCCATCAGATCTCTGAGTCGCTTTATTCTTTAAAATTTAGGTCGAATATCATAGAGGGGGAGTTGATCGCTTTTCACTGTTTGTGTTGTGTGGCATTTCATTCAAAATTCAAAGCTACAGGATGTCTATCTTGACGATTTAAGTTGTCATCTTGAAAAAATTGTGCCATTCAATCTGTTTATAGCAGATTCAGGAGGCATGAGAGGGTTCCCTAATGCATCAGCATAGCCAGTTGAATGCAGTGCCTCCAAAATCAAACTTTGGGGATTGATCGAAATTTCTGCAATCTCTGATTTCACTTTTGCTAGATGTTCCTTTAGCTCCTAGTCAAGAAAAACTGCGTTCGCTAGACAATGGGGTCTCATACACGGAAATACAATCAACGTGGGGCTCATACACGGAACCACAATCCACGTGGGGCTTATACACGAAACCACAATCAACGTACAATCCAATTGATGCAGTTGGGCTCAAAGATTTCTCAGATGCAACTTTGGGACCATTTGGAAGGGTTGTGACAATGGTCTTTGTTGGTTCCACATAATTTGGAAGTGTAGGTGGAATATTCATGCCTGGCAGGGGAAAATCTAGCGGAGGAAGAGATTCAGATTTGTTTCGTGTAAGCCACGAGAATAGTCCGCTAGAAGACTGTGCAATTTCTTGTAGAGAAAGACCTAGTGTGTTCGTGGAAAAAGCCTTTTTGAGCCAAGTTGAGTGCAGCATGCAACCACCATATTAACTTGCTCTTGGTGTGTTGTTTCCTTCCGGTAGTTCATTTCAGTGTGGTGGAATGGTACGTCGGTGAACTGGTTTGGTACGCTGCATTTTTTTACATGAGAGCATATGTTCATATGTGAAGGATTCGTATGGTCATAATGGTGTTGTAGTGAACAATTGCATTACAAAGTCCATTGACTGGTACCACCCCTTTGAATATATAGTATTGGTCTCCTTGTGGTTGTTGATGGTGGACTTTTCAAGTAGTGTGGCATAATGGAGCCATTTTATAGTCAATTTTAATATTATTTGAATAGTATGTGTTGTGCCAAAAATTGAGGCCATAAGGACAACCCTCGTCAATTTTATAACGCCTGCACTCGAGATGAAGTATTTTACATCTTTGCATGTTGACATTTTACTGCTTGATGGCATGTATTGGTTGGTTGTTGAACTAGTCGTGAAATGTTGTGCATAAGTTGTGAACATCGTGAAGGTCTCTATACAAGTTTGAATTGAATAAGTAATGTGCATTGGTGTCGATAAAGTTTATATGTGCATTAAATGCAAATTTATTGCCATTCCAAGAGTCCAGACAACACATAAAATGATATTCCATTAGGAACAAATATTGATCTTTTGGCATTCTTTAGTATTGAGATATATAAGTCTCCACCAAGAACCAACTTGCATTGTCTAGTTTGTTGGCTCCTTGCAAGTTTTGGGCAAGAAAGAATTATAATTTTGAAGGAATACTCAAACTGCTTATTAGCCTGGTTTAAAGATTTTTTTGGACTCCTTGCACAAATTTCTTGAAAATAAGACGCTTATTTGTTTACTTTGAGCCTTTATTCTGAGATAGTGGCCAGTCTTGATGATGCATTAGAGTTGTTGAACACTCTGATATTGATGGTATGCTAAGTGTCAGCAAAGCCTCTCTCTCTCAAATTCGAAACTGTTTGCAACATGCACATGAAAAGATCGAGTTTTTGCAACTAGAATCTCAATTCTAGCAATGGGGTCATCATTTTGAACCTATTTCTGTTCAGAACATTGAGACAGACTCCCATCAGCTACTAGAACGTAATCATATCAATGAGATTAAGGTTGATTCAGATGCAGTGCCCATCTCAAGAGCAGAGTTGAATGCAGAAGCAGAAATTCAGCATACGCTTCCCAAGCCCATCATCAGACTTCGGGAAGAACTTGTTGATAACAAGCACAAAACTGGTCTTGGATATGACAAGGATGTGTCCTTTCATATTCCGATTATTCCAAGCCCATTCAATTTCAAAGTGTTGGGTTTCTTCATGACGGTTCACCTTCACCTGTTCTAGATTCTGCTCTTCCACATTCGCAGACAAAAATTGTTAAATGCCAACATTGTGACAGAGTTGGCCATATGAAAGATCACTGTTTTGATCTTCATCCGTGCAAGCATTGTGGTCAGCGTACTCATTCTTCACACAGATGCTTAAAAAACAAGCCTCCTGCAAGAACAAAGATTCATCTTCGATGGATTTCTTCTTGGCAATGGGCTTCAATAGCCAAGAAGATATTTCACTCATACAACATGATTTGTTCTCAAATATTGAAAGTCTTGCAGTTGAGATCTCTTCATCTTCTCACCTTGTATTGACGGGGGGGAAGTTATGGTCATATACAAGCTTCAAAGCCACATCAAGCGAGCCTGAGCCACAACCTGCCATACCAGATTTAGAGTTGTAGCCAGAGACAAAGATGCCCTTGAGCATGCCTTTGGTTGGTGGTTAGCCTTAAACCATCTATGCGGGGTTGAGACCTCCCTTTTTAGGTTGAAGTACTCCCTCTCCAAAGCATTAGGGACACTTCCTCTAGCAGAAGATTTCTGCTTCTTGCCAGACTTGGAAGAGTTCCGGGAACTCCACTAAGCGTTCCAGTGTTGGTGGTCATCCTTAAACCACCCCCTTATACCAACCTTTCAGAGAGCACATTCAACCTAGTGCTGCCATGCATTTCTTGCACATTTTGTAGTGCAACTCTCTTCTTGGATTCATACATATCCCTTCGGATTAAGGGGGGGAATGTTGGACACCTAATCCTCTAAGGGTTATGGTGTGGAAGATAAACAATCAAAGGGAGTCCAAGAGACGTTGGAATATGAATCCAACATTCATATGAGTGTATTATATATGTATATCATTTGTTAATAGTAAATGCATTCACGCTTTACCTTATTTGGCTATCCACATTCCATGTATGTTTGACAAGGCAAAAGGCTTGCACTAGAGTTTGAAGATCGGTTCTTTGGATAACAGGATGGCGTTCCAAGGACTAAGGGCAGACCATTGTTTAGAGGGAGCCTTGAACTTCTGCTCATAGAGGGAGCTATGTCAGTGGTGTTGGAAGATAATGGGGTGCTAGAATTTATGAAGAATCAAATAATGCCACTTCAGGATGCCCAACAGTTGATCCAGCATAACAAGAATGACACCAAGGCCAGGAGCATCATTCGTGAGGCGGTTAAAGACCATATTATCCCTCATCTCCATGGGAAGAAGACAACATATGATATGTGAAAATCCATCTTAGATTTGTATTAGGGTTCTAACGATGCCATGAAGCTTGCTCTAAGGACAAGCTAAGAAATATCCGGATGAGCAAAGGAGAGCCCATCATTACTTATCTTTCCAAGTTCACCCAGGTTCGGGATGAGCTAGTTGGAATGGGCGATACTGTAGTAGACGTTGACCTTGTGAGTCTTGTGCTTCTGGGACTTAACAAGTCTTAGGAGAGTTTCTAGGATGCAGTTAGTGGCGAAGAGAACCTTCCCAACTAGGAAAGGCTGTGATCAGATTGTGTTCAAGAGCTGGAAGATCAACAAAGACAGAGGACGAGGAGAACTTTGCCTTGGCAGGCAAAGCTAGCAAAGCCAAGGGCAAGAAGGCCAAGGTAAGGCCGAGTCTAGTCAGAAGGACGAGAAGAATAAGAAAAATACGAGTAAGATCAAGTACTTCCATTGCCAGAAGTTTAGGCACTATGACACTAAATGTCCTAATCGAAAGAAGGGGTCCAGTGAGGATCATATGGTTGCATTAGCTAAGGTAGATAGGTTTTCTTCTATGATCGAGAAAAATTTCTCATTGGTAGCTTGCATTGCAAGCTTAGTAGGCAGTAGTGTATGGAGCATTGGTTTTGGAGCATCCTTACACATTATTGGGAACAAGGAGTATTTCAAATAGTTGGAAGAGAAGGACGTGTAGTTTCACATTGAGCTAGGAGATGATGGAAAGTGCATGACCATGGGAGTTGGTACTGTCAGTTTTGAGAGGGAGTCTAGTAACTCTCTTCATCTCAGGGATGTCGTCTATGTTCCAGGTTTGAAGAAGAACCTTGTTTCAATGGCTACCCTAGAGGATAAGGGTTATGATGTCATCTTCAACAGAGGTAAGGCTTACCTCAAGCACTTAGCTTTTGGGTGTATGAAGTAGATAGGTGTGAGAATGAAGAATCTATACAGGTTGCAAGTTGAGACAGGCGCAACCTTGAGCAGCAAGGCAAGAAGTGTGTAGAGGAGAGTCGTGAGGTTTTAGGAGAGCAGAGCTTTGAGGGAGCCCTAAGAGCGAGAGTAGGTTGGAGTACTTGAGGAGGATCTACTCGCTCCCAAGTAGGAGCCTCGACCAGTACCATAGATTGAGTCTAAGCCAGGTGGCAAGAGGGCCACACAACAGGATGACTAGGAGTCCGCACATGATCAAGAGGAGAGACTAGGATGAGTGGAGGCAACCACTGAGTCAGTGACTCCCAACACAGGGAGGAAGAGAGCCAAGTGGGGCTGAGAAGTTGATTTAGGACATCCAAGAGCGAGTTCAGACTCTGAGCTCTATGTTCAGGCAAAGAAAGCCGCCACAGAGGTACACCAAATATATGGCGTTGATGATTGAGTTGTTGGACACAAAGCCTTCTTGTTATGAGGAGGCAACCTGTCAGTAGGTTTGGTAGGATGCCATGGTGGAGGAATATTCCTCCATCATGAAAAATGATGTTTACGAGATTGTGCCACACCCAGAGGGCAAATAAGTAGTAGGCTCACGCTGGGTGTATAAGGTGAAGCATGGAGCAAATGGGAGTGTGGAGAAGTACAAGGTTAGGTTTGTGGCCAAGGGATTCTCATAGGTTGAGGGCATCAACTATGATGAGACATTTTCTCCAATGGCTTGTTATTCATCCATTAGGATAATTTTGGCACTTGCAGTTCAGATGGGGTGGAAGATCCACCAGATGGATGTGAAGACAACATTCCTCAATGGGGTGGTTGAGGAGGAGATTTATATGGAGTAGTCAGAGGGGTTTGAGACTTTCAGTATTGACACTCATGTCTGTTCGCTGAAGAGAGCTCTTTATGGGCTCAAGGCACTAAGAGAGCATAGTACACTTGCATTGATAATTGCCTTCAGGGATTGGGCTTCACTAAGAGTGAGGCAGATGCCAACCGATACTATATCATGGCTGGAGGGCTTCTGCTCATTCTAGTGCTCTATGTTGACGATCTTATATTGACTGAAGCAGACAACTTGATTCAGGATTGCGAGATAGATCTTGCAAGAGAGTTGAGATGAGGAATATAGGGCTTATGCACCATCTTCTCGGGCTAGAGGTATGGCATGGTGATGGGGAGATCTTCTTGGGATAGGGGAAGTACACTATAAAGATTCTCAGGAGGTTTCATATGCAGTATTGGAGGCCCATGACCACGCCTCTAGTCATAAACTGGAGGAAGGTGGATACTAGCAGAGTAGAGTGAGATGATGCTACATTGTGTTGAAAAATGTAACTAGGTTTGGTCTTCATAAAATGTACGTTAAAAGAATTTTTATTATTGTTACAATGACTTATTAAAGCATGGGTTTCATGCTTGGGTCATAATTGTATTAGTCAAAAAATAGTCAATAAAGTCATTGTGTATTTTATGAGACCCTTCTTGGGCTTTCTAACAATGTAAAAATAATTATTTTTGAGTCAAAAATAAATTATGTAACCTCCACACCAAGTTAGCCTCATGAAGATCAAGTCGGCCTCAAGGAAGGCAATTTGACCTCATTGGAAGGCTATATATACAAGGCAATTTGACTTCATTTGAGCATCTCACTCTCTCAAGCATAGTTCGATCTTTGGAAGCTGGGAAGAAGTGCGAAGTTGAAGGAAGGGTCCAAAAGGAGTGCGAGTTTGGTCAAGGAGGAAGGGAAGAAGAAAATCGAAATTTTGGTGCCTCTCTCTCTCGTGTGGGCTGGTTTAGGAGATCGAAGTCTCCTAGTCAAGGTTGAAGCTGCTGCTGATGTCGGAAGCTGCCAAGTCGAAGTTGTTAGGGTCGAAGTGTTGCTACTGCTAGGTCAAAGGTTGGATCGAAGAAGGAGAGGTTGGCTTGGTGTGGAGGAGGTCTTTGTCTAGGTAGAAGAGTCTCAAGGAAAACTATTGAAGGAAGAGATTTTGACTGGGTTTTCCCCTAGATAGGGGTTTTGCCCTAGCAGAGTGCCTACATCTTGTGTCTTGTGTTTTTTTGATCTTCATTGTTATGCTCTTGACCTGCGAGAAATTCCAGAATACCAAATATGCGAAGAAATACAACCTAGAACACAGAATAAAATGAGAAAAACAGCAAGTATTTTATTATTCAGATATGAATGCAATGTTCACTTGCCTCTTCGAGGGGGCAACCTCCAGCAAAGCAGAGCTCGATTACAAAACAAGACTCGATGATCTTTCCCTTCTAACTACGACTATTTATAGCCTATGTTGCCAGGAAACGTGGGTGCGGGGACAGGGACAGGGACGGGGACGGGGACGGCATTTTTGGAAACAGGGTGCGTGGGTTCGTCGGGTAATATAATAATATTAGATTTTAATAATTATATTTTATAAATTATAAATTAATAATATATATGAAATTTGAATTTGTATATTTTTTCAACTTTAAACAAGAAAACTTTAATGATAATCATTTAAACATGCACATCATTGAACATTCAACATTGACATTGAAATTTCAAAATTTATCACCAAAAAACTGTTCTTTTGAATCTTTTCCGTGTAACCATGACACTGTGACAACTATGTGAGAGAGCTCAAGGCTACTACTAAAACTGAAAATTCAAAATACATACTAGGATAAATGCTAGTCTCAGCTATTTTGGTGAAACTTGGGACAGATTTTGTCACACACAGGCTTTAAAATAACTATGCAGCTTAGGTTCATTTGCAAGGATGCCTATCAATGAATCAGGCTGTGGTCGTACAGACCCTTCCTCCTACATAGCCAAGGAGTGTTAGCATTTCTGCCTCCTGCTCTAATTTCAAGACAACTTCTCTCCTTATTGAAATTCCTCATTCTGGCTGGAGCTTGAGCTTGTAACTTTGCTTTGAATGTTTAGTCTCTCCCATAAAAAACACAATTTTTTCATAGGAGATTCTTCTCAACCTGATAGTGTTCTAGAATTTTCTTGATGTCTAATCATCCACCTGCCCCATGCATGGTGTGCTCTGTGGTAAAGCAATCCCAAAAACAGTGGCAGCCTTGCCCTTCCACAAAACACGCTTATCAGTCTTTGTTTCCCAATAAAATGCACAACAGTGATCTGATGGCTTGAGGGATAGTTTGTCTTTGAGTGCGAAGCTCTGCCTGAATATTAATTATCTAAACATAAAACATCTTCGCAACTTTTAGAGATTACTTGGTGTACAAGTCTGTAGAGACCATATATGATTTAGGCATATTTTCCTAGTTTTAATCTTAACATGATGTTATCAGAATACTGTGAGAAATTGGCAAATTTTGATACTTAATTTAGCCATTGTCCAAAATAGCCCTTCGCCATTTAACAGCATCAGCTGATTACAGCTTATGGCTGGTCTCAATCCTACTTTCTATTTGACTGAAAATGTATGAACCTGTATGTGTGCATTTACAGTTTATAATTTGATGGTTATTTGGCTCGGGAATGAATGTTTCATTCCAAATTGATTTACAAGAATTCTTAAAAAACAAGACTTGTAAAAAACTTAAAAAATTGGGTGTGGGTACCCGTGCAACACAGGTTTTGATGGTAAGGACCGTGGAAGAATGTTTCATTCCAAATTGATTTACAAGAGTTGATTTAGGTTTTTTTAGGTTTTGTTATAATTTTTACCTTTGTTATAAGTTATTTTTTAAATTTCAATAAAAAAAAATTATTTGAAAATTAAATTTTTAATATAGTTTTTTTATGAAGAACCCAAAGAACCCAACCCGAAGAACCCGAAGAACCCAAAGAACCCAACCTGAAGAACCCGAAGAACCCAAAGAACCCAACCCGAAGAACCCGAAGAACCCAAGAACCCAAGCACCCGAAGAACCCAAGAACCCAAGCACCCGAAGAACCCAAGAACCCAAGAACCCGTTAAAGGAAAAGAACCCAATTTTTTTTTGAAGAACCTGGTTCTTCATGGAAGAACCCGGTTCTTCTGGGTTCGTCTGGGAAGAACCCAATTTTTTTTTGAAGAACCTGGTTCTTCATGGAAGAACCCGGTTCTTCTGGGTTCGTCTGGGAAGAACCCGTACCCGAATCCGGTACTTGGGTGCGGGAACCCGGGACGGGTTCGAGAACCCCACCCCCGGGTGCGGGTACCCATGCAACACAGTTTATAGCTAAATGACCTTCAACAACCTAACGACTAGTAGTTCCTTGCATAACATGGGTTAACCGCTTTATTTATTAATTATGGCCCATTTGCAACTAACCGTGGTCCCTTTCTTAAATGCGGGTCAACCACTTACAATTATTAATACAGGGTTATTGACTCTTTAACTGACTATGACTATGACTCAACCCTATTGGGTTTATTACATAAATAAAGGGGTTAGGGTTGGACCCTAACATGTCCTCCCCCATCAAAAGTAGCCTTGTCCTCAAGGATGAAGCTGCGGAAACTGCTGAAGAATAGTGGTTGGTTCCCAGGTCGCATCTTCTGGAGAGGTGTCTTTCCACTTGATGAGGACTTCCTTGATCGTGCGACCGCGTAGATGTCTTTCACGAGTGTCGAGGACCTGTTCTGGTTGGAGCCAGAGTGAACCTTCCTCATCCAATTCGGGTAGACTGGTTTGAATTCTGCAATTGTTCCCCACCACTTTCTTGAGGCATGATACATGGAAGACTGGATGGATTTTTGAAGTTGGTGGCAAGGCCAGCTTGTAGGCTATTGCTCCAATGCGCTGAAGTATTTGATAAGGTCTGTAGAA
The DNA here is from genome assembly GCA_031772625.1 of Pinus tabuliformis. NCBI lineage: Eukaryota > Viridiplantae > Streptophyta > Pinopsida > Pinales > Pinaceae > Pinus > Pinus tabuliformis. The sequence goes on along the minus strand of CM062818.1, from coordinate 240,690,149 downwards.
TTTTGGAGCTAATTTCTGGCAGCCCTTTTCTTTGAGCGATGTTTGCTTATATGGTTGCAGCTGCAGGAATACCTGATCCCCTTCTTGAAATGTGCGCTCTGAACGATGTTGGTCTGCTTGTTGCTTCATTCGATTTTGAGCTTGATGGAGATTATCTTTGAGACGAGCTAGCATGGCGGCATGGTTCTGTAGGAGTTGATCAACTGCTTGCACCTTAGAGCACCCATGGATATAAGAAATAGGTGAAGGTGGGAGTTGGCCATACACTGCTTCATATGGAGTCATCTTGGTCGCTTCATGATAGTTAGTATTATACCACCATTCAGCTAAAGGTAGCCACTGTACCCATTGATGCTACTTTTCTGAAGTGAAGCATCTTAGGTATGTCTCCAAACATTTGTTGACTGCTTCAGTTTGACCATCGGTTTGGGGATGATAGGCAATACTTAGTTGGAGTTGGGTGCCTTGTAGCTTGAAAAGTTCTTACCAAAATTTGCTGGTGAAAGTCAGGTCACGATCGGACATATTGGAAGTTCGCATGCCATGCAGTTTGAAGATCTGGTCCATGAAAGCTTGAGCCACCAAAGTGGGGGTAAATGGGTGGGGTAGAGCGCAAAAATGAGCATATTTAGAAAGTCTGTCCACAACCACCATGATGATGGATTTGTTGCCCGACTTTGGGAGACCAGTAATGAAATCCATGGAAACATTCGTCCAGACGGAGGCAGGGAGTGGCAATGGCTGTAAGGTTCCTAGTAACCTGACTATTTCTCCTTTGTGGCGTTGACACACATCACATTTAGCTACAAAAGTAAGAATGTCATTTTTCATGCCCGTCCAAAAGAAAGAACGACGAGTGCGAGTGTAAGTCTTCTGAAAGTCTGCATGCCCTGCAGTGGGAGATGAGTGCAACTCTGCCAAAATGCGAGTTTTGAGGGTGGATGTCGGCCTTGTAGCGAAGAATCTCATCCTTCCAAGAATAGCCGACTAAGGAATTAGGATCTGCTCTCAAGTTATTAATAAGTTGGGAGAGAGAGGGGGGTGTGAAAGCCATTCCTTGCGGGCTTCTTCAATCCAATTTGGTATGGGAAGAGAGATTGATAGCAGGGTGCTTTCATCCTCAAATTGGCGCGATAAAGCATCCGCTACTACATTGTCACGCCCTTTCTTGTAAATTATCTCATAATCATATCCCAACATTTTGGCCAGCCATTTATTTTGCTGTAGCAAGGAGAGACGTTGCTCCAAAAAATATTTGAGGCTTTGATAGTCTGTGCGGATTTGGAAACGCTGCCCCAATAAGTATGGTCACTAGGTATCTACTACATGTAAGATGGCCATTGGTTCTTTCTCATAGGTAGATTGACCCAAATGTTTCCCACTCAGTTGTTGGCTAGTGAAAGCCAAGGGTCGACCTTCCTGCATTAAGACAACACCAATACCAGTACCTGAAGCATCACATTCAATCACAAAAGATTTGGTGAAGTCTGGTAGTGCCAATACTGGAGTGGAACACATGGCCTGTTTGAGAGCCACAAATGCCTGTTGTGCTGCATTAGTCCAGAGGAATGAATTTTTCTTAAGAAGGTTAGTGAGGGGTCTAGTAATGCGACCATAATTGCGGACAAATTTGTGATAGTAGCCAGTGAGACCCAAGAATCCCCTCAGACTCTTCAAGGTTTTTGGTTGGGGCCAATCTTGCATTGCCTGTATCTTTTTGGGATCAACCCTGACACCTTCACGACCCACAATGTGTCCCAAATACTCGACTTCTTCCACGCCAAAAGAGCACTTGGACAATTTGACAAATAATTTGTGATTTCGGAGCAGTTGCAAGATCAGGTCTACATGCTGAAGATGTTTTTCCCAGGTTAAGCTGTAGATGAGAATGTCATCAAAGAAAACGAGGACAAATTTTCGAAGATATGGTTTCAACAGGTGATTCATGAGGCTTTGAAAAGTAGATGGAGCATTACAAAGAACAAAGGGCATGACCAAGACTTCATAATGGCCTTCATGAGTTTGGAAAGTAGTCTTGGGAATGTCTTCTTCTTTCTTTCGTATTTGGTGATAGCCAGAGCGAAGATCTAGCTTGGTAAAGAATTGAGCACCATGTAGTTCATCAAGCAGATCATCAACAACCGGAATAGGGAATTTGTCTTTGACAGTGAGCTTGTTGAGGGCCCAAAAGTCTGGACACATGCGCCATTCTCCATCTTTATTTAGCACCATGACCATTGGTGATGAATAAGGACTGATGTTAGGACGAATAACCCCTGCTTCAAGGAGTTCCTTGATGATTTTTTCAATTTCATTCTTTTGGGCGAAAGGATATTGATATGGGCGCACATTAGGCGGTTGGGCCCCCAGGACCAAAGGGATGCTATGATCATGTTCACCTCTAGAGGGTGGAAGCTCTTTAGGTTTGTCAAATACCTGCTGGTGGTAGTCTAAGACCTATTGCATCTCCAGATGAATATGAAGAGTAGTGGATTCGATGGCCTGGATGGCATTAAACTGGGCGATGACTCCATGATGGCCCTTTTTTAACAACTTTTCCATTCGATGCGAGCTGATGATAGTAGGAGCACCTGCCTGGAGTCCACGTAGTGTATGAATGTGGTCATTCTGATTAAAGCTCATATATAACTCTTGGAAATCCATTGTGATTGGGCCTAGTGTGCGAAGCCATTCAACACCCAAGATAATGTCACAACCACCCGTATTAAGCGCAAACATGTGGGTCTTTAGGTGGTAGTCTCCCATCTGAAGTTTAATATTTTCGCAGCGGCCTTCACATTTCATTGCCCCTCCATCAGCAATAAGGACTTGGAAATAAGAGACTGCCCTTACAAAATAATGAACAACTTCAGCGACTCGCTTATGGATAAAATTATGAGTGTTGCCACTATCAATCAATACCACTACGGGGAAATGTTTTAGAAAGCCTCTAATTTTGAGAGTTTGGGGCGCAGAAATCCCTGCCAAATTATGTAGCGAGATAACTGGTTCATCTGGCGTAGCTGTGAGATCATTGTTATGCTGCTTAAAGCTCATATATAACTCCTGGAAATCCATTGTGATTGGGCCTAGTGTGCGAAGCCATTCAACACCCAAGACAATGTCACAACCACCCATATTAATCGCAAACATGTGGGTCTTTAGGTGGTAGTCTCCCATCTGAAGTTTAATATTTTTGCAGCGGCCTTCACATTTCATTGTCCCCCCATCAGCAATAAGGACTTGGAAATTAGAGACTGCCCTTACAAAACAATGAACAACTTCGGCGACTCGCTTATGGATAAAATTATGAGTGCTGCCACTATCAATCAATACCACTACGGGGCGATGTTTAAGAAAGCCTCTGATTTTGAGAGTTTGGGGCGCAGAAATGCCCGCCAAAGCATGTAGCGAGATAACTGGTTCATCTGGCGTAGTTGTGAGATCATTGTCATGCTGGGTTTCCTCAGCTTCGTCCTCTGGCCCCCTAAGGGGTGGGGCTTCCTCAAATGAGCTGTGATCAGTAACATCAATTTGAAAGAATTTGGGTTCCTTGCATTTATGCCCCGGGGAGTATTTGTCATCACAATAGTAGCACAATCCTTGTTTTTGTCGTTCCGCCATTTTTGCTGGAGACACCTTTTGAACCTTAAGTGTTTGGGTAGGGCCCTGAGCCTGGGTGGGACGCCCCTTGGCTACAAAATTTGGACGAGTAGATTGGGCAACTAAAGCAAGTTCCACTTCGACAACCTTTGTGCAAGCATCTATCCATGTAGGTGGGTGGTGCATCCGGACATGTGCTTGGATGGATTCTTTGAGACCACTGATGAAACACTCCAAGTAGAATTCATCTCCTAGATCTTCTGTTCGGATGGCCAATGTCTCAAAGGCTGTAATGTAGTCTTTTATTGTGCCTGTCTGTTAGAGCTTAGTAAGACGGCCCAAAAAATTAGATTCTCTGTCAAAGTGGTCACAAAGGGCTTTTGAGAACACATGCCAAGTTATGTTCTCAGGATAACATTTCACATGCCACTGCCACCATTGCCATCTCTCTTGGTCCAAGTAAAGGGATCCCACACGTAGTTTAGTTTGATCATTGTGGATATCATTCAGAATGAAATATTGTTCCATTTGTGCTACCCATACTGTCGGATTAGAGCCATCAAATTTATACATGTCCAACTTGGGTGGCCGAGGGTGGGAATGTTGGTGATTTCCATGGAAGTGAATATGATGGCTAGATTCTCCTTCAAGGTGTTCATCAATACTATGCGCCTCCTGATGAAACCCCAGTGTGCTCTTAGTGAGGTGTTCAATGAATGCTGAAATTTTGTCCAATTGTTCCTTGAAATCATCCAACCTTGTTTCAAGGCACTCGATCTTCTCATTGGCCATGACTTGAGCTCTGGTTTCTACCATACACAGATCTCAGTCACTTGAAGTCACTTCAAAAAAATTTGGGACCGCCAGAAAATTGAAGTTGACAAGTGAATGGTACCACTGCGATCAACTCGTCGTCCTAAATCTTATGGGCTAAGTCTCTTGTAAGCGTCTCGAGAAGGCCTCAGAGAATATATTTATATATATATTTTTTTTTACTTTGAACGGAGTTTTACTCCCCGCTGATCAAAATTGCAGTGGCCAAATTCCAAAAAACTTGATTCTGCCTAATGTCTTGCGAAAATGGGGCCCGAACTATAGCAGTAGCAAGCCTTACTGCGTAAAGAGTCAGATTTGCCTGCGAAACCTCAACTGCTGAATGTGATGTGCATTGCGACAGTAAAATCGTAATTGTTGGATCTGATTGGTGCGATGGCGATAGAACCCCAACTGCTAGATTTGAATTGTACTGCGGCGGTAGAACCCCAACTGCTGGATCTGATCTGGAAGATAAGATAATGGGTGATCTTCAAAGAGCAGAGGGAACTATGGTCACAAAGGAGTGTCAGGTGCTACAAATCGCAATATACATAAGGGTCCAACAATAGTACTCGGCCCAATCTTTCAAGGCACTAACTAAGGAGGATCAATTGTACCCTTAGCCGTACTACCTGACTACCCTATTGTACACGCAAGTAATCTCTCTGAGTGCTGTTCTTAGTGTACTGTAGCAGCAAGACGACCGACGACTTATCTAAGGCGAGGTTTCAGGTGATCCTAGGGGGCTTCCGATATACCCAAAGGGTATGTGGAAGTGCAGTCTGTGTGCTGTTCTGTCTAATGCGCTACTACTCGAAGGGGTACCCACAAGGATTACAAGGGAGTCCAAAAAGCGTGACCACCTCTTGTATTTCTTGCGTGCATGCCTCCCAATTCCGCAGGTTTATGCGCTCAACGACAGATCCCATGGTTTAAAGACACTGGAACACGTCTCTAGCCTAATTTTTTTTTTTTGCAAAAATGGAGGTACCACCAGCCTTGGAAAGTGCTCTGATACCACTTGTTATGCTCTTGACCTGCGAGAAATTCCAGAATACCAAATATGCGAAGAAATACAACCTAGAACACAGAATAAAATGAGAAAAACAACAAGTATTTTATTATTTAGAGATGAATGCAATGTTCACTTGCCTCTTCAAGGGGGAAACCTCTCGCAGAGCAGAGCTTGATTACAAAATAAGACTCGATGATCTTTCCTTTCTAACTACGACTATTTATAGTTAAATGACCTTCAACAACCTAACGGCTAGTGGTCCTTTGCATAACATGGGTTAACCACTTTATTTATTAATTATGGCCCGTTTGCAACTAACTGTGGTCCCTTTCTTAAATGCGGGTCAACCACTTACAATTATTAATACGGGTTTATTGACTCTTTCACTGACTATGACTATGACTCGACCCTATTTGGGTTTATTATATAAATAAAGGGGTTAGGTTGGACCCTAACATTCATGCACACATAATTTGGTAATTGCTTGATAAAAGATATATAACAAATAAGTAAAAGAAGCCAACATAATTCACAAGTAAGTATTGAGAAAGAGAAATCTAACCTTAATCCTACTAGCATTGATTTCTCAACACATTGTACAGGCAATTCATCAGGTCGTTGATGTACTTGGTCAACACATGGCCAACTATTTGTTTTGTAGTGAACCGAGTTACTTCATGATGGAGTTGACAAGAGTTCACTGGGTTGTTGTGAAGCATGTTTTGAGGTATCTCAAAGGCACAACAGATTATGGATTCTATATTTAGAAAGGAAAAATGAAGCTACTGTACATTCAAACAGAGGAGCAGACTACAAATATCTCAACCAAGGCATTAGCAAGAGGCAATTTTGTTTATTTCAGAGATAAGTTGGGAGTTGTACTGAATCCCTTCCTTGCTAAGAGGGAGTGTTGAAAATGTAGTGCGTGAAGGTATTTTAACATGTGCCTTAGCTAGTGAAGACATCAATTTGTCTTTCTCTAGCCTGAGTGCGAGCTCATGAGTTTGACTTCAGTTAGGATGAGTTTGTTTCTAGTTTATTGGAATAATCATCAAGTTTGCGTGCATAGAGTTGGACCTTCAGTTATGTGGAATCTTCTTCAGTTTGACTACAAACGAGGTGGCAGTTACAAGTTCAGTTAGAACGAGTTAGTCATCAATGTTGACTGGAGAGAGAATGAGTTAAGAACTCCAATGTTGATTGGAGAGAGAACCACTAGGACTCTCAGTTAACTCACAATCACAACTCGACTTCTAAAATTGAACTGGGCCTTCCTTGCATGCTCAAATTGGGTCTATAAAGAGGAGGGAGAAGGTACATAATTCACATTCTTATGAGATCATTTTTTGATTGTGTGTTGCAGACTTGAGGAGCTTGTGTCCTAAGAAATAGGAGATCACAAGTGCGTAAGGAAATAGGGATTTTCCCTATAAAATAGGAGCCAGGATTTGTGCTAGGAAATAGGAGAATTTGTGCAAGGAAATATGGGATGCTAGTGTGCAAGAAAATAGGAGCAGGATCAGGCGATTTGCAAGGTAAGTCAGGCGAGTTCAGCAGGAGAACAAGTGTATTCTCAGAATGACATATTGCTTTGTAATAGATCCAATTGCTCAAGATCAATCAATAAAATACCACAACAAAGAAAGTAGGTTTTCCCATTTGGGTTTCCTGGGTAAACAAGCATGTCAATTTGTGTGCACATGTTTTTATTTCTCGATTATTTTCCGCTGCTTATAAATTGCTAAGAAACTCTGTATCTTGGTGAAAGTTTGGTTTCAGTTTTCAGTTGCCTTAATTTTCAGTAATTCATCAAGTAGTTGCAGAGTTTCAAGAAAATTAACGGTTTTTCCTGCTGAGTCATAATACTTCCTGCAGCAATGTTTCTTTCATGTTTTATCTCCAGTGGGTTTGAGTTAAGGAGAGTGTAGACATAATATTTTGTATGTTTTCTTTTGATCCAGTTCCAGTGAAACTGTACTGATTGCTTCATGGGATGGTACTATATATGCCATGGATACAAAATCTGGCAATATTGTTTGGTCATTTTCATCTGGCTCTTCACTTGCATCTCATCGGACATTCTCTTATGACAAAAATGATGACAATTCCACAGTGGTCGTCAGTGAAGAGTATGAAATCAGTTACACAGATGTGAAAGAGGACCAATTTTTATTCTGTGGAAAAGACTGGAACTTGGATACCTTTGATAAGCATTATGGGACAAAGGTATATGTATATGATTTTTGTTATTTTGTATTGAAAAATACATATGTAACATATGGTTTGATGCTAGAATTATTCTTTCTTTTGACTGATTTATTATTCTTATGGTATAGTTACTTCCAAAGGCACCAGCAGAACTTGTTAACAGTACACCTCATTTATCACCAGATGGATCACTTATTCTTGGATCTAAAACAATGACAACATTTCTTATTGATGCCAAGACTGGAAATATCATCCGTAGATATGATTCAGGGGTTCCACTGTCCACAGATGAAGCAGACATGTTTTTTCCTGATAAATCTGTAGTTTCTGGTCACAATATTGGTAACAGTACAGAATCAGGAACTGTTGATCTTTCTTCAATGGAACCAATCTTCATCACACGGACAGATTATATTTTGCGGTCATACAAAGCAAACACTGCAAAAGTTCAGTGGAATGTGAGCATTGCAGAAATTGATGCCATTGGTGTTGGTTTTTCTGGGATCACTTCGGAAGTGAGTGGTAGATCGCCAAATACTTTGACACATCCAATAAAGCTCAAAGTATATCAAATGCTTCCACCAGCAGGGACTGTTCATCATCAAAATGAATTCACCTTCCATCAAAGTTACATGTTTGAAATTAACCATGATAAAAAGAGCATCCTCTCACTACCTCCTGTTGAAAACATGGATATTGAGTTATTAAATGAAAAGAATAAAAATGGTGTCTTCTCAAATCAATTAAAAAACACCTGTGAAGTTGAAAAGAACTGTTTAGCAGAGATTAAAAATGTTAAAATTCAGACAGATCAGTCTGTGCCTGGGGCCTCTGATCGACATTCAGGTTTCTCATTTGGTTTATGGACTGCATTGGTTGCAACATTGTTATTCATTGGGATGTCTCTGATTTATTGGATTGGCAGAAGTGAGAAGCAGATGATAAAACTCAATGAGAAACAATTAGGAAGCAGCAAGAAGAAAAGAGTTCGTAAATTAAATAACAATAAAAATGGAACAAGTGATAGTAATAACATCAAGAAACAACTGAAACTGGAAACTAAAGATTTACAGACCACTGGCCTTACACTATCCCAGAACACTAGCAGTGAAACATTAAGAATATTGGAACAAAGAAAAGAGGAACCTTGTCTTGGCGCTGGGCGGTTGATTGGCAGATTGTTCGTGTCTGATAAGGTCATTGATAATGGGAGTAACGGCACAATAATATTGGAGGGTTGTTTTGATGGGAGAAATGCTGCAGTTAAACGCATTGTAAAGGCATACTATGAAGCAGCTTGGAAAGAGATAGAAAATCTCATTGCATCAGATCAACATCCAAACATTGTTAGATGGTATGGGGTAGAAACTGATTCAGATTTTGTTTATGTTGCTTTGGAGCGTTGCAACTGCAGCCTTAGTGATTTTATTATGACTCTGTCAAAATCTGTGACGAATGACATGCATGCAAAGAGTGAAGCTGCTAATTCCTTACAGATAAAGAAGATTAAGCAGGTGTCTATGATGTGTGAAAAAATGAATATAAATTTGTGGACTGATAATGGATGTGCTTCTCAACAGATGTTGAATTTGATGAGGTAAGCTGCAACATATTCAATTTGTCTCTATAATTTGCGTGTGTTTGGCTTTTAGGTGTTGTTAGTTACCTTTCGGATCTACTTTGGGTATTTGATCACCATTTGATTTGTTGGCTAGGTTATTTTTCTATTGAGTCTCCTAGAGTAACTTGACTTGGGAAAGGAATTACATATTGTGTTCAATATATTCCATGTATGTCGTCTACGTGTGCAGTTGCATCCAATTTGTTTGAACTTTGGATCTTATTTTGTTGGGTACATTTCTATACATAGAATTATGTTAGATTGTCTTCAGGTTTTTGGTGAAGACGGAGTGATGAAAGATTAAATGCCATGTTACTTTGGTGCAGGGATGTTGTATCAGGTCTTTCACATCTACATGACTTGGGAATTATACATAGAGATCTGAAACCTCAAAACATATTGATAAGCGCTGGGAATGGTCTTTGTGCAAAACTTTCTGACATGGGAATAAGCAAGCGGCTAGCAAATGATGCATCTTCTCTGGGTCATCATGCAACTGGTAAGGAGCTTTATTTATTCTTGATGGCGCAGGAACTGCTTGCAGCCCTTGGGGAATCTGTCCCCACTTTTCTTTTGTTCCAGGAAGCTTGTTAACAGGAGTGAAATGTCCCTGATCTGGTGGGAACATTGGGAATATTCCCAACATTCCTGGTGAGATATAGGGGCATTCAAGGAACATTCTGTAAGCATTTCCAAATCCCACCTGTCAAGAATCACCCAGACACTCAACGGACCTTGGGATGCCCAAACACGTGGGACATCTAAACATGCTGTGGGATGCTCTGCCTGTTGGGGTTCGAGGGTCTGTTGAAACTTGAGTATACGCTGTCTGCATGTTGTCTTTTAGGTGGGGTAGAGTGTCAAGGGTTCTCTCCCTTACTTTTTTTAATCTGACTAATCTGTTTATCCTGTTTTTTAAATGATTTGTCTTTTGTTTTTGTAGAAGATACTTATATTCAGAGAAAATGATTTACATCAGCAACAAGAAAAGGAAAATGGAAGGGCATAGACAATGAAAATTACATCCTCTTCCTTAAGGCAACTAGAACAACTATGAAATAAGAATAGGTGCCAGAAACTAATTGTTTGGCATCCTTAAACAACAAAAGGCCTTTTCCCAGTAGTTGCATATGTACCTCCTCTCTCCACAGCTGACAAAAAGCAACCAAAGAACTGACCTCATTCTCAAACACATATTTGAAGTGGAGTTTCCAAATAACAAACAAGGCTGAAATCCTCAAATAATGCTAGATACCAGCAAGTGAATCCTAAATCACAAATCTGGAATCCCCAAACAACATTGCCCTCCAATTCAAATGCCCCTGAAGAATCCTTGTTCTGACTGAACACTCTCCCAACAAACCCTGGCAAAAGAGCACTTTCATAAAAGATGTTTCACAATTTCTGCCTTAAGGTAGGAGGGCAAAGTCCATCAGAGAGGCCACTCTTGGCCAACTGATCCTTGGTGGAGACTCGAGAGGCCCTAATAAATCACTTACCAAGCAGGCACTTGGAGCTCATAAGAAACCCACATTGACCATACATCATGCAATCTCCAATTCCAAGGGCTTTTAGCATCTGAAGAAACCCACTGTGAATTTAAAACTGGGCCTAGCACATGCCTCTAATGCAAAACGGAGTACAGTCTATGCAAATCATACTGAGTCAAAAGACAGCCAAAGCTCCACTCCCATTGACGCCAGAGATCCCTGGTATATCAATGTTCATTTTGAGCAGATCTTCCTGTGAAACGAGTACAACAGTCTTCAAAAAAGCAAGTGTGAAGGCTGGGAATATTAGGAAACCATTACCCCACAATATTGCTGCTCGTTGGCACATTTGAAGCCAAATAATTACTACACCAGGCTTTCCCAAAAGGCAATCGGCAGTTGGATTGTTTCTGCTTGCACTAGAGGACAAGTTGGTAGTGAAAACCTTAGGCACTGTTTAGCAGAGAAGGGAAAGGTCCAAGCTATGTTGTGTATGGCAGTGGGAAGAGAGTCCCGACTCCCATAGCTGATTGATAGCTGGATGAGGTGTCTGGGCCGCTATATAGCAAGCAGATTGGCTTTGTGAGGGTAATGGGTTAATTTGAGTGTGTTGTAAGTTTGTTGGTGGGTTTTGTTGCCCTGGTGGCCTCATAGCCCAGCTTGGGGGTGGCATTTGCACTGGATGCCTATGGTTGGGCTGTGAATTGCATTTATGTAGCCAATATTTTGGACCATCATTTGTTCAAAGATAAGTGTTTAATCTCTGTTCCCCATTTCTTGAATATTTGTCTTAGCTTGAAAGTTGCCCTGTAAAATACTACTTCAAGTTGAGTTTAGAGTAGTATGTCACTTTGTTTTACTTACTTTCTGCATCTTTCTTTATTTAGGAGCCGTCCTCTGTGCTGCCACTATCTATTGACACATGTACTCAGCAGTCCTGACTCCTATTGACCTACTTTTCTGCTCATTTGTTGGACATTAATGAACTTATCTCTCCTCAAAGTTGATTGACCACGTAGATCATTCTTAGTCATGATCTTATCCAGTGCTCTGCAATCAATGTGTATTCTGCATCTGTCATTCTTCTTTGGTGACGATGCAAGGATGATCCACATGGAGATACATTGGGGCAACCATTTTTATTTTGAAAATGCATCATATATTTAATCTTAAATCAATATAGATGTTGAGTTAAACTTTTTAATTAACTCTTGCAACTACTGCTTTTGCTTCACTCTGCAGGTTAGAACTTTGATTCAAGGTAATAATAAATATTTGGTAGAAAAACATTCTAATGCAAGGCTATTATATGTTCGCATAGATCGACCAACCACTTTGTCACTTATGTATAGCACAACAATTCAGATATAATAAAGATTAGACTATTTTGTTAGTATCCAAGGGTTCAGTGCTCCTTTCAAGGAGAGATCAAACTCTAGAAATCATTGTTTCTCTTGTATATCATCACAGTGATTTTCTCTAGGTTAGTCAATTAAGAAGGTTGAACGGAATTCTCTATGAGTGTCTGAAGGAACTACCTAAGCTACTACCACTTCTCCTACGTACTGCAATGCATGGTGTATCTCAGGTATACGTACACAAGTTTCAGTTCTTTGTTGTTCATAGTGTACTTTCCTTCAAGGACATATTTCTGATTCCATATTTCACATTCGAGTCTCTTAGAGTGCTAAATGAGTTATGTAATCTTCAGAATCTAGCTTCTAATGCTTAGACTACAACAAGCTTCCAATGGTTATATATATAATCAAAACTACTTCACAGTAGTAGCAATATATAATGTCCAGATAAATCCTTACTGCTAAAAGTAACACAAATTCTCAGGGATGACTTCAGAAACATACCTAAACTGTTGTAAATTGAGGCTGAAAGATTATGAGACTTATGCTGGACGAAGCCTTTTGCCATCAAGTTACTACAGAGTGTCAGAATTACTTCTTCAATTTGGAATACACAAGCCCTAGGTCAGTCCACAGATCTTACCACCCTAATGTTTTCTACCTTTAGATTTCAGGAAGCTTCAAAACTTTGCAAGCTGAGCCTCGACCTCAAGATTGTTAATCTTCTGAGAAGAATACGAATCTTCTGATTTAACAATTATTCCTCCACTACAAACAAACTCAACAACATGTGAATTACTCTTTTCACTCATCAAATCAACAACCACAGTCACAGCATCAGCCATACATCACTGTAGCAATTCTCATGACAAAACAACATAAACACTTACATTCTCTGCTTCACATGGCATTAGTAGTAATGGTAAGACACCCTTTAACCATATGGCATCAACCATTCAATATAAGAACTATACATCACCCAAACATAGACCGGTGTTTACAGCATACACAAATCAGTATTTAACATGCTGTCTCTGCTCTTTTGGAAGCAATTCCAGTGATGACCAAAGCCCAACTTCACATGTAGAGTGAAGTTCGGGACTGCTTCTGCCTTTATTTGTTGAAGTCTGATGCCTCTGCCTGTGTCTGCTTGCTGCTGGTCTTATTCAAATACTTTTGCAAACCCTAAGGACATCAACTATGCTTCTGTCTTCTTTAACATAGTGATCCTTGTTGATTCATGGCACATATCAGTGTGATCAACCTATTGAGGATCTCTTGCTCAAAAATTTTTATTGCACAGGGATACTTAGTTGGTTTATCACAAATGGACTGTAATTATTAATCCACTGTCAACTTCAACTTTGCAGACATGCCAAAAGAAGGACGATTGTTCACACAGTCACAGTCTTAATATTGCTTTCAAGGTGCCCAATAAATTCATCATTATATTCATGACCTTTATCAGTCCTTCAAATACAGTATTAATATCAGATAGCATACCTCTAGAACATGTAGATTTGCAGGACCAATTTTTCACAGGCAGCCTCAAGAATGGATGCAGATAGGTGCCGGATTGTAGAATTTAATCATCAAGAAATAGGAGGCCGAAACTCCAGTTTGCGTAGAATTTCTTCAGGGCGTCAATTCAGAAATGACTTCGGGCCTGAATTAGTTTTCAAAATATGCTTCAAAAAAAAGCATGAACAAATGTCATGAAAATGTTGAGCAAAGAACAGTTAGTAGACCGAGACTGCCACAGATGTTTGACTTAGAATAAGCTTGAACTGTGCACACAGAATTCACTCAGATCTTTGGTTAGTTCAAGGCTTAGACAGTGCCAAGCTTTGTCACATAAACTGCCTCAGATTTGTAAGTCAAAAGAAGAGCTCGGATCTGTGGTATTTGTTAGCAACAGTCTTCCAATATACCATGCTTTTGACAAGAGCTCAACAAGGGACTTATCCTCGGAATTATGCCAGGAATTTAACCTCAAAATCATGCCATGAAGTCTCACGGATCTGCCTTCCAAATGTCCTTAAGAAGATTCAAAATGACACCATTGTTTGTGACCTAATTGGTCGGAAACTGGAAAGGGCATCACAGTTTTGAATGTTGGAGCTCGATGCATACAGACCTGTGCCTTCAGTCACTGAGATAGGCCACAGAGCATAGATAACCAGCATATCAGTCTCAGACGTGCTCAAAAAAGGAGTCCGAAATGCTATCGAAATTCTAAACCCAATCATCAATGTGTGGATGCCCAGAATTGTCTCAAAACTCCGCCTATGAATCCACTCTACAAGGCCGCAGAAGGTGCACTTAGGTCAGCATTTTTGTTCTCATAACCTGAAGGAATTCTCTCAGAAAACGTCTTCCTTTCAAGGTTCTCAAGAGAGGTAACGCGAATTAGATCCTTTCCACTCTCTCTTTTACTCCAGCTTGAGCTTGTCCTCACCTGAGCTCTGATACCATGTTAATTTGAATTTTGGATAACATGTTCTTAGCTTAGGACAGTCACTTCAAAATTCCATATAAGCTCGTTTGTTAGTCTATTTTATTTCCATTAGCAATCTCATGAAACATTATCACACTGACAGTGACTGAAGAAAGAACATTCTAATGTTCCGTTTTCTGGTGTTCCTCACGACATGGTTAGGATGGATTTTCAGGGCTGGGGCAGACAGGTCACAGGTACAAGTTCACTTCATCAGTGGGTCAAGGGGGCTTCTGGAGGTGTTTCACGGGGTTTTGCGGAGCTTTTATGAGGTCTGATGGCATTTGCTTGGTATATTCCTTCATCCACACAATTTGCCTTTCGTTCCGTTGCATTTTGACAACTTAAAGAAAATGGAGTTATTATTGGGCCTGACTCAATTAATTACGCTTAAGGTGGCATTTTAGGAGGAATACTTGGTAGAACACCTTAGTGTAATAGCTCATTGTAACCGGAACGAGAAGATTTACAGGATGGGATGGATAGAAGTGATTTTCAGAGGCTTGAGGAGGCATGGTGGCCAATTTACCATTTTCCCACATTAAAAAAATATTTTAGTTAAGGGAAATGTGCTCAATGAATAAAATAATATTAAAATAGGAGCTTCTAAAGGGGTCCATTAGATCTATAAAAAGAGGAGGCCATTAGAGGACATCTTGGATTTGATATTTCTCCTTGTATGAGAGGTTGGGAACCTAGTTCTCTACTTTCTTGGTAGCCCCAGGACAGAAACCATTGGGTGATTTAGTGAGATTGGGCGAGTACCCATCTCCCCTTGGTGAATTCATCCAGAATTCACAGGAGAGATTAGCAGTGGCAGTTCAGTTCAGTTTTGGTGGAGGGCCCGTGTAGCATTGGAGCAGATCCTTGAAGCCAGTTCTATCTCAGCTATATCAGCGATTATGTTATTTTAGCATGTAAAACCCAGTTTATATATTATAATAAAAACTGAGATTATTTCTGTTCATTGTATGATTGAATTGCATGCATTCTCTTGTTCTATTTTACATGGAAATTTCTGTAAATTGAATGGAAATTTTATGGTGAAATTGGGTTGAGTTAAATTTCTGTAATTTTGGCAAAATATCTAGTTTGGAATATTACAGTGGTATCAGAGCTGGTGTTCCTGCCAGGCTGAGGGTTTATTGGAAACTGAGTCCGAGCCAAGTCTACGAGGGAAAATTCCCAGGGTTTCTCGCACCAAAATCTTGTATTCTTTGAAACCAAAATTGATTGCATTTGTATATTTGGTGTTTGAATCAAGCAATGCTGTCATAATAAAGGCATTTCCCCTCGCTGTCATGGCATTTGTTCTGGTCCAATTGACTCAGTGTTCGGGAGCATAGTTTGAAATGATGAGATCGATTGCTTGTACTGGCAAGTGATGATTAGATCGATTATTGGTGGTTCCTGGCTTGTGCAATGAGCAGATGGGGACATCGATGCATAATTTGGTTTTGAAGCGAGAGGTTTCTGGGTGACTTCGTGAGCCCATTTGCAACAGTAAAAACACGTGTTAATATAACTCGTTGGTCAAGCTTCAAGCCGTCATTTTCATGCGAATTTTTGAAAAGAATGTTTCCTTAGGCACCAACATACGAAGATGATCGTGTAAGCGTGAAGCGTGATTGTGAGTTGCAAGTTTGAAATTGTAGACGAAATCAAGTTGTCACCTTTGGATCTGGAGAACACTATGTACAGGTTCTTTGCGTACAGGTAATGCGACAATTGTTGTGTGAGGAAATTTAGGAGTCCAAGTATGTAGCCGTGGCACAATAATATGATATCATGCTGATTCATTGCTGCCGGGAGGAATCATCCGTCACAAAGCCAAGCTCTAGTATTGAATCGGGTGGAATTGTGAAGACCAAACCAAGTATATAACTTGAACAAATCACTTATTCGACCGAATGAATCCCTGTAAGTCGTGTGCCTGATCAAGTAAATCCAGGCAATGGATCAACTGTGTATGCAATTACAAAGAGTTCCTATACGTCGCATGTGTAATCAGGTTGGTCTACATAGTGGATCGACCGTGTGTGCAATCACAGTAGTATCAAGTCGCTCAGGAGGGTGCTTGATGTCTGTCTTTGGACCAAGCTATAAATGGCAGCTATGACCATTTGTTGGAACTGAATTCATGGATTCACCAGGAGCCGAGGCCGAGTTTCTAGAGCTGATGCTAGTCTGAATGAAGCCCAATCGAAGGGAAATTTGTGAAGTGGAGATAGTTTTGATCCAGAGCAGAGCCTCATATTGATCGTGGCACCTGCGAAATTGCTTGCCATAATTTGTTGTTTGTAGCATGATTATCAAATCGGTGCATAGGAGCGGGATCCAAAAGCTACGCATTCATCAAAAATTTGGTCTAAGAGAGTGCGTGAACCCGTGGCTTGATTTGCTAGTGCGACTGGCCATCGATGGGCCGAGACTCGTTATAATGCAAGGATGAGATTCCTTATGCATTCAAGACGTTTGAATGGCGGGAAGCATCATAGGGCGAGGCATGATTGATGTGGGTCAAAAAGGGAAGCTGCAGGGAGAAGTTGACGTGCATGCTATCACAAAGCCATGTTATAACTGAACCAAAGACAGAGACGAAGATCGTGAGACCTGTTGACTGTGAACAACGAAGTCATTTGGGGTATTTGTAGCTGATTTCGCAGCGATTAGTGAAGGTCGTGGAGCAAAGTTAACGATGTGAAATATTGAAGCGTTGTGGCGTGTTTGTTGTCGATCAAATATAGCGTTATTGCAACAGATCAATCACGAAACAAGCACATGTTCGTGACCACTATGCATTGAGTGTAGAGACATAGTAAATTTTGCAAAATATCGAGGTTGGGTACTCGTAGACTGATTCCTGGAACATTACAAGCTTTCAAGGGATGGAATTTAACCTCTAAAAAGTTATGGAGTATGCGCACGGGTTGAGCACTGCGATTGAAGTTGGTGTGTAGATAGAGGTGCAAAGACCAAATACATATGTTGTGCAAATTTTGTTGATTGCTAAGTATCCTATTGGTTGTAGACCGAAGTTTCAGACAAGGGCCATTTCGATCAATTGTTGGGATCTGAGCTAAGCCACTACAAAGGTCATTTGACAATCTGGAGGTAGTTCGTAATTGTCAGAGGATCCATATTTCCAGGTGTGCATTTATCAATTCCTAATTGAATTCAATTATTTATTAAAATCGTTGCTTGCAGTAATATGCCAATGCTAGTAGCAGAAGCTTGCTCACCATTGGACAAAGTAGAGTTATGCCAAGTGTGTTGATCTTATGGTTGTTGTAAGGAATTTGTTAAGTCATATTAACTAAATAAGCTGGTACTGCCATCTTGTATTTAGCAAGGATAGTAACACAAAAACGTTGCCATAGACTTATGTCTGTTTGTAGTCTTTAGTGCTCGCTTTGCATTTGCAGAGTCTTATGTTACTATTGTCCATTGTATGACTAAGGAAGAGTTGAATATAGTTGTGTGAATATCTAGAGGTTGTCATTAATATGCCATGTAACACCACATATTGCTGGTTACTGGTAGTGTTAATGTTAGATATCATTTTGGAATTCAACTGCGTTAAGTAAGTCATTCATCTATGACCATTTCCATGAGAGGTAGTTGTAACTGACTAATTTCTCATGATATGTGAATAGTCCACTTAGCACTCATTGCATCGGGTGATGCTCACAGGGGTGAAGAAGTGGACTATCACCCAATGCAATGAGTGCTAAGTGGACTATTAAAAATCATGAGAAATTAGTCAGTTACGACTACCTCTCTTGGAAATGGTCATAGATGAATGACATACTTAACGCAGTTGAATCCCCAAATGATATCTAATATAATGCACTGCGAAAACCCCAATACTTAAGTGTTAATGTTGTTGAGCTGACAGTGGTAGTGTAGGCTGAGTATCTCTATGCTTGGAATCAGATGGTCATTGCCATGTATAATCATTGACAGTCAGAGTCTGTTGCTTAAGTTAGGTTTGAGTCAAAATATGGAGTAATTTTGTTTATGGGTCATAGTCATATATAAGCCAGTTGGATGTACTTGTCATTCTTCAACTAAAATATGGATGAAACATTCACAGTAATTTTGTTTATGGGTCATAGTCATATATAAGCCAGTTGGATGTACTTGTCATTCTTCAACTAAAATATGGATGAAACATACTCCCATCATAGCCAAAATCAACCGATCATTCTCCAAAGGGATACTTACCTTGCTACAGCGAGAGCAACCACAAAAAAAACATGAGTTTGGGATACAAAATTTATGCACTTGGAACAGATTTGAGATGCATGGGGGTTACATCAAAAGCCCTCTCAAACTAGAAGAACTTCACTCCTCTCCAAGGTGCAATAGTCAGATGGGAAGAGTTTGATTTGGGCTAAAAAACCAGCCATGCTTGCCTTGGTACAACATAAGTATTTGGAGTACCGTTTGTATAGGAGTCAAACTTCCAGTTTCCTCTTGTCTTAGTAGTGTCATGATGTTGATTGCACCTATACCCACTTACAGTGATGACATTATCAGGAGAATCTTCAAGCTGATAGTGGAAACCTTTCAGGATTTGGATAATAGTGAGGGCCCTACCTTTGGGAAGAGGCTAGAGATTCTAGAAGTCATGACCTTGGTTAGATCTTATGACCTCATGTTTGAGTTGGGATGTGACAACTTGATCCTACAGATATTCCAATGCTTCTTCAGCATTAGGAAACATCATCTTGATACAGTCATAACATACATGCAGTCCATTTTGTCCTCATGTATGAGAGGCCATGATGCCATTTGCAGAAGGTTGCAGTCTAGCTTGTTGGCCCTTTGGAGGGAGGAACAATTGGTTTCACTTGCTGCTTATGAACTAGCCGAAAGGTTAGTTGAGCAGAACATTGGACTGTTTAGGAGACTGTTGATCCAGGAGGAGTTGCAGTGGATTTATGACGACCAACCATGCAACAAGAATGAGCTGAGGATGAAGGGTCTTTGCTTCATCTACAAGGAACCTTGGGGACCCGATCACTCATGCTTGAGAGATGCAGAGGAGATGGCAGAGGTCGAGCATAAGGATATTCCTTCTGTCTCTCAAGATAAGGACTCTTCTTTGGATGTGTTCATGGGTCATATGAGGATGCCTCTGAGGAGCATGAGAAGTCATGCAGAGTTGTTGATAGCAGGCCAGATTTATATTCTAGTGTGTATGGTGAGCAATCAGTGGACTCTATGGGAGACATTCGGGATGATGGGTCACCAGTGATGATTCAACAGGAGCAGCGTATGGTGGAGCATGAGTCAGCTCAGGAGGATGATATGCACAATATGCATGATGAGCCTTTTGGAGAGAGCCAATTGGAGGTTCATATTGAGTCCATGATGGAGGAGGATGAACAACCATCCTTGTGGCCAACCATTGATGAGGAGTAGGCAGATGTACAGATAGCTAACAGGGTGGCAGTATTTGCAGACATGTCTTCAGGAGGTGTTGGAGTATGACAAGACAATTTTGCAGGAGATTGGTAGATTGGAGGAGCAGGGAGTTTCCTATCAGATGAGGGAGGTGGCAGTGCATCCATCTTTGGGTCTATCCATTGATGAGATGCAAACAGATGTAGCGACAACCAACAAAGTTGCAATATTTTCAGGTAGTAGCCCTCTCCAGGAGTACATAGACAAGGCTTACAACACAGCTTACCCACTTTTTCCCATTAGTGGGAGAGAGGTAGGATTTCTTGGACAAGTTTTGATTGACCGGGTAAAGCATCAGGAGTTGAGCATGGACCAGTATCAACCTAGTATACATATTCCTTGCACAAGTGTCCATACATTAGATTGGCGGGAGATCATGAGTTGGTATCTTATTGATGGAGTATCATTCTTAGTTCAGGGCATAGTACATCAGGAACCCTTAGACAAGAGGGTTATTGCATGTTCTAGTGGGCAGTGGGTTGTGGATCGACAGTTCATCAGTATTTCAATAGCACTAGCCCAACATCAATAGAGTAGGGTTGACCTCGTTCTATGCCAGAGGTTGGATTAGAGAGAGGTAATGAGTTGGTACGCAGTCGATGGGGCATCATTCACAACCGAACCTATAGCCTAGCATGAGCCATGGAGCATTGATGCTTGGTGGCATTGGGATCCAGGAGGGTTTATTGATGACAGGTTCAACCATAGATTGGTCTGGGATCCAGGCATTGAGGGATCCATCCTTGGTGGGTCGACATAGAGGCATAACCTCACCCAGCGGTTTGTATGGGATCCGGGCATTGGGTCTCAGTGGCATTGGGCCACCAGACTGGTCCATAGGTTTGGATTGCTTGAGGGCAAGCAATCATGGGGCGAGAGGACTAGTAATGTTCCTTTTTCTAGTGTTCCTCACGACATGGTTAGGATGGACTTTTAGGGCTGGGGCAGATAGGTCACAGGTACAAGCTCACTTCAGCAGTGGGCCCAGGGGCTTCTGGAGCTGTTACATGGGGTTTTGAGGAGATTTTATGAGGTCTATGGCACTCGCTTGGTATATTCCATCATCTGCACAATTTTCCTTTTGTTTTGGTGCATTCCGACAACTTTCAAAAAATTGAGTTATTAATGGGCCAACTCAATTAATTACGCTTAAGGTGGCATTTCGGAAGGAATGCTTGGCAGAACACCTTAGTGTAATAGCTTGTTGGAACTTGAATGAGAAGATCTACAAGATGGCTAGATAGAAGTGATTTTCAGAGGCTTGAGGAAGCATGGTGGCCCATTTACCATTTTCCCACATCAAAAAGAATATTTTAATTAAGGGAAATGTGCTCAATGATTAAAATAATATTAAAATAGGAGCTTCTAGAGGGGTCCATCAGATCTATAAAAAGAGGAGGAGGAGGCCATTAGAGGATCATCTTGGATTTGATATTTCTCCTTGTATGAGAGGTTGGAACCCAATTCTCTACTTCCTTGGTAGCCCCAGGACGAAGACCCTCGGGTGATTTAGTGAGATTGGGCGAGTACCCATCTCCCCTTGTTGAATTCATCCAGAATTCACAGGAGAGCTTAGCAGTGACAATTCAATTCAATTTTGGTGGAGGGCTCATGCAAAATTGGAGCAGATCCTTGTAGCCAGTTCTATCTCAACTATATCAACGATTTTGTTATTTTAGCATGTAAAACCCCAGTTTATATATTATAATAAAAGCTGAGATTATTTCTGTTCATTGTATGATTGAATTGCATGCATTTTCTTTTTCTATTTTACATGGCGATTTTCTGTAAATTGAATGGAAATTTTATGGTGAAATTGGGTTGAGATAAATTTCTATAAATTTGGCAAAATATCCAGTTTGGAATATTACAAACATGCAGAAGACAAGCCAAGACAAGAGTACACAAGGATATGGCTCAAGCCAGGGAAAAACCCCAAGATAGGGAAAACCCTATATCAATTCTTCTTATTATTAATATCGAATGTTCAACAGAGAGAGAGTACAATAATCCAAAGTCAAAATGACTTTGACAATTTGAAGATTCAATATCTTAAACAAGTGTAGGGCTCAAATTGTAATACCAATATTCAGTCAACTGTAATCTGGTTAGGGTTGCTTACTGTCCACTGTGATTTCATTCATTTGATCCAAAGACCCTCTTTTCTACTGCGGCTTTTACTGGCATGCATGAAGAAGACCTTCGTTGGCCCTTAGAGCTGATTTGGGCCCATGATAGGAGTCTCGGTCCCCTTTACTGAGAAGGTGCAGACCTGCAACTGCCCTAGAGTGGTAGATCTGAAGAGCAGTCTAAAAATCTTTATCAAAACATCCAAAACTAACCCAGGAGTAGTACAATGAATACGACCAGCCTTTCTGTTCTACAATTTGATCTTGCAAGGACAGATGTTACCCACATGAACATTCCAGAAATTCCCTCAAAGTTTGCGGCTGCCCTTCTGGAAAATCTCGACCCTACCTGAGAAGAGAGACCCAAAACAACAAACACTGTGTCCTCCTCCAAGAACTCAGTTACCTTAGAAGCCTTTTGATGTCTCTAAGATATGTCTAATGAGGTTGAAGTGCCCTTCCTTTTATAGGAGTTGGAGAAGGGTTTAACTTGGTTAGTTAACCCCAAGTCGACCTTGATGAGTTACTCATGGGAATTTCATAAATTCAAAAAACATGTTTTTCCTTATCCAAAATTGATGATATTTAGGTTGATTTTGGTCCTCTCGAAGAGAGGAATTTAGTGCAATCATCATCTCTGACAAATGAGATGATCCAAGGTGGAATTTGGCCCTAGTTGCCAATTTTAAAATCATTTTAACAACTCAAGCTCAACAAATCAAATGTGTCAGCTTCAACTGAAAATGCACCCGTAAACATACAAAAGATATAAAGCTCCCAATGCTAGATAAAAGAGAACTTCCATTCTCCCACTATGAGTATATTAGAAATTTGTAGCCAAGTTGACAAATAAAATATAGGAATTGAGAAGCCTTGGTTACCAAAACCTAAACCGCTATTCGGAAGAAATAAGTGCCACTGCAATGCCCCACTTCTGCAAACTTTACAGTTCAATTGAATGGACTACCCTTCCCATTCAATGATGATCGACGCATGGAGCTTGCAATATTAAACACATTAGAATCCTGATATAAAAAATAAATGAAGCATATATATTATTGTCAGATCTTGGACCTCAATCTTTCAATAAAATCACTTTGTCAGGGAGATCTAACATTAACTATCATACCTTGAAAGGAGGGAACATATGCGTCTTCCCTCTAGTAAGAATCCAACGCGAGATCTCAATCCAGCCAGCAACAAAAAGCATGTTTTGTAAACTCATGAAATAATTCCTCTTGTGAACAGAGTGAACTGTGCAAACTGAGCAAATTTATGAAGTGCAAATAGACCACCAATGCTGCACCATATGCCTCAGCTTCCAGAGTTCCAACGACATTAAAATATAGTCGAACCCATCTGCATAGGAAAATATCCTCACAAACGGACAAAATACTAAGTTCTATTTGATCATATGATCAAAAAGATTAGATCAAATACAAAATGAAGCTATCTTGCAAGGAATTCTCTGGCAGGTATGAATCTATGCATCAGCAGACCCAAGTTCATAAAGTTTCAGGTGAGCTTCCACATAGTCAACAAAGAAAGCATCTTTGTCCTGTGCATACTTCTGAACATAAAATGCAAAACTAAGATCAACAAGCCAAGAAACACAAAATAACTAGTAAGGGTGCTAAATATCCCAGGTGGCTACTATGCATGTACCACTACCCACAAGCATAAAACACCAATTACATACACCAACTCAAGGCAACTTCTAAGTTCTCATACTGTCTATCTGTCTGAATCATAGAGGCATGCTGTCAGGCATTTCCTTTCCTTCGTTTAGGTCCCCGTCCCCAATCAACCTAATTGGAATACAAAACGAAATGAAGGAAGATTCGAGAATTAGAAGGAATTGGGGTCAGAACAATGCAATGGAACCATTTTGAGAATTAAAACCCTCACGATTTTGGAATCAATCACATGTAGTGGATTCAAGTCGAAGAAATCAAGGTGCCCAACAATGAGATTAACAGGAATCTGAGATTTCAGAATGTTAGATCTGATACCATGTTAGGTGTGGAGAGGTCAAGCGCTACCTTAAGTTGCAGAAGGTCACAAAATGGTAGAGAACCCGCAGAGTGGAAACTAGAACATTATAGCTAGTGGGGAATATGAATGAGCCCTCCTAATATAATAAAGCGCCCAACAAGCAGAGTTTGGCCATAGTGGCAGATCTGATGCACAAAGAGGCCTGGGACATTTCTGAGCAGATGGTAGAGAGTTTGATTGGTAAAGAATAATGCCCAGGTTGAGGAATATGAATGAGCCCTCCTAATATAATCAAGTGCCCAACAAGCAGAGTTTGGCCATAGTGGCGGATCTGACGCACAGAGAGGCCAAAGGCATTTCTGAGGAGATGGTAGAGAGTTTGATTGGTAAAGAATAATGCCCAGGTTGAGGAAGTAAGGCCACAAGTTGTGGCACAAACTTGTGGTAACTCTGATACAACCGTTGAACACACAAAAATAATAGACCAATTTAGATACATCATGTGATACCTTATTACTCAAATGGTACACATATTAATATAATGTGTGGCCCTTGGTTTTCATCTTCCAAGAGGTCTCATGGACTTCTATGACTATCAACAATCCTCCACGCCAACCCTAATGGATTAGGTGTCCAACAAAATTAATCAGGGCTGATAAGATTTCAAATTAAACATGGTATTAGAGCTCTAAAACTCTGACAGGAGAGATCACATATTTGATTGTAAAAGATTTTTTGGGATAATAGATTTAAAATCATTTACTGTTTTTTGTGGCCAAGTCGATTTGGTTAGTATGGCATCAATAGGTTTGAGCCTTGAGGTATGAAGACAGGTTGGAGGGGGCCATTAATTTCAATCCATGGAAGGCAGATCTCCATTGTTCTAAAGGTGAATGGCTTGTGGGAATTTGCAAGAACATAAATCCAGGTTCCCATTGACCCTGCACAAGCAATCGATCATAAGCTGAAGGATGTGAAAGTAAGGGGAATTATTTTGGATAGTATGTAGGATCACGTGATCCCTCACATAGGGAAGAATATTGCATATAAGAGGTGGATCGTCTTGACTGGTCTATAATAGTGTACTAATGAGAACAAGAAGATGATGCTGCGAGAGAAGCTCAATAGTTTTTACATGAACAAATCTGAGACTGTGACCTCGTATCTCACAAGGATTTAGCGGGCTTGTGATGAGCTACTTGTTGTGGTTGCTTCAAATCTTGTAAAAGTAGCTTTGAAGGGGTGTGCTAAGCAATGGACCACCTTTGTGGAGGGGATCTTTGCGAGACAGTGACTTCTAGATTGGAACCAATTATCAGACAAATTTACCCAAAAGGATATTTGGGAAAGTTCTATTTCTGGTGGACAACACAAGGGAGAAGATGAGGTGGATCTTGCTCTTGTTGCGAAAGCAAAGAAGGGCAAGTGAAGAACCAAGTAGAACCAAGGTGTAGTTGGATCTTCATAGGGTAAGAAGGAGAAGAACATGAGCAAAGTCAGGTGCTTTGCATGTCACAAGCTCAATCACTGTGTTAGATAGTGCCCAAAACCTCTACTATAGTAGTAGCGCAGATGGATGAGCTTTTCGACAAGTTGGATAAGGAGTTTGCCTTAGTCTCTTGCTTTTCTGGCACCATATCTCATGGTGTGTAGTTTGTGGACAGTGGAGCTTCTTGTCATATGATAGGATCTTGAGACCTCTTTACTAGCTTCACTAGGAAGCACCGAGATCTCCATGTAGAGCTCAGAGATAATGCGAGATATGTACTAGAGGATGTTAGCAATATACAGTTCCAGCTGGACTTAGGGAGTCCTATGGAGATTAAGGAGGTGTTATATGTACTAGGGTTGGGGAAGAACTAATTCGCCATGTTGGCCATGGTGAACATGGGACTTGAGGTCAACTTCATGGGAGATGACTTTTCTTTGATTGTGAGAGGAGCATATCCTAGTGTGAGGTGTGTGATATTGATCAAGGAGAGTAACCTATATTTAATGAGAGGATAGCTTGTGAAGGCCTTGGTGCATGATAGTGACAACTAGAGTGAGCTTTGGCACTGGAGGATGGGACATCCACGCGACAGGGCTTTACACCTGTTGCGAGAGATGGTTACTAGTTTTTTGGGGGTTAGGGTAAATCTGGAGGGTGTGTGTAATGGCTGTATGCTTGGTGAGGTAGCCTTTCCTCACAAAGAGACCATGTTTAAGGGAGTGTTGGACATGGTGCATTCAGATGTAGTGGTTGTATGTCATTAGAGTTGATCACGGGGTTCAACTACTTTGTGACCTTCATAGATGACTATTCCAGGACGATTTGGATCTACTTCCTAAAGATCAAGGATGAGGTCTTCAGTTGGTTCTAGTAGTTCAAAGCTCTTGTGGAGAACTAGACTGGGAAGAAGGTCAAGGTGCTAAGATCAGATAACAAGGGTGAGTTTTCCTCCAATGAGTTCAAAGGTTTTTGCAGGGAGGCATGAATTAAGAGAGATCTCACAGTGCCTTACAACCCTCAACAAAGTGGGGTTGCGGAAAGGAAGAATAGGACCATAGTTGGAGCAATGAAGGAAGGTATCCATGATTAGGACCTGCATATGTGCTTGTGGCCAGAGGCCTGAAATAAAAATGTTTACTTGCAGAACAAGAGTCCTTGCAGGGTAGTGGAGGACAAGACTCTTGAGGAGGATTTTACATGAGTGAGACCGGAGGTGAGCCACCTTTGTATATTTGGTGGTCTAGTTTTTGTCCATATTCCTTCAGAGAGGAGGACTAAACTAGAGTCGTCTTCTAAGAGAGGGATCTTTGTGGGCTACAATGAGGTCTCAAATGTCTATAGGGTCTACATTCTAGGACAGAGGAGAATCATTCTTAGTTGGAATGTCAGATTCGAGGAGGGTAGGACCTTTAGGAGGTCTCATGACATAGAGCCAGTGGTGGTATAGGAAAGGGAGCAAGAGCCTCTAGAGGTTGAGGAAGATCCAACAATTCCAACAACATGGACACAATCTTCGGTTCAGGAGGAGCAAGATGTTCCTTCCAGCTCTGCTAAGAAGAGACCGAGATGGGCCGAGCAAACATTGAGAGATGCAGAGGAGCATTTGAAGGCTCCTACTAGGATGTTTAGATAGAGTAGACCAGTAGTGAGATTTTCTAGCTATATGGCCTTAATGAGCATCATTAGTGATTTTGAGCCTTCTACTTTGAGGAGGCAACAAATTAATAGATCTGGAGGAATGACATGGTAGAGGAGTACAATTCCATCACGAGGAACAATGTGTGGGACATAGTGTGAATACTAGAGGGAAACCCTGTGGTCATTTTTCGATGGATCTATAAGATCAAACATGCAATAGATGGCAGTGTCGAGAAGTACAAGGCCACGTTCATGGCAAAAGGATCTCTCGAAAGGAGGGAGTGCACTATGAGGAGACCTTTGCACTTTTTTCCAGATATGCATTTGTTGGGGTAGTCATATCTATAGACTCAGAGATGGGGTGGAGAATACATCAGACATATGTGAAGACTACCTTCTCCAGTGGGGTGATTGAGGAGGTGTATGCTGAGCAACCTTAGGGATTTGAGGCGTATGGTAGGGAGTCCCATGTATGCAAATTGAAGAAGGCCCTTTACGGGCTGAAGTTGGCTCTTTGTACATGGTACTTCAGCATTGATGTGTACCTTCCTAGTTTGGGCTTCACCAAGAGTGAGGTAGATTCCAACTTGTACTATCTATTAGTTGAGGATGATCCACTTATCTTGGTGTTGTATGTGGACAATCTATTGTTGATAGGATTGGAGAGGCTCATTGGGATGTGCAAGGAGGACCTTGCTTTTGGGTTTGAGATGAAGGACATTGGGCTTATGCACTACTTTTTGGGATTGGAGGTGTGGCAACAATCATGAGAGATCTTCCTTGGGCAAGGAAAGTATGTAGTCGAGATCTTGAGAGATTCAGGATGGAGGATTACAGGCCTATGTCTACACCTATGATTACCAACTTGAGGAAAGCTGATGCTTCTGAGAGTGAGTTGGTAGATCCCACTTTATACAGGAAACGTATTGAGTCCTTGATATATTTGGTCAACACTAGGCTAGCCACTAGATATTTGCTTTGCAGTGAACACACTTAGCCAGTTTATAGTGGAGCCAAGGTTGGGTGGTAGCGAAGCATGTGTTGAGGTGCCTTTGTGGTACCAACAGACTTTGCACTGATGTATGTCAGAGCTGGTGGAGTACAACTGTAGGGGTATAGAGATTTTGATTGAGCATGGAGCACAGTGGATAGGAAATCCACTTATGGTTGTTTCAACTTGAGGTCAACGATGATATTGTGGTTTAGTATGAAGCAACACTTAGTGTCACTTGGCTCAACAAAGGTGGAGTATATGGCAATGTTTCTAGTGAGTTGTGAGGCCATTTGGGTTTTTAAGATGCTCACTGGTTTATTTGATCTTGAGATGGGGCTGATTGTGATACACTGTGATATCCAAAATTGCATCAAGCTTTTGGAGAATGTAGTGTTTCATGAAGTCCAAGCATATAGAGATTAGGTACCACTTCATAAAGACATGGTCTAGAGAGGTGCTATGAGATTGCAGTACATATTGGTTGTATATATTCTTAACAAGCCTCTAGTGAAGGGGAAGTTTGTGTTTTACAGGGATAAGCTGGGGGTGGTGGAGAATCCCTTCCTGGCTAGGAGGGAGTTTTGAATTTTGTAGTTATAGAAGGGCTTCTACCTTGGTGTCTTAGCTAGGAAGATCTTGTTTTGTTTGTTGAAGAGTTTGGATGCAACATGCAAGGTATGAATGAAGGTTGTATGAGACATGAGACATGAGACATGAGACATGAGACATGAGACATGAATGAGAGTTGCATGAGACATTCATGACATGCAAGCTATTTATAACTTCTTTCTTATGTCAAGGAAAGAAAGGCCTAAGAAAAGTAAGTTACTTAATTGAAGTGAATTATCGTTAGTAACTTGACAATTTAATCACAACTATTCCTTTCTTAATAGAGTCAAGATAAATCCAATTCAAGTCAATTTCCTCAAATGCCAAGCCAACCCTGCGTCCAAACATCATGAAAACTACCACATTTATCTTCAGTCATAACTATTGTCCATAGGTCTGTCCACAGGAGGCCAAAAACTCATCACAGAGTAGTACCACAGAGGGTCCAAAAATCATCACAGAGCTGCATCTCAGAGGATCCAAAAATTACAGGATGGCACCATAGAGGGTCTGAAAATTATAGAGTTGTACTGTAGGGGGTACGAAAATCACAGAGTTCTTGCCACAGGAAAGCACGAATCATCAACAAAAGAATGTCTTTTAATAGCCCGTTCTACTCCATAGGTACACGTGTCAAATTAATTCACATAGATCCAAATTCTTTTCCTTATATTATCCACGAACTTCTTCCCAAATGGATGAGCACGCTGGCATATATATAGTTGTTTCCCACGACTGAAAGGGTGCCTCATAGGGCTAAGACGACCTGTCCCCTAGGAGGGCCGACTTGGCAATTTGGAGGACAAATATCACTTATAAAATTTAAATTTTCTTTTCTTTTAATTGTCCAAATGGGACATAATACAATTCAAACTTTCTTTATGACAAATAAATCATTTCTTCATGTAATTATGAAGACCGAAGCGAGTTACAATTTCTAACACTCCTTAACTAGGGAGGTGTTCATAATGACTCATCTTGATATTCTCATATATAAGAAGGGATCCAGATTGATAAGCATCAATGATGACAACATTATCGTAGCCATCATTGTCACACTTCCAAGGCCTTGAATGGTGCACTCTATCTCTCCACAAGATTAGAGCACAATGCTGGGAGGCATTCCGTAGGACACGATATTGCCTCTTCGAGGCACATACTCCACCTAGGATACCTGATGAATGTCCTCCACTAGACTACTTCCCTCAAGGAAATGTCTGTCCACCGGTCCATTCTTTATCCAAGTCTATGTACTTGACTTAGGATGTCAGTGCTAATCCACCACAGTGCATGACTCAAGAATGCCTGTCCAAGATGCTTATCCAATCCACCATTCTCCTTATCCATGTCCATGTACTTGACTTAGGATGTCAATCCTAATCCATCACATTACATGTCACAATGAGAACCATGTGTCCAGCCTTACTCCCTCTCAACCTGAGAGCAAAAATACATACTCGCTCCCTCTTAAATAGGGAGAGTACATCAACAAGCCTCAACTTGTGTTCGAAATACTCATACTTCCCTTACATCAGCTACCTATTATTCCATGGAGATTTGTTGTAGCTTCCTCAACTAGCCCCCTTATCATTGAGTTTGCTAATCTGCAACTTCTAAACTAAGGTTCCAAATTTGCCTCCTAACAGACCATGATTCTTTCTTTCATGATCACTTGAGGTCTTTGTTGTAAAATGTAACTAGGTTTGGTCTTCATAATGACATGTAATTGTGATTTTTGTAAATGATGTAATGAAGAAAATAATTTATTATTGGCTTGCTTCATGGGTTTCATGAGCAAGGGATTTTTGTTTTTAAAGTCAATGTCATGTATGACCCTTCTTGGGCATATAAAGAATGTATCTAGGTCTACAAGTTGACTAGAAGCCCTCCAATAGACAAGAACAATCATCCTCTTCTTGATGTCGGCCTCAGAATGTATACAAATGACAAGTCGGCTCACATATGGAGACACACCCTTTCAAATGATCATGTCGGCTCAAATGTAGGGGCAAACAACTATATATAGGAGCCTATACCCCTCACATTTCCATAATGACAGTTCGATATATCTCTGAGATTTCGGATGGGTACAATAGAGATAAGGTGCAGATCATCCACAACAATCTTCTCGACATATTTTCTGAGGTTCTCGGTGGTCAAGACAACAAGGAGTTTGGTTACCACAGTGATCACAGTGCAGACTAGTTTGGGGTGACATTACAGTGATATCTTCCTCACTGTCTCGACATATATTCATTGTAATGCGGATGGACATATCATAGTGGTACAGTTTGGATAAGGTCTTGGTGCTGTGCTAATAAGATGATACTTAGTGATGCTCGGTGCTAGATCTCAGTGATACCAGGTGCTGTGCTCAGTAGTGATATGATGATCAGTGATACATGATGCAGCTAGGTGTTACATGGTGCAACTTGGTGCTAGTGACAGTATGAAGGTATGATGCACAATTTTGTGAGGCCAAAGTTCAAGGATATATCACAACGTTTGGATGTTGTAGTGATCATGTTTTGAAGAAATCGAAGAATCAAGGAAGAAGGATGACTGTGTCTTGGTCTGGGAATGACAACATAGGTCAAGGGTCTTGGTTTTGGTATTTGTCAATTGGAATCTCTATAAGAAGAATTTGTGCGGGTTTTCCTCTCAAAGAGTGAGAGGTTTTGGCCCTGGAAAAAAGCCAACATCTTGTGTTCTTGTCTCTTTTGTTTTGGTAACTATTTGATGAAGTAAGAAAACACACTCTAATAATAACAAGAGAAGATTGTGCTAATAAGAAAAAGTAAAAAGTACCTCACAAATAGTTATCATCGTGAGAAGAATCTTATTAACCTAATTGCCCTAGATTCTTCAACATGGTATCAGAGCTAAGGTGCTGAAGTCAAAGGCAGGGCATAAAAGAGACATTCAAGGATCAAGTTTTAAGAAGGGCATCAAAGCAAGTTGAAGGTTATCAAAAGAAAAGGATCAAGATCTACATCAAAGATTGAAGAATCAGTCTACAACAGCAGTCTACAACTACCCATAGTCTCGGTGCTATTGGAATCTTGGTGTCACAATAGAAGATCACAAGATGATTAAGTAATCTCAGTCAAAAGATGAGGTCTCGATGTTAGATCACAGTGCTCAGAACTCGGGTACATGGCAGTAGTTTCAGTGCCTCTCACAGTCTCGGTCTATGTCATACCACAATGATCTCAATAATCTCACAATGGCATGATCTCAACATACCAGTGATAGTCACAACCTCGGATTGAATCCTTTCTATAAAGAGAACAGTCTTGACAACTCGGATTCCCAGAGCTTGATGATACATATTCGATGGCATATAGAAGCGGATCATCTACGACATAGTGCTCAGAAATAGGTCTCACTATACCTCAGTCATAGTTTGTATGGACAGTACTCGATGTAGAATGAAGGTGTCCGTTGATACAGCCATAGTAATACTAAGTGATGGGTCTCAGTACTATAAGATGATAATCATGGCAAGTGACCTCAATGCTCTATGGTTCTACACGATGCTGCAACTTCAATAGAATGCTACAAGGTTCCATAGTCCACTTGTGTGATAGCAATACAGTGCCATCTCAAGTATATCAACAATTTGTTAATCATAAGGATCAGATGTATAAGTTGAAGTATCTTGAAGGCAAGAAGGCAAGCTTCCTATCATTACAACAAGGATCTCATCCGGAGGAAGCATCAATGCATCTGCTTCAACCACTTTCAACATGATCAAGGTGAAGATTTCATCTTCACATGACAAGTAAGTATTTTTCATTCTTTAATCAATTTTGGTTAAATGACTTCGTTTTGCAAGGAAATCGATAAGCTGGTTGGGTGACCGAAGGTCCTTGCATGAAATAAGGAGGACTGTCATAGTCCTCGTAGATAAGTGAAGTCATGAAACATATCAATGAAAAAGGTCTCCTTTGAATTCATGGGAAGGAACTCTTAAAGTCCTCTCACATAAACAATATTGGAGACATCAAAGAAGCTGGAAGAAGAATTATGAACATTACAAGAAAAGAAATTTCATATCACTGAAAGGATAGGAGGAGTTGAGGAAAATAATTCCATGGTAAGAGGGAGTAAGAAATCATTAAGATAGTCTCTCTCACTGGCTCCTAGATCTTGCATAGGTTATGTCTACAATAAGATGCGGTATGACATCTTAGAAGCATTAGAAATAAAGACTCATGACATCATCACGAGGGTAACAAAATTCATGGGATAAGTTCAACTTGTGATTTCTATGCAAGATAGAAAAGGACAAGTTGAGGGAAAAAGTGTTGAGGACTCAAACATTT
The DNA here is from genome assembly GCA_031772625.1 of Pinus tabuliformis. Lineage (NCBI taxonomy): Eukaryota > Viridiplantae > Streptophyta > Pinopsida > Pinales > Pinaceae > Pinus > Pinus tabuliformis. The sequence goes on along the minus strand of CM062818.1, from coordinate 240,656,884 downwards.
GCTGGAAGGAAAGGAAGTTTGGAAAATTCTGGTACTCAAAAAAGGGAAAAAGAGCATAGTTGAAATTCAATGCTATGGAAGGTTATGTACTTTATAGGAAAGATTGTCCTTAGCTTAAGAAGGACAATAACAAGAAGAATAGAGAAGAAGCCCATTTCATCGAAGAAATGGAGGAAACTAAAAGAAGAAAGAACAAGGAAGGAGAAGCATTAGAAGCAAGAGCTTGTGACATCACCATAGGGAAATATGAAGGACCATTGGAACAAAATCTATGGTAGTCAATATAGCTCTTGTGAAAATTTCTGAATCTACACATCAGAAATCCTATTGCAATCACTGGTTTATCATCTCCTACTTTTTCTTTACATTTAGCAAGCTATTTAATTACTTAAACAACGATGAAAACACTATTGCAGCCTACACATACATATAGATCATGAACTGAAATAAATTGAGACAATGACACAAGGGACACTGTTATTTTTGGACAATCGTCCCTAGAAAAACCCAATTCGGGAAAATTGTTGCAGCATATAGAGGGTTTGTATTATTAAGAAGATTTCTGAATACAACTAGGGTGCCAAATCTGGCTCACCCAACAGAGAATAACCTGGTAGAAGTACCTCTATCTGGAGACATATATTTTGGCAATTCCATCAACTGGATGATCAAACCCCACAGATGACAATTGTTGTTCCTAGTGCTGGGCAACGATGGTTGCTCCAAGCTCTGCGCTGGAACTGCGTCACCTCCTCTAGGAGTTGCATCACCCTCCCAGTGAGCCTCCCTTGCTCAGAAGTTGATATGTTGAACTGTTGCTCTCTCTGCCCCACAGAAAACCCCAGTGCTGCCTCTAAGGGACTATGTCAGCCCCTCTAGCTTCTGCATCACCCTCTCTGGAGTTGCGTTGTCTCTCCTGTTGCTGCTGCTCTGCCTCTCTGCTATGTATCCTCGGCCTTGGACTGAAGTCCCTCTACCGAACTTCCCCTCTCACTGCGACTTAGATCACTTAGCTCGACCTTCTCAACAAACCATGTCCCAGAAAAATCGAACTCTTTGATCTCTTGGTGTATCTCCAATTGACCCTCAAGCCTCCTCTTATGCTTTTCCTGTTGATGAATCAACTGTTGGAAATAATACTGAGGGGGGGGGGAATCAGTATTATCTAGCAATTTACCAAATCTTCCTTATTTGATCTTTTGAAATATTCTTGCATATCAGTACCATAAAACAATGAGCATGAATAAAGAAAATAGACAGTCACACCAAAGAACACAAGATGTAAGGTGGAAACCCAATGCGGGAGAAAAACCACCTGCTGCAATAATGTCTCTATCTTCTTTCAAAAAATTCTTTTTACAATGATTTTGTACTGGTGCAGTCCTTTACCAGCACGCAGGCTGCAACCTGCAAAGAGCTACAACTCTTTCTTGTTTTCCAGACTTCTCCTGGAAGGGAGCTACAACCCCCTACTTCTTTTCAAAATGATCAACAAGTATACAACAGATACAGTCTACTATAGATATCAGATCAGTAATTACAGAAACAACCCAGAACACCTTATGAACAGAAATATACAGTTAACAGATCATCTTGAGACAGGGACGCATATTTTCTTTCTGTGGCCTGCGACTGGACGCAGTATACCTTATGCTGTTCTGCGTGCAGACGCACTGTTCCTTTTGCTTGTCTGCGACCGACGCACACATCAACACTATCGCGCCGCGTCTTTCGCTTCAGAGACGCACCCAATACTACAGTCGCGCCGCGTCCTTCGCTTCAGAGACGCACCTGATCCTTTACTGTACTGCGTCCCGGCGCACTTTCCCTTCACTGAATCTGCGTCCCTTTAGATATAGAAGATAAGAGGACTTCAGAACCAACCCAAACACTCAGATCCACAGATCTGATCATGCGCCATATAGATCGTAGTCCATTAGAAGATTTACCCTTAAAGATATGGACTAGATCACACCAAGAGATGATCAACCAAGATGATGCCTAATCCAAATGAACTCCTTTGCTTTATATAGGCAAGCTTCTCCCCAAAGCGTGGAACAATACCACGAGCCGACACCAGAGAAACACGCAACCGTCGGCTAGATACCACACAAGAAGCCCCCACGAGTTTTTCTCTACCTTGAAATGTGTGCACTGGGCGGACGCACCTTCTGAACGGCTGGCCGGCGTCCCTAGACGCGGGTTCTGTATGGAATACCTGCGGGGACGCGCTTGCTAAACAAAATTTCCTGCGTCCTTCTTGATTTACCACCTGAAGGCGTTTGCCATCAAGTACAACACCTGAATCATAATGCCAACAAACTCCCCCTTTGGACTTGATGGCAACCACATAAACTTTCAGCTTCATCATTCTCCCCCTTTGACATCAAGAGCAAAGGGTATGCTCCCCCTATGCTCATGCTTCTCCAGAATTGTAACCAGAAATCCATCATGAAGAAGACAGAGACATATTGCAGCTATTTCCAAGATCTCCTTCTCCATAATGCCAACAATGCATTATGTGCTCCCCCTGAGCCTATACCATCAATAGGAAGATGGTCAACAGTGAGATGATGCATCAACAACCCCCAGCTTTTGCCTGAGGTATTCAAAAGTGTCCCTGGGCAACGGTTTGGTGAAAATATCAGCAACTTGTTCCTTAGAAGGAACATACTCCAACTTGACCTTCTGTTCAAGTACTTGTTCCCGGAGAAAATGGTACTTGATTGGTATGTGCTTGGTTTTTGAATGCATAACCGGATTCTTTGAGATGCTGATTGCACTTGTGTTGTCACATAAGATAGGAATAGGAGGTGTACAAGTGATTTGATAATCCTGCAAAGTCTGCATCATCCAAAGAAGTTGGGTGCAACAAGATGCAGCCGCAACATATTCCGCTTCAGCTGTAGACAAGGCAATTGAACTCTGTTTCTTGCTGAACCAAGATACCAGTCTAGAACCCATAAAGAATGCACCACCACTTGTGCTTTTCCTGTCATCCACGCTTCCGGCCCAATCTGCATCTGTATAAGCATGAAGAGTGAGATCTGGATCTCTAGGATACCATAGGCCATAATTTTGAGTCCCTTGAAGATATTTGAAGATTCTCTTTACTGCTTGAAGATGAGTCTCCTTTGGATTTGCCTGAAACCTTCCAACTATTCCAACTGCATGCATGATGTCTGGTCGGGTACCTGTCAAATATAGTAGACTTCCAATCATAGATCTGTAGGTTGGTTGATGAACTGCTGCAGATTCGTCATTTGCACTGAGACTACATCCTGTGACCATGGGTGTACATACTGGTTTTGCATCTTCCATGCCATATTTCTTCAAAATCTGCTTGAGATACTTGGTTTGAGATAAAAGGATTCCTCCTTTCTTTTGTTGGATTTGCAAACCAAGAAAGTATGTCAGTTCTCCTAGCAAGGACATCTCAAATTCTTTCTGCATGACTGAGGCAAAGCTTTGACTCATAGCTTCTTCATTACTGCCAAAAATAATGTCATCTACATACACAACAAGTATTAGTAATTTGTCATTTTCAACTTTTATATAAAGATTGCTATCTGCTGAACCTTTTGAGAAGCCTTGTTGATGAAGATATTTGTCCAACCGGTAGTACCAAGCCCTTGGAGCTTGTTTGAGACCATAGAGAGCCTTTTTTAATCGGCATACAAGATTTGGATCGTTTCCAAGAATGAAACCATCTGGCTGTTCAATGTACACTTCTTCATCCAAGTCTCCATTCAGAAAAGCTGATTTCACATCCATTTGAAATACTTTGAAGTTCTGACAACTTGAGAGAGCAAGAAACATTCGGATGGCCTCAAGTCTTGCAACAGGAGCAAAAGTTTCTTCAAAGTCTATTCCTTCTTGCTGTGCATACCCTTTACAAACAAGTCTGGCTTTGTTTCTAATTACTTCTCCATTTTCATTCAATTTATTTTTGAACACCCATTTTGTTCCGATAACATTCTTATCCTTTGGTCTAGGAACCAGCTCCCAAGTATTGTTCTTTTCGATTTGCTCAAGTTCTTCATCCATTGCTTTCACCCAACATTCATCTTTGCATGCTTCTTTCACATTTTGTGGTTCAGTAGAGGAGAGTAATGCCAAATAACTTGAAGCTTCTGCAACTGTTCTTCTAGTTTGTATACCTGCTTCCTTTTGTCCCATGATTTGAGATTCTGGATGGTTCTTTTGAACATATCTGGATGGAGTCTTTTCTTCTATTCTTGTTCTTTCTTCTGCTTCTTCGTGAGGTCCGTCTTGAAATTGTTCTTGCGGTTCTTCTTCTTCATCATTCTGTCTTTGAGGGTAGCTTTCATCTTCTTCAATGTCTTCACGATGTATTTGCCTAGGAATGTATCCTTTCTCATCAACCACTACATCAATGCTTTCAACAATTCTGCCAAGTCTTTTATTGTAGCATTTGTATGCTTTGCTATGTGGAGAGTAGCCAAGAAGAATTCCTTCATCTGCTCTAGGATCAAGTTTGCCAAGCTGCTCCTCAGTATTTTTGATATAGCATTTGCTCCCAAAGATTTTGAAGTGCTTTACTGAAGGAGTTTTACCACTCCAGAGCTCATGAGGAGTTTGAGTGCTGTTCACTCGAACATTTGTCTTGTTGAGAATAATAACTGCCGCATGTGCAGCTTCACCCCAGAAGGTTGCAGGAGTTCCTGATTCATCAAGCATAGCACGAGCCATTTGCTGGACTGTTCTGTTCATTCTTTCCACTACTCCATTTTGCTGAGGAGTTCTAGCTGTAGAAAATTCTCTCCTTATTCCATGTTCATCACAGAAATCGAAAAATTCATTTGAAGTAAATTCTCCACCTCTGTCGGATCTGAGGCACTTAATCTTGTGACCTGATTCATTTTCAGCCAAGGCTTTGAAGGATTTGAATTTTTCGAAAGCTTCATCTTTGTGCTTCATAAGTCCCAACCAAACAAACCTGGAGAAATCGTCAATAAATAATATCAAGTATTCCTCTCCTCTAGGTGTTCTTTTTCTGAATGGTCCACATACATCTGTATGTACTAGCTCCAGAGGCATACTGGCTGATCCTTCTTTCTCTGGAAAGTTAGTTCTAGTCTGTTTTCCAAACTGACATGATCTGCACATGGTGTTGTCAGGAATTTTGATATCTGGAAGATCGCGAACTGCCTGATATTTGCAAGCTTTCCTTATTTGTGAGAAACTTAGATGTCCCAATCTTCGATGCCATAACCAGTGCTCTTCATCCTTGCTTAAATAGCATTGTTGTTGTTCTTCATCAAAAATGTATAGATTATTTGAAGTTCTTTTTCCTTTGAGAACTGTTTTACCTGTATCAAGATCACGAACAAGACATCCATTTGATCTGAATATAACCTCGGTTCTTTGATCACACATCTGGCTTACACTTAGAAGATTATGCTTTAGTCCATCAACAAACAAAACATTTCCAGCCTTAACATCTTCTTTTAAAGGAGCAATACCTTTTCCTTTTATAGTTGCAGGAGTATCATTTCCAAAAGAGACTTTCTTTCCCTTTTCTAAATTAGAATAAGATTCAAGTTTTTCTTTATCACCTGTCATGTGCTTTGAACATCCACTGTCAATGTACCATAGATTTTCTTGTCCTTCTGCATAGAATGCTATCCCACATCTTTCTGTTTGAGGTTCCTTTATTTTCCATGTTTTGGTGCCTGAGGTTTGTTCCTTTTTTGTTCTTGTACCTTTCTTTCCGGAAACCTGCTTCTGCATTCAACATCTTCATGTCCAAAATTATTGCAAATAGAGCATTCAACTTCATTTTCAAGAGCTGAAAAATTGTTATAGGTCCTTTTTGTATTCCCTGTCATGCTTCTTTGTTTTTGAGCTTCCCTAGTCATGATTGTTTTATATGCAACACATTGGGCTGCTTTGTGACCAAAGTTATGGCAAGAAAAGCATTGTCCATTGAAGAAGTTTCTGCGATTATTGAATCTACCAGCCGACTGATTGTAATTTCTATTTTCATCTATTCTTGAACCAAATTGAGAAGGTTTTACCTGTGGCTGGTTGTGGCTTTTGTTCACCCTTAAGCTGGATTGCCCCTGATAGTTTGAAGTTTGTCCCTGCTTTACCTGATGATCTTCCTTGTGTTCTTGCTCATTTCTTCTTGCGGCATCAAGATAACTTTTTGAAGTGGAAGCTTGAGAAGTTTCTCCATTGTAGCCCAGACCTGTCTTATTTAGAGGAGATCGCTGCACACTGATAATCTCATTCAACGTTTCAGATCCTTTGACAAACTTGAGATTAATAGTTTTTGTTTTCTCAATTTCTTTTCTAAGACCAACAATTTCACCTTCTAATTTTTCAAGATGTTTTTCCTTTTCATCAATCTGAAATTGTAGAGTATCAATAATCATGTTCTTTTCTTCTATACATCTCTTGAGTCTAGTAATTTCATCATAAAGGTTATCCACATCTATAGCATCCTCATAATTGTCATCTTCAAATGCCATTAACAATCTATATTTGTTACCTTGTTCATCTTCATCACTGTTTGATAAGCCATCGCTATCTTCATGGGTGTAATAGCTTTTCTTATTTGTACCCTGTTTCTTGTTCCATCTAACTGGTTCCTTTCCTTTATCCTTATAAGAGCATTTTGCAGCATAATGACCTACTCTTCCACAAGCAAAACATTTGAAAGGTAGCTTACCTCTGAACCTTCCAGAACCCCTTTGAAGATTTCTGACAAAGTTTGATTCTTCTTCCTCTTCTTCTGGAACATGACATGCTTCATAGTGATCTTCTTTGCCTGATGCTTTAAAAGCAGCTTCCCTTCTATCTGATGGACCTCCCTTTCTCATTTCATAAGCAGTTAGAATTCCATGCAGCTGAGACATAGTGAGAACACGGAGATTTTCCTTTTCTTCTACTGCAGATACTTTAGATTCAAACTTGGGAGATAAAGATCTTAGAATCTTTTGAACTACTATAGTCTCTTTTATTTCTTCACCCAAATTTTTCATACAATTAACAATCTCATCTACTCGAAGAAAATAATTAGCCACACTTTCATCATTATACATCTTGAGAGTCTCATATTGAATCCTGAGAGTTTGAAGTTTAGCTTCTTTTACCTGTTCATCTCCTTCATAGCTAGTGATCATTTTGTCCCATATCTCTTTTGCTGATTTGAAGTGCATGACCTTCATGAACTCTGTTTGAGATATACTTCCTAATAGAGTGCTGACTGCTTTTGCATTTGTTTCATACTGCTTTTTCTCAGCTGGATCTGTAGGAGTAACTGAAGGAAAGGCATAGCCTGATTCTACAATGTTCCAAACTTCTGTACCAAGAGATTGAAGATATGCAGTAACTCTTACCTTCCAATAATTGAAGTTTGTTCCATCGAAGACGGGTGGCCTGATTGATGCTTCTCTCTCGTAGTTGCTCATGATGAACGATCTACCTTCAAGCGATCAAGCTGTTCTGAAGGACCTGCTCTGATACCAATTGTTGGAAATAATACTGAGGGGGGGGGGAATCAGTATTATCTAGCAATTTACCAAATCTTCCTTATTTGATCTTTTGAAATATTCTTGCATATCAGTACCATAAAACAATGAGCATGAATAAAGAAAATAGACAGTCACACCAAAGAACACAAGATGTAAGGTGGAAACCCAATGCGGGAGAAAAACCACCTGCTGCAATAATGTCTCTATCTTCTTTCAAAAAATTCTTTTTACAATGATTTTGTACTGGTGCAGTCCTTTACCAGCACGCAGGCTGCAACCTGCAAAGAGCTACAACTCTTTCTTGTTTTCCAGACTTCTCCTGGAAGGGAGCTACAACCCCCTACTTCTTTTCAAAATGATCAACAAGTATACAACAGATACAGTCTACTATAGATATCAGATCAGTAATTACAGAAACAACCCAGAACACCTTATGAACAGAAATATACAGTTAACAGATCATCTTGAGACAGGGACGCATATTTTCTTTCTGTGGCCTGCGACTGGACGCAGTATACCTTATGCTGTTCTGCGTGCAGACGCACTGTTCCTTTTGCTTGTCTGCGACCGACGCACACATCAACACTATCGCGCCGCGTCTTTCGCTTCAGAGACGCACCCAATACTACAGTCGCGCCGCGTCCTTCGCTTCAGAGACGCACCTGATCCTTTACTGTACTGCGTCCCGGCGCACTTTCCCTTCACTGAATCTGCGTCCCTTTAGATATAGAAGATAAGAGGACTTCAGAACCAACCCAAACACTCAGATCCACAGATCTGATCATGCGCCATATAGATCGTAGTCCATTAGAAGATTTACCCTTAAAGATATGGACTAGATCACACCAAGAGATGATCAACCAAGATGATGCCTAATCCAAATGAACTCCTTTGCTTTATATAGGCAAGCTTCTCCCCAAAGCGTGGAACAATACCACGAGCCGACACCAGAGAAACACGCAACCGTCGGCTAGATACCACACAAGAAGCCCCCACGAGTTTTTCTCTACCTTGAAATGTGTGCACTGGGCGGACGCACCTTCTGAACGGCTGGCCGGCGTCCCTAGACGCGGGTTCTGTATGGAATACCTGCGGGGACGCGCTTGCTAAACAAAATTTCCTGCGTCCTTCTTGATTTACCACCTGAAGGCGTTTGCCATCAAGTACAACACCTGAATCATAATGCCAACATCAACGACCAAGATTAAGTCGCTAATCAACGGTTAAGATTAAAACATACTTGATCCTCGTCACTTAGAAGTTTCTCACCCATATTCTTATTAATTCCCATTAATATTTTTATTTTCCTAAGTTTAGACTTAGGAACCCCATTAAAAATATTAATTATTTTAATAAATCCTCATCCGGGTGGAATTTCTCCAAACGGTCTCTGGGTCTTGGAGATCTTATGTGTTCTAGCTCCTCCACAAAATTTCAGAGCTAGAGAACATTTGATGCTACCCAAAATCAACACTTCCTCTTAGCAAGGAATGTGCTCTAGCAACACTTCTCAATAGAAGTATTACATTGATGCACTGCATCGGTCCTATGTGCTGCGGATGCTTGGCCTGCTGCCCTTCATCCACTGCACTGCTACATCCTGTACTGCTGCCCATGACTCTGCCACTGTCACTACTACATCTGTATTGCAACTCCCTCTCAAAATGCTGCATCATGCTGCCCATAGCACTGCCACTGCTAACTGCTGCACTGCAACTCAGTTACTGAGAAGTAAGTAACTGAAATTCACCCAAAAACTGACATGCTGGTCAATATGGATGCCTCGTGATGTTGAAGCTACCTCTGCTGCTAATCGGTGCTGACCCTCTGCTGTTACTGCGCTGCTACAATATGCTATGTGCCTCTCGTACTACTACAACATCCATTGCGCTGCTTCAGACTTTGGCACTCTAGCTCTTCCATTGTTGCTCCATCACACCTCGCACCAACAGACACCCGTCATTTTTCTATTGTCGTTAAGGGCTATTGTAGCCGTATGTGATCCAAAAGTTTGGGCACTTCAAGGATCCTGCCCCTCATGTAGTCCCCTCGACTACAACTCCATGTCGCCCCACCTCTTCTCTAGAGGCGCATGAGAACTCATGGCACAATCGTCATCCTCGCCTTCCTTGTCAGCTTTTGCTGGAGCAGCCTTTGAGTCAGAAGCCTACCCCTTGCCCTTCTTCAGGGGGCACTGAGTGGCATAGTGTCCGAGTTCCCCATAGTTAAAGCATCTGAACTTGGTTATGTCCTTCTTTCTCTTTTGCTGCCCTTGCTATCCCGATGATGCGAGAGCTGCATACTCCTCCTCCTTCTTGACCCGGGCTCCCTTGCTGCTACTTGTCTTGGTCATCCGCCTGAGCTCTTCTTGTCGAAGAGCTGCCCACATCTCCTCCCAACCAGGGAGAGACGCTCCACCCAAGATACTTTGGACAAAAGTCTCCCGGTCCTCGATGACTGCATTTAGGGTAGTCCTGACCATGAACTTAGGATATGGTGTAGACCCCACGGAAGTCAACTGGTCGTGAATCCCTTGCAACCTGAGAAGGAAGGGATTGATCTCTTCTCCCTTCTGCATCTGGTACTGTCTCAACTGATTTTCTAATAGCATCTTTCGTTGGACGGAAGATCCTTGATACAAGGTGGTTAGCGCCTCCCACATCTCCCTTGCTATGTTCTTCTCAACAATGTGTGGTACTACATGATCTTTGACCCCGTCTAGGATCATGCACTTGGCCTTAGCCTGGGCCTCCTCATACTTCTTCAATGGACAACGTCGATCAGTTCAACAACTACCTTTAAGGAATAATCCTTGATGCGATGTTTGTCTAGGATTTTCAGGATCCTGGCTTTTCTAGACGATGAAATTGGATGCTCCATCCAATCTGTCCTGATCTTCAACCCATTCATTGCCATCTCTGCTAAAAAATAGGTCTTGTTCTCTTCTCCCTCTCCTACTATCAATTTAGCAAGATTTGGATCTAAATTTCTTTGGCGCTAGAAATCCTCTAAGGAACAAGCTCCTCTAGACTCCCTCTGAGTCTTGATTTCCTTCACAATAATCCTCTCGCCAAACTTCCTCTCCAATCCTCCTTCACTGCTGCAACCTGGATCTAGTTTTCTTAGGCTAGAAATCTGTCAAGGCAGTGACTCCCTCTACCTCGGCTCTGTCTCCACATACACTGTTCTACACCAACAGAACCAGCGTCCCACTAGCTCCTCAAATCGAATCTGCTCTGCTTCCTCAGCCCCGACAAACTAGCTGATTCAAACCTTTCAGGCTCTTCGCTGGCCCAGAGAGTTGACGCAGTCACTGCGTGGGCTCCTCTCTGGATCTGTGTCACTCCTCTGGCTCTGTGTCACTCGTACAGCTGCTTCTTTGCCTCTGAAACAATGCTGTCACTCGAGACAACTGCTTCTCTGCCGCAAATTCTCTGGATCTTCTCGGCTGGTGTCTTCAGTCTCCTATGATTTGCAATGCTCTGATACCATGTGAAAATTTCTGAATCTACACATCATAAATCCTACTGCAATCATTGGTTTATCATCTCCTACTTGTTCTTTACATTTAGCAAGTTATTTAATTACTTAAACAACGATGAAAACACTATTGCAATCTAGACATACATACAAATCATGAACTGAAGTAAAGTAAACTGAGACAATCACACAAGGGACACCATTATTTTTGGACAATCGTCTTTGAAAAAACCCAATTCGGGAAAACCGGTGCAACATATAGAGGGTTTGTATTATTAAGTAGATTTCTGAATACAACTAGGGTGCCAAATCCGACTCACCCAACAGAGAATAAACCTGGCAGAAGTACCTCTATCCAGAGATAGATATTTTGGCAATTCCAGCAACTAGATGATCAAACCCCACAAATGACAATTGCTGTACCCAGTGTTGGGCAACAATGGCTGCTCCAAGCTTTGCGCTGGAACTGCGTCACCTCCTCTAGGAGCTGCGTCACCCTCCTAGTGAGCCTCCCTGGCTCAGAAGTCGATATGCTAAACTACTGCTCTCTCTGCCCCACAGAAAACCCCAGTGCTACCTCTAAGGGACTGTGTCAACCCCTCTAGCTTCCGTGTCACCCTCTCTGGAGCTGCGCTGTCTCTCCTGCTGCTTTGCCTCTCTGCTATGTATCCTCGACCTTGTACTGAAGTCCCTCTGCCGAACTGCCCCTCTCACTACGACTCAAATCACTTAGCTCAACTTTCTTAGCAAACCACGCCCCAGAAAAATCAAACTCTTTGACCTCTTGGTGTATCTCCAACTGACCCTCAAGCCTCCTCTTATACTTTTCCTATTGATGAATCAACGGCCGAGATTAAGTCCCTAATCAACGGCTAAGATTAAAACAGACTTTATCCTCATCACTTAGAAGTTTCTCACCCATATTCTTATTAATACTCATTAATAATTTTATTTTTAGACTTAGGAACCCCATTAAAAATATTCATTATTTTAATAACTCCTCATTCGGGTGGAATTTCTCCAAACGATTTCTGGGTCTTGGAGATCTCATGTGTTCTAGCTTCTCCACAGAATTTCAGAGCTAGAGCACATCCGATGCTATACCTAAAATCAACATCTCTTGGTGGCCTCATTGATGGATCAAAGGAAAAAGTCATCCAGGACATGTCTCATCATACATCAGTCAAAAGGGAAACATCTACTGAATAAGAATATGCGAGATCCTCAAGATTCTTTGATGGAATCATCATCGGAGGATTCACAGATCTAGAGTGGAAGCAAGTGTTTTATCAGGAACTCCAACTTATGGAATTCATGGGAGGATGGTACGATCATATGAGAAATGAAGCAAATCAAGGGGTTGAAGATCTTTTCAATCAAGGAAGCAGCTGGAAGAAGCCTCGAACTCTTTGAACTCTTAGTGTATCTCCAACTGATCCTCAAGCCTCCTCTTATACTTTTCCTATTGATGAATCAACGGCCAAGATTAAGTCCCTAATCAACGGCTAAGATTAAAACAGACTTGATCCTCGTCACTTAGAAGTTTCTCACCATATTCTTATTAATACCCATTAATATTTTTATTTTTAGACTTAGGAACCCCATTAAAAATATTAATTATTTTAATAACTCCTCATCTGGGTGGAATTCCTCCAAACGATTTCTGGGTCTTGGAGATGTCATGTGTTCTAGCTCCTCCACAAAATTTCAGAGCTAGAGCACATCCAATGTTATACCCAAAATCAACATCTCTTGGTGGCCTCATTGATGGATCAAAGGAAAAAGTTATCCAGGACATGTCTCATCATACATCAGTCAAAAGGGAAACATCTGCTGAATAAGAATATGCGAGATCCTCAAGATTCTCTGATGGAATCCTCATCGGAGGATTCACAGATCTAGAGTGGAAGCAAGTGTTTCATCAGGAACTCCAACTTATGGAATTCATGGGATGATGGTACGATGACATGAGAAATGAAGCAGATCAAGGGGTTGAAGATCTTTTCAATCAAGGAAGCTGCTGGAAGAAGCCTAGATGACCTAAAGGTAAAATGAGGTATGTATGCTTGTATTTAATATTATAAAGTCATGTCGTATGGTTGCAGGTAACATGGATCACTACTTCTATCTTGAGAAGCATGATCAAGGGAAAAGGATCTCCTCCTTTGAAAGGATGCAACAAGGCATAAGTCACACTAGATGAAATCAACATAATATATCCTCATCCTCATATGAAGTATGAGGTGGTTGACTACAATTAAGGAAATCTGATTGAAAGCTCTTGGGAATGGAATGTGTAAGAGGAAGAGATCGTGAGATATGCAACCATGATAAAGGCGATCAACATCCAAAAGACCAAGAAGATTTGACTAGGAAATCTCCCAGAAAGATATGAAGACTTTGATGAGAGTCTGAAAAAGATGGAGACCCTTGACAATGAATATCTTTGGGAGATGTGTCAACATGTATGCAAGATGCTAATACCTATAGGAAGATGTCATGATGAAGAGCCATCTCGTAAGGTACTATTTGATTTAATGTTATGTTTTGATTTCTTGAATAATATTTGGATGAGTTCATGCAGGGCTACTGGAACAAGAGTTGTAAGCGCAAGTACAACTAGCATTCATGTGGTGAATGGAAATTCCTGAAAGAAGCATGATGAGAAAGAAGTAGCCATATGAAGAAGGTTCCAGATATGTACCAAGAAGGCCACTTTCCATGAAGAAAGGAATGACATGACGAACCAAGGAGGAAAGTAATCGATGGCTAATGCCCTACAAGGAAGAAGCTCGACTGAATTTCATGACATCAAGGAAAGAAATTGATTAAGCAACTAAAGGACCCACAAAGAAGAAGCTGCTAATGAAAAGGAGAGTCCCTAGTTAAGAGGGAGCTTTGACAAGTCCCTAATTAAGAGGGAGCTTTGACAAGTCCCTAATTAAGAAGGAGCTTGGGCAAGTTCCTGGTTAGAAGGAGCTTGGGTACATTCCTTTACAGGAATTGGCATATCTTTCCTAGTTGAGAGGGAGAGATAGTCACAACATTCTTGTCTTCACTTGGGAAGAAAGGCAAGAGGACCGATATTCTTTGAGGGTTGGGAACCCAAGATAAGAATAGTCCTAGAAGGTCATACTCAGTGAACACTCAAGTGGGTATGTACCTTGAAAGACAATGATGAAGGTGTCTATAGTCATTAGTCTCGCCAGCATTGTGCTCTGATTTGATGAGAGATAGAGTTGTCAGTCAAGGCCTTGTTGTGGAAACAATGTTGGTTCCTATGACGCTATATGGATGGATTACCAATCCAATTCTTCTTATGAGAAATTCTTTAGATTGAGAATGACCAAAGTACCATTAAGAGGGAGTGTTGTAAAATGTAACTAGGTTCGGTCTTCATAATGACATGTAATTGTGATTTTTGTAAATGATGTAATGAAGAAAATAATTTATTATTGGCCTGCTTCATGGGTTTCATGAGCAAGAGATTTTTGTTTTTAATGTCAATGTCATGTATGATCCTTCTTGGGCATATATAGAATGTATCTTGGTCTACAAGTTGACTAGAAGCCCTCCAATAGACAGGAACAATCATCCTCTTCTTGATGTCGGCGTTAGAATGTATACAAATGACAAGTCGGCTCACATATGGAGGCACATGCTTTCAAATGATCATGTCGGCTCAAATGTAGGGGCAAACAAATATATATAGGAACCTATACCCCTCACATTTCCACAATGACAGTTCGATATATCTTTGAGGTTTCAGATGGGTACAACAGAGACAAGGTGCGGATCATCGACAACAATCTTCTCGGCATATTTTCTGAGGTTCTCAGTGGTCAAGACAACAAGGAGTCCGGTTACCACAGTGATCACAGTGCGGACTAGTTTTGGGTGTGTTGAAGAATCTAGGGCAACAATTAGAGTTAAAGAGATTCTTCTAGTCATGATAACTATTTGTGAGGTGTTTTTAACTTTTTCATCTTTGCACAATCTTCTAGTCATGATAACTATTTGTGAGGTGTTTTTAACTTTTTCATCTTTGCACAATCCGAGTTTCTGTGTCTCTGTTTTGCACAGATCCTAGCTGAGTATATATAGTAGTTTGTCCTCCATATTTAGCTGACATGAACCAATGAAGAGATATGTCATCTTATTTGAGCTGACATGACTGCATTTTATTCATTTTGCTGGCCGACTTCTTCAAGAGGATTGTGCTTGTCATTGGAGGGCTGTTAGACATTTTTGTAGACTTGTATACATTACACATAGGTTCAAGAAGAGCTTCTTCATACATAACTTTGACTCTTTGACTTATTAATAAATCGTAAGCCTCTCAATGGGAGCCACTAACAAATAAACTTCTTTCTCATGAAACCCATGCAGCAAAGCATACAAAAATAATTTTATTTCTTTCATTTCATTGTTTACAAAGATCATGTCATTATGAAGACTGAACCTAGTTACACTTTCTTCAATAGGGTGACATTACATTGATATCTTCCTCACTGTCTCGACATATATTCACTGTAATGCGGATGGACATATCACAGTGGTACAGTTTGGATAAAGTCTTGGTGCTGTGCTAATAAGATGATACTCAGTGATGCTCGGTGCTAGATCTCAGTGATACCAGTTGCTGTTCTTAGTAGTGATATGATGATCAGTGATACATGATGCAGCTAGGTGTTACATGGTGCAACTCGATGCTAGTGACAGTATGAAGGTATGATGCACAATTCTATGAGGCCAAAGTTCAGGGATATATCACAACGTTTGGATGTTGTAGTGATCATGTTTTGAAGAAATCGAAGAATCAAGGAAGAAGGATGACTGTGTCTTGGTCTGGGAATGGCAACATAGGTCAAGGGTCTTGGTTTTGGTATTCATCAATTGGAATCTCTATAAGAAGAATTTGTGCGGGTTTTCCTCTCAAAGAGTGAGAGGTTTTGGCCCTGGCAGAAAGCCAACATCTTGTGTTCTTGTCTCTTTTGTTTTGGTAACTATTTGATGAAGTAAGAAAACACATTCTAATAATAACAAGAGAAGATTGTGCGAATAAGAAAAAGTAAAAAGTACCTCACAAATAGTTATCATCGTGAGAAGAATCTTATTAACCTAATTGCCCTAGATTCTTCAACAGTCTTTACTTAACTGCATTCAGCACGGCGTCCTGCACTGCATCCTGCACTGCTTCTTGCACTGCTTCTCATCCTCTAGGTTTGCCCACTTGTCGTAGACTTTATTGAACAAGGACATCAAACCATCTCTTGCACACTCTACAAATCTAGGGCTTAATGAGCAACCTACTCAACTCTGATTTGTCATGTCTAGTATTGTACTTGAGGGCACACATAAGATAGCCCTCACAACAACATGATAACATATGAAATCATAGTCCTTAAGGCTTATATAGGCAGCCCACTGACTGTTCCTTTGCCACTTCAAATTGACAGTTCTTAGGGCACAATAAATGCAATCATTAAACTGCCAATTCCTTCAATTGTTAGGTCTTCTATAAGACCTAGAAAGTCTTCTGAATATGCAACACTCTTCCATGTTAGCCTTTTGCTGCTAAACCCTAGGTAGGCCTAGCAATCTCATTGACATGAAAGAGACAAAGATCATATAGATAGGAAACTAACCAAAACCATCAATCAAGGAGGAAAGGCACAGAATACTTATGATCAGCCCTTACGTAATCCATGGACTTCATGCATCCATTTTTTCAGCTTCATCTCTCAAGAAAAATCAGCTCCCTCTTAAACTTGAGCTACATGATCATTTTTTCCATTTGCCATTCCCAAGATTTGGGACTTCTTTCAGCAATAATGAAAGCTTCCTTAATCATACCTTGCAAGGGTCAATCTCCAGACCCCCAGAACCTGCCAATCTAAAAATTGCAAGTTCTACAAGAATGCGTATGTTAGTTACAAATTACACAATTGCTAACTATATGCTTTCCAAGGATCTTCACCAAGGATTTTAACTCACAGGAGAGAATACTCTTATCTAGTCAATATATCCTTACAGACCTTCATACTTCAACCACTCTCCAGCAATTTAATTAAAGCTTCTTAAGAGCGTACATGTTAGCAAGGAAACCTTAACACATATTTTGGCCTAGATCTTGAACAAAGAGAAAACAACAAGATACATACCTGATCAACTTCAGTCTATACTTACAGTCCTTCACTTCAGCAGATGCATGTCATCTTCTTCCACCAGAGTTGCCTTCAAACTTTTAGCCAATGAATCACAAAAAATTCCTTCAGGTTGCTAGCAACATTCTTCTACCTGGCTGAATGTATAAAGTCATAGCAAGATGATCTTTCAAAAGTCACAGGACTGTTTTTATTTATTTATTGTAACATGATCAGCTTTAGACCATAATGGGCCGCAAACCTTTCTATATTCCGAGTAGTAACGTGCCGCAGTTTCTCACATTCATTGTGCCTTTAGGGTTTGCATTGTCACATAATATGAAACCTTCAATTTTGCACCATCTGTCACATAATAAAATCTTGAATCTTTTTCATAAAGAAAATACTTTAGGAATCTAGGTTCTTTATATACCCAACAGAGGTTACTTAGTAGGATACTAGACTTCGGTCTAGTCAAATCTTCAGTCAGCAAATTCTCTATACTATTTTGGAAGCGTAACTAGGTCTCAACCTATTATGCATTGTTACCAACATAGTAACCAATTTTGGACCTTTAGTTGTAGGTTTTTCTTACTGAGAAATATTCTTGGCATATATATCTGCATAGAATCTTCATTAACTTGGAAAGATGTCATAGTAGATAAAGGTCACTCCAGAATTATCACAAAATCCAAAGCTTGGCCAGAAATTGAATTAAGCCTGGGACTAGGTCATTGGGGAGCTTCGATATACTTCACTATCAACAATCTTTTGAATTCTTCACAAAGGTTTAATTCGGATCTTAAGACCAAATTTCCACTTGCTTCTCATATCTCAGAGGGTTCGGATCAGAGAGAACTCGACCTTGATTATTATATGAGAACTCGGGTCTGTACCTTTTCCAGTCACAAAGAAATACTCTCTTCTCAAAACTTGCTATAGAGTCACATAATTCGTATAGCATCAGACCTTTATGGAGATCATCTTCAGAACTTGAATTCCTTATGATCTATGGCCTCTATAATAGTGCTCTTGCTCTTGCCCTAGCTCTGAAACCGTGTTGGAATTCCAGTGATAATTGAATTCTTTAATATGATAATTACTTGTGAGCATTATTATTAGTTCTTTCTTAGTTAGTTAATCTTCTCCATCGAGTAATTACCAAGCATTAAGATCATAGTGCACAAGACACAAAGAACACGAGATTAGGCCAGAGGCCAGGGCACAACACCACCAAGGCGGAAACACATCAATCCTTTCCTTATAGAGTCAAGAGAAATCCAAGTCAAATCAATGTCCCCAAATGCCAAGCCAACCCTCCATCTGGACATCATGAAAACTGCCACATCTATCTTCAATCATAACTATTGTCCATAGGTCTGTCCACAGGAGGCCCAAAAATCATCACAGAGCAGTACCATATAGGGTCCAAATTTCAAAATCATCACAGAGCTGCATCTCAGAGGATCCAAAAATTACAGGATGACACCACAGAGGGTCTGAAAATTACATAGCTGCACTGCAGGGGGTCCGAAAATCACAAAGCTCTTGCCACAGGAAAGCACGAATCATCAACAGAAGAATGTCTTTTAATAGCTCGTTCTGCTCCATAGTTATATGCCTCAGATTACTTCATACAGATCCAAATTCTTTTCCTCAGGTTATCCACAAACTTCTTCCCAAATGGATGAGCATGCTGGCATATATATAGTTGTTTCCCATGACTGAAAGGGTGCCTCATAGGGCTGAGCCGACCTGTCTCCTAGGATGGCCGACTTGGCAATTTGGAGGACAAATATCACTTATAAAATTTAAATTTTCTTTTATTTTAATTGTGCAAATGGGACATAATACAATTCAAATTTTCTTTATGACAAATAAATCAAGACTGAACCTAGTTACAATTTCCAATAGAAAATACCGACCATGGCTACCATATTTCCAACAAAATTAGATCAGGGTTGATGAGAGTTTAAATTAACAAATGACAAAATAAACAAAACTAGCAGATAACTTTCTACTATTAATGCACTCTCCCTATTTTATGGTAAAAGGTCATGGGTTTTTTGCCAAGGCTGCTCCTAATAGGAGAGGGCTTTTGCCCCGCGCCAAATGTTTTATGGTGAGTAATGGGTGTAGAACTATGTTCATCAATCTATGTAGAAGGTTGTGTTGATGCTAGCACATTCTCCTCCTCCTCCTCCTCCTCTTGCTTCTTTTCCTATTGTTTGCCTCCTCAATGATAGGCACCTCAAACTCCACCCTCCACTTAGACAATGCATCAATATTGTCAAAGGAAATGGCATCCAAATTTGGTGTTCTCTCCATTTTCCTCATCCATAATTGGAGATTGTAATGGACATGCACCCAATCATTGAGACATGAGAACTCCATCCTATAAGAGTATCATACAAAATTTAATGTGTCTCGAGGGTCATAGTATAATAGAGGGTTATAAATTACAATAAATGTAATTGCTTTGTGAGTATGTAGTCTTCCGCAGTCCATAATCATAATAATTCTATTTCTGGAGGTTTTTACTGTGTGAATGGAATGAGGATTACTTTCAACATATTGGGTGGACACTCCACCCACACTTTCGGATGTGAGCACAATTGGAGTGTATTTGAAAAAATACAATCCAAAAAATACAATAGCATAGAACTTAAAACTTCAACAAAGTCATTCTATTTTTGGAGGTTTTTACTATGTGAATGGTGTTGAATAATCAAGGGCAATTATGTATAGTAGGATTCTTCTAGACTTGATAACAATTTGTGAAGCACTTTTACAATTTATCTTGTTAGCTTAATCTTCTTCTCTTTTTATTAATGCATGTGTGTTTACTTCATCACACTGCTACCAAAAACATAAGAACAAGAACACAAGATGTTGGCTCTCTGCTAGGGCAAAACCTCTCTCTCTTAGAGAGGAAAACCCTTTCGTAAATTTCTCTTATTGAAGCTTCTTATTGATCAATGCCAAACCCTAGGCCCTTGACAAGAATATCCTCCAAGCATAAGTCAAGTCCTTCCTTCTTCCTGCACTTGTTTCCCGACACTTCGTCCTCCTTCTTCCGACACTTCGTTCTTCTTTCAATTGTTAATAGTCCTTGGTATACTAGCTCTAGAAGAGACTACAACCTTTGATCCTTAGTGAAATCCTTTACCCATGAAGACACCTTCCTTCTCTTGACCAACCGAGCCTTTTTCTTGATGTGAGGTTGCTGACTTGATGTGACAGTATTGCAGCCCTAGTTTTTCGCATGTGTGAGAGGTTTCCTTGTGTATTTGATCCTTTTCTTCTTTGCTTGAGAGAGTCTTCTTCGCTTAAGTAGGAGGCCTTGTAGGCCTAAGTTTCTAGCCCAAACAATGAGAGATGAGCAACTGTGATGTGGCTGCTGTAGTGACCTCAAACAGTCCTCCTTTCATTGCACGTGTGACTGCAATTCACCCTAAAAACAGTCCTTTCAACTTCTGTTATGTCTTCTCCTCCTTTGTTGCACTAGAGGCTCCTCATCTTGCTTTTCCTTCACTCTTTTCTTGGCTTTTTTTCTCACTGATTTCAAAGATGTGATGGCTTGTCGTTGAAGGAGTGGACAACCTCTATATATAGAGTACTGCCCCTCTTTTAGGCCGACTTGAGTTTTCTTCATCGTTTTTGCTTCTTGAAGATTTCGTTGCATGGAGAGGACTTGACTTTGCTTGGAGGGATATCTTTTGACTCTTATACAAATATATACATGGTGTAACATGCCCTTAAGGGTCTTCAACATTTTTTTTTTGACTCTTTGACTTACCTATAACACTTTGACATGTGCTAGACCTACTTCAATGAGCAAGAAACTCATTGATAAATATAAAAAAAATAATATTTCTTTTCTTGAATAAAAACAAAAGTACATTTATGAAAACCAAACCTAGTTACACTTTCTTCAACTCTACCTCTTAACTAGGGAGGTATTCATAGATCATTACAAGGTGTTTGGCTATTTTTCAATCTTGAAGAATTCACATAAGAGAAACTGGATTGGAAATCCATTTGTTATAGCATCATAGTAACCAACATTGTTCATAGCAAGGCCTTGACTAATAGCTCTATCTCTCATAAGATCAGAGCACAATGTTGGTGAGACCAATGACTTATAAACACCTTAGTCATTGTCTCTCAAGGTACATACCCACCCGGGTGTTCACTGAGTATGACCTTCTAGGACTATTCTTGTCTTGGGTTCCCAACCCTCAAAGAATATCGATCCTCTTGCCTACTCTTGTCTTGGATGCCTTACACATCCTCAAAGAGTATCGGATGCCAGATGATTACCCAATCCTCCCATTCTTTCTTCCCAAGTGAAGACAAGAATGTTGTGTCTATCTCTTCCTCTTAATTGAGAAAGACATGCCCAAGTTTCCTCTAACAAGGAACTTGTCCAAGCTCCTTTGTAGTTGGGAACTTGTTAGAACTCCCTCTTAACTAGGGACTAGTCCATTCATTAGCAACTTCTCTTTCATGGGTCCTTTAGCTGCTTGATCTCCTTCTTTCCTTCAATGTCATGAAGTCTTTATTTGAACTTCTTCTTGGTACGGCACCGACCATCGATCACTTTCCTTCTTGGTTAGTCATGTCATTGCTCCCTTCGTGGAAAGTGGCCTTCTTGATATATATCAAGTCCTTTTGTCATCTGGCTACTCCTTTGTCATCTTGTCTATGCTTCAGAATACTTATCACATGGATGCTTAGTTTTACTTGCTTGTTCAGAATATTTAGTAGCCCTTCATGACTTCATCCTGATATTACTTCAACATCAAATGGTGCTTTTGCTGGATGGCTTCTTCATCATGACATCTTTGTAGAGTTGAATCAATTATCTGCACCTTACTATCTCCAAGGCCTTCATAGGTTTCAAGGGTCCTTTGATCTTTTTCTTCCTTTATTAGAGTTGTCATGCCTTGTTTCGGGAGATGTCTTTAATGGATCTTGTCAGATAGTGATTCTTTGTGACCATGGTGTTCTTCACATGCTTGATCTCTTTCTTCATTTGCTTCTTCTTGGATGGTTAATCAACCACCTTATACTCCTTATGGGAGCACTTCTTTATGTTGACCTTCATTGCATTGTAGTCAATGTTGCACGAAGCGGGAGCGAAGCGGAAGCGGAAGCGGAAGCAGGAGCGCGGAAGCGTCATTTTCCAAAAATCTAGGAAGCGAAGCGTCCGCGGAAGCGTCTGCTATATATATATATATTTTTATATTTTTTTGCATTTATACTCAAAACAAACATCCCAAATACCAAATTAATTGTAGAAGACATGAAAACATGCATATTTTTGCATAAATCAAGATAGATATGGCATCCATGATTCCATTGTAGTTACTAGTATGTACAACAATCATCTATATTCTAGCTATTACAAACATACATCAAATTTTTAAGCATATTATAAAACATAAAACATTTAAGCATATTATAAAACATAAAACATAGAGCATATTATGATTTATCTAGCAAGTGAGCAACTGTCAACATTTGTCATGTCCAAAATTCAAATAATAATGTTTACAAAATATGTCACTTGGTCACCGCCAAGCCAAAAAGGTTCAAAATTCAAATACACAAGTCTACAAGTCTAATGAGTAATCTATGACAAAAAGTAGTAGATTGTGAATATATCTACTAATCTCTCCTCCTTCCACCACGAATAGAACGTGGTGGCGGGCCACGTGGTGGCAATGAAGAAGATGGTGCCTGTGGAAGTCGTGGCACTGAAACTGATGAAGAAGAACCCCCTACTGTTGGTGTTGAACCATGGAACCTAGGAACCAAGGGACCAGATGGGGGTGGGGGTGGTGGCATATCAACACGGTCATCATCATCCTAGAATCGCTCAAAAAATTCATGCAAAAAAAAACACTAGTTAACAATAAAATTAAAAACATGAATAATTGAATTAGAGAAATGCTTTATAAGGGAAAATTGGAAAATTCATACCACAATGGACATACCTGGAAAAGAGCATCCTCTAATTGCTCTAGTCGCAACACTCCATCCTCCAAATTGGGCTCCTCTGGATTCTTGTCCCAAATCAACAAGTCTTTATTAGACTTTGCATCTTCACAGTAATGGGACAACAATCGCAAGTTGTAATGAACATAAACCAAGCTCTCTGCCCGGTCTAAACTCAACCTGTTCCTTTTAACACTGTGGATGAAAGAATAAGAGCTCCAACACCTCTCTGCAGAAGAAGTGTTTACCACCTGTGATAGCACCCGCAATGCCAAACTCTGTAGAAGTGGAGTACCCCCTCCATGCATGTTCCACCACTCAAGAGCATAAAAAGTCTCTCGATCTTTAATTGCATGCATGCTCCCAAATGGACCAGTGTTGAGCGTATAGTTGCTCACCTGTCTCCGTACCAATGCAGCCTCCTCCTCATCAGGGATTAATTTACTCAATGCAGCCATATATTTTTGGTGAACCTCTTGATCTTGGTGTGGTTTTCTCCTGCTTCCCCCCCAGGTGCTGGTGTTGAAAGCCATGATGGATGATAGTATTTAGGTGTCAAAACATATGCTAATGCATGCAATGGAATATTTAGCATTTCCCATCGGTTTTGCACCTCTACACGAATATAATTGTACAAGGTGGTATCTCTAGGCTCAACAATGTCTTTAATCTGCCCCAACATGCTATCCATTTGCTCATACACCTCCCCAATTACTGGTCGATCTGAATCTGCAAACTTGATCATGTAATAAATTGGTTTGGTGAATTGCAAAATATATTTAACCTGTGACCAAAAGTAACTGTCAAGAACAATGTCCTTGACTGCATTAGCACCATCTGTGTCAGTGTTAATTTCATCCCATGTTTCAGCACACACCAGATTAGTTAAAGCTTGTCTCACCTTCACTAGCCGCCTAAAGGTGAGGTAATAACTAGCAAATCTTGTCTTTGCAATTTTAAGCAATTGCAACTTGGAGTAAGTGCCTTAGAAGTAGTTCACCCTTGTATGCCCTGTGATGAATTTAATGAGCTGCTTCCCTTTCCTGTAAACCTCAGCAATCCACCCACAATCTTTGTGTTTCACAATATCATGCATCAAAAGGTTCAATGTGTGAACCAGGCACCCAGACCAAAAGATGTTTGGATGAGTACGCTCAATAATTTTTCCTGCTGCCTTACAATTTGCTGCATTATCTGTGATCACTTGAACCACATTATTCGGACCAACATCTTTGATTGATTTCAATAGGAGATCTGCAATGTTTTGTGCAGTTGCACTGATGGAGGAGGAGTCATGACATGCAATAAATACTGCACCACTAGAAGAAACACCAAGAACATTTATCAAATGTTGGTTTCTAATATTTGTCCACCCATCTGATACAATGGATACCCCAGAATCCACCCACTCATTTGTAAAACGTGTCAAAGCTCTTTGAACCTTAGCTTTTTCTCTTTCTAATAACACTGTTCTAGCTTTCTCATAGTTGGGGGCCTTGTATCCTTTTGGGGCTTCATTGATGGCCTTTACCATGTCATGCCAATAGGGAGAGCGAAGCACATTGAATGGTACACCGCAAGCACAAAGAAAACGGACTATCTTTCCATCCACATCATCCCTTCCAGCAACATTAAGGAAATCCCCTATTGTTCTTCTACCTCCAGAGGTTGCAGAAGTACCATGAGGAGATGAGCAACTACCAAATTTAGAGGTTGCACTTGATTCAGAATGAGTTTTTGGTTTCTTGTTTTTTTGTTGTGCAACCATCTCTATTTGGATGTATTTGCTTCTTTCTTCAGTTGAAATGTTTGGGCAAATTTGTACCCCCACAGAACCCTTTTTTTCATCACTGTCCAGCACCCCTCAAAGATGCCTCCTCAGACGGGTATATGAACCACAATATGGTTTTCCTCCATGACAACCATGAGGGCACACAAATTTGTAAGATCCACCACCCTTTCCCCCATCAAGTTTGGTCACATAGTTCCACAAGGGTGTTGATGTAGCTTTCCCATCTTGTGTTTCAGTGTCCCCTTCAAGTTCATCCCCTTCCTCTTCAAACCCTTCCTCCTCATCATACATTGGGTCACTACTATTAGGACCATCACCAATGTCCTCTTCTGTTTCTTCCCTTCTATTCTTCACCCTTGCCATCATTAAAACCAAGAGTGGAATGATACATAGAAGCCAAAAGAACACCATCTTGGAATATGGATATAGGTGGTGGACAACCTGTAAATAAAGGAGCAAGTAGAAACAATGGGAAAGAGTAGGAGAGGGAGGAGAAAAATACAATTTTTTTTTCAAAAAAACAAGGGAGTTTGGGGTTTGAACTTACCTCTTTAGCTCTTGTAGATGAAGTCCTCCAAGCTCTTGCTCCAAGCTCCTCCTCCTTCTCCTAGCTCCTCCTTCTTCACTCCTCCAAGCTCTCCTCTCTTCTCCTCTCCTTTCCTCTCTTCTCTTCTCCTCTCCTCTCTTCTCTTCTCCAACTCTCATAAACTCAAAGTGAGAAAATGAGGAATGAATGGGGGCTTTATTCTTTTCATTCCTCACCCTAAACTCACCCTAACCCACCCCCTCAATGCTAACTTAAGTTAACTTTAAAAAAAATTAAAAAAAATGATGTATTTTTCCCTTGCCCGCGCGGTTTTGGAGGAAGCGCTCCGAAGCGCTGCGTGAAGCGCACGCTTCCGGGCCCGAAGCGTGGCGCTTCGGAGGCCCGAAGCGCCATCCGAAGCGCGCTTCGGGGCCCACGCTTCCTAAAATCCAGGAAGCGCTTTAAAAAATCTGAATCGCGCTTCGGATTTTTTGGAATCGCGCTTCCTGGGGCGCTTCCGTACGGAGCGCGATTCCGGCCTAGGATCCGGGGGGGGCGCTTCCTGCAACGTTGATTGTAGTACATGCCTTTGAGCATGTCATTGGTGAAAGAGATCCTTTTATACTTGATCATGCCATAGAACTATTCCCATGACTCAATAATATATATATGATGACATGACTTAACTTTGATGCATACATACCTCATCTTGATTCTTCTTTGATCATCTTGGCTTCATTTGATTGTCCTTGGTGTGGTCTTTCTTGCTTCATCTTTTCTTGCCTGCATATCATCCTTTTCTTGAATCCCATGAATGGGACTCCCAATGAGACATCTGCTCTTGTTTATGAACCTTCTTTTGAAGATTCTATCAGAGGATCTTGAAGACCCTTACCCTGCAAATGTTTCTTCTTTTTGATGATGGAGGCCTTCTAAGATTTTTAATCATGATCAATTATTCTTTCATTGTGGATGAGGTCCTATAATAGGTATGCTCCTTCTACATGAATATCTTGAGCTATATCTACCATGCTCCTATATTCTAGAAGATATCTTTAACCATGCATTCTATTCTATTTCTACATGCTCCTATACTACTCAAAACTTTGAAAGAAGACTTTAAGTAAAGAGGTTGACTTAGTCATAGTAGAGATCTGGAGGATCTTCCTTCTTCTGCTTCTTGTCTTCTTCTTTCACTTCTTGAGTTACATGAGCTTCTTCCCTTTTTCTTTTTGTTGTTGTTGTCCTTCTTAAGTTTAGGACAATCCCTTTTGTAGTGTCCATATTCTTGGCATCCAAAGCATTGGACTTTGGACATATCTCTATTGCTTGTTCTTCATGGACCAAATTTGCCAAATTTTCCCTTTCTCTTGGCCATGGTTGCAAATGCTTGCTCCTTTGATCCCACATCATCCTTTGCTTTGAGTCTAGTTTCCTCTATCTTGCATAGAGACCATAGTTCACTTAGTGGAGTAGCTTCCTTCTTGGCATATATGCTTGATGTGAAGTTGCCCCAATCCTCAGGTAGAGCATTGAGTACTACAATTTTCATTTCTCTGTCAGACATGACTTCTCCTAGCTCTTGAAGTTGATCCCTCATCTTAGAGATCTTCATGAAGTATGGAGCTATTCCTTCCTTTGATATCTTCATCTTGTACAAATCATTTCGTAGAGATATCACTTCTCCAATTGTGCTTACTGAGAATAGCTGTATTAGCTTGTCATAGATTTCTTTTGAGGTTTCAAATTTGGAGATATAAGGAATGAGAGAGTTTTTGATGGATTCTATTAGAATCCTTTGAGTTCTTGTCTCATCCTTATTGTACTTGGCTAAGGCTTGAGTTTGTTCCTTAGCAGGGATAGTGATATTCCCTTTGATGTGGTCTAGAAGTTCATTCTCTTTGAGAAGTAAATCAGTCCTCTTCTTCCATGCAAGGAAGTTAGTGGTCCCAACCAATTTGTTG
Organism: Pinus tabuliformis; assembly: GCA_031772625.1. Taxonomy (NCBI): domain Eukaryota; kingdom Viridiplantae; phylum Streptophyta; class Pinopsida; order Pinales; family Pinaceae; genus Pinus; species Pinus tabuliformis. The sequence goes on along the minus strand of CM062818.1, from coordinate 240,629,471 downwards.
TTTTCCTTGCAAAAAGACATTGATGCATATTCAGGGGGGGACATATACTTACTTGATAGAGTTTGAGATGTAGTGGACTTGCTTTCTTCTTGAAGACTAGATGGTTTGCCTTCCTTAAATCTTGATGTTCTTCAAGTTGCTTTCTCCAAATGGACTTGCTTGATGACTTGACTTTGTAGTGCTTTTTCCTTTTGAAGGTGGTGTAGCCTGATGTAGGTCCTTCTTTGATTTGCTCTTCTTGTAGGTGCCTTTATATAAGGCTTTTCTTCTTGCTTTGTAGTCTTCCTTGATGAGTGATAGATGGTAGACCTTATTGTCCTTGATGTGATTGAGACTTCTTGGCTTGATGCTTCAACCTTGTAGATGTTCTTGAGATGTTCTTCCTTGATGAGTCACCTTATGAGTGTTCTTGAGATGCCCTTTCCTTGATGTGTCACCTTAGCATTGATACCATGTTGAATAATTAAGGGAAATTATGTATAGTAGGATTCTTCTAGACTTGATAACAATTTGTGAAGCACTTTTACAATTTATCATGTTAGCTTAATCTTCTTAATTAATGCATGTGTGTTTACTTCATCACACTGCTACCAAAAACATAAGAACAAGAACACAATATGTTTTTTTTCTCTCTGCCAGGGCAAAACCTCACTCTCATAGAGAGGAAAACCCTTTCGTAAATTTCTCTTATTGATCAATGCCAAACCCTAGACCCTTGACAAGAATATCCTCCAAGCACAAGTTAAGTCCTTCCTTGTTCCTGCACTTGTTTCCTGACACTTCGTCCTCCTTCTTTCGACACTTGTTCTTCTTTCAACTGTTGATAGTCCTTGGTATACTAGCTCTAGAAGAGACTACAACCTTTGATCCTTAGTGAGATCCTTTACCAATGAATACACCTTCCTTCTCTTGAACAACCGAGCCATTTTCTTGATGTGAGGTTGCAGACTTGATGTGACAGTATTGCAGCCCTAGTTTCTCACACATGTGAGAGGTTTCCTTGTGTATTTGATCCTTTTCTTCTTCGCTTGAGAGAGAGTCTTCTTCGCTTAAGTAGGAGGCCTTGTAGGCCTAAGTTTCTAGCCCAAACGATGAGAGATGAGCAACTGTGATGTGGCTGCTATAGTGACCGCAGACAACCCTCCTTTCCTCGCACGTGTGACTGCAATTCACCCTAAAAACAGTGCCTTCAACTTCGGTTATGTCTCCTCCTTCTTCGCTACACTAGAGGCTCCTTATCTCGCTTTTCCTTCACTCTTTTCTCGGCTCTTTTTCTCGCTGATTTTAGAGATGTGATGGCTTGTTGTTGGAGGAGTGGACAACCTCTATATATAGAGGACTGTCCCTCCTTTAGGTCGACTTGAGGCCAACTTGAGGACTGTAGGCCGACTTGAGTTTTCTTCATCGTTTTTGCTTCTTTGAAGATGTCGTTGCATGGAGAGGACTTAACTTTGCTTAGAGGGATATTTTTGACTCATATACAAATATATACATGGTGTAACATGCCCTTAAGGGTCTTCAACATTTTCTTTCGACTCTTTGACTTACCTATAACACTTTGACATGTGCTAAACTACTTTCAATGAGCAAGAAACTCATTGTTAAATATAACAAAAATAATATTTCTTTTCTTGAATAAATACGAATATCAAAAGTACATTTATGAAGATCGAACCTAGTTACACTTTCTTCAACAAATGGTACGAGGATTGTGTCCAACATTTCGGGTGGACACTCCACCCATCCCTAAATTGTGTTTTTTGGATTACATTTTTTCAAATACACTCCAATTGTGCTCACATTTAGAAGTGTTACAGGTTTGACTAAGGATTATGGTGGCAAATTTCTGTAAATTTGGTGCCCTTGCACCATTGTTTCACCACTAAACATCTACAACAAATAAGAATAAAAGAGAACTAAACTACATTTCATCACAGTGGAAAATAGAAAATAAGAAAACATAATCAAACTTTTAAATAAAACACATAATTGAGTTCTAAAATTTTGAAATTTTAAATTCTAATGCTTTTCTTGAACAACATCATCAAACCCAGATAGTCTAGTACCATCGTGATACCTCTCTATCTTTGTATTAATTGTGTTGTGAATCTCAATATCAATTACCATCCTATGAAGACAAGTCTGGAGCCTTTCCATTAACTTGCCATCAAAATCAAAGTTGCATCTGTAGGCAAATGCAGGGTTAAGGAAAGGTGCTGCTACATGAATGGCTAGATGGAGCATCCTGATCCACATATTATCAATCAAATCCCATAATATCGTATATTTACTAAACTCAAGGGTAACCTTGCCCACATAATAAGCCTTGATAGTTTCTTTTCCCCCATCCACAGTCTCATACAAATAGGCTATTGTGGGCTTATCATTACCAATCTATTTCATAAACTTTACTAAAGGTTTGCTAACGAAGCACCCTTTTTCCACTCCTTCCTGGAAGGAGTTAGTGTACACCAATCTAACATTGGCTCTCCCATCCTCTCTCTTGCTATATGTACAATCATGTCTCTCATCACAAATACTCGTTTCAACTCAAACTGACATTGAAGTAAACACTAGAGAGTAATGAAGTTGGTGGCAAAACGTGTGATTGCAAGACATTGCAACTCCTTGTTTTTGGTGTATCTCGCCATGAGGCTAAAAATAAAAGTATGGTTATATATGAATTTGATGATGCTCCTAGTTAGATCTATCACCTCCTTGATGAAGAAAATGTTCCCCATATCGTCTAGCATCAAGTCAATACAATTTGTGGCGCATGGAGTCCAAAAAAATGAGCGGTGCCTCTCCATAATCATCCTACCAATAGCCACATAATTAGCTGCATTATCTGCTATGATTTGCACCACATTATGCAAATTGGTCTCCTGGAGGAACCCATCCATCAAATCACGTATCAGTGCTGCATCTTTTACATGTGTCACTGCATCCACTAATTTGATAAACTTGGTACTTCAAGAACAATGTCCAAGAAATTTAGAAGCGTCCTACCCTCCTATTTGTTTAGCCTTCAGACATCAATGTGCATTGAAATACCTCCCATGATTGTTTCAACTCCTCTAATGTAGAGTTGATGTCCTTATTTTCTGCTTGAAGAATTAATCCCACAACTCCTCATAGGTAGCACTTTTTTACCCTGGGCTAACAACAACAATGACATCACATATTGACTGCCAAAATGGATTGTTTTTCGTGATGCTGAGAGGTAAGTCACTTGATAAAAGGCACTTCACTGTAACGCTATTTCTGCTTGAAGAATCGGTCCCCGCAACTCCTCATAGGTAGCACTTTTATACCCTAGGCCAACAACAACAATGACATCACACGTCAACGACCAAATTGGATTGTTTTTGGTGATGATGAAAGGTAAGTCACTCTATAAAAGACACTTCGCTGTAACTCTATATGCTTCTACCTTCTCTCACTTCTCTAATATTGACACGATGGAAGGTTATGATCCAACTTTGGTTCAAGGAACAAAAAAAGACGAGGAACTCTCAGTAGGTGAATATGGTAGATAGCCATGAACTTTTGACTACACATTCGGCGTTGTTTGCAGCTGCCTCTTCTTTCTTCTATCCTTTGCATGAATTGAATTATGCACGACTCTCATAACCTTTGGGCTAGCTTGAAGACAAATTCCAACATCATGCTTGGGGATATTAGCCAAATGGTATTTCAACATGCTAATCTCTCCCATCATATGCTGCCCATACAATTTGCAATTCAATTGTTGTTGGTTTGTCCCATCTTCTGGTTGCCCATACCTACCAAAATGGTTTCAAAGTCTGGCATATTTGCCATGAAAATGGACAGCTTCAAAATTCAAACTTGAGGCACGAAAAACACGAGAAAATGACATTAAATCCCCACTAGAAAAAAAAGTAACAGCCTATTGCTTTAAAGAATCAGAGCTCTAGATTATATTATTAGCAATGAGAAATGACAATAAGAGGGTGGATAAAAACTTAAATGCAAAATTGCTATCCTATTAAAAAAACCTTAGATTGTTTTATGGACATGAAAATAATGGCAAAATAACAAAAAAAGAAGCATAATGTAGCCAAACGAAGAGGCATAAATCTATGAAAATATAGCATTAACATGGTGGTACTCGAATAAATACATACAAATAGACTATTCAACACTAGTTGACAAATGAAATTGAAACCTTGCTCCACTAAAAAATGCTTGATGGTGAAGATGATGGTTGTTTATCTATCTCCACAATGAGTGATGATGACCACAAGTCCTCCGTCCTCCAACAGCTAAGAAACAAATTAAAAAAAAAGAAAACCTAAAATTGCTTAAAACCTCACTGGTTCTGCCAGCTCGACTAGGGCTGCGGGGGAGCATGCCCCCCCCCCGTCAAATCCACTCTCAAAACGCAATTTGAGTGGGAGCGCATTGGTACCACAAAATGACTTGGGATGTTTGAGAGTGATTTGGACCTTATTGGATTTCATATGGAGAAAGTAGAATTGCAGATCTCACTTAAATCCAATAGACTTCTCAGTTTTTCAGGGTTTTAGGATTGGGGGTATTGCAATGTTTCCATTGGATTTTGTTATGTACCAGGATATGGAATTCGTATTTAATCAAGAGCACCAAGCCCTCTATTTACCTTGATGTTAGTGACATTGGTTGTTGAACTCTTCTATCATGATTCATGACTCTATTAAAAATGTACCCATCACTCAAACAAAATCTTGACTTGAAATGCTACATTTTTCCTATCGTGTTAATGCTTAGAGGGTGATATTAATGACAAAGATCCCAAGATAGGCAATGATTTTGATGATATGTAGGTATTTGTTGTAGCATGATTTTTTTGGATGCTAGAGGCCATCTAGAGCCTATTTGTTGATGTATTTTCAATTCAGAGATGGATTGCACTCGATGCTATTTTGGTTATGTGCACCCTTACATGCTATATAAATGAGAACTTGTAATTTGTGGACCTGTGGTTGATGAAGATTATAACTACTAGATGAATGATGTTATATGGTTTAATCCATGTTTTTATGTTTTTTATCACTAATTCATCATTCTACATGCTTTTGTTGACATATATGTATCAAAATATATATTATATAAAATTCGCTCCCAAAATAACAGAGCTTTTGAAAATGTCGCTCCCGGCTTCCATGGAATTTTTCTGCAAACATCACAATGTTTTGTTTCATGAAAAAATGTACTATTTTCTGGCCAAAAAATTGGCTGGCTGAAAAATTCATGATTTTTTGGCACATTGCCGAAAACTTGGCGATGTTATCAACATTGATCCAGATACATCAGTGACAAACTTGTCAAGATTTCTGACTTCAACTGCTAACACTAGCTCTGTGGAATTCTTAATGTCTTTAAGAGTATTACAGACGCAGTCGGAGACATGCTTGTAATTGCAATAAATTAATGGTTCCAAAACTTATGTACATGGACAACAGATCTGGTGATCAACAACTTAGATGTCCCCGGGAAAATGGTTCCTCTATGGAAGTGCTTTCCCAAGTTATAAATCTTTTTATGCACACAGATTCTTTAGCAATTTGATTCACATCGTGAAATCAATCAGAAGTTCAAATATCATTTAGTAATACTAATTTCTCGACTTGTTAAGCTGCTGCCCTATGTCAGTCATTGATTGGTTGCTTTTAACTCTAGCCAACTTAATTAACCATTCATTCTTCGATTGTAATGGAAAATGAAATCTGCCTTGCAACCCTTTTACTGCCAAATGTCATCCTCCTTTTTCCTCCTATGTTTGGATATTAATGCTGGCTTATGTGGGTAACTGATTCATTCATCTGCCACATGCCATATGATTGTTTTCCGCATTGTCTGCTCTTTTGCCAGATTTCTGTGATCCATTTCTTCAAACGCTGCTTTAGATTTGATCTGAGTTGAATTGTCTCGACCTCCCATTCAAGCTTTGGCTTCTTGCTTAAGTTGAACATCCTTATGGCTGAACACAATTCCCTGAACATGTCATTTCTTGACCAAGATAACTATCATGTTTGCTAAGGGTTCTCGCCTTTCCAGATTTTGAAGGTCGCCCACCAAAGTATAACCTTTTTATTATTGCATACTAAGACCTATTTAGGTTTTCTTTTCAATTACAACTTGTAGTTGCAATGTAGCCACTCGGAGCGTGCATAGAAAGAGGAACATAAGAGATGAAAAGGGTAAATTTTGTGGCGTAAAACTATATTTATCATGAGCATTTTCTATTTGATGGAAATACACTCTTAGATTGGATAATCAGTACGTCCTGTGGGAAATCAACTCAAAAGGTTTTCAGCGTAGAATGCTTGTTGAGGTGTTCAAAGAGTCCAACTATTGTGTCGATTACTGGACACAGATAAATAATTGTCATAGTATAAAAGAATTTTACTCCTATATGCTTGCAATCGACTGAATTTAGCATTAAGCTGTTGTAAATCACTAATAAGTGGAGTTGAAACTTAGTTTACGAGCTATTTTGGGATGATCATAACCATATGTTGATTTGGTGGCAGGTATTGGTAGTTCAGGATGGCGAGCACCGGAACAACTTCTTGATGGTCGTCAGACACGTGCAGTAGATTTATTCAGTCTAGGATGTGTTCTTTTCTTTTGCATCACTGGAGGTAAACATCCATTTGGTGCAGAGTATGAACGGGATGGGAACATTGTGAATAGTCGATATGATCTCTTCCCGATTGAAGATATGCCTGAAGCTGCTGACCTTGTAACTCGCTTACTGGATAGTGCTGCTGATCAAAGGTGAACAATATATCTAAGGCGTTTTGTTGTTATTTTCAGTGGCTTGCCACAGACAAAGAGTTGAACAGTTACTATGAACGTGAATGATTGTTATCAAATTTCCAACTTAAGTTTTTCAGTGTATGCCATTGAATTCCTGTCGTTTCAGGCCCAGGGCAACTGAAGTTTTGCAGCATCCTTTCTTTTGGAGTTCAGAAAAGCGCCTGTCATTTCTTCGGGAAGCCAGTGATAGGGTGGAATTAGAGAATCGAGAGCAACAGTCTGACCTTTTGCAGGCGTTGGAAAGCGTTGCATCTCTAGCTATTGGTGGGACATGGGATAGTAAATTGGACAGTTGTTTTCTTGAAAACATTGGCCGTTATCGTAGATATAAATTTGACAGTGTCCGGGATTTGCTACGTGTCATTCGGAATAAATTAAACCATTACAGGGAAATCCCAAACTCTGTACAGGTTTGTTATACTGCCATTGCTTCTCTACAATAGAGACACATGCACTTTTGAAAAACTTGAAAATTTTGTAATTCTAATTGAATAATAGAGACAGATGCATTTTTGAAAAACTTGAAAATCTTGTAATTCTAATTGAATAAGGGCTAAGAAATTGTAACTTTTAAATGTCAATATCAATTGAGACTGACCAAAGGAACCATCAAACTATGCAGCACATTCTGTTAAATGTCAAAATAGGGCACTAATAGTTAAATTTCTCCATTTTTCTATGCCGTGAAGTGTTTTTCCGAGCAATAATTAAAAATTAAAATTTAGTCGTGCATTTGGGCCACGGGGTCAGTTTATCTTCTTTGATTTACTCATTTTTAAGTTGCTTCCATTCTATTCTGTGCCTGGATTTTGGTCATTGTTTTACTGAATTGATGGTTTTGCCAATAAAGTCAAAGGACTGCATTTGTTCAAAAATTCTTGTGCTTCGCTGTTTCATTTAAGTCGTATATATATGTTTCAAGGAATCATCGTCTATTATTTGAATTGGTGTTCCAGGAACTGCTTGGTACCATTCCTGAAGGGTTCGAAAACTATTTTAGGAGCAGATTTCCAAGGCTACTCATTGAAGTCTACAAAGTGTTTTCTCAACACTGCTTCGATGAAGAATGTTTTAAAAAGTACTTCAGAAATTGTACAATTTAAAAGCTGTGAAGTGTATTTCTGTCGACATTCAAGTGTCTAATTAGGCTTGTACTTGCAAAAGCGACTGCAATAGAGAGGGGATTGAGAACCATTACAGGAGAAGGTAAATAAGGCGGCTTGATGTTTACAATGTTCTCTCAATAATATAGGGAACAAGAGCCTTCTAGGGAGACCTTCTATACAACTTGAAATGCTGGAAGGTGCATTTCTTTATTCATTCAAGGATCTGGCTAGAGTTGTCCTACAGAGACATTCAGATGGCGTTTTGAAAGCTCGCAATTGGAGGGTGCACCAAACAAATAAATTCGTCATCCAATACTTGACTACTCTTCTACCGTTTAACTCATTCTAAATATATGCACGCCCTTTGTACTATTTTTCTTCTTGTGACTTGGTATTGAAAGAAGGCAGTGGGATTTGAACCGTTGTACTAAAAGACAACCGCTGCATTCTCTTGTGCTATATTGGCATTGTACTTTGATCATGTATGTACTTTAAAATACTCCTAACTTTTTACTATTTATGCTGCAGGCATTGCCACTGTAATTTATTATTATGACGCCTTTGAGTAGCGCTTGAATTTGAAAAAGGCTTCATGCTTTTATCGGTGATATAAAACAGATTAATAGTTTGGGAGGAGGCAGAGGGATAGCACTTGAATTTGAAAAGACATTATTGTTTTATCTCTGATATATAATCGGATATTCTTATAAAAACCAATTATCTTTAAACTTTATGAACCACATTTAAGGGAGAGGAGGTGGGTTTATAGAAATTTTCTCCATTAGATAAATCCAAGGAAAAATAAATTTTCTGGCTCCTCTCCAGGGAAATCAAAGGTTTATGGATAAATTACAAGACATGTATCAACACTATCATTTTGTAACAATGCTACATTGTATTATGGTTATTTAAAAATTAGAACATTGTTACAAATGGACAATATAACAGTCTTTATATCTATTATGAAAGCTTAATTATTGTTGGAATATTTTCACCCATAAGCTGTTTGGAGAGTTGCTGGTTTTTTTGTATTTGAATGACAACACCCAGTTTAATGTGTAAACTTGACTGCTTTTCTAATTGAGATTGAGATAATTTTGTTGAATTGATACTTATATAGCTAGAAGTTTTATCTTCTTCTACAAGAAATAATAGTAAGCCATAATAACATTCTACAGCAGTGATACATTCTCATCCTCAATATCTTGAAGTTTATTGGGTTCTATAGTTATAAAAGAATAAGAGCATAGTTAACACATGGATAATATAACAGCTCTTTTCTGTATTATTAGAACCTAATTATTGCTAGAATATATGCTAACCATAGACCCGCTGGGGAGTTGACTTTTTTATTTCAATGACATAACTCTAGTTTAATGTGGAACTGCGACAATATTTTTGTACTTGAGGTTGAGACTTGCAAAAGTAATTGCCTTGATACGATTTGGATGGTGATGCAAGCCAATTGATGGTGATATTCATTTTCAGCACATTGAGCAGACACTAAATGGCCATGGGCACAAAAATCATTACTCCTAGAGAGAGGAGATTGTACATAATTATGTGTGAATCCTTAGAACATAGTATTATATTTAATGCAAATGCTTCTAAGCTATTTGATAATGATCCAAGGGATTAGTTTAGTTTTCAAAATTCAAAGTGCTAAAAAATGTTTGGAACTTGTGCGATTGGATAGATTTCAACGATTTGAATCCAATGCAAATCGTTTCACTCAAAACTGATATCGGATGCTCCCGATATCGTGTTCTGATCGAATTGCCAAATAATTAAAATTTTAAAAGTTGAAGTTGTAAGTACACCCAGTGAACAGTCCGTACGATGACTTGGCATGATTGTGTTTTTGTGGGCCTATGGATGATTGCTACTTGTCTTGTTGTGATTGGCTGTGAATGATGTGTTGTTATTGGCTCATGGATTTGTTTATATGGACCAATTAGAGAGAGCCACGTGGCCTCCTAATGGCCTTGCAAAATTTTAGTATTTGGCCAAATCGACCTCCACCAGATTCGAACGCATGACCTCCCATTCGACAACAAGGCTCTCCACTGCCTCACCTACTGTGTTACTTGATATACAAAGGATCCAGGTTATATTTAAACTTTAATGTATAGCATGTTGGCAGTTGGGGTCGGGGCTAAGCCCTAGCTCTGGTCTCTGCACCCTCGGAACCAAGGGGTAGGACCAAGGGCCATGGCTTAGCCCCAACCCCAAGGTCATCGCCCAAACGATGCGACCAACCGTAACTAAGCACCAGGAGCCAATAAAGAACTGCAAGCGAAACAATGAAAAGGGGCCAACCCTAAGAGCTAGCCCCAGGTCACATGACCCTTCACAGGACCAGGAGCACAAGCGCGGAGGGGGCCAACCCTTAGGGGATAAGCCTCGGGCCACATGTACGCCCATGCGGCCATGTCGCAGTGAAAAAGAGGCACGCCTTTAGCCCATTACTCGAGAATAAAGGCCAACAACTTGGTCCTATGCGCAACCATATGACCAAAATTTTCGGAACTTGGGGTTAATGGATTGTTTAAATGTCCTACAATTTCACTCGTCGAGCGAGATTGTAGGGTAGATTTGCATGTCGGTTTTGGGTTTGGGGTGCTCAAGTGAGGTTTGGGCCGATTGGAGGATGATTAGCTATGGAATTGCGTAAAAACTTGAAACAGACATAACTTTCTCAATTTTTTGGCCAAATGAGGTGCAGAAAAAAACCTGTATGGGGGTTTTTGACAGTTCTGGATCCATTGGAGACAATAGTTCTGCTGTTTGAGCATTGTAAAGCCATGTAAACACACTTTTGAGCACTTAATGAAAGAGACAATGCATTGGAAACTGGACTATGATATGTAGCTCAGGAGAGAGGTGAACTCATTTATCATGTTTTGTGTTATGTGTTTCAGATATGGTTATTTGTCTCTGTTTGGCTGTTAAAATTGTTCAAAACTCACTTGTTGATGTGTTTAGTAACTTGATCCATTACTCAAAACACATAAATTTTACTTGCAATTTGTATATCACCTTTAGTTTTCAATTACATATTATTTTGGTATCAGAGCATCAAATTATTGTGAAGGTTTGATTTGTTTGCAAGTGTTTTTGTGATGCTTACAAGGTTGAAGCTTAAAAGAGGAGAAGGAGAACTTGTGGAGCCAAGATCTCAAATTGTTTCAAGGAGAAAAAACATACCTCAAGCTTCAATAGTCATGGCACATGAAGAAGGTTTTGAAGATAAAAAAACTTTTAGAAAAACATTCTTTGAGATGTTTGAAATGGTAAAAGTTCTTTATGAAGAAAATAATTCAAGGTTGTACGAAGAGAATTCAAAACCTCCAAAAGGAGATGGAGGAAGATGAGACAAGCCTCCAAAAAGGAATGGAGGGATTGGTGACAAACCACCACTGTCACCTCCATCATCCTCATCCTCATATTCTACTTATTCTACCCTTTCACAAACACCTCCAAATTCTCCAAAAGGAAATGGTAAAACTCATTTGTTAAAGCTTAATATTAAGTTTGAATTCCCTATGTACAATGGAGAGGTAAATGCAGAGAGATTAGATAATTGGGTTCGTTAGATTGAAGTGTATTGCAGGATACAAAGAATCAAAGATGATGTGACCAAAATTCAGCTTGCTTCTCTTAGATTGGAAGTTGCAACACTAATTTGGTGGAAATCCAAAACTCAAGAGGACATGAAGAAACATGGTAAGGTTTTATCCTCTTGGAATGATTTTGTTGTTGCAATAAGAAGACAATTTTATCCATTAGCATACATGCAAAAAGCTATTATGGATTGGAAAAACTTTAGGCAAGCTAAAGGTCAAAATGTGCAAAGTTATACTCGAGTTTAAGAAAAGAGATTTGATTTTGGATATAGATATTTCCTCTCAAGATAATTTGCTCAAATACATTGGAGATTGCATAGTTACTTGAGGCATACCATTCTTATGTTTAACCCTACAAAATTAGATGAAGGTTGTGTACATGCAACTCATCTAGAGGCAAGAGGGAAAAATGTTTCTGAAAAAACTAGTGAGAAGTCATTCAAGTATGGAGAAAAAGGAAAAGGGGAATTTAAAGGCAAAGCTAAGAAAAATGTTGTAGTCAAGAAAGGAGGAGAAAATATCACATGTAAACATTGTCCTAAAGAAGACCATGATGAAGACCACTGTTGGAAATTTCACCCTGAAATGAGACCCAATAAGTTTAATAACAAGGAGAAAGAAAAGACCGCTGCAACTACACAACATGATTTAGGTTTTGATTCCGGGGATGAAACAAAGATCACAACCATGGGTTTTAAAGGTAAGGACATTGCAATTACTAGTTCTTCAAATTGTCTCAATGATACTCAATATGAAAAACAAGAATAAAGCTTTTCCACATTAGAGTCATTTCAAAACATACCAAGATAGATACACTATTTGATAGCGGTTCACAAGCAAATCTTATCTCAGAAGACATTGTCAAGAAGTTGAATTCAGAAACCATTCCTCATCCTAAACCTTATCCTTTAGGTTGTGTATGTGAGAATGAAAAATTGCAGGTGACAAGGAAATGCATATTTAGATTTGCAATCACTGCAAGCTTTCTTGATGAGGTTGAACTTGATAAAGTCCATATCTTTATGATAGGAGAGCTATTTTTCATCGCCATGAGGAGGATTGTTAATGCTAGTCAAAATTTCACATTGCTAATATTCAAGTACAAAGATGTTGATGAATCTAAAGTCTTTCAAGGAAATGAATCGAGTTTGAAATCTGATTTCATTGAGGTTGCTAATCCCTGTATAAGATGTTTCAGGAGTCTAACAGGTTGCCTCCTAATAGAGGTAAACAAAATGAAGTGCAATTGCAGTAGGATGCATCATTGTTGAACACTGGTGTGAACAAGATGTCAGTGTTAAAGCATGCAGAGGTCAAAAAGAAAATGCGAAGGCTTGACAAAGAGAACATTGGTCCCAAAACATGTTCTTGTGGGTTTCATAATGTTTTGGCTTTAAAGAAGGATGGTGCATGGCGATGGCATTCACATTTGGTAAAGAGTCGAGGCAAGTGTAAGGCTAGACATGCTAAGCATCGTTATGGAGACATTTTTCAAAGTGAAGTGAATTTGAAATTGAATAAGTTTCCTTTGATCGAAGATTGAGGAGGGAATGTTCAGATTCCTTCAAGGGCAGTTTTATTTTATGAAAATCTTGGGAAATTGCGACAAGATGTCATATTTAATAGCAAGACAAGGACTCCAAAATCGAGGAAAGCGATGTACTTTCATGAAAATCTCAAAGCAACAAATCCAAGCAAAGCTAAATGGATTAAAATTGGAAGGGTGAGGGAATTGTACCCTCATCTAATTATTGACTGAAAATGAGCTTTTGGAGGTCCAAAAGCTTCTAATGGGGAGGAGTGATCCAAGGGATTAGTGTAGTGCTCAAAATTCCAAGTGCTAAAAAATGATCGAAACTTGTACGATTGGATAGATCTTGGTGATCTGAATCCAACGCAACTCGTTTCACTCAAAACTGATATCAGATGCTCCTAATATCATGTTCTGATCGAATTGCCAAATAAATAAAATTTTAAAAGTTGAAGTTGCAGGTACACCTAGTTAGCAGTCCGTATGCTGACTGGGCATATGACTGCGCATGACTATTTTTTTGTGGGCCTATGGATGATTGACACTTTTTTCCTTGTGATTCACTGTGAATGGTGTGTTGTTATTGGCTCGTGGGTTCGTTTATATGGACCAATTAGAGAGAGACACATGGGCCAATCAGTGGTTGCCATGTGGCCTCTTGATGGCCTTGCAAAATTTTGGTATTTGGCCAAATCGACCTCCACCGGATTCGAATGCATGACCTCCCATCCGATAGCAAGACTCTCCACCACCCCACCTACCGTTTTACTTGATATACAAAGGATCTGGGTTATATTTAAACTTGGGTTGGGGCTAAGCTCCAGCTTTGGTCCCCACACCCTTGGAACCAAGGGGTGGGACCAAGGGCCAAGGCTTAGCCTCAGCCCCAAGGTCACTGCCCAAACGACTTGACCAACCGTAACCAAGCACCAGGAGCCAATACAGAACCGCGGGCGGAAAAATGAAAAGGGGCCAACCCTAAGAGCCAACCTCGGGTCACATGACCCTTCACAGAACCAAGAGCGTGAGCGTGGAGGGGGCCAACCCCTAGGGTCTCAGCCTTGGGCCACATGTTTGCACATGTGACCATGCCATAGTGGAAAAGGGGCACACCTTTAGCCCACGACCGGAGAATAAAGGCCAACAACTTGGTCCTATGTGCAACCATACGACTGAAATTTTCGGAACTGGGGTGTAATGGGCAATTTAACTGTCCAACAATTTCGCCCATCAGGCAGGATTATAGGCTAGATTTTCATGTCGGTTCCGGGTTTTGGGCACTCAAGCCGGGTTTGGGCCGAATTGGAGGATGATTACCTATGGAATTAGGTAAAAACTTGAAACAAACATAACTTTCTCAAATGTTTTGGCCAAATGAGGTGCATAATAACTTGTATGGAGGTTTTTGACAGTTCTGGATCCATTGGAGACATCTCTGTTGTTTAAGCATTGTAAAGCCATGGAAACACACTTTGGAGCACTCAATGAAAGAGGCCCTGCATTGGAAGTTGGATCAAGATATGTAGCCCAGGAGGGGTGAACTCCTTTATCATGTTTTGTGTTTTGTGTTTTGAATATGGTTATTTGTCTCTGTTTGATTGTTAAAATTATTTAAAAATGACTCGTTAATGTGTTTAGTAACTTGATCCATTACCCAAAACACCTATACATTTTACTTGCAATTTGTATATCACCTTCAGTTTTCAATTACAGATCAGATAAATAAATTGAAATCCATTAAAAACATAATTTTCAACTTGGGCGCATATTATACTAAGGGGCTCTAGGGATCACTTCATTACATGAACTCAATGTAAACATTGTGATATATAAACTAGTATATTGATGTTTTTCCCCTTTTCTAGTAGAGGGCATGTAGTTGGATAAGGAATTAACGTAAAGACAAGATAAACTTGTTAAATTGAACTAATGAATCGCTTCATTACATTAACCCATTAAAGAAACCTTAAATTAGACAAATGAATCACTTCATTATATCAACCCAGTGTAGAAACCACTCTGAGATATTTTGGTTAGTATTTTGTAGTATAAGGCACACTTAATGCTTCTTTTCACTTAATGAGATAGTGTTTACCTTCAAAGACAAGACAAACTTGTTAAAAAGGAATAATGAATCACTTCATTACTACTATGGTATATTTTGGTTATTATTTCATAGTACAAGTCCTACTTAATTCTTTTTGTCACTTTACAGATTATGTTTACATGCTTAATTTGTTAAACACTCAAAATGCCCTAAAAGATATAGCTAATATGCCGAATTTAAAACATCATTTTAGGTAGTCATTTGTTTTACTATGGTGTTAAGTAGAAATCACTATGAATTTTTTTGGTTATTATTTTGTAATACATGACACACTTATGCTTTTTGTTACTTTATGAGATAATGCTTACATGTTTAATTAGTTAAACTCCTAAAATGCTCTAAAATATATAGTTAATATGTTGATTCTAAAAACACATGGTTGATATTCATTAGTTTTATATTATTTGATTAATATTGGGTTAGTGTTGCAAGTTTATTTTTTAATCGTGTTTTGCTTTTATATATGATTGTGTTACCAATAACTCTGTAGGAATTTACAGGGTAAGTTCTTCAGATAGAACACCAAAGGACATCGCTCACAAATAGATCACAGATCAATACACTAGTATTCTTGACGTGGTTAAAACCCTCAAAGAGGGAAATAGTCCATGGTCTGAGCCAACGCGGTCACTTCAGGAAATTTATTAATAAAATAAAGAAAATTTACATAAGTTTCTCGCATGAACGGTCACCCTACAAATGACCCTCCATGATCTTTAAATAGAGATCCTGGACTAATCGGGTGTTAAGCCATGGATCAAGTGTCAGTGATATTGATGAGAGAGTGAATCGTCAAATCACTTCATGTCTAGAACATATCGTGACCGTCGGATTGTAAGTTACAAAAGTGCATAGTAAAGAAACACACTTTACCTAACTCTACACTGGACCAAGTTATACTTAACTATTTTCTATGTGTCAGAATATCCTAACATCCCCCCTTAATAACAACTTGGGATAAGATTGAAGGATGTACAAATATGACACAATAGGAGAAGGAAGGAGGAATTAGAGCCTATCCTCCCTTAGTTACAACTTCCTAAACTCCAACCATAAATCAAAGTTTAGTAAACTTCGCTTTTGTGAGAGCCTTTGTAAAGATGTTTGCAACTTGATCATTTGTTGAATAAGATTGCACTTCAAGAACATGATCATGAATGAGCTTTCTCATGAAGTGCATGTGTAGTTCAATGTTTTTGTTGCATTGATGTTGGACTGGATCTTTGCATAGTTGAATGACACTTTAATTATCACACCAAAGTGTAGTCGGATGCTGCTGCTGAAATCCAAACTCTGACATGATCCGACGAAGACACAGGGCTTCCTTACTAGCTTCTACGGTGCCACGATACTCTGCTTCTACTTAAGAAAGAGAAATGGCACTTTGTTTCTTACAAGCCCATGTAATAGGTCTAGAACCAAGAGTGAACACATACACTATAGTAGACTTCCGATCATCAGGGTCACTAGACCAATCAAAATCAATGAAACCAACCAATAGAGGAGATGCTTCTGCACTATAATGAATCCCAACCTGAATTGTACCTCGAACATAACAAATTATTCTTTTAGACGCTTTCCAATGACTTTCATGTGGGGTTTGCATAAACTGAGCAATAAAGCCAACAAAAAGGAAAGGTCAGGATGGGTATGGGTCAGATACAAAAATTTTCTTATAAGTTGACGGTATAAGGTAGCATCAACTTCAGGGGAAGTACAAGTGACTGAAAGTTTGACTCCATACTGAAAGGGAGAAGGGGTTGGCTTACAATATTCCATGTGAAAGTGGCGTAGAAGATCACATGCATACTTGGATTGGGAAAGGGAAATACCTTCCTTGGATTGCAAGACTTGAAGACCAAGAAAATAATGCAAGTGTCCTAAGTCTGTCATTTCAAACTGCTTTTTAAGGCCAAACTTCACATGGTTTATAAGGTTGGGATCACTACCAGTAAGGATAAGATCATCAACATAAAGAACAAGAATGATAAGATACTTACCCACTTTCTTGGTGTAGACAGTATTGTCAGAATGACACCTAGAAAAGCCAATATCTAAAAGAAAGCTATCCATTTTGGCATACCAAGCCTGGGGGACTTTCTTGGAACCATAAAGGGATTTCTTAAGTCGGCATACAAGGTTGGAGTCTGTTTATATAAAGCCAGGAGGTTGTTCCATATAGATTTCTTCATGCAAGTCCCCATGCAACAAGGCAGATTTAACATCCATCTGATGGACTTCCCATTTGAAAGAGGCAACAAGGGAAAGAACAAGGCGGATAGAGTTCATTTTGGCAATAGAGGAGAAGTTTTTAGTATAGTCAATGCCTTCAACTTGTGAAAAACTTTTAGCAACAAGACGAGCTTTATGTTTATCAACTTTTCCATTTGGTCCAAACTTGGCTCTATAAAACCATTTGCATCTAACAAGTTTTCGTCCCTTTGGAAGAGGAACAAGATCCCATATATCATTTGCCAATAGTGAACGATATTCTTTATTCATAGCTGCGTCACAATCTGGATCACCTGAAGCTTCTGCAAAGGTGTCAGGATCATAATTCGCTAAAGCTTGAGCCAGTAAAGAAGAATATCTATCAAACTAAGAACATGTATGTCGTTGATCTGTAGGATCACCGCAAGAGCATCCGCTGCATCCCGAGTAGAACGGACCCATTTTGGAGCTGAGGCGCTGAAGGAGGATCCTGAGAAGGTGGGGGAAGATTGTCATCCTCGCTGTCATCATCTGAAGAAGAAATATTTTCAAAAGTAGAAGGGATAGAGAGAGGTGGAACATCCGCCGAACTAGGCTCATAAGCCGATATATTTTCAACAAACTTTACATCTCTTCTAATGATAACATTTTTGGACTTAAGTGGAATAAGTCTATATCCTTTGACATCTTCAGAATATCTAACAAAAATACATTTTTAACTCTTAGGTTCTAAGGCTTTATGTTTCTTATTGGGAATATGGGTCCACACTTCACTTAAAAAAAATGAAAGCGACTTACATATGGTTTAATTGAGCTCCATGCTTCTTCTAGAGTGATATTCTTTAAAACTTTAGTATGAGTGCGATTTACTATGTAATTTGCATAGTTAATTGCTTCTGCTAAAAAATAAAGACTAAGTCCTCTAGATTGAAGCATACAATTAGCCATTTCTTCGAAGGTGTGATTCTTCCTTTCATCTACACCATTTTGTTGTGGAGTATATGGAACAATATGTTGCATTTGAATTCTATGCTCAGTGAAAAAGTTGATGAATTTGTTGTTAACATATTCTCCGCCATTATCAGATCTTAGCTTAAGAATTTGATGTCCAAATTGCTTCTCAACAAAGGCCTTAAAGGCCAAGAACATGTTAAATACTTCACTCTTGAGTTTTAAGAAGTATACCCAAGTGCGTCTAGAGAAATCATCAATGAAAGTTAAGAAATACTTGTAGCCAGAGAATGAAACAACTGGAAGTGGACCACATAAATCACTATGCACAAGCTGTAAAAGCGCTGAGGCGTGCCAAGAGGCACATTTTTGAAAACTATCCTAATGATGTTTTCCGAGTACACATCCGGAACAAGCACCATCTCTGCAAGATACCATAGGAAGACCTGTCACCATACATAGATTTTGAAGGGAGCGAGCGATAGTTTAAGTGACCAAATTGCTCATGCCAAAGTTTGTTCACTTCATCATTATGAGAAACAAATACTGAGGGAAGATTTGATGACCCAAAGTTGTTAAACTTATACAACCTTGTAGAATCATCAGCAATGCCAGTAGTTAAAATCTGTCTAGGATCTCTTAGGTCCTTAATTACAACATCATGAGTTGAGAATTCAATGATTTTACCTTCACCTGAATGAGTTATCTGATATACAGATAGAAGGTTGCAGGATAAGGTTGGAACACATAATACATCATTAAATTGACCATTGTTTAGATGAATAGTTCCAGTCCCTACAACACTAAGAGATACATCATCACCAACATATATATTTTTGGTGTTACAATCATTTAAAGAAGAAAACATGGCTTTGTTTTTGGCCATGTGATAAGAAGCTCCAGAATCATTGAGGCACTGATGAGAATGAGAAGAAGAAGATACATTTAGTGCATAATCAGACCGAGATGCTTGACAACCACATATAAAAAGTGCAATTCCTGAAGATGAAGTTGAAGTTGAAGAGTGCTCCAAATGGATGTTATGCTTCTTCATTGTTGCTTCCAAGGCTTCCATTTTCTTAAATCATTTGGATTCTAAGTGGCCATCTCGATTACAAAAATTGCAATGTCTATTAGTCTTCTTCCCTTTTGTTTTTATTTTCCTTATCATTTTGTTGAATTGATTTTTCATTTTGAGACTGAAATTGCTTAGGGCCTTTGTTTGGTTTATGACCATTCTTTTTAGGATACTTCTTCTTAGGATTCTTTGAATTTGGTTGTTGCTGGGCGGATAAGGCTTTCTTAGAAGAGTTTCCAAGATTAAGAAGACCAAGATGTAAGAGTTTTTCTTGGGGACTTGTAGTCTTGTCCTTGAGAAATAAATGCTTCTCTAGTAGAATGGAAGGTGGAAACAAACACAGAGTAGGCTAGTCTCAAATTAGTAAGAATGGAATAGATAAGGCTACCATCTTTTTTCTTAACCTTAACACCTTCCAAAAGAAGTATAAGGGTCTTGAACTTGGACAAAAAATCTTCAATGAAAGAAAAATTATTGGGGTCCAACGTAAGCAACTCATTTTCGAGTTGATGGGCTCTAATTTCATTTTTAATTCCAAAAACTTTAGTGATCTATTTCATTGCTTCATTAGGGGTATCAAGTTTTGCGATATGGAATCTAAGGTCTGGATAAATAGACATCCCTATCAACCCACGTGCTTGATCTTGCTTATTTTCCCATTTGGTGTCATTATCTTCATCTTTAGGTTTAGTCTCTTGGCCTGAGGCTATTCTGTAAAGACCTTTACTTTTAAGTAAATCCACAATATAGGACCACCATTGGAATAGTTGGTGCTCTCAAGAATAACTTGGCATGAACTTTCCATTTTAATAGAAACTGAAGCTATAGATGTTGAAACGAAGTATTCCAATGGAAATATTTCGGAAATTAGGCCGATTAAAAAAATGCTCTGAAAACGAGTTCCGGATGATGAAGTTATGACTTTTTGAAGAAAAAATATTGAAGATGCCGACAAAGTGCGTGAATGTGCGGAAGTGAATGATAATGTTAGATTATTTTAAAAAAATCTCCCCCCTTTCCAAACTTAATCTAATTAACTCACTTTAAAAAAAGATTTTGTGTGACCCACTTTTATGAATAAGTGAAAGTCACTTTTATAATGGTACTTTATGAATTACCCATTAAATTGTAACTTAAATAAAAGATAAAGACACTTTAGAATTATAAGTGACTCACTTTTTATAATGGGTGAGAACACTTTTACATAAAGTAACTTTAAAACATAAGTTACATGTGTTTTTTGAAAAAGTAACTCAACAAAAAGAAAGACTTGAACTCATGACCTCTATTCTCATAAGGTAACTTTGGACCAAGTGAACTAGTTTAAAAGGTTATGAATTTTTGGAAAACATGAAGGGGTTTTTTTTTTTTTAGTCACTGAAGCTTTGGGGTACGTGCTTAATTGGAAAATCCCATTTTGCCTACAAAAAAAAAACCACACAACCCAACACGGACATACAAAAAAAAACCACACCTTATGGCTTGAAGTTAGCTTTTGCTGGAAACTAAATATTTTCCTCAATGTTTCTGATTTTCTGAGATCACACTAAGGTGTGACAGAAAAGAGCATACACATGAGAAAAATCCTTCCTTTCTGTTTTTGATTTTCCTAGATCACACAGAGTCATAGGGCAAAGAGCATACATAGAAATGAAAGGTATAGATATGGTAATATAAAATAGAGAGATAAAGAAACCGAAATAAACATAGAGATAAATAACTAAAACTGCAAATAAAGACTGTATACCTCTAGATCTTAAAAATGACATAGCTACGGCTACTGGGAACCTTTTTGCATGAAACGAAAGGGGTTCCTCACTGGAACAAAGGCTTCTAACACAATAGAGCAGTCCTCTCGGCCCGAAAGTGGTCAGAAATAGGAGATCTAGGAAACGACAGTCGGATGCAGTTGTATCGGCTTCTGATTTGGATCACCAACGGATGCAGCCTTCAAATAGCTCCGATACCATGTAGGAATTTACAGGGTAAGTTCCTCAGATAGAACACCAAAGGACACCACTTACAAACAGATCATAGCTCAATAAACCAGTATTCTTGACGTGGTTAAAACCCTCAAAGAGGGATACAATCCATGGCCTGAGCCAACGCGACCACTTCAAGCAATTTATTAATAAAATAAAGAAATTACATAATATTCTCTCATGAACGGTCACCTTACAAATGACCCTCCATGCTCTTTAAATAGAGATCATAGACCAATCGGGTGTTAAGCCACAAATCAAGTGTCGGTAATACCAAGGAGAGAATGAACCGTCAGATCATTTCATGTCTAGAATATATCGTGACCGTCGGATTGTAAGTTACAAAAGTACATAGTAAAGAAACACACTTTACCTAACTCTACACTAGACCAAGTTATACTTAACTATTTCCTATGTGTCAGAATATCCTAACACTGTGTTGTCAATATTAAAAATGCAAAAAGATTAAATGAAAAATAATAAAACATAAAGGAACAACACAATTTATCTTGGAAAATCGCAATTAGGGTAAAATCAGATTGTATTAGATCTGTTACACAACCAAAAGACACCTTATAATGGAGGGTACCAAGCCTATTTATAGGTTTCATTACATGCTATACCATGGGATACCAATACCATGTGGCCTAAAACCACATACTATAGAACTCTAGTCGAGTCAAGTTTACCTAACAATCTCCATTTTAAATTTGACTTTGGGAAAATCTTTGGAACCAATTTTGGAAACCTACATGCCTCCATTCACCCCCATTACTCTAGACTTTATTAGGGGTACACATGCCTAACTAGGTCTTACAACTGTATGCTTATATTTAAAAATATTAATATCTAAAGTTATTATTATTATTATTATTATTTATGTGTTATTATTGCCTTCATGACTCCATGGGATTGTGCTCAACATGTCCATTACTTCATTTACCGACACTTATAAATGCCATTGTTCTCTCACCTTGCCATGCCTTCTACCATGTGTTGCACAACCTCATGTTGCATATTTGGCTTGAAAATCCTTGAAAGGTTAAGCTATCTCCTTCAGACTTATCCCATTCTCATGTCCGTGTAACAATGTAACCTACTTAATCATAACTTGGTCCCAACCATCTAATATTTTTGGATTACTTAATACACTTCCCCTTAATCAAAGATTCAACATATTCAATAACATCAAGATAGCATACAAATACACTTGCCACCCTTGTAGCTATCTAGACATTAGAGGAAATTTCAACCTAAAAGTGGCCTCCAAAGGAAACATAATAAAATAATAGTTAAAATAATAAAATAAGAGCTATATCCCAAGGGTAGTTCAATTGGTGATCAAAGTAATGTGAAATTTGTGAACTTTGAGAGATCAAAGGTTCAAATCCCCTTGTGTGCGACCCAATTTACGGAGAGGAGGACAAGTTGTAGACTTCCAAAGATTTATTTGTAGTTATGTGTCAGGCGGACTGCTAGGTTCCTCTCGGATACAAAAAAAAATAAAAAATAAAAAAAGGTCATGAATTTTGGAGGGAAAAGAAGAAAACTACATTTTCTATTGTATTTTTGGCTTATCTCCTTATATGTTTACTCAAACTTCAAGTGTAGACATTCGTTGGATACAGAATTAAATTTCACATCCAACGAGTACCCATTATGTATACTTCTAAGAAGACCTACATTGATAAAAAACGAAGATACATTAAAAAAACGTGTTCTCAACATTTTTTTAATGTATCTTCAATTTTTATCAATGTGAGTCTTCTCAGAAGTATGCATAATGAGTACTCATTGAATGTGCAATTTAATTTCACATCCAATGTGTGTCTACACTTAAAATTTGAGTAAACCTATAAGGAGATAATACAAAAATACAATAAAAAAGATAATTTTCTTCTCTTCTTTTCCCTCCAAAATATTTACATGTATCTCTTTCTAAATTTAAATCATTTTGATTGGTTTACATATTATGTACATGAAAATTCCATGAAAACTTTTAAGCTGAAATTTCCTTTAATGTGGTTTTGTTGTGGCTTTGGCAACAACCTCCCCTCAATTCCTCACAATTTCTTGTGCTTGGAGGGAAGTGATGGGCCCCACCTTTTACCAAGCCTATTCAGTGTTTGGGATATATGATAAACCCTCTAATAGTTTGATAAAAGGGAGATAAACTTATGTGATTAGCTAGAGTTGTTTAGTCAATTAAGTAGCTCAAAGACACCCTCCTCCTAGTCGACTAAGGAAATATGAGTTCTCTGTTCAAGTTTTGAGTATTTTTCCTTCCTGTAGCATTGCACTAGGCCTCTACCATCCATTATAGTGCACCACTAATCACCAGTGCTACGTTAAAGGTCTTTCTTAGTCAAATTCTAAGGTTTTCCCACCAAATTTGGCTTCTTCTAGTCTTTCTAGTACAATGTAAGTCACTTATCTAGCACCATAACACTCCCTTGATGCTCAAGGATGTGATAAAGGGTACCCTTGACCTTGCCCTTAGCGCTATAACGCACCACAAGTCATCATCACTACACCACATAACTTTCTTTAGCCAAAATTTGAGGTTTTTTTCACCAAATTTTTTCCTCTCTGGCCTCTATAACACATCGATAACCATTAATGCCATCATTGCAAGTACAAATATAAAAAAAATTAACGTAAAGTTTATTATGATGAATATCATGCAATAATTGCGATTAACCCAAATTTTGGAGGATCATATTTGTCCTAATTTGTTAGACCTCCATCTCTTAGTTGGCCACTCAGGCTATAGAGTGTCAACCCTCCATCTATTATTCTCTTGTTGTGATGGCTTGTTGAATTTTGAGTTTGTTAGGGCCAATGCAGGAATATTCTTGTTTAAAGGGTTGGATACTAAACTGAGAGGCCAATTGTGATTTTCGCTCATGATTCTCTTTCCTGACCCAACCAATTCTATGTTTGAGTTTCCCTTCACTTTGTGGTGATTAATACATTGAATGGGCTAAGGGAGCCAAGGGGGCTCTAAACTCATGGGACAAGGGCTTGCACCTGTTAATTTTAGATAAAAATGATATGTTCTATACTTTAACACAATTTACTTCAATGTTCCTTATCAGCCTAATGACAATTTCCAATTATTTCTAATAGCAATCACATTAACTTACCATATTGATAGAAAATGTAGATAGAACATAAAAACATGTGTAGAAGACAAGAGGACACAAGATTTGGTAAATGCCTAGGAAAAACCCCATGGTCAAATCTTCATATTATTATTCAAAAATTCAGTAGAGAGAGTACATAGATCAAATTTACTTGCCCAAAACAACCCTGTCAAAATCAACAGTCAACAACAATCAACTGCAGCCCTAACCAGAAAGTCAATGTTGGTCAAATCAGCCACAAAACATCCTCTAATCATCTCAATAAAAAACAATCTAATTCGGCCTCCAAGAAGGGTCAAAGTCAACCCAAAACAATCCACCCAGCCTTAGTCAAACTTGGTCAAACTTCATTCAATGATGTGGTCAAAAAGTCCTGTGGTCAATGTGGGTCAAACTTACCAAAACACCTCGATTTTTGTGCCCAGCAACTCAGCCTAAAAAAATCAAAATTCTGCCATGAAAACTGAAGTCAAAGATGGTCAAATGTGCCCTAGTCAATGCTGGTCAACTCTGGTCTATTTCTCTGAAATTTCGGTCTGTCCTTGTCCTTAAATTTTCGTCATCTCACCACACATGTGAAGAAGAGATAAAGGCCTCCCAAGCTGTATGAACCAATCAAGAGAAGAGAGAGAAGAATGATGTGATCAGTGATGTCCAAATGAGGAGAGAGGTCACTCCTATTTATGCAATTCGTTAAGGGTGAGGAGACACATCCATTGGGCTTCTTGAGCCTACATTCCACTGAGGCCGACCTTGATAATTTGTGCATGAGAGAGAATAAATTCAAAATTCCACTTTTTCTTGTCAGAATGAGATGATGCTTATATCAAAATTGGACCTCTCAAAAAGAGGAATCCAATGCAATAATCATCTCCATCATATGAGCTGTCCCAAGGTGGAATTTGTCCCTAGTTGCTAATTTTAGCACTCCCTCTTAACTAGGGAGAATTCCACCTACCAATTCATCTGTCATCATCATACCATCCTATCATCATGTACCATCTTTGTCATCACTGCTCTGCTCTGCTGAACCATGAATTAATAATGAAGAAGAAGTGATCGAGAGAGTCACAATA
Organism: Pinus tabuliformis; assembly: GCA_031772625.1. NCBI lineage: Eukaryota > Viridiplantae > Streptophyta > Pinopsida > Pinales > Pinaceae > Pinus > Pinus tabuliformis. The sequence continues at coordinate 240,603,832 of CM062818.1, read as the reverse complement.
TCATACCACTCTCCATTAAAAAAAGTAAGTCCTTGATCCCAGATCAAGTTGGTGAACACCATCCATCCTAGCCACAGGGATCACAATAGTACACGATGCGTCCATTGGTAGTGCTATGGTCCCTAACTAATCTTCCCAACTCATTGGATAGGTGAGAGGTACTTCCCATGAGTCCCAAACTCCATGGGTAGGATGTATGTTGGGGCATCGACAGGATAAGGTGAACAACTCATCCTATGCATATGACAATTGTAGGGGAAGGTGAACCACTCACCCTACATACATGTGTTCGCAATCATAGGGGAATGTGAACCACTCACCCTACATACATGTGTCCACAATCATAGGGGAAGGTGAACCATTCACCCTATACACATGTCAACCATCATGGGGTATCACAGGGGAAGGTGAACCACTCACCCTGTATCTAGCACACCACTACACCCTGTATCTAGCACACCACTAGGGGAAGGTGAACCAATCACCCTATGGTCGTTCATAGCTCTAAGAAGTACCCCAAGCCCCCAAGATCTCCCAATGCTTAGTGTGCAACTCATACGAGACCCTCATAGGTGGGTCTTTCCATGACTCCAAGTCTCTCTTGGAAGGTTAAGAATTTGACCTTCCCCAAAGGCTTCGTGAGAATGTCTGTGACCTGCTCATCCATCCTGATGTGTTGGTGACTTATAGCTCCCCGTTGTACAATATCCTGGATAAAGTGGTACCTGACATCAATGTGCTTGGAGTGATCGTGGAACACAAGATTCTATGAAAGGCGAATCCCACTGTGGTTATCGCAGAATATCACGGTGGTATCTAGAAGGTGCTCAAACAGCTCAATGAAGAGCTTCCTCAACCAAACAACATCACAACATGCTATACTTGAAATAATGTATTTGGCCTCAGTGATGCTTAAAGCAACCAATTTATGCTTCCTACTCATCCAAGATATTGAAGCAGACCCCAAAGAGAAGTAGCACCCAGACGTGCTCTTACGATCCACCACATTTCCAGCCCAGTCAACATTTGAATATCCATGCAGTCTCAAGTTCTCGGAAGTGTATCTCAGTCCATAGTGGATTGTGCCCCAAAGATATCTCAAGACATTCTTAGTAGCAATCCAATGGATGTGATGAGGCTCGACCATAAATTGAATCAACGTGTTCATAATGAGGCATATGTCAGGATGCCAAGAGTTTACCAAGAACATTAGGCCCCCCCACAAGTTGACGATACTTGGAAGGGTTTGCTAATCCGGGTTGAGCATCACTTCCACATAGCTTCTTGAATTTGATTTCTTTTAGAGTAGATACAGACTTGCAATCCAACATCCCACATATCTCAAGTAGCTTCGCAATGTATTTTACTTGAGAAAGTAAAATCTCACCGAACTTTTTCCAAACCTCCATCCCTAGGAACTAGTGCATCAGTCCTAGGTCCTTCATCTCAAATTCGGAAGCCAACTCCCTCTTGCATTGATGAGTGAGAGGGTCATCACCTTTAATAAAGAGAGCATCCACATGAAGGACCAGAATGAGAGGTTTGTCCTTTTCAACCTTGAAGTATAGGTGCGGGTCATCATCGCTCCTAATAAATCCCATCTTCATAAGATAACTATCAATCCTCTCATACCAAGCCCTAGGGGCTTGCCTCAATCCATAGAGGGATTTCTTCAACCTGCATACATGTGTCTTATGATCTTGAACTTTGAACCCTTTGGGTTGTTCTACATAGAATTACTCCTTAAGCGAGCCATGCAAGAAGGCAATTTTGAAATCCATGTGGTGTAGGCTCCATCCTTGTGAGGCATCAAGGGCTATGATCGAAAAAATGGTGGTATATCGGGCAGCTGGTGCAAATATCTCATCGTAGTCTACTCCTTCCTTTTGAGAGAAGCCTCGAGCAACAAATCTAGCCTTTAATTTTTCAACACTTCCATTAGCTCCATGTTTGACCTTATAGAGCCATTTTGAAGTGACCACTGACTTGTCCTTGGGTCTAGGAACCACATACAAAACATCGTTCTTCATGATCGACTCATATTCCTCGTTCATCACATCCTTCCAAACTTGGTGTTTCACGACTTCTTCGAATGTACACGGTTGAGATTGTACAATGGTACTCATGGAAGTGAAGTACCCTTGGTACTTGTTACACTTCTTGCTTTCATGAAATGTTCCCCTCGGTGAAATATGTCTCTCGACATCTTCAAGGGTATCTTTGAGCCACAAAGGTTTTTTTCTTGAAGTAGATGGCTCACTAGGAGGTGGATCAATGGGATCCATCAAACCTTCAACATCAGGCATCAGGTCATTAGTTGGAGGTTCATCCTGCTTTCCTGCATCATCATCATTGTCCTTCCTAGGGATAGGAAGATCTCATACTTTCCTAAGGGCACAATATTCATCGAAAGTAACATCATGAATTATTTCCACTTCTCTTTGACGAGGCACATAGATTCTATATGCCTTCGAAGTTTCACTGTATCCTACAAACGTTCCTTTCTTCACATATACATCTAGCTTATTTCTTTTATCTTTCGGAACATGGAAATATACGGGACAACCAAAAATTCTAAAATGAGAAAAATAAGGTTTCTTACTGGTGAAAACTTCTTCGGGAGTCTTGAAATTCAATGCTTGATGCGGGTATCTATTTTGAACATACACAACTATGTTGGCAACTTCTCCCCATAAGAACTTCGGTAGACTTTGGTCATGGAGCATGGAATAAGTGGCTTCTATGATAGTTCGATTCCTCCTTTTGTCAACACCATTTTGTTGAGGAGTATATGTAGTGGTGGTCTCCATCTTAATGCCAACTTCTCTATAATAATCATTGAATTCATTTGACTCATATTCAGTCCCATTATCAATCCTCAATATTTTGATCTTCTTCCTTGTTTGATTCTCGACCAAGGCTTTGAAAGAGAGGAACCATATGAACACTTCATCATTATTCTTTAAGAAATAGATCCTTTTTTTGTGAGAGAAGTCATCCACAAAAATTGCATAGTACAAATTTCCACCCAAAGATGTCACGGGAAGCATACTTGATAGATCATAATGGACCAATTGAAGAATATCGGTAGTTTGACTTTGACTTGAGGGGAATGGCCCTCTTGTATGTTTTCCAGCTACACAACCCTGACAAACAACTTCATGATATAAGTTGAATTCAGGCATACCTGTGACCATCTTCTTTACATCAGGTAAGGCTTTGTAATGAAGGCGAGAAAATCTTCAATGCCATAATTCAGATTGAAGAGAAGTATCGCAAGTCATTTCTCCCAACAGACTTCCTCAAACCTAATAGAGACCTTCAACCCTAAATCCAAGAGTGAATGCATCTCCTGGGTTCCTTTTCCAAACATGAACCTTCCCATCAATGAATGTCACCTTGAAATCTTTATCTTGCGTTGTAGAAATAGAGACTAGGTTTTTTTTCAGATCAGGTACATACAACACTTCTTGTAAATGAAGGGTTTGACCTTGATTTAAGTGAAGAGTAAAAATCCCAATTCCTTTCACGGGATAAGTGGAATTATCCCCAAGTATAGTATTCATATTCATCTTATTTTCAATCAAGTTTGAGAGAGCCTCTTTGTACCCAGTGAAGTTCCTTTAGGCACCATTATCAATCAACCAGTGATCCAATGTATCCAGAGGAGAGGTAGTGGTGAGGGAAAAAATAAGATATAATTATTTTTTCTTTTCTCCAACATTAACTTCTTCATACCTGGATTTTCTCGACTTCTTGGGAGGACAACCATTTCCATTTCGAGCAGCGGGAGCATTCTTCTTTACTTTGTTGTTGAAACTGTTGTTCCTTTGATTTCCATTTCCCTTGTAGTTGTTGTTATGGTTGTCATCATCTCTTGGAGTATCCTTCTTGTGAGGACACTCTCTAGAAAAATGTCCAAACCTATTGCAATTGAAGCATCTTCCTTTTCTTCCTTCTTTGAATCCCAACTTGAACCCTTGACAATATCTTCTTGGACCAAAATTGTTCTTCCTCTTAGCATGAGCGGAGGAGGCGGTAGGATTGTTTCCATTTGAGGGCTTGTCTCTTTCCATCATCCTTATATCTTCTTGAGTGCATCTAGCCAATAATTCATCAAATCCTGGAATCATGTCATTGTTGAGAATGGTAGTGTTAAACACATCTCATTCTCTTGTAAGGCCTCTAAGTGAAATAAGAGTGAGCTCCCTATCACCAATGACTGCTCCAATAGATAGGAGTTCATTCTTGATTTCGGTAATCCTCATGAAGTAGGATTGAACGGATTCTCCTATATCCATCTTGATGTCTTTCAACTTGTTCTTGAGAAAGAGAACTTGATTTGCATTATTTACTTTGAACATCCCAACCATCTTGTCATACATCTCCTTATATGTTTCCAAATCATAAAAATATGCATCCAAAGGTTTGTGAATAGAATCAAAAATAATTTTCTTAGCTTTAACCTCACCTTTCTTGTACTTTCATTGTGCAGCTATGGATGAATTTGAAGGAGGCTCCATTATTCTTCCTTTGACATAGTCCATGGCATCATTTTCCTCCAAAGTCAAATCTAGAGACATCTTCTATGCATGATAGTTGGATTTTTCCTTAAGTTTGTCCTCATATTTGAAGTAAGATGTAGTCGTCATTGGGACTAGTTCCAAGTTCTTGTCCAATAACTTCCCTTAGTGATTTCTTTTCCTCACTCTTGCTTGGGCTTTGTCTTCACCTCACTCTGATACCATGTTAATTTTAGATAACAATGGTATGTTCTATGCTTTAACACAATTTAATTCAAAGTTCCTGATCATCCCAATGACAATTTCCAATTATTTCTAGTAGCAATCACATTAAATTAAACACATTGATAGTAAATGAAAATATAACATAAAAACATGTGCAGAAGACAAACCAAGACAAGAGGACACAAGATTTGGAAGATGCCAGGGAAAAACCCCAATGTGGGGAAAACCCTTTGATAAAATATTCTTATTATTATTCAAAAATTCAGCAAAGAGAGTACTTAGATCAAATTTACTTGCCCAAAACAACCCCTGCCAAAATTAGTAGTCAACAACAGTCAACTACAGGCCTAACCAAAAAGTCAACGCTGGTCAAATCATCCACAAAACATCCTCCAATCAACTCGGTCAATAGCTGTCTAATTCGGCCTCCAAGAAGAGCCAAAGTCAACCAAAAAAATCCACCCATCCTCATTCAAAATCGGTCAAAATTCATTCAACAATGTGGTCAAACAATCTCGCGGTCAACGAAGGTCAAACTGCCCAAAACACCTCGATTTCTGTGCCCAACAACTTGGCCTAGGAAAATCAAAATTATGCCTTGAAAGTGGAAGTCAAAGATGGTCAAATGAGCCCTGGTCAATGCTGGTCAACATTGGTCTGTTTCTCTGAAATTTCGGCCCGTGCTTGTCTTGAATTCTTCAGCCTCCTACCACACATGCGAAGAAGAGAGAGAGGCTACCCAAGTTGTATGAACCAATCAAGAGAAGAGAGAGAAGAATGATGTGATGACTGATATCCAAATGAGGAGAGAGGTCACTCCTATTTATACAATTCGTTGAGGGTGAGGAGACACATCCATTGGGCTTCTTGAGCCTACATTTGACTAAGGCCGACCTTGACAATTTGTGCATGAGAGAGAATAAATTCAAAATTCCACTTTTTCTTGTCAGAATGAGATGATCTTTATATCAAAATTGGACCTCTCGAAAAGAGGAATCCAATGAAATAATCATCTCCATCATATGCGTTGTCCCAAGGTGGAATTTGGCCCTAGTTTCCAATTTTAACACACCCCAATGATATACAAACTAGCATAGATAGGCAACACCTAAGTTAACTTCTTGGACATGTACAATGATTTTCTATGAGAAATTAACACATGTTGCTACCCAACAAGTATAATAAAAAATATTTGTGAGGATTTTGTTAAAATTAACATTGTGATTTTTTTCTAAATTGTAGATAAGGTTTCAATCTTCACACATTGCCATGCAAATTGAAATTTAACGAAATACGGCACAACCATATCTTTTAGCTCATGCCAAATAATTTAATAATGGGCTCTAGCATCAAAGATCTATATGATGGTTTTGATCACTATCTTAAAATGCCTCAAAGTTAAAAATCAATGCCTCTCAATCGACACATTTTTATTTTGGGGTGTTTATTAAAGGTCAGATTGAACCAAAATTTGTGTCCCTTCCATCTTAGGAAAGGTTTGATAGGTTCCTAAGATCCACAAATCCCTTGATTTTAACTTAGGTTATGGTAAGGATAAGATCTTGAAAAGTTGGGTTTGATAATGATTTCTTTTCATATGCAGAAACCTAGGGGATTATTCCTTAGCATTACCATCCAAGCCTCATCACTCCAAGGATCATATAATTGATTAAGTGCACATACCCTATTCTTATGCATGAGAGTTGGAAATTCCCATATTTCTCTAGTCTATTGTTGTTTTCTATGCCCATGGTGAAACTTAATACATATAAAATATATAAGATCACCCTTTCATTGGATCCTATGAGTCCCCAATGTTGAGAAATGTAACTTGTTTAGTCTTCATAATTGTTGTACTCATTTCAATATGTATCCTATGTAAAAAACAAGAAAATAAAATAAGTTATTATTATTAAATCATGTGTTTCATGCTCATTATTTATGGTATTCTAGGTAAAAGTATGTTATTCATGCTTCTAGGGTTTGTTAGGTCTTAGGATTTACTATCTTGAGTCAAAGGAGTCAACATCATGTTTATAAGACCTTTCCGAGAAAAATATATTTGTAAAAAGAATTATTTTTTGAGTTTAGAAAGTCTTGGAAGCTCTAAAGTACAAGTGAGCATAAAGGAGGAAATTCGACCACTTGAGAAGGCTATATAAAGAAGTAGTTTGACCTCATTTGGGACGCACTCACTCACAAGTTCAATCTATCAAGAAAGAGTTTGATCTGAAGCTGGGAAGCAAGAAGAAGACAAGCAAAGGTTTAGGAGAAGGAAGAAGGATGAAATATCTTGTTTCTGGGCTCAATATCTCTCTCACATGTGCAAATATCTAGGGTTTTTTGTGCCACAAAAGGAGGCAAAAATTGAATGTCTAATTTGCATTAGGACAAAGTGTAGAATCTTGTCGCTGGAAGGGAGAAAACCCTATATTGAACTCGTTGACCTTGGAAGAACTATCTTGCTCTAGGAAGGTCTAAGAAGGAGGCCGGATTAGGGTTTCCAAAGAAGTTGCAAAGCCAAAATTGTAAGGTTGAAGTAGCTGGACGAGTTGTAGTATTGAAGCTTGGCAGGTCGAAGCTGCAGTATTGAAGCTGGTTGGTGTAGAACCAATAAAGGACTTGAGGAAGGGATGACTTGGTACTAGGAGAAGGACTTAGTCTAGGGTTTGGGTCTTTGTATCTCATTTGAAGTAGATTCTAAGAAAAGAAGAGTTTATAGGTTTTCTCCTTGGAGGGGTTTTTCCTTGGCTGAGAGCCTAATATTTATGTCCTCTATTGTTGCTATTACTATTCTTGATGAAAAATATCTAACTAAAGAACACAAAGAATATAAATAATATTCACAAGAAAATATAAAGGTTAAGGAATATAAGATTAATAACTGCCATTATCTATTTTCCAACACTCAAGGTATGCCTTAGAAACACTCACCAAGTCACTTGTACCTCTAAGGCACATTTGGTCCATTTAGTACACAAAATCTATCTCTATATATGAGTGTCAAATTATGGTACCACATTAGTGTCTTGGAGTTTATGGTACCCCTGATAGAGCATAATACATATATAACATATAAGATGACCCTTTCATTAGGTCTTACGAGTCCTCATGAGTTAGTTGAGCCATATAAATAAATGCAATGGGTTTTTAAAGTAATTTTATGTGGTTAGTCATGTTTTTATAGTCCATTATACTATTTTAATGTGTGGGTGCATTGACCATGAACTTTAGGCCCTAAAAATCAAATGATATACACATTTAAATTACTACAACCTATAATTTGTGATAGTTCTCTAGCATTGGACTTGAACCATAAATAGTATACATTTTGTAGTTGTAGAAAGTCACTATACTCCTTTAAGGTGACATTTCAAGAATCACCATACAACATTGGATATGGCTCTAATACTATTTTTTGTGGCCTTAACCCCACTTGATGCAATTGTGATACTTCTCGTACTCCAAATTGCACAAAAACCAAGAGTACAACAAATTATTCCATAAATAATAAAACATATTGGAATATTGATAAATTAGTTGCAATGTCAAAAAATACATAAATAACATTAATCATACATAAGATATAAAATTTAAGTGGAATCACACTACTCAAAGTGTCGAGTTTCACAACACCCACCATTAAAAGTAAATGAGGGTACCATACTTACCAAATGGTTATAAATTTCCTTAAACCTAAAATACCACACAATATAAGAGAAGTGATTTCTTAATGATGTATTATGTTGGGTTGTGTTATATTCTTTCCACGACTAGCCAACGTAGTTAACCGGGGGGTTAGAAGGGGTGCAGAGCCCCCCCTTCGTTGCGCTGATTGCGTAGCGGGGTGGGGGGGGGGGTCAAAGGGGGTTTTGGACCCTATGTTAGGTTGGGTGGACCTACCTATGGTTTTGTGCATGATTTTCGCACATAGTTTTTGGTGCGATGGTTTTCGGTCCATGGTTTTGGATGCGATGGTTTTCGGTCCATGGTATTGGATGCCTCGGCATGTATAAATATGTATTGTAACATTGAAAGGAACATAATGAAAAATCAAGCTGGTAGTCCTAGTTTTGGGATCCAGGGGAAAATCTCTATGTATATGTGTTTTATGTGTTATGCTCTCACATTGTTTATTTTCTGTGTTTTAGAATTTGTATGCAGGTAATTTCTGTACGGGGTTAAAACCTACATATTATAATGACATAAGAGTCATGTATTTATAGTAGAAATAATTCCTAACCCTAGAGACCATGTTAATGTACCCAAACATAACAAAATATAATAAGTGTTTAGGAACATAGATGACTACATAAAATGAACTTACTAACCCATTACTTTGTCTTATATGGATGCAATAACACTTAAGAACCCATTGGACCCAATGAAAGGTTCATATTATATGTTATACACATGTATGCTATGCTAGGGGAATAATAGAGTACAACAGATGTTCCAATTAATATTGTGAAAGCCCTAAATATATTCAAAGTTGACCCACAAAAAGTTAAAAGGATTTTTTTATTGACTATAGGAACTTAAGGAGGGAGATTTACATGAAAAATATTAAATGTAGGTGATAATGAGGGCCTTCATGCAACTTTGAACATATTTTTCTATCATCATGGGCTCAATACTTTTTTCGATCTTTTTCTTAACTCTTTAGATGACCACATCCAAAGTTCCATTCATGGAAGTTTGGACAATAGCTAAAATGATCATAATTTAAATTGCCTTAGTTGGATCAGGGATAATTTCTAATGCAAAATCAATTATGAGGTGTCATTTATACAATTTGAAACATTGCATTTTCCCATTATTATTTGGTACTTAAGGTTGAGTAAAAAATACCCAAGTACTTCAGGGTATTTTCAATGGATCCCCATCCCTACAAAATGGTAAGAAACAAATGGTTTACAAAGTGACCATTGATAAGTTTCCCCATGTAGGTCATGTATCCAATAATTTATTTATTGGGAATTATAATCTACATGAGTTATTATATATGTAATTATTTTGGGCCAATTTAGTGTTTCTTCAAATGCCTAACCCTCTAGACCTAGTAGCTAGTCTAGAAACAACAAACAAAGTAATTCATCACTTTTCCTATAGTTAACAGATAAGAGAAAGAAGAACAAAGGTACCAACCTATAACTTTCACTCGATCCCTCTCTCCTTTGACCGATTTCACCACTCCTTTCCGTACTTAACTCGCTTGGAAAGTACCTGCACACAAGCCGAGATAGAAACCCATCAAAGCATACAATAATGACGATCTGTTAACTAAACATATCATTGAATCAAGAATACGATATACATCATATAAACACATGAATGGAAAAAGCTTAGAATTATTTATTGATAGAAGGAAAGATTACAACCCATGTAGATGCATGCTTGATTCAGTGTCATCCTTCCAGCTTCAAACCCTTCTCTCCTCATGAAGCAAAAATTCGACATCATTACAATACTCTTACTAATCTCATTCAAATTTTTTTTTCTTAGCTCAAGAAATTCCAACTTTGACCACCCTTTGAATGCTTGGTCAATTTATAGCTGAATGGAGGAAGTTAAGCCATTAATGGCCCTCATGAATGCTTTGCCAAAATCGGGAAGTGGTTCCATGGAGGAAGGGATAATGGATTAAGGTTCATTCATCCTCTTCCTCATCCAAAAGCGAGCTCAATCCATCTAGAAACTTCTAGAAGCATCCACTGGATGAGGAATCCAATGGATTCATTTCAAAAAATTCGATGAATCTCACTCATTGCAGGTGAAACAAAGGCTAGGTGTGATGCATAGCGCCTAGACAGTGTAATTCCTGCAATGCATTGTAGCTTGATAGAAGGCTCCCTGCGCTGATCTCCTTAGGGACACTTTTTGGATGAATGGTGACATGGAAACTCTTGGAAGGCAAGCATGAAGTAGGTTGACCTTATTAGGGAATGAAAAAAACTGAATTAGGGATTGATGGACCCTAATAATACAGATATGGAAGTTAGGGTTGATGTGCCCAATTGACCTATAACAGTTGCCCCCTAAAGCATGAAGTTGAAAATAAACATGTCGAGTGAGATTCTTTACCACTTGGAGAGAAGGTTTCGAAACAGAAGGAGATCTGCAGCAATTACAATACCTATATCATGATACTTTGATTTTTTATCACAAACTAGCTGAGGGAAGGAACACCCATCCTCAGCTTATAAACTTTCATTACATGTACAAAATAATCATCTACAGATATAGACCCATGAATGTAAGGCCATTGTACATTTGATATAGTACTCCTAAAAATATATCGCAGCCTGGATGGATGAAACTAGATCCGGGGTCTTCAATCTCATCCAATCTTTCACTCAAGTACAAGTCTAACCATGTGAATAGATGATCTGAGGTCGAACATGGAGAGACATCGTTTGATTACCAGCCAATGATGTGAGCCATTAATAGACGCGAGAGGAATCATCGATAATGATAATGACCCTCAAGGTACTGCAGTACATTTCGCAAGGTGTGAATAAATTATTTGATGTCGAACACCATACGAAGTCTTTTGGTCGAAGGCCAGTGATGTCAACCTATCGCCAGAAGCGAGAAACCTGCCATTGATGTATGCAAGCCTCAAGGTACTGAAGGGGTGTTTCTAAGTCAACTTCTTGGATGATGTGTTGATGTCGACAAGAAGCGACTCGTCGCAGGAGGGCCTTGATGTATCCCACATCAACGACACGAAACGAGGTAAATGATTTTGGAGATGAAACATCGACTGATGACACAAGGTTCAGGAATGGCGGGCATGAAAATGAAGGTTTACTGTATTGTAAAGGATGAAGTTTTGAACTGAATGACTTCTCTTGAACATATTGGCGACACTGAAGTGAATTGGTAGCATTGACCCAAAACAAAGTGATGGATGGTATGATAGACCAATGGTATGATAACCATCAAGCTGAATGACCCAACCCACATAGTCACGGTGATGAGGTGAAACTGTCCTGTTTAAGAGCGACCTGTTACCATAAAGTTTTCTTGGCTTTTTCCCATTTTCCCCAGTCATTTCCGACCAGTAGATCTTTATTTTTTATCAAGCTTGAGGAGGATAACATATGTTTGTTGTATAATTTCACCCTTCGGGTGAATCCATCGCTATTTGATGTTTTAACGAGTCTAGCGAAGGTGAAACTCGGTCTTGTCTAGATGGACAAGTTTGTCGCTATTTGATGTTTTTAATGAGTTTAACGACAAAGATAACTTGGTCCTTTTCACATTTAGAGAGTCTGAAAAGGGACTAAAAGGAAACTCCACAAGTTCTTTTTCGTAAATTTGTCTCTCAAGTCCGAAAAAGCATAAAACAATACAAGAGAGAACCTATTGATCATGTTTGACCAACGAGTACCTTTTTCGTAATTAATCTATCTCAGCCCAAAGAAGGGGTAAAACTATACTGAGTAGATATCGATTCTAATCCATTAACGAGCTAGAAATGACAAGTGATCAACAATCTTTTCATGTTTAGAGAGTCTGAAAAGAGCTTAAAGAGAACTCAATTTTGAGGAATGAGTGGTGTCTAAGGTAGCTACTGGTTCCAGTGATGTTGGAACTTCTCAAAACATGTTGATTTATGTGAAGAGGCTGGTTAATAAGACCACACATTGCAAATGTTCCTCAAAAAAGGATAAAACAACCAAGTGAAAGTGTATGATAAGCCAAAGAGATGGTGGTGATGGAATGAAACAACCAAGCTCATCTGATAGAAAAAGCTGATAGAATGGCAATCACAAGGGTTAAAAATGGAAATGGGTTCATTTTTAGAAAAGCTTGAACCATAGGGAACTATGCTTGGATTCAGTTTCATGTTTACACAAGCTTGAAATGAAAAACTATGCTTGGATTCAGTTTCATTTTTACACAAGCTTAAAACGAAAAACTATGCTTGAATTTGTTTACATGCCCCCAACATGATGAAAGGGAGAGTCTTCTGTAACCAGATGGAAGTCACTGCGGTGAAGCAGGACGATTATCCAACACCTATTTGGCTTTGTCCAGATAGGGACAAAGGTGAATGGGGTGATTCCCTTCACATAACCTATAGAGAAACTTAACTTTACCATTAGGTGCATGCCTCCTAACCTTCATTACATTCACCTAAGTAGACTAATCATGGATATCAAGTGGATGTAATGAAGGTTCTTTTACGAGATCAACTGAAAGAGTTGACTGGGATTTTACGAGATCTAATCAAAGACTCGACTTGGAACTTTGCTCTAGGGGGCCTTGATTTCATTTTTTAATGAGGTTGACACAAGACAAGGAACTATCCTCAAATTACTTGTTTTATTTTTTAACGAGGTTGACACAGTAAAAGAACTATCCTCATAGACCCTTGTTTCATTTTTTAACGAGGTTGACAAAATACAACGAACTATCCTCAGACCCTTGTTTCATTTTTTAACGAGGTTGACACAAGACAACGAACTATCCTCGGACCCTTGTTTCATTTTTTAACAAGGTTGACACAAGACAACGAACTATCCTTGGATTCCTTGTTTCATTTTTTAATAAGTTTGGCACAAGACAACGAACTATCATCAGAGACCTGTTTCATTTTTTAACGAGGTTGAAACAGTAACAAAACTATCCTCAAAGTCAATCATAACTCATAAGTGTTCATGAAGGAGAGATCTGGTTCCATTGCCCCCAGTACATGATGTACAACATCATTGAATTGATCGTTAGTGGATGTAGGTATGGAACAGGTTGCCACATAGTTAACCAGTGGCAGGGATGATACCATTGGTACAAAAGGACCACTTAGGGAAGATGGTTGACTAGGAGCTATATTTGGACTGGGAAATGAAAGCTGGTAAACGGTGACAATTCTGCCTTCATGCGGGAAACAAATCACTCGAAAGAGAATTGAAACAATACCTCCCATGTCATAGACATAGTCACACCCAAGAAGTAAATTGTAATCTAAAGGTTCTGGGACTACCATCACGTTCATATTAATGGTTTTTCCTCCCAAAGTAATGGGTAACCGAGGGAGGATCCCTAATGGTTGACTGGTTCCTCTATTAAAAGCCAACAGATTCTGGGTAACATGCACAAGCGGTTGCAAACCAAGAGCTTGCCAAGCAGTTGAGGAAAGGATACTCACTGATGCACCTTCATCTATAATGGTGCCAGAAACAATCATATTACAAACTTGTACTATTATTTGGAAAGGCACATAAGAAGGAAGGCGGAATCCTGCTAGTCGATTCCAATAAAAGGAAGTGACTATGCTACTTGGAGGGGGTACCGTAGAAACAAAAGAATTAACCCCTTGAGTTACGAGAGCGGGAGGATTTTCTTCCTGTCTTGATGTAACAGGAGGACTACCCCCAAGCTCATTAGAATCTAAGGAAACAAAAAGAACTTGAGTGGTATCATGTTCACTCTCTTCGGGAAAGGTACGATTTATTGAAGGCGAAATCAGGTCAACTGTTACCTTGACTTGTTGATTTGGGTCGGGTATAGACTCAGAGGATTCACTTTCAGAGAGAGTGGGTTTGACTGATGATTGATTTGAGTCATTCAATTCATCAACTAGTGAAGGATTTAGGGATAGTTTCCTGTAACCAGATGGAAGTCGTTGCGGTGAAGCAGGACGGTTATCCAACACTTTTTTGGCTTCATCTAGATAGGGACAAAGGTGAATGGGGTGATTCCTTTTACATAACTTACATGGAAACTTAACTTTTCCCTTCTTTCCATGAACTTTACTATCACTAGTTGATGGTGTGTCACCAACATGATATCTAGAAGTTGATGACACATGATGATGTGAATGAGAAGACCATTCTTCTAAGATCTGAGGAATATTAGGACAATTTCGAAGAAGATGGTCTCCTGCACAAAGTTTGCATGGATATCGAACTTTGTGAGGCTTGACGGGCGATTTCTCATCAGATGATGCATTCAAATCAATGGTTGCTTTGTTGCCCCTCTACTAAATTTGATTCTTCTTCTTCTTCTTCTTAGCCATCTGGTTATTAATACCAATACTTTCACTGGGCAAAGAGGAAGAAGGGGAGGAAGAAACAACCAAGGAAGAAGGCAAAGGTTCAACTTTAGGATCAACTGGAGGTTGATTTTGTCCAGTTGGAGGTGTACTCGATTGCAGGAAATCATCACATTTTGAACCAAGGAGGTTGAAAACAACCATACTGGTAAACCAATGGTAATTCCTGGAAGGGACAATGTAGCCATATAAGAAGCACCAATATTTCTGAAAGGAGGAAAAGGACTAGGATTCCCATCAAGAGGAATTTCTTGATTGGTGGACTCTGGATTTGTCACCATATGTTTCAACCTAAGATCAACTAAGGAGAAAGAGTGGAGGATGTTATCCATGGTCAATTAATTTTTACGACATTGGAACACAACTTTGCTTTTTCATTTTTAAAGAGTCGAGAAAAAACAAAAGACAACTCTAGTCGCTTTCGATGTTTAATGAGCCTGAAAGGACAAGTGCTCAGATGAACCTTTTCTTTTAAGGAGTCGAAAAGCAACGAAAGTGACTTCTCTGGAGATACTAGACGAGAGGGTTTACCAAACGAATCAAAAAACTGCAATATACACCTTGATGGTACATGAAAGAGAAATTACCAAGGTTTTACCATACGACAGTCAGTCTTCTCGAATGCTATGTTGGGTGCATTGTGATCGGTAAGGCCGTAGACTCAACTTCTTAGGGATAAAGGATTTCAACCTATTGGAGTCTCCCACTATATACTCTACGGTACAGGGAGCACAAGTCCATACTAGTACTTATCGAATAAGAGAGGAGGAATCACCCAACCTCAATGAAAATGACAACCACTAGGTTTTAAGACGCCAGAACACATTTCTAGCCTAGACACCTCTAAATGTTTGCGTTAAGTTCCAATGCGTTATTAGGTTAATTGATGTAAATTCTAGGTTGATCTTGCTTAATATTTGCCTTTGAGGGTTCACCACAACATGTTTTTCGAAATTCCTAAGAATGCAACTAGAATGAAAAGCACTCTTTCCATTTGTTTTCAACAATGAAATTCCTAGCTATGAGGGATAGAGCATACAAGTACTTTTGGATCAAACAACAAAGAGCACAAACTAATGCAATTCCCTAAACCATTCCTTTTTAACACACAAACTCAAACTCTAAAATGTAATTGCATGTATTTCTTTTCCTTTTTAGTTCCTCTTAATGTGAATGATGGAATAAGAAAAACTAATGCACAAACAATTCAAAATTCTTTTCACAAAAAATGTCGATTTGTGACAATTTCTATTAAAAGGGAAAGGAAGATTGTATGACACTTTCAATTTTAAAGAAATGAATATTTTCAACACTTTAAATGAAAATACAAATCAAATGCACAAGTGAATCAATCGATTATCTATGAAGGAAGACTATACGACACTTCATTATTCGAAGAAAATGACGACTTTACGACACTTTTCTATTGACAAAAATAATCGATCAAAAACTTACTTTGACTATAGACTGATAATGACAAAGAAAACATTAAAGAAACATTAATCAATCCAATCAAAGTAGGGTTGGATTAAGGAGATGAAAAGACTGTTTTTAGAGATAAGACATCATTTACATTCAACAAGAAATTCAAACTAATGAAAATTGACAAAAAATTTCAGTTCCTAGATGGGAAAACTGACCCTAAAGGGATCATCATAGGCAATAGTTAGAGACAGTGTGATGCATTGCACTGGATCTATGCAGGAAGTGCACTGCATCACACTGTGTCAGTCACAGAAGTGCGATGATCACAGTAAGACAATTTTGTGCTCAAAATTGACTCAACTTTCAGTGAATTGGATTTGAATTCGATGAATAACAGAAGGTACAATATGTCAAAGTGTTTTAAGAGAATGACGAGCTACTATAAGGGATAGGATCGTTCCCCAGTGGAGTCACCATTTTGTTTTGGGAAAATTTAGTGTTTCTTCAAACGCCTGACCCTCTAGACCTAGTAGCTAGTTTAGAAACAACAAACAAAGTAATTCATAGCTTTTCCTATAGATAACAGATAAGAGAAATAAGAAAAAAGGTACCAACCTGTAACTTTCACTTGATCCCTCTCTCCTTTGACCGATTTCGCCACTCCTTTCTGTACTTAAATCACTTGGAAGGTACCTGCACATGAGCCGAGACAAAAACCCATCAAAGCATACAATAATGATGATCTGTTAACTAAACATATAATTGAATCAAGAATACGATATAAATCATATAAACACATGAATGGAAAAATATTAGAATTATTTATTGATAGAAGGAAGGATTACAACCAATGTAGATGCATGCTCGATTCAGTGTCATCCTTCCAGCTTCAAACCGTTCTCTCCTCATGAAGCAACAATTCGACATCATTACACTACTCTTACTAATCTCATTCAAACAACATTTCCTTAGCTCAATAAATTCCAACCTTGACCAACCTTTGAATTCTTGCTCAATTATAGCTGAATGGAGGAGGTTAAGCCATTAATGGCCCTCATGAATGCTTTGCCAAAATTGGGAAGTGGTTCCATGGAGGAAGGGATAATGGATTAAGGTTCATTCATCCTCTTCCTCATCCAAAAGCGAGCTCAATCCATCTGGAAACTTCCAGAAACATCCATTGGATGAGGAATCCAATGGATTCATTTCAAAAAATTTGATGAGTCTCACTCATCGCAGGTGAAACAAAGGCTAGATGTGATGCATAGCACCTAGAAAATGTAATTCCTGTAATGCATTCCAACCTAATAGAAGGCTCCCTGCACTGATCTCCTTAGGGACACTTTTTGGATGAATGGTAACATGGAAACTCTTGGAAGGAAAGCATGAAGTAGGTTTACCTTATTAGGGAATGAAAAAAACTAAATTAGGGATTGTTGGACCCTAATAATACAGATCTTGAAGTCGGGGTTGATGTGCCCAAATTGACCTGTAACAGTAATACACTCATTATTTTATAATATTATTCTAGTTTTAGGGCTCTATAAAATCATATTTTAATATCTATAAATGACTATTTTTATATGATAAGAATCTTAATATCACTTTTATTAGTGGGTGAAGCTTGAAGTTAGAGTTTTTTCTTATTGTTGTTATAAATATGGGTTTTTTGCTCTCATTTTAACTTTAATAATTCCCCCCCACAAAGGAAAAATTTGCAGGGAAACCCAAGGGATATTTCTCCACATTTGCAGATGACATCCTTAGAAAACCCACCAACATTGAGTGCCTAACATAGATGGATTTGAATTGGACACCCATTGACACAGAACTAGCCAAATGCCCAACAATTTTCGCGAGAATTGGTTGAGCTAATCCCTTAGAATATAACAGTTTTATCACTACAAATATACTACTTTATTTGGAGAGTGTTCCTCTATTACTATTATTTGTAGGGGATTTCAACCTTGGGTGTGTCCATGTCCCCATTTTCATCACTTCTGCCTCTTCATGTCTACAACTTTAATGTTTCTTTTCTATTACATTAATATTTACATTATTAGTTCCTTTTTGGATAAAGTAACACTAAAATTTGGTGTTGAAACATTAATGTAACTTCACTCTTTTACACAACTATATCCCTGGGTTTCCAAGTAAAAATGCTAAGGGGAAAGTCATAATACATGACTAATGAAAATCTTGATAAAGTCAACGGAAGATTGCAAAATAAATAATGAAAGATATGGAAACTATAGGAAAAAGGAACATGGAATCACATCTAGATACTTTACTCCAAAACCTTAAAATACCTAAGGAGGATGAAGATGTAATCCCTTGGGGAATAGAAGGAGAAACCCCTAAAAACTTGTCAACCACACATAAAGTATAGAAACTTACCTATGGTTTATTGATGAAGATACCATAATACGAGTTTGGAGATGATGTGGAAGCACACAAATCATTGAGTGAGACCAATTTAGCCTTCAAGGTGCAACACATTTGCAACTAGGAGGTGTCAAAAGCAGGGTTGCAACATTTTAAATAGAGCATACTAGGAAAATAAATGGATTACTAAAAACTCAGGAGGGGATTTTGATGAGTTTGCATATGGATTATATTAAAACACATACTATAATTTGGATGAACACAATAATGTTCAACTCATGTACTTTTTCTAGAAGGATATGACAGTCCAAGATTACACTAAGAAGTCCTAAGTCTTGGAATCAAAGGATAAACTTACTCTAGTTCTAGTGCAAAAAATATACATCTCAAATAAAATTTAAAAATACTCAAAATAAAGAAAGAATGTTTGAATTTGATTCTTTAGATAAAACCACTATTGTAGCTTGAGCATAAGAGAGTCATGTTGAAGCTATAAATTGAAAGGTACTTCAATATAGTTATGAACATGATAGGGGGGTAAGGAAGGAGAGTATGAAATATACAACTCAAAAAATTTAGCCACCAATTTATTTAAAAACATAATTCCTTAACCTAAAACCTTTCCTGTCAATGCTATCAACCATTGTTTAGAGGGCACACTTGCAAATTCAAAATATTTTTATGGCTAGATATCTATGTCACTTAAATTATGAATTTAAACATCAAGAGGATAATATTCTTGGGAAAATTGGCAATGAATTTGCATTAGGGAAAATTTGAGGTCTAAATAGGTCTCTAAAAAAAATTATAAAATATTCATTTAAAATGAAAAATATTCAAAGGGTAAAAACGAAAACTATTCTTTTAATCATGTTTTTGACATATCTCTTATGTTTACTCAAATTTCAAGTGTAAGAACTTGGATACATAATTAAATTTCACATTCAACGAGTACACATTTTGCATACTTTTGATAGATCCACAATGAGGTAAACTAGAAATACATGAAAAAAACATGGTTCTTTTCAAGAAACAATTTTTTGGGGGTCTTTTTAGCACATTTCACTACTGCTATATTAAAAGCATACCGAGTGGATATTCATTGGATGCAATATTTAATTCCATATCCAACAAGTGTGTACACTTGAAATTTGCGTAAACCTATCAGGATAAGTCAAAAAGATGATTAAAAAAATAGTTTTATTCATTTTCGTCCAAAAATATTTACCCTTATGGTTGACATAACCATCTTGAATCCTATTGGTTCTTTTAAAGTTAATTTTGATAGTATATTTTTTCTTTTTAGGTTCATTTTGTTTAATCTAAAAATCCCCTAATGAGATACAGGGTTGTTGATCACTCATCGAGAGAAAATGTTGTGGGGAACAAAAAAGAATCTCCTCATTTGTATATATGTGCTACTTGATGAGCCTCAATATTGCAACAAGAGTGTTGCAACTCTTGAGGCTACCAACTTTAATTATCAACCCAGGGTTCATACAAACTTAAGAGGTGACAATGTTATATGCAAAGTAGTTCTACTCATGCCACCTTCAAGCAATGGACCAGACCAAGGCATACAAAGACCACTCTATCAACTACCTCAAGGAAGGATATTGCATAAAAAGAGAGTTCTATTCTAATTTCAAAAATGGAAATATTATTCTATTTTCAAAAGGAATGAAGATGCTACTTATCCAAATGTAAATGCTAACCTTAATTGCAGGAATTTAAATACTATATTACTTGCAGAAATAGAAACATTAATCGACTTGCAAAATGTAAATTCTATGCTACTTGAAGGAATATAAACATTAGTCCAACTGAAAAATTTGAAAAATTGCATTGAAAAGGAAACTAACCTATGTAATAACGGTGCTTGTAATTGAAACCTTAAAAGACACATAAATTCAAAAGCAACAAACCTAATCTGCTTTGCATTGGTAAATCAACCTTTAATCATTGTGTTCAAACAGATTTAGATTTAGTGACAAATTTCATTAGGTATTCCATGATATAATAAATAAAGTCATCATTATATTTCAAATACAAAAATTTGTCCACTATCCTTAATTGCAGAAATTGCAGAATTGTGTTGTAGTGAGGAAAAAACATGTCTTAAGTTTTCTTTGGTCCTCCTCAATCATGGTTTCAGAGCCAAGGGTTTTAATTCACGGCTAAGAGACAAAAATAAATATTTTTGGAGCAAACTTGGTCAAGTTTACATGATGCTACAGGATGCTACATGATTGCCCTAATTTTCTACAGGATGCTACATGCTTGCCCTAATTTGCTACAGGATTGGATCCATGAGCATTTTGAGGGTGGAAAAGGTGATATAAAGGTGGGAAAGGGTAGATGAAGGTATATGAAGGCTGTATGAAGTTTTTTCCAAGCTTATCACCTCTTAGAGACCCATCTTGCACAAAAACAAAGGCACACATTGTCCTTCAATGACCCAAAAATGTACTTTCAATGGCAAAGTTTTGAGGGCACTGTGAGTCGAGGAGAAAGAGGTTGATAATGGTAGGAGGAATAAAGGATGAATATGAAAACCCTTAAAGCCACTCGTAGCAGCTTCACACTAGAATAATTATCCTTTTTTGAAACTTGAAAATAATGTTAAACTAATAACCAAAGTGAAAGAAAATGAACTAAACAAGAAAATATGAGTCAAATTTTATGAAACTAAGTAAAATAAGGATGAGTTGAATTTTATTTGCATCAAAACACATTCTAACTTGTAGCATGCATCTAACATACATCCATGAAAGCTGAAAGAAGATTGTGATTTAATCCCTAAGTATGCAAAAAAGAAAATATGTAAAAGAGCATTAACCTAAGGTCTAACAATTGCAAAGGAAAGTAACCACATGTTTTTTGATTTCTAATACATATTCATCAACCAAATTTCCCACAGGAGAGGTGGTAGATAGGCCTGCACCAACAAATTTTATAAGCATATTTCTGTTAAGTAAGAAAAGAGATACTGCTAATCAAAGTAAATGCATGGATACAATACACAAAGAGAGACTAGAGCCTTTGGGTTGGGCCCTAACCGAAGGGGACTCAACCCTATGAAACAAACTTAGATGAAAGATAACAATAAATTTTTCATTGACATAAAACAAAGTTAAAATACATCATGGAAAGGAGATGAAAATGACAATCTCAGGCTCCTAGCTCTTAGTAGCTCCTCTCTTCTCCAAAATTTTGAATCCTATTGAGCCCTTATGATTTTTTATCTATAAATAAATGAATGAGGGGCAACCTCCTTGGAAAGAGGAATGCTTCCCTTTGTCGAGAAATCTAGGGCCGACTAGGTTAGGTGGTTTCTCTTACTTTGATAACCGCTTGTGATATACATTACTTAATTTTATTGACTTCTTCTTTCTATTGATTATAATTAGTGTTCTTATCACCAAGTAGCTGCCAAACCATAAAGAACAATGAGACAAGGGGACACAGGATATAGGTGATCATCCAGGGTCAAAACCTCTCCTGATGAGAGGAAAACCCACAAAAAATATTCTTTTCTTATAGAACTTCAATTGATTAATTCTAAGCCCTATGAACCTTTACCAAGACCACTCCAAGACCAAGTCAAAATTTCTTCTTAATGAACTTTCTTCTAGCTACTTTTACCTAAAAGCTTCCACCAACTTTGACCCCCAACAACTTGCCATAAACTTTCCAGCACTTCGACTTGCCCAACAAATTTATATCACTTTGACTTGCCCAACAAATTTTAAACACTTCGACTTACCCAACAACTTTCCAGCTCTTCGACTTGTCCACAAGTTTCCAACACTTTGACTTTCCCAACAACTTTCCAACACTTCGACTTTCCCTGTAACTCTCTAGCACTTTGACTTGCCCTAATTTTCCCACGTTTGAGGAGAAAATAACCTAAAAGTAACATTCAAAATTTCATCCATTTAGTCTTCCTCTTATTCACTTTCCTTCTCTTCCTTGATCGAATTTCTTGTGGTGAGTGAGTGTCCTTCAAGTGAGGTAAAAGTATCTTATATATAAGCTTCACAAGGTGTCCAATATCCTTTCATGAGGCTGACTTGCTCCTTCATGTAGGCCGACTTGTTGCTACTTGTTTGACAAGGTCTTGGAGTTCCTTTGACTCTATTTTTGACACAAATAAATTTTCTTTACAATATGTAACATGCCCAAAAGGGTCTTCCATACATGAAAATGACTCAATTGACTTGTTGATTCAATGAAAATCCCTAGAAGAATTTAATGGGTTCTTTACCTAAAATTAAATTTCCCTTGAGCATGAAACCCATGCCTCAATGATAACAATAATAAATTTATTTTTCTCTTTACATCAAATACATAAAATCATGATTACATATGTCATTATGAAGACCGAACCTAGTTACACATTTCAACACTCCCTCTTAACTAAGGAGGTATTCATAATCCATACAAGGTATTTGGACATTCTTAAATTCACGAATTCTCATAAGAAGAGTTGGATTGGTAAGCCATCTCATAAGTTACTTCCTTAGCTTAGGCTAGAGAATCTCATCATATCAACCAACATTGTCACATAGCAAGGCCTTGAATAAAAACTCTATTTTTCCACAAGGTCAGAGCACAATGCTAGTGAGACCAATGACTGATAGACATCATCATCATTGTCTCTCAAGGCACATGCCCCACATGGGTGTTCACATGGTATGCAATTTTAGGAAAATTTCTATCTTGGAATAACACATCCTCAAGGAATTTCCTCTTCAACTACTCAGTATCTTGGATGCCCTACCTCATCCTCAAAGAGTATCTAATCAGTCCCAAATGATTACCCAATCCTCCATTATTTCTTTACAATATGAAGAAAAGAATGATGTGTCTATATATCCCTCTCAACTAGGGAAGATATACTCATTCCTATAAAAGGAATATTCCCAAGCTCTCTCTTATCTATGGACTTGTCCAAGCTCCCTCTTAACTAAGGAATTTTTTCCAACAACTCTTTGCTCTTTGGTGGAGATCATGGTATCTTCAGCTGCTTGTAAATCTCTTCCTTTCTTTATAGATTTTATCAAAGTCTTCATGCCTTATCCATGGAGATGTCTTAGCCAATTATCTTCATCATCTGATGTTGATCAATTATCTTATCTTATGTGACCATAGTTTCATTTCTCACAAACTCCTCTTCTTTTCTTCACACATTTTTCCCAAGAGCTTCTATACATAGTTCCTTCATCTTTGTTAACCACCTCATATGAGTACATATTATGTTGATTTCATCTTGTAAATATGTGAACAATATGCCTTCATGCATCTTTCCAGAGGAAGATATCCTTTTTCTTCGATCATGCTCATGAATTAGGGAATTTACCTATGCTATAATCAACTATATGATGACATGAATTAATGTATACATACCTCTTTTTCACCTTTTTGTCATCTAGACTTCCTTTGACAACTTTTTTTCCTTGATTGAAAGTACTTCATCTATCTTGAAATGTTGCATTCCTTTTTCACCATACCATCATCCTTCTAAAAAATGGATCCCACACAAAGTAGAATGATTAGCAGGACACTTGCTTCTTCTAGTAGAGGTGAACCTTCTAATGAAGATTCCAACAAAGGATTTTGATTATCATCATCTTGCAAATGCTCCTTTCTAATGATCATGAAGTATGATGAATTATTTTTATCTTTTATCATGCTATATGAATTTCTTCCAACCATATATACTACTTATGCTTTCAATGAGGTTACCAAGAGCTACTTCCTTTCTTTTGATGACTGTTACAACCATGTAGTCTTCTACTTCAACTTATTCTTTCAAGCTTCTATAATGATTCCATGAGCTCTTGCTTCAATCATATGCTTCTAATATGATTCCATATCCTAATATGATGCATCCTATCATATTTACAATGCTTTCTATCTGACAATGAACCTTTAATCATGGTAGAGGTCTTTTCACCTCCTACTTGTCCTTTCTTTATACCTGAGAGACCTTAATAGTGAATATCTATCCCTTATTTCTTGGATTTACTATCATTATATTCTTCTACTTATTCAGTGATATGGGCTTAAATTATTTATTTCCTTTTCTTGTTGTCCTTCTTAAGTTTTAGACAATCTCTCTTTAAATGCCCATATTCCTAACAACCATAACATTGGATCTTTGACATGTCAATCTTCTTCTTTTTCTGAGGACCAAACTTTCCTTTTCTCTTAGCCATGGAAGTAAATTATTGAAATTGTTCACTTGGTTCTACATTGATGTTATAGGCCATTTTGTCACATCTGTTCAATAGGTCTGCAAACTAGATCAATCAACATCTGTGAACATGCTGTCATCATCCCTTTACAAATCCCTAAGTAAAAAATTTCCAAAAAGTCTGAGTTTCTAGGATTAATTTCTCAAAATTAATGTTTTTGGCCTTAAGGCACCTTGTCCCTTTAGCCACCTAAATTTAGCGCTAGTTTCTCCCTTTTGCACCAGCATTGGTCAACACTAGTTGCTCCTTTCTATAGGTGTGCTAATTCTAGAAATTTGAGAAAATTGAAAAAATATTCTGAAGCTTCCTCTTCCAGAAGCTTCCAAGGGTTGTTTTAACTATTTACCATGGATAAGAGCTTGAATCCTATTTGATCCTACCTTGTATACTTCACCTCTTATCCCTTGAGTTCATCCTCCCATCATATGTGGATATGAAGCCCATAATGGTAAATAATAAACTATCATCCTTCTCCTATAAATTTACTACCATCCATAGCATCAAGGTTGGATTTTGGAGATTGATTGTGCCCTTATGCTGTTGCCTTGAACCTAAAGGAGTCATCATATTCATGCATTAGGGTTGATATTGAGGTGTGCTTTGGGGCAAGGAAGCACAAGTCCTCTTGGGAGAATTCTACAAGATTAACTACTATTTATGGTTGTAAAATCTCTCCTATTTATATTAATACAAAGAGTATTTTGTTTTCCTATATGTGTTGTGTTATATTTGCAATAATGTATTTTAATGCCTTTCTGATTCATTGAATAGAGATGTTAGATTATGATACTTGGTCGTTGTAGGTCCTTTTCTTGTTTTAGTCATGTGTGCAGGTTCTAATTATAGCACTTGGAGCTACAATTAGAGCTTACAAGAGAGGATGAAACAGAATATTGCTCTAGATTGGAGGTAGGATTATTTCCCATTCTCTAACTTCTCTAAGGAAAATTCTATATTCTTTATCTTTTGTTGTTCTAGGCTAGTCCACTAGGTCTAGAGAATTCACCTTTGTCCGTAATCGTAAATTCTTCATAAAAAATTGACAACTCCACTGGGGATCGATTTTTTCCCTTAATGGTTTCCTTGACCTTAGAACCTTTTTCACCTCTTAAACCAATCTTTATTGATTCACTCAGACCCTGATTGACCCGAGGAAAACCCTTCTCTAAGATTGATTTGATTTTTTGTGCTGTATTTTGGATGGATCTACCTCAGTGTACCCCCTAGTCTAGAGATAGAGCGCTTCAACACACCATATCCTTCTATGTACCTGTGTTGTAGAGCATCGGTGTCTGTTTTTCACCTACGCTGATCCCTGTAAGATGCAAAAATTTTCTTTTCTTTCCTTCCTCTTTGATTTTATTTGGTCTAACTTGTTTTCCTACTATCTTTGAGTGTGTTCTTATCTATGAACATCCTTCACTTAGTTTACTTTTGGTTTTGATAGTCTTTGATAAGAATTTGTTTGATTTTTTCTTTGTTCTTGTCATTTAGGTCATTGACAAACTTTTTCTTGATCATTGATTGTTTGAAGAAATTGATATTATAGTCATCATTCTGTGTGGTTTCTCTCATTAGTTATTTAGAAAGCATCCTATTTTTCATTTCATTTCGAAATTAAGAGGATTGAAAAGAAAAATCTCATCATTTTGCATTTTTCATTACATTTAGGGTTTTGCGTGTGAAATTGGAAATTGAAACAATTGCATTAGGTAAATTTGCTTAACAAATTTTGTTTTCTACATTTTATATGATGCATTACTCTTTGTTTCTTCCCTCCCATACATATATTTTCATTGAAAAGAAAATACTTCATTTTATCATGCTAGATTGCATCTTTAGGATATTTAGGTGAAATTCATGGTGAGCCTTGAAAATTGAAACTTAATTCAAGATAAAATTTAAAATTTATTGAATCAATCTTAAGGAACATTTGAAACATTAATGCAAACATCTAGAGGTCTAGGCTAGAGATGTGTTTTGACATCTATAAACATAGGAGCTATTTTTTTTGTTCCAATGTTGCATTCTAGGGGTGATATCCTGTTCCACGCATGTAAGCATATCAAACCATTCTCCATATACCTCTAGGTATATTGTATGGTGCTGCATGCATGAAAAGTACATGGGAACAATTTCATTGTACAATTACACATTAGACTATACTAACACAAACTGTGCTTCCATGTACCTTCGGGTCTATTTTGGTAGTGCACACTAGGTTGCTATCCTCACCTTAGGTAACTGATTCGGCAACCTTGTACATTGTGATACATCGAACACAACATTCGGGGAGATTTCCTATCATACGTAAATCCTTAGTTCTCCAAGGTTGTATATTGTAGTTCATAGTTTCTTGGTAACCTTTTTTTCCAGGTTACCCTTTTTGATATTTTTTTGCTATTAATTTCTCAAATTTATTAAACCAGCATGGAAGAACAACCTCTTCAACCTTGTCATTCAAGTAGGATGCAAATATTGCCTCCTCTTCCTCCTGAGGTAACTTGTGGATGTTTTCAAAAGAAAAAAAAGATGCAGACTACCACATCTGGTACTTCGAGAGCTACTCCTTCTGGTCCTCCATCTGAAATTGATCCACCAGAATCCTCTTTTCGTGTGAGTACTAAACCCGAGATTACTTCTTCGCTATCTAGTGAGTCCAACATAGTCGAAACATAAGCACTTGAGATTTCATTACCCGAGGTTATTGAACATGAATATCTTGAATTAGAAACATCATAACATCAGGTTATACAACCCGAGTCACCTCAGTTAATTACACCTGTTACTTTAGGCACTTCCTCTTCTCTTCCTCTATCTCAGACCCAACCTCAACCTATATATCGTAGACCCGACGGTGAAAAAATTCCACCTGATCTTGTGAGTATTAAGGAGATCCCTCAAAAAGAACTTCGACCTTATTCTCCTATCTATTTCAAAGGGACTCATCTTTACCAGGCCCATCCTTTTCCTTTTCCTTATACTCCATCACAATATCCTTTATCTGGTTCATCTCCTTTCAACTCACCCTTGAATTTCCCTTAGCAATCTGCTTTGAGAAATTTAACCATGAGTTAGTCTGCTATGGTTTCTCAATCCGTATCTACTACTATGATTGAGACAACCCATCTTGCAGTGTCTTCTATGTTTGCAACATCACTAGAGACACATTTATATGGTGGCCCATCCATCACGCTTGGTTACCAGTCATTATTTGGTATATTTTCTGGTGCAACATCCAGTCCATGGACTTATCCCATGTCATCTTATTTTGGAATCCCATCTGGCACTTCTTTGATGAGCGCTACACAATATGCTCCTCATCCTCCATCTCAACCCTCAGTAGAGTAATAATATGGTCCTTATGTTAGTTGGTATGGGCACCTACAACAACCCAATCCACCTGATATTGGGAACCCTCCTCTTGAGGGGCAGTTTCCTCCGTATTCCCCTCCTCTTTCAGCAGGGTGGAAACTTCTTGTGGAAATGTTCCCATCCCCTCATCAAGTACTAAAAACTAGTGCCCAACCTCATTCGAGTCTTCCATATCCAAGAATGGCTGTCAATTCTTTGCAGCCCACATTTCCTGTACAACCTAGCTTGGTTGTGAATCAAATTAAAACCTCTAAATCTGTTCCGCATACATCTTAGTTTCCTATTTTTCAACCTGTATCTCAACCTGTTTAAGCTCCATTTCATGTAAGTCAACCTTTGTAGGCTTCACCTTTAAATCAACCTCTTCCACCGGTATCTAGGGTTCCCAAATCCCACTTACTCAGTCTCTTCAAGATGCCTTACAACCTCCACCACTTGGTTAGGCTATTCCTCAAATACAAATGGGTTAACCTATATATGGCATGGCACAAACACAACCTATCCCACCTTATCTAGGGATGTTGCAAAATACCAAAGGGCATCCATATCCAGGTATTCCTCAAATTCCTTACCAAGGTTAGTAAATGCAAACCCAACCATTTCAAACTTTGCAATGTTATTATGGAACTAAAAAACAATGTTATCCCGAAATTGGACAACTAGGTTATGCTTATCTAGGTTATCATAATCTTCCTTATCCAGGAGTGCAAATACTTGTTTCTCAAGCCATCCCATCCTACCTAAGATACCCTTCACTGGAATTTAGTCGACAGTTTCCATTTGTGGCAATCCTTGAATTTCTAGATCTGACTTGACTTACAAATGATCCTATTTGTCACTCTCCCTAGTGGTCAGTTATTTCAATGAAATTAACTAGTGATATCCCAAAGTTCAATGGAAATTCTAGAGAAGGCCCATCTACACATATTATGACGTATCATTTATGGTGTTCCTTGAACTCTTTAAATGATGACTCTGTTTGATTGCGTCTTTTCCAACGAACACTTACAGGTACAACAAAAAGGTGGTATATTGAATTTCCATAAGCTTTGTTCGACAATTTTAGTGCCTTAACAACCACATTCTTAACTCATTTTCAATTACCCATTCACTATGAAACTAACGCTGAAATTTTGACTTCCTTCAAATAATATGATTCCACTCATATTTCTGATCATATTCATGAGTGGTGATGTCATTGTTGTTTAGTCAAAACCTTCATTCCTGACCAATTATTAGATGAATCATTTATGAAGTCTCTGTTACCATCCATAATATAAGACATTTCTAAAGGAAGAGTCATAATTGAAGACCAAGTAATTATTCGTGCCCAATATCTAGATCTTATTTATACCCAATCTTGCACACTCTACGATAAAATACCAAATGCTCTGCAATCTTTGAATACTGTTCCAAAACCTCCCGATAAAGAATCATGTGCTATTTATGGAGTGATTGGTTATGTTAGCCATCAATTAATGAGTAAACTATCTGGTTTAACTCATGCTCTGGCTGCCCAAAACCTATCCTCTACCACTCCTATGACTTTTACTTTGAGATCAATGTCGTCCAATCAACAAAAGACAAATCTCAGCAAACAGGAAGTAAGAAGAAAGGGAAATGTAAAAGGAAGAAATATAATCCTCCATAGGATAAACAAAATAACCAGTATTTTGAAGAAAAATGGAAACCTTGTTATCCTTCCTTAATATATAATGACGATAATTTCACTCATGATTGTCCAAATTGAGCGGAAGTGAATCAATTTCTTAAATCTTCTACCATGCCTATTGTGTTGATACATCCCTTTACCATCAGAAGACTAAAATGGTTTCTCGGGATCCCACTTCCTCTTCTTTGGTTATGATGCTTTCCTCCACCAAGACAAAAAATGAAGTCATGGTGGCAACAAGGAATAAGGAATATGGTAATTTGAATCACTCGACTAGTCAGGCTGCTGATCAACGTGCCAGTTCTACCTCATCTGCTTCAGATTCTTCTCCAAATCTGGTTCCTATTGAATTAAAAATTAAACCTCCTAAGGTTGTTATTCATAAATCCACATTCAACCCTCGTGCGAGAGTTGCACAAAATTATAACATAGTTGAGGATCTAGCTCAAGCTCCTTCAACTATGTCGACTCTTGAGGTGTTGCAAAATTGTCCCGCCCAGAAGAAGGATTTACTTTCCGCAATTGGAGTTGTTGATCCTTCAGATTCTAACCTTGTAGTTTTTAATCATGAGACTCATACGCCCAAAATTCCAGCACAATTATCTTTCATGATTCAGGTTATTGTGCGAAGTAAGACTATCCATCAAACCATTGTGGACGAAGGATATTCCACCTACATCATGTCACTTTCTTGCTGGAAGGCCATTGACTCTCCTCAACTCAATCAGTCACTAACTACTCTAAAGGCCTTTGATGGAAGAGGCTTCAAGCCTTATGGAATTTTGAGTTCATTACAAATTGAATTAGGTGGCAAGACAATGTCAGTAGAATTTGAAGTTATTTATGGACCATTATATTATAACCTTCTACTGGGTCGTACATGGGTTTATTCTATGAATGCTATCATTTCGACTTAGCTCAGAATGATATATTTCGCTCACCAGGGGGGCATAGTGGCCATTGATCAAATCACCTTCTTTTTTGAATAATTCTCAACTTACTGGAAGCATCCCTTTTGTGGGAGAAACCCCACATGCATATCATCATGTTGGGGTGGTATTGCTTAAGGATTATTCTCTTATGGGAACCTTTTCCTTTCCCCCTCCTCTTCCTTCTCCCCTTCTTGATAACTAGAAACCAATTGCCTATGTGAACATGATATCTTATTGTATTACTCCATCTGATCATTGGATAGTACCAGATGCATATAATATTGATACCTTTGGTGACCACATGACGCTAAGCTGTCTTGAGCTCGAATATAAAGCCATCTATTTGGCCTATTCAACACACTCTTATTTTTTCTCTTCGATCAATCAGGTTGATAATTCCTTATATTATGGTATTTCATCCAACCATTTCTTCAATATATTATCTACTGATGAAAAGCAACATGGAGATCATGATGTCAGATGATGCACCTGTTGTGGCCACAACTACCACCCTATTAAAACCTGCCCTGGTAGCAATTTTGAATGGGTCCCCTAGAAGTTTTAACTTTCACCTCTCCGAATGATCTGTTTTATCCCAGGATTTTAACTCTTGGCTGAGTCAAATCTTCAATTCCTAATAGTTAAGCCCCTTTTAATAAATCTTTGCTGCATGACTTGTCTATAACCCTTTTTAGCCCTTCATTCATATCCTTCATCAGGACTTTTTCAACCCTCAAAACCTCCCATCGCATCCTTATTTCTATATCAATGCTCTGATAATAGAAATACTCTACAACATGCATAACTTGCCCTCTTCACTTATCACAATCAACACTGATACACGACCCGCCCCATGATACACTAGACCCGACAACATTATTAACCATAATACATATTTATTTCGGCTCCGGAGCCCATCGCATATCGCCAATCGGTGGAGTCCGAGGCTTGTATATGAGGCACACCGCAATCTGCCGGACCCGCCGGCCTTATTAAATCGTAACACATATCTATTTCGGGTCCGAAGCCCAATCACAAATCACAATCGATAGTCGGCAATAGTAAAGTGATATGCGATATGCGAAGGGGCGATGGGTGGACCCGCCGATAGATATAGGCCCGGGTGCATAATGTTTGAAGTTCGGCCATATGGCTGGCCGCGGGTTTTCCCGTGTTTTCCTGTGTATTTAGAAAAAATGCTGTGGTTAGGGTTTACAAAGGAAAATCCCGTAAAGTGAATGGTCTTCTTGTGAAGCATGGTTAAAGCAATCCTTGAGTAAAAATGAATATTATGGGCAATGCAAATATGTGTCACAATAGGTTCGGTGGTTTGATAATCATAGTTGCTCTGCGTTGCAAGATTAAATAGAAATTATGGCTGAATGCAAGGTTTGTTTGTAACCATGTTTGTCAGATTTCTCATAATCATAGCTAATATGAATTATTTCTGCAGGCGAGTTTGAGTGGACCCAGTAGTAGATAAAGTCTATTTATATCAAGATGACACCTTTGCACCACTGGTGTCGATATTGCAAAGACATATTCTACAGAAAGGGATATGAACTACCATAGTGCATAATGAAGGCACGCTCAATGTCAAGAGGAAGCTCAACGCTGATACATCAAGATGTTATTACCTCCAAACACACTTTCAATCATGCCAGATGTGGGATGATAAGCACGGTGTCTTCAGTTTCCTTCAGGAAATGATAGGGAGTAATGTCCGCTCAATACAGGTGTGAAGGGATGACACACAGTCATCCTCTTTTAATCAACATCTATTCACTTCCCCACGAAATGAAGCACTACAACAAATGTGCCCTCTACGTGCTGACAATTTCACCGATCGACTCTACGTCTCTATATTCTAATGTGTATGGAAAAGAGCAGGAGGAGGAAAAGTTGGGGAGGGAAGACCAAGGGTCATTTTCCTTTGGCATAAGTATTACCTCCAAAGAGGAGATGAGGACTTTTTTTTGGGCAGAACAAATTTGATTTATTGTGAATAAAGAAGATTGTTTGGGTCAAAAGGAGCCTTTCGTTTTAGATTTATTTTCCTCTTCTTTCATGTGTTTGGAATCATAGTGTTGTTGCTAGCATAAAGATAAATGTGTTTTGCTTTGTGCATATTGATAACATACAGTTCATGGTTGTTCCTAGTTATTCGAATATAATTCAATAGCATGGTTAACTCGTGAAAGGTTGTTGATTCGAAACTTTGTTAAACATCAGTTGCAAGTGTTATTTGTATGGAAAGGAATGTGTATTCCTGTATAAGTAATTGGGTTGCAATTAGAATTTAATACAGCCTTGTTCTTATGTGAACCAATAATTGATTCATTTAGACTTAGAATCCATATATAATGTTTAACCTCTTTTTGTTATGCTCTTGCAGTATAGATTAGGATAGTTAGGACTAACTTAGAGTAGTTAGCATTAGCATAGATAGGATTTAATATATATAGGTTAGCTGTTTCTCTTGTTGATTTAACTGAAGTCTTCCTTTGGGGAGCAATCTTTCAACACCTATAATAGTTCATGGGATCCTTTAAAACCCGTTTGGAACTAGCCACTCCAAATGAAAGCAGATTTAATTGGGGCTTGCAATCGGGATAGTTCCCCTTGTTGGTATAGCAAAAATTTGCCATGTCAACAAATTGGTGCTAGAAGGAGGGCCTGAACCACCATCCACAACTTTTATGATTTCATCTATAAATGTCGCGCAAGGATTCGAAAATATTAATGCATGGATCATAAAGGTTGAAAATATCCCTCCTCCCATTTGGAAAAGCCTCATTTTGAAGAAGCATAGGAAGGAAATCTAAGTCCTGTGTTTGGGTCACCCAAGGAAGAGAGACTATGGGAGTACCCTATGACTTAGGAACAACCAGTCAGAATACTTACTCATGCTTATGCTCTTTCCCTATCACAGATCCCTATCTTTTAGTCTTTACCTCTGACAGCAAAAAGAAAGTCAAGGATCTATCCCATAAATGAAGAGACATCTGCAACCCCTTTCTCTTGAAGATATTATGCTAGATTCTTTGCAAAGTATCGACTCTCCTTGGGAAGAAATTCCTGAGGATCCTCCTTCTAAAGGAAATCCATAGCCTGATTTGTAAAATCCTAACGAAGAACCCCCGGGGGAAACCTTCAACCAAAACCTCCATATCCATAATATGGCTAACCTTCCCCCTCCAGGTGGGAATCCACCTCTACCACCTCCTCTGGGTGGGAATCAACCACCACCTCCTCCAGGAGCACTCCCTCCATGGCTTGCACAGGATGCCATAACGGTACCTGGGTAGCAACATCCCTTACCCCAGAACGTAGAAAGAGTATTGCCTAAATTTGACCCTAAGTAGGGAGACACTGCTGATTACCATATTCACTCTTTCTTCCTAGCTGTGCACACGATGGGAGTAGCCGATGAGGATGTGGTATGTTGCTTATTTCATTTTACTCTGATTGGTGCAGCGCCCAAATGGTACTTTAGGTTGAGAATAGGATCGATCACCTCATGGGGTGCCTTTTAGCAGGCCTTCTTAGACAATTTTGGCGATGAAAAAACACATGTGGCCTTAGTTTTAGAACTGTCCCGTTTAAAAATGGAACCCAAAGAAAATGTCAATGATTTTAACATCCGGTTCAACACTTTGTTCAATAGAATCCCGACTAACGCTAGACCTACTGATGAGGTTCTCATGGAATTCTACATCACTGCTCTCCCTGTCCCTACTGCGATGTGGGTCAAGAGAAGTAACGCACAAACCTTACAAGGTGCTACTGATGAAGCAATAAAAGTAGAGAATGAAATGATCAATCTCACAACATGTCATCATATGACTGAAGGAAAGAAAGCCTCACAATCATCCAAGAAGAATAATGGGAGTGATAACAAAGTGGTGAGGGCAAAGAAAGGGACACCACAGATGTGGAAGGTTTGCATCAGATCATTAAGAAATTGAAGAACACAGTCATCGATATGAAAAAAAATTCTGGAGAGAGTGGAGGAGAGTATAACAACAGAAGACCCTTCAAACCTTTTTATCGTAAGAAGGTGGTCATGGTCAACTTGTGTTTCCTGCTCCACCCGATGAAGGGAATGTAAATATGGAAGAGCTAGCTCTTATCGGATTGCTCCTTAACAAATAAGAACCTATAGTGGAGCTGGAGCCAGAACAAGAAAATGAGGAAGAATACCAAGTAGAAGAGCCCTTGGATGAAGAATCTCAAATCAATGTACTGTGGGATTTCTATACAAATGAGAATGATGAAAACAAAGAATATAGTATGATAGAAATCCACACTAATGAAATCCACACACAAAGTAAAGGGCCACTTGCGGGCGTGGTGAAGCCTGTAGACTAGACAAAAAAAGATGTTCGCCCTGTGAAGGCATCCACTCCCAAAGTTCCTGTTGAGAAGGGTAGACCTAGTGGTGAGTCCCAAAACACTCCTGTTGCAAACTACCCAGAGAAAGAGAATACATCTTCGACTGCCATGAAGGAAACTCAAAATGGTAAACCCCCACCTAAGAAAGGAAAAACTGGTATGTTTACTCTACCCTAACCTGTTTATAACATTGATTACAACATTGTGGATGATCTTAAGAAATCTAGGGTTAATATCACATGCTTCGATTTCCTAAAATTAACACAGCAAAGAGATCTGCTCTTGAAAGCTATGAATGAGTAGAATTGTAAAACCCCCACCATCCTGAGCAACCAAGCAAAGAAGTCAGTGTCCAGACCTGTCAGTAGCTCCAATACAACCCAAACACCATTAGCTATGGAAGCCACTCTGTCAAAAATGAATCGAACCCCCCAAGATGTCAGTGTGGCCATGATAGGAAGGAAATCCAAATCCATGACTCCACCTTTCCTTATCACATTTGAAATATTCAACATGAACGTACACCATTTCCTGGTAGATTCCAATGCCTCGTCCACTGTTATGCCTTACGCTGTTGCTAAAAGACTTCATGCGATACCCGAGAAAACTGGAACTTGAATTATGCAATTGGATAGAACGAATGTGAAGGTAATTGGGAATTGAAAGATGTGTTGATTCAGATGGCTACCAAACCACAGTACTCACAAGTCATTGACATAGTGGTACTTGACATACCTGCGGCTTATAAAATGCTGCTTAGTAGGGATTGGTCAGCAAAACTCAATGGATATTTCTCAACTGATTAGTCCCATATCTTGCTGCCTCAGAAGGGGAAGGGTGATATGTTGAGAGTTGATTGAGTAATATACATGAAGTATGTGGTGACGGAATTAAACGGCCCTAATAAACCTGTAATGTTTACCAACTCTATCCTTGGGAATTATAGTTTCAATGTCTGTGCCACGGAAACCTGT
Organism: Pinus tabuliformis; assembly: GCA_031772625.1. Lineage (NCBI taxonomy): Eukaryota > Viridiplantae > Streptophyta > Pinopsida > Pinales > Pinaceae > Pinus > Pinus tabuliformis. The sequence goes on along the minus strand of CM062818.1, from coordinate 240,567,603 downwards.
TTTGGAGAATTCCATGCAGAAACAATTGAAGAAACTGCAATAAACACACAGTTGGAAGCTCTCCCTTGTAGTCCAACTGATGAACCACCCTGTAATATAGTAGATGATAGAACTAATTTCGTAGGAAGCAATTCAATTGATGTAACATTAGACTCTATATTTTGGACACTCTATTTTGATGGCTCTAACTGCCTTGAAGGTGCAGGTGTTGGGAGCATTCTCATTGACTCGCAAGGGAACCAACATCTAATGGCCAGCCGGTTGGAGTTCACGTGCACCAACAACACAGCAGAATACGAAGGCTTGCTGCAGGGCCTGAAAAAGGCCATTGATATGAAGGTAAAAAATATTAAAGTTTTTGGTGACTCACAGATAATTGTGGACTAGGTAAGGAAAAGGATACACTGCAATTCACCACACTAGGTAAGGTACCAACATGAGGTATGGAGCTTAATTGACAATTTTGATTCTTTTAATATCACATACATACCTCGAGGGAAAAACCAAGATGCCGATCTGATGGCTGGTATGGCTGCAAAACTTTTTCCTGATTTTAGATTAAAGAAGAATAAATGTTATGATGAATTGATTTTCAAGTCATCCGTGCTTGATAACATCTCAAATTGGCAGGTGTTCGAAGATGACGAGCAAATCCTTGAGTTCTTGCACTGCGAGAAGACATTCAAGGATGCAGTCATTGATGAAAAGGAGCATGACAGGCTTATGAATGAGAAGGAAGATGAGGAAAAATATCAGTCCAATATGATTCCCAAGTTATTTGTCAAGATGGAGCACTTGTATGACCTACATGATAAATTCAAGAAGCTGACTAACTGAAAAACGCATAGCTCATCCATGAAGTATGAATCGGTCAACCTTGGAACGAAAGAAGACCCAAAAACTGTTAATTTGGGCTTGGGGTGCTCTCTACAAGAAAATTCTGCAATTGTCAAGCTATTTAAATAGTACAAGGACGTCTTTGCATGGACATATGGTGACTTAAAAACCTTTTATACCAACGTTATGCAGCATGTAATTCCTTTGGAAAAGGAGGCTAAGTCTTGCCAACAAAAGCTTCGTAAGATGCATCCAAGCCTAGAACCATTGGTGAAGAAAGAATTAAACAAAATGTTGGATGCTAAAATCATTTTTCGGTCAGACACACCCACTGGGTAGCCAATCTCGTGTCAGTGAGAAAGAAAAATGGAGATATCAGGCTATGTATCGATTTAAGAAACCTGAATAAAGCATCACTGAAAGATAACTATCCTATCCCTTCTATGGAATACATTCTTCAGTGCATTTCTGGGTTTGAAATGTTGTCCCTATTAGACGGGTTTTCAGGATATAATCAAGTGTTGGCATCTAATGGGGATCAGCTTAAGACAACCTTCAAAATAAATGGGGCACTTACGCATATCGTAAAATGCCTTTTGGACTTATTAATGTGGGCACCAAATTCCAAAGAGCTATGGACATGGCTTTCCGAGGATTGATTAACAGATCAATAGTAGTGTACATGGATGACATTACTGTGTATTCGTATCACAAAAGGGATCATATCTATCACCTGAAATAGATTTTTGAAAGATGCCGAAGGTATGGAATATCGTTGAATCCCAAGAAGAGCATTTTTGAAGTTACAGAAGGGAAATTATTGGGTCATATCCTCTTTAAAGAAGGGATTGTTATTGATCCTGAAAGAATAGAGATCATCATAAGAATACAACCCCCTGCAAATAAAAGGGCAATGCAATATTTCTTCGGGAAGGTCAATTTCGTTAGGAAATTTGTCTCAGGTTTCATAAAAATAGTGCGCACCATGCAGCTAATGATGAAGAAAGACGTGTATAAGTGGAGAAATGAAACCAAGAAATCATTTCAGCGAATTAAAGAGGCCATTGCAGAAGCCCCTGCATTGGTCAGTCCCGATTTCAACAAGGAATTCCTCTTGTACACTTTCGCTTCTAATGTTTCATATGCTGCAATCCTCACCCAAAAAATGATGATGGCAATGAAGTCCCTATCTCTTATATGAGCTCTAATCTTTACGGAGCAGAGCTAAACTACCCAAACGTGGAGAAACAAGGCTTTGCGGTTTTTAAAGTCATAAAACATTTCCGCCCTTATTTATTAAAGGCCAGGACTAAAGTGATCGTTCCCCATCCTGCTGTAAGAGCCCTCTTCATGCATAAAGAAATGGGTGAATGAAGAGGGAATTGGATAACCGCCCTTCAAGAATACGACCTCGAGATTAAGCTGGCGAAGATAGTTCAAGGGTAGGGATTGTGTGAGCTTGCCGCAGAAGCCTTGGAAGATAAAGATGGGGCGTCTGAAGAACCAGAAGCATAGAGTGTAGAAATTTTGAATAATTTAACACATATTCAATGGAGATTATCCTGATCATGTACTATTGCGGAAAACATACACAATACATAAGCTCCTCTACGTTGATCATCAATATAGCAGCATCAATAACAATAAAACATCAAGAGCATTCACACATTAACACAATATGTATCCTGGGGAAAGCATCTCGCTAAAAACCCCAACTATCTGTATATTAATGATTGAGTCATGTAACATTACACAGCATAATACTTCTCACAAGTATCTCCACCTCTATTACACACAATACAGCTCAGATCTGATCTCCAAATCTCTTCCACTGCTTGCCTGCCTCCACTGCTCAATACCTGCTCAAGAACTGATGAGAATGGCTCACCAAACTCATTTTTCACCTGCAAAATAGTCACTCACTCTTTGTTGGACGTGAGCACAAGCTATAATGTGGGAAAATACGTGAGCAAACTCATTGGCATACTCAATCCCTTGATTGTGCAAGATCTGGTGCACAACTATAGTCACAACTGATAGCAATCTGATTCTCTACCACCTGTCCCTGTTGAACTGAACATGCACTGGCATGCAACTGAGTTAACTGATGTATTCATTAGTTGTATTATGAGTTAATAACTTGTGAATTAATTAATAACTAATTCACCCAACTCATCTCTACTCTATTTGCCAGTTAGACTAAATACAACCAGTTTAACAAAGCTAAACTGAACACAACTCCATCAACTCCACAATCAGCTCCACCAAACTCAACTGATTGAGTTCTAACTGAAGTCATGCATGCAACAACTCAACTGACTCATAAGAAAAGCGTATTTCCTTCTGACAGCTGCATGTGCCACCTCTGTAGCTCAAACTGAAGTGCTCCAAGAGAATAATATTAAGTTTATAGTCCAAATATTATTGTGAGATAATAATATTTGACTTTCTATTTTTGACAGCCAGTCTAAAAATAGACTTTGATCACTCACACTGTGATCACTCACACTTTCATCAAAAATAGAAGTCCATCTATTTTTTCCAAACTTGATCAATCATCCATAAACAGCAACCTGCAATCAATAGACATGATCCATATGTCTAAAAATAGACATAGTCTAAAAATAGACTTGCGCCAAAAATAGCCTACGGGCCCACTTAGTGAAGGCGACTCTTTTCACTAAGCTCCATCATCTTGTTGCAATATCAACACTCCCTCTCGACAAGATATGGATTATCTGCAACCCCTATCCTGCCTCGGTGGTACTCGAATTTGCTCCTGGTGACAGCCTTCGTCAGAATATCAACATCCTGATCCTCCGTTGGAATGTACAAAAGTAACATGATCCTCCGCTGCACACAATCTCTGATATGATGGTACTTGATGTCAATATGTTTAGATCTATCATGAAATACAGGATTAGCTGAGAGTTTAATGCAACTCTGGTTATCACAGTAAATCACAGTAGGATCCAAATGAGAACCGAACAAACCAACTAGGATCTTCCTCATCCATATAGCCTCGCATGCAGCCAAACTTGCTGCCATATACTCGGCCTCCGCTGAACTGAGTGCCACGGATCTCTGTTTCCTGCTGTACCAAGAAACTGCTGTCGATCCAATACTGAAGACCCCTCCTGATGTGATCTTTCTGTCTGTTGGGCTCCCTGCCCAATCTGCATCCGTGAAGCCACATAGCTTCACCTCATCCTCCTGTATGTACCACAAACCATATCCCGATGTGCCTCTCAAGTAGCGCAATACATGCTTGCCCGCCTTCCAGAAGAGCTTGGTAGGCTTAACCATAGCTTGTGAAAGCTGGTTAACTGCATAGCATATATCAGGTCGTGTATTGACCAAATACATCAGCGACCCCACCAACTGTCGATAAACAGTGGCATCCACTTCTTCTCCTGAAGTGGCATCCTCCTTCCTCCAACCTCCAGGAAGAGGAGTATCAACAGGCTTGCAGCCATGTATGTTGAACTTCTCCAGTATCTCCCGAGCATACTTGACCTGAGAAACAAACAGTCCACCACTGCGCTGCCATATTTCCAATCCCAGGAAATAGTGAAGGAGGCCCAAATCCTTCATCTCAAACTCTGTAGCGCGATCCTTCTTGCATGACAGTATCAACAACTCATCACCCGTTAGAATCAAATCATCAACATACAGTACAATGATAAGCAACTTACCCTCCACCACAATCTGGTATAGGTTCGGATCCGCCTCGCTCTTGGAGAATCCAAGTCCTGTGAAATAGCTGTCTATCCGTGTGTACCAAGCACGTGGTGCTTGCTTCAACCCATACAATGCTCTCTTGAGCTTGCACACATGCGACTTGCTGCTGAAGACTTCAAAGCCTTCGGGTTGCTCAATGTACACCTCCTCCTCAATGACTCCATTGAGGAACACAGTCTTCACATCCATCTGATGAATGTGCCATCCCATCTGCGCTGAGAGAGCAAGAATCGTCCGTATGGAAGAATACCTTGCAACAGGTGCAAAGGTCTCCTCATAATCGATCCCCTCAATCTGTGAAAAACCTCGGGCAACAAATCTTGCCTTGTACTTCTCCACACTCCCGTCAGCTACCTGCTTAACTTTGTAGATCCATCTCGAACCCACCACTGATTTCCCTTCCGGTCTAGGAACAATCTCCCATGCACTGTTTCTGACAATAGAATCATACTCTTCCACCATGGCGTCTACCCATGCGGGATCCTCCACAGCTTCCTCGAAAGAGGATGGCTCAGTCACAACACACTTGCTCATAAGAGCCATGTATCCAGTGTACCGATCAGGTGACTGTCTCTGCCTACGTTGGGCTGTAGGTGGTCCTACAACTTTCTCTGCATCTTGAGCCGGTCGCTCAGCTTCTGTCAAGCGCTTTCGCCCTCTGATGGTTGGCGCTGCATGAGTGGTTTCTTCCACTCCATGAACCTCATCCTGTGGCTGATCCACGTCCTGAAGCTCATCCTTAGGAACTAATAGCTCCTCATCTGCATGCAAGTGTAGCTCCCTCTCAAGCGAACACTTCATGGCTTTCTCCTCCTGAAATTTTATATCCCGTCGCACAACAGTTTTACCACTGTCTGGCAAATACACACGATAGTTGTGGGGCGTATCAGTGTACCCCACAAATATCCCAACCTCTGCGGTCGGCTCCAACTTCTTCCTGGCATCCTTCGTCACATGCATGTAAACGTTAGCACCAAAAATCCTCAAATGATAAAGATCAGGCTTCTTACCAGAATAAGTCTCCTCAGGTGTACTCATGCCAAGTATCCTATGAGGACAACGGTTCTGCACATAAACTGCTGTATTGCATGCTTCCGCCCACAAGTGAAGGGGCAGGCCCTGATCATGAAACATTGCCCGTGCAACACCCACAATCGTTCTGTTCTTCCGCTCAGCTACCCCGTTCTGCTGTGGGTTATGGGGAGCTATGAGCTCTCTGTGAATCCCTTCTGTCTTGCAGAAATCCTTGAACTCATCCGAGATGTATTCACCACCATTATCGCTCCTAAGAGCCTTCACCTTCTTCCCCGACTCCTTCTCGACCAGTGCTTTGAATTCACAGAACTTTGAATATGTCTCGCTCTTCTTCTGCATGAAGAAGATCCAGCACTTACGAGAGAAATCATCAACAAAAATCACATAATACCTGTGTTTTGCTGTCGAAGCAACTGAGAAAGGTCCACACACGTCTGTGTGAATTCTCTCAAGGATCGTCGTGGCGCGACTATCCTTCTCGTGAAAGGTGGCTTTCACAAACTTCCCCAAAGTACACCCCTTGCACTGATCTGACTCCGCAAGTGTGCCTTTAGGAAGCCCTGTAGTGATCTGCTGCAGTATCTTCAAGGCTCCATGGTGAAGGTGACCCAATCTCCTGTGCCACAACTTGCCATCATCCCGGCTCACCAATCCTTCTGCCTTGCCTGCCATTGCTGCGCATCCATCTACATGCAACTGATAAAGGTTCCTCACTCGAACCCCTATCTTCCGGGTCTCACTAGTTGTCTTGCTGTGCAGGAAGGCCTTTCCCTCTCTGAAAACAACATCATACCCCTTGTCTTCTAACATCGCCACTGAGATGAGATTCTTCTTCAATCCTGGGACATGCATGACTTCCTTCAATACAAAGGGTTTACCAGACTCCCTCTCAAAGGAAATGGTACCGATACCAGTCGCACTGTATCTACCATCATCGCCCATCTCGATGTGCACTCCAAGATCTTTGTCCTCCAGATCAAAGAACAAATCTCTATCTCCTGTCATGTGAAAAGATGCACCACTGTCCAAGAACCACACTGATACCATCACACTTGAAACCAAGCATGCGATCAATGAAAAATCAATCTCAAACTGTGAGGCTAGAGCCTCTCCTGCTAAAGATCCAGCAACCTGCTTGTTCTTCTTCTTCTGCGGACAATTAGTGGCATAGTGTCCGTGCTGGTGACAGTGAAAACACTTCACCTTGGACATGTCCTGCTTCTTGCCTTTCGCACCGGAATGAGAAGCTTTCTTGTTCTTCCCCTTCTTTGCTTTGGCAGCCAAAGCGCAATTCTCTTCATCAGATACCTTTGATGAAGATCCATTCTCACCTTTATTGTTACTGAGTTTACCCTTGAGCGCCAGGTCGCTCTTGCTTTAGAATAACATTTGCAATCTGTTGAAAGACATTTTCAACAACACCGTTGCAAAATTCGATTTTCCACCAGCTCCAAACTCAACTGCTTTCGATCTAGAATTCGTGAGAACACAATATTTCTCGTACAGAGATTGACTGTATGGGCATTCACCGGATATCTCACCTTCCAAAAGAAGGATGAATCCAGAGGTTACCTGGCCCAATTACAGACTCTGCCTGAAGAAATAGAATGTAAACACTTCCTGAATAGTAGATCTGATGATCAATCCTCGCTTGATATCTTGTAAAAATCTCTTCTACAAATCAAGCAACTCCGATACCATGTAGAAATTTTGAATAATTTAACACATATTCAATGGAGATTATCCTGATCATGTACGATTGCGGAAAACATACACAATACATAAGCTCCTCTACGTTGATCATCAATATAGCAACATCAATAACAATAAAACATCAAGAGCATTCACACATTAACACAGTATGTATCCCGGGGAAAGCATCTCGCTAAAAACCCCAACTATCTGTATATTAATGATTGAGTCATGTAACATTACACAACATAATACTTCTCACAAGTATCTCCACCTCTGTTACACACAATACAGCTCAGATCTGATCTCCAAATCTCTTCCACTGCTTGCCTGCCTCCACTGCTCAATACCTGCTCAAGAACTGATGAGAATGGCTCACCAAACTCGTTTTTCACCTGCAAAATAGTCACTCACTTTTTTTTGGACGTGAGCACAAGCTATAATGTGGGAAAATACGTGAGCAAACTCATTGGCATACTCAATCCCTTGATTGTGCAAGATCTGGTGCACAACTATAGTCACAACTGATAGTAATCTGATTCTCTACCACCTGTCCCTGTTGAATTGAACATGCACTAACATGCAACTGAGTTAACTGATGTATTCATTAGTTGTATTATGAGTTAATAACTTGTGAATTAATTAATAACTAATTCACCCAACTCATCTCTAGTCTATTTGCCAGTTAGACTAAATACAACCAGTTTAACAAAGCTAAACTGAACATAACTCCATCAACTCCACAATCAACTCCACCAAACTCAACTGATTGAGTTCTAACTGAAGTCATGCATGCAACAACTCAACTGACTCATAAGAAAAGCGTATTTCCTTTTGACAGCTGCATGTGCCACCTCTGTAGCTCAAACTGAAGTGCTCCAAGAGAATAAGATTAAGTTTATAGTCCAAATATTATTGTGAGATAATAATATTTGACTTTCTATTTTTGACAGCCAGTCTAAAAATAGACTTTGATCACTCACACTGTGATCACTCACACTTTCATCAAAAATAGAAGTCCATCTATTTTTTCCAAACTTGATCAATCATCCATAAACAACAACCTGCAATCAATAGAAATGATCCATATGTCTAAAAATAGACATAGTCTAAAAATAGACTTGCGCCAAAAATAGCCTGCGGGCCCACTTAGTGAAGGCGACTCTTTTCACTAAGCTCCATCATCTTGTTGCAATCTCAAAATAGAGCACGCAAAATGCACAAGTAGAATTCAGGGAGGAGCCCCTATGGATTAATGAGACGCTAATCTGTGAGCACAAAATGTCGAAAGACCTTTTGGAAACTGAGTTGTGGTATTACGACATACACTTTTATCTCACACAGGGATCATGTCCTGAACACATGGATGCATCACAAACGAGAGTGCTCAAATTGAAATCTAATCAGTATCACTTGGCCAATGACACATTATATAGAAAAAATTATGATGGAATCTGGCTGAGGTGTTTAGAAAAGGATGATGCCGATCATGTCTTGAAAGAAATGCACGATGGCCCAGCAGGTGGTCACTATGGTGGAGAGACCATTGCTCACAAAATATTAAGAGTTGGATATTATTGGCCCACAGTATTCAGAGACTCGCATGCCTATCCTCAGAAATGCAAGGTATGTCAAACTGCCGCAGGACGAGAAAGAAAGCCAACTGTTCCCCTGAGGCCCATTATGATTTATCGCTCGTTCCGGCAATGGGGCCTAGATGTCATAGGCAATATCACTCCGAACTCTTCACAACAACATAAGTATATACTCACGACGACTGACTATTTCACTACATGGACTGAAGCCATCCCACTTCGGAAGGTAAACGAAGACGAGGTAATATCATTTATTGAGAAATTCATTATCAATAGGTATGGCATCCCTGACACTCTCATATTTCATAATTCTTCTTACTTTTCATCACTGAAATTGATTGAATTTTCTATTGATAATTCAATTCACATAAGGTATGCATCAAACTATTACCCCCAGGGAAATGGAGTTGCAGAGTCCTCAAATAAAAACCTCATCTACATAATCCATAGTCGTCGATAACCAGAGGAACTGGCACAACACTCTAACAAATGCCATTTGGGCCAATAGGATCACCCCAAAAGTGGCCTTAGGAAATTCTCCATACTTCCTCATCTATGGACAGGAAGCCATCTTTCCTCCCCATGTTACCCTTCCCTCTTTACAACTCTCCCAAGCCTCAAGAGGGACCCATTCAGCCTTACTTCAAGAAAGGATCAACCAATTAGTGAGGTTGGAGGAATTGAGAGACAAAGCCAGAAATAAATTTAGAAATAACCAAATGATTGTGAAGAGATGGTTTGATTGCCATCTGGCAGGAGATAAATATTACCAAATAGGAGAGCTAGTCCTAAAATGGGACAAGTTAAATGAGCCAAAAGGTAAACACACGAAATTCCAACACTTATGGCTGGACCCGTTACAAGTTGAGGAGAAAATTGGTCAGGGAAATTACAGATTGAAAAATTTACAGGGAGAAACTGAAAAACTCCCCGTTAATGGCCAACATCTCAAGAGATACTTCCAGTATCCACCACATGGTGGTTACCTCCTGAGTATGTTAGAATTCATTTTTGTTGTTATCTTAGTTATATTTTCATCCCTTCCGCTCTTATTCTTTCCGCAAAGTTTATTTTCCTTCTGTTTTGAAGTTCAGTCCTTTTCAGCCATCTGATTTCGGTCCTCCAATCTCGTTTTCACCTTTTATAATTCTCTTCATATTTCCCTCATTTGCCACCTTCAACTCTTGCCTCCCTCATTAACCTATTGATGAGTTTGTTGATCCTAAATTCATCATTATCTTACAAATCAAACAAATTTTCAATGAGCCTATGAGAACTGGAAAATCAACTATGGAATTCAAATCGAAGCCACTCATTAACATCTGTTAGGAACTAGGTAAGATCTGTTGATAACCTGGATACCTGGAGCATGCAGGGGCATCTTTATAAAACGAAAAAATGTGTAACCACAGCTGGACTGGCATGGCGGAATGCTACATTTTTAAAAATCCTACTCAGACCTAGCCTATACTTGCTTGTAAGGTTTTTAGTTATTCTCCATTGGACCCATCCACCACACTAAGTTTTTCGATACCTATCATCTACAAGTAAACCTCCTTTCATGGGCTAAGCTCACTGTCATATACCCTATGGCAAATCCAATTGTGCTCTAGTCCTTGTGACTGACACTGGAAGGACTTATTTAAAAGAAAATGAAATATCGAGTCATTGTGCCAATCTGGAAGGATAGGTTGTTTGGGAAGCCAGTTGGAGTAGGGATTGTTGCTGGCTCAGAGTATTGGTTGACACAGCAAGCCCAACCTTGCTTAAGTGGTTTAAAAATATGGCCTGATCCATGATTGCGCCCCATTCAATCATATGAAAATATAGCACTGAAATTCTTATATAAAGTGTAGATAAACATATCTACATCAAGATTGATGAGCGACAAAGAGATGAGGTACACACCTAAATAGGTATTGACAGACCAGTGATAGCCTCGAAAGGATTTTTGAAAGTAGAAAACAGGTAAAGGAGGTTCAATAAATCCCATAATACTACCATTGGAGAATGCCTGTCAAAACCCTATCAGTAAGTAGAAGCTATTTGTCTTTATCCCACCCGAAGAAATTAATGTTGAAGTGGAACCCATGCCTATCCATCTATACAGTTTGAATTTCAATTTTATCTTAACATCCTGATGTTCTATTGATCCAAGGTCTATTTGGAAACAGAGATAACTGGTTCGCCCAACAGTTTGCCATTTGTTGTGGCCATAACTACCGCCCTATTAAAACCTGCGTTGGTAGCAATTTTGAATGGGTCCCCTAGAAGTTTGATATTTCACCTCTCCGAATGATCTATTTTATCCCAGGGATTTTAACTCTTGGCCGAGTCAAATATTCAATTCCTAATGGTTAAGCCCCTTTTAATAAATCTCTGCCACATGATTCGTCTATAACCCTTTTTAACCCTTCATTCAAATCCTTCATCGAGACTTTTTCAACCCTCAAAACCTCCCATCACATCCTTATTTCTATATCAATGCTCTGATAATAGAAATACTCTACAACATGCATAACTTGCCCTCTTCGCTTATTGCAATAAACACTGATGCACAACCCACCCCTCCCCCACGATACACCAAACCCGATGACATTATTAACTGTAATACATATTTATTTCGGGTTTGGAGCCCATCGCATATCACAATCGGCGGAGTCCGAGGCTTGTATATGAGGCACACCACGATCTGCTAGACCTGCCAGGATCATTAACCATAATATACATATTTTTGGGTCCGCTTCCCCCAATCGCAAGTCGCAATCGGTGGAGCCCGGGGCTTATACACAATGCGCACCACGATACACTAGACCCGCCGGCCTTATTAAATCGTAACACATATCTATTTCGGGTCCCGAACCCAATCTCAAATTGCAATCGGTAGTCGGCAATAGTAAACTGACATACGATATGCGAAGGGGCGATGAACGGACCCGACGATAACTATAGGCCCGGATGCATAATGTTTGAAGTCCAGCCTTATGGCCGACCATGGGTTTTCCCATGCTTTCTTGTGTATTTCGATAAAATGTTGTGGTTGGGGTTTACAAAGGAAAATCCCATAAAGTGAATGGTCTGCTTGTGAAGCATGGTTAAAGCAATCCTTGAGTAAAAATGAATATTATGGGCAACGCAAATATGTGTCACAATAGGTTCGGTGGTTTGATAATCATAGTTGCTCTGCGTTGCAAGATTAAATAGAAACTATGGCTGAATGCAAGGTTTGTTTGTGAGCATGTTTGTCATATTTCTCATAATCATAGCTAATATGAATTATTTATGCAGGCGAGTTTGAGTGGACTCAGTAGCAGATAAAGGCGATTTATATCAAGATGACACCTCTGCACCACTGGTGTTGATATTGCAAAGGCATATTCTACAAAAATGGATATGAACCGCCATAGTGCATAATGAAGGCATGCTCCATGTCAAGAGGAAGCTCAACGCTGATACATCAAGATGTTATTACCTCCAAACACACTTTCAATCATGGGAGATGTGGGATGATAAGCGCGACATCTTCAGTTTCCTTCCGGAAATGATAAGGAGTAACGTCCGCTCAATACAAGTGTGAAGGGATGACATGCAGTCATCCTCTTTTAATCAACATTTATTCACTTCCCCAGGAAATGAAGCACTACAACAGATATTCCCTCTACGTGTTGGCCATTTCACCAATCGACTCTACATCTATACATTCTAATGTGTATGATAAAGAGTAGGATGAGGAAAAGTCGGGGAGGGAAGACCAAGGGTCATTTTCCTTTGGCATAAGTATTACCTCCAGAGAGGAGATGAGGACTTTTTTTGGGCAGAACAACTTTGATTTATTGTGAATAAAGAAGACTGCTTGGGTCAAAAGGAGCCTTTCATTTCAGATTTATTTTCCTTTTCTTTCATGTGTTTGGAATCATAGTGTTGTTGTTGGCATAAAGATAAATGTGTTTTGCTTTGTGCATATTGATAACATATGGTTCATTTTTGTTCCTAGTTATTCGAATATAATTCAATAGCATTGTTAACTCATGAAAGGTTTCTGATTCGAAACTTTGTTAAACATCAATTGCAAGTGTTATTTGTATGGAAAGGAATGTGTATTCCTGTATAAGTAATTGGATTGCAATTAGAATTTAATACAACCTTGTTCTTATGTGAACCATTAATTGATTCATTTAGACTTGGAATCCATATATGATGTTTAACCTCTTTTTGTTATGCTCCTGCAGGATAGATTAGGATAGTTAGGACTAACTTAGAGTAGTTAAAATTAACATATATAGGATTTAATATATATAGGTTAGTTGTTTCTCTTGTTGATTTAACTAAAGTCTTCCTCCGAGGAGCAATCTTTCAACACCTAGAACAGTTCATGGGATCATTTAAAATCCATTTGGAACTACCCACTTCAAACAAAAGCAGATCTAATTGGGGCCTATGATCAGGCTAGTTCCCCTTGTTGGTATAGCGAAAATTTGCCATGTCAACAGCGCCGTGGGACGAGAATCATCATCATTCCTCCTTTCTATATTTTTTCGAGGATAATATTAGTGATATCTATTTACCAAATGTCTTTGAGATATCTGCAAATTCCATATCTATCCACAATATCAATTATGAGAAGCATTTGTTGAATATTGAAGAGACTATCCCTCTCGATATTTAGATCAAGCCTAGAATTGTCCAGAATGTACATATTGGTGCGTTGTTCTTTCCCAATGAGATTAACACCTATAAATCCCTTTTCCAAGAATTTGAGACATTTTCGCCTGGTCATATGAAGAGATGCTAGGTATAGATATGAACATTGTTGTACATGAAATCAGAACATATCCCGATGCTAATCCCATTCGTAGTGCCTATGTTCGATCCATCCTAAGAATGTGACTGCTATTAAGGATGAAGTTGAAAAAATTCTACATGCTAGTTTCATTTACCCAGTACCTCTCACTGATTGGGTATCAAACATTGTTCCTGTCATGAAGAAACAAGGAACAATACATGTGTGTTTCGATTACAGAGAAATAAATTGTGCTTGTCTTAAGGACAATTATCCTACTTCGTTTTTCGACTAGATTGTTGATGATCTTGCTGGCAGTGAAATATTTTTGTTTATGGATGGTTTTTATGGCTATAATTAGATAAACATTCTCCCATCAAACCAACATGAAACCACATTTATTTGTCCATGCGGCACATTTTCATATCGAAAAATCCCTTTCAGATTGAAAAATACTGGGGAAAATTTTTAGAAGGAAATGAATTATGCCTTCCATGACATTAAACACATTGTCCAACCATATTTGGATCACCTACCTACCCACTTCAAACATCGTGCAGATCATTTGATGCATCCGAGGGATATATTTCTATGTTGTTGAAATTATAAAATTAGGTTCAATCCATAAAAGTGTGCGTTTTGTGTGCAATCCATACGACTTATCAACTTCATTGTGTTAAACCAAGGAATTCATATTGATCCATTTAAAGTCCAAGCGATCCTAGATCTGCCTTCTCCTTCCTCTCATTTTTAGCTACAATGGATCCAAGGGAAGGGTAACTTTCTACGGATATTTGTTCCCAATTATGCCGAATTGACCAAAGGATTTACTCGATTTTTGAAGAAAGGGGTTCCCTTTCATTGGGATGACACTGCCCAAAAGGTGTTTGATGCTTTGAAAGATGTTCTAGTTCAGGCATCATTGTTGTATCCCCTAGATTATCAATGTGATTAATTCTTGTACCTCGCCATTGCAGTTACTACCATCACTATGGTATTGGTCCAAGAGGATGACATAGGGGACAAACATCCCATTTATTATTTGATTTAGAACTTAAATGATACCGAGATCAAATATACTCATGTCAAAAAGTTATATTTGGTGGCGGTCCAAGTTGTCCAAAGGTTTCACCACTATATCCTTCTTCAAAAGAATATAGTTGTTTATGATTGCAACCCCATGAAGTAAATTTTGTCACAAAAATTACTAGGGGGAAAGAATTTTGTCACAAAAATTACTAGGGGGAAAGAATTCCAAATGTGTTGTCATCATCCAAGAGTTTGATTTGGTGTTCAAAAAACCCAAATCCAAGAAATCCTTAGTCTTTGTTGAACTTATCTGTGACCTTCCCACTTTCGAAATTGAAATGAAATATGACGATTCTACTCCAGATGAGTTGTTCTTGATAGATTCATCTAATCTGTGGTATGGAGACATCATCATATATCTCTAGACCCATACTTTCTGGCCCAATACCTCTCTCTCTAACTAACAACATATCTGATACCAGGCTAAAAATTATATAATCATTAGCGACACCCTTTATTGCTGTGGTATCAATACAATTTTTAGGTGGTGCCTCACTCATGAGGAGATTGAGAAAGGTCTAAACGAATTCCATGCTGGGTCATGTGGTGGTGTTGATGCCTCGAAAATCGCTGCATCGACATCGGGGAAAACCACCCGGTCCGGACCTTAAAGGCAGCTCCTTTTCCATTTGGTGTGGTGGCTCTGACTGGATATAATGGGACCAGTTTCCCAATGATTTGTAAATAGGATGGATAAGTGATTGATTTTCTATTATCTAATGGTAATGATGGATGATTTATTCTAAAATGCAAAAATATAAACAACTAATCTATCCTGGGAAATCTCTGTTTTAGTGCAACTTTTGGTAATTCTTATTAACAAGTAGGCATATAGATGACTCCACTTATAAACAAGAACATTCATTCATATGATAATTACTTTGTTCAAGTAGTTGAACAAAGTAATAATTAAAACATTATTACACTATTCTTTATATACCATTGACATAAATATGAATGAAAAAGTAACAATCCTTAAACATTCAATAGTGATAAGCTAAAGGACTGTTGTGAAAGCACATACATATATCAAATGATAGCAAAAATGAATAAACATTGATTCATATAAAAGAATGAAGCAAAGACATAGATAATAGTACCATATGTAATTTGAATCCCCTTCGATATCAATCGCATTCAGATCCCATCTTTCAACTTAGAAATACTCTCACAAAAAGCAATAGTGCATATCCCATCAAAGTACTCTTCATTAAAATTCAGAATTCAGGTCCAGTCTTCATAAAAAATTATATATCGGAAGCACAGTAGTGCAACTCCCGATCCAAGTCTTAATACAAAAATTGAGGACCCTTTCCAAAAACATGAAAGGGTCTATAAATACTTTCTAAACTAACTAACTATGAAATAAAAATGCTGTGAGCTGGTATAACCAAATCATAAATATATGAAAATCTCCCCGAAATAGACATGCTTGCAGTCGGTAAGAATGATTCATTGTTTTGTCTGACTATCTTATGGCTTGAGCTGGCATATGGCAAGCATCGGTTGCAGTTCTGGAGGGTGACTCATACATGAATGTAGTTGGGTAGAATATGTGGCATCAGTAATTTCAGGAATCATGTAACTGATTACATCGGTTAGACATTTCATCGCTGCCTTTTGACTATGTGGTTTAACAAGGAAGAACCAAAAGGTGTCCCATGTTAAAGTTTGAATGCTCGCGATCAATCTCTCCCTCTTTTCCAGTTCCTGTTTGCATGTCTGCTCCAATGCTTTGGCTGATGGCAGCTTCCATGGAGTGCATTCTGAAATTAAATTGGACAAATAAAGAGTATCATTAATTAATTCAATCAGATTACCAGTCGCCAATCTGCATCTTGAAGTCACCCTCCCACTTTCATCAGTTAAGATTTCCATTCTAGGAACATGATTTCCTTATGTGATTCTAGACTTTGAGGCAGATTTGCAGCTTGTCCTTCCTTGGTTTCTTTCCAGGAGAGAAACTCTGTAAGTGTTTCATCGGCTTGCTCCAATTTCTGTCTTGCATCAGCTGACTTATCAATCATTGATGAAGAAATTTCACATAGGGGTAGAGCAAGAGAGATATTATAACATAGCAAGTTCAATTGATTGGATAATGCCTTATTAATCTAGAGAGCTTCTGATTTGAATTCTCCTACTTGAGGAAATTCTTTGAACCTTTCTATTTGCAGTGATAGTTGAGAAATTTGTTCATCTTTTGTTTTGCTCAACTATTCATTCATTGTCTTCAGCTTGGATAATGCTTGGGATAATTCCTTTTGTTTCTGAACTGCATTTTGATCTATTCTCTGTTTCTCTTTGAGCAATTGCTCGTTTAATTGGTTGTTTGACTGCTGCTGTGCTGCCAATTGCTGTTCTAATTGCTCTATCCTTTGCTATTTTTCATGTACCTGTGTTTCCAGTGAAACAATTGTCTAATCCTTTTCTTTAAGCAAATTTCTGACTTCTGATGCTTTGTCCACAGTAGCTGCCGAGTATGCCCTAGCATACTGAGAGAGTTTAGTAAGGTCTTCAGAAGGATTGACTTCCTCTCTCCATACCACATTAGTTATTTCCATCTGTGTAGGAAAAAGAGAAGATTGATCAAGTTTTCTCTTTTTCCTTTGTCTCTTTATTACAACCCTATGCTTAGGGCTGTAGAAGACATCCAAAGGTGGTATTTCTTCTACATGTAGAACGATTTCATTGGATGGGTTTTCTGGAATCATCTCTATATCCTTTTGAGTCATGGGTGGGCCGCTGGTTCCTTCAGTTGGAACCGTATTAGTTGTTGTCTTTTGAGTAGTTGTCACTTCAGGCATGCTAAATCCCTGTAGGCTCTTAGTATTGCTTATGATTGAGTCGAACTGTTGCCATTCTTTGAGTAGTTTGGGATCAATGTGAATGTCTGTATCCATGAGTTCACTACCTTTTCCCTATTCCTGTTCCTATTCTGGCATTTTTTCTTTCTCGGAGATCTTTTCCACATCAGGAGTCTTATCAGTAGCTGTTTGTTCAGTTTGACTGGATGGCTGAATTGTAGGAATTGTGGCTAATAGGTCTAAAGGTAGAGTTTGCAACCTCTATTCTCTAAGCCTATTAAACGTTTCTAGCCCTTCATCTTGATACCTGATTCTAGCCAATCCTTTTACTTGAAATAATGATTCAGTTGAGGCAAATAGATCATCGAAGTCATCTGCTTCATGATCAAATTTAGCAAGTTTGGCTTGTTCAAGAACATTATAGGCAACTTTTCTTGGATCATATTTCCTGTTAGGAATTGTGGCAAGCTTCAACATTAGCATCTTTTTTGTCTCTTTCTCTACGTGCTTGTAATCATGAAGAGTGAAAACGCCGCATCGTAAAGGGAATATAGGCCATACCTGTTTCTTAGAATTTCTAAGGGTTTTTGATGTCCCTTCTACTGTTATTTGATAAGCCAATTCCTGAGCTAGCAATTTATCGGGCACATACAGGGGGAGGACATGGGGTTTAGTGAGGCTACCAAAAAGCCTTATATAAGTAAATTTTTCCTCCCCGAACCAACTACCTACTGCTGTCAAGTCTGTCTCTGCTTCCTACAATATCCTGGGAGCAGGCTTATTAAAAATAGAGTAATATACAGGTAAAATAAAACCATTGCAAATTTTATACAGATGATTTTTGTAGTGAGCCTTCCATAACTGCTCATGATAAATATGGATTGGTTTAGGGTCTTGGGGAGTCCATCTCCATCTGAGTAATGGAAATTCAGAATTGAAACAAATAGTATCCATAATGTATGCACTGTAATAGAATGGGGGAATGGTCCTAGTAGTTTGATGTGCATTTGTTCTGTACTCTAGAATTGCTGTGGCTAGTTTATTGGACAAAATATTCACCCAATCCATCACATAACCATTGATTGTAGCTTCCATTAGAGGGACCATTTCTATAGTGAATTTAGCAGAATCATGTATTCCCCACATCCTACACATCATAGATCCAACATAGCAGTAAGGGGAAGGCAATGAGTCGACAAAGTACTTACCCGATGACTCGTGCTTGTGCTTTTCCGGGAAATGTGTCCACTTCTTTATCAGGGCTGACTCTGAGTCATTTTCCTTTGAAAATGCTTCTAGGAATGCTTTGTTGTATCGCTTCTCAGGTTGAGGTAAGTGATACATTTTCCTGAGATCCTTAGGCTGAAATGAGCCGAATATCCTCCCATCAGTTGTGCAAAAGGTTTTGTCCGAAACTGGAATTTTCTCTACCACCCATCTTACCACATCAGTATATGGCAGGATTTTAGCTCGTGCTACTATCCTATGAAGATAGGAACAAGCCAATTCTTTAAGAGTTCCTTCTGACTTGTTAGTTGAATCGGTTGTGGCCTCCTCTGATAACTCTTCGGGCTCCTCTGCTTCAATCAGATTATAAATACTCTCCCAGCTAGTGTTTCCCAGACCAAGACACGTTGTATCTAAGATTAATCATTTTTTGCTTGGTCCTAGATCTTTGAATGCAGGAGTTGCTATTGCAGGATTCTTTGATTTCTTCCCCATTTTTTCCAGATCTCTGGTTTCAGAGGAATTCTGCACAAACAGTTGCAAACCGTGATACAAAGGAAGTGCTGTTGCAAGCCAATATGACAATGAATAGAGTTACGTCGATTGGCATATGATAAATGAAATATAGTTAAGGATTACCATGGATAAAATCTTATTAAAAGATCTACCCTTAACTGCATTATTCAATAGTTGTTTAACATGTCAATCGTGGTAAATAACATCCTAAATTCCCATCACGTCACTCATATGCTGAATGATTATTTCAAACGTGCCTTAGATTTCATTGATCAGTGATCGACGATAAATCACAAATCGACGATCGGGAGTGTCGAAGGGAAGGGATTTAACACTTGTTGTAAAAATCTCCGATTACCGAAAGGTGATATAATGCATGCAAACCTTTTAAATTTATTTTTCGAGATGTACACCTAATTAATAGACCGCAGTTGAGACTTGGCTCGAGCTTTATTTCTTTTTCATGCGGCTCCGCCTACTGCCGATTGCAATTTGCTTTATCGCATCGGGGGTTTTGAGTAGGCCTGTTTATATGTTTCTTTATCATTGACACCGCCGATTTTCTGATTGCGATTTTCTTTATCGCATCGAAGGAGTTGAGGGGCTTTGTTTTATTATACCTTTGGCATTTGCTTTCTCCGATTTACCGATTGCGATTACCTTTTCGGATCGGAGAATGGGGTGAGGTTTTCGCTTTTGTGTGTGTTTCCTTTATTATTGCGATATGCGATCTCCGATCGATTTATCGCAATAAAGAATGGTTTTATAATATTTATTAAAGGAAAACTTTATTTTTATTTAAAAGGCTTTATAAAATGATTCATTTACATTGGGCCTTTTAATAAGGATTTTATCTTATGATGGGTTAATACAAATTTTTTATTTATGGACACACAAATCATAACTAAGTTGATTTTTAAAAGGGATCCATTTCTTATCAAAATTTTATGTAAAGATTTTTAGAAATGGGGGGTTGTTGTACAACGCAACATGTGGACATATGTCTGTTTATGCCACTGCATAGAAGATTTTACGTGTTAATTACTTTTGGCCTGTTATGTTTTGTTATTGTATCCTCGCAGTTCAAAAGTGTCATGCCTTCCAAATATATAATCGTAAAACCCTTGATCCACCAACTCCTTTACACCCTATTATCGCGGTTTGGCCTTTCACAAAATGGGGCATTTACTTTATGACATGCAACCCTCACTTGACAAGGGGGCATGGCTACATCATTGTGGTGGTAGACTATTTTACCAAGTGGGTTGAGGCGATGCCTACATATAATAACACTAGTGAAACAACTACTCTCTTTCTCTTCAATCATGTCATTGTAAGGTTTGGTGTACGACTGGCTATAGTTGCAGAACAGGGGAAGCATTTCCATAATCACATGATGTTTGAACTAACTGTGAAGTTAGGCCTTCACCATGAGATATCAACTCCCTATTACCTGCAAGAGAATGGGAAAGTCGAA
This sequence comes from Pinus tabuliformis, assembly GCA_031772625.1. NCBI lineage: Eukaryota > Viridiplantae > Streptophyta > Pinopsida > Pinales > Pinaceae > Pinus > Pinus tabuliformis. The sequence continues at coordinate 240,546,810 of CM062818.1, read as the reverse complement.
GCGATCAATAAAGTTTTGAAAACAATGCTTCAATGCATGATAGGGATCCACAAATCAGATTGGTGTCTTATCCTTTATGCAACCTTGTGGGAATATCAAACCTCTGTTAAAACTACTACCAAATTCACACCATTTCAATTAGTGTATGGCATGGAATTAATCCTTCCTATCGAGTGTGGAATTCCATCTCTGAAACTTGTTGTTGAACTCCTCCCTGCCACTTCTATAGAAGAAGAGCATCTCTTACATCTGATACATTTAAATGAAACCCGACGTGATGCTGCAATTACCAATGAGGCCCATAAGAAATGAATTAAGGCACAATACGATAAGAATGTTAAGCCTTGTCCCTTCTTGGAAGGTGACCTTGTCCTATTGTATTATCAAGGGTCTAATAAGTTAGGGTTTAGGAAGTTCGAGCCGATGTGGCTAGGCCTGTACATTGTTAAACATGTTCTTGCTAAAGGGGCCTACAAGCTTATTGGTTTTGATGGAGTTCCGTTAGCACAACCCAGAATTGGGTTGTACCTCAAAAAATACCATGCTTAAGTCATTTATGCATAGTTCATTGTGTACATATTATCTATAGGTGTGTTGAGTGTGTTTGCAGTGTGTTCCCTTGAGATTTTCGTACCATTTCGGTTAGTATTGCTTTACATTTGGATTGCATATGTCAACGTCCCTTCAACCATATGTTGGTTATGCAAATGGTGCTAGTCATAGTACTCATATTATTTCCTCCACAACATGGGCTATATATGCTCCAAGTGGCGAGTTAGTGACTTTACAAGGGATTTGTATCGGTCACTTTACCAATAACACCATAGAGTATAACGTAGTGATCGAGCTATTATATGATGCTATGTCTCATGTTATCTATTGTATATATGTTATTATTGACTTAGAACTTGTAGTACTACACTTGACTAATGTCTATTCAATTATAAGTCCAACTATGCTTCATATGTTTTTAAGGGCCCATCTTTTGGAAAGACATTTTGATTATATAAAATATCAACACATTCCTAGAAGTTTAAACACATTGACAGATGCATTGGAAAATCATGTTTTAGACATACATTTGTGACATATTTAAATTAAAATAAATTCACATCACATACATTGAAAAATATAATAGAACACATGAGAAAACCCGTTAGGTATATAGATGTATATTTATAAAAGTTTAGTTTTACAAAACAATGTTCCAAAGACACATGTGGCCACATGGACTATCATATCAAAAATACATGTAGTCAAAATATGGCTCTATAGCCTCCTAGTAGACTAATATTGATGGTGCTCAGGATAACAAACCACTGCACGAGTTACTTTGAATAATAGATGAATATTATGCTCAGGAACCCTGATAGTATGACATTGAAATATCAGAGGGATCTGATATGCCCTAGTCTCTAGTATGCCCTGGGTTAATCCCTCGACATGTTTCTCAAACTCTATAAGAGTCTTAGTCACATTGAGATATTGTAACACCTCTCACGAGCTTGCAACAACATGTACTCCAACCTGTGCCTGTTGTGGGTATGCAGGACATTGAAGATAAGATGAACCCACTGGTTGAACGGGCCCAATGTCTCATGTAAAAATCAATAGTTAGTCTTGGATACATGAAAATACCAAAAAAAAGTAAAAAATTGTAAAACTCAAAAATAAAAAAATAATAAAAATGATCTTATTTTACTTATGCCACTCCATTTCTTGCCTTCAGGTAGCACAAGCTCTTGATCTACATGGTAATCCATCTCGACATATGGATATTATTCAATCATAATTAGCTGCATACGCAACCATTGAAAGAAGATAGGCGTGAATCTCATGGAAGACATACCAACATGTCTAGACATGAGGTCACCCATCGCCTCATCTGTGGAGCTCTAGGATCTAGAAGCTCGAGTGAAATATGTTGTGGACGGAGTAAGGGAATCCTATCCAAAGAAAATAAAATCAAAATGGAACCATACCTAAACTTTTTCAATCACCCATATTTTTCTTTGGTGAGTTTTCCTTCATGTTTTCTAACACCCCCTCACTCTAGTTGAACATTGTCAGTTCTATGCACTCTAATGCATATTGAATTTGGGACTTATTAGCCAAACGATAGGTAGCACTGTTGATCAATATAGCAGTGATGAATAGGATTATCATGAGAGGCAAATGGACCACATCCTTTATCTTGATTTTCCCATATTTTGTTGGTTGGGATCGAGGTCTACAATGTGTATAAAGATAATCCTTGACAATTTATCCACCCCTTCTTGAACTAGATAGTGAGATAGGAGCACCTCTCCTTGATACAAGTATCAAGAAATAGATGTATTCCACTTGTATGTTGAGCATATGGATTCCAAGCCTAAAGGATTGTGCCTGCACATCTCATTCCTTGACAAGATAATCCAATAGTTCCATCTATTGTCTCATCCCAGTAAACCAAAAGAACTTGAGAAGCCCATAATTTCTGAATGGTTGTATGGTTGTTGGATCATTGGAGGCATCCATGTATTATACTTCATGTTCTACTTCTAACCAAATTAAAGCCATTTTGGTCTGATGGATACCTGAAACATGACAAAAGAAATCATTAGAATAAATCCCATGCAAAAATCCAAGAGAAATTTGAGTGAAGAGAGAAAATAACAATTTTTAAATGCGCCCAATGCACCCTACTAAAGGGAGATAGTGCGATGCAGTTCTCTCCACAATTAAAATTTTACTAGCTTAGCGCACTTTTCGACATTGCTGGGGTGTGTTGGAGCTAGGGCACAAAATTAAAGCCCCAAATCACTCAAAACTTGAAAAAAATTGCATGAAATGAAAAACTAGAACTGTAAAAAGAAAGAGGAAGGTAAGATCTCCTACCTAGAAGTGACGACACTGAAAATGATCCACTAGATTGGCCGCAATCAACTACTTAATATCTAGGGAAAAATGCACTCAGAGCTCACCAAGAGGTAAAATGTGAAGTTTGACCTAATTTTACTATGTATCAGATATTTTTAATCTTTTGGTGATGTTCTAAGCAAGTTAATCGCTGTTTGAAGGAAATAATGATGTTTTTGAGTTAAAACAAATCATTTGGAATATAGAGTGTACTTTTATCACTTTTTCTGGCTTTGTAAATGCACGAAAAAGGAATTCCATGGAGTCCTCTTTCAACTCTTTTCAAACTCCCTAAACATGAAAAGATTTTTGAGCACATGTATTTTCAAACTTTTTAAAGTAAATGAAAAGGCGTCTTCCTAGATAAGTTTAACAAATTTCCGTACTGGAATAGGCTATTTACAAAAAATGAATACCATAGTCGAACATGGCTAAGAGGTTCTCCTGAGTATCATTTTCTTCCTTTTCAGACTCAAGGGACTATTTATGAAAAGGAACCTTTGGAGTTTTCTTTTTCACCTCTTTTTCAAACTCTCTAAACATGAAAAAGGAGCTAAGTTACACCTCCGTTGGACTCGTAAAAGCATCACATAGTGTTGGACTCATTGAACATGATGGGACCAAACTAGTCGTTCTTAGGATTCATTAAAAATACTTAGAGGGATTCATTTGAAGGATGAAAATACAAATCAAGCATATGCTATCCTCCTCAATCTTGTCAAAAAATAAAGAGGTAGTGACTAGAAATGGTCGGGGAAATTGGGAAAAAAATGGTACTTAACCTATTAATGGTAGTGAGTTTCTCTTGAACATGACACTCTCTCACTTCATCTCCGTTATTTTTGGGTTGAGAAATCTTCTTGTCTTTTGGTTCATCACACCATATCAAAGCCTCCACATATATTTTTGGGTCAATGCTGCCAACTCTATTAAGTGTTGCTGATATGTTCAAGAAAAGTCCTTTAGTTGATATCTTCTACAATATTCTTAAGCCTTAATTCATCTCTGTCATTCCTAAACCAGTTCCACATCAACATCATTCTGTCTCCAAAATATTGATCCCCATTTCATGTCGTTGATGGGGGTTACCTCAAGGCCCTCCTGTGACTAGTCGCTTCTTGTCGACGTCAGTTCATTATCCAAGAAATTGGCTTAGAAACTCACTTTGGTACCTTGGGGCTTGCATACATCAATGGAAAGTTTCCTCACTCTCGGCGACAAGTTTTTATCATTGGTGTTTGACCGAAATATTTTGTGCGGTGTTCAAATTCAACTCATTTATTCACTGTAAAAATTATACTATGGTAACTTAAGAGCCGTTACCATCATCGGGGGTTTCTCTCACATCTATTAACGATTTACATATTTACTAGTAATCAGATGCTGTCTACCATGTTCTACTTTATCTCATTTATTCGCATGGTTAGACTCATACATCGAGTGATTGAGTTAATGAGATAGAAGATCCCAGATCTAGTTTCATCCATCTGGGCTATGATTTTAGGATTAATAGAAGATTACAAAGTATGATGGCTATGATCATACAAACAATCATCTAAGCATGGTTCCACACTTTATCATCAGTGGACACAACTTCTTGATCATTATACATGTAATGTTAGAGTATGTGTTGAGCATGGGTATGCCTCCCTCAACAGTAATATCATGATAAAAATGTATTGTAATAGATGATGATCTCAACTAGTTGTTCTTGATCCAAACTTGTCATAACATAAAGCACTTTAGTCATAAACTTCCAATTTTGACTTTGTACTTTAGGGGGCAATCTGTTATAGGCTATTTTGTCACATTTGGTCAATAGGCTTACAAATCAGATCAATCAACATCCGTGAACATGTTCTCATCATCCCTTCACAAATACCTAAGCATAAAATTTCCAAAAAGTATGAGTTTCTAGGATTAATTGCTCAAAATAATTGTTTTTAGCCTTAATGCATCCTACCCCTTTAGCCACCTACATTCAATGCTAGTTTCTACCTTTTGCACAAATTCTAGTTTCTCCCTTATGGACTAGCATTGGTCAGCACTAGTTTCTCCTTTTTGCAGGTGCACTAATTCTACAAAATCGGGAAAAATAAAAAATATTTCAAAGCTTCCTCTTCCAGAAGCTTCCAAGGGTTGCTTTAACTATTTACCATGGATAAGAGCTCGAATCCTATATGATCCTACCTTGGAAATTTCACCTCTCATCCCTTGAGCTCATCCTCCCACCATATGTGGGTTGTAAGCCCATAATGGTAAATCATAAACTACCATCAATATCCTATAAATTTACTTCCATCCATAGCATTAGGGTTGGATTTTGGATATTTATTGTGCCCTTATGCTGTTTCGTTGAACCTAAAAGAGTTATCATTTTCATGCATTATGTTTCATATTGAGGTGTCTTTTGTGGAAAGGAAGGACCAATCCTCTTGGGGAGACTTCTACAAGTTCAACTATTATTTATGGTTGTAAAGTCTCTGATTTTTTTATTAATAAAAATATTATATTATTTTCCTATATGTGTTGTGTTATGTTTGCACTCATGTATTTCAATGCCTTGATTATTCAATGTACAAATATGATAGATTATTCTACTTGGTCATTGTAGATCCTTTGCTTGTTTCAGTCATGTGTGCAGGTTCTAATCATAACACTTGGAGCCATAATTGGAGCTTACAAGCAAGGAAGAATGATAAGCTTACTACAGATTTGAGGTAGGCATATTTCTCATTCTCTAACTTCTCTAAGGAAAAACCTATTTTCTTTGTCTTATGTTATTCTAAGCCAGTCCACTAGGTCTAGGGAATTCACCTTTGTCTGTGATCATAAATTCTGCATAACAATCACTTTTTTCCTTCAACCTGGTTTCTTCAATGACTAGATTTCACTGAATGGGGTGGCTTACTTCTTTCCACAAATGCTTGATACAAATTTTCCCCATTCATTAGGTAGTGCATTGAGCACCAAAATGGTCATTTCTTGGTCGGACATTATTTACCCCAACTCTTGCAATTGGTCTCATATTTGTGACAACCTCATAAAATATGAGGCTATCCCTTCTTCCTTTGATACCTTCATCTGAAATAGTTATATTCTCAAATATATCACTTCCCTTTTAGTACTTACAGAGAATAATTGTACTAGTTTGTCATAGATGTCTTTTGACTTCTCCAATTTTTCTACATAAGGGATGAAGCAATCCTTGATTGATTCTATTAGGATTCTTTGAGCCATTATTTCCCCTTTCATATATTTTTATAGATCTTCTTCTTTTGGTGGTTCGACAATTGAACCCTTAACATGTCGAATGACTTCATTTTCTATGAGGATTAAATTTATCCTCTTCTTCCATGGAAATAAATTTGATGACCCAACCAACTTATTTCTCTCCTTGAAAAATGAAGTCATTTGATAGTAGATTCAATTATAAATATAAGGATACTTACTTGTCAAGTGAATATGCTTCTTTGATGGTGATATATTCAACTTGATACCTTCTTGGTTTTGATGATGATTTTTGTTTCCTTGAAGATAACAATACTTATTTTTCTAGAGATGTCTTTCTTCAAATATGATTAAGATGTGATCCTTGCTTCAATGAGAGGGATATCACCTTGATGAAGATGAAAACACTTCCTCTTACTTCCTTAGAATATGGAGACTTCAATATGTTTCTAATGTGTAGTTATTCTTTGAGGGGAGGTAGGGTCCTTGAGGTCTTTCCTTTCCTTGAGACGATGATTGTAAAATGTGTGAGCTTCCCAAGAACGCTTCAAGTGTGTAACCCTTCTTTGAAGGAACTAGGGTTTTGAGGTATTTTATGATATTTCTTAGTTTCTTCATTGATAGTTTGATTTCCTCTTTCATGCCTTGACCTTTCTTGATATTCCTTTTGATGGTACTTCTACAAGATTCCTTTCCTTGTCTTGACACCTTAGCTCTGATACCATGTTGAGAAATATATGGGAAGCTAGGTTAGGTAATTTAGATTACTTTGATAACTGCTTGTGATATATATTACTTAACTTTATTAACTTATTCTTTATCTTGATTATGGTTAGTGTTGTTATCATCAAACAACTACCAAACCATAAAAAACATTGCAACAATAGGACACAAGATATAAGCAATCAACCACAACCAAAACCTCTCCTGATGAGGGGAAAACTCACAAGAACTATTCTCTTTTTATAGAACTTCAATTGACGAATTCCAAAACCTATAACCCTTGACCAAGACCCCTCCAAGACCAAGTTAAAATTTCTTCTTAATGAACTTTCTTCCAGCTACTTTGACCTAGTAACTTCCAGCAACTTCAGCCCACAATAAATTCGACCTAATAACTTTCAACAACTTCAACCCCCAACAACTTGCCAACAACTTTCCAACACTTTGACTTTCCCAGAAACTTTCTAGCACTTTGACTTTCCCAGAAACGTTCCAAAAATTCGACTTGCCCAACAAATTTTCAACACTTTAACTTTCCCAACAAATTTCTAGCACTTTGAATTTCCCAACAACCTTCCTGAACTTAGACTTTCCCAACAACTTTTCAACACTTCGAGTTTCACAACAAATTTCCAAGATTTCGACTTGCCCTAATTTTTGCATGTGTGAGGAGAAGATAGCCCAAAAACAATATTCAAAATTTTGTCCCTTTAGTCTTCCTCTTCTTCATTCTCCTTCTCTTCCTTGATCAAATTTATTGTGGTGAGTGAGTGTCCTTCAAGTGAGGTCAAATTCTCTTATATATAGGCTTCACAAGGTGTCGAATATCCTTTCATGAGGCCAACTTGCTCCTTCATGTAAGCCGACTTGTTGCTACTTGTTTAAGAAGGTCTTAGAAGGTCTTTGACTCTATATTTGACTCAAATAAAATTTCTTCACAATATGTAACATTACCAAAAGGTCTTCAATACATGACAATGACTCAATTGACTTGTAGACTCAATGAAAATCCCTAGAAGTACCTCAAGAATAAAAATAATAATTTTTTTTTCTCTTTACACCAAACACATAAAATCATGGTTACATATGTCATTATGAAGACCAAACCTAGCTACATATTTCAACACCCTCAAAAATATCTAAGAAGGTGGATCTAGCTTCCTTAGTTCCTCACAATTCTTTGAGTGCATTGGCTGCTGGTAGATCCTCAAGTTGTAGGTGAGTAATTTTAGGGATCAAGTCAAGTTGTAGGAGAGTAAATGTAGGGGAAAAGCCTCCTACATCTCCTCCCGCTGACTCCAACATGCCTCTGCATAGTAAATGCACTCAAAATCATTCTCTTTCGTGCACATTAACCACATTAGGCCACAAAGTATAAGAACCATCCTTTAGTATCACTATTAAGAAAATTATAGTTAACAAATGTTAATAAATGCAAGGAAAGAGGAAATTATAGGTTGGAGGATGGAAAAATGGGCTGTATGATATACCTATTGATCATTAGGGGAATTTTGAGGTCTAAAATGGGCTTCCTAAGAAAAATGTACAACCAAAATAGACTTTATAAGAACCAATAGGATTCAAGATGATGATGTCAACCATGGGGGATGATTCACCATTTTTGGGGTGAAAATGTAAAAATATTAAAAAATAATAAAATAATAAAACTACTTTTTCAACTTATATTTTCAACTTATATCCCTAAGGTTTTACTCAAAATTTTAGTGGGATTACTTTTTGGATGCAAAATTTATTTCCACATCCAAGGAGTAATCATGTTGCATACTATCGATGGACCCTGCTACACAAAAAAATGAGAAATACATGAAAAAATGTGATTGCAATAATGGTTTTCATGCATTGCTCATTTTTTGTGTAGTAGGGTCCATCAAGAGTATGAAACATGGGTACTCCTTGGATGAGGAACCAAATTTTGCATCCATCGAGTGTAGAGTGGGGCCCTTTCTAGGGAATTCCTCAACCTCTTAGGGGAGTGGTATTCCCTAATTTGTAGACTGTGAGGAAGAGCATGCCATCTCCTCTAGCATGCCTGTAAACTCTCAGTCCCCAAAAGCCTAAACATGTCTTCAAAATGGAGGATAACTTGCTCTTGTTTCTCTAGGTAGCGAGGGGCTAATTTAGGGTATGTAGAGATGAGGATATGGTTGCTTATTACAACCTTAGGGCTTGTTAATTCTGTTCTAATATATAGAGGCTCACTTTCTTCCTTGGCCATAACTTTCTTCACTTCCTTAGCCCTTTATTCCTCATGGACAAGCCAAGAGCAACCTTGAATTGGGGTCCCAAAAGTTCATGTTTGTGAGGATCATGTTGTATATGTAGAACTCTGTTAATTTGGCCCTATCTTCAATGTTGAATTGTTAGTAGAAATCAATGAACTTCCTATAATCCTGAAATGGGAGAGAGCCATACTGTGCCAATGTTTTGAATTGAAATTGCAATCATTGTTATTTAAGGAAGATGTCATATTATTTGGATGGATACCTTCATCGAATGGCCTCCATGGACAAGCTTTCCATGGTGGCATGTTGTGCTTCCTATAGATGTTCTCTTAGACTCTAGTTTTCTAATTGCAACCAATCCCTCATGATTGACTCTTTGAATCTTAATTCAACCATTTCTTCACCCATTTTATTCATCTTTTCTTCCATGAGGCCCACATCCTCAACTTTCTTGGACTTAGCAATCTGCATCCATCGATGAGTCCAACTTCTCTCCTTTTCTAGCTCAAGTAGGATGGGGACTACAAATTTTTTAGGTATGATTCATCCTTGTTCATAAAACTTGTAGTAGGACCTGAGATCTGGTTATGGATCAGGATCTTGGAGTTCTTGTGGTCCTTATTCTTCCTCTTGAGGTGTTACTGCTCCTTCCTACAACAGTTTCTTCCTATCCTGTAGTAGTTCTTGCCCTTCCTATAACATTTATTTTTCTTCCTGTAGCTGGGTAGTTTTTCTTGTAAGTAGTTCTTCCCCTTCCTATAACATTTATTTTTCTTCCTATAGTTGGGTAGTTTTTCTTGTAATTTCTTGGCTCTAGTTGCCCTAGTGGTTGGCCTTCTTATGTATGTATGAGGTTGATTTCACTTGACTTTGAGGGATGTGACTTCCTCAAATTTCCCTTTTCCTCATCCCAATTCTCCTTCTTGGTGGCTGAAAGATTATTCAATTGTAATTGGGACTGTTGAAGGAGGTTTAGGCTTCCCTTGTGTGATCCTAGTGCTCTTCCTTCTCTTGAAATACAAGCGTCCTTGCTTGGGCTAACTCCTTTTTGTTTTGATAGGTGCACTAAGGTTTTCAAGGGTGGTAGCCACCTCTTGTTTTGTATTCCCTTCTAGGGGGCTTACTTTATTCTTTTTCTTTCAATTCTCCAAAGGTCTAGAGGGCTCCCCAAGGGCCTCATTTGTTGCTTTTGGTTCCACCCATTTTCCTCCTTTCCTTCTCTAGTCCCTTCTTCAATATTTTCTTTATTCTCTTCAAATTATTCCTCCTTTTCAAATTCTTCTTTAGCATCACTTTGTTGGGTGACCTCTTCATGTCTGTCAGAGTTTGGGCTTGAGTCTTAATGAAGGCCTCCCTATCCATGTCCACAAAATTGGTCCATATCATAGGGCTATTGAGGTGACTCAAGGAATTCACAAAAATGAGCTTGATGAGGCCATGATGAGAATTGAACTAGTGCTTTTCTTCTCTCATCCTCTGGCTCATTTCAATCATAGACTGAAGGAGAAAGTGGGGAATACTAAGCTTTCTTGGCATGGGAAATTCTATCTGGAACCTCAGCTCATAAAATAGCCTAAACTAATAGGCATACACAAAACTTAACCTTCATTCAGAAGATATGTATTTTAGGATGTGATAATCCACTTCATCTGATAGGTAAGGAAGGCTCTCAGGCCTTCTAGCTCCATTATTGTCTTCAACTGGATTTCTTCAGGGAGGAAGACATTTTTCTTGGTTATGATGGCTTTTGTCCTATCCTCCTTGCTCCATATAACTCCTAGGGTAGTGTGGTAACTATACTAATGAGATCTACATTCAAATTAATGTAAAGTATTCTTACAACAACGATGGCACTATCTTCCCCCTGAGAGTGAAGGGCCATAACAAATTCATGGGTTATTTCTTGATCATACCCATTTAGTTTTTCAAAGAATCCCATCCATTGGTGGCTTATGAAGACATCTTGCATAGGAGGATATTGGTGGATTATTTTAGTGTCTTTGGATTCCATTCTATCGAAACCCACTCCCATGTTTCCTAGTGCTGCTTCCTCAAGTTTCCTCAAAGAATTTTCTATTAGTTGTTGTTTTCTAAGCATCTTAGGGTTTCAAGACAGAGGTGAGAGGGTTGGTGCTCTTCTTTTGGTCGAAGGGAATATAATTACATGCAAAATTCCAAACAAATTATCTTTTCTTCCACCTTTATTCCCTCATATGAAAAGAAAGGTTTTTGAGAAAAAAACAATCTGCAAGGGTGCGCTACAAGATGTTTGTCCAAACAAAAATTTAACCAAATTATCTTAATTTTTGTTCATGGGAGGTGAGGAGATACTTACCCTTCCCTAGGATATTCCTTCATGGATGTGGGGGTTTAGAGGAAAATTCTCACGAATTAGAACCTTATTTCACCTCTCAACCGTTTTGTCGCCTAGACTATACAAGCAACGAGACAACCACTCAGGGTGGGGCATGTCACTCTGATCCCCGCCCACTCCGTTTTAGCTGTCTCCCAACAATAAGCTATTGGGGGTACTCCTTATGGAATGAGGTGAAGGAAAACAAGCTGGGAACCAAGTTTCTTGGGAGACACGGATGAGTGGCCTAGCTACTTTAGAATGTAACAAGATTAATGAGTATATTAGATTTTAAGATGAGACCAGTGCATTATGGAGTCACAATTCTTGCTTATTACAAATTGAAACCAAGTAACCAAATGGACACCCACTTATTAATATGATAAACTATCCTATATGATATGCAATTCCTAAGAGCTAGGTGTGACGCAAGGATGTTGGTTATTTTTATCTTAAATGCCTAGTCTAAGTTGAACCTCTCCCTTAAATATTTGAGAAACAATCTTCAGAGTAGGTTGTGAAATGGAAGCCAATGGGAAGCAGGAAGTGACCTGACTAATGATACCTCCCCTTGTGTTCAACCTACCCAATGCCTTTGGTGTTGCAAAGACTGTAGCTCTGATGGCTGTAATGTCATTGTGTTAGCCACTAAGAAGAGTTGAATTCCACAAGCTAATTGGGAAAGGGTTTCCCTAGGATTATATCAACCAAGATTATGCATGGAGGTAAAATTATTAATGCAAACTAAGTCCTAGGATGCTTATGCAAGATAGATTGGGTGAAGTCTTCTTGAGTTAAGATTTTTTTATGTTATTTAAGTACTTAGTGTGCATCATCTGTAGGAATTTACAGGGTAAATTCCTCAGATAGAACACCAAAGGACACCGCTCACAAAAAGATCATAGATCAATACACCAATATTGTTGACGTGGTTAAAACCCTCAAAGAGGGAAACAATCCATGGCCTTAGCCAATGTGGCCACTTCAGGAAATTTATTAATAAAAGAATGAAAATTTACATAAGATTCTCTCATGAACGGTTACCCTACAAATGACCCTCCATGCTCTTTAAATAGAGATCATGGACCAATCAGGTGTTAAGCCATGAATCGTGTCGATAATACCGAGGAGATAATGAACCATCAGATCACTACATATCATGATCGTTGGATTGTAAGTTACAAAAGTACATAGTAAAAAAACACACTTTACCTAACTCTACACTAGACCAAGTTATACTTAACTATTTCCTATGTGTCGGAATATCCTAACATCCCCACTTAAGAACAGCTTGGGATAGGATTGAAGGATGTACAAGTATGACATAATAGGAGAAGGAAGGAGGCATTAGAGCCTATCCTCCCTTAGTGACAACTTCTTGAACTCGAACCATAAATTGAAGTTTAGTAAACTTTGCCTCTGTGAGAGCCTTTGTAGAGATGTCTGCAACTTGATCATATGTTGAACAATATTGCACTTAAGGAACATGGTCGTGAATGAGCTTTCTGATGAAGTGCATGTGCAGTTCAATGTGTTTTCTGCATTGATGTTGTTTTGGATCTTTGCATAGTTTAATGGCACTTTGATTATCACACCAAAGTGAAGCCGGATGTTGTTGCTAAAAGCCAAACTCTGGCAGGATCTGATGAAGCCACAGGGCTTCCTTACTAGCTTCTACAACACCACGATACTCTACTTCTGTTGAATAAAGAGAAATGGAACTTTGTTTCTTGCAAGCCCATGTAATAGGTCCTGAACCAAGAGTGAACACATAACCTGCAGTAGACTTTCGATCATCAGGTTCACCAGCCCAATCAGAATCAATGAAACCAACCAATAGAGGAGATGCTTCTGCACTGTAATGAATCCCAAACTGAACTGTACATCGAACATAATGAAGTATTCTTTTAGCTACTTTCCAATGACTTTCATGTGGGTTTTGCATAAACCGAGCAATAAGGCCAACAACAAAGGAAAGGTCAAGACGAGTATGGGTCATATACAAAAGTTTTCCTACAAGTTGACGGTATAAGGTAGCATCAAATTCAAGGGAAGTATAAGTGACTGAAATTTTAGCTCCAGACTGAAAGGGAGAAGGGGCTGGCTTACAGTATTCCATGTGAAAATGGCGTAGAAGATCACAAGCATACTTGGACTAGGAAAGGGAAATACCTTCCTTGGATTACAAGACTTGAAGACCAAGAAAATAATGCAAGTGTCCTAATTCTGTCATTTCAAACTTCTTTTTAAGGCTAGAATTCACATGGTTTATAAGGTTGGGATCACTACCAGTAAGGATAAGATCATCAACATAAAGAACAAGAATGATAAGAGACTTTCCCACTTTATTGGTGTAGACAGTATTGTCAGAATGACACCTAGAAAATCTAGTTTATAAAAGAAAGCTATCCATTTTGGCATATCAAGCCCGAGGAGCTTGCTTGAGACCATAAAGGGATTTCTTAAGCATAAATACAAGGCTGGAGTTTGTTTGTATAAAGCCAGTAGATTTTTCCATATAGATTTCTTCATGCAAGTCCCCATGCAAGAAGGCAGATTTAACATCCATCTGGTGGACTTCCCATTTGAAAGAGGTAGCAAGGGAAAGAACAAGGTGGATAGAGTTCATTTTGGCAACAGGGAAGAAGGTTTCAGTATAGTTAATGCCTTCAACTTGTGAAAAACCCTTAGCAACAAGACGAGCTCTATGTTTATCAACTTTTCCATCTGGTCCATGCTTGACTCTGTAAACCATTTGCATCTAACAACTTTTCGTCCCTTTGGTAGAGGAAAAAGATCCCATGTATCATTTTCCAATAATGAACGATATTCTTCATTCATAGCTGCGTCCCAATTTGGATGGCCTAAAGCTTTTGCAAAGGTGTTAGGATAATAATTCGCTGAAGCTTGAGCCAGTAAATAAGAGGCTTTATCAAACTGAGAACATGTACGTCGCCGATCTCTAGGATCACCGGCAAGAGCACCTGCTGCATCCCGAGTAGCACATACCCATTTTGGAAGCTGAGGAGCTGAAGGAGGATCCTGAGAAGGTGGGGGAGGATTGTCATCCTCGCTTTCATCATCTGAAGAAGAAATATTTTCAAAAGTAGAAGAGATAGAGAGAGGTGGCACATCCGCCGAACTAGGCTCGTAGGCCGATATATTTTCAACAAACTTTACATCTCTTCTAATGATAACATTTTTGGACTTAAGTGGAATAAGTCTATATCCTTTGACATCTTCAAAATATCCAACAAAAATACATTTTTCATTCTCATGTTATAAAGCTTTATGTTTCTCATCTGGAATATGGGCCCATGCTTCACTTCCAAAAACACGAAAGTGACTTACATCTGGTTTAATTGAGCTCCATGCTTCTTCTGGAGTGATATTATTTAAAACCTTAGTAGGAGTGCGATTTATTATGTAATTTGCACAGTTAATTTCTTCTGCCCAAAAATTAAGACTAAGTCCTTTAGATTGAAGCATACAATTAGCCATTTCCTTTAAGGTGCGATTCTTCCTTTCAGCTACACCATTTTTTTGTGGAGTATATGGAACAATATGTTGCATTTGAATTCCATTCTCAGTGCAAAAGTTGATGAATTTGTTGTTAACATATTCTTCGCCATTATCAGATCTTAGCTTAAGAATTTGATGTCCAGATTGTTTTTCAACAAAGGCATTAAAGGCCAAGAACATGTTAAATACTTCACTCTTGAGTTTTAAGAAGTACACCCAAGTGCGTCTAGATAAATCATCAATGAAGGTTAAGAAATACTTGTAGTCATAGATGAAACAATTGGAAGTGGACCACATAAATCACTATGCACAAGCTGTAAAGGGGCTGAGACGTGCCAAGAGGCACATTTTTCAAAACTATCCCAATGATGTTTTCCGAGTACACATCTAAAACAAACACCATCTCTGCAGGATACCATTGGAAGACCTGTCACCATATTTTCTTTACGTAGATTCTGAAGGGAGCAATAGTTTAAGTGACCAAATCGCTCATGCCAAAGTTTGCTCACTTCATCATTATGAGAAACAAATATCAAGGGAAGATTTGATGACCCAAAGTTGTTTAACTTATACAACCTTGTAGAATCATCAACAATGCCAGTAGCTAAAATCTGTCTAGGATCTCTTAGGTCCTTAATTACAACATCGTGAGGTGAAAATTCAACTATTTTACCTTCACCTGAATGAGTTATCTGATATACAGATAGAAGGTTGCAGGATAAGGTTGGAACACATAATACATCATTAAATTGACCATTGTCTATATGAACAGTTCCAGTCCCTACAACACTAAGAGATCTATCATCACCAACATATATATTTTTGGTGTTACAATCATTTAAAGAAGAAAACATGGCTTTGTTTTTGGCCATGTAATAAGAAGCTCCAGAATCAATGCGCCACTCATGAGAATTAGAAGAAGAAGATACATTTAGTGCATATCCAGACCGAGATGTTTGACAACCACATGCAGAAAGTGCTATTCCTGAAGATGAAGTTGAAGTTTAAGAGTGCTCCAAATGGATGTTATGATTCTTCATTGTTGCTTCCAAGGCTTCCATCTTCTTAAAGCATTTGGATTCTAAGTGGCCATCTCGATTACAAAAGTGTCAATGTATATCAATCTTCTTCCCTTTGTTTTTATTTGCCTTATCATTTTGTTGAAATGATTTTTCATTTTGAGGTTGAAATTACTTAGGACCCTTATTTGGTTTAGGACAATTCTTTTTAGGATACAACTTCTTAGGATTCTTTGAATTTGGTTGCTGATGGGTGGCTAAGGCTTTCTTAGAAGAGTTTCCAAGATTAAGAAAGCCAAGGTGTAAGAGTTTTTCTTATTCTTTTATTAAAGAATCACAAAAGGCATCAAAGGAAGGGGGCCTGTATTCTTTTCCTTGAGAAATGAAGGCTTCTCTTGTAGAATGGAAGGTGGAAACAAACACAGAGTAGGCTGGTCGCAACTTAGTAAGAATGGAATAGATAAGGTTACCATCTTCTTTCTTAACCTTAACACCTTCTAAGAGAAGTCTAAGGGTCTTGAACTTGGATAGAAAATCTTCAATGGAAGAAAAAATATCGGGGTCCAATGTAAGCAACTCATTTTTGAGTTGATGGGCTCTAAGTTCAGTTTTAATTCCAAAAACTTTAGTGATCTGTTTCATTGCTTCATTAGGAGTATCAAGTTCTTTGATATGGAATCTAAGGTCTGGAGAAATAGACATCCCTATCAACCCACGTGCTTGATCTTTCCTATTTTCCCATTTGGATACCTTATCTTCATCTTTCGATTTGGTTTTTTGGCCTGAGGCTATTCTGTAAAGACCTTTACTTCTAAGTAAATCCACAATGTAGGACCACCATTGGAAGTAGTTGGTGTTGTCAAGAATAACTTGGCATGGAATTTCCATTTTAATAGAAACTAAAGCTGTAGATGTTGAAAATAAGTGTTCCAATGGAAATATCTCGAAAAAATAGGCTGATTAAAAAAAAACGACTTCCGAATGAAGAAGTTATGGCTTTTTGAAGAAAAGTTGTTGAAGATGTTGACGAAGTGCGGGAATGTGCGGAAATGAATGATAATGTTATATTTAAAAAAATCTGCCCCCTTTCCAAACTTAATCTAATTAGGTCAACAAAAAGAAAGACTTGAACTAAAGACCTCTATTCTCATAAAGTAGCTTTGGATCAAGTGAGCTAGATTAAAAGGTTAGCAATTTTTGGAAAAGAGGAAGGGTTTTTTTGTTTGTTTTTTATTTATTTATTATTATTTTTTTTAAGTCATGGAAGCTTTGGGGTGTGTGCTTACTTGAGAAAGTTTTTTTTTGCCTGCAAAACAAAAAAACACAAAACCCAACACAGACATACAAAAAAACAAACCTTACGGCTTGAAGTTAGCTTTAGCCAGAAACTAAATATTTTCCTCAATGTTTCTGATTTTTCGAGATCACACTAAGGTGCGATGGAAAAGAGCATACGCATGAGAAAAATCCTTCCTTTCTATTTCTGATTTGCCCAGATCACATAGAGTCACGAGGCAAAGAGAATACACATAAATGAAAGATATAGATCCGGTAATAAAAAAACAAAGACCTAAATAAACCGAAATAAACAGAGAGAAAATAACTAAAAACTGCAAATAAACAATGTATACCTCCAGATCTTAAAATTGACGTAGCTAGGGCTACTATAAACCTTTTCATGTGAAACGAAATGGGTTCCTCACTAGAACAGATGCTCCTAACACAATAGAGCAGTCTTCTTGGCCCGAAAGCAGTTAGAAACAATAGATCTAGGAAACGACAGTCAGATGCAATTCTACCGGCTTCAGATTTGGATCACCAACGAATGCGGCCCTCAACTTGGCTCTCATACCATGTAGAAATTTACAGAGTAATTTCCTCAGATAGAACACCAAAGGACACCGCTCACAAACAGATCGCAGATCAATACACTAGTATTGTTGACGTGGTTAAAACCCTCAAAGAGGGAAACAATCCACGGCCTGAGTCAACGCGATCACTTCAAGAAATTTATTAATAAAAGAATGAAAATTTACATAAGCTTCTCTCATGAACGGTTACCCTACAAATGACCCTCCATGATCTTTAAATAGAGATCATGGACCAATCGGGTATTAAGCCATGGATCAAGTGTCGGTAATACCGAGGAGAGAATGAACCGTCGGATCACTACATATCGTGACCGTCGAATTGTAAGTTACAAAATTACATAGTAAAGAAACAAACTTTACTTAACTCTACACTAGACCAAGTTATACTTAACTATTTCCTATGTCGGAATATCCTAACATTATCTTATAGCCAGAGTACTTAACAATGATTAGATAAAAATATTAAGACAAGACAGGTGCTTAAAGATACAAGTGCCAATATTCAACAATATTCCACAATATGTTTAGAACATATGTCTAACTCAACAATGATTACTTGAGATATGCCAATGACCAATGTTGAAATGCTCAATTAGAATGATAACCAATGAAAATTAAGATGCCAAATGCTTAAGATAAACAACCAAGATATCAAAGCCTCTTAAGATTATGATCTTTAACTTAGAGCAATTATCTAACAGTTTATTAAGAATTCCTTAATTAGATGTCAATCACAATGATGCCAATGCTCAATCAACTTAAATCACCATTGAAATTTAAAGACTTAGATGTTGAGTGTGTTAAGTGCCAATTTAAAAAATTCTTAAGATAAGAAAGTGTTAAATTCCAAAATAGACCATTACATTTCAAACCTGATTGATTTTATGACAACAATAGTGATTATCAATAATCAGTGAAATTCCCAACAACTTGAGAAAGTAAAATATGAGTTTTAAGATACTCTAAGATGCAGTATTCAATGCTAGATCATATATGATATATCTTATAACATCAATAAAAAAATTAGTAGATTAACAAACTAATGATGCTAAAACCAATTCCCAATATGCCCAAAAATAGGAAAAAATTACCAAAACTGAAATAATCAATTTTTTGAGCCTTGTTAGGTGTGTGATTCAGAAATTGTAGATCTATTTCAATGGCTTAAGCAGAAAATTCTAGGAAGCAAATACTTAGATCTAAGCTAGATCCTAGATGCCCAAGTGGCCAAAATTTAAGAAAATTAAAATTTTACAATTTTGAGTGATTTTGACCAATTCAAACGTTTTTTTAGGGCTATTATATCACTATTATCACTGTTGTAATAAAACATAAGAAAAGTGAGGGTTTAGAGAGCAAACTCTAGGCCCAAGGCTTTGAAGATGAATTTTCCCATGTTTCCCAAAATTTATCCAATGATCTTGTACCCTAAAACAAAAGTTTTTGAGCAAATTTCTCCTGCAAAACCACCAAGGAATCAAACTTGGAAATTTTAGAGATGGAACTAGGGAAAACTAGTGAAAAATAGGCCAAGGAGACCAACTCTAGGCCTAATAAGGCTACTGTTGAGGGAAGGAGGGGCTCATAGGGAAGATCATGGGTCAAAGAGGAGGGAGAAAACCAAAAAGGGGCAACACTGGAAGGAAATGAGGCTAAAAGGGCAGACGTTAGGGCTTAGAGGGAAAAAACTAGGGTTAGACGCTTAAAATCCTATGACAATTCCTCTAGGGATGTCGTTTAGGGAGAAGAAGGGGGGCCGAGGCCTCCTAGGCCCACAACTAGCCCTTTAAGGGAGGGCCAAGGCCTTTAGAGGTTACGATATGCCTTAAAGAGGCCAAAAATGATGATGCAGGAGGGAAAAAGGGTGACGTAGGGGACTTAGAGGCTGAAGCTGGGCCAAAGGAGGCTAGATCTGAGCCTAGGAAGGCTCAAAAAATGAAACCATTGCTTCAAAAATTTTTCCCTTTTCAAGAACTGAATTTCACTGCAAAATTTTTAATGGATGGGCATCCAAAAAAATTCTAGAGACTAGATCTTACGCTCAAGGGCCTAGATCTAGCTCTACTTCAGCCTCTTCTCTTGATTTCACCTACAAAAATGGAGATGAAAATATCCAAAAACCTAATATATATATATATATATATATATATATATATATATATATATATATATATATATATATATATATATATATATATATATATATATATATATATATATATATATATATATATTAAAACCCCAAAACCCAAGTTAGAAAAATAATTTACACATTTAATATACAAAATTTTTCATAAAATTTACAAATATACAAGGGTTTTGATTTTTTGTTTGAGAAATAATTTTTTTTTTATGATTATTTTCTTTGATAAATGGCTGAAAATGCTTTAATATCCCCATGCACACTATAGTCTTAATGAATATTTAATACACCACATAAATATTCAGGATCCAAGCAAAGTTGATCCATGCCCACAATTTGTGAACTTGTATACCAAAGACTAAAGTACTTGCAAACACTATGTATTTATCTCAAGATAATCTGTTAACCATTTCCGAATCAAATCACTTAAGATTAGCCCAAAACTATTTATAGAACGATTTTATCTCCATCTAATGAAAAACATATCTTACTATTTATCAACACAACATAGGAAAGCATGTAGTCAATACATACCACAAATTAATGAACATGGACACCTTGAGTTGTACCCCAAAGATTTTATTATGATAGAAAAAATAGTTCCCAGTGGAACAATAGTTTACACAAAGGCTTCAACAACAATTTCTTAGCCAGAAATAAGATGGTTAGACTCAAATAACTATCTAATTTATAGATAAATACCCTAAATGAAAAATGATGGCTAGTTTCCTTAATCCTTGTCAAAATAGTCTTGGCCATTGAAAAATATTTGATTATCTTTTAATTTTAGCCGTTGAATTTTTATTTTTTTGAGTAATTTTTGAATTTATCATTTAATTCCATTTTAATTAGCTCAAAATTAATTATTTTGAATTAATTTCCTCAAAAATTTGACTTTGACTTAACCACCAAGGCTCAAGGGTCCAGTTTTTCTTGAAAAATCCAATATTCCTTTAATGAAGGACCTCTAAAAATTAATTCTTTTAAGACCCACAACTTTTTCACTTGGAGAATTTAATTTTCCTAAGACATTTTAATTTGACTCTAATTAATTAAATTTCTGGCTTATGATTTTAATTTAATTTTGCCAAAAAATTTAATTAATTAATAGTTGAGGGGATTAACTATTTTTTCCACCCTCTAATATTTTGACCATGGTGTCTAAGTATGAGGGACTATGCATTAAAATGTTTTTTACATAAGATTTACAATTTCAACCCTCAAAGGGGGAAAACACGTTCGACTTAAACCCTTAAAAAACATACCCAATCTGTGACATAATATGAGCTAGTAAACAAAGTGATTTGTAATAAAATAATTTAGCTAATTAGCTTAAATTATTCCCAAATCACTTTTACATAAGGCTCAACTAAAACAGTAAGACACACCTAAGACTTTGATGAAGAACTCCACCCTAGCTTTGGGGTGAGGCTGGAGGGAAAAACTCTGCCGACCATCTGTGTTTAGAAACACAAATAAATCAATGAGATGAACAACTTCCTAGAATGAAACTTTCGCCAAAATAATTGGCTTACCTAGGTTTTTACATACATTCATGGTCTTACTAGCATCATTTTACTATGACGCATAAACTGTTGATCGATGATCCGATCCTGTTGAAAAAGTTGGTACTTTTGTTTCCCTAGAAATTTGACAAAAACTATGCAACAAGCCCAATATCACTGTCTGCAATCCTATAGTAGCAGACTGCAATCCAGTAGCAACTGCTTCCAATCTTGTAGCACCTTCTTTTCAGCCCTATAGCTTATCTGTAGCACCCTAGGGGACCATCAATCAAAGCTATCTCCACTCTTTATGCCTTAGTGGGCATCTCTTTCCATTTTAGGAATGAATTCTTGGTACAAATGAGATTCAAGCTTGTCCTTTTATTCCTCTTGTGGTAGTGGGCTCAGTGCGATGTGTGAGCTGATCCCTACCTGCAACCTACGTATTTTCTCTTATAGACCATTGGCCCCACTCCTAATAATTATAACCCTCTCATTTTTGTTTTTCTTCCCACGTTGCATGGATGAGTGAGTTAACTACACTTTACCTATTCGAGGGTGGCCAAGCCTACTGACCACCTCTAGCCTATAAAAACTCATTCCTCATACATTAAAAACATTTTCGAGCTACCATGCACTTAAAGGAAGAGGTGAGGAGTGTCATACCTGTGCCTACTTGATGGTCTTGGGTTGCTTAGATGCCTTCATGTTGATTCAAGTGATTGATTTTCTGGTCTTTGGAGGTGCTATTTTCCATGCTAATTGCTTCATTCTCTGGTCCTTCTTTTGAACAAAATCTTTTTGCAGATAATTTCTAATAGGTGCCTCACTGAGTGAATTCTGTTGATGCAAGTTTTTCAAATGGTGGAACAATTTGCTACTATTGGAGATGAACAATGACCCTATATTAGCTCCTCAAGAGTTCTGTGGCTACACAAGATCACAAAGGTGGTCCTTCAATTCTTTAAGATGGCTAAGCATTCATTATGGTGCTACCAAGTGTCTCCAAATATGGTTTTGTAGGGTTTGTGCAGGTTGCTACATGCTTGGACCCTTTCCTACAGCAATTACATAGTCCCCTCCAAGATCATAACAATCCTAGATGCATTTAGAGGGTCTAATAATTCATGGTGAGATCATGGATAAGGACTATAAACTTTTGTGGTGGTGAAAACTGTGGAAGAAGGGGTGAAAATGATTTTTTTTTCATGGAAAAAAATGAATTTTTGGATGGATCAATGGTGACATGGTGTGAAGGATGGATAATGGAGGTGTAGTAGGCTTTGTTTTCATCCCCCCAAGGAACACATAGAATATGACTCCTCTCTTTATGTTGATCACAATCCTGTAGCAATTCTGCTCAATCCTGTAATAGTTTAGGACAATGTTGTAGCATTTTAGGACCGAGGAAGAATTGAGTGAGATGGGTGGTCTGGTGACAGAGGAACCTTGGGAGATGGATGGAATGATGAAGGACATGCAGATAACTAGCCTGAGAGATGGAGAAGTGGAATACAAATGCTTCTTCCTTTGCCTTCTGGTGACTAGAACCCTGTAAAAACATGTTAGCATAACTAATGTAAGGGTTCCCTTACTTCTCCTTTGTCTTTTCTTCCTTTTTTTTGTTATGTTTTTTTTTTTTTTAAGACCTGCAGCCTGCTTCAAAATCAGTTTTCAACCTACAGGCCTGCCCTAGGCTCCTCAAATGAGGTTTTCACCTGGGGATATTTTCATTTATTTTTTCCTCTTTTTCTCTCTTTAGACTACCTCATAGAGGTTAACAACCCTAGAGTCGGTCTCAGGTTCCTTGTAGAGGTTTTCACCTATGCATTTTTTTTCATCTTTTGATGATCAGAGGCTAGATGAACTGAGAGCCGTGAGACCCCCAATTACATTCATCTCCTTACTTATTGAGTTGGTAAACTCTTCATCTGATAGAGGCTTCTTGTACAACTTTAACTGGTAACCATTAAAAAGCTTTGAAATGCATTTCTCATCAATTGTTCTTAATTGAACAATGTAAACTTTGAAATAGGAAATGATATGATTACCCATTTCGTTGTGGTAACAAAAAAGTGACCCAATTTTGAAAAGTGGTGATACAGAATACACATTTTTTTAAGCATAGTTCTTGACACTAATTTTTTTTATGTACATTAGTTTTTAGAATGTTAGTGATTTGCATACTGATTTTAAAAAGTGTTGATTCTGCATCAGGTCATTTTTTTAAAAGACCTTTTTTTGACTTTAAATTTTATAATGTATTAAATGTGAATAATTATTTTCTAAATTTAAAAATTTTTGAAATGGTCTTCTTCTTCATATTTTCTTGTTTGTTTTTTTTTTGTAGTGAGGTTTTTATTTTTTTGCACAGTTAAAGAAGAAGGTCAATATTTTAAAATTTCGATATTCTACATATTTATATATCGTTAATTACTTTTTCAATGCACATCAAATAATTGTCTCTAAAAAACAATAATTTTTAACAATGGACATAAAAATAACCATTTTGAACATAAATATAACTAAAAAATTACACATTTTGATAATTGTTTACTAGAAATGACATGTCAAAATCATAATTTTTATAGGAAAAATTTAACAAAAAATGGATAAATAATAATTCTTTTTTTATGAATTTCATGTCAAATAATAATAATAATCATAGTTTTTTTTTCAAAAAATAAAGATTCACATAAAAATTAAAGCGAAAATCACATAATACAAATATTAAACACATAACAACATTAATTGATTGCTTATTCTTTTAATAAAATGTCAAAGTCAGAACATTACAAGTATAACTAATTAATAGATACAAAAAATGAAATGAGATTGATTTCCAAGCATAACTTAAATTTAATCAACAATATCACGTAATCCAAACTTGTCATCCTCTAGATATTTTCTGCTTCATTTTTCTCATTTTCATCTTCTAATGGATCTTTGATGTTTGTTGTACCTCTGAGGTGATAATGGTCAATTGATCATGCTAAAGAATCTAAGATATATGTTTTGGGGTTTTGGTTTTGGTTTTTATGGAGGACCAATGCATAAAACAAATTATAAGAATGATTTATTAACTCTTTTAGATAGTACTAATAAATAAACAAAGAGCTGCTATTTAACTTCACACAACAATTTTAATTTGATAAGATGTGCAGAAAGAATAGTAAGGAGATATGATTGCTTTACATTTCAGACAGAAAAATAAATCATCATAAGTGGGAAAACCTTTGACCAATGTTCAAAATTTAAACAAAATATGCTTAAAATTACATAAGATATTGACAATTTTATGATTTAGAGGAAACCTTTCAGACAAACAGTCCAATATCTCGATCTCTTTATAATAACAACTTCATAAGGAATTTTAAGAATAACTATAACACATTTATTCTCACTAGATATCTTTGTAAAAATTAAACATATGTAAAATTAACATAATGAATGGAACACATGAAAGACTTACAGAAGAAAATGAGACTGTATGATACTAAATCGAGAATCCTTTGCTTTATTATCAGTGATCTAGAAAAATCTTGTACATCAATGCTTTACAAAATTGCTTATGGAAAGGTACCACCTTTAATAACTCGTAGAAGAGAGTTATTTATACTAGTTTGGATAGTAAACAAAATATCCTAAACTGATTACAAAAATAGCCTGAAACAAAATAGGAAAAGAAAACTGTTGAATGATGTGTCCCTATTAGGTAGGGAGTTGTTGATGACTGTTCCTTCAAAAACTGTTGTGCTGTCTTCTTGTTGGGATGGAAAGTTAATCAATTGTTTCACACAATTGATCCCACCTCTGCTCACTTGGTATCTCCAGATTTACCATCCTTCTTAATATCTCATCAACTTTGGTATATCTTTCAAAATTGGGTTTAGTGAGAAAAATATGTCCAACTTCATACTTGATTGTGAGATCAGGGCTCAAAGCTTCCAAAAAATCTTTGCCAATAATCTGTCTTTTTATCCCTGCAAATTGACTGCTGCCTGCTACAATAGTATATAATCTTTCACAGTAATCATCCAATTTTACTAGCTGATCATCTGATGTCACTAACTCTAGTAAACCTTTCTTTTTCAAAATACTGAATTTAGAATGAAACCTTTTTACTGCAATGTTCAAAGCTTCACACTTTGCTTTCAACTGAGTTAGTAGATTCTTATTCATTAAGACTTTCTTAATTTCCAAAATAGTAGCTCTCCTATCTAGAATGTTTATCCCTTGTAGCTGTTGCCTTGTCTTAGAGTTTAGTACTTTGATCATCCCTGCCACTTCTTTGGGTTTTGTGCCCAATGTTGCCCTCTGATTATCTATCTATGTCCTGCATATAGCAATCAATTATTGCTGCTAAAAAATAATTTGAATAGATGGCCATATCTATATTATGGAGTGACTGATATCTAACCAGATGTCCTCTATGGCCTGGGCCAAAGTTTCTACCATTAGAGTCTTACTCTCTAATTGTTTGACCCTTTGTTCTAACTTGTGTGATTTATGCATTTCCTCTACATACAAGGTATCATTATTTACCTTCTGTGACTCCAGGGCTTGGAACTTCTGGAGTAGCTTTTCATTTTTCTATTTTTGTACCTGTAACTCCTGTGATAATCTTGTTGCTTCAACTATTGCTGAAGATGAAGCAATGTTAGTAGGAGATGAGCTTAAATCTGTACCTGTTATGGGAATTGTTGTTACGAGGTCACAACAAGCTGTGCTGCCTCTTTTTCCTTGAGCAGTTGTTCTATTTGCTCTTCCATTTTCTTGATCTGTATGTTTTGCTCAATAATGAGCTTCAACATCTCCTCCCTGTGTTGTTCATTTTCTGCCATCTCTTTGGTTTGGGGATCCTCAGTTGAAGGCAGTTTCAACTGTTTCTTCAAAGCTGTTATCTCTATATTCTTCTTCTAGAGTATTTCTTCAATTGCTTTATAGTCTTGGGGATCATATCCAATTTTGATAATAATATCTTCTAAAGACTTTAATTTGTTATCTTTAGCTAAAGATGACAGTTTTTCAATCTTAAGTTGTGACTGCACATTTGACAAGGTAGTTCTGAGCTTTGAAAGAGACATGGCAGTTGTAGTCATTATTGAAAATAAAATTTCCCCTGATTGCCTATGCAAATCCATTTGGTCAATAGGATGTATCTGGTTTACATCAAACAAAAATATGGTCTTCTTGTAATTGGCTGTAGATTTGGGAAATGGAATTTGAGCTTACAAAAATTCCATTTGCATCCTTCCTCTTTCACTGTCAAAGGTAGAGAGAATTCTGTGCTGAGAAGTGGATGCCTACTTCCAAAACTAACTGTATACTTGTGATTTAAGAGTTTCATTTTTCTGTTTGATTTCCAAAAATGTTGAGAAGATATTAGTATCTTCTGCTGAGCTAGTCCCAGTTGACTGAATAGTCTCCATTGGTTCAGTTGAAGAAGTAGAAGGAGGTTTGGGATCGGTGGTCCCTGCTGATGAAACATCTTCTAATTCTCTAAGATCAATTATTTCTGATGGCTTTCTCCCTGTTGATAGTGACAATCTGATATTCAATTTCTTTTGTAGTATATAGTACTCTTTAATTGATTCTGTAGATGACTGAGTTTCCTCTCTGGCTCTTTTGTGTTGAGTACTTTGAGTGACTGGAGTCTTTACTTGTGGAATGGATATAGCCTGTTCATATGCTTTTGTGAGAGTTCCTTCAGACCATTGCTCCTGGTTCATAAACTTCTCCAATTCTGGCCTGGGTGTATGGTTGTAAGGTGTTGCCTTCAACTGAACTCTAAGGGCTGAAATGATCCCAAAAGGATCATAGGACCAGGTGAAGCTTGGCTAGAGATTCATGATTTTTAATAATTTGTTTGCCTATGTACCTACAACACTAGTATTACAGATGAATGTTCTTCCTTTGGCCTTGAGTTTGAATTGTGACTTTTTATTACTTGAGACAAAATGGACTTCATCCATATTTATCATCTGCCTGATGTATTCTAGTGAGAATATCCTCATTGGCACATACTTAGACAGTTTGTATGGAGCCAACTCACTGCCATATATCCTAATCTTGGTGTAGATCTAGTAGAAGTACAAGGTATTAGTCTTAGTCTGCCCTGATAAGTGCAATGTCTTCTTAATCTCTTCTCCAATTCTGGGCTTTACCTGGTTATTGAGTAATTGAAGAACTGAATATACAAAAGAATCTATAAACTAAGAGAAAGTAAACTTTGATGATGTTGCTTTCACTAACTTTGTCCAATGAATCACTGATTGATTCACTCCCTGCTCATCTTGTCTGTTAATATGAATGGGAAATGAATCTTCCTGTTGAGACAAAATAAAATGGATTATGACTGAGCTATATCTGAAAACTCCTTGAGTGGTAAAATTCATAAATTGTTCATGTATATTATCAGCCATAAATTAGCTATATACATGAAAGCAGGTTGATATTCTTTGCTAAAAATGGAAAAAACCCAAGGATGGATTCATCAACAGATTGATCATTTTCATAGCCTAGGAGGTATGGTAGCAGGGAGATAATATGTCTAGTATCTTTAGGGAACATAGAAGATGGATAAGGTGGATTTCTCTTGGGTAATTCAACATATTCTGGTAGGAAAATTTCAAAGATAATGAATCTCTGTGGGAAAGTAAGTTTATTGTAAATGTCCATGAGAGCTGCTAGTGAGAAAAGGATGAGGGAGTCAGATGGAGGTATCATTAACATTTGGTTTATGCTCTGAGCAGTAATGGTGATAAGGATTTTTCCATCCCGAGTCATCATTGTTCTTTGTACAAGATCATACCTGGCTTGACACCAAGTGATTAAATCAGGGAAGTGATGAGTCTCGGGAAAGGAGTACAAGGGAAAAAGTGTCTCCCAGAAACGAATGAGATCCTATTTATCAGCATATTTATGCTTTAACCATAAATGAAATTCATGGAAATCAAATTCGCATTCACAGACAGTAGCTTTTAACAAGGAGTCTACAAGGGGAAGGTGATCTAAATCAAGCAATGTTGTAGATAGATTTCCTTCTTTGACATCTTTATGTGTTTTAGCCTTGGGAGCCATTTTTATGCGGGTGAGGGATTTGGAAGCTGTTTTAATTGAAAAAGAGATGATAGGGGAAAATATACAGAGTGAAAAAGGCTTTAGGTGATAGGACGGAAGCAAAAAAGTAGTAAAATGTAGAGACATGGGGTATTTAAAAATGAAATCAGGCTTAATTTTCCGTTTAAATCTAGCCGTAGGCAATTAATTTGTAGAGGAGCGAGAATTAATGTCTAACGCGAGATTAAACGATTAACTGATGCTGGTAACGACTTTGGAGCGTAGGGTGCAACGACTTTGTGACATGGTGGGTGGCCAATGGGTGAGATATAATGGACTAATGGCATGGAGGGTTGTGAATGGATGGAGGGATAATGGACCTATGACATGGTGCAGGAACAAGGTTAATAGTTGGATGGAGGAAAACAGCCAATGGATTTCCGGGGGGGGGGGGGGGGGTGCGGTGGTTTTTGGTTTTGAGCTTTGGGGGCCCAAAATTCGATGGGAATGCCACATAGCGAAAGATGGTAGCCATTAAAACTGCTTTTAAGACCCCCACCCTCGCGTTAACGGGAAACAACTGAAGGGGGGCCGAAAAGCCTCCTCCGCCATTGATGTGGGCAGAGTGAAGTATGTTTGTTGAAAGGTGCCCGACAATTATTTGATATTGATTTGACATTTT
This sequence comes from Pinus tabuliformis, assembly GCA_031772625.1. Lineage (NCBI taxonomy): Eukaryota > Viridiplantae > Streptophyta > Pinopsida > Pinales > Pinaceae > Pinus > Pinus tabuliformis. Next base: position 240,517,558 of record CM062818.1, on the reverse strand, counting down.
TTTGCTTCCGCCCATCATACATTATGACCTCTTTGCAAAGCAATCAAGTTTGAACAATAATTAAACCCTGATTAAGGAATTTAATCATTATTTTTAATTAAACAACAATTTCAAAGGCGCATTTGAGCTAGCAGCCTTATTTTTTATTTCCTAAAGCAAATATTCTTCTTTTCTTGCTTATTTAACATTTTTGTCATTTTCCTTCATTTTTTAGAGCAACTACCCTATCATTTTTTATGATATGGACCTGAAATAATAAATAAATCCTAACATTTTTTATTTTCAATTTTGTTTTTGGTCCATATCCTAACTTATCATTTTTCTATGGAATTTTGATTTTTTCATCTAATGGCTACCTTATAAAAAATAAAAGAGCTACAACAATGTCTACAAATATCCCAATGTATGCCTTTCCAATCATTCCATGTAATGGTGGCTAAGGTTCCTTTGTCCTTTTTTCCACACATGATTCACTAAAATCCCCTTTCTTCAACCCAATTTCTTGCATTGCATCTAGAAGAAATTGAAGAGCATTAATTCTTTGTTGAATAAATTTGCACTGTACTGGATCTTTTTCAATGACAATGCAATTTATTCATTTTTGTAGGCAACATGCTAGTGTTGTACCTAATTATCAAGTACAAAATAAATAATGAAGTAAATTAGTATAATGACATATAAATTAAGAAAGAAAATATTGAAATTCAATTATATATAATAAAGCTTACCTGAGCCAGAAAATAAATCCGGAACCCAATCTCCTTCATTTGAACATATGCCTATAAGATAGTTAATCAATGACAATGATTTTTGATAAATGTTAATTATCTCTCCTTTTGCTTGTTTGTCTTCATATGTTAGTTTTTTCACAACATCATAAACCATTACTTGGCTATGACTATTTCCATCTATCCGATTAAAAATCATAGACATATAACTATCATCTTTTGCCCAACTATCAATATGGATGAAATCACAATCATTTATAAATGGTTGATCTTCACAGTTAAGAATATTTGACTTTTGCCTATAACATGAAATAGTAAAAGTTCAATTAACTTGTACATAAATGATTTTTTTAACATTAATCAGACCCCCATCCTATCAGACTTGCATTTGGAATCGACTAAGGTTAGTAGATTCATGTATATATGCAGTTAAAAATGTGGTTCAGTATAATTTATTTCCATATTGTTTATTTTGTACAAATAATGATCTAATTAGTTTGAATTTGAATGTGTTATATTGCAGTACCAACTTATGTACACTTTGCACGACATAACTCACATAGGATTTCCGGCGATACTTAAAGTGTCATAGTTTGTATATTTTCAGGCTCATTTCATAGGGTATATTCACATGTGTGATACATACTTTGTATATTTTCATACATGGATAGTTTATGGATGTACATCATGGACATTATTTTAATTTATGGATGCGTTTTATTTCAATTTATGGATGTTCATGTGATATTTGTAATTTGTATATATTTTCATATGGATATTTTATTGATACATGTATTCACTATTTCAGTGTAAGGATTTGTATTAATCTTGTTTATGGATGCTCATTAATTTTTGAAGTTTAAGTGGATCAGTTAAAATTATTTCGCTAATTTAATAATTCTTCTATATACTCTAACTTTTATTAGTAAAATATATGTTCAATTTTGATTTCGAGTTTCATAGACTAAGAAAATAAGTACAATCCTAAAAGTTGTGAAACAAGTCACTTTGATACTTAAAATGATCTAAAATATATCATATATCAATTTAATATTGAACATGGAAATAATTCCAATCATGCTTCGTATTGGCTTGTAGAAAGTGTCTTTTAGTGCAATCAACATGTATGTTATTACAATTCAATTTCAAAAATAAATTATTTGAATTATAAAGTTATATATATATATATATATATATATATATGAAATTTTTTATGAACCACCCATATGCCATTGCATGGACAACCTTTTTAAGTATTTCAATCAATTTCTTATCTCAAGGTTCAATTAAAAAACAAAAATATGATTGAAATAAATTTTATTCAATTTTAATATTAAAGGATTTCATGTAAACAACAAATAGGTTTTATTCAACATTATTTATTTTGGGATTATCCACAAGAGCTTAGTCATACCATGGTATAAGTCAATCATATTAAAATTTAATATAAAGGTCAAACAACAATATATGGAAACATTTCTATAATTTTATATAATGTTATCAACCTTCCTAAATTTATAAGTAGTTATCCATGCATTTCAATCAATTCCTTATGATTGAAATTTAAGTTTTATTCAATTTTTAAAAACTCAAATATTTCCCTCTCTTCCCCTTCCATCTATATCTATATCTCCCTCTATTTATCCTTCTTCATCTCTCTATATCACCCCACAAACATACACATTGTTTCTCCATATCTATCTATATCTCCTTCCCTCTCCCTCTCTCTCTCTGTTCCCCTTCTCTCCCTCTTTATCCCCTTCTTTCTCTTCCCATTCTCTCCCTCAGTCTCCCCTTATATCTCTCTTCCCTCCTACTCTCCTCCCTCCCTCTCTCTCCATCTCCCTTGTCACTCACTCTCTCTCTCTCCATCTCTCTTACCACTCCCTCTCTCTCTCTCCCCATCTCCCTTTCCACTTGCTCTCTCACTCTGCACCTTTTTCTTTCTATATGTATTTTTTCTTACCTCCCTTTCTCTCCCCCTCCAACTCCATCTCTCTCTCTCTCTCTCTCTCTCCCTCCCTCTCAATTCCTCTCTCTCTTTATTTCTCTCCCACCTCCCTCTATCTCTCCTCCACATCACTCACTTACTCAATCTCTCTCTCTCTCTAGCTTCGTCCTGCAACTCTATTGACTATCTCCCTCCCTCACTCATTCTCTCTCCCCCTTATCTCCATCTAGAGTCTTTCTTTGTCTTTCTATCTCACCCCAAACATACACATTCTCTCTCCATCTCTCTCTCCGCCTTTCTCTCTATATGTCTTGAACTTCTTGCTTCCTTATCATTTCCTTCAAGTCCATCTCTCGAGATCCATCTCTTTCTCAGAGACTCTCTCCTCCTCTCCTCTCTCCATCTTTGTGTCCCTCTCTCTCTCTCTTACCCTTCTCTCCCACTCTCTCTCACTCTATATTTAAAATTTTTTAAAATACTTTGAAAATTAAAATATTATGTTTATATATATATATATATATATTGATGTCATACAAGGATTTAATTTTTAAACATAATAGATATTTAAAATGCAAGATTTCAAATGTGTGTTGTACATTCACCTCGAGGGAAAATGATAATTTTCCATGGAAATATTATCTAAAATTTTCCAAAATATTAATGTTCCAACTACCTCCATCAAAGATACATAGAGTGCTTCATGTCTTCCAATTGAAATTGTTTAGGTTTTATTTATTTAAAGGTAGCTTTAGGTTATGATTACTAATATATATATATATATATATATATATATATATATATATATATATATATATATATATATATAGATATATATATATATCTATATATATATATATATTTTGATGTCATACAAGGATTTAATTTTTAAACATAATACATATTTAAAATGCAAGATTTCAAATGTGTGTTGTACATTCACTTTGAGGGAAAATGATAATTTTTCATGGAAATATTATCTAAAATTTTCTAAAATATTAATGTTCCAACTACCTCCATCAAAGATACATAGAGTGCTTCATGCCTTCCAATTGAAAATGTTTAGGTTTCATTTCTTTAAAGGCTTTAGGTTATGATTACTTCAAGATTTTAAAAATATTATATATTTTATTGTGTTCAATTTATTAAAAAAATAGGTTAAATAAAATTAACATATATATTGAGTCATCTTGTATGACTCTTTTTGTGTTAATGACTCTTTTGTTAATGCCTATGGCATATATCAACCACATTTATTAATGTGGTTGTACTAGTATATATTATATTATAATAAATAAATTTTATATTATATTAAAGTTAATAGTATTAAATTAATCCAAAATTGATAAATTTAATATTAACATTAAAATATATTAATATTAATTTTTTTTATATTAATATCATTTCATCATTTAATATAATAAAAATAATATTATTTTAATATTAATATTAAATTTATTAAAGTTTTTGCATGACATTATAACAAAAATTCTAATAAGATTTGGAATTTTAAAATAAGGTAAAAGTTTATTTTAGATCATTCAATTTTTTTTTATAGAGGCCCGATCGAGCTATGTAGCTCGATTGAGCCATAGCACTCAATCGAGCCCCTATTAACCATGTAAATGGCTCGATCAAGGGTTTATGAAAACCTCAATCAAGAGATTTAAAATATGAAATTTAAGCGCTCGATCGAGCGTTTTAAGCACTTAATTGAGCCTCTTAGGTCCTAAAATCAGTGATTTCAGCACCCCTTCTGCAAAATTTTCTACAACTCCATTTTGTACCATATTGGACTTAGGGCTAAATTTGTCCTCAGGTGGCAGAGTTGATCACATTGGATTCATGAAGGGATACTCTATCCAATGTCATATGAGTTTGAGATTTTCAAATTCATGTGATATTTTTCATCTAATTTCTTTTAAACATAATGCTTGAAATATTTTTGAACTATTTTAAAGAGGTTGGATAAAAAATCAATATCGTAAAATATACACAATGAAAAAATTTCAAAAAATACCACTATCTTTGTTACGAGTCTCTTCAAAGGGGTACTTTTGTTTTTTCAATTTATTTAAATAGTTGAAAAACCTTACGTGCAAATGTGTCTACAAAATGCAATTGAAATATTACTCTGCCAACTTTGAACAATAATAAAAAATATATTTTTGCATAAAAATTGATTTTTTAATATGAAAAACTTAGCTCTCTCCGTGTAGATCATGCTCATATATATATATATATATATATATATATATATATATATTGTAAATTACATATTTTAGATTATGTTATGCCATGTGAACACACACATACCTCTTAATATGTGTGAAAATTTGTAGGGACAAGCATTTCATTTAATGAAAAATTGGCATATTATACGACACTAAATATTTTTGCAAACATATCATTAGAAAAACAACAAAATTCTCCACAATTTGTCTTTTTAATCCATGTAAGTGTCTAGGTATCGCAACAATGCTCAGAGTAAGGGGTTTCACTCTTATCCTTACTCACTGCTTTGTCACGATGCCTAGACACTTTGTGCGACAACACTCCGAATCAAAAGCCACAATGCTCATATGAATTTTGAGGACTTCAATTCGATAGAATTGGAAAAATTTGAAATTTCATCGCCACATTTGACCCAAAAGTGTAACCCATCTTCATGCTTTCACCCAAAATTATATCATTTTAAATAACTTTCATTTTTTTAACAAAATATCTTGATATTAGAAAATAAATTTAAACCTTTGTTTTATTTTTTTATAGTTCAGTTGGTGAGACATTGTTACATAGTATTTTATCATACCTCCTGTTCACTTCCTGTTCCATATCCCGAAGTGCCAAAAAATTGACCACCATGCAACATATCCATCATGATATACAGACCAAAATCTTCCTGAAGAATCAAAGGAAAACTGCCCAAAATCCATTTTAAGAAGTTCATATAAAAACCTAAATTTTAGCATCATGGCGCTTTGCTCCACTACCAGACTGTGCTAATGACAGGTTTCATAGTTATACAGTAGCGCTACTAGCATAGGCTTTTATAGGAAAACTCATGCTAAACCTCTTCTGGCAGGGTTTCCAAAACTGGAGGAGAAGCTTCATGCACTAGAACCTTCGAGAACAACGAGATGGATGTTGGTTTTTGTTGATATGGTCGAGCTCTCCCATTTGGACCTCTTGATATTATCATCATGAGCTTTCCCCTTGAGATGTGGACCTTCCTCCCTCTTTTTTGCATCCCTAACTCCCTCTCCCTTCCTATAAATTCACTCCCTTTCATCCCCAAATGGTTGGTCAATGATTGTTGTATCCCTATGCTGAGATTATGCTTACATGCTAACCATTCTAGCTTGGAGGAGTACTTGAAAATTCTTTGTTTGGACTTGGATATCCACCAAAAGGAGGTCTCCAACAGCAAGGCATAGGTTGTATTATTCCCTTTTTAGATTATCAATATATACATCTGATGTTCACTTTTCATAATTGTGTAAATGTGTATGATTTTAGCTTAATACTCCTTGATCTATTAAGTAGTTTATGTTTAATGTATGCCATATATGCTCTTGTACCTTTCATAGCTCTTTGATCTACCTTGCAGGTACTGGGACATGAAAACAAGTAAGGAGTAAGGCTTGGATCAAAATAATCAAAGCCACCTTCAAAAAGATTGAGTGATTAGCATTATAGTGAGGTGGGTTCCTCCTTCTCTTTGTATTTGTTAAACATAAGCTAGGAAAGTGTATGTTAGTTAGTTTGGTTTGTTGCTAGACCCACTCATTGGGTTAGAGGGACCACCTCTATTTGTAGTGGGGATTTACCTTCACAACAAAATCACGACTTCACTGGGATTCAACCAAACCCGACATGAGCAATAGATAAGTGTCATGTTCAAGAAAGATATGATGCCTTTACAAAAATACAAGAGATGATCGCTTTTGCCACTGTCCTGGATCACACTTGTCTACTCTACTACATCCTTTTGTTTCGTGTTGATGATGTGGGATTCATTATGGCCCTCCTTTGACAGATCACTTCTTGTCAACTTTAGCTCATTATCCGTGAAGATGATCTAGAAACTCCCTTTCAGTACCTTAGAGCTTGCATGCCTCAATGGAAAGTTCTTCGCATTCGACGGCAAGTTTACATCATTGACCTTAGATTGAGTGATTCCACGGGTGTTCGATTTCAACTTCACTATTCACAGTTGTGGATTGTACTGATTGTACCTTGAGAGCCATTGTCATTATTGGTGGTTTCTCTCATACCTGTTAACGTTTTACATCATTGACTGGTAATTAGGTGGTTTTCTATCATGTTTGACTTCGACACATCTATTCACATGTTAGAATTTATACATAGATTGGGTCAAGACGGAGCACAAGACCATGGAGTTTATTTGATAAAGTCGAGGTTGCATGGGGTTATGAGGTATTCATGATTGTACACATGTTTCCTCTAGACAGGTGGTTGTGACCATACCATGGGTCCGTATTCATGATCCTTTCTATTCGGATGGCTGCAACCATACCAAGGATCTTTACACATGATCACTTCTATTCAAATGGGTGTGACCATATCATATATTCATGTATTATTAGATGCCTATTCATGTATCATTAGGCATGATCATCATAGATGTCAGATATTTATATTTATATGTATATTCTTAATTTTCAGGGCTCCTAACAGTGTTGTTCTCGTCCTTGCACGAACTTGTAAAGAATCTCAACCATCACTCCCTATTCTGCCTTCATGATTTAGGGGTAATTTGTTACACAATATTTTTTCATACCTCCTGGTCACTTCCTATTCCATATCCCAAAGTGAGAAAACATTGACAAATGTGCAACATATTCATCATGATATATAGACCCAAATATCCCTGAAGAATCAAAGGAAAATTTCCCTAAATCCATTCTGAAGAAGGTCATCTAAAAACCTAAATTTTAGCACCGGCACACTTTGCTCCACTATCTGGCCATGCAGATGGTAGGTTGCATAGTTATACACTAGCGCTGCCAACGTGAGTTTTGATAGGAAAACTCGCGTCGAACCTCTTATGACAGGTTTTCCCAAACTGGAGGATAAGCTTCGTGCACTAAAACCTTCAAGAACAACAAGGCAAATATTAGTTGTTGTTGATATGGTCGAGCTCTCCCATTTGGATCTCTTGATATTATCATTGTGCGCTCTCCCCTTGAGATGTGGACCTTCCTCCCTCTTTTGTGGATCCCTAACTCCCTCTCCCTTCCTATAAATTCACTCCCTTCCATCCCCAAATGGTTGGTCATTGATTGCTGCATCCCTATGCTGAGATTATGCTTACATGCTACCCATTCTAGCTTGGAGAAGGAGTGCTTGAAGAGTCTTTGCTTGGACTTGGACATCCACCAAAAGGAGGTCTCCAACATCAAGGCATAGGTTGTATGCTTCCCTTTTTAGCTTATTAATATATACATCTGATGTTCACTTTCCATAATTGTGTAAATGTTTATGCTTTTAGCTTAATACTCCTTGATCTATTAAGTAGTTTATGTTTAATGTATGCCATATATGCTCTTGTATCTTGCATAGCTCTTTGATCTTCTTTGTAGGTACTCAAATGTGAAAACAAGTAAGGAGCGAGGCCTGGAGCGAAAGAATCAAAGTCATCTTCAAAAGGATTGAGCGATTAGCATGAGAGTGAGGTAGGTTTCTCCTTCTCTCTGCATTTGTTAAACATAAGCTAGGAAAGTGTACGTTAGTTTGTTTAGTTTGTTGCTAAACCCACTCATTGGGCTAGAGGGATCACCTCTTTCCGCATAGGCAATTTACCTTCACAACAAACATGTCTAAGGGGATTGAACTTCTGATCATTTGGATACAAAAGGGCTTGGTAACATGCTTTCTACCAATTGTGCTACCACCCACGAGGAGAAAATAAAGTTGAATTAAATGTACAAATTAGAGGTGATTATTTCATCATCATTAATGTTCATATATATATATATATATATATATATATATATATATATATATATATATATATATATATATATATAACTAGTAATTTCACCAAAAGGTGAAAAGGAACGTCGAAGCCAATGCCATGAAAACTTCTCTTCGGAGCCAAACTAGACAATCACATCATCATTGTGGGGGCATTGACGATTTCACCTACGAATTTGTTCCGAAAAACCCCGGTGAGGGAACCTTCAACCTGCCTTTCAACTTTGTTGTGATGTTAGCACTTTGTGTGAACTTGCGTAATGTACCAATGGAAACAAAAAAGAGACACGAATGCTCAGACAACCACGTTTTAAGATACACACCATCCCTTCTCGATGATGTGCCTGAAATGACGTACAACAACCAATATTGTCATTCAGATGTACTCCTCTGAATATGAAGTGAATGGGATGAGTGCACACTACGCGATAAAGTGAATGGTCAATGGATACCCTTCCAATTTTTCCAAAGCCCGGAGGGGGCTGTGACAGGGTTGTTCCATTTCACCATTATTATTTATCCTGGTTATGGATAGCCTCAGTCTCAAGATTAATGCGGCTCAACCAACATGCCTTTTTAGTGGTATCTGGTTAGGCAACGATATTGATATCACTCACACTATTTTTGTGGATGACAACCTCATTTTTGGATTGGTGTCTAGGATTCAATGGATGGTGCTTCATGATATTATGAAATGTTTTAGAGAGGCCTAAGGTATGATGGCGAATGAGGAAAAATCCTTTATTTTTCACTCTTTTGGCGAATAAGAAGAGATTAATAACATCATTCATATTTTTAAATATCGTTGTCAACCCTTATGTGATGGTTTTACTTACCTTGGTTTTAGAGTCAAGCCGAAAAACTACAGGTGTGCAAATTGGCTATGGCTTCTAGATAAATTTTGTCATAAGCTCAATAGGTGGGCTCACCATTAGCTAACCCTTGGTGGTAGATACATTTTAGCATAGGATGTAATACAACAGTTGGCAGTGTAGTGGGTGCATCTTTATATACACCCTTCGACCATTATTAATAAAATCAAAAATTTCATGGCGCACTTCATTTGGTCAAGATTAAACACTAAACAAAAGTTTCATCTCATTAAATGGGATAAGATATCCATTCCAAAGGAATTTGGGGGCTGGGGGTGGGCTCTTATTATCAAATCTACATGGCGTGACCTTTTTCGAGAGGGTATATGGCGGGATATCATTATCACCAAATATCTTCGTAAAAAAGGGGTCGAGGATTGGATCAGGACTGGGCATATTGGGATCAAATCTAACTCTTACATTTGGAACTACTTCAATAAAGTGGAAGACATTTTTCTTCAGAGATTATTTGATTTTTGGTAAAGGGATTCGTATCATCATTAACATTGACAGTATTCAGGGTGTGGAGGATGCACATTCACTTTCTGAGGATACTTTGAGGAGACTACACTTTAGAGGAATTTTTCATTTGGATCAAGCTATTTCTCGATGGTATGACAATTTTCCATTCTAGAAATTGGCTAGGGAAGTTGGTCTGGATGGTCTTCATGCTGTAGAATGGGAGGCTTACACATAGATTCTCAAAGGTTTTGGTCTCTGTATAACTGAGTGGGGGGACCATATCACCTGGGCTGGAAAGTTGCGGTAAAAAATAGTGGAGGTTGCAGACACAAACATCCATCTTATCTGCTCTATTCTAGCTCTTAACCGTCCTTATTGGTTCTACGAAGTGTGGAAATTAGATGTTCCTATTAAAATTATCCTTTATGTGTGACTAGTCTGGCATAAGAAAACTCTTACTTGGGAACTCTGTGTAAGAGGGGTTTTAGTGGGCCTCGTAGATGCCCTCTGTGCATCAAATCGAATGAGACTAATTTTCATATTTTTTCTGGAATACCCCACTGCTATACTGGTATGGAATAATATCTTCCTTTTCTTGAACATTCTTGGTAAGAGATTTTTGAATATTGAGCAATGTATTTGATGGTGGATCGAGCATGGAGTACAATTTTAGGTGACACCACTATATATTTTCTAGGAAATTTAGAGAGCTAGGAATGGACATATGTTTGAAGGGTTACAGACTAACATACACAAAATTATGCACAACATATTATTTTGGGTGGGGTCTCTAAAGAACCACTCTCTAAAAGTCAAGGATCTATTGCACATGTTCATTTCTCATCCCATACTATTCCCGACTAGGTTTTTCAATGGTGTTGATTAGAGAGGAAATTATGGATGTGGAGTGTGGCTAAGGGTGGATCATTGTTGACATTGTGAGATCTATTGGAGCGGAGGCTCCGACACTAATACGAGGACAGAAGTCCTAGCCCTCTAGGGACTTATACGGTTTTCTAGAAGAATGTCGATTGATACTTTACATATCTATGGGGATTCATAGGTCCTTATTTATGGGATGTCAGCCAATACAAACTTTTATCCCCCTCACCTCATCGGTTGGATATCCCAGATACAACTTCTCAGGCGGTCTTTCTCGTTGATCACTTTCTAGCACATCTATCGAAAATCTAATGTGATTGCAGACTCTTTTTCCAAGAAAGACCTGTCATACGATGCTGGACATTTGCACTACATTCACCTAGAGTATGACATCATCACAGATGAGGGCTCTATCCCCATTCTCTAGCTTTCGTTTAATTATTTGTCTCTTTCAGTAAGATGTTATCTTGTTGGCAAAATGCCTTTTGAAAAGACTGTTAATGGATGTAATTTTGATGTTTGTAGTGAGTTTCTAGTTGTCTGTGATGATTTTATGTTTCTATGCTTATATTTTCTTTTCTAGAATATTTTTGGTAGATATTTTGTAAATACGTAAGCCATCATGGAAGCATATTTTTCTGAAAAATGTACTGTACATTATATAAACCAATGTTTTTTTCTTCTGAAAAAAAAGAAGGATGAGCAATGTTGATATTATTTTAATCTATGAATGAAGGCTACTAAAAGCTAAAAAAATATTAGAGTACAAAAAATTATAGTGTGTAGACATCAATATAGATGATGATCACTTGATTTTTCCTAATGTAGCGATATTTTTTTATTTCAACTTAGAAAGATAAATTTTAATGTATCACATTATGTTTCACACATGGCTCCAAATATTTCAAGAGACATACAAATATCACAAAAGTAATAACAGTCATAAGATAATAGAGTTGGAAAATGAAAGTCAAAACCCTAGAGGAAAAAGTCATCAACTTGGCTACATTCCTTCAGGATTTCAAGTAGTTTAAAGCCATGTAGAATATAAGAATAGGAAGATAACATCGATCAATAAGAAACTCAATATTCCCGATGGACATTCTGTGCAAACATATGAGTTAGCAATGGCGGAAAAAGAGAACCAAGGTCTGAAGAATAAGTTGCATGAGGCGATTACGAAAAATAAAGACTACAAGGAGATGCAACAACAAAGGATGCCATCTCTTCCGAACGCCTTGGAAGATCACCTGTATCCCCAAACGACGACGACATCCTATTTTGAGGACCAACATGCTCCTAGAAGAAATCCTCCTCACCATCTGTCACCAAAGGAATAATGGAACAATGCTTTACAAGATGGTCAACTTTATCAAAATTTTTTCCATCATCAAATGCCCCATGGTGAGATATGGTGAGGTATGATGAATCACAATCGAGATGGGTACCAATTATGTTCCCAATATCTTGAAATATTTCCTCAGACCAAAAATATAAGGGTAAACTAGGAAGTCACACCCAAAAGGGAACCGAATAAGAACTCTCTATATGGGTGTCAAACAATGGTGACCAAAATATAAAAAGAACCGAAGAGGAAATAATATGCCATACCCATTGTTTGATTAGTCTAGCATCCTCCGATACTTCATAGTTTAGATGAATCCACCCTTTTGCTAGTGATTTGACCCCCGACAGGGTTTGGACTAACATAGCTATATCGTTGTTCAACCATTCTTATAAGGGTTTGAATTGTAAACCAACACCCTTGAAGGTGACTAGAAAAAGATTTCTCAGCCAGGGCTGAAACCCTTTCCATATTAATGTCTCCGCTCAGAACCAGAGACACTTTTGGACAACTTACCTTGCAAATACAATGGGGCTTCTTGATTCCAACCTTAATAGTTCAACTCTTTGCTTAGACGAACCCTTGAGTTGGTTTATGAAGGAAAACCCCTAGAATGTGCCAACCCGACCCGAGGGTCCAGACCATGAGAGCCTGACAGTTGATTGAAGCTAAAGCCCAAAGGGTTTTAGAACTAAAAAGGGTTGAAATTTGGAAATGGAACATTTGTGTGAAGAAAATCCTTCACTGCAAAGCCCATCGAAAAACCTAACCCGAACCCAGAATCCAACGCCTGCTGAGATCTGGGACCGACCAATGGAGGGTTATTGAGAAGGAAATCCGAAAGATTAATTGGTCTCAACGGTCTCGAGCCCCATACCGGAGCTAGGGAGCCCCGACTCCATTCCTCTGGTTGATGCCATGTGTCCACCCTAGAGCATGGGACTTGACTAATAATTGAAGCATTCATTGCGTCCTGAAAGACCGCCTTGTCAGGAGCTTCACCCATCGCAGAAAATTCGGGGCCACCTATAGCAACCGACTGGGACCTCGCTGAAGCACATGATTTTTTAATTGATCCTGGGATGCCTACACATATTCTCTCACAATGCGAAACCTCGGGCTCATAGTCCACCTCCTCCTTCGATTCCATACATAGATGAGGAGGATAAGTTGCATAGAAGATAAAGATGACGATAAACTATTACAGGATCGAGATGAAGAAATAACAGTTAGTTGGCCATAGAGCTCGACAAAATCCTAACCTCGTACTGATAATAGAAACAAGGATTTTTTTGATGAAATTTTCTTTTTAAAGCTATTTACGAAAATTACTTGAATGTTAAAAAATTCAATGTATGTGAACAAGGATCACTCTTGAATGTACGTAAAGAGAGATCACTCCGTACATTTATTTTTTATTATGTGTCCACTAAGTTTACTTTTATGTTGGTTTATATATTTATTTTTATATGTTTTTATAGTAAGTTTATTAAGTATACTTTTATGTTAGTTTTTATATGTTTATATGTTTATATTTTAATATAAAATAGTTAATTTGTGAGGAGTTTAGTTTTAATTTGATATTTATTTAAATGTTTGGAAAAGAGTTAAGAATAAGAATTACTTGTTATTAAAAAAAGCAATTTTATAAGAACAATTTTAATAATACTAGTACAACCACATCAAAAATATTAATGTGGTTGATATAGCCGAAGGCTCCATAAATATAACCAAAAAAACTATTGCAACACGAAGAATGTCTTACTAGTGCACACATTTACCTAATTAACCATGTTTAAAAAGGTTATAGGTCAACTTTAACTTAAGAAAAAAAAAGGAATTATAAATGAATGCTATAAATAATAATGAGGAACTTATCTTATTAGAATTGCTCAAACCCCTAGGAAATTAGTGGGTGGGGAGCCACTTGGCACTAATATAATTTTTTAATTTTATTAAAAGTAATGGACCATTTTTCTAAATAAAAATTGCTTATATATAAATGAATGTTTTAAATAATAATGAGGAACTTGTCATGGAGGAACTTATTAGAAATGGAATAATCTCAAATCCCTAAGAAATTAGTGGGGAGCCACATAATATAAATTTTTAAATTTATTAAAAATCAATGCAACCTAACAAACTCTTTAATACACTACAACCATTGATAAACATTAAGACTAAACATATGTTGAACATATTCCCTTGAGAAGCAATTTAAGCCTTCAAATAAAAATTTAAAAAGCTTCAACAATTCTCATCCACCTTTAAATTGAAATAAAAAACATTCAACAAATATTTTAAAAATAAACCAGCAATATTTTTATTTAACATTAAAACTAACCCAGCCTAAATTTAACCTATTAAAACTAACCCATTTTAAACTCAACCTATTCAAATTTAATAATTAACTTGTAATTTAAAAAATAAACATAAAATATTCTAATATAAATTATGCTTTCATCACTGTGTCACATATGGTTTAAAACATATATATTTAAAAATTCTAAATATAATATATTTATAGGATTATTATTTATATGAATGAGTAATAAGATTTATTTGAAAAAAAGAGTATCCCAAAAAAATATAAATAACAAAGATTACACCCGACTCTATTTTCTTTCCAGTTCATTCACGCCTCTTTCAAACTTCAAACTGTCTTTCCATTTCAAGCCTCGAGAATGAAATTCTCTTAGCGCTATTACAAAAATTCTTACGCGTATAACACTAACTTTCCAATTCAAACCTGAACTATCCGTCTCTAACTTTTATTAAATAAAAGCTTCATTTTAATTTCCATCATGGGAGATTAATTTAGCTGTGCATTGATTCCATTTTAAAAAATTAAAAAATTATTTTAAGTTCAAATGTTGAAGTTAATTTTGCATTTAAAAATTTCATTTATTTTGTTTGGATCATAATGAGAAAAAGTATATTTAAATAGTGAGAGGTAACTCTTAAAAGATAGTTAACTAATTTATTTTTTTGGGTATATATATATATATATATATATATATATATGTGGTGCAGACATCTGTCCTTTTAAGCCCTCCTTGGCGTGCTCTCGACTGTGATTAAAATAAATTTATAATTTCATCTATCAAATACACTTGAAACCGTCTATATTTTATACCTTCCTTATATAATGTATTATTATTCCAGCTCATTTGTCTATATTTTATATATTTTATACCTTCCTTATATAATGTATTAAAAAAATAATATCCCAAAAATTATGAGATTTTTTTTTTTTTAACAGAAAACTCTATTAGTATTCCAGCTCATTTGTGATGCTTCTTTTTGAAACCACGTAGATGCAGCAACTTGCAAATATCTCCATTTTAAATATGTATGCAAATGAAGCGTATCAATCTGTAATGTTAAAATCAACAACCAAACAATAATCTTAATTTACGGATGTACATGGCTAGTTAGTTAAAATGTATGATAGGTCTATAAAGCACTATTCATGATCAAATGTTTATCCAAAATTTCCTTTTATAACACTGACTTGCCATGTCAAGTGTAAGTATGAAATATTCTTAGTTTTATTACTTTTGATTTTTTCCAGGTAGGTATAAAACTGATTTTCAATTCAAACTTGACTATGGAAGTCTCTAAGTTAGTTTTAAAAAGCTTTAGTTTAGTTCACATCACGAGAGAATAATTGGGTAATTTATCGATTTTATTTAAATAGTTTTATTAAATTATCTTTAATTTAAACATTTATACTTACTATTCAAAATTTTATACGAAAATTTTATAAAATTTAAATTTTTAAGGATTTATTATTATTATTATTATTATTATAATAGTGAGAGGGGTTATTCATAAAATTTATTTGACCAGCTTATTTTCTTTTTATTTAGATATTATATGTGTAACATATTTAACCTTAGACATAATTAACGATGTAGGGTATATAATTTCTCATTAAAACCTTTTTCCTGGGTACTACTCTAAAGTTATTTATGAAACTATAGATGCATTCTACTCATCTTGAATTTTCTAATGATTGTACTCTTGTTTAATTCTAATTTTTTAGCACAAATTTATAACCCCTTAAATTATTCTAAGGGTTTTATCCACCTTCCAAAGGCCAAACCACCTCAACCCTCAACCAATGATTTCACCTCACGGTCAGACATCACTAAGCATCACAAGATCGGTCTCTATCTAAGTTGTCTAGGGCTCCAAGGCGTTTGTTCCAACTAGGGTTTCCAAGACTAGTAACTCAACCCACAACTACTATCAGGCTTCTAGAGCGTTTGTCCAACTAGGGCTTCGAGGACTAGTAACTCAACCCACAACTACTGTCAGGATTCCAGAGAATTATGAAACTAGCTCACAAAAGATAGAAAAGATAGATCAACGCCTTATAATTCAGCCTCTTTGAGGGGGCAACCTCCTTTACATTACACAAATGAACAATTCTTGGATAATACAAATGACAAAACCTCCTTTCTATATATAGGAGTCTAAGGGGTCATAATATAACCAAGCCGAACTAACAATAATAATATAAAGGCATAAAAATAACAATAGTGGGATTCTATGGGGCACAATAATAACAATAAGGGATACAATGACAATAGTAATGGGGGAATCACTAGTATTATAGGGACCTAACATGCCCCTCTCCTTCAAAAAAGTGTTGTCCTCAACATTTGAGTAGTTATGAATGCTTCTGTATAAAATTCTCATCCTCCACTTTGAAATTGATCGATTTCGTAGCTACCGAGTTCTTGTTTCTTTGACTGCTTCAGGTTCCAATATAATTTTTCCTTCCTCATCAAGTTCTGGAAATATTGTTTGAACTGGAATCTTGTCACCTATAAACTTCTTTAAGCATGAAACATGGAAAACTGGGTGTACTCGAGAAGCTACAGGAAGCTCCAATTTGTATGCCAGAGTACCTATCTTTTGCAACACCTTGTACGGACCATAATACTTTGGTGATAATTTATTATTCTTCTTAGCTTGCTTGAGGGACATTTGTTTATATGGTTGTAGTTGTAGGAATACCCAATCACCTACATCAAAACTTCTTTCGCTATGATGTTAATCTGCCTGCTGTTTCATTCTATTCTGCGCCAAGGTGAGGTTATCCTTTAAGAATTGGAGAACTTGTCGCTGATGCTCGATGTGATCTTCCACTACCTGAACCTTAGAATTTTCTCTTAAATATGATGTGATGGATGGTGGATGATATCCATAAAGTGCCATAAATGGGGACATTTTTGTTGCAATATGGAAGGAAGTGTTATACCACCATTAAGACAGAGGCAATCATTTGAACCATTGTGTCTGTTTATCAAATACAAAGCAACAAAGATATCCTTCCAAACATTTGTTTACTATCTCAATTTCCCCATCAGATTGATGATGATAAGATAAGCTATGCACTAACTGAGTCCCAAGGCAAGAAAATAATTATGCCCAAAAATTTCCAATGAAAATGGGATCTTTGTCGCTTACAATAATCTTTGGGTTTCCATGTAGCTTTTGAATTGTTTCCATAAATGCAGTAGAAAATGTACTTTCTTTAAATGGATGACATAATGCACAAAAGTGTGCATACTTGGTAAGTCTGTCAACTACCACCATGATAACACTCTTTCCTTCGGACTTGGGTAAACCTGTGATAAAATCCATTGAAACCTCCTTCCAACGTTGGCTTGGAATCGATAAAGGTTGTAATAGTCCCCGGGTCTTAATTGTTTCAACTTTATTTTGTTGGCAAATCAAACATTCCGCCACAAACTTTTGAATATCCGATTTAAGGCCAACCCAAAAAAATCCTTCTTAACCCTGTGGTAGGTTTTTAGAAATCCTGAGTGCCCTCCTAAGGGAGAGGTGTGCAATTCCCTAAGAATCGTTTGTTTGAGTTGGGAATTCTTGCATAGATATAACCGATCCTTGTACCATAACGAATCATTTTTCCAGCTAAATGTATGTAGTGACCAATCCAGGGGTCTAGATTAGACTAAATTTAATGTCAACCAAGGTAAGTAAACTTAGAGGCACATGTCTAAAATTTATAGACCTAAAAGGATCTCGTCTACCTAGATAAGTGTCTACTGTGACAGGCTACAACACTCTTTTACAAGAGATTGGAATATGTTTCCTTTCACAATTTAAACACCTATATCCTCTAATTTAATTAGCTGTTCTAAAACAAAGTGTTACTAGTTTGAGTCTCCAATCCTCTTACAAGGATATAGTTCACAAAAACTCTTTCCAGCTAACACACTAAGCATTCATGAAAACCAAAAACTCTTTTAAGCATACTAAAACTCAAATTCATGAAAACAGAGTCCATAGAGATACTTTGAAATTCAATGTTCAATTAAACCTTTTACAAGATCTTGTTCAATAATTTAGCAATTGAATTTTCAAGCTATCACCATGAATCATACAATAACACTCGCCAGAACTTCTAATTGAATTAATAAACTCACAAGCAAGGAAATAACATCAAACACTATTCATATATGAAGGCTAAATCCTATGAAAATGAAACAACAGTGTACCAATCTTCATGTAGGGCCCTTCCACGCTTCGATGGCACACTTAGAAAACTTCAGGTGATGAAAACTTTAACACATAAACACTACAATTGATGAAACGCTGCCTATGATTAAGTTCTGGAAAATTAATTACATACTAGAACAGAGTTCTGGAATACGCTTAAGTCTGCTCTTGTCTAACCTCTTCTTCCCTAGCATTCCTCCTAGTTATTACAATTTTCATCCAAACATATATGCATTATCGCTTCAGATGTTTCTACTTTTACAATAAAAAAGGCTAGGTTCGTTTTTTTTCTAATCCTAACTGATTTCTAAAACAAAACGAAATCAGTTTAGGTAACTTCAGATTTTTGCTGCTTTTACAACCAAAAAGGCTGGGTTTGACCAGCATTGACCATGTATTCAGGAGCTCCAGATTCGATGCTGAATAGATCTTTCACCATGTATGTACATCCTAGATCACGTCCTTATCCTTTGTTTAGATTTTCTTGCCATGCCACATGTCACAACATAAACCAATTACAGGAAGTCATGACATCCCGTAATTTTGTCGAAAATTTCCAATTTTTAACATAAAAATCCACAAATTAAATTTAATGTAAAATAACAATTATAATGCTTCATTAATCAATTTCAATGGACTATGAGGGGTTTATGGGAGAAAATGATAGATAAATGATGTATTTTTAGAAGAAAAGAATGGCAATAAAATAGTACCAACATCTCCCCCAAGCTCAATGATTTAGCATGTCCTCATGCTAATCTTGATGTGCTCCCTTTATATTCTGTTCCTACTTGTGCCTCTGCCGCTTGTAGCAAGACATCTATACTCTTCTGAACTTGGAACTCATGTTTCAGATTCTTATATTTTTCTTTGAGAACTTTTTTCTGAGTGTACCATTTTGTCGCCCATTTGCACGTTTTAGTTTGATCAGTCCTAAGTTCTTTGATTTTCTGTTTCAGTTTCTCATTTTTCTGCTGAATCTTCTTGCTCTGAGCTCTCAACATTTCATTTTCCTTCTTTATGACCTTCTCTAACATGTTTGCTTCCATCAATTCCTCTTTTATCTCTTCAATCTGTTTCTCTAACCTTCTCTGTTCCTTGTTTGTAGGTGCTGGCTCTTTCCTTTTTCCCTTGTTACTCTCAATTTCCATTTCTGCTTCCTGTTCTGGTTGTGAATTAGTACTGCTTTCAATTTCCATTGGTGCATTTGCATTCGGCTCTGGTTGATCATCTTGTGTTTGATTCCTTTTTATTCTCCTTGATATTCTCTTATAAGTAGAGAAGATTTTATCTTTTTCAATTTTCTTGGCAGTTTCTTGCCTCATCCTTCTTGTCCTTACACCACTGCTGGCTTGAGGGGCATTGCTTGACTTACGCTCAGGGATTTCCTCATCAATATCAAGCATAAACTATGTGCGTTCTTGTTGTTCCTGTTCATCTTCTTTAATTTGATTAGCAATTAAAAATTCTTTCCATGTTTTTCCTCTCCTCTACAACTCAAATTCAATTAGAATTTTGATCAACCCAAAATGGCACAAACTCCTATCTTCATTACCTTTTTGTTTCTGAATGGTCTTCGACATTTTAGTCAAACTCTGTAAGAGGAAGTAGGGCAAACTGATAGTGCATTGACCTTTTAAGTGCAACAGAAGTTTTATGTGATATAGGTATACTATACTGTAACGTCCTTCACATGTAACAAATTTCTGAATAATGTATATCATTTCGTCCCACGGGTGAATTAGCCAACTTCTGGGAACACCCTTTTTCCAATTGACAGAGGAAACCCTTGACCTAGACATAAACTGAGTCCATGATTTTTCCATAAATTGTTTGGTTTTGAAATACTTTTCCCCTTCTGGACTGATTCCCAATGTTTGTGCTATGGTATCCTCTGAAATTTTAAAAGAGAAGTTTCATATTAAAGCTTTCTCTCCATTGAAGGAAAATGCAAATTGCTTTGTAACTTCTTCATTGTTTCCATTGAATTTCTCTAAAAAATACAACCAATGTTTTTCCCTTAAAATCATGACACAGTCTTCATGATATTGTGGACTATCAAATTTTTCGGGCTTTGCTCTATTGGTCATTTTATTAAAAATTTCTGTTCTAACCCTTTTGTTTATGCTCAAAAATTTAATCAGGGTTTTTCAATTTGTTACCTCTTTTCATGCGTTCCACTGAGCTGACCTGGTAACGTCTTCGATTCTCTGAGTTTACTTCTTCAATTGACTGAGCGAGCGACCTGGTTAACATCCTCGATTTATGGGCGGAAGTAAAAACTTGGGGTAAGCTTGTCTGCTATTCTCTCCCTTTGTAGCACCTACTATCTCGACCCTCTTTGAGAAACTCAAAGTCTGAACACTAACACGGTCACGCACTTTATGAACTTAGAGTTTTATAAAATGAAAACTCAACAGCCGACCTTCATCCAATTGCTATGATGACAATGCAGAGTTGGAAGGCGCATTCACATCATGAAGACAGAGGAGCAGTACTAATTTGCAGAGGTATAATCATGATAACACCATATACAAATCATATGATTGTAACGGATATATATATTTCATGAGCATACTTGGGTCAAAAGATTGTTTTATAACTCCAGCAGTCGAAATGAATGAACTCATTTGAGGATAGATGGTTTAACACTTGTCTTTCCATTGCACGGACTTGCACATTGAGTATCCCAATTGTTGGTACTTGATTTCCAAAAGGCCGATTTAAAAATGATGAGTTGATGACAAGGTTTGAAGAGCGGTGTAGGAAAAGGTTTGAAAATCGTAGTAGGAATATGGCAATAGGCTAAGGTGTGATAGGAAATGATAGTAGAGTGATAATGAGATGAGTAGTTAGGAATATTACAAGGGTGATGGCTATAGGGGTTTTTGAAATTGATAACAAGCAATAATAATCATCATTTTTAACACTAAGATAATTTAAGAATTTTAAATGTTAAAAATAAAAATTTCAATCAATACATTACACTTGTTGGTTGACAAAATGCTGATTTGGCGTGCACAGGTATGACTGATCTTCATTGTACAGGTATGACTGATATTCATTGTCTAAAACAGGTCCCTTTGAAATGAAATTGAATATAACAGGTCCCTTTAAAATCTGAAGAACTTTGAAGAACTCTGAAGAACCATGTTTGTGAAGCTTCTTTTATCCTTGGTGTTGATGTAGCCTTGATTATAATTTTGATGATAAGCAACCTTTGAAAAATTTGTTGAAGTAGCCTGATGTATCTTGAATGCAATCTTTAACAGGTCCCTCTGATATTGGTGATGTTATCATAGTCTTCTAAACAGGTCCCTCTGACATTAGTAATGTTGATATAGTCTTTTGAACAGTTCCCACTGCATATTGCCTAAAAAGGTCCCTATGATTAGAACAAAAACAACTCTTTTATTGAAATACTAAATTACTGAAACAAACTCCTTGAAGATTAAAAAATGAGGAGATGAGATAGGGAAAACAAAATGCTGATTCTTCTCCCCCACTAAAGCTTTGACTTGTCCTCAAGTCATTATTGAATGGATGAAAAACAAGAAACAAGTAGAACAAGGAATTCTTACCAGCCAATTGAATGGTTTTCTAGTAAGAATTCGGGTTTAGAGTGTGCCAGAGTCTGGTTTTCACATCTAAACCATTATTATTTTTTAATTTTTTTTTAAAGCAAAAATGAAATTGAATGAACTAAGATAGAGATATCACAGCTGAAGGCTGCAATATCTCAACCTCCCTTTGCTGAGATACAGTTTGAAGAAAATGTTCCTTGCTGATGGGCTTATGGTAGAGTTTCAACCTATGTCCATTGACAATAAAGGTGTTGCCTTCTCCATCAATTGTAGTAAGCTTGATTGAACCATTTTCATATACTTGAACTATTTCACATGGGCCCATCCAATGGGTGGTAAAATTGGCTTTGTGATCTTTGAATTTAGAGTCAAAGAGTAAAGCCCAGTCTCCTTCTTTGAACTGTTTCCTTTTAATGTGTGCATCATGCCACTGCTTCCTTTGTTTCTGCATTAGGATTGTTGTCTCCTCTGCTTGCTGCCTCATTTCATCTAACTAGTTCAATTGCCGAATTCTCTCTTGTTGGCCTTCATTGAGATCAATTCCTAAATCTACCACCATCTTATAAGTATGTATTTGAAATTCAATAGGAAGCATTACCTCTTTTCCATACACCAACTGATATGGTGTAAATCCTGTAGTGTTTTTCCACGTGATTCTGTAAGCCCATAGTGCATCTTTGAGCTTCTCTTCCCAATTCTTTATGTTCATTGCTACTGTCTTAATGAGAATTCCTTCCAATGTTTTATTTGTAGATTCCACCCGGCCATTGGCCTGTGGATGGTAAGGTGTACTTTTCCTGTGCTTGATTTTATATTTTTTTGTGATGTCTTTGACCAGCTTTGAGGTAAACTGAGTACCTTGATCCATCACTATCTCCCTTGGTACTCCATACCTTACAAAAATTTCTTCAAAAAGGAAGTTTACCACTGTTTGTTTAGTTGCCTGAACTAGTGCTTTTGCTTCAGCCCATTTTGTCACGTAATCAGTACATACTAGGATGTACTTTTTACCTTTTGAAGTTGGATTGATGGGTCCTATAAAATCTAGAGCCCATTTTTTAAATGGCTCTAAATGTACTTGAGGCTGAAGTGGCATTTCATCTGTAGCTGTTGGTCTGCCCATTCTTTGACAACTATCACAACTTTTCACATACTTCTTGGAATCCTTAAAAATAGATGGCCAATAATATCCAAGACTGAGAATCTTGAATGCTGTTCTTTTCGCTGCAAAATGCCCACCACACGGTTCATCATGGCAAGATTTTAAAATATCAATTATTTCATCATTTCTTACACATCGTCTAATAATCATATCATAACCGGTGTAAAATAAATCTCCATTAACCCATGAATATCTAGCACTTTGTTTGATCAACCTCTTCTTTTCCTTTGGAGTAAAATATGGAGGTGTTTTTCCTGTGGAAAAATAGTTGGCTAAGTCAGCATACCAAGGATTCACTATTGAAATTGCAAATAAATTTTCATCTGGAAAAGAATCTTCAACCGGAACAACCTCACCTGAATTTTGTAGTCTAGAAAGAAAATCTACCACCTGATTCTCCTTACCTGGTCTATCTAACACTATAATATTAAATTCCTGTAATAATAACAACCATCTGGTAACTCTGCCATTAGTGATTGGTTTATTCATTAAATAATTAATGGCAGGATGGTTAGTATGTACAAAAACCTCATAACTAGTTATATAATGTCGGAATTTATTCACAGCATGTATGATTGCAAGCATTTCTATTCCAGTGAATGTGTAGTTTAATTCTGTAGGTGTTAGATTTTTACTGATGAACTAGATGGCATAATTGAAGGACTCTTCTTTTTGGCCTAATGAGGCACCTACTACAGTATCAGATGCATCTGTAAAGATGTGAAATGGTAGGGTCCAGTTAGGTCATTTTAAGACTGGTGTGGTTGATAACTTTTCTTTGAGTGTTTCAAAAGCTTGCTAACAATTCTCATTCCAGTTGAAAGGCGTATCTTTTGCTAGAAGCTTAAACAGAGGAAAAGCTATTTTACTAAAATGTTCAATAAACGTTCTGTAATAACTTGCATACCCAAGAAAACTTCTTACCTCTTTTTGAGTCTTCGGAATTGGCAAATTGACAATGATCTGGATTTTTGATGGATCAACTTTAATGCCTTGAGAAGAAATATAGTGACCTAATACTATCCCTTCATTTAACATCATAAAAAACTTTTCATTGCTCAGGGACAGATTAGCTTCAATACATCTCTTCAAAACTTTTTCAAGATTTTCTAATGAATGCTTAAATGAATTACCATACAATGAAAAATCATCCATATAAACTTCAACACATTAATGAACTAAATCAGCAAAAATAGCTAATACAACTCTCTGAAATGTAGCTGGAGCACTGCAAAGTCCAAATGGTAAAACATTATAGGCGTAAGTGCCCCAGGGACAAGTAAAAGTGGTTTTGTCCTGGTCCTCTAAGGCTATCCTGATTTGGTTATAGTCACTGAAACCATCAAGAAAAGAGAATGATGATTTCCCAGCTAATATGTCTAGCGCTTGGTCAATAAATGGTAGTGGGAAATAATCTTTGAGGGTTGCTTTGTTCAATTGTCTGTAATCAACACAAATCCTCCACTTGCTATTTTTCTTGGGCACTACTACCAATGGGGATACCCACTGACTGTCAGAGATAGGATAAATAAAATTGAATTTCAATAGTTTTTGTAATTCATCTCTAACAATATCCTGAAGCATGGGATTCATTCTTCTCTGTGGTTGCCTCACTGGTTTGATATTACTATCCATATAAATATGGTGAGTGCATGTTTCAGGGTGAATTCCGTGCATGTTGGTGTAATCCCAAGCAAATGATTTCTAATATTTTCTCAATAATTTAATCAAATTTTCCTCCTAAGATGAGTCTAGGTGAGTGCTAATATTCAAAGTTTTTCCTGGACTAATCTCTAGGGTCTTGCTCTGTGTGTTTGTGATAGATTGAATGGGAAAAATGTTCTGAAATTTTGTTTGGAAAGAATGAATGGTGCATGTTTCCTGAAAATTCTGTGCCAAAAGTTCATCTGCAGCATGGTATTGTTCATTTCTTAATTCTTCAAAAATATCAGGTTGAGAAAGGAACAATTCTACCAAATCATCATTATTATGTTCTTGAAAATCATAGATTTGATTGATGCTGAAAACAGATTGAACTTCTTCCTTATCATTGTATTTATCATCAAGTCATAAATTGTGTGCTATTGCTGGTGATTGTGCTGATGGGTAAAGAGTGAGTTGTTTTCTTTCAGTTCCTCATGAAATAATCATATTACCCGATCTACATCCTATGAATGCATCAGCAGTTGCTAACCATGGTCTACCAAGGATGATAGGGTGTCCTCCTAAATTAGATTTTGGCTGAAGAACTAAAAATTCCACTGGATACTCCCAAGAGTCCAGTGAAACAATTATGTCCTCCAAAATCCCTTCAGGAATCAATTTAGACCTATCAGCTAGTTCTAGAACAATTGTTGTATGTTGCAAGTTTGTGAGCTGCAGTGTTTTCATTGTTTCAAGAATCATCACATTTATTGCGGCCCCAAGGTCAATTAAGGTGTTTGGAATATGTATGTTGTTAATGATTGTAGTGACTCTGGGAATACCAGGATCAACATACTTTTCCATTGAAATGGTGTTTGTCATAAGGCCAGCTAAATGTCCAATAACATGAATAGTTTGTGGATCAACTCTTTTTCTATAGGCTTCTTGAGGCATAGTTCTTTGATTGCTTTAGTATATATGGGAATGTCTTTTATGGCTTGTAGTAGTGGAATTTTTATATAGACATTCTTTAGCTCATCTAAAACATCAAACTGTGGTATAGACATGGGAAGTATTGTTTGGACCAATCTTTCCGGAAAAGGTGGTGGATGCAACGGTTGCATTTGTTTATTTTTAATGTCATCATTTTGTTTCCTTTGAGTTGGAGTTTCATGTTCATTTTCTTCATTTTCTTCTTGTTTTTTAGCTATTTGAAGTTCTTTTTGAAGTAACTTACCAGACCTCAATGCGATATTTTGTAAAGGTAATGTGGGATATGATGGTCCCTCATCTACATTGTAAGCTGGTCTCTCTGCTCTGTTATTTGGATTTGGTATAGGTTGAGCAAGAATCTAAGTGGGTCTAGGAGGTTGTTGGTTAGATGGGAGTTGTAAGTGAGGTGGATTTATTGGTGGAGGAGCAGGCAATGCTTGTTGAGTGTTTTGGGGTTGATAAACAACTTGCTGCTGAGGATATTGCTGATATGTTTGAGGATATTGCGAATGTGGCTAATGATACTGTTGATATGGCTGAGAATACTGTTGGTACGGTTGAGGATATGGTTGATATTGTTGAGAGTATTGTTGGAATGGTCTCCATTATTGTTGTGGGTAATTTTGGTGTTGCCATGGCATGGGTACATTCCAAGTATTCTGAGCATACATCTGATCTTGTGCAGGAAATTGCAAATTTTGGTTTGGAAACATACCTGGAGGTGGAGTTCTTGGTTGCCACGGTCTCTTAGTGCCCATGAAATACACATTATCCATATCTGTGTTAGCTTCCACATTACAATTCTGCAAAATCTTGACTTTAGAGCAATGAAATATATCATGATTTTCAGTACAAAAGGCGCAAACTTGAATGTTTTCTAATGGGCAGTCTTTCAAGGCATGTTTCTTCCGGCATTTTGGACAAAAGACAACCATTAATTGATCTTACTCTTCTTGTCTTTTCTTTGCTTTCACAGTGTCAATTTGAGTTCCTAAGGTACTTAATAGATCTGTTTTGAATTCTTCTAACAGGTTTCCTATTTCAGCCCTTGTGACACTTGCTGAAGCAGATTTTGTGGCTTTAGATGATAGAGCTCTTTTTCCATATCTGGCTTTTCTCCTTGAATACTTTTCACATAAATCAACAATTTCTTCGAAAGGTAAAGTGGAACTATCACCTTTTCCCATCAAATTAAGATCATCTAAGTATTCCTCTCGAATGCCCTTCAAAAATATTGTTCGAATCAGATCAAGAGACATGATTCTATGTTTTGATTTTTGTAAATTGTAAACAAATCGTTCCAAATACTCCTCTAAACTTTCATCCTCTTGTTGATTCATTCTAAAGATATCATCTTTATAATCTTTCGATCTACAATAAGGTTGGTATTTCTTTAAGAATATTCTTCTCATGCCATCCCAATTAGTTATTGCATGTTCACCAAGTCCCATGAACCATTTTAATGTTGCTGGGAAGAGTCTAAGCCTATGGGCATCATATGTGTAACCATATGTTCGACATACTATGTCAAATTCAAACAAGAATGAATCTGGATCTTCTGAAGCCATGCTATAAAAGTTTGGTAACACAGATGGAGGTATGTTTTTCATTTTTGTTTCCTCATCTTCTCTTGGTTCTTGAATAGGAAATTTAAAGGTCGACTCTTCCTCCTCTCTTCGATCTTGATTTTGTGGTCCTCTTGTTGATCCTCCTCCTTCCTCAGCCATTTTGATTGGTTCCTCTGTTGATTTAATTTATTGTTCAGTGTCACTTGTTTCAAAGAGAAGTTGTTCTAGTGATTTCTCCTTCTTGAGATTTTTCAAAATCAGTAGGTTCAAGGAGAGATTGTTGAGTTATTGTGCTACTTTCTCTTTTTATAGAGGATTCAGGGAGATGTTTCTTCTGTGATTCGTGTGCCAATAGAATTTGTCTCTCAATGAGTGTGAGTCTTTGCTCGGCTAATTTCTGTTTATCCTCTAATTTTTGTATGGTGACTTTCCCAGCTGGTGTTGTGTGTTCAAGTTTTCCTAAAGGGTCTGCTCCTAGTGGTGAATTAGTTTTTGGATGGGGGGTTTTTATGAATCTACCTTTATCATCTCTAGATCTAGACATAAGTAAACATGACTTCTAAAAATTATGAATCAAAATTAAATCTATGTTTTTGTTCATGTTTTTTTTTTTATATATTTTTTTTAGAAATCCTCTTGTTGCGCCTCCCCGGCAACGGCGCCAAAATGTAGTGACCAATCCAGGGTTCTAGATTAGACTAAATTTAATGTCAACCAAGGTAAGTAAACTTAGAGGAACGTGTCTAAAATTTATAGACCTAAAAGGATCTCATCTACCTAGATAAGTGTCTACTGTGACAGGCTACAACACTCTTTACAAGAGATTGGAATATGTTTCCTTTCACAATTTAAACACCTATATCCTCTAATTTAATTAGCTGTTCTAAAACAGAGTGTTACTAGTCTAAGTCTTCAATCCTCTTACAAGGATATAGTTCACAAAAACTCTTTCCAGCTAACACACTAAGCATTCATGAAAACCAAAAACTCTTTTAAGCATACTAAAACTCAAATTCATGAAAACAGAGTCCATAAAGATAATTTGAAATTCAATGTTCAATTAAACCTTTTACAAGATCTTGTTCAATAATTTAGCAATTGAATTTTCAAGCTATCACCATGAATCATACAATAACACTCGCCAGAACTTCTAATTGAATTAATAAACTCACAAGCAAGGAAATAACATCAAATGCTATTCATATCTGAAGGCTAAATCCTATGAAAATGAAACGACAGTGTAC
Organism: Pinus tabuliformis; assembly: GCA_031772625.1. Lineage (NCBI taxonomy): Eukaryota > Viridiplantae > Streptophyta > Pinopsida > Pinales > Pinaceae > Pinus > Pinus tabuliformis. The sequence goes on along the minus strand of CM062818.1, from coordinate 240,488,589 downwards.
CAATCTTCACGTAGGGACCTTCCACGCTTCGATGGCACACTTAGAAAACTTCAGGTGATGAAAACGTTAACACATAAACACTAAAATTGATGAAACGTTGCCTGTGATTAAGTTCTGGAAAATTAATTACATAATAGAACAGAGTTCTGGAATACGCTTAAGTCTGCTCTTGTCTAACCTCTTCTTCCCTAGCATTCCTCCTAGTTATTACAATTTTCATCCAAACGTACATGCATTATCGCTTCAGATGTTTCTGCTTTTACAATCAAAGAGGCTAGGTTCGTTTTTTTTCTAATCCTAACTGATTTCTAAAACAAAATGAAATCAGTTTAGGTAACTTCAGATTTTTGTTGCTTTTACAACCAAAAAGGTTGGGTTTGACCAGTATTGACCATGTATTCAGGAGCTCCAAATTCGATGCTGAATAGATCTTTCACCATGTATGTACATCCTAGATCATGTCCTTATCCTCTGTTTCAATTTTCCTACCATGCCACGTGTCACAACATAAATCAATTACAGGAAGTCATGACATCCCGTAATTTTGTTGAAATTTCCAATTTTTAACATAAAAATCCACAAATTAAATTTAATGTAAAATAACAATTATAATGCTTCATTAATCAATTTCAATGGACTATGAGGGGTTTATGGGAGAAAATGATATATAAATGATGGATTTTTTGAAGAAAAGAATGGCAATAAAATAGTACCAACAATGTATTAGATGTACTGGGATCTTGCTGTATCTTTTGAATGAGTGTCCACACTTCCTCATCATTCTTCCATTCGTCCCTTGATTCGTTTATCCAATCTGGTTGGATAATAGAAATGGCGCAAAGAAATGATTCCACATCCTCATCCTTTCTTGAGAGTGCATCTGCCACAACATTTTGCTTCCCTTTTTTGTAGATGATTTCAAAGTCATAGCCCAACATTTTTGTAACCCATTTTTGCTGCTCTTTTGAAGATAATCTTTGTTCTAAAAAGTATTTAAGACTATCATGATATGTTTTTACCTTGAAGTGTCTTCCCATTAGGTAGGGTCGCCATTTCTTAAGTGCATGTAGTATTGCCAACATTTCCTTCTCATAAATAGCTTTATGTAAATACTTTCCTTTGATTGGACGACTTTCAAAAGCAATTGGTCTTTCTTCTTGCATTAAAACAACACCAATTCCATTTCCTGAGGCATCACATTCCACAATAAAGGTTTTTGTGAAGTCCGGTGTAGCTAAGACTGATGCTTGGCACATTGCCTCTTTAAGATGTTCAAAGGCCTTTGTTGCTTTTGGAGTCCATAAGAATGCATCTTTCCTCAATAATGTTGTTAGAGGTGCTGCTATTCTCCCATAATTCTTAACAAACTTGCGATAATACCCTATCAACCCGAGAAATCCTCATAGATGCTTTATGGATGTGGGGATTTTCCATTCCTTAATGGTTTTAATTTTGCTAGGGTCTACCTTAACACCTTCATGGGATACAATATGACCTAGATATTCCACCTCTTGTACTCCAAAGAAACATTTGGATATTTTTGCATATAATTGTTTCTCCTCCAATAGTTTGAGCACCATGTCAACATGTTGGATATGATCCTTCCAAGACTTGCTGTAGATTAGTATATCATCAAAAAATACTAACACAAATTTTCTAAGGAAGGGTTTTAAAATGGAATTCATCAAACCTTGAAATGTAGAAGGTGCATTAGTAAGGCCAAAAGGCATGACTAGAAATTCATAATGACTTCATGAGTTCTAAATGATGTTTTTGGAATGTCTTCAATCTTCATTCTAATTTGATGATATCATGAACGAAGATCCAACTTGGTGAAGTAAATTGATCCATGCAATTCATCCAATAATTCATCAATGACAGGAATGGGAAATTTATCTTTAATAGTGAGCTTGTTGAGGACCCTATAATATGGACACATGCGCCATGATCCATACTTCTTGTGAACCAATACTACTGGAGTAGAGAAAGAACTATGACTAGGTTGAATTATACCAGCCTCTAGGATTTCTACAACCATACGTTCAATTTCACTCTTTTGGACATAGGGATATTTGTAAGGCCTGATGTTTGGAGGAAAACTTCCTGGAATCAAATTGATAGCATGATCATGATCACGAATAGGTGGGAGGCCTTTGGGAGTCTGAAATACCTTGGAATGATTGTCCAAGACTTTTTGGAGATCTGGAGAAATGGATGATTTCGATGTGGGAACCTCTAGTGAACATAATTGTGCAATTATGCCTTGTTGTTCTTTCTTTAGAATCTTTGTCATTCCATTAGAGTTTATTATCTTTCCTGGTTTCCCTGTGATACCCCTTAATTCAACTTCCTTTCCTTCTGCAGAGAATTTCATGAAAAGTTCTTGAAAATTAAAAGTTATTATGCCCAAGGATTGTAGCCATTGGACTCCTAGTACAACATTAGCACCACCCATTGGAATGGAAAGCATTGGGCTATTCAATACATATTCTCCCATGGATAGCTTGATATTATGGCACTTTCCTGAGCAATTTATGGTTCCTCCACTTGCAACCATCACTTGACACTCTGGTGCTGGATATAGGAAGCAATTCAATTCCTTGGCTATCTTACAATGACTAAAATTATGGGTATTGTTAGCCTTGAGGTGTAGCGTTGACATTTTGAAGGCTAAAGGAAGGACATGGTCTGCTTTGCTATCCCAAAAGGGGCCCCACATGGCCCATTACCCCACTTTCTTTACTCTTCCACTTACATTTCATTCCACTCATTTCCTAACCCAACCCTCAAATCCTGACGAAACCATCTTTCGCCTTAGCCTTAAGAAAATTAACACAAAACCCCTACAAAACCTTACCTTTCTGCCCATACGCGCCCTTCGCACATTTCTCGAGGACATCTTGTACCTCCGTGTCCCTCCGCCGCTGATCTTCCACCCTGCTGATCCGACAACCCATGTTTCACCCGATCAACAAAACATGCCCGATCGTTCCCCGCCATTAGATCACCCCCGCCAGATCTAACGGCTGTTACCCATATCGCATGAGCAACAAGCGAGAGGAATACCTGCCCGATAAAGGTAGTTTTTCTCTCTCCTCCGCTGCTACGTGTCATCCACTAAGTGGAATCGGGCAGACTCTGCCATTTACCACTTACTGCCCGATGCCCTTCCGATAGAAACCATAACCGCCCAAACAAAACCACCCTCGTACATTATCATCTGCACACCTCCACTACTTGATAGCCATCTGATCTGCTCACTCGAGATCTAACGACCCAGACATGTTCCGCTCTCGCCACAACCTCAGGCCTCCTGCGCCCGATCTCTGCCATGCATTCCCCTCGATCCAATGACCCTCGTTCATGATCGCTCACGCTTGTCCTCCTCCACTTTGTCATTTCTCCATCCGTCTGATTTGACACGTTCTCCCACCCATGTACCTCGTACTCCACTTCCTATCAGTTACCCGGGGAAGAAGGTGGCTGACTCTGTCAGTATTGTGACAGTTGGATCGCTGAACCGAATTAACCGATAGCATGGCCGAAGGAAGAAAGACACAACATGATCTCTGCAAACAGAATTAAACAGTCATGAAGCCTCACCGGCATAATCAAACTGGCCACCTAACCGTGTAGCTCTGTACCAGAATTAATTACCATTTTCATGATGGAAGGAGAATTATGTCTTTATACGCAAGCAGGCAGTTAAAGACAATATGGGATAGATTAAGACAACTCCAACCCTAAAAGGTCTAGAGAGCATTGTAAAGAGATATAAATAGCTGAAAGCAAGAGGTAATCAGGGTTCAACTTCTGGAGACTGTAGATATTATGTTCCTTGCAGCGTCTCATCTTCATTCTCAGTAATACAAGATTCTTTTGCTGTTACATGTTCAATGTTCATTTCCCTCCTGTTCTGAACTTGCACTTGGATAAATTTATTCATGTTTTCTCCTATATCTGATGTTGGATAACTGTCATCTTATCTCTGCATTGGTAAATTGGATTTTCTATTGAATAGGTTGTCCATGTTTCTTTTGTATCCAACGCTAGATAACTGTCATCTTATCTCCGCGTTGATAGATTAGATTTGCAAGCTTCATTTACTGGCTGCAGCTGGCCATCATATATTATGTATGCATCTGTTGGTGTAGTTAGTATTCTACATTTATTCACTTAATCTGCAAACTATTGAGCATTAGTGGTCTAAAGCCTTGTAGGCTGAGGGTGTTCATGCATGTGTGGAGTGAAAACAGAGTTGAACTGGTTATCTGGCTTGAACCAAACCATCACCCATTCCAATAGTTCCTAGAACAATATTGAAGATTATATGTTACCAGGCATCTCCAAGCTACAACCTGGGAGAGTTTCTTGGAGCGATAACATAATTGGTGCCATTGTTGGGGAGAGGAGATTGAAGCTCCGCTTCCCTGGGAGACGACACAGATCCAGCTTTGATGATAGACAAAGTCTGGACACATTTTGGTTGTAATCATCTATCTGGTGACTCTACTGGAGGCCGAACCTCTTGGCGACTCCACTTCATAGTTTTGGCTCAATTGTGAGGCATACTTAGAGAAATCCTCAGAAGTCATCAACTGACCCAGTACTTGACCCTGAAAAGATTATCAAAGCAAGAAAGATATCATAGAAAGGAGCATCAGGATCAGGTAAACCTAAAAAATCCTTTATACCTCTGCAAGAAAGGCTAGTAATAGAACTAATACATGTTGAGAGTATAGCCTCTGACACTAGTAGTGAAGAAAAACTTTCAGAGATTCATAAAGCTCCTTATCCTTTAGGTTCTCCTTTTGCTTTAAGCCCAAAGGACCTCACCCCCTACCCATCATATTCCTTTAGTCCTGTCAGTCACTCCTCAATTCCCTACCTTTCAAACTGCCAATACTCTTGTATCCACCACAGTCATGGCAGGTCCACAAGCACTCACCAAAATGGAAAAAATCATCGCTGCTAGGTATGGACCTATAATACTGCCCACTCCTTTGAACGCAATGCCTACTGAAGAATACCAAAAATACATGCCTAAGTTCACTGGGACTGAAGGAGTTATAGCTTAAGAACATCTTGAGTCTTTTTATAGCTATGTTGATAATCTAGATATTAGTGAAAATGATGTGCGGATGAGAGTATTTGTCCAAAGCCTAGATGGAGAGGCCAGAAAATGGTTCAGAGAATTGACCCTAGATATATAACTAATATTGAGGCTTTGGATGATGTATTCCTAAAGCATTGGGGGGATAAGAAAGACCTGCTCTACTACCATACTGAGTTTGGGAACCTAAAAATAGAAAATGGGGAGTCACTTTCTGATTTCAATAAAAAGGTTTAACCGCATGTACAGCAAGATACCAGCTGAAGTGAAACCCACCCCTACCTCTACTAAACTCATTGATGCCAATGCCTTCGATTCCAATTTTTGTTTACTATTGAGGGAGAGAAGATGTGCTTCTCTGGCCGAAATGCAGGATGCAACCTTGGAGGTAGAGTCCAGCATCATGGCTGCAGAGAAACTCAAGGTACATGTTGATCGAAGGAGACAGAGGGGTGAATCCTCCTCATCTTCAGACCCCAAGATAGATGAGATGACCAAGATGATAAAGTCACTAGCCTCTGAAATCTCCAAATTAAAGGTTGAGCAACACCCAGGGAAAGGAAGAGTTCTTAATAGCTTTGTTCCTAGGAATCCGAATCTATATAGAAAAGCCAATGAGCAGTTGCAGATTATGCAAAGAAGCAAATGTGCCAATGAAGACCAAAGGGTGAAGACCCCTTTCTAGAATGTAGTCATGGAAGAGGAGCAGTTCGAAGAAGATGATGAGATCCATTGTATGGAAGACAAAGGTAGTGCCTCCTTTTTGACCTTGGCTGCCTATGAAGAGTCGTTATTCAAGGACTAGACTAGCCAAGAATGGGATGGTGGGGCTGTTATGCAAACTGAAGATCAAAAAAGATATAATCTTAGGTCGAAGATGAAAAACGCCAAAGGAACCCCTGTGCAAAGAGTTGTTGTTCTTGCAATACAACAAGCTAACAAGCAAACACAACTAGCAGCTGATCCCATCATTCTAAAGGCTCTAGCTCAAGAGGTAAGAGGCGCTGACAAGTCTCCTTCTCCCTTCAGTTTTGAATCAAAAATCCACAAGCTGAAAATATCTATACCGCTAGTTGAACTAGTGAAGAATGAAGCCTTTAAGAGACCCATACTTGAGGCCCTCGAGCTTAAGGCCACACAAGCATCAACCGACTATGTGAATTTACAAGATGACAAACCTACAGTTGTTCTTAGCCCAATGACTGAACCTCCTGATGACAATTCCCCATCATTCTATGTCTCCTTGACTATCCATGACAAGATCCTTCACAACTGTCTGCTAGATACAAGTGCCAGCCATAATCTAATGCCCAAGGCCGTCATGGATGAGTTAGGCCTTGACATCACTAGGCCTTATCATGATTTGTTTTATTTTGATTCTAGAAAGGTGAAATGTTTGGGGTTAATCAAAGACCTAGCCATCACCTTGGCTCAGCTGCCCATGAAGAGCATGATGATGGATATAGTAGTAGCAGATGTTCCCCCTAAGTTTGGCATGCTTCTTTCCAGGGGATGGATTAAAAGATTGGGTGGAATGTTACAAAACGATCTATCCTTTGCTACTATCCCAATTTTTGGAGGTGAGAGTAGGAGACTATATAGGGAAGCTCAGTTAGCTTATATCATCAGTGATGAGAAGAATCCCGCTAATCATCCCATCTATGCTGTTGACACCGATTTTGGACCCTGTATTCTTCAAGTGGAACAATCCCAGTTGGCCTCCATACAGCTCAGGAAACCAGTTTGTCAGATCATGGAAGAAGAAGGCCCACAAATTTGGGACATGTTCTTTGATGGAGCTTGCTCTAGGGAAGTTGCAAGAGTGGGTGCAGTTCTGGTATATCCCACACAAGAACGCATACATTTATCATTCACGCTGACTTTTCAAGTCACAAATAATATAACAGAATATGAGGCTTTGATCTTAGGCTTGAATGCGGCTAAATAAATGGGCATAAAGCATCTAAAGGTGTTTGGAGATGCAAACCTTATTATTCAATAGGTGAATAAGACATTCCAGGTGAGGCATCCTAGGTTGAAAGCATACAGAGATGAGGTGTGGAGGCTCAAGGATTCGTTCAACAGCTTTAGTATTTCATACATCCCAAGGGCTGAGAATTAGCTTGCTGAATCCCTTGCTGTGTCTGCTAGTATGTTTGTTCCTCCTTTACCCCCTAGATTGACTTATGAAATCCAAGTAAAATACAGACCGTCATTACCTGATAATGTCAAGTATTGGAAATTCTTTGAAGATGATGATGAGGTCAATAGGTTTCTACAAGTCATTGATGAATTCTCTGAAATGCAAATTAATCAAGAGAATGAAGCCATGGAGGAATGCCATCAGTCCTAGTTGAGAAACAAAATTGGTCAATACAACATTGTACAACTACCTAGTAACCATATACCCAAAGGGCTGGTGCCTCTAGAGAAGTTGTTTGATCATAATGATGTGCCTTATAAGCCTGTCCAGAAAGAGAATGAGTTTGTAGTCCATAGACACAATATAGGGAGTCCAGATCACCCAAAGTACATAAATCTGTCCGCCCACTTGCTTGTTGCCCAAAGCTTTGAATATTGCTCCCTGATGAAGCAATTTTCTGATGTCTTTGCTTGGGAGTACAGTGACCTTAAGACTTATGACAAAAACATCATCCAGCATAAGATTCCACTGGAGAAAGACACCATCCCTTTTAAGCAGAAGCTGAGACCTATCAACCCTCTATTACTACCTTTGATCGAAAAAGAAATTAAGAAACTATTGGCTGCCAAAATCATAGTTCCCATAAGGTATTCGAAATGGATAGCTAACTTAGTGGTAGTAAGGAAGAAAAATGGAGAAACCAGACTTTGTGTTGACTTCAGAAATCTGAACAAGTTCTCTAAGAAAGACAACTACCCCCTGCCCAAGATGGAACATTTGTTGCAAAAAGTTTTTGGGGCTAGAGTCATGTCTTTCTTAAATAGTTTCTCAGGTTACAATCAAGTTGTTGTACACCCAGAGGATCAAGAGAAGACTGCCTTCACTACTCCTTGGGGCACTTTCATGTACTCCAAGATGCCTTTTGGACTAATGAATGCTGGGGCTACTTTTCAGAGGGCCATGGATATAGCCTTTATGGGAGAGAAGGACAAGTTTGTCCTTATTTACCTTGATGACATAACAGTATTTTCCAGCAGTCACATGGAACACTTGCAGCATTTGAAGAAGGTGTTTCTGAAGTGTAGAAGGTTTGGAATCTCAGTAAATCCCAAGAAGTCACAGTTTGCTCTAGAAGAAGGCAAACTGTTAGGACATATTGTTTCTGCTGCAGGTGTCAAGATTGATCCAGAAAGGGTTCAAGCAATACAAACATTATCCATCCCAAGGTCAAAGAGGGATGTTCAATCTTTTCTAGGTAAGATTAACTTTGCAAGGAGGTTTATTCCAAATTTTTTAGAACTAGTGAATTACATCACCTCCATGCTAAAGAAGGGGTCGGAGATAAAATGGATAGAGGCTGCAAGAAGATCGTTAGAAGCCATAAAAAGAGCTATCATGGAGGCTCCCACCTTGGTCAGCCCAGACTACACCAAGGAGTTTTATATTTTCTCTTTCGCTTCTTATGATACACTTGCAACAGTCTTGTTACAGAAAAATGATGAAGGTATAGAACACCTAGTGGCCTTCTTTAGCAAAACTTTGAGGGATGCTGAATTAAGGTATGGCCTTATTGAAAAATAGGCATATGCTCTTATAAAGTCTTTAAAGGCATTCTGAATTTACATCCTACACTCCAAAGTGGTTGCCTATGTACCTTTGGCTTCAGTAAAGGATGTCCTAACACAACCAGATGTTGATGGAAGAAGGGCCAAGTGGATTGCAAAACTCATAGAATTCAACATAGAAGTAAAACCCACCAAGCTTGTCAAAGGCCAAGGCCTGGCTCAGCTTATGGCTGAGGAAAATTGCAATCTGCTAGACATAAATTGCATAGGTGCAGATTCAAATGTTGAACAGGCAGAGGAAGCAATAGGAGAACAAGGGCAGAATCAGTCATTGGCTGAGAATTTGGCTACTTGTGAGTGGTATTCCAGTATATCTCATTTCTTGTTGAAGCTCAAAGTCCCTCCAGGGCTTAGCTCAAGTCAAGCTAGGACCATCAAGCTCAGAGCAACCAAGTTTTGTATTAATAAGAACTTGCTTTATTGGAGGGACCCATCTGGAATCCTCTTGAGGTGTCTCGACAAAGAACAATTTGTTGAAGTCATGCACCAGTTTCATTCCAGCATCTATGGAGGGCATCATTATTGGAAAACCACAACCCACAAGATCCTAAGGGCTGGGTATTATTGGCCTACTCTATTCTCTGATGTATTTTCATTTGTGAAGTCTTGTGACAGATGCCAGAGGTTTTCAGGAAGACAACAGCTGAAATCTTTGCCCCTAAAGCCAATACACACCAATGGTCCCTTTTAGCAGTGGGGTTTAGATTTCATAGGGGAGATTAATCCACATTCCAGTGGCCAACATCGGTGGATCTTAGTAGCCACTGACTATTTTACCAAATGGATTGAAGCCATACCCACTAAGAAGGCTAATCACCAGGTTGTCATGAAGTTCTTAACTGAGAATATTTTTACCAGATTTGGCTGCCCGACCAAGATAGTTACTGATAATGCAACATCTTTCAGAGCAAGGGAACTGGTGGATATGTGTGAATCAATGGGCATTAGATTAGTGCATTCTACCTCCTATTATCCTCAAGGAAATGGCTTGGCAGAATCATCCAATAAAAGCCTGGTAAGGATAACCAAAAAACTGCTGGAAGACAAAAAACAGAATTAGGATTCCAAGCTGAAGTTTGAACTGTGGGCTGACAGAGTTACCACCAAGAAATCCATAGGCAATTCTCCATTCAAGCTGCTGTATGGTAGTGAGGTTATTTTTCCAATCCAGTTGACCCTCCCTGTGGCCAAATTCTTGCAAGAGGAGCAGGATGAGGAAAGTGACATGGCAAGGAGAATGAGTGACTTAGCTGAAGTTCACTAGATCAGAGATCCACTGATTGAGAAGTCAATAGTGCATCAAAATAAGATCAAGGAGGTCTTTGATAAAAAAGAAAAGATGTATAGTTTTCAGGTTGGTGACTGGGTTCTCAAATGGGATGCATTGAAGGAAAAGAAGGGAAACCATGGTAAATTTGATGCCTTATGGACAGGACCATTTATCATTGCTCGAGCTCAGATGAACAACACTTTCACTTTGCAAAATTTAGAGGGGGAAGGTGTTTTTGACAGCCTAGTCAATGGGCGGTTTTTGAAACTTTATTTCGTTTAAGGCTTTAAAGCCTTGGTATTGTAAATATGTTTTTCAGTTTTATTTCATAACTAGTTACACTCCGTGCCCAATGGAACGCTATGTAGTAGTTTTAATCTTATTGTTTACTGGAAAGGCAGTGGTCTACAATTCTTGAAACCTCACAGGGAGGCTTTCATCCCCAGAAGGAGCCAGTGTTAGCCCTGAGGTGCAGCGCTAACATTTTGAAGGCTAAAGGAAGGACATGGTCTACTTTGCTGTCCCAAAAGGGGCCCCACACGGGCCGTTACCCCACTTTCTTCACTCTTCCACTTACATTTCATTCCGCTCATTTCCTAACCCAACCCTCACATCCTGACAAAACCCTCTTTCACCTTAGCCTTAAGAAAATTAACACAAAACCCCTGCAAAACCTTACCTTTCCACCCATACGCACCCTCTGCACATTTCCCGAGGACATCTCGTACCTCCGTGTCCCCCCACCGCTAATCTTCCCCCTGCCGATCCGATGGCCCACATTTCACTCGATCAACAAAACATGCCCGATCGTTCCCCGCCATTATATCACCCCCACTAGATCTAATAACTGTTACCCATATCGCACGAGCAACAAGCGAGAGGAATACCCACCTGATAAAGGTGGTTTTTCTCTCTCCTCTGCTACTATGTGTCATCCACTAAGTGGAATCGGGCAGACTCCGCCATTTACCACTTACTACCTAATGCCCTTCCGATAGAAACCATAACCGCCCGAACAAAACCACCCCCATATGTTATCATTTGCGCACCTCCACTACCCAATAGCCGTCTAATCTGCTCACTCGAGATCTAACGGCCCGGACATGTTCCGCTCTCGCCATGACCTCAATCCTCTTGCGCCCGATCTCCACTGTGCATTCCCCTCAATCCAACGAACCTCGTTCATGATCACTCACACTTGTCCTCCTCCACTCTGTCATTTCTCCATCTATCCGATTTGACACATTCTCCCACCCATGCACCTCATACTCCACTTCCTATTAGTTACCAGGGGAAGAAGGTGGTCGACTCTGTTAGTATTGTGATAGTCGGATCGCTGAACCGAATTAACTAAAAGCATGGCCGAAGGAAGAAGGACACGACATGATCTCTGCAAATAGAACTAAACAATCATTGGGCCTCATCGACATAATCAAACCGACCACATAATCTGGTAGCTCTATACCAGAATTAATTACCGTTTTCGTGATGGAAGGAGAATTGTGTCTTTGTACGCAAGCAAGCAGTTAAAGACAGTAGGGGATAGATTAAGGCAGCTCCAACCCTAAAAGGTCTGGAGAGAATTGTAAAGAGATATAAATAGCCAAAAGCAAGAGGTAATCAGGGTTCAACTTCTAGAGACTGTAGATATTCTGTTCCTTGCAGTGTCTCATCTTCATTCTCAGTAATACAAGATTATTTTGCTGTTACATGTTCAATATCCAATTCCTTCCTGTTCTAAAATTGCACCTGGATAAGTTTATTCATGTTTTCTCCTATATATGATGTTGGATAACTGTCATCTTATCTCTGCATTGGTAAATTGGATTTGCTATTGAATAGGTCGTCCATGTTTCTTCTATATCCAACGCTAGATAACTCTCATCTTATCTTCGCGTTGATATATTAGATTTGCAAGCTTCATTTACTGGCTGCAGCGGGCCATCATATATTATGTATGCTTTTGCTGGTGTAGTTAGTATTCTACATTTATTCACTTAATCTGCAAACTAATGAGCATTAGTGGTCTAAAGCCTTGTAGGTTGAGGGTGTTCATGCATGTCTAGAGTGAAAATAGAGTTGAAGTGGTTATCTGGCTTGAACCAAACCATCATCCATTCCAATAGTTCGTAGAACAATATTGAAGATTATATGTTACCAGGCATCTCCGAGCTACAACCTAGGAGAGTTTATTGGAGCGATAACAGGTAGTTCCTGAATCAATCAACACTATTACCTTTTTCTTCTTGATATGCCATTCTATCTTGATAGTTTGAGGAGTGGTAATTCCAGCCAATGCATTACAAGTTATGGTTGGATTCATTTCTTCTTTTTTCTAGGGTTTGTTCCTAGTGTATATCCTCTTCTTTTGACATTTCTTGCTCCATTTCTTCCTCATCTTCATAATCTATGTAAAATAATTTCTTCTCGGCACACTTATGACCTTTAGTGTATTTGCTATCACAACTGTAACAAAGCCCTTTTTCTCTTTTTTCTTCCAATTGTTGTAGTGTCAACCTTGTAGGTTGTGGATGGCTAGGGGCAGCAACACTTCCATCTTTATGATTGTGAGTGGTAGGCTTCCTTGTTGCCATAATTTTGCTTTCCATTTTTCTTACCAACTTGAATGCCTTCTCCAATGAATCTGGTTCCCAAAGGCGAACCTCATGTTGGGTGTTATCTTTTAAAGTCCCTATGAACACATCAATCCTATGCTCCTCTGGAATATATTTTACCCTTATATTCAATTTTTGGAAGTCCTCAATGTGCTCCATAATTGAACCCTCTTGCTTGAGATTTATCAATTGGTTAAAAAAAGTGTTGCTTTTTGTATACTCATAACATGTTATCATTTCATCCGTAAAAATAGCCCAAGTGACAATTTGTTTACAAGAGCAAAGTCATCAATACCATACAAACTTATTTGGTTCCAAATATAAAGTTGCAATGTGTACCTTTTGTGTGTTTTGCACATTATGGAGATCGAAAAATTGCTCCATCTGTAGTATCCATGTTTCGGGATCCTTGCCATCAAACTTCCTCATGTCGATCTTTGGAACATGGTGGTTCTTCGATCCAACGTTAGAGTCTATGAAATCACGATTAACATTTATTTTGTTCTAATCATGAGTTTCTTTTACTACTCTTTCGCCATTAGTAAGCATTTCTTGTAGAAACTTTGTCTAATCTATCTTCAAATCTTCCATGCTTGTCTTCAAATAGTCCATCTTAGCTTCCACACCGTCCATCTTACCTTCCACGTCATTCATATTAGCTTCTACGCCTTTATTTAAAGCTTCCATCTTAGCTTCCACGCCTTTCTTTAAACCATCCATCTTAGCTTCTACATCTTTCTTTAAACCATCCATCTTATTTTCTATTACTTTTTGTGTGAGTAAAATTTGTTGCACTTGGTCTCGTAATTTTAATATATCATGTTGCATTTAGTCCTCTTCTTCATGAGTCATGCTAGAGCTTTTAGGTTGCTTACTAGGTGTTTTCATGTTCTTTCTTCGGGGCATCAATTACCGATAATAATGCTTCACTATGCCCTTTGAATTCCTTCAAACCAATTTTTCAAACCAAGATTATGCAAAAATTAAAAAAAACTACACATCTTTTTTCACTTTGTAGGATCTTGATATTGAATCTGATGTATCTCTGTAATTTTGGATCTCCCAAGTCTGAAATTGCTTCCCGCAGTAACCCTCTGAGTAATATTTCTAACCCCGCAAGTCTGATCAAGATTGGATTCTCCAACGAAGAGTTATGCCAAATCCCCCACGATGACCTAAGTATTGACTTGTTCAGTAGAGCGAACTTGTACAACGTGCCGCGGGTCACTGTTTCATCCTTAGGTTCTGAAAATGGTATCCAAAAAACTATAGTCTGTCCTCTTTCTATAACTTCTTACGACAATTCAATCTGATACTTAGAGAGAGAGTTATGACGATTTTCCCAAGGTGACCTGTTTGGAATGTAATTCGGGGGTTTGCAGAAACCCTAACTTCCTCAGATTATATCTCCGAAAATATAGTGAGACAGGATTGGAAATTCAGAGTCGGGGTTTAGACTGATTTCTTCTAAAATGGGTTTTTTTGTTAGATTCTGAAACTTCGTAAAGAAAGCGTTATAGCGAACATTCCACAATGACTTGTTTTAGATGAAATTGTGGAGCCTACAAAAATCCTAACTTCCTGAGATCATATCTTCGAAAATTTAGCGAGAGAAGATACGAAATTTGGACACAAGGTTTAGCAAGATTTCATCTCAAATGGGTTTTTTTTTTTTTCTTTTGAAACGGCTCAGAAAAAAGTTATAGCGAAAATTCCACGATGACCTATTTGGAGCAGCGAAACCCTAGAATCCAAAGCTCTGATACCAAATGTTATGAAACTAGCTCACAAAAGATAGAAAAGGTAGATCAACGCCTTAGAATTTAGCCTCTTTGAGGGGACAACCTCCTTTAAATTACACAAATGAACAACTCTTAGATGATACAAATGAAAAAACGTCCTATATATATATAGGAGTCTAAGGGGTCACAATATAACCAAGCCGACCTAACAATAATAATATAAAGGCACAAAAATAACAATAGTGGGATTCTATGGGGCACAATAATAACAATAAGGGATATAATGACAAGTAATGGGGGATCACTAGTATTATAGGGACCTAACATAGAGCGATTGTCCAACCAGGGCTTCCAGGACTAGTAACTCAACCCACCAAGGGCATCCAGAGTGTTTTTCCAACCAAGGCTTCCAAGACTAGTAACTCAACCCAAGTTGTTACAGGGCTTCCAGAGTGTTTGTCCAACCAAGGCTTCTAGGAACTAGTAACTCAATCCACAACCATAAGGAACATGAGCACCAATCAAAAAAATAAGGTAAACCCACAACACCATGGATATCGAGGAAATGACAAGGCTAGGTAAAACCATTGTCAATCTAGGCAATCCGCCATGCCAATGACAGATCATAACTAAGAAACCACCTGCATGTCCCATGCATGCCAAAACTAGGAAGGAAATCATACATGTAACTTAGTACCTACAAGCAAAACCTGTTGTAGTTGTTGATCTCGTTGTCCTCTTGCACTTTCCTGCTTTTCCTTTTCCTTCTTGCTTCAAATCCCAAGTATGCCGCATTCCTACAAGAGTGCTCCAATAAAACTCTAAGTGTCCAAGAGTATGATAGAGAGAAGAAAGAGAGCTCCAAAACTGAACTGTCAAAAACTAAACTGAAAAAAGCCATGAACTGGTCCTCAAAAGCCTTTTTATCATTGAGGCCTCTATTTTCTTCATTTTCCATTATTTTCCTTCAATTTCCTCCTCACATGCAACTTGTGACTTTTCACCTTCCTTTACTCCTATTTTCCATTATTTTCATAAATAAAATACCAATAAATGTCAATTTCCTTTCCAAAGCTTTTGTCATTGTCTTTGCCAATTTCCATAGCCATTAATTAACCACAAGTGATTCCCCATCACTATGTTTTTGCCCAAAGTTCAACTTGGAATACATGTCCCATGACCATCATCTTATTTTGTCTTTATTAACTTTATTACATGAAGTTTTAACCCAAGGCTGTTACAAGGTGTGTTTTTTCCTTTGCCATCCAAGTTCTATGTTTTCAGTATTTAGGTGAGGCTTTATGATATTTGATGGCCCAACAACCAAATAAACATTGAAAGATGATATTATAAAAACATTCTTAACCATGGAAACCTAGCTATGTAATACAACACATATTAATGTTTGCTATGAATTTGTTTATCCATATCATTTAGGTTGTAAAATACTTATGTAAGAATGTAGTTAAAAAGAGAAATTGGAGAATATCACAAAATTCATCAGTTGACTCAAATGTTTATCAGAGTAATCTTGTGGATTCAATATTTTAATGAAGGTTTAGTATGTACTCCAAGGTCTTTGCTTATAGTCCACACATTCGAATGCTTCTTAGTTGGAAGATGAAAGTCAAAACCCTAGAGGACAAAGTCACCAACCTGGCTACATTGCTTCAGGGTTTCAAGTAGTTTAAAACCATGCTAGAAGATAAGAATAGGGAGATAGCATCAATGAATAAGAAACTCAAGATTCCTAATGGACATTCTCTGCAAACATATGAGTTGGCAATGACAGAGAAAGACAACCAAGATCTGAAGAATAAGTTGCATGAGTTGCTTACAAAAAATAAAGAGTACAAGGAGATGCAACATCAGAGGACACCATCTCTTCCAAACACCTTGGAAGATCACTTGTCTCCCCACACCACGATGACATCCTATTTTGATGACCAACATCGTTCCAGAAGAAATCCTCCTCACCATCTATCACCGAAGGAACCATGGAACAATGCTTTAGAAGATGGTCAACTTTTATCAGAATTTTTTCCATCATCAAATGCCCCGTGGTGAAGTATGGTGAGATAGGATGAATCATGATCAACATAGGTATCAATTGTGTTCCCAATATCTTGAAAATTTTCCCCAACCCAAAAAGATAAGGGTTAACCAGGAACTCGCATCCAAAGGGGAATCAAATACGACCTCTTTCTATGGCTTTCAAATAATGGTGACCAAAGTTTAAAAAGAACTGGAGAGGAGACAACATGACATACCCGGTATTCGATCAGTCTAGCATCCTCCGAGACTGCAAATTTTAGATGAATCCAACCTTTTGCTAGCAGTTTGACCCCGGATGAGGCTTGGACTAACAAAGCTATATCGTGGTTCACCCTATCTTATAATGGTTTGAATTGTAAACTAACACCCATGAAGGTGACTAAAAAGGGATTTCTCACCCAGGGTTGAATCCCTTTCCATCTTAATGTCTCTTCTCATACCCAAAGACATTTTTGGACAACTGACCTTGTGAATACAATGGGGCATCTTGATTCCAACCTTAATGTAGTTAAAGTCTTTGCTAAGACGAACCCTTTAGTTGTTTTCTGAAGGAAAACCCCAAGAATGTACCGACCTGACGTGAGGGTCCATACCATGAGAGCCTGACAATTGATTGAAGATAAAGCCAAGAGTGTTTGAAAACTAAAAAGGGTTGAAATATGGAAACAATTGCCTGAAGAAACTCCTCGGCTGCAAAGCCCCTCGAAAAACCCAACCCGACCCCAGAATCCAACACCTCCTGAGAGCTGAGACTAACCAACAGAGGGTTATTTAGAAAGAAATACAAAATATTATCTGGTCTTGACGGTCTCAAGCCCCATATCGGATCCAGGGAGACTTGACTCCAACCCTCTTTTTGATGCCATGTGTCCACTCTGGAGCATGGGACTTCTACTAATCGAAGCATTTGTCGCCTCTTGAAAGACCACCTTGTAACAAGCTTCACCCATTACCAAAAAACCTTGGGCCACCTACAGCAACTGACGGGGATCTCGCTGAAACACAAGAGTTTTGAATTGATCCCAGGATGTCTACACATATTCTCTCATAAGGCGAATCCTCGGGCTCATAGTCCACCTGCTCCTTCGATTCCATACATAGACGAGGAGGATAAGCTGCATAGAAGATAAAGATGACGAGAAACTATGATAAGCTCGAAATGAAGAGATAACAACCAATTGGCCATAGAGCCTGACAAAAACCTGACCTCGTGCTAATAACAATGCGAAAGAACAAAAACAAATATTTTTTTGATGAAATTTTCTTTTTAAAACTATTTACCAAAATTACTTGAATGTTAAAAAATGTAATGTATGTGAACAGGGATCACTCTTGAATGTAGGTAAAAAGAGATTACTTTGTACATTTATTCTTTATTATTTATCTACTAAATTTACTTTATGTTGGTTTATATATTTATTTTTATAGTAGGTTTATTAAATTTACTTTTATATTAGTTTTTATATGTTTATATTTTTATAAAATATAAAATAGTTAATTTGTGAAGAATTCAGTTTTTATTTGATATCTATTTAAATTTTTGGAAATAAAATTAAGAACAAAAATAACTTGTTATTTCTAAAAACAAAACCATTTAAGAAAAACAATTTTAATGACCATATTTTATAGAAATAAACAAATTATATTTTTGTGTAAGATTAAAACTAACCCAACCTAAACTCAAATTATTTAAATTTATATAATCACCTTGTAATTTAAAAAATAAACGAAAATCATTATGCTTTCGTCAATGTGTCAGGTATGCTTTAAACCATATATATTTAGAAATTCTAAATATAATATATTTAAAAGATTACTATTATAGGAATAATCCATAATCCATATTTTTTTATTTTTTATTTTCCGAAACCTCGTGGACGCAGCAACTTGCAGATATCACTCCTGCCAAATTCGGGCTAAATGGATCTTCACCAAATGAATGGCTTTCCTTCATAACGGAGCTTTATATCGATGGTATCAGGCTAAGCTCCTCGGAGGATAACCTAGTTTGGAGTTGGAACACTTCTTCTGGAACGGTGAGAGTAAAACTGGCAAATGAGTCCATAGTCTTTTCTTTAGTTGACCAGGCTTCGTGTTGGTGGTATAATTTTATTTTGATCTTTTAAATGTTTTCAAGGATTTTATCTCTCTTGCCATATCATCATGTATATAAGGAACACATTACTCATTGAACAAACCATAGTTAAATTTCATTTTTTTTGCCTTTTAATATTTACAATAACTATGTCAAGTCTTACTAGTACAAGATGTTAAGAATGAGTCTCCTTAAGACAACTCAGGATCAAATCTTAAGAGAGATGGTTGTGGTTATGTCCTATGCTAGGGAGGAGACATGCTAAAAATCCAGTCAATTAAGAGAGGAGACATACTAAAAAATCCTGTCAACTAAGAGAGGGGTGGTTGTGGTTGTGCTCTGCGCTAGGGAAGAGACATACTAAAAATCCAGTCAACTAAAAGAAGAGACATACTAAAAAATCCTGTCAACTAAAAATTGGTGTGAATCAAACCAGATAAACCAAATCCCTAAAAAAATCGCAAATAACTTGACAAACAAACAAATATTTACAATAACTGATTTTTTAATAATAATTTTAATGATAAATAAAAAAATTATACACTCCCGGCATCAACGCTGATAATTCGCAGTGAGTCAAATTGGTCCTCTCTTTTAAATAAATAGCATCGCCAAAGTTTACAAAACTTGATTTAACTAAAACCTTATCATTTATAAAGATTGTGCGATAATGTTGAGCATCAACTCTAGTTTTGATTCGCAGTGGGAAAAAACGTGGAGATTGACCGTTCTTTTGTCTTTTCGTAAAGTCCCCAGCTTATTAGGTGTCTGCCCAGCTTACTCTTATGTTAGTTTTTATATATATTTTATGAGCTGTAAAATAGTTAATGTGTGAGACTTTGGATTTTATCAGGGATACTGTTTCCGATGTCGGGAGAGGAGTCAAATGTTTTGAAACTATTTGTAACCAACAAACAACATTTTATAAAAATAATTTTAATGACAACATTTTATATATAAATAATATATATATATATATAAATAAACAACATTTTATAAAAATAATTTTAACGACAACATTTTATATATAAATTATATATATATATATTTATTTTTTATTTTTTTATTGTGTTAATTAGTATTCTCCAATTTAATAAAGAATAGATATTGTAATTGTTATATTATTTTATATAAATATTTTTATTTGGTGAAATAGATAGAATTTAAAATTTAAAATATAAAAATAAAGTAAATTAATAATTATAATTATTAATAATTAAATTAATCTAGATTTATTATAACTTCGGTTTTATTAATTATTTAAAAGATTAAATTTTTAGAATTATATATATATATATATATATATATATATATTTATTTATTTCAAGTTTTGTATTTAAAAAAATTATATTTTAATTTAATTTTCTTTACACTTAATAAATCTAAAATTAAAATAAATGTAAACTAGTTTATAATTTCGTCCCATGTCTTTAATCATTTATATTTTATATATTTTATACTTCCTTATATGGTGTATTAAAAAAATTATTAAAAAAATAATATCCCAAAAACTATGAGATAAAAAAGATTACAGAAAACTCTATTAATATTCCAGCTCATTTGTGATGCTTTTTTTGAAACCACATGGATGCAGCAACTTCAAAATATCTCCATTTTAAATATGTATACAAATGAAGCGTATCAATCTTTAATGTTAGAATCAACAACCAAACAATAATCGTAACTTACGGATGTAGATGGGTAGTTAGTTAAAATGTATCATAGCTCTATAAAGCACTATTCATGATCAAATGTTTATCCAAATTTCTTTTTATAACACTGACTTGCCATTTAAGTATGAATTTTTTTTTATAGCAATGACTTGCCATTTAAGTATGAATTTTTATTAGTTTTGGTTAATTTTGTAAATTTTTTCCCACGTGGCTATAAAATTCATTTTCCATTCAAACTTAAGTATCGAAGTCTTTAAGTTAGTAACTTAAAAAGAGCTTTAGTTTAGTTGACATAATGAGAGAATAATTTGGTAATTTATTGATTTTTATGGTTCATTAAAGTGTAATATTAAGAAATATAGTTAAAAATTATTAAGAAATATGGTTAAAAATAGAAATTGGAGAATATCACAAAATTCATGAATCGTTTCAAATATTTATCATATTAATCTTGTGGACTCAATATTTTAATAAAGATGTAATATACATTTGAATTGTTCTTAATGGTTTGTTTTTTTATCATTGTATGGGTTATTTTTAAGCTTTGGTATGCGATATAAAGTATATGTATAAAGACACTAAAAAATATTGTCAAGAAATAAAAAAATATATATATACATATTTAATCATTTTCAACTTCCAAGTTATATAAAATGTTAAAATATATTTTCGTGCCATTATCTATTTGGTGTGTATTATTTTGGTTCTAATATATAAGTAGAAGCAGTGTTGAATGTGGAAGAAGTTAATAAATATAAAGCCTATTTCATAATGTTAAAGTTTTTTTCCAATTACTATTACTTTTAAACACAACATTTTGTAACTTGAACATGGAAAATGCAATAAGGGAAGATATAGTAGGGAATGGTGAGAGATATTACAAACATGGCATAGGAAAAGAAATGTACTATTATATAAACATCTATGGGATAACTCTAAGGATCATAATATGCATGGTTACACTGAACTTCAATTTGATATAAACAATAATTAAAATAATGAAGAATTAGAAAATCCATGATAACAAGGTTACAAAAATAACATAAGATAAAACAAAAGAAAAACAAATATATACTTGGATATCAAAGAATCTTACATAGTTCATATAACATGTCATATTAACATACATTGAGTATATGATATATAATATTTAAATATTTTGTGGATTCAATTGTATATAAATTAAATAGGTCACATCCTCTCAAAAAGTAATATATTCTCACCACATTCAAAAGCTTGGGATAGAACCATGTATTTTCCAACATATCAAGAATAAGATTATGATATTTAGAGTTCTTCTTATTTACTATTTTGTCTTTTGGAACACATGAAATAAACATGTATACAAATGTACTATTGAAATAAAAAATAAATCGAAATAAAGGGAAAATATAATCAAGTTAATTTCAAATATTCACCACTATATGTTAAATTTGTTAAGTAATAAATACTAACAAGACACTACCAAATTGAAAAAACAACAATCTTGTGATTAAAAAGAAAAAGGAAATAGGACTATCATAGAACTATCCACGATGAAAGCAATTTAATGTATTTAATTTTCATAAAGTTCAACTAAGAAGTGGCCATTATCATGTATTTTATCTCTACATAATCCAAAATCATAGAGTCCTTGAAGATATCATATATATAGATATATGTATTTTGTCGTAGAATTCATTTGTTTAAGCATAGGATTGGCAATGTTGATATTACTTTTAATCTATGAATGAAGTCTACTCAAAGCCAAAAAATATTAGAGTACAAAAATTTATGGTGTGTAGACATACAGATAGATGATGATCATTTGATTTTCCACTACCATGTTTTCCAGTGTAGTGATATTTGTTTATTTCAACTTTAAAAAGATAAATTTTAATATCTCACATTATGTTTCATAGCACCTAGATGCAAATATTTCAAGAGACATGTCCTAATGGGTTGCACTCCAAGGATCACATACCCTTTAACCTAATAGCATTTGGGGTATATATTTTGCTAAAAATACTAAAGACTTGCACCCAATCTCATTAGCTTGGAACTCATTCATGCCAGAAAAACATGCAAATTTCACAAAAGTAATAGTAGGCCTAAGAGGCCTAAGACAAGGAATGTTGCATAGTTGTATCCAAGTTGGTTATAATAATAGAGTTGGAAGATGAAAGTCAAAACCCTAGAGGACAAATTCACCAACCTGGCTACATTCCCTTGGGATTTCAAGTAGTTTAAAGCCATGTTAGACGATAAGAATAGGGAGATAACATTGATGAATAAGCAACTCAATATTCCTAATGGACATTCTATGAAAACAAATGAGTTGGAAATGGCGGAAAGAGAGAACCAAATCTAGAGAACAAGTTGCATGAGTCACTTACCAAAAATAAAGAGTACAAGGAGATGCAGCAGCAGAGGACACCATCTCTTTCGAACGCCTTGCAAGATCACCTGTCTCCCCCACACCATGACAACATCCTATTTTGAGGACCAACACCCTTCTAGAAAAAATCCTCCTCACCTTCTATCACCGAAGGAACCAAGGAACAATTCCTTATAAGATGGTCAACTTCTATCTGAATTTTTTCCATCATCAAATGCCTTGTGGTAAGGTATGGTGAGGTACGATGAATCATGATCTATATAGGTACCAATTATGTTCCCAATATCTTGAAATTTTTCCTCAGCCCAAATAGATAAGGGTTAACCAAGAACCCTCACCTAAATGGGAACCGAATATGACCTCTTTCTATGGGTGTCAAACTACAGTGACCAAAATTTAAAAAGAACCAAAGATGAGACAATATGCCATACCAGTTGTTCGATTAGTCTCGCATCCTCCAAGACTACAAATTTTAGATGAATCCATCCTTTTTCTAGCAATTTGACCCGTGACAAGGCATGGACTAACAGAGCTATATCATTGTTCACCCATTATTATAAGGGTTTGAATTGTAAACTGACACCCGTGAAGGCAACTAAAAAGGGATTCACAGCTAGGGATGAAACCCTTTCCATGTTAAAGTATCCACTCAGACCAAGAGACACTTTTGGACAACTTACCTTGTGAATACAATGGGGCTTCTTGATTCTAGCCTTAATGTAGTTCAAGTCTTTGCTAAGACGAACCCTTGAGCCAGTTTCTGAAGAAAAACCCATAGAATGTGTTGACTCGACCTGAGGGCCTAGACCATTAGAGCCTGACAGTTGATTGAAGCTAAAACCCAAAGGGTTTGAGAACAGAGAAAGGTTGAAATATGGAAATGGAACAGTTGGTTGAAGAAACTCCTCGGCTACAAATCCCCTCGAAAAACCCAACAAGACCCTAGAATCCAATGCCTCCTAAGATCCAGGACCGACTAGTGGAGGATTATTTAGAGGGAAATCTGAAAGATTAAATGGTCTCGACGGTCTCAAGCTCCATACCTGAGTCAGGTAGCCCTGGCTCCAACCCTCTGGTTGATGCCATGTGTCCACCCTGGAGCATGGGACTTTACTGCTAATCAAAGCATTCGTTGCCTCCTGAAAGACCACCTTGTCATGGGATTCACCCATCACAAAAAATTAGGGGCCACCTATAGCAACCGATAGGGACCTCGCTAAATCATAGGAGTTTTTAATTGATCCCAGGATGTCTACACATATTCTCTCACAAGGCGAAACCTCGAGCTCCACCTACTCCTTTAATTCCATATATAGATGAGGAGGATAAGCTGCATAAAAGATAAGGACGACGTGAAACTATGACAAGATCGAGATGAAGAAATAACAACCAGCTAGTTGTAGAGCCCAACAAAAGCCTAATCTTGTGTTGATAATAGCCAGGAAGAACAGAAAAAATGATTTTTTTGTTGAAATTTTCTTTTTAAAGCTATTTACCAAAATTATCTTAATGTTAAAAGATTCATTTTTTTGTGAATAGGAATCACTCTTGAATCTAGGTAAAGAGAGATCACTCAATACATTTATTCTTTATTATGTGTCCACTAAATTTACTTTTATGTTGGTTTATATATTTATTTTTATATGTTTTTACAGTGGGTTTATTAAATTTACTTTTATATTAGTCTATATTCTCATAAAATGTAAAATAGTTAATTTGTGGGGAGTTCAATTTTTATTTGATATTTATTGAAATGTTTGAAAACAAAGTTAAGAAAAATCACTTGTTATTCTTGAAACCAAAACCATTTTATAAAAACAATTTTAATAACAATATTTTAGAAATAAACAAATTATATTTCTGTTTAACATCAAAACTAACTCAATCTATTTAAATTTATATAATCAAATTGTAATTTTAAAAATAAATATAAATTATTTTAATATAAATTATGCTTTCATCAATGTGTCACATATGGTTTAAACCATATATATTTAAAAATTCTAAATATAATATATTTAAAGGATTATTATTATATGAATGACCAATATATTTTTTAAAACCAAGTGGATGCAGCAACTTGCCGATATGACTCTGCCAAATATAACTCCCGTCTTTGTATAACTCTATTTGGAGTTGGAACATCCCAACAAATTGAAGTATTTGTTTGATTAGCCATCGAAAATAATTCCCTAGCAAAACTTCTAGAAAAGAGATTTCTCTGGTCCAGACGTTTGTTGCCTCTATAAAATCCAAGAAGAATCGGTTTTCTTGGATGATTTGTTAAATGTCAAACCAATGAAGACGTCCACTGAAAACACCATCCAGTGCCGACCGGGGCCATGCCGAAAGATATCACCTACTACAACGTCTATTTTCTGCACTGTGTAGTCATGAATTCCACATTAGAGAACTGGAGAATTCTAGAGCTTCTTCCTCTATAAATTTGTAATCTTTCTTTTGCCTGAGCAATGCAAGCCAAGGCCAGGCCTTCTAATAATGAAAACAATTATATTATATGTTTTCCGTTATATTTTGTGATGCTTATTTTTTTCTCCATTTGTCTGTGCTTCTCTGCAATATTTCTCTGTGCTTCTATGCACATCTATGACTCCAACAATTGGTACAGAGCCTGGTTTGCGTTGGGTTATTCTTTCTGTGACCAACAAGCATTGAAGGAGCCTGTAGCATGTGCGTTGTAAAGTTTGTGGACAAACGCTTAGCAGAGCGTGTATCAGAGTCGAGTCGTGGAGACCAGCGTTGAGCTGAGGGATAGCTAATCGATGATGTTCTTGCAGTGTCGAGTCTTGGATGAGGACCTGCAACATACACCCTGAGCTTAAGTCCATTACACCCTGAGCTTAAGTCCATTGGTGATTCCCGAAATATTTGGGAATCGGACGGACCTGGCACGGTCAAAAAATTGACCGCTCCCATCTCCGTCGGATTCTCATCCCAAATATTTGAGGAATCTGCAATCAACTTAATCAACATACGAGTGTCGTGGGACATGTTTGTGAGCTGCTGCACAAACATTCAATCGTGTTAAGCGGAGTTGTGGTCAAATAAAGATGTTGTAAACACATGTTATGCAAGATTTGCATGGCAACGTAGTGATTTTCACAAGTATAGTTGTGGAATAATTGACCCGACAATGGTTTCCAATTCAAACTTTATGACTTTCATCCCTTTGGTTTAGAATTTGTGATAAGCCCTCTTCAACATTTTATAAGTGAAACGTGGTATATGTTCTATTAAGTGGACATTTTATGTTTTATTAAGGAGTGGATATTTTATACTTATTATGAAAAATAAAGTTTGAAAGAGTTTGGATTTTGAGGGGGAGAAAGTAAGAAGTGAAAATATAAATCCTTTTTAAAAGAGATTAATTTTGATTTTTGATTTTTAATTAAAGTTTTATTTTATAAGTGGAGTTTTATTATGGAGACAGTTTCATTAATTGATATGGAGAAGTTGAGTAGGGTTAATTTTTCTTTTTGGAAATCACATATAGAGGATATACTGATTTTAAAAGATCAATATTTGTCAATTGAGGGAACAACAAAGAAACCCACATTGATGACATACGAAGAGTGGAATAAGCTAGATAGAAAGGTGATTGCAACAATCCACCAATATCTAGCAAATAATGTGTATTTCAATGTGTCAAAGAAAAGACAATAGAAGGATTATGAAAGAAGCTCCATGATCTATATGAGAAGAACACGACATCAAACAAAGTGTTCTTGATGAAGAAACTTTACAATCTTAAGATGAAGGAGGGTGCTTTAGTTGTTGAGCACTTGAATGAATTCGATATTATTATTAGTCAGTTTGCCTCTGTTAAAATCATTCTAGATGATGAAATTATAGCTATTTTGTTAATGTGTTTTAGGCCAGACAATTGGGAAAATTTAATTGTATTTATGAGCACTTCAGCAATTGCAGGGACCCTGAAGTTTGATGATGTCAGCAATAGTTTAACGAATGAGGAGCTACAACGCAAGTCAATTGTAGAAAACCAAGGGGGAGAAGTTCTAGTTCTAGTTGATAATGGTAGGAGAATTGATCGAGGCTGACAAGGGTGATTAATATTGAGAGGCCGATCAAAATCAAGGAGGGGAAAGATCATCTTCTTTCTTTGTGGCGAACCCGAGCACATGAAGAAACAATGTCGAATTTGGAAGAGAGGACAAAAGGATTAGAGGTTGGCCAATACAAATCACAAGTCATCCAACACAAATGAAGGTGAGATTACTGTTGTAGTCACATATGGTGATGTGTTGTTTACTGTTTCAGTAGAAGATGCACGTTCATATACATCTAGCGATAGATTTGATTGAATCCTTGACTCTGGGGCATCTCACCATGTAACCCAATGCAAAGATAATTTTGTTGCATATAATCCTGGTGATTAAGGGAGGATCATCATATTTTGTAACATTTATAGATGATGCATCTAGGAAGGTTTGGGCCTACCCTATGAAAAGTAAAAGTGAAGTACCTAAAATATTTTAAAAATTCCATGTTCTTGTTGAAAGAGAAACTAAAAAATTACTCAAGTGCTTGATAACAGATAATGGTGGAGAATGTTGCTCAAATGCATTCAAGGAATATTGTAACAGGTTTGGCATAAAGCATGAGAAGATTGTGCCTTGTACTCCTCAACAAAGTGGTGTCGCAGAAAGGATGAATCACACCATTATGGAGAAAGTGAGAAGTAGGTTGTCCAATTCTGGTTTGGAGAAGCATTTTTTGGGCAGAAGCAGTCAGGACAACTTGCTACCTTATAAATAGATCTCCAACTACAAACTTGGATGGAGGCATTCTCGAAGATGTGTGGATTGGTAAGAAGTTGAATTATTCTCATTTGAAAATCTTTGGATGTGAAGCATTTGTACATATTCCCAAAGAAAATAGAACTAAGCTAGATGATAAATCTACGAAATGCATTTTTCTGGGATATGTGGATAAGGAAATAGGACTATCATAGAACTATCCATGATGAAAGCAATTTAATGTATTTAATTTGCATAAAGTTCAACTAAGAAGTGGCAATTATCATGTATTTTATCTCTACATAATCCAAAATCATAGAGTCCTTGAAGATATCATATATATAGATATATGTATTTTGTCGTAGAATTCATTTGTTTATAGAAAGCATAGGATTGGTAATGTTGATATTACTTTTAATCTATGAATGAAGTCTACTCAAAGCTAAAAAATATTAGAGTACAAAAATTTATGGTGTGTAGACATACAGATAGATGATGATCATTTGATTTTCCACTACCATGTTTTCCAGTGTAGTGATATTTGTTTATTTCAACTTTAAAAAGATAAATTTTAATATCTCACATTATGTTTCATAGCACCTAGATGCAAATATTTCAAGAGACGTGTCCTAATGGGTTGCACTCCAAGGATCACATACCCTTTAACCTAATAGCATTTGGGGTATATATTTTGCTAAAAATACTAAATACTTGCACCCAATCTCATTAGCTTGGAACTCATTCAGAAAAACATACAAATATCACAAAAGTAATAGTAGGTCTAAGAGGCCTAAGACAAGGAATGTTGCATAGTTGTATCCAAGTTGGTTATAATAATAGAGTTGGAAGATGAAAGTCAAAACCCTAGAGGACGAATTCACCAACCTGACTACATTCCCTTAGGATTTCAAGTAGTTTAAAACCATGTTAGACGATAAGAATAGGGAGATAACATCGATGAATAAGAAACTCAATATTCCTAATGGACATTGTATGCAAACAAATGAGTTGGAAATGGAGGAAAAAGAGAACCAAATCCAGAGAACAAGTTGCATGAGTCACTTACAAAAAATAAAGAGTACAAGGAGATGCAACAGCAGAGGACACCATCTCTTTCGAACGCCTTGGAAGATCACTTGTCTCCCCCACACCACGACGACATCCTATTTTGAGGACCAACATCCTTCTAGAGGAAATCCTCCTCACCTTCTATCACCGAAGGAACCATGGAACAATTCTTTACAAGATGGTCAACTTCTATCTGAATTTTTTCCATCATCAAATACCTCGTGGTAAGGTATGGTGAGGTATGATGAATAATGATCTATATAGGTACCAATTATGTTCCCAATATCTTGAAATTTTTCCTCAACCCAAATAGATAAGGGTTAACTAGGAACTCGCACCCAAATGGGAACCGAATATGACATCTTTCTATGGGTGTCAAACTACGGTGACCAAAATTTAAAAAGAACCAAAGATGAGACAATATGCCATACCAGTTGTTCGATCAATCTCGCATCCTCCAATACTGCAAATTTTAGATGAATCCACCGCTTTTCAAGCAAATTGATCCCTGAAAAGGCTTGGACTAACAGAGCTATATCGTTGTTCACCCATTATTATAAGGGTTTGAATTGTAAACTGACACCCATGAAGGCAACTAAAAAGGGATTTCTCAGCTAGGGCTGAAACCCTTTCCATATTAAAGTATCCACTCAGACCAAGAGACACTTTTGGACAACTTACCTTGCGAATACAATGGGGCTTCTTGATTCTAGCCTTAATGTAGTTCAAGTCTTTGCTAAGACAAACCCTTGAGCTAGTTTCTGAAGAAAAACCCCTAGAATGTGTCGACCCGACCTGAGGGTCTAGACCACGAGAGACTGACAGTTGATTGAAGCTGAAACCCAGAGGGTTTTAGAACAGAAAGGGGTTGAAATATGGAAATGGAACAGTTTCTTGAAGAAACTCCTCAGCTACAAAGCCCCTCGAAAAACCCAACCCGGCCCTAGAATGCAATGCCTCCTAAGATCCAGGACTGACCAGTGGAGGGTTATTTAGAAGGAAATCTGAAAGATTAAATGGTCTCGACGGTCTTGAGATCCATACCTGAGTCAGATAGCCCTGGCTCCAACCATCTGGTTGATGCCATGTGTCCACCCTGTAGCATGGGACTTACTGCTAATCAAAGCATTCGTCGCCTCCTGAAAGACCGCCTTGTCACGAGCTTCACCCATCACAGAAAATTAGGGGCCACCTATAGCAACCGATAGGGACCTCGCTAAATCATAGGAGTTTTTAATTGATCCCAAGATGTCTACACATATTCTCTCACAAGGCGAAACCTCGAGCTCATAGTCCACCTACTCTTTTGATTCCATATATAGATGAGGAGGATAAGCTGCATAAAAGATAAAGACGACAGGAAACTATGACAGGATCGAGATGAAGAAATAACAACCAGCTAGTTGTAGAGCCCGACAAAAGCGTAATCTCGTGTTGATAATAGCCAGGAAGAACAGAAACAAGGATTTTTTTGTTGAATTTTTTTTTTTGAAGCTATTTACAAAAATTATCTGAACGTTAAAAGATTCATTTTTTTGTGAATAGGAATCACTCTTGAATCTAGGTAAAGAGAGATCACTCAGTACATTTATTCTTTATTATGTGTCCACTAAGTTTACTTTTATGTTGGTTTATATTTTTTTTTTTATATGTTTTTACAGTGGGTCTATTAAATTTACTTTTATGTTAGTCTTTATATTCTCATAAAATGTAAAATAGTTAATTTGTGGGCAGTTCAATTATTTAATATTTATTGAAATGTTTAGAAACAAAGTTAAAAAAAATCACTTGTTATTCCTGAAACCAAAACCATTTTATAAAAACAATTTTAATAACAATATTTTAGAAATAAACAAATTATATTTCTGTTTAACATCAAAACTAACTCAATCTATTTAAATTTATATAATCAAATTGTAATTTAAAAAATAAACATAAAATATTCTAATATAAATTATGCTTTCATCAATGTGTCACATATGCTTTAAACCATATATATTTAAAAATTCTAAATATAATATATTTAAAGAATTATTATTATATGAATGACCAACCTATTTTTTTAAACCACGTGGATGCAACAACTTGCAGATATGACTCCTGCCAAATATAACTCTTGTCTTTGTATAATTTTATTTGGAGTTGGAAGCCCCAAGAGTTAGCTCAATCGGTCAAATCAAGTGCCTCGCCAATGGGAGGTCACAGGGTCGAATCCCGAAAGCTCTTGGGGTTAGGTCAGTAAATAGGCCGAGGGGTGTTGATGCCCTTCGGGTGGTGTCCACTCAATATTTAAAACCCTGGACGTAGCGGCTACCCACTGACCCGGGTATTCGTGAACCAGTAAGTGAAAAAAAAAAAACTCTATTTGGAGTTGGAACATCCCAACAAATTGAAGTATTTTTTCTGGTTAGCCATGGAAAATAATTACCTGGGAAAAGTTCCAGAAAAGAGATTTTTCTGGTCCAAACGTTTTTTGCCTCTATAAAATCCAAGAAGAATCGGGTTTCTTGGATGATTTGTTAAATGTGAAACCAATGAAGATGTCGACTGAAAACACCATCTGGTGCCGAATGGCGCCATGCCAAAAGATATCACCTACTACAACGTCTATTTTCTGCACTGTGTAGTCATGAATTCCACATTAGAGAATTGGAGAATTCTAGAGCTTCTTCCTCTATAAATTTGTAATCTTTCTCTTGCCTCAATAATGAAAGCCAAGGCTAGGCCTTCAAGTAATGAAAAAAATTATATTATGTGTTTTTCGTTATATTTTTTGATCCTTATTTTTTTCAAAAAATTATATTATGTGTTTTTCGTTATATTTTTTGATCCTTATTTTTTTCTCCATTTGTCTGTGCTCCTCTGCTTTATTTCTCTGCTCTTCTATGTGCATCTCTGACTCCAACAACTGGTATCAGAGCCTGGTTTGTGAGGTCTGCATTGGGTTATTCTTTCTGTGACCAACAAGCATTGAAGGACCCTGTAGCATGTGCGTTGTAAAGTTTGTGGAGAAACGCTGATTAGCAAAGCGTGTATCAGAGTCGAGTCATGGTGACCAGCGTTGAGCTGAGGGAGAGCTAATCGATGATATTCTTGCAGTGTCGAGTCTTGGATGAGGACCTGCAACATACGCCCTGAGCTTAAGTCGATTGCAGATTTCTTGAATATTCGGGAATCGAACGAACCTGGGCATAGTCAAAAAATTGACCGCGCCATGTCTGTCCGATTCCAAATATTGAGGGAATCTGCAATTGAATTAAAGATGCCCATACATACGAGTGTCGTGGGACATATTTGTGAGCTGTTGCACAAACGTTCAATCGTGTTAAGCAGAGATTGTGGTCAAATAAAACGTGTTAATATCATCAGTAATGGAGCAACGCTGGTCAAATAAAGGTGTTGTAAAAACATGTTAGGCAGGATTTGCACGACAACGTAGTGGTTTTCACAAGTATAGTTGTGAAATAATTGAGGGGACAATGGTTTCCAATTCAAACTTTATGACTTTCCTCCCTTTGTTTTAGAATTTGTGATAAGCCCTCTTCAACGTTTTATATAAGTGAAACGTGGTATATGTTTTATTAAGTGAATATTTTATGTTTTATTAAGAGTTGGATATTTTATAATTATTATGAAAAATAATAAAGTTTCAAAGAGTTTGGATTTTGAAGGGGGGAAGAAAGTAAGAAGTGAAAATATAAATCATTTTCAAAAGGAGATTAATTTTGATTTTTGATTTTTAATTAAATTTTTATTTTATAAGTGGAGTTTTGTTATGGAGACAGTTCCATTAATTGATATGGAGAAGTTGAGTAGGGCTAATTTTTCCCTATGGAAATCACACATGGAGGATATACTGATTTTAAAAGATCAATATTTGCCAATTGAGGGAACAACAAAAAAACCCACATTGATGACATATGAAGAGTTGAATAAGCTAGACAGAAAGGTGATTGCAACAATCCACCAATATCTAGCAAATAATGTGTATTTCAATGTGTCAAAGAAAATACAACAGAAGGATTATGAAAGAAGCTCCATGATCTATATGAGAAGAACACGACATCAAACAAAGTGTTCTTGATGAATAAACTTTACAATCTTAAGATGAAAGAGGGTGCTTCAGTTGTTGAGCACTTGAATGAATTCAATATTAGTACTAGTCAGTTTGCCTTTGTTAAAATCATTCTAGATGATGAAATTATAGCTATTTTGTTAATGTGTTCTATGCCAGACAACTGGGAAAATTTAATTGTAGCTATGAGCACTTCAGCAACTACAGGAACCCTGAAGTTTGATGATGTCAACAATATTTTAATGAATGAGGAGCTACGACGCAAGTCAATTGTAGAAAACTAGGGAGGAGAAGTTATAATTCTAGCTAATTATGGTAGGAGAATTGATCGGGCCATTCAAAATCATGGTGGGGCAGGACCATCTTCTTTCATTGTGGCAAACCCGAGCACATGAAGAAAGAATGTTGAGTCTAGAAGAGAGGACAAAAGGATCAGAGGCCGCCCAATACAAATCACAAGTCATCCAACACAAATGAAGGTGAGATTACTGCTGTAGTCACATATGGTGATGTGTTGTTTATTGTTTCAGTAGAAGACGCATGTTTATATACATCTAGCGATAGCTTTGATTGGATCCTTGACTCTGGGGCATCTCACCATGTGACCCCATGCAAAGATAATTTTGTTACATATAATCCTGGTGATTATGGGAGTGCATTCAGGCCACTCATATGTGTTTGGGCCTATTAACATCAAGTCATTAGGAGGAGCATCATATTTTGTAACATTTATAGATGATGCATCCAAGAAGGTTTGGGTCTACCCTATGAAAAGTAAAAGTGAAGTACTTAAAATATTTCAAAAATTCCATGTTCTTGTTGAAAGAGAGACTAACAAATTGCTCAAGTGCTTGAGAACAGATAATGGTGGAGAATATTGCTCAAATGCATTCAAGGAATATTGTAACAAGTTTGGCATAAAGCATGAGAAGATTGTGCCTTGTACTCTTCAACAAAATGGTGTCGCAGAAAGGATGAATCACACCATTATGGAGAAAGTGAGAAGTATGTTGTCCAATTCTGGTTTGGAGAAGCATTTTTTGGGTAGAAGCAGTCAGGACAACTTGCTACCTTATAAATAGATCTCCAACTACAAACTTGGATGGAGGCATTCTCGAAGATGTGTGGACTGGTAAGAAGTTGAATTATTCTCATTTGAAAATCTTTGGATGTGAAGCATTTGTACATATTCCAAAATAAAATAGAGCTAAGCTAGATGATAAATCTACGAAATGCATTTTTCTGGGATTTGCGGATAAGGAATTTGGTTATCATTTATGGGATCCAGTCAAACATAAAATTATTAGAAGCAACTTAGATATTATATTTAATGAGTTAGAAATGTTTAAGAGGATTGTAGGTGAGGTGGAGGTCAAGAAAGTTATTGATAGGTTTTAAGAGCAGTAATAAAACATCCCACCAATGCAAGCAAATGGACAACAAATTCAAGAGGAGGAAGGAAAACGAGTGGAAAGTGATGAACACCAAGAAGAAGGAATCTTGTAGGAACCTTTACAAGAGATTCAACCTGATAATGCAACACCACAGTTTGTTTGCAGATCATCTATGCCTCATAAGCCTTCACAAAGGTATCCTCCTTCAAACTATATACTATTGACTGATGAAGGTGAGCCTAATTGTTTTCAAGAGGCTTGTATAGTTGGACACATTAAAGAACGGAAGAAAGCGATGGAGGAGGAAATGAACTCTTTGTTGGAAAATAAATCTTAGGAGTTGGTAAAGCTCCCAAAAGGTAGAAAGGTTGTACAAAAAAAATGGGTGTACGAGATTAAACATGAAGGTAACAAAAAGAAGGAAAGGTATAAATCAAGGTTGGGTTTGAAAGGATTTTCCCAAAAACAAGGTATTGACTTCACCGATATTTTCTCACCTATTGTCAAAATTTCATCCATTATAGTCATTCTTGGTCTTGTTGTTGCTTTAGACTTAGAATGTGAATAGTTAGATGTAAAAGTTGCTTTCCTTTATGGTGAATTGGAGGAAGAAATTTGTATGAAGAAGCCATAAGGCTTCATAGAAAAATGTAAAGAAGACCTAGCTTGCAGGTTGAAGAAGAGCCTCTATGGGTTGAAACAGACACCTCGAAAATGGTACAAGAAATTTGATACATTCATGTTGGAAAATGGTTTTCACAGGTTGGAAGTTGATCATTATGTCTATATCAAGAGGTATGATCAAGGAAATTATATTATATTATTTTTATATGTGGATGACATGTTAATTGTTGGGAATGATAAGAATATGATCAATAGGTTGAAGAAAGATTTAGGCAGCAAATTTGCAATGATGGATTTGGGTCCAGCACAACAGATATTGGGCATGAGGATTATGTGTGACAGGAAAAACAAAAGGTTGTGGTTGTCATAAGAAAAATATATCAAGAAGGTGCTTGTTGATAGGTTTAATATGAAGGATTCCAAGCTAGTTGGTACACCCCTTGCAACTCACTTCAAGCTGAGTACTGAGTTATGTCCTAGTGATGATAAGGAGAAGGAAGAAATGAGCAAAATTCCATATGATTCAGTAGTTGGTGTTGGCATTATGATACAGGTGTTGTCCTTGATGGCAACTCGCTTAGATGAAAGATCACAATACAACATGTCAACAACAAAGAATTACAGATCAGACTACAAAGAATGAAGAAAGAGAGGTATACCCAGGTTCACCTTGACCAGGTTGCGTATACACGCAGGTTCATTGAACACAAGTAGTGTATATGTACACACGCACTTTCACAGAAGGAAAAGCGCATATATCTTGGAAAACTAATTTTTTGGTCCGAGGTATTTGGTCCAAGGTATTGGTCCTAAGTGGTTTTGGTCCATGGTATTGAGAAAGGCCTAAAACTATATAAGGAGGAGGTCATTAGGCCAGGTGTGCAAGTATCGAATATTTGATGAAGTGTGAGATCTAGTATGCAAGTTATTGGCTTATGGTGTTGTGCTTGATCTGAACCAAGGATGAACCTTAGCAGTTGATGAGGGGTAAGATCTAATGATGGATTGGGATCTTAAGGCTTGAAATGAATTATGTGGTTTGATCATGTATAGTCTAGATATGAATATTGACACATGTGTTATTCTATAAATATTATGATCTAGGTATAACTGAAGTCCGGAATAGCTGCAGAATTATGAATTAATATTTGTAGATGTGTACGCTGGTTGGCTTTGATAAAAGCGCATATACACGCTGGTTCGACACATGGAAGTAGCGTATACCTTATAAAGTATGTTTCAATTGTTTATGTTTGTTGTTGCAGAGTTCTGGGTTCTAGGTTGGGTTCTGGTGACTGTAGTCTGGTGATAGTATTTTGAATAATCAGATTGATTGTGATTTGATGATGGGTTGTCAAAGTGATTGATTGATTCAGTTGTGGTTGATTCAGAAAGTGATGATTGAGTTTCAGTGATTGGTTGATGCATATGTATTTGATGATTGAATTGCAGTTATGATGTTGTTGATGGATCCAGTCTGAAAATTTATGAAACGTGGTCCTTGGAGGAAGAAAGAAGGTTGTAGCCTTCTATAGGTCGCCGCCTATGTACTAGTAAACATATCGGCTAGTACAAGAGTTAGTGGGTTGTAGCTCCCTTCCAGTAGTAGCTAGAGAATGAGAGAAGGTTGTAACCTTCTGTAGGTAGGAGCTTGCGTACTGGTATGAGTCTGCACCAGTACAAGATTGTAAATAGATTTTCTTATTATTAAAAGAACACAGAGACAACAACAGCAGGTGGTTTTTACCCACATTGGGTTTCCACCTTATATCTTGGTGTTCATGTGTGTTGCTTATGTGTGATGCTTTATTCTGCTTTTACTGCACTGTCTAATAAATCTCTGATATACTGGTTAAAGTTCAATGCATAATAAATTGGCTAAATCAAAAGTTCTCTGCATATACACTGGTTGCTTTTAGTAGAGTCGCGCGTACGTGCTAGTTCACTTAGTTGAAGTAGCGTATACAAATCTGTTTGGGAAATAAAATTATTGATATGATAATATTGATTCACTCCCCCCTCTCAGTATTATTTCCAATAATTGACAGCTTGACGTATGCCATAGTATGCACACAACCAGACATTCCATATTCAATGGGAGTATTGAGCAAGTTCCTTACCAATCCAGACAAACAACATTGGAAAACAGTAAAATGGATTTTGAGGTATCTTAAGGGTACTAGCCATTTTTTTTTTACGTTTTTGTCATAATGAGACCGTGTTTGAAGGATTTACAGATGCATATATGGTTGGAGATATCGACACCAGAAAGTCCACTACAGGTTATTTGTACACATTTGCAGGAGCAACAATATCTTGGTTGTCAAGGCTAGAAAGAATAGTAGCTCCCTCTATAATAGAGGCAAAGTACATAGCTACAACAGAAGATTGTAAAGAGATGTTGTGGATGCAACGATTCCCAGGAGAGAAAGGAATAAAGTAGGACAAGTATGTATTATATTGTGATAGCAGAGTGCCATTCACTTGGAGAAAATCCCATCATTTCACTCAAAAAAATCAAGAACATTGACAGGTACCATTGGATCTGGCATGTGTTGGAGGAAGGACAATTATCCTTGAAAAAGATCCATACAGATAAGAACCCTACCGATATGCTCACTAAAATTCTACCGAGAAATAAACATGAGTTATGTAGAGGCATGGTAGGACTTGGTGTGACTTGATTCAAAACTGTTCATTTGTTTTCAAGTGGGATAATTTTAAATGTGAAACCAATGACGATGTCAACAACGACTGACAGCACCATCTGGTGTTGACCGCCACCCATGCTGAAAGATACAACCTGCTACACTGTCAATTTTTTTCACTGTGCAGTCATGTATTCCACATGAGATAATTGGAGAGTTCTAGAGCTTCTTCCTCTATAAATTTGTAATCTCTCCTCTGCCTGCGAAATGCAAGCCAAGGCAAGGCCTTCCATGAATAATAGACATCTGTGTTTTTATGTTTCTCCATTCTTGTCTTTGTCTGGGATTGAGTATGCTCTTCTGTTTCCCTCTGAACCCAACAAGATTCTCTTCTTTATCGGTTAAAGAAGTCAAAATTTTTGAATCCTCTTCCTATATTTGTATTAGAGAAGTCAAAATTCTTGAATCCTCTTCCTATATTTGTATTTTGGGGAATCTGGTTGCTCATAAACAAAGTTATTTTAAAAATTTCTTATATCAACATTCCCAACAATCTTCCATGATTGTGACTTTGTTCAAGGAATACAGCCTGAAGCAAAACAAAAAAACTCAAAGAAGGATCACATTCCCTAATTTATCTCAAAGTTGTCTAATTGGTTTCTTCCATGGAGTTGTTCAAGAGGGCATATGTGAAGAGGGGGCATAATTACGCTGTCGAGAGCTATTTCAATTTGATTCCAAATTTCCATAGAGGGGATCCAATACTAAGGCCGTGCTAATAGTCTATTGGGCTCTAATGTTTCTTGCTAATATGAAAAATGTTAAATGTATTCAAATTCTAGGTGATTCTAAATGTATAATAGATTGGCTAGCGAGTAAAGCTCAGTTAAAAGTTTCGATCCTAACTCCTTGGAAACATAAAATTGTGGAGTTAAAGAAACACTTTCTAGAAATCAACTTTAAGCATATCCACAAAGATCTTAATTCAACAACTTATCTCCTCTAAAAAAGAAACTTTCCCTGGACATCAGTTTCATCAAATTTGAAAAATGGCTCCACAACACAACTCAAATTTCTCATTCAATGGCTATTTACAGAGCATATATGTTTGTTTTTCTTCTCTTTAGTCTGACATAAACCTGCTTTTTTCCTTCTATCTCTTCTATGGTCTTTTCTCAGTTTGGGGATGTTAGTGAAAATAAACTTCATTCGCATCCATTCCTTTATATCTTCTTGGAGGGCTACTTGTTGTCCATCGTGATTTTCTTTTGTTTTCACTTTCAACTGTTA
Source organism: Pinus tabuliformis (assembly GCA_031772625.1). NCBI lineage: Eukaryota > Viridiplantae > Streptophyta > Pinopsida > Pinales > Pinaceae > Pinus > Pinus tabuliformis. The sequence goes on along the minus strand of CM062818.1, from coordinate 240,450,004 downwards.
AATTTAATTTGTTGTCATTATGGTGTTTTACCGTTGTCATATCTGCCATTTAACAACAACTTGTTTATTTCCTCATAGCTCTCTTTCAACTGTATAACAATGTATTTGATTTGCTTTGTCATTATGTTGTTTTATTGCTATCACATTTTCCATTTGACAACAACGTGTTTATTTCCTCATAACTCAATTTGATTTGCTTTGTCACTATGTTGTTTTATTGCTGTCACATCTGTCATTTGACAACAACGTGTTTATTTTCTCATAACTCAGTTTGGGGATGTTAGTGAAAATCAAATTCATTCAAATCCATTCCTTTATATCTTCTTCGAGGGCTCCCTGTTATCCATCATGTTTTTCCGATAACATGTATTTTCACTTTCAGCTGATTAACAATGTATTTGATTTGCTTTGTCATTATATTGTTTTACTACCATCACATCTACCATTTGACAACAATCTATCTATTTCCTCATTGCTGCTCTATTAAATTATATAATTAATATAGTATGCATTTTTTATTCCTTTACAATAACAAAAAAAATCCTATTGAAAAAAACAATCTCCTTTTAAATGAATACAAATGAAGCTATCAAGCCATAAAGTTAAAATAAAAAACCAAACACTTATCTGTAATCGATGGATCTACGTGGCTTACTAAAATGTATCTTTGGTCTATAAAGCACTATTCATCAACTGTTTATCCTTAAAATCTTCGTATGAGTATAAAACTGATTCTTCTTTTCAAACTTCAAATTGTCTTTCCATTTCAAGCCTTAAGTATGAAATTATCTTAGCGCTATTACAGAAAATTCCTTCCTACGAGCATAACACTAATTTTCCAATTCAAACCTATCTGTGACTATTATTAGTCCCTGCCTCCGGCGTTATTAGTCCTTGCCTCCAGCATAGCAGGGACTATAGCGTTCGATACAGCATCGACTGACAATTAAATATTTCTTTGACCAAACATTTCACTTGCGTACAAATATTTAACCAAAGTTTTTGCTGGCAATTTGGCTGCACCAAAATTTTAAGCAAAGTTTTCAAATTGACCTCTTGAAACTTCATGTTTCCCGAGGCAACTTTAGATGTACAAAGCGTTTTTATCCAAAGTTCGGATTGCATTTCTTCTTTATCTATTTTGTGATATCCAAAATAACTTTACCTTCCTGTATACTACCACCACCATTTTCTTGGATGCCAGCTGTTCTTGTTGCCCTGAATTCTGTCACAACTCTTTGATGCCACATGTGTTGCCCTGAATTCTGTCACAACTCTTTGATGCCACATGTTCTCGGTGAGTTGAGGTGAACTGTGGTCGTTTCTATGGATTTAATCGATGAGTTGAGGTAAACTGCGGTTGTTTCTATTCTCTTCAGATCTAGTAAATGTTTTCGTTGTCATCTGTGAATTATAAACAATAACTTATAATAAATCGAGATCAGTGAGCTGTGGTAAGATGCGGTCAGTTCTATTCGCTTCAGAGCACTACAGAAAAGAGAAAAAAGACATCCGTGAGAATCGCTGCAAAAAAGACATGATTGACTGTGAGAATCGCTTCAAGTTCACAATAAATATGCACATGATTGACCAAGAATTTACAATTTGATACGGATTGTGGTGCAAGTTGTAGTTGACGCTTCGGTTGCCACTCTCAGCCAGCTGACACCTAATGGAACGAGTATTCTAGTGGAAGGGGTCCTGAGAAAAGCAACAGAAGGAACAAAGTATAAGGTGGAACTAAAAGTTGAGAAGGTTTTGCAAGTTGGAACGGTGGATCCTGCCAAGTATCCAATTTCAAGGACACGACTGCCACTGGAATTCCTCAGAAACTATGTTCACCTCTACCCTTGAACAAACACGGTAGGGTTTTGATTTATTGTGAACAAATTAATAGGATTAAGGAGTTATCTTTATCTTGCTTTTCGAAATTTTTAGAAATTAGATGGATGAGAGTGAGCTCAATTTACTCTGTAATCTGTCAATTCGATTCATAAAAATTCCATACATTCCTTATTTTCAGAATCATCAATCTAGTTAAATTTAATCTAGTTAAATTTAATATAATTAAGGAGGGACTGATATTCTGGAAATTCTGATAATGTCCCTTTTCATAAACATTATTGTTTGTACAAAGATATTATCATTCATTTTGGAATATTTCAGAAATCCAATAGAAATGAATAAAATTGTTTCATTTCATTCATACTCGTTATATTTTCGAAATATTCCAAAACCTGAAATCAATTTAAAATTTGACAATGTGCATGAAGTATCTTGAACTATGACATATATATGTGCAGTGATTGTTTGTTGTAATTTAATTTGCAGTTTTCCTCTGTTGCCCAAATTTGTAATGCTCTTGCATATGCAATGCATACTTTCTTTCAAAACCACGGGTTTCTGTATGTTCACGCACCTATCATCATGACCAGTAATTTCTCGGGTACAGGCGAGGCTTTTCAAGTCACAACACTGTTTAGTGAAGCAGACAGGGCAGAGTGGGAGCTTAGGGCTCTTAGACAACTTACTGATGCGGATCTGCTAGAGACCAGGAATGCAGTAACATAGAAAACTAACAAGGAGTCTAAAGCTACCATAGATGCAGCCATTGAAGACCTTGAGAAGACCAAGGACTTGCTGTCCAAGTTGGAAGAAAAAGTCAGATCGAAGCCAGTCAAGGTTCCGGAAAAGGATGGGAGATTTCTTTTCTCGTCAGGCCTATTTGACAGTATCAGGTCAGTTTCATGTGGAGAGCTATGCCTGTGCTCTCAGTAGCATTTACACATTTGAACGTTTTTCTATTTTTCTATTAACAAACTTTCACTAAAATCTGTAAGGCTAATTGCCATGGCATACCTGGACAGCTTTGACAGCTAGCGAATTCACATGATTCATGCAGCCTATGACATCCCTTTTTAAAGCAAAAAATTCTTACCAGATGAAGCTCCCTGAACAAGGAAAGCATACTGCAGTCCCAAGAACGCATCACAGCCCATGAGAGGGCGAAGCTGGGTGGCTCGCCTTGCAACGGGCTACATTGTGATGATATACACTTTCCGTTAAAGAGGATCAATCAATATTCACCGAAAGCACCTCATCTGCCTTAACTCTGACCCTAACCTGAACACACACAAATATTTGTAAGCATGCCAATTCTGCCTGGAAAGGAAAAAATAAATGCCGAAATCGACAGAATGCACCCAATATAATAAATGCAAATGTCTTTGAAAGAATACCAAGCCTATCGAAAACGATGAGATGAAGGTCAATTGAAGCGTTAGCCATGCCTTAGCGAATGGGCACAAAACCATTGTAAAAATGTCGGAATCCGCCATCAAAATAGTCAATTAAGAGCACGCATGATACTTGGAAAATATTTGTATTCTGGCAAGATGTAGAGGAGTTCGAACCTGTAAATTTCTGAATGCGTTTACGAACTCCAGAAATCAGAGGAATTCTTTTAAGGTTTGGCACCTCCAAAACCCTAAAACCTGACAAAAAGAAAAGGATTCTGTCGCTCAGTATTTTAGGGGAGAATCACATAGCCCCTCTGGCTTGTTATAAATACTCACTTCCATTCACTTCTCCTCCATCTCTCAGTTACATCAAAAAACTGTTTGTGGCATTATGTTTGTGCGTGCGAATGAAGATTGCAAGTGTTGTGATAATGGCTGTTGTGGTCCTGGCAATTGTCATGAGCTCATGTGAGGTGCAGCAACCGTCCAATGTGAGGGAAACTTATAATTACTATAACCCACAAAGCATTGGTTGGGATTTGGGTAAGGCCTCTGCATACTGTGCTACCTGGGATGCCAGCAAGCCCTTGGAGTAGAGGAAGAAAGCCGGGCCGGGTCCCAGATTTCACAAGGTATAGAGAATTGTCTTAGGGGCAGAGCAAAATGCGGTTTCTTTCGACCAGCCCGGATTATCCCAGCAAGCGAGAAGCAAGCCCTGGTTCTTTTCTTATACCAGCCTCGGGTTCAACCAACTTCGGTTGATTTCTCCCAGCCCTCGGTTTCGACCAGCTCTCGGGTGAGTTCGTCAAGCCATCTTGCAGTTTGAGCTATCGCTTTGTTGTGTTGTCCATCTTGCAGTTTGAGCTATCGCATGCGAGACAAGTTGTAGGGTAGTGGGCCCAAAGAGTTAGACAAATGGTAAGTTTGTGGTCCCACAACATAAAACGTGGTGATTTATTACTACTTTGTATGTGACATCTCTGCATGCACTCCAAGTGTCCTTTGAAAAGGTACATCTCTACATCCATTACAGCTTTTGCATAGGCTCGTGAAGACTCTGTGCCATAAGGTGACCCTCTTTGTTGTATTATTTTGTGCCTTAGCTGGGGCTGCAGTAAGCGACAACCTTCAAGTGGGTTATTACAATACTATTTGTTCATATGCGGAACCCATTGTGCGTCGGGTGGTTAGCAGTGCATTCCTCAACTTTACTGGAGTAGCTGCTAAGCTTATACGGTTGCATTTCCACGACTGTTTTGTCAGGGTAGGTATCAAAATTACGTTTGCTAATGTACTTTTCTAGAGTGCTGGTAGCATAGCATAGCAGAAATCCTCAACAGAAAACATAACAGATTGTGTGAAAGTAGCCCTAAGCCCAAACAATGAATTCAATAACACCTCCACGCAGAAATACGGATAATTTCAATCGGTATCACAACTCTGACCCTAACTTGAACACACACAAATATTTGTAAGCATGCCAATTCTGCCTAGAAAGGAAAAAATAAATGCCGAAATCGACGAAATGCACCCAATATAATAAATGCAAATGTCTTTGAACGAATACCAAGCCTATCGACAACGATGAGATGAAGGTCGATTGAAGCGTTAGCCATGCCTTCACGAATGGGCATAAAACCACTCTAAAAATGTCGGAATGTAAGATTTTTGAGATACACAGATCTAGATCTGCAAAACAATAAACAAGCTTGCAAGAGAAGGAAGGAAGCGAGCAAGAATTGAGAAAAAAATAAAATTGATTCTGCAATATTAGTTTTAGAATAAATAGATAAAAGCAGCTAAGTTAAGCTTAGTTGTACATGCAATAACTAAAGCTAACTAAAGCTAAGTGTTCTTTATCTTATGTTAATGTGTACATGTGCCACATGCAAGCAATAAGTTAACTGGAGCTAATCTAGGTGCATGTACACCAACACAGCTAGTCTAAGTGCATGTACACCAACACCCCCCCTTAAGCATAACTTAGGTGAGTGTGATGCAAAATGAATGAGTCCCGGCAACACGACCATTTTAGGTACCCATATACAATGCATAAAAAGGAGGAAAGAGGGAAAACCCAGTGGGAAGAAAACCCCCCCTCAAAATATAATGCAAAAGTAGAGAAAAGACAACTGCTAGGCAGTCGTGTCCTTCACCCCGAGACGATCTCGCAGGAATCGAAACTTCTGCTCAGTGAAAGTCTTGGTGAAGATGTCAGCAATCTGCTCGGAACTAGGACAATACTGAAGATCGATGATCCCATCATGAATGAGTTCTCTAATGAAGTGCATGTGGATCTCGATGTGTTTGGTACGCTGCCGCTGCACTGGATCTCTGCAAAACTTTAGCGTACTTTGATTATCGCACCATATGACAGTTGGATGATGGACACTAATCCCAAGCTCAGATAGGAAATGTTGTAGCCAAATTGCCTGAATAGTGGCATTAACTGCTCCTCTATACTCGGCCTCTGCTGATGATAAAGCAATGGCAGCCTGCTTCTTACTTGACCAACAAATTGGGCGGATCCCAAACTAAGTACATAACCGGAAGTAGACTTGCGATCAATGGTGTCACCAGCCCAGTCTGAATATGTGAACCCGATGAGATTCAAAGAACAATTGGCCGCATAATGAATCCCATAGGTGATTGTCCCCTGGACATATCGAAGGATGCGCTTTGCAGCATTCCAGTGTAACTCATGTGGCTCCTGCATGTATCTGGAAACTGCTCCGACAACATAGGAGAGATCAGGACGAGAGTGAGTGAGATAAAGAAGACTTCCCACAAGCTGGCGATACAATGTGCAATCAACCAATGGTGTGTCTTTGCCATTCTCAAGCTTTATCCCTGATAAGAAAGGTGTGGCTGCTGGCTTGCAGTCACTCATGTGAAATCGTGCCAAAAGATCTCTGGCATATTTTGGTTGAGAAATGGTAATGCCAGAATCACGCTGATGGATCTCTAGTCCAAGGAAGAAATTTAGCAAGCCCATGTCTGTCATAGAAAACCGCTTATGCAATGCAGTTTTGATGTTAGTAATGACAGAAGCTGAACTACTCGTTATCAAAAGATCATCTACGTAGAGTACTATGACCAACAAGGAGTCAATTTTCTTCAAAAAATAAACATTGGAATCAGATTTGTAGCGTACAAAATTTTGAGATAACAAATAAGAATCCATCTTTGCATACCATGCTTTAGGTGCCTGCTTGAGGCCATAGAGAGACTTCTTTAGTTTGCATACCAGAGATGAATTTTGCATGTATCCAGGTGGCTGATCCATGTAGATTTCCTCCTCGAGATCACCATGAAGAAAGGCATTCTTCACATCCATATGATGCACCTCCCATCCTCTTGCTGCTGCAATGGAGAGAGCTAGCCGAATGGAATCCATTTTTGCCACTGGAGCAAAAGTCTCATCATAGTCAACACCATGTACTTGCTGAAAACCTTTTGCTACCAATCGTGCCTTATATCGACTAACTTGGCCATTTGATGCTTTCTTGGTTCGGTAAACCCACTTGCATCTCACAAGTTTGCGATTTGAAGGTAGCGGAACCAAATCCCAAGTCTAGTTCTCAATGAGAGAGTTATATTCCTCATCCATGGCGGCTTCCCATTCAGGATGCCCATTTGCTTCTGCATAAGTTTGTGGATCAGATCCATGCATCATATAAGCATGCATGGGCATGGATGGCTCCATAGCTAAGAGTGCTTGCGGATCTTCCTCAAACAGAGGGATAGAGGCAGGATCATCAAGGATATCACTCATTGTTAAGATAGTCTTCGGCAAAATCACATAACCAATCTTTTGTCGACGCGTTTCGAACCAACCAGTGTGGTTCATCGTCAGGACAAGTTGAAGAACCAATCTGGCTTAGCTCGATTAAATATAGTGTGCAGAGACTCCAACGGCTAAAATTCTAACGGCTAATTTGACCTAATGAACCTGGTCAAATCACTAAAATAGTTAATTAATATTTTTCTAGAAATAGTTAAAATTGGTAAAAAGGAATTCATTTGTTAATTTAAAATAAATAGATATATTATTAATATTATTTCCATTAATAGAATCTATAGTATAAATGGTTATTATATGTTAAATGATTTATTATTATTTATTATTTAAATAATTGAATAATAATAAATTAATTTAAAAATAGATATATTATTTATATTATTAATATTATTTCAAATCTCTAGTATAATATTAATATTTTAATTATAATGGTCATTATATAATGATATATTACTATTCAATTATATTATTAAATAATTATTATTTAATATTAATAATAAATAGCTATACTATTAAAATGTTAGTTTAAAGATAAATAGATATATTATTAATATTGTTTCAAATATTAAGAGAATCTATAGTATGATACTCATATTTTAATTATAATGGTCATTATATAATACATATTAAATTATTTATTATTATTCAATTATTATTTAAATATACGTGAATGGTAATAAATCACTACTATTTTTATAATTTAGTTACATTAGGTAATTATGTAATAACTTAATGGTCCATTGGTAAGTTAGATTTCCATTATTTAGTTCTTTAAAATATATCATATTCATTATTTAAATATAATGGTCATTAAAATAAGTTATATAAAGTAATATATGTTTATCGAATACTTTATAACTACTAAATGATTTTTAATCCCAAACAAATTGTTAAACCATTATTCTTCCTAGAGTCTTGTTATCCTAGGTAAATGCCATTGTTAATTCATAATAGTATCAATAATATTGGTAAATCAAAATTTTAATCCTTTAAACTTAAAGGTCAAATAATCAATGTTAGTTCAATAATAGAGGTAACTAAGACCTTAGGTAAATAAATTGTTACCTACAAGGTTGAAACTAACCTTATTGGTCTATCACAATTTATCCTTTAAACTTCAGGTCAAGTTACCATTAATAATCGATATTTATTCAATATTTATTTATTCAAAAAATATATTAAAGTCAACTATGTCATAAGGTAAGTATTATTATTATTTATAAGGATTAAGAAAGGGGGTCTTTATAGACATTGATAAAGGGAAACTCAATGTATAATTAATAAATCTATGAAAAAATAATAATAAATGCCCAATGGTATCATAAACCGGTTAAGGATAATACACTAATAAGCCGAGACTGATTCCTAACTTATTAAAAACACTCCAAAAAATCAGGCAAATCACTCATGCTGCGCCATTTTTGTGTTGAAGGTGGTCGAGAATCTTCCGAACTACATGCAGAAGTATGATCTCGATGTTCAACAACTGGTGGTCTAACAGGGGTCACAGGAAAAGACTCATCTTCATCAGAATGCTGGTCTGAAGTTTCATCTGCATACTCATCAATGAGTGGTGATGAAAATTTGGTAACAAGTTCATCTACTGGTGCACGCGAAATATCTTCGTCAAACTTTACACTCCTTTCAATAAAGAGCTCTTCAGTGTGGATATCAAGCAATCTGTACCCTTTGACTTCATCAGAATATCCAACAAACATGCATGCTTTGCTTTGAAGCTCTAAAGCCTTTCTCTTCTCTGGAGGAATGCGGGCCCATGCTCGAGATCCAAAAATGCGGAAATGACTAACTTCAGGTTGCATGCCATTCCAAGCCTCAAAAGGTGTTTTTCCAGTAACAGATTTATGAGGAGATCTGTTCTGGATGTATGAGGCACAATTAATAGCTTCGGCCCACAATTTCGACGGAAGAGATCTTGCATGCAACATGCAATTAGCCATCTCTTTCAAAGATCGATTTTTCCTTTCAGCGACACCATTTTGCTGTGGAGTGTAAGGAACTGTATGCTGCAACTGTATGCCTGCTTCATCACAAAGATTCTTGATATCTTTGTTGACATATTCCGTCCCATTATCTGTGCGGAGTATTTTGATGCGTTTTCGAGACTGATTTTCCGCATTCGCTTTGAAAATCTTTAGATGTTGAAAAAATTCAGACTTGAGTTTCAAGGAGTAAGCCCATGTGAATCTCGTGTAATCATCTATAAATGACAACACATATCTTGCTTTGCTCATTGAAAGCACCGGAAATGGACCCATGAGATCACTGTGTACAAGTTCCAAAGGTGAAGAGGCTCTCCATGCATGCCCCTTCTCGAATTTTTCTTGTGGATGCTTTCCAAGAGCACATCCATTACAAACACCATCTGAAAATTCAATGGTTGGCAATCCTTTGACCATCCCTTGCTTACTAAGCTGTTGCATATATCTGAAATTCAAGTGCCCAAATCTCTCGTGCCAAATCCTACTTTCTTCATTTACATGCGTAAGTAGCAAAATAGAATCTGATTGAGGAACAAAATCAGAAAATGTATACAGACGAGATTGATCATTTACCTTGCCAGATGCAATCTTCAAATTGGTTTGCATGTCATAAATTCTCACGAAATCTGGGGTAAATTCCACTTTCCTTCCGCTGCCTGTGTGTGTCATCTGATACACTGAGAGAAGATTCATAGAAAGCCTTGGAATATGCAAGACATTTTCAAAACTTCCATCTTCGAATTGCACTCTTCCTTGTCCAGTTGCTGCAACTACAGAATTATCCCCCATGAGAATGGGAGGACCTGAGTATGCATGTAGAGAAGAAAATGATTCCTTTGAAGAAGCCATATGATGTGAAGCTCCTGAATCGATGATCCATTCTTGTGGTGCAGAATGAAGAGCAATCAAAGCATGCCCGTTACCTCTTGGATCTGGTGCTTTTTTTCCAGACTTCTTCTTAGCATTCTCAGGAATGTGGTCTCCAATATTGTGTTGCTAGAGTATCTGCGCCATAAGATCTATAGTCTTCTTCATGCATGCAGATTCAAGATGAAAACCACAGTGACAATAACTGCACATTGATTGCCCTTTCGTTCCTTTCCTTTCCTTTGAGCCAGATGATCCATCAGGGGGTTTGGGATGTCCTCCCTTTCTTGGATCAGGATCCTTCTTCCCTTTTCCTTTCTGATGGTCTTTGGAATTTTCCTTTCCTTTTGCATGCACAGTAAGTGCATGCGCTTTGGAATTTTTAAGTGTGCCCATTTTGATGAGCTTATCTTGCTCATGCATCAAAGACTGAATAAAAGAATCCAGTGAGGGCATCTTCCAAGCTGCACCGGTTGCAGATCTGACTGTGTGGAATGTAGAGACGAATACTGCATACTCTGGACCAAGTTTTGATAAAATGGAAAGAATCAACTGATTTTCTTGCTTGGATTTGTCGATCCCGCATCCTTTCAGCTGAACCAACAAGGCTTTATACCTTGTGAAAAAATCTTGAATGTTCTCAAAGTTTCTCGGATCTAATGAGTTTAACTCATTTTCGAGAATGTGACCTTGCATTTCATCCTGTTTTCCAAACAATCCTTCCAAAATTTTCCATACTTCATTTGGAGTTGAACATGATTCAACATGAAATAGCAGTTCCGGAGAAATAGATAAACATAGGCGCCTCGTCCATGCGATTGAAATATCTTGTTTTCTCCATTGCCGATGTTGGTTCAACTTCCGTTTCCATGGTTATTCGAAATAAGCCTCTACTTCTGAGATGAAGTTGAATCTTTGGCTTCCATTCGAAATAATTATATGGAGTGAGAATTGCCGATTGTGGAAACTCCAATTTAGACTCCATTCTTTGTTGTTGCTTCAATCTTCTGAACCTGCAAATAAAATTGCTTGTGCAGTGATTACAAATCCCTGTGCTCTGATACCATGTAAGATTTTTGAGATACACAGATCTAGATCTGCAAAACAATAAACAAGCTTGCAAGAGAAGGAAGGAAGCGAGCAAGAATTGAGAAAAAAATAAAATTGATTCTGCAATATTAGTTTTAGAATAAATACATAAAAGCAACTAAGTTAAGCTTAGTTGTACATGCAATAACTAAAGCTAACTAAAGCTAAGTGTGCTTTATCTTATGTTAATGTGTACATGTGCCACATGCAAACAATAAGTTAACTGGAGCTAATCTAAGTGCATGTACACCAACACAACGACTCTAAGTGCATGTACACCAACACGAAATCCGCCATCAAAATAGTCAATTAAGAGCACACAGGATACCTGGAAAATATTTGTATTCCGGAAAAATGTAGAGGAGTTCGAACCTATAAATTTCTGAATGCGTGTACGAACTACATAAATCAGAGGAATTCTTTCAAGGTTTGGCACCTCCGAAACCCTAAAACCTGACAAAAAGAAAAGGATTCTGTTGCTCAGTATTTTAGCTACTAAGCTTATACGGTTGCATTTCCACGACTCCTTTTGTCAGGGTAGGTATCAAAATTACGTTTACTAATGTACTTTGCTAGAGTGCTGGTAGCATAGCATAGCAGAAATCCTCAACAGAAAACCTAACAGATTGTGTGAAACTAGCCCTAATCGCAGACAGCGAATTCAATAACACCTCCGTGTAGAAATACGGATAATTTCAATCGGTATCCCAAATTTAAAGAATTTTAATGATGGATTTTGCAGGCATCCGGATAATTTCAATCGGTATCACAAATTTAAAGAATTTTAATGATAGATTTTGCAGGCATCCGCAACTTTTATATGTAAAGGATCATTTGAATGCTAAAATACATTCAATTTTCTAAAACCACAGAGATGATTTATGTTGGGGGTATGGGCAAAGGACTACCGCTATAACAATGGTTCCCTTGTTAAATAAAAGTTTCATTTTAATTTCCATTAGGTGAGATTAATTTGGCCATCTATTGATTCCATTTTAAAAAATAAATAAATTATTTTAAGTCGAAAGGTTAAATTTGAATTTTTTTATAAAGTTTTTTAAATTTGCAATGAGCCACATGGTTTTTTAAATTTGCAGTGAGTCACATGGTTCGGTTAGTCCTCTCTTTGAAAAAAAACGTGGAGATTGACCATTCTTTTGTCTTTTTGGGAAAGTCCCGATTACTTGCCGTGGACAAAAAGAAAAGATAGCAGCCCCAAATGGAATTCAAACCCCGATGGTGCACGCATGTGTACTTTTAACCCCTGCTTGGGCTGCTCTCTACTGTGATTCATGAGTTGATTTGATTTTCAATTCGGGAGATGGAGGGGAGAGTGGAGAGCTGGCGCATCACGTTGCGCGATTTCAAGATGACAGACGTGGAGGATTTCATGGTGTGGGCAATGGACGAGAGAGTGGCGCATTTCTGCTCCTGGGAAGTCTACAAATCCAGAGAGGAAGCGGAGAAATACGTAAGCACACAAGTCATTCCGCATCCGTGGTTCAAAGCAATATGTGTGGACGGGAAGGCGGTGGGTGCGATCTCGCTCAACCTGGGCCAAGGCCACGCCAGATGCAGAGCAGAAATGGGGTATGTGGCGGCCGCCCACTGTTGGGGTAAGGGCATCGTCACTCAAGCCGTTAAATTAGCGGTGTCCGCAGCGTTCCAGGAGCTGCCAGATCTGGAGAGGATCGAAGCGCTGGTGGAACCCCAAAATGTGGCGTCGCAGAGAGTTTTAGAGAAAGTGGGATTTGTTAAGGAAGGGCTGCTGTCCAGATACTTGACTTTCAAAGGAAAAACCAGGGATTTCTTTGCTTATCGGATTCTCTCTGCTGATTTACCAGTCGCTGTTCCTCCATAAGCCTCAATCCATTTAACTATGGTTTCCTAATAAATCTAACACATCTAGTTCTGTGTGGTCTCGTGGTTAACACAACTTGAGTTCAGACTCTGGTAACCATTAAACCTCAGAATAGTCTGTGTAAGTGGGTAACACCACTAGCGCAGTGTTGGAAATGATAACTCTCTTATTTTAATGTGTGGTTTTGTAATTTTTTTCGGAGTTGTCTATAATGCGACTTTTTGAGATTCCGGTGACGGAATCCGGCGGAAGAAATTGAGCTGAAATCATGATTTGTTGCAGTTAAAATGGTTTTTTAACTGCATATTCGGATTCAGCACCCTGAAAAACCCCTGGGACAGTTTCATTGTGCAGAAATTAGTTATCAAACTTGGATTTCCATAAATCACTGCCGGATTTTCACCGGAAAAAATCGCCGGAAAGGCTTTCAAAAAGTCGCGTTAAAGACTACGGCATTTTTTTCTAACCAAGCTGGCATGTGTAAAAATTTAATATTTATTTCAATTTTTTTTTTTAAGCTATTTGCCCGAATTACTTTGAATTTAAAAAAAAATGGATGTATGTAAACAAAGATCACTCTGTATTTTTCTTTATTAGGTGTATGCTCAGCTTACTTTTAAGTTAGTTTTTATATACTTTTTATGAGCTGTAAAATAGTTAATGTGCGGAGAGTTTAGTTTTTATCGTTTCGAATGTCGGTAGAGGAGTACATGAAAACTATCTGTAACAAATAAACAATACTTTATAAAAATAATTTTAATGAGAACATTTTATACATAAATTATATTATTATTGAATATTAAAATTATTAATTTAATCTAAATTTTAATCGTATTTATATATAAATAATTTAAAAATAATTATGCTAAAAATGTTCTCCAACTCATTACTGAATAGATATTGTAATGTTACGTTATTTTATAAGTTTGAATAAATATTGTAACGCTATATCATATTATGTTAGGTAAATATTTTTATGGTGTGAAATTAAATAAAATTTTAATTAAAAAAAAGAAAATTATTAATTAAAATATTTTGATTCACTGAAAGTACATAAAAATTAAATTAAATTGAATTAATAATTAAATTAATTTAATTCTAATGTTATCTATTATTTTAAAAAATAAATTTTTTTAGAGTTACAAATATTTCTTTAAAATTTACACTTTTAAAAAATTTAATCTAATAAAACTAAAATTAAAATAAATTTAAATTATTTAATCCAATATCGAATACACTTTAAACTAGCTATACTATATAAAATTTAAATATAATATATTTAAAAATTTATTATTATATACCTTATACGGTGCATAAAAGATTATTTAAAAAGATAATATCCCAAAATCTATGAAACAAAAAAATAAAGAAAACTCTATTAGTATTCAGCTGCTTTTCGAAATTAAATATGTATACAAATGAAGCGTATCAATCTGTGATGTTAAAATCAACGACCAAATAATAATCCGTAATTTATAGATGTACATGGGTAGTTAGTTAAAATGTATCATAGATCTATAAAGCACCATTCATGATCAAATGTTTATCCAAAATTTCTTATTATAACACTGACTTGCCAGTTCAAGTGTTAGTATGAATTTTTCTTAGTATATATATATATATATATATTTATTTCATGTGACTTGCCTTCTCAAGTGTACGTATGATTTTGATTTTTATTTATTTTTCCCTAGATGTGAGTATAAAACTGATTTTCAATTAAAACTCAAGTATGGAAGTCTTCAAGTTAGATTACAGAAGTTTTGGTTTAATTTACCTCAGGAGAGATTAATTTGGTAATTTATTGATTTTAGATAAACAATTTCAATAAATTCTCTTAAATCTATATCTTTATATTCAATTGGTATTCAAAATCTCATCTAAAAATTTATATTTTTAAGAAAAATATTTTTTGTTTTTATCATAATGAGAAAGGTATGTTCAAATGCATGAGAGAGGCCACTCATAAAAATTATTGACTAATCTATTTTTCTCTTTGTTTAGGCACTATATGTGCAACAACGTGGCTTTAAAATTGTCAGGCCAGGCAGTAACTCCAATAGGCAGTAAAACTGATTCTATTCATTTCATTAGGTATGCTATTGTTATATACAAAAGGGTGTGACTGCTCAATTCATCTCCTGATGACTATTCACATTCATAATTTAACTATTTACATAAATTCACCCAATTGTGAGGATTAGGTGTCAACATTCCCCCCCTTAATCTGAAGGGATGTTCGTGAGTCCAAGCATCGTTTTGAATCTTTCAAGCTTTTCTCTTCCAAGCGCTTTGGTGAAGATGTCTGCAATTTGCTCATTTGTGGAACAATGACGGAGATGGATTGTTTTGGCCTCAACATGATGTCGGATCAGATGATATTTAGTACTAATGTGCTTTGTTTGATCATGGAACTTTGGGTTCTTGGCCAACTTTATTGCAGAGGTGTTTTCAATCATGAATGGAGTTGATTGTACTTGTTTTACCTGCAAATCTTCAAGAATTTTCCCGAGCCACACAATTTCTTTTGTTGCTTCAACTGCTGCCACGTATTCTGCTTCTGTTGTGGAATCTGCTGGCATTGATTGTTTGCGTGATCTCCAGGAGACAGCTCCTGATCCAAGACTCATAGCATATCCTGAAGTAGATACCCCAGTTTCTTTGTCTCCATCGAAGTCTGAATCAGAGTATCCGATCAAACTGAAGTCATCCACCTGTGTGTACTTGATTCCTAAGTCTTGAGTTCCCTTCAAGTACTTTAGAACTCTTTTTGCAGCAGACCAATGTCCCTCACAAGGCTTTTGCATAAACCTGGAGAGGATTCCAACAGCAAATGAAATGTCTGGTCTGGTAGTAGTAAGGTAGTTGAGACTTCCTACAAGCTGTCTATACTTTGTTGCATCCTCAAATTCCTTTCCTTCAATAGATGTGAGCTTTAAGTTTTGTTCCATTGGAGTAGTAAGAGGATTCCACTCTGTCATGCCAAATCTGTTTAAAAAATCTCCAATGTATTTCTTTTGAGAAAGAAATATGGACTTTGGATGTTGGGCTACTTCAATGCCAAGATAGTAATGAACATAGCCCAAATCAATCATTTCAAAATTTTTCCCCAATTCCTTCTTTATGGATGCAATGTAGCTTTCATTGTTCCCTATCATTAAAAGATCATCTACATATACCACAAGATATAAAACTGTTTTGCCAACTTTCTTGACAAATAAAGTTGCATCATCAAGATCAAAATGATTGAAGTTGAGTTTCAGAAGATGCTGAGTTAGTTTTTCATACCAGGCTCGCGTTGATTGTTTGAGGCCATATAAGGACTTCACAAGTTTGCATACTTTATGTTCATGTCCTTTCACATCAAATCCTTCAGGCTGGGACATAAAAACATTCTCTTTTAGATCTCCATTCAAGAAGGCAGTTTTTACATCCATTTGATGGACTTTCCAACTGTTCTGAGCTGCTAGTGCAAAGAGTGTCTGGATGGTGGCCCATTTTGCTATGGGGGCAAAAGTTTCCTCATAATCGACCCCTTCCTTCTGTGCAAAACCTTTTGCCACAAGCCTAACTTTGTGCTTGTCAAGTGAGCCATCAGCTTTGTACTTGTTCTTGTAGACCCACTTGCAACCAATTGGTTTGGTTCCAAATGGAGGATCAACCAGCTTCCAAGTGCCGTTCTTTATGTGGGCATCATACTCCTTTTGCATCGCTTTTTTCCATTCATCATGAGAAGCAGCTTCTTTAAAGGAAGTTGGTTCAAAATCTGTAGACAAGTTCAATTCACAATCATAAGAAACATCCATATCAACAGGTGAATTAGAGTCATCTACATCACCTCCATTTTGCCGGTTTGAATTTCTGGTTCCTGTTTTTCCAATTTCATCAGGATGAACACTTTCAGGTGTCTTTGTCAGCCACTTTGGGGGACCTTTCTGAGATGGTCCAAGCTGCTCTGTTGATTGAGTTGGGACTGAATCAATATTGAGTCTCCCAATTCTATCAATTACATCACTTAAAGCATCATCCGTTGTTGGAGTTTCATTCGGGGGAGAGTGTTCTTCAGAAGAAGATTCCACATGTTGATCTAGAATAGGAATCCCCCCTTCAAGATGTGGAATTTGATTGACAAAGTTGTAGTGAAAGCCAACTTTGTCCCCAAACCTGAAAACAACTATTTCTAAAACCTGGAAGTGAACTTGAACTTGGCATCTCTATCTGATATGTTCTTCTTAGGAACACCATGCAAACTCACTATCTGTGTGATGCAAATCTGAGCTACCTCGCTAACTGAATTCATAGAAAATTGTAATGAAGTGTGCCACCTTACTTAACCTGTCAACCACAACCATGATAGAATCATGCTACATCGATGTCCTCGGTAACCTGTAATGAAATCCATGGAAATGACCTCCCATTTCCACCCTGGAATCAGAATCGACTATAATAAACCTCCTGGATGCTTACACTCTACTTTTATCTGTTGACAATCCAAACATCTAACAACAAACTCAACCACCTATTTCTTCAAGTTTGACCAATGATAGAATCTCTTAACTGTTGTCAATGTCTTTTAATATCTCAGGTGAACTTAATACAACTTGACGTGAAACTCCCTCAAGATAAGCTTCTTGAGCCCACTGTCATCTAGTACATAAATCTTGTTCTTGAATCTCACCAAGCCATTTGCCATGAGATGATACTTGTGGTAGTGTTTTTGTTGCTATAGAGTACCAAATACAACTTCCTTGTAGTTGGTTGTTCCCTACAAAGAAATCAAAAGCAATTGGTTGTTGTTAGTGGACAAACATAGGTAAACAAAGCATTGTAAGTAGTGAAAACAATGCATATATAAACATAAACTAAAAACTAAGAAATATGCACATGGAAAATTCTTAATGAAGTAAACATATCAACAAAGTAATGGAAAAGGATTCCCTTTATTGATTATTGAATGTAGAAGAGATACAATAGATTAATAAAAGACACTTGGAGAAAATTGTTTGAGCAATTGTGCTAAAAAATCCTCAACAAGGAAGTTCATTTCCTCAATCTCCTTGCAAGCTTCCTCTCTCTCTCAAAGAAGTATGAAGACTCTCTCAATGATGAAATCCTATTCTCAATGAAATGCTTGATTGCTTAGGGAGAAATTTTGGTAGCATAACAATGTTTTGCTTCTTCTTATTTCTTGGCATTCCTAGAACTTGTATTTATTGAGTTTCTTGGAAACTCCTCCTCCCCTTGGCTCATCATTGTGGTGGTTCACCTCATAAATGGGATGAGAGCTACCAATTCCTCGCCTTTAAGGCTTCTTGGGGTTTAAGGCTCGAATTTTTCATCCCATCATGTCAATATTTGGAGTGTTACTCAAAAACGTTCGCAGCCTGAGGTGTTGACTGAATGTTTTCGCGACTATGCGGCTATTGAAGAAACATCCATGTGACTACTAATTTTCGGTAATGATGCACCTGTGTGGTCCAATTTTTTAACTTGAACCTTAGAAAAGATTTTGATTTTTGGTCTCCATGGTGTTTCCAACTGAAAATGTCACCCCTGTATGTGTTGATCACTGACTTTGAGTGTCTCTTAATGCATACAAATGAGTGTACAATTTCCATATGATAATAGTTTCCCCCTGATGTATGAGGTTAGGAACAAGTGTATAGCCAAAATACATCACGCTTTTTAATCTGACTGAGAGTCTTACCAACTTGTTGAGAGATAAAGTAACTTGCAGTGGAGATGAGTAGGGAAAATCCTTGACTGAGAATTAAAGAGAACCATGCTCTAAATAATTCTGAGACAAAAAAGTGTATATACGAGGTAGGCATGTCCATGCTCGTTATGATGACTAATTATGAACTATTACATGTTCTTGTCAAGTCAACATTAATGTGGCTGACATGATGATGGCTGATGATGATAACTGCTTACACCCTCAAGGGCGCCTCTAACAAATAGAATGAACTAGGTTCCCCCATGCATCGAAAGTGAAGCACTGCTGAATGAGGTGCTAACGGATGCATGGGTCTTTGACTCTGGGTACCTCCCATGCATCGAAATGTAAGCACTGCTGAATGAGGTGCTAAGGGATGCATGGGTCTTCTACTAAATGAGAGAACTGCACTGGTCCAAACGTATGATACTACCATGACACTATAAACTTTTTTTGTCGTTGAATGCCAGGGCGACTGATGACATCAATGGTTGATAGTGATTCCCATTGTGCCACACAAGGATGTCCCATAAGGGGGGAGCAACCAAGGTACAACTTTGATCTTGGAAGATGGGTGTTGAAGTTGACAGGAAAGAAACACCAACTTCCCAAAACGTTGATTCAGGGAATCATGGTGAAGGAATACAGATGATTGTGACATGGTGGGTCATAAAGGCATGATAACGAGAGCTAACAATATGGGCGAATATAGAAAACTACCCGAGGTTGGAGCTATAATGTGAGTGGTAGCAGTCAAAACATTCTTTTGGGGGGAATGTCCCTGGATTCGGTAGGACATTTAGGGTAGGTATAAGCATGTTTTGACTAGAATAATGAATGATGAATGAATGTGGATCATGGTATGGTGATAAGAAAGCTCCAACCAAGGGTGACTAAGGACTACCACCAGGTACAAGACACAAAAATATGGGTGGGAAACCTTTTCCTAAAAAAATTGTACACTTGCCAAAAGAATGTAGAAGTGGTTTAGGATGTACAAACATGGAGATAGGTTCCCCAAGAAAATGATGACCTGTGTGATGATGCGCATAAGGTCTTTTGCTAAGGGTAGGGGCCCCATTGGTTGGTCTCGGTGCTAGGTTGATGAGGTGGATTAAGTGATACAGATGGGCTATGTTGTATGGAGGGATGATAGGAAAAGTGTGGAATGTGGGTGTGCATTCAACTTGATTCGAAAAAAAAAATGGGGTGGCCCAGGACTGTGGTTGGTAAGAAATAAGTAAAGAAGAGGATAATGAGGCTAATCTTCAAGGCATGTGAATGATATGGCTCTCAGGCCTAAGTGAATGGTCATGGATCTCGATATTATATGGTGATCTATAAAATGAGGTGATCCATATATGGGGAGGCACTACCGAACGACATGGACATTTACCAGGTGCATGGGAAGGTGGTGGTAACAATGGTCGAGATGATGGAACCTATGGTGAATTTCGGAGAAATGATATTAGGATATGCAATTTTTTGTAGGAAGCCTATCATGCTGAGTGGAAAATGATACCTTAATTGTCGACGGTCACCGGGGGACTAATTCTGATGAGACATTGTTGGTAGACTTGTAACTTTGACAACCAATACATCAACTGAAAAACATCTTGAAAAAAATCATACATAAGTTGAAATATGTTAAACAATATGAACCGAAGAGCTTGGAAAGGCGCACTTGAGAGGTACTCTAAACGTGTAACAAGCTCAAAAAATGAGTATACTATAAAAATTGAACACAGGGTACCATGATGAAGATGACCCCAATGGTAGATGTATTTTTTGTATTCATGTGCCAGGGGAAGCACCCATTATGAGGATGTTCCCCTTTTGATGACTCATTTTTCTTGGCGATGACTAGCTGATGTATTTTTTCACACACACACACACACACACACATATAGATATACGAGATGAATTTTTTGTGGCTCCTAATGATGTGTCATAAATGATATTCTTTTTTAAATTTGATGTACTTTTCTGCATTTATTTGATGGATATGATGTTCATGATTTACATGTCTCGATGACGACGTATATGTCCTACATGCCAGCCTAGGATATGATTAGCTATGTGGTCTACTACATGATTTTGATTTCATGGTATATGTGAAAATGTGATATGATCAAAACCATGAGATAACCTTTGTGCATGTAGACATTTCAGAAAAAGGCAAGGGTCACGTACCTTGATGGTTCTATTCAATTGCGATACAATAAGCTGGGAATCAAGGAACACATGAAGGTGACTAATACCTAGATGGGAGGCATCAACCAAGAGGCATATGATGACATCATATTCAACTTGATTGTTAGTGGTTGACCCAATACATAGCCCATTCTGGTGAAAGGGTGTTGGGCCAGGAGAGAATATGGCCTAGGCTACTACAACGAGGTTTTGTGACCATCGAGAAGCACCATTAGCGAAACTATGATGGTATGTTGGCGAATGATCCATCTGTGACACATGATGAGATAGGGATTTAGTATACATCCGTGATGAGGTGGCCATCATAAAAATAAGTCATGGTGCATATATTTAGATTCTAGGGTTGTTTTGAATGTTATGGATATAATTTTTTGAGGCAGAGCTTGTTGATATGATTTTTTAGGCAAGTCCCATCAGGCTCTGCTAACATGTATGCCCCCTTGAGGAGGCAATGTTTAACAATGTATGGTCCCTTCCATAATGTTTCAAACTTTCTCAGTCCTAAAACTTCATTGGAAACATCATAGTGAAGGACTAAGTCCCCTTCTGTAAATGATCAAGGGGTGACATTGTGGTCAAAGGAGGATTTAGTCCTCTTTTTGTGGGCTTCGTTATGTTGGAGTGATTCTCGCTGACTTTCATTGACGCGTTCTAACTGTACTAGTCTCTACTCTAAAGGTGAGCTATCTGGAAGGAGTTCGAAGGCTAAGTGTAAGATAGGGATCTTGCACTCAATGGGGATAACAAATTCAACCCCATATACCAATTGAAAGGTGTGAACCCTTTGGACACTTTGACAGTTGTGTGGTATGCCCATAAGGCTGAAAAAAACCATGTGCTGCAAGTTGGTTTGGTGTTTGTTCACCATGCACTATAACATTGTTTTGAGTACTTTGTTGCCAACTTCTACCTCGCCGTTGGACTGGGGGCAGTATGGGGAAGAAAATTCATGAGAAAAATGAAGGTGTTGGGACAATTTTTGAAATATATCATTCTCGAAGTTCTTGCCATGATCCGAGATCAACTCCTCGGGAACACCGAACCATGTTATGACATGGTTAAAAAAAAATCGTGTGATGGTTTCTGTGGTGTTGTTATAAGTGGGCATGGCTTCTTCCCACTTTGTGAAATAGTGAACGACGACCACAATGTACTTAGGATTTCCCGAGGATGGAGGATTGCATGTCATGAAGTCGATGCCCCATTTAAAAAAAGGGCCTACACCAATGACAGGGTGGAGGGGAGTGAGTGGTAGTCATGCCTTGTGATCGTATCTTTGGAAATGCTCACATCGTTTAACTGCTTGAATACAGTCACAAAACAAAGTGGTCCAAAAATAACCAATACAGAGGATCTTTGGAGTAGGACATCCTAGATAGGTGGCTGCCGCAGGCTCCTTTGTCATAGTGATTTAATACTTTCTTAGCTTGCTCTAGAGTAATACATCGACGAAGAATAGTGTCGATGCCTCGATGATAGAGGACATCACCCATGAGAAGGTACTAAGGGTCTTGATGGCGAATGCGCTGTCGATTGTCATGAGTAAGATGAGGATTGAAATTTTAAGTTCTAATAAAGAGGAGAACATTGTCATATTAGGGGCATCTGTAGATATCAAGAAAAAATGTTCATCAGGGAAAGAATCATTGACAGAGGACCCATGGGACTTTGTAGGGAGATTTGCAATGAAATCTATAGGATAAGAGCCTTTTTTCTTTTGGGGGAATCAAATTGTAGGTTCAATTATTACAAGATAACTACCCATCATGCGTATTTATGGTTCATCATATGATGAGTGAGAAAATATCTCATGGGGTTAATATTTTCTATTATGGTGGTGGTCCGTAAGATGATATAATGTTGAAGCCTCTGTACAGAGTGTACAAGTTCCAAGGTTGTCTTTTTTGCTAGCTCATACTTCAAGGCAGGCCCATAGAGGTTCTTCTTGATGTAATAGATAATGTGTTCTCTATTATCTGGTCCTTCTTGGACTAATACCCCTACGATGGCTACTTTAGATGCAGATAAGTAGAGGGTATATTCCTTAGTGTGGTCAGGAGGGCTAATCAATGGAGCTTGAGATAATGCATCTTTTAGGGCTTCAAATGATTTTTGGGCTTGTTCATCCCATTGGAAGGGAATGTCCTAATGAAGAAGGTGCAAGAATCCCTGTGTGTAAGTGGCGTAATCAGAAACAAAGTGGCATGGAAAATTGGCCTTACCCTGTAAACTTTGTAACTGTCTCAATGTTTTTGGAGGTGGTATTTCGGAGATGGCCTGAACCTTCATAGGGTCGACCCTAGTACCTTGTTGGGAAAAAACAAATCCCTCTGGTCTTCCCGCATTGACATAAAAGACACACTTGAGATGAGCCAAGTCATGTAAGATATAATTCATGACCTACTAGAAAGTGGCACTAACGTTTTTAAGGCCAAAGGGCATGACTCGGTATGAAAATGTGCCCCATGGGGTTGTGAATGTTGTTTTATACTGATCTATATGGAAAATTTGAATCTGGTTATACCCTCAGAAGCCATCCATGAAGGATAGAGCTTCGTGACCATCACATGCATCGATAACTTGGTCGATGAAGGGTGTAGGGTAATTTTCCTTGGGACATGCTTTGTTCAAATCTCTAAAATCAATACAAACACGAATGGTTCCCTATTTTTTCATGACGGGTACATGGTTAGAAACCCAAGAGGTGTAAGTTATAGGATAAATGAAACCATCTTTGTGAAGCTTGTCAATTTCTTGCTTGATCACTTCTACGTTAAAGGGATGGAGCTAACGTTGCTTTTATCTAATGAAGTGGGTGTCAGTCCATGTGTCAATATGGTGCTCCACGATGATAAAACTTATGCTTGGCCTTTCTCAGTAGACCCGTGTAAATATATCTCTATATTCTTGAAAAAGGCTTTGTATGAGGCCACCTCCTCCAGAAAGCATGTTGCCCCAAGTGATATTTCTTTGGCTATGTCAGGTTTGGTTGAAATATCTACCTTGACTATAGGTGAGATATTTGACATGTTCCCTCCTCAAATGCATTGTAACACCCCCTCCTCACAGGTCCAACCAAGAAACTGACCAGCAGGGGTATACATGCGACGAGAGAGGTTACCATAAGGGATTCAACTTCCTTGGTAACCTTAAGGAAATGGAACCGATGGAACATATAAAAAAAACCCATTCACATCACCAACAACACCCTCAGGAGACATGTCATCCACTCATACATCATGTCCCTGAGTCCCACTATGATTTAAGCCTTTTAACCCCTAGTCACTCTCATGTTATAGGAAAGACAACGACGAGAAGCCAAATTTTCTCGCATAGGACTGTGTGCTAACGTCCTTGGACTTTTTCTAGCAGACCGTTGCCAGTGTCCCCAAATTTTGAGCCACTTTTGTAGCTCATAATCCTGACATCTATCCAAAACTTATTATAACCTTTGGAATCCATCAAATACATGATGATAATATAAACAAATCAAAAATCAACCTCAGGACTAGGCCTTAGCTTCCCCAACCAGGACTGAAATTCTGTCAAACACTTGGCATTAATGAAACCTACAGGTCTAGGTACAAGACAAAGCATAAATGACTGAAAGAACTTATGAAAAATAACCTGAAGGATCACCTCCTTCTCCATTGAACTATTATATCATCAATTAGGTCAGGCATCCATCCATTTAACAATTGAAAGTAAATACATGAAATAACCATGACATGAACCAGTCATTTAACCATGCTTATAACCAACATAAAACCATAAAATATCAGAGATATGACAACCATAAAATCCACATATAAACGAGTGCAAAAGTAAGAGAACTTAGATTTTATTAATCATAGGCAAATTTGACCTAGTTCGAGACTTCCATGTACCACCAGACCGTAGACATGGTTGAACCAAATGTCTCTTTCAACCAGTCATCCTCGTGCCATATTCCAAGCATGAATGTGGGATCTCATAGAATAATTAATCCAAGAAAAACCAAGGGAATCCAAAATGACCTCCACCCGTACCAAACTGTGATCACACTTAAACTAGTGCTCCGACCACAACCAAACGGAACATGGGATGTCATCCAATCCATCATTATCCTTGTGGAATTTTCCATCTCCTTGTCTCTCAAAATTTACCGCAATCAAATCTCGGAGCACTAGGCCCTAAACCAAGACTAGTCTCTCAAGATTTACCGCAATCCAAACCCAGATCACTAGGCCCTAAACCGAGACTCCTCCCTTAGGATTTACCTTGTATCATGCCAAAACTGGTCAAGGAATTCCTAGGCCTTTGGGAATGAAACTTGAGACCACCTCCACCCTGGATTCCGAAATCCATTAGAGATCCAAATCTAAAAACTGAGATAAAAATCCCAACATACAATGGCATCCGGAAAAGGGCAAGGCTTGGTTGAAAACCACTCTCATAACCCAGCAAAAACATGCCACTAACAACAAGAGAACTATACACCAACATGAAAAGATATGCATGTTCAAACCAGCTAGGAAATCACACATGAAAAGGGTTACCTAGAAGTATACCTGCTGAAGCTGCTTGATCTTACTTTCCTTTCCTTGATCCTTGCTTTCATTCCTTTCCCTTTTCTTGCTTTTCCTTTCTTGATCCAAAGCTAGAGTGCTCCAAGAAAACTCTAAGTGACCAAGAGTGAGAGAGAGAGAGAATAATGAGAGAGCTCCAAATTTGAACTAACAAAAGATTAGCAAAATCTTACCCACTGATCCTCAGAAGCCTTTTGATTGATGAGGCCTCTAATTACTTCATTTTCCATTATTTTCCTTCAATTTCCTCCTCACATGCAACCCGTGACCTTTCACCTTACTTTTCTCCTATTTTCCTTTATTTTCATAAATAAATGTGCCAAAAATGCCTTTTTTTATTTTAATTCCTTTGCCTTAGCCTTTTCCAATTTTCCTTAGCCAAAAAACACATTCAGTGATGTGCACTAGGATATCTTTGCCCAAAATTCAGCTTGCAATAAGTGTCCCTTAACCATGGTCTTATTTTTCCTTTATTAACTTTTATTACATGAACTTTTCACCAGGGCTGTTACAGAACCCTCCCCCTTGGGGAACACCGTCCCCAGTGATAAACCACACCGAAACCTCAGAAAAACCACTGAAAACAAAACATATTGCGCATGGATCTTTATAACTTAGCTCGTTGCAATATTTACAATGAAAGACTTGCTCAAAAGAAAAACATCATGACAACATGACAATATAATAACTATAATAACATGACACCCATACTGCTTATTGGAGCTTTATAACTTACCTCATGTCGGTATTTACATCCGTATACATATTCATACATATACCAAAACATCACCAAAACATGTGCCAAACATATACCAACATCAAACCAAAACTGTTTTTCCTCAATCGACAAACAATGAAGGATACAGGGCTCGTATTTGATCCACCATATCCCATGTAGCTTCTTCAGGCCCAAAGTGCTTCACTTGAAATTTAACTTTCTCTATGGCTCTGTTCCTGAGCATGAGATGTTTCCACTACAATATGCACTGAGGCTCTAACTGAACTCTCCTTCTTGCTACACCTGTAACACAAACCAATCAATAACATGATCAACATCATTTATATACTTCTTAAGCAATGAAATATGGAAAAAATCATGGAATTTAAATGTTGGAGGTAGTGCAAGTCAATATGCCACCGGTCCAATCCTCTCAAGGATCTCGAAAGGCCCGCAATACCATGGTGCCAACTTGGCACATGAACCAATCCTCAAAGACATTTTCTTGGGCTTGATACAAAAATACACATGCTCCCCAACCTGAAACTCTTTCAATACCTTGTGATAATTTGCATAAATCTTTTGTCTATCATGTGCTACCTCTAAATTCTTCTTTATAACCTGCATTCCTCCTCCATTTATACCAACGTGTCCACCAATAAGTACGTTGTTCACTCGATCACTCCAGCTGATAGGAGTGTTACAACTCCAACCATACAATGCCTTGAAAGGACTCATCCTCAATGACTCTTGATAACCATTGTTATATGTAAACTCAACCAATTGAAGATACTCCCATTTCTTCTGCTGGTGCATCACGTACATCCTCAACATGTCCTCCAAGATCCTGTTGACCCTCTCTGTATGTCCACCTGTCTGCGATTATAAGTTGTATTGAAGGCCAACTCTGTACCCAAACATGCAAATATCTCCTTCCAAAACTTGGAAGTGAATTTCGCATCCCTATCTGATACAATATTCTTTGGAACACCATGCAGTCTCACTATCTCTTTGATGAACACCTGTTCTACCTCATTGGCTGAATATGTAGTCTTTACTGGAATGAAGTGAGCTACCTTGATCAACCTGTCAACCATGACCATAATAGAATCATGCTGCATCATTGTCCTTAGAATACTTGTGATGAAATCCATGGAAATGACATCCCATTTCCATTCCAAAATTGCTATAGGTTGTAGTAAACCACCTGGATGCTTACATTCTACCTTGACTTGTTGACAATATAAACATCTAGCCATGAACTCTGTCACTTCCTTCTTCAGATTCAGCCAATAGTAGAACTTCTTCACCACCATCAATGTCCTCTGATATCCTAGATGACCCTAGTATGGCTTGGTGTGAAACTCCCTCAAGATAAGATTCTTGAGCTCATTGTAATTCGATACATAGATCTAGTCTCTAAACCTCACTAAACCAACTATGGTGAGACGATAGTCTTCATTCCGATCACCTGTACTTGTACCTGCACCTGTACCTGTACCTATACCTGTGCTCTTCTATAGCCTGTGCATAATCTCCATGTATTTGTCATCCCGCTGTCCTGCCTACAAGATCCTATCCTGTAACTCTTTCCCATAAGAGCTCATAATTGTTATTTGATTTACCTGTACCTTCCTGCTAAGAGCATATGTAACCCGATTCTCCTTACCTTTGATGTACCTAATATTGACGTTGAACTCACTAAGGGTAGCCAACCATCTACTTTGCTTGGCATTTAGATTCAGATGATCAAACAAATATCTCAACCCACTGTGATCACTCATCAATGTAAACCTCCTGCCAAGAAGACAGTGTCTCCACATATTAAATGCATGTATAATCGTTGCTAGCTCAAGATCATGCGTTGGATAATTCTGCTCATGCTCATTCAGTTTCCGTGTCTCATAGCACACTACCTTTCCTACTTGCATGAGAACCCCACCAAGTCCTCTCTAGCAAGCCTGTGTACACACTACAAACTCCTTGTCTATATCTGCAATCTTTAGCATTGGTGCATGTGTCAACAACTACTTAAGCTACTCAAAACTAACCTCACATTCTTCTGTCCATTCAAACTTCTTACCTTTCTGCTGCAATGATGTGATAGGATATGCAATGCGTGAGAAGTTCCTGATGAACCTCCTGTAGTAACCTGCCAATCCCATGAATGATCTCACCTCATCCACATTCTTAGGAACTGCCCACTCCATGATGGCCCTTATTTTTTTTGGATCCACTACTATGCCATCCTTGGAGACAACATGCCCCAAGTAATGTAACTTAGTCTAAAATAAGTTGCACTTGCTAAATTTAGCATACAACTAATTCTCTCTTAGCAATCTCAACACTACTGCTAAATACTCGACATGTTCTTCCTTATTCTTAGAATATACCAGTATGTCATCAATGAATACAATAACAAACTTGTCTAGATAATGACACAACGCACTATTCATCAAACACATAAATGTAGCTGGAACATTAGTCAAACCGAATGGAATAACAAAAAAATCATAATGCCTATACTTGGTCTTGAACGCAGTCTTGAAGATATCTTGTTCCTTGATGCGTATCTGATGGTATCCTGATCTCAAGTCAATCTTAGATAACACTACTGCTCCCTTCAACTGATCAAACAAATCATCAATCCTTGGAAATGGGTCCCTGTTCTTTATTGTTACTTTATACAACTTCTTGTAGTCAATGCACAATATGAGAGTACCATCTTTCTTCTTCACGAACAACATTGGTGCACCCCAAGGTGATACACTTGGCCTAATGTATCCCTTATCCAACATTTCCTTCAACTGCAACTTTAACTCAACCAACTCATGCGTGCTCATTCTGTAAGCTGCTTTTGATGCTAGAGCTGCCCCTGGCACCACCTCAATAGAAAAGTATACCTCCCAATGAGGTGGAAACTCTATACTGTCGTCTCAGAATACATATTTAAACTGCTACAAATTTATGCTCGAAAATGAAGTTCCCAGAACTTGTTAACACTAGTGCCAAATCCAACTGTCCGTCATTTTGAATCCAACGACGTTCATTTCACCTGAATCCAACATCGGGAGATCAAGTTATTTTCTGCTGACCATTTTCCCAAATAGGTAAAAAAATTGCAGGTGATAGGTCGACTTTATATTTCTGGACCAATGGCGGGCTGCCACTTGGCCACTCTAGATTGGTAAAAAATTATGGAATCTGATTAGTTGGAATTTTATATTATTAATTTTAATGGCTAATTGTGTTTGTATAGACTCCAATGGTTGGAAGCCACATGGGCCAATGAATGGATGCCACATGGCCTCCTCGTGGCATGCTGAAATATGGTCAAGGGCCAAGCTACCCTAGCAATGATCGAACACGAGACCTCGTGTCCACAAGTCCAACGACCTATCACTATACCGCACTATGTTCCTTGTATATCATTGTGCAAAAATCATATATAAGTTTGATATATGGTGCATTTGGGGGGAAGGGGCGAGGGCTAAGCCTTAAACCATGGCCACACCCCACACCACATGACCGACGGAGGGATCCAAGGGCTCAGGGCTTAGCCTGAGCCTCAAGTCATAGTCTCAGCGCCATTGTAAAACACCACACAGGACCATGTTCAAACCCCAAGCACAACAGTTCAAAGGAGTAGGAGTTAAGGGCTCTTGCCCAAGTCAAATGACACGACATGGAACCACTCCAGGAGCAGAGTACAAGCGCTAAGGAGGAGGTTCTAGGTTTAAGGCCTCAACCCAGGCCGTTTGCACCCAACGTGACCACAGTGTGGAGCCTTGGGCACTCCGAGGTAAGGTGTTAAGGTATGGGGGCCAGCCCCAGGCCACATGGGCCACACATGATCGTAGGAAGAGCATTACAGTGGGGTCCATCCCCTAGGGGTGGAGTGGGGGGCTAGCTCCAGGGCACATGTGCCCTCTATGACAACAATCATCAGCAGTTGGCACAAGCGTAGATTTGTTGGATCTAGCCCTGGGTTTCGGGGGCTCCAATGCACCATCACATTCCCAAGTATCAAGACCATTGGGGGCCGCCCGATGGGGGTGGGTGGTTAGCCCCAGACCCTCGGCACATTCCTCCATACGACCATAATTTTAGAAATTTTGGGGTTTAGAGGGCATTTAAAGTGTTTGACAAGTTCACCCCAAACTGAATCAACTGTGATTAAACCCCTCCCTCTCTCCTTCTCTCTCTCATGTTCTCTCTCTCTTCCTTCCTCTCTCTCCTTTTTTCTCTCACCTCCCTCTCTCTCTCTACATCCTCCAACTCTGTCACTATCTCCCTCCCTCTCTCCTTCTATCTCCTTCTCTTCCCCATTCCTTCTATCTCTTCTTATTTGTCTCTCTATCTCACCCCAAAAAATACACACTCTCTCTCCATCTATCCTTTGTCACTCCCTCTCTCTCTCTCCCTCTCTCCTGCTCCAACTCCATCTCTCTGTCCCTCCCTCTCCATCCTTACCTATCTTCCCCTCTCTTAATTCCTCTCTTTGGTCCTTCCCCTTTGTCCTCTTCTCTCCTACCTCCCTCTCAACCCCCTATCTCTTTCTGGCTCTCTCTTTGCCCTCAAACCTTGTCACTCTCTTCCCCCTCCATATTTATATATATATCTCTCTCTTACACTTCTTTCCATTTCTCACTCCTCTCTTTCTCTCTTCATTCCTCCTTTCCCCTCTCCTTCATTTTATCTCCGTCTCTCCCTTGTCAATCACTCTATCTCTCCACGTCTATCACTTTATGTCTTTGTTCTTCACTCCACATATATCTAGAGTTAATATATATCATGATATATTGATATATATTATAATGTAACAAATTGAATATCATATTAAATTTAATATTGCATTAATCCAAAGTTATTAAATTTAATAATATTAATATTAGATTTAATGATGTTTTTTACATGGCATGATAACAAAATTTATAATAAAACTACATCAAATTAATATTTTCAAATATTAGAACTTTGATGTGCAAATATTTATGTCTTTAAAGATTTTAATATATCCATAGGATATGGTTTTTCCCTTTAAAAATTCATTTTACAATATTTAATTAAAAGAAATATTAAAATATTTTGGAGCGGGATTTTCGATTCTTTGTATTGAATTAAACTTTTCCCTTTGATTTAAGAGATGATATTTATTCTCCATTCAAATCATATATAATAATACATATTTATATTTACCTAAGAAATCAAAATATATGTTTTTTATCTCAATGTTAATATAGTCCTATGTTATTTAAATTAATAGGACTACCACTCTGTAAAAAACTTTTACGACCTTTCGCTCCAACTCATTTCCAATGTATTTAATGTATTTATGATACTTTATGGCCACCCATGATTAATACTTTTTATGTAAAAAGTTTTGAAACATTTTTTGTAGTGATGTACACAACTTAAGAACTGAATGTGTTAGAGATTATTAAATTGCACTAAGAGTAAAGATGTTGTGGAAAATGAAATTAAAAGTTTTACTAGTGAGTGCTAGTGTTGTCATTTTACTGTGAATGGTTATATTTTTATATGAATTTTTCATTATTATGTTACTACGGTTAGGTAGTGTGTTATGAATCCAGCTCAAGAAAAGATAGAAAAGATAAATCCACGCCTTAGAATTCAGCCTCTTCGAGGGGGCAACCTCCTTTACATTACATAAATGAACAATTCTTGGATGATACAAATGACAAAACCTCCTTTCTATATATAGGAGTCTAAGGAGTCACAATATAATCCAGCCGACCTAACAATAATAATATAAAGCCACAAAAATAACAATAGAGGGATTCTATGGGGCACAGAAATAACAATATGGGGGTAATAGGGGCACAACAATATAAATAGGGGTATAACTACAATAGTAATGGGGTAATCACTAGTATTATAGGGACCCAACATGCCCCTCTCCTTCAAAAAAGTGTTGTCCTCAACGCTTGAGTAGTTCTGGATACTTCTGCATAAAATTCTCATCCTCCCATGTGGAATCTTCAGCGGATAAGTTCTTCCACTTGATAAGATACTCTGAAATTGATCGATTTCGTAGCTGTCGAGTTCTTGTTTCTGTGACTGCTTCCGGTTCCAATATAATTTTTCCTTCCTCGTCAAGTTCTGGCAATATTGTTTGAATTGGGAGCTTGTCACCTATAACCTTCTTTAAACATGAAACATGGAAAACTGGGTGCAATCGAGAAGCTGCAGGAAGCTCCAATTTGTATGCCATAGTACCAATCTTTTGCAACACCTTGTACGGACCATAATACTTTGGTGATAATTTATTATCCTTCTTAGCTTGCTTTAGGGACATTTGCTTATATGGTTGTAGCCGTAGGAATACCCAATCACCTACATCAAAACTTCTTTCACTGCGATGTTGATCTGCCTGTTGTTTCATTCTATTTTGTGCCAACACGAGGTTATCCTTTAAGAGTTGGAGGACTTGTTGTTGATGTTCGATGTGATGTTCCACTGCCTGAACCTTAGAATTTTCTCTTAAATATGATGTGATGGATGGTGGTTGATACCCATAAAGTGCCATAAATGGGGTCATTTTTGTTGCTGTATGGAAGGAAGTGTTATACCACCATTCAGCCAGAGGCAACCATTTGACCCATTGTGTCTGTTTATCAGATACAAAGCAACGAAGATATCCTTCCAAACATTTGTTTACTATCTCAGTTTGCCCATCAGATTGAGGATGATAAGATGAGCTATGAGCTAACTGAGTACCAAGACAAGAAAATAATTCTGTCCAAAAATTTCCAGTGAAAATGGGATCTCTGTCACTTACAATAATCTTTGGGTTTCCATGTAGCTTTTGAACTGTTTCCATAAATGCAGTAGAAACTGTACTGGCTTTAAATGGATGTGATAATGCACAAAAGTGTGCATACTTGGTAAGTCTGTCAACTACCACCATGATGACACTCTTTCCCTCAGACTTGGGTAAACCTGTGATAAAATCCATTGAAACCTCCTCCCAACGTTGGCTTGGAATGGATAAAGGTTGTAATAGACCTGGTGTCTTAATTGTTTCAACTTTATTTTGCTGGCAAACCAAACATTCTGCCACAAACTTTTGAATATCTGATTTAAGGCCATCCCAAAAAAATTCCTTCTTAACCCTGTGGTAAGTTTTTAAAAATCCTGAGTGCCCTCCTAAGGGAGAAGTGTGCAATTCCATAAGAATCTTTTGTTTTAGCTGGGAATTCTTACAGAGGTATAAGCGATCTTTGTACCATAACGAATCATTTTGCCAGCTAAATGTATCAGAAGTACTGGAATCTTGTTGTAGCTTTCGAATAAGTGCCCACACTTCTTCGTCATTCTTCCATTCCTCCCTTGCTTCGTTTATCCAATCTGGTTGGATAATAGAAATGGCACACAACAATGCTTCCACATCCTCATCCTTTCTTGAGAGTGCATCTGCCACCACATTTTGCTTCCCTTTTTTGTAGATGATTTCAAAGTCATAACCCAACATCTTTGTGACCCACTTTTGTTGCTCTTCAGAGGATAATCTTTGTTCTAAAAAGTATTTAAGGCTATCATGATCCGTTTTTACCTTGAAGTGTCTTCCCATTAGGTAGGGTCGCCATTTCTTAAGTGCATGGAGTATTGCCAACATTTCCTTCTCATAAATAGCTTTGTTTAAAAACTTTCCCTTGATTGGACGACTTTCAAAAGCAATGGGTCTTTCATCTTGCATTAGAACAGCACCAATTCCATTTCCTGAAGCATCACATTCCACAATAAAGGTTTTTGTGAAGTCCGGTGTAGCTAAGACCGGTGCTTGGCACATTGCCTCTTTAAGATGTTCAAAGGCCTTTGTTGCTTCCGAAGTCCATGAAAATGAATCTTTCTTCAATAATGTTGTTAGAGGTGCTGCTATTCTCCCATAATTCTTAACAAACTTGCGATAATACCCTGTCAACCCAAGAAATCCTCGCAGATGCTTTATGGATGTGGGGATTTTCCATTCCTTAATGGCTTTAATTTTGCTAGGGTCTACCTTAACTCCTTCATGAGATACAATATGACCCAAATATTCCACCTCCTGGACTCCAAAGAAACATTTGGATCTTTTTGCATATAATTGTTTCTCCTCCAATAGTTGTAGCACCCTGTCAACATGTTCAACATGATCCTTCCAAGACTTGCTGTAGATTAGTATATCATCAAAAAATACTAACACAAATTTTCTAAGGAATGGTTTGAAAATTGAATTCATCAAACCTTGAAATGTTGAAGGTGCATTGGTAAGGCCAAAAGGCATGACCAAAAATTCATAATGACCCTCATGAGTTCTAAATGCTGTTTTCGGAATGTCTTCAATCTTCATTCTGATTTGATGATATCCCGAACGAAGATCCAACTTGGTGAAGTAAATTGATCCATGCAATTCATCCAGTAATTCATCAATAACAGGAATGGGGAACTTATCTTTAATAGTGAGCTTGTTGAGCTCCCTATAATCTGGACACATGCGCCATGATCCATCCTTCTTGTGCACCAATACTACTGGAGCTGAGAAAGAACTTTGACTCGGTTGAATTATACCAGCCTCTAGCATTTCTGCAACCATACGTTCAATTTCACTTTTTTGGACATATGGATATCTGTACGGCCTGATGTTTGGAGGAACACTTCCTGGAATCAGATGAATAGCATGATCATGATCACGCATAGGTGGGAGACCTTTGGGAGTCTCAAATACCTTGGAATGATTGTCCAGGACTTTTTGGAGATCTGGAGAAATAGATGATTCCAATGTGGAAACATCTAGCGAACATAATTGTGCAATTACACCTCTTTGCTCCTTTTTTAGAAGCTTTGTCATGCCATTAGAGCTGATTATCTTTCCTGGTTTCCCTGCAATACCCCTTAATTCAACTTCCTTTCCTTCCATAGAAAATTTCATGAAAAGTTCTTGAAAATTAAAAGCTATTGTACCCAAGGATTGTAGCCATTGGACTCCTAGTACAACATCAGCACCTCCCATTGGAATGGAAAGCATTGGGCTAGTCAATACATATTCTCCCATGGATAGCTTGATATTATGGCACTTTCCAGAACAATTTATTGTTCCTCCATTTGCAATCATCACTTGACACTCTGGTGCTGGATATAGGAAGCAATTCAATTCTTTTGCTACCCTACAATGAATAAAATTGTGGGTGCTTCCTGAATCAATCAACACTATTACCTTTTTCTTCTTGATTTGTCCTTCTATCTTGATGGTTTGAGGAGTGGTAATTCCCGCCAATGCATTACAAGATATGGTCGGATTTATTTGTTCTTCATCTAGGCTTTGTTCCTGGAATATATCCTCTTCTTTTGACCTTTCTTGCTCCTTTTCTTCTTCCTCTTCACAATCTATGTAGAATAATTTCTTCTCAGCACACTTATGACCTTTTGTGTATTTGCTATCACAATTGTAACAAAGCCCTTTTGCTCTTTTTTCTTCCAATTGTTGTGGTGTCAACCTTGTAGGTTGTGGAAGACTATGGGCAACAACACTTCCGTCTTTATAGTTGTGAATGGTATGCTTCCTAGTTGCCATAATTTTGCTTTCCATTTTTCTTGCTAACCTGAATGCCTTCTCTAATGAATCAGGTTCCCAAAGGCACACATCATGTTGGATATTATCCTTTAAAGACCCTATGAACACATCAATCCTATGCTCCTCTGGAATATCTTTTACCCTTATGTTCAATTTTTGGAACTCCTCAATGTGCTCCATTATTGAACCCTTTTGTTTGAGACTTATCAATTGGCTAAAAAAAGTGTTGCTTTTTGTATCCTCATAATGTGCTATCAATTCTTCCGTAAAAATTGCCCAAGTGATAAATTGTTTACGAGAACAAAGCCATTGATACCATACAAACTGATTTGGTTCCAAATATAAAGTTGCCATACGTACCTTTTGTGTGTTTTGCACATTATTGAGATCGAAGAATTGCTCCATCTGTAATATCCATGTGGCGGGATCCTTGCCATCAAACTTCCTCATATCGATTTTTGGAACATGGTGAGTCTTCGATCCAACATTAGAGTCTATGGAATCATGATTAACATTTCTTTTGTTCTCATCATGAGTTTCCTTTACTACCTTTTCACCATTAGTGACCCTTTCTTGTAGCAACTTCTTCAATTCATCCATCTTATCATCCATGCCATCAATTTTAGCGTCCATGCCATTCACCTTAGCTTCCATGCCATCCATCTTAGCTTCCATGCCCTTTATCTTAGATTCCACGCCATTTACCTTAGATTACACGCCACTTATCTTAGCTTCTGTTAGCTTTTGTGAGCGTGACATTTGTTGCACTTGTTCTTGTAATTTTGATATATCATGTAGCATTTCTTCCTCTTCTTCATGAGTCATGCTAGAGCTTTCAGGTTCCTTACTAGGTGTTTGCATTTTCTTTCCTCGGGGCATCAGTTACCGATAATAATGCTTTTACTATGCCCTTTGAATTCCGTTAAACCAAGCTTACACAAAAATTAAAAAAAAACTACACACCTTTTTTCACTTTATAGAAGCCTGATATTGAATCTGATGTATCTCTGTAATTTCGGATCATCCAGTTCTGAAATTGCTACCTGTAGTAGCCTTCTGCGTCCTCTTTCCAATGCCACAAGTCTGAGCCAAATTGGATTCTCCAAGGAAGAGTTATGTGAAATCTCCCACAGTGACTTGCTTTTAGACTGGTTCAGTAGAGCGAACTTGTACGACGTGCCACGAGTCACTGTTTCAACCTTTGAATCTGAAACACACATACAAGAAACTACAGTCCGTCCTCTTTCTGTACCTTTTTACGAAATTTCAATCCGATCCTCAGAGAGAGAGTTATGACGATTTTCCCCAGGTCACCTGTTTTGAATGTAATTCAGGAGTCTGCAAAAAAGCCAACTTCCTCAGATCATATCTCCGAAAATATCGCGCGAAAAGCTCTGAAATTCGGACCCAAGGTTCAGCGCCAATTCTTCTCAAATGGGTTTTTTTGCGACTTCTGAAACGTCACAGAAAAAAAGTTATAGCGAAAATGCCACGATGACCTGTTTGGAGCAGCGAAACCCTAGAATCCAAAGCTCTGATACCAAATGTTATGAAACCAGCTCAAGAAAAGATAGAAAAGATAAATCCACGCCTTAGAATTCAGCCTCTTCGAGGGGGCAACCTCCTTTACATTACATAAATGAACAATTCTTGGATGATACAAATGACAAAACCTCCTTTCTATATATAGGAGTCTAAGGAGTCACAATATAATCCAGCCGACCTAACAATAATAATATAAAGCCACAAAAATAACAATAGAGGGATTCTATGGGGCACAGAAATAACAATATGGGGGTAATAGGGGCACAACAATATAAATAGGGGTATAACTACAATAGTAATGGGGTAATCACTAGTATTATAGGGACCCAACATGCCCCTCTCCTTCAAAAAAGTGTTGTCCTCAACGCTTGAGCAGTTCTGGATACTTCTGCATAAAATTCTCATCCTCCCATGTGGAATCTTCAGCGGATAAGTTCTTCCACTTGATAAGATACTTTGAAATTGATCGATTTCGTAGCTGTCGAGTTCTTGTTTCTGTGATTGCTTCCGGTTCCAATTTAATTTTTCCTTCCTCGTCAAGTTCTGGCAATATTGTTTGAATTGGGAGCTTGTCACCTATAACCTTCTTTAAACATGAAACATGGAAAACTGGGTGCATTCGAGAAGCTGCAGGAAGCTCCAATTTGTATGCCATAGTACCAATCTTTTCCAACACCTTGTACGGACCATAATACTTTGGTGATAATTTATTATCCTTCTTAGCTTGCTTTAGGGACATTTTCTTATATGGTTGTAGCCGTAGGAATACCCAATCACCTACATCAAAACTTCTTTCACTGCGATGTTGATCTGCCTGTTGTTTCATTCTATTTTGTGCCAACACGAGGTTATCCTTTAAGAGTTGGAGGACTTGTTGTTGATGTTCGATGTGATGTTCCACTGCCTGAACCTTATAATTTTCTCTTAAATATGATGTGATGGATGGTGGTTGATACCCATAAAGTGCCATCAAGTCATGGCTTATCAAGTCATGGAGTGTATCTTGCAATGTGCGTGGGTGTCAAGTGGTGAGTAGTAAGCAATGAGTATTTTGATATTAAAATTTATTTGTAACATATTTTATGAATTTTTAAATATAAATATATATATATAATTATATTATATATATATATATATATATAAATTAATTAATTAATTAATTTGGTTTTGGTTATAAAATATTATTTGTATCATCGTGTCAATTCAATTATAAAGTTATTTGAAGGGATCACTTGGCTCAACTACAAAGCCTGACCTCAAAAATGAGTTATATATTTTATCTAATGTGAAATATATACTTTGTAAGCTTCACACAACTAAGTTATTTTAAGTATAATTTTATAAATTATATAAAAAATAAAAAATAATTGATATTAATTAACTATATTTTTTCCTTTATTTAATATTATATATAAATACATAATATTAAATATTTTATTAATATTTAATATATAATAATTGAAGTTAATAGATAAATATAATATTAAATATTTTATTATTATTTAATATATAATAATTGAAGTTAATAGATAAATATAATATTAAATATTTTATTATTATTTAATATATAATAATTGAATTTAATAGATTTAGTTATTTACTAAAACTTATAAATTTTTAAAATTAAATTAAATTTTATTTATCTTAATTTCAAATTTATTAAATACCAGCTTAAATCTATCTTAACTTTGGATTTATCAAGCGATGAGAGAGATCAAATCTCTGAGGGTGCAAACCTCTTTTTTGAGTGCAAAACTTGAGGAAAGGTTTGCACCTTGAGAGATTTGATCCCTCTCAGCGCTTGATAGATCCGGAGTTAAGATGGATCTAGGCTGGTTTCAGTCATGTGCAGCCAAGGAAAATCTATTGAACATATGATTAATTTTATCAATAATATATATGTATATATATATATATATATATATATATATATATATATATATAGATATATATATATATATATAATCATTTTAAATATGCTAAATATGTCTGAGATTTATCTGGTCATTTTAATTTTAAATTTGCTTAGTTAAGTCAGTTTGTTGAGATGATAAATATTGTTTAATGATGAAATACAAATTTTGAATGCAAAGTGAAAATGTAGTAGTGTTTAACAATAGAAAATGTGAATAATAAAAATATAGTCAATTACAAATAGTCTTCATTGTGATCAATCTCAAACTATTTTCTTATACTATTCTTATTGTCACCCTTGTTAGTTTTGTCATATTTTCATATCGATTATATGAAAAGGACAGTTGAAATCGTAAACCATTTAAATATTTAGCACGAGTTATTGTAGTAAACATCATACCCTGTCTCTCTTGTTCTCTAATATTAGTAGGCTCAATTACTATAACACAAAAATCAATGTACATTGTCAATATATTTCTTTTCTTACACTGAAATCAATGCACACTATTAATCCTATCACTTTGAAATTAATGTACCATCATGCATGTAGTTACATCAAATCAGAAATCAACATCTACACTGAAATCAATGCATATAATGCAATCAATCAAATAAAATTAGAAAACAACATCTACACCGAAATCAATGCATCGAATGCAAGTAATCAAATAGGATTAGAAATCAACATCTCCACTCAAATCAATGCATCTAGTGTAAGTAAGAAAATAGGATTAGAAACCAACATCTACACTAAAATCAATGCAACTAGTGCAAGCAATCAAATATGATTAGAAATCACCATCTATAATGAAATCAATGCATTTAGTGCAAGCAACCAAATAAGATTAGAAATCATCTACATGGAAATCAATGCATCTAGTGCAAGCAATAAAATATAATTAAAAATCAACATCTACATTGAAATTAATGGATCTAGTGCAAGCAATCGAATAGGATTAGAAATCACTATCTACACTGAAATCAATGCATTTAGTGCAAGCAATCAAATAGGACTAGAAATCATCTACATTGAAATCAACACATCTAGTGCAAGTAATCAAATATCATTAGAAATCAACATCTACACTAAAATCAATGCATCTAGTGCAAACAATCAAATAAGATTAAAAATCACCATCTACACTAAAATCAATGCATTTAGTGAAAGGAATCTTCTTCCCTCTCTCCCCCCTCCATCTATATCTATATCTCCCTCCATCACTCCTTCTTTGTCTCTCTATCTCACCCCCCCAAAATCACATGCTCTCTCACTCCATATCTATAAATCTCTAATTCACTCCTTCCCTGTCTCCATCTCTCTCTTGTTCCCTCTCTTCACCTTCTATCTATATCTCTATCTCCCTTTGTGTCTCTATATCACCCCCAAAACATACACACTCTTTCTCCAATCTCTCTCTCTCTCTCTCCCCTCCAATCCTCTCTCTTTTTCCATCACTCTCTTGCTATCTCTTGTCCTTCCTGTCTCTCCCTTTCTCTCCTGCCTCCCTCTATCTTCCCCCCCTCTCTCTCTTCCCCCATCACACTTTCTCTCTCTTCCATCCAATCCTATCTCTCTCTCTCTCTCTCTCTCTCTCTCTTTGCACTCCAATCCTCTGTCTTCCCCCATCACTCTCTCTCTCTCTCTAACTGTGTTACTATATCCCTCCCTTTTTCCTTCTCTCCCCCCTTGTATCGATCTCTCCTTCTTTGTCTCTTTATCTCATCCCTAAACATACACATTATCTCTCCATCTCTCCCTTGTCACTCCTCTCTCTCCACTCCTCTCTCTCTATGTCTTTCTTGTTTTCTCCTTCTCACCCCATCCAAGTGCATCTCTCTATCCCTCCCTCCCTCCTCCTCCTCCTCTCCCAAGTCCTGTCTCTCGTCCATCCTCTCTCTCCCTTTCTCTCCTACCTCCCTCTCTCTTCGTCCATCTCTCTCTCTCTCTATTCCCTCCAATCCTCTCACTATCTCCCTCCCTCTCTCCTTCTCTCTATCCCACCTCCATATTTATGTTTCCCTCTCCCTCTCTTACCCTTCTCTATCTCTCACTCCTCTCCCGCTCTCTCTCTTCATTCATCCTCTCCCCTTTCCTTTAGTTTATCTCCATCTCTCCATTGTCACTCCCCCTTATCTCTCCACCTCTATCACTCTATGTCTTCAATCTTTACACACACACACACACAACAACAAATTAATATTGTATTAATCCAAAGTTATTGAATTTAATACTATTAATATTATAATATATTAATATGAATATTAGATTTAATAATAATAATAATAATATTAGGGTTAATAATATTATTTTTGGATGGTATTAATAATACTTTGGTCCATGTTATTTAGACCATAGGCTTGGTATATAATTAGATGTTGATTTCTAATCATATTTGATATATTTTTATTTGTTTACTGTGATGTCCCCCATATATGTGTAAATATTTATTTTACTGCATTTTTTGGACAAACTGAATATTTGTTAACTTTTATATAAATAGTAATTCTGTTTCAATTTCATAAAAGTGGATTGCTAGAATTATGGCAATAATTAATTGATTTAACTTAAGTGAGAATAAGTTATCCAAGGATGACAGTTTATTCTCAAACAGTTAGGCTGGGTGGTTACCCCAGCCCTAACTACTTCCAAAGAGAAGATTTATTCCAGGAATCAAGAGGATGGGGGGCATCTGAGACCTGAGGAAAACTAGTGGAGGCTTGACTCATTGAAAATTGAAAGAACAAGCTAAAAATTCTATAGCAGAACCCACTTCTGTAGAGATTACAAAGTGAATAAACAATAAGTAAATAGTAAAAGTGCCTCAATCAAAAGGAAACCAGAGATTTTATCCCGTTATTAGAACAAGAAATAACTCATAACCCTCAAAAGGAATCGACAATGGGGTTTCTAGAACCACTTGGCCTTAAATAACAGAGAAAAACAAACTCGAGTTTGCCACTTAGATAAAAATAAACAAGCAGTGATATCCTCCAGAAAAGTCAAGTATATAAATTATCAGGTATAACAACAACCGGCAAGAGTAAAGAAAACTTCACAATATTAAAATAAATAAGTGATTCGTGCAATAGGAAAACAAGTATCGAATATTATAAACTCAAAAACCGACATATAGCAATGTCGACATTAATGGATAAATACAACTTAAATAGAACAAAATCCGAACGAGGGTTCCCTCTGTTATACAATATTGTCTTCTTAGGAAATTACAAACATGAGTCCACGACTCTAAGCTTAAGAACCATTAAAAATGACAGAGCTAGTATTTCACACGAATATCAAATAGAACAACATCTTAGCTAAACCCTGTAAAGTCTGCATACTCAATAGCAAAGTGTCGAGGAACTTGAAAGCACAACAGTGAATCGAAAGGACCCCAAAGGTTATGCACCAGAGCCGAACATGCCTGCCAATAAAACCATGGCAACAATAGGATTAGAAAATAATACCGATGCAGTAAAAAGGAAAAACAATGAATTAACCATGCAAGTGTAAAATCTTGAAACAGTACCAGTTTAAGTGTTAAATGATACCAGCAAACCCTCCCTGGAGCAAGGAACGAACCAGGTATGAGCTGTGACCATCTGAAGATGAAGTTCAGCTCCAGAAACAAAACTCGGTCAAGTTGGAAGAATAATTAAGGCTGGCAAAGAGTAACTGCAAAATGAAGAACCATTACCAGAAAGGAGGTTGCCCGAATATCCCGGAGACCAGACAACCACTCAACAAAAGCACAAAATGCATGGACTTTTCTCTCTTGTACATACTTCGTTTAGAGAAACAATGCCTCGCCCGTCCGATTTGGAGGTAGCCTGAATGCCATAGATTTGGCACATCTGCCTACATGAAGGATCTAGCTAGGGGCACCATAGTGAACACTCTAGAGCCGGACCGCAACCCTAGGGCATTCAACGACCTGAGGAATTAAATAAAACCATAAGGATTTGGTATGGCCGTAATGCCAAGGTAGGTCACAATAAATGTAATTAAGGCATGGATGAGACTGTAATGCCATGAACAAAAACACAGTGGTATTGTATAGTTAACC
This sequence comes from Pinus tabuliformis, assembly GCA_031772625.1. Classification (NCBI taxonomy): domain Eukaryota; kingdom Viridiplantae; phylum Streptophyta; class Pinopsida; order Pinales; family Pinaceae; genus Pinus; species Pinus tabuliformis. The sequence continues at coordinate 240,406,830 of CM062818.1, read as the reverse complement.
TTAGTAAATCAGAATTAATCATCGCCCAGGTGGGTTTGAACATTAACACTTACACTTTAAAAAGAAACTTAATAGTGTATAGTGCTAAGCCACAGGAAAATCTTACCATTGTATTAATGCCAACTCTTTAATGATAATGGAAACTTTATGTTATTACGGATTTGTGATATATAGTTAAATATTTTTTTTACTACAGGTTTTACTCTATTATATGGATGTGTGAGATGTGGTATGAGAGCCAGGTTACCAAACCTGAGGCCTTTGGAAAAACAAAAATGACAATATTTGTGTAATGTGCACAAAAAAGAGCCAGGAACAGACATAGCTAGTATGAGAAGAATGGGAACCATACCACACCGGACTGTGATAGGAATAGGAGCAGCAACTTTTCAGGAGACAAATCCTAAAGTATGGGTGTAGCTGGGAGAAGAACTGCAAAACACTAATTCCATGATTTTGAAAAACTGTGGAAGAGCTAAAAGCAGAAATGGCTCTACTGCGAGCAGACAAAGAATGACTAATGCAGGAACAAGAAAAGATCATGAAAAGTCTGTCAGATAGACAGAATCAGAGACAAACAATCCCCAGTCCTAAGCGGGGAAATATGACGGGAGAACAGGAATATCATACTAAACGAGCAGAAACTGAAGGTGGTGAAGAGAACCAGGAAGAAGAATCCAGAAATGCATCAGAACACAACAAGCACAAGAGACAAAAAGTAGAACTTCAGGGAGAATTCTGGAAGATAAAGCCTCCACTCTTTGATGGCGAATAGGAGGAGGCAGTAGAAGCTTGGCTCATTAACATGAACAAGTATTTCTAGCTGTACGAATACGATCATAATCTGAAGGCTCGATTGGAAATCTTTCAGTTGCAGGGAAAAGCCACCTTGTGGTGGGAGGAGGTAAAAACAGTTCGTGGTGTAAACAAACAAAGCATAACCTGGGATAAATTTCAAAAATATTTTAAAGAAAAATATCTAACCAAAAGATTTTATGATGAGAAGGCCAAGGAGTTTCATGACCTTCATTTAGGACAACTATCTATGGATGAGTTCATAACCAAGTTCACCTCCTTACTGCGATATGTCCCATACATACGGGAAGAAAAGGCTAAGATACAACAGTTTGTCAGCAGCTTGCCGATGTTTATGAAAGAACGCCTTGAGTTCGATAACCCAAAAACCATGGATGAGGTCATACAGAAGGCTCGGGTATGCTATCAGCAAAATAAGCAAAAAGGGGAAGGAAGGAAGAAATGGAATGACAAAAAAGGGAGTAAATTCTCCTCCGGTCATAAAATAAATAAGTTTGTGATCAATAAGACTCCTAGAGGACAGATGAATAGAAATGTGAATAGAAATCCACCCAGGTTCAAAATTCCCAGTGAAACCAAGACAAATGAACAATCAATAAGGATTGAAGTGGAAATGGAAGCCAGCCCACCAGTACAATGTTGGGGATGAGTAGAGCCTCATTATGTTAAACATTTCCCACATCAAAGAGGAACCGATCAGGTCGCACAGGTTCAAGAGGCATCAATAGTCGGAGAAGTGGCAAGAAGCATGCCGAAAATCAATGCTTCTCTTGAGGACCACCAGGTAGAGTACCAACCGACTATGATAGAGTTTGAAGGTAAAACATTCAACCAAACTGTGTCTATTTAATTGACCCTAGAGCTACCTTAAGTTATGTTAGACCCAAAATAATAGAACAATGCATCTGCAGACTGTTAAGTTTAAGAATTCCTAGTTAGTACAATTGGCTACACAGGCCAAAAGAAGAGTGTTGGCCAAGGTCAGTAATTGTCCCCTATAGATAGCGGGACAACCCATTATGGCAGACTTGAATGTATTGCCCCTAGGGTAATATGATATCTTAATCGGTATGGAATGGTTTGAAAAAAAATGGTCTCTCCTCAACTATAAAACTAAAACCATTAACTATATGCATGAGGATGGGAGGAGGCAGGAAATTCAAGGGATAATAAGACCCTTAAAGCTGAGACCCATGAAAGCTTCCCAATTGTCCAAATGCATCTAGAAAGGGTGCCAGGTTTAGTTAATACAAGTAAGATATTCTGATTCAAAAGAAAAATCTACCGTCTTAGAAGATATACCAATAGTGCAGAATTTCCCGGATGTATTTCCAGAGGAAATCCCCAGAATTCCACCAAAAAGAGATATAGATTTTACTATTGAATTAGTGCCAAGAGTTTCACCAGTATCTCGAGCCCCTTATCATATGAGTATACCAGAATTAACATAGCTAAAAATGCAATTGCAAGAACTTCTTGACAAAAAATATGTCCGACAGTGTATCACCCTAGGGAGCCTTAGTACTTTTGTTAAAAAGAAGGATGGGACAATGTGAATGTGTATGGACTACCATCAACTAAATAATTTAACCATCAAAAACAAATATCCCCTACCTAGTATAGATGAATTATTTGACCAAGTGAAGGGGGCAACTGTGTTTTCCAAGATTGACCTTCGATCGGGCTAGCATCAAATTAGAATCAACGAAGAAGATATAGTGAAAACAACCTTCAAAACTCGATATGGGCATTAAGAGTTTGTTGTGCTACTCTTTGGGCTAACCAATGAACCTGCAACCTTCATCTGCCTTATGAAAATCATATTCCATCAATATTTGGACAAGTTTATGTTAATTTTCATTGATGATATCTTAATTTACTCACGGACGGTAGAAGAACACAAGGAACACCTCCGGATTGTTTTGCAAGTTTTAAGGAAACACTAGCTATATGCCAAATATAGTGAATCTGATTTCTTTAGAGAACAGATTCAATATCTTGGCCATGTCATTACCAAAGATGGAATAGTTGTGGACCTAGAAAAAATAAAGACCATAATGGAGTGGCCAGTACCAAAGGATGTGGTTGATATAAGGTTGTTTATGGGCCTAGCCAAATATTACAGGCGATTTATTGAAGGCTTTTCCAGGGTAGCTTATCCTATTACCTCGTTTCAAAAGAAAGGTAAGGCTTTTATATGGAGTAGAGAATGCCAAAACAATTTTGACTGGCTTAAACATTTACTCACCACTACGCCCATATTAAGCATTGTTGATCCAAATAAATATTATGTGGTGTGTACGGATGCTAGCAAAGAAGGCGTAGGTGGCATACTAATGCAAGAAGGCAGAGTCATCACTTACGAATCTAGAAACCTTAAGGAGCATGAGGAGAGGTACTCAACCTATGATTTGGAGTTAACAACAATTATTCATGCTTTGAAAATATGGCAACACTACCTACTGGGTAAAACATTTATGCTAATGACTGACCATCATAGCTTGACTAATTATTTTAAACAACCCACTTTGAATGCTAGACAAGCTCATTGGGTTGATTTTCTAAGTGGATTCGACTTTGAGATTAAGCACCTAAAAGGCAAGGAGAATCATGTCGTAGATGCATTAAGTAGAAAAACTAACTGCTTATATGAAATATCATTTAGTGAAGCGCAAAACACATTTAAAGGACAAATTAAGGAGGCAACAGTGCAAGACCCAGAGTACCAAACTTTGTGGTAGCAAACAAAAATTCCAAACAGCAAGGAACAACAACTTGGGTATGAGGTAAATCAAGAAGGTTTGCTAATTTATAAAACAAGGATGTATGTACCCAATATAAAAGCCATTAAGGATTTAATTTTAGATGAATATCACAAGGTTCCATATGTCAGCCATCCTGGATATCAAAAGTTGATAACTGCTCTTAGAAAAGAGTATTTTTGGCCTAGCATGAAGAAGGAGGTGGCTGAATATTTGGCCTGCTGTTTGGAATGCTAGCAAGTCAAAACAGAGCACCGTCATCCAACTGGTTTACTCCACCCATTACCTATTCCGGAATGGAAATGGGAAGTTATTTCCATAGATTTTATAACAGGCCTGCCCAGGTCAAGAAAGAAAAACGATTCAATCATGGTGGTCGTGGATAAGCTAAGAAAATTCGCCCACTTCACACCTGTACAATCTACTTATAAGGTAGTATAGATTTCTAATATATTTATGCAAATTATTTTCAGGCTGCATGGCATACCGAAGGTTATAATTTCAGATCATGATGTAAAATTTACATCAGCTTTCTAGAAAGCCTTGTTTGAAGGACTGGGCACTCAACTACATTTTAGTACTGCCTACCACCCTCAAACAGATGGGCAGACCGAGTGAGTAAACCAGGTGGTGGAGGATATGTTACAGGCATATGTAATGCAACAACCATCTAAGTGGGAAGAGTACTTACATCTTGTAGAATTTGCTTATAACAACAATTATCACACTTCTACACAAATGAGCCCTTTTGAAGTTCTCTATGGACGTAAATGCAGGACTCCCTCAAACTGGGGTGGCTCGGAAGATAAGTTAATGTTGGGGCCTGATATGTTAGCAGAGATGGAAGAAATGGTCAAGGAAGTGCGATCCAATTTGAAGGCTACCCAAGACCGACAAAAGAATTTTGCTGATCAGAAAAGAAGTTTTCAGGAATTTCAAGTGGGGGATCATGTCTAAATTAATTTTCGGGCCAAGAAAATTACATTGCAATGTATGGGCTGCGCCAAATTGGCGCCCAGATTCTGTGGTCCTTTCCAAATTTTAGCACGGATTGGGCCCGTAGCTTATCAACTTGCCTTACCAAGCCATATTCGAGTGCACAATGTTTTTCACGTTTCGGTATTAAAGAAATATCTTTATGACCCCAAACACATAATAAACTGGCAAGAAATACATGTGAAGGGGGGGAAACTAAATTTTCCTCATCAACTTATCTTGTATATGTGTATGTATGCATAGTAGATTTATATTCTGATTTTACCAAGTAACTAAAATACTTTTCTTTTTACTTTTTACAATACAGGTAGAACTGGAAGGCGAGTTCCTGTTCGAGCCAAGGGGTATACTCGATCAGAGAGAAGTAATGTCGTGGAGACGAGTTATCACCCAAGTTAAGGTATAGTGGCAGAATTTTGGGCCTGAAGAGGATATCTAGGAGGATGAAAGGATCACGAGGGAGATATTCCCAAGGTTATTTCTGATAGAAGAACATTGGGATGATGTTCAATATTAAGGGGGGAGATGTGATGTACCCCATATATGTGTAAATATTTATTTTACTGCATTTTTTGGACAAACTAAATATTGGTTAAATTTTATATAAATAGTAATTCTGTTTCAATTGCATAAAGTGGATTGTTGGAATTATGACAATAATTAATTGATTTAAATTAAGTGAGAATAAGTTATCCAAGGATGACAGTTTGTTCTCAAACAGTTAAGCTGGGTGGTTACCCCAACCCTAACTTCTTCCAAAGAGAAGATTTATTTTAGGAATCAAGAGGATGGGGGGGCATCTGATACCTGAGGAAAGAAAAGAGAACTTCAAGATACTAAGAAAATAAAAAGATAAAACTGTGTTGTAGGGGCAGACAATAATACGATGGCTATGTTTGATTGAGACCAGATAGCTCTTACGATTCAAGAAGGGGGACTCTTGAAGAAAATACCCTGTGAAGGGTAACTCAGGGGGATACTTCAAACGGAGCAACGCTGGTCTCAAGGTTGGGAGGCAAAAACAGTCAAAAGATCTAATCCATTATATCCGGGAATGTGAGACAGATAAGTAAATCCGAAATATTTATTTAAAACTACAGTGGGTATTTTCTAGTAGTATGTGTGGATATCATCTGTCTTAAGTAAGTAGAATATTAGCAAGATTAGTTCTTAACTAAGAAAGGTTATAGTTAGAAAGAGTCTAGGTTAATAATGTTACTCCTTACTGAAGCAAAAGGAAAACTAGTAACCTGTAATTTAACTTCATCCCACAACGACAATTCTGGAAGCTATTATAGCTAAGTACTATTACATTTAGAAAACAGTAGTAGAACAAATAGCCTCTAATTTCAAGAATGGAAAGCAACAGAATAATGAGATATTCATTGGATATTTGCAACAGTTAAATAGTAGAAATAATGAGCTACAATTTACTTTTATTTCATACCAAGATACTAAAGAAACTACGATATAATGAGACCATTCTTTAAGCTTGTAAAACCACAAAAAACTAGTGGAGGCTTGGCTCATTCAAAATTAAAAGAACAAGATAAAAATTCTATAGCAAAACCCACTTCTGTAGAGATTATGGAAGTGAATAAATGATAAGTAAATGGTAAAAGTGCCCCAATCAAAAGGAAAACAAAGATTTTATCCCGTTATTAGAACAAGAAATAATTCATAACCCTCACAAGGAATCAACGGTGGGGTTTCTAGAACCGCTCAGTCTTAAAGAACAGAGCAGAAGAAACTTGAGTTTGCCACTTAGATAAAAATAAACAAGCAGTGATATCGTCCAAAAAAGTCAAGTATATAAATTATCAGGTATAGCAACTACCGACAAACACTACTTTCTGAGTAAAGAAAACTTCACAATATTAAAATAAATAAGTGATTTGTGCAATAGGAAAACAAGTATCAAATATTATAAACTCAGAAACCAACATAGAGCAATGTCGATAGTGATGGAGAAATACAACTTAAATAGAAAAAAATCCGAACGAGGGTTCGCTCTGTTATATAATATTGTCTTCTCAGAAAATTACAAACATGAGTCCATGGCTCTAAGCCTGAGAACCATTAAAAACAACAGAGCCAGTATTCCACATTATTGCAAGGAACAATATCAAATAGAACTACATCTTAGCTAAACCCTGTAAACCCCGCATACCCGGTAGCAAAGTGCCGAGGAACTTGAAAGCACAATAGTGAATCGGAAGGACCTGAAAGGTTCTGCACCAGAGTCGAATAGGCTTACCAATAAAACCATGGAAACACTAGGATTAGAAAACAATACCAATCCAATAAAAAGGAAAAACAATGAATTAACCATGCAAGGGTAAAATTGGAAAACAATACCTGTTTAAGTGTTAAACGATACCAACAAACCCTCCCCGAAGTAAGGAACGAACCAAGTATGAACTGTGACCATCCGAAGACAAAGTTCAACTCCAGAAACAAAACTCAATCAAGCCGAAAGAATAATTAAGGCTGACAAAGAGTAAGTGCAAAACAAAGAACCATTACTAGAAAGGAGGTTGCCCAAGTAGCCCAGAGATCAGAGGAGCACTCAACAGAAGCATGAAATGCCTTGACTTTCCTCTCAGTACATACTTCATTCAAAGAAACAATGCCTCGACCATCCAATTTGGAGGTAGCCCGAATGCTGTAGATTTGGCACATCTTCCCGCGCGAAGGATCCAGTTGGGGGCACCACGATGAACACTATAGAGCCGAACCGCAACCCTAAGGCATTTAATGGCGTGAGGAATTAAATAAAACCATAAGGATTTGGTATGGCCGTAATGCCAAGGTAGGTTACAATAAATGCAATTAAGGCATGGATGGGACTATAATGCAATGAACAAAAACATAGTGGTATCGTATAGTTAACCTTAGTAAATCACAATTAATCATCCTCGCAGAGGGTTGGAACATTAATGCTTACACTTAAAAAAAAAAACTTAATAGTGTATAGTGCTAAACCACATGAAAATCTTACCATTGTATTAATTCCAACTCATTGTATTAATGCCAACTCTTTAATGATAATGGAAACTTTATGTTATTACGGATTTGTGATATATAGTTAGATATTTTTTTACTACAGGTTTTACTCTAATAAATGGATGAGTGACATTTACCATACCTCTTTATATCTCTTTTATAGTTAATTACTTCCCATATCTTTTTTATAAATATGGTATTTGGCCTATGGTATTTGGCTCATAGAATTCACCTAAATAAAACATTTTTTTTAGTTTTTGTAAATATAAAGAGGTTTATAGAGTAAATATACAAACATGTTTTATTTATTTACCATACCTCTAGTTTATTTATATACCATACCTGCTTTATTTATAATTTTATTTATTTACCATAACTCTTTTTTTATTGTTCTTAAACCCTTTCATATAATTTATATTGTGTTTATACATAATAAAAATTATATTGATTTTTAAATATGACGGACATTATATTAAAAATGTTAAATGCCAAACATTAAATGTTAAATGTTAAATGTCAAACATTACATGTTAAATGTTAAATGTTAAATGTTTACGTTTTTACATGAGATCTACCCCCATACTTACTTTACGTTTTTACATTTAAATGTTAAATGTTTACGTTTTTACATGAGATCTAACCCCATACTTACTTTACGTTTTTACATGAGATCTACCCCCATACTTACTTTACGTTTTTAAGTGAGATCTACCCCATACTTACTTTACGTTTATGTGCTTAAGATTTTATGTTTATTTTTACATTTACGTATATGTTTACGTTTACCTTTACCTTTACATTTTTACAAGTTTATGTTTTTTACGTTTATATTTACATTTACGTTTACATTTACATTTATGTTTATGTTTTTATGTGAGATCTAACCCATACATATTTAAGTTTACATTCAGGTTTTTTTTTATTTTGTGTGAGATCTACACCATACATGTTTTAGTTTATGTTTATGTTTTTATGTGAGATCTGCCCCATGATGGGCTCTACAAGGCCTCTCAAATAGTTCATGATGTAATTTTTTTGAGGTTTGTTCAGTTTAAAAAATTCTTACTTTATGATTAAGCTATATATATATATATATATATAGTTAGTTAGTTAGTTAGTTAGCTTAACATTAATTATAAAAAGAATTACATGTCTTTCTCCAAGATGTGACACACCATTAAAATATTTGAATGATTAAGAACATGTGCTTTTCCTTATAATAAGTCATAGATCCTACAAACAAGTGTCATGCATCAAGCTTTCATTTCTTAAATTGAAATTATTATTATTAGTATCAATAATATATATCCATTTTTACTGATAGAAAACAAACCATTCTCAATACAAATTTCTTTTTAAAAAAATGTAATGTTTTAATATATATATATATATAAATATATATGTTAGCAGTCAAATCGCTGCGTGGAGGTGGGTCCCTTGTCCCAGAAACAAGGGGGTCTCATACACCAATTTGGTGTCTAACTTGACTGTGACCTTAAAAATATTATTATTATTATATATGATATTTTTTTATATTATTTTTTAAGTGAAAATCACCAGGTTGCAATGTCGAAAACGCATGTGAAAAAAATTATAAGAAGATTGTGACCACTTAGTCACTCATTGTAATATAATCCCTTACTCTAATATAAAATATAGAATAAATTGAGGTTAGATACATTCATATTACATTTAAGTTTCAAATTTAAGTTGTTTTTTTTAAATGTATTGATTTGTTTAATTTTTTTAATATATTTATTTAAAATTTTGTTTAATATTATTAAAACCAGCCTAGATCCATCTTAACACCAGATCTATCAAGGGCTGAGGGGATCAAATCTCTGGAGGTGCAAATCTATTTTTTGAGTGCAAAACTTAAGGTTTGCACCTCAAGAGATTTGATCCCTCTCGGGGCTTGATAGATCTGGTGTTAAGATGGATCTAGGCTGGTTTCAGTCGTGTGGGGTCATATAAAATTTGCTGAACATCTAATTATTTTGATCATTTTAAATATGCTAAATATGTCTAAGATTAATTTGGTCAATTTAATATAAAATTTGCTTAGTTACCTCAGCTTGTTGAAATGAGAGACACTGTTAGTAACTTGAATGATGAAATACAAATTTTGAGTGCAAAGTGTCAATATAACAATTTTGATAGATAGAAAATGTGAATACTAAGAATATAGTCTGTTAGAAACAATCTTCATTGCAATCAATCTGAAACTATTTTCTTCTAGTGTTTATATTATCACACCTATTAGTTTTTCTATTTTCTCGTATCTATTATATGAAAAGAGTAGTTGGAAGCATAGACCATTCAAATATTTAACTTGATTAGTGTAGTAAACAACATACCTTGTCTTTGTTGCTCTCCAATATTAATAGTAGTTTTTTCCAAAGTCAATCATTCTGACTTTTGGAGTGCTAAATCCCAAATAATTTTCAATGGTAGTTATTTTCTATTACTGCATTGGAATTCAAAGTAATTAACAATGTTGAATGATGGAAAATGGAAATAATAAAAATGTATCCAATTATAAATAGTTTATAGTTTCAAGAAGCAAACATTTGGGGTAAGCAAATATTTTATATAGGATGAAAATTCAAGTATTGTATCTAATGTTGAATAATTTCTATGTTCTTACATTGAGAGAGTGTGTGCATTTTTGGGGTGAGAAGGAGAGACAAGGGGATATAAATATATAGATGGGGGAGAGAGGGAAGAAGAGAGAGAAAAGATAGGGAGGGAGGAAGATATATATATATATATATATATATATATATATATATAGATGGAGAGAGAAATGTTAGAGAGAGAGAGAAGGGGAATAGGGAGATATTGAGGGGAAAGGGGGGAGTGAGAGAGAGATAGATATAGAGAGAGAGTGTGTATGTTTAGGCGCTGAGATAGAGAGACAGAGAAGGAGAGACAATGGGAGATAGAGATATAGATGGAGGAGGTAGAGATGTGATTACACTAATCAATGCACATTATTAATCTAATTACTTTGAAATTAATGTACATCATACATCTTGTTGCATCAAATCATAAATTAAGCTCTACACTAAAATCAACTCATGTAGTGCAAACAATCAAATAGGACTAGAAATCAACATCTACATTGAAATCAATGCATCTAGTGTAAGGTATTAAATATGATTAGAAATAGACATCTACACTGAAATATATGCATCTAGTGCAAGCGATTAAATAGGATTAGAAATTAATATTTACACTGAAACCAATGCATCATGTGCAAACAATCAAATAGGATTAGAAATTAATATCTACACTGAAACCAATGCATCTAATGGAAGCAATCAAATATGAGTAGAAATCAACATGTACCCTGAAATCAATGCATCTAGTGTAAGGTATTAAATATGATTAGAAATCGACATCTACACTGAAATCAATGCATCTAGTGCAAGTGATCAAATAGGATTAGAAATCAATATCTACACTGAAACCAATGCATCCCGCGCAAGCAATCAAATAGTAGAAATCAACATCAACACTGAAATACATCTAGTGTAAGGTATTAAATAGAATTATAAATCAACATCTACACTAAAATCAATGCATATGGTGCATGTGATCAAATATAATTAGAAATCAACAACTACGTTGAAATCAATACATTTATTTTAGTGAAAATATAAAATATTCATGACTTTCTAGATCTAACTTCTATGCCTGTATTTGTCTCTGTGAGACTATTTCTTCTCCATCTCTCTCCACCTTCCATTCTGTGTCTATCTCCCTCCTCCTCTCCTTCTCTCTCTTTCCCTCCCTCTCTCCCCTGTTTCACTCTACTTGCCTCTCCCTAACTTTCTCTATCTTTCTCTTCTTTCCTCTCTCCCCTACCATCTATATTTATACCTCTCTATATTTATCCTTATTTGTCTCTCTATCTCAACCCCCTAAACACATGCCACGCTCTCTCTCTCTCTATCTCTTCCCCTTCTCTCTCTCTCTCTCTCACAGTGACTCTCCATCTCTCCCTTGCCATTCCCTCTTCACCTTTCTCTCTCTGTGTCTTTCTTCCCTCTCCAACTCCATCTCTCTCTCCCCCTCTCTCTCCTCCCTCTTTTTCCTTCCTCTCTCTCCCACCTCCTTCCGTCTTTGCCTCCCATCATACACACACTCTCTCTCCACCCTCCAACTTTGTCACTATCTCCCTCCCTCTCTCCTTCTCTCTCTCACGCTCTCTCCCCCCATATATATGTCTCCCTGTCTCTCTCTTCCCCTTCTTTCCCTATCTTCATCCTCTCTTTTTCTCTATCTTCCCCCGTCTCCTCTCTCCTTCATTCCATCTTCAACTCTTCCTTGTCACTCCCTCTCTTTCCCCTTGCAAATTGAGTTTGTTAATATTAGCGGACACATTTTTTTTGTTTTAATTAATGTTTTATTTATTTTAAAGTAACGTTCAACATATACAATATATATTATCCTACACATATATAGTGACCTTACACATATCTTCAACATATACAATATATATTAGGCTAGACATATATATTAGCCCACACATATATAGTAACGTTACACATATCTTCAACATATATAATATATATTAGGGGACGCAAGGAAATATAAATTTACCTGATTATTATTATTACAGAAATCACAATTTAAGTAAATAATTTTAAAATTAAACAAAAATCACACAACTGAAAACGTGAACGCTACGAAATAATATAAATTTACTTGATTATTATTATTATAGAAATTACAACCTAAAATCTGAATGCCACCAAATTTACCTCGTTATTATTACAGGATACGCCCAATTGAATCTTCCTTCCTTTACCTAATTTTCTTTGTTATTCCATGAATAAGTTAATCATCTCTTTTTAGATTGTACATATATTGTTTTCAAAATTGAGTTTGTTTATATATATATATATATATATATATATTTTAATAATTTCATTTAAATTAATTTTTTTATTTTAAAGTAATGTTACACATATCTTTAACATATACAATATATATTCGCTGACACATATATGGTAATGTTACACATCTTCAGCATATACAATATATGTTAGCCAACACACAGACGCACACACATATATATTTGTTTTAATGTAAGGTTAGGTGACATGACAACATCTCCCTCATATTTTTTTAATATTTTTTTTGTAATGTAATGTTATGTCACGTTACAGCATCTTCCTCATATTTTTTTAATATTTTTTAATGTAACGTTACATAATATGACAACATCTCCCTTATACACTGTGCTGTAAAACTTCTCTGGACGCAACCAAATTAAACCTCCCTTTTATGTAAAAAAATTAAATTTAAAAAAAAAATTAATTTTGAATTTATTTATATAATTTAAAATATATCTATTTAACCTATTTTACACAAAAGGGAGGTTTAATCTGGTTTTTTTAACACAAAAATATGATCAGTGTAGTGAGCTCCGCTCCTAGCTACCATGAATGGTATTAATGTTAAATGAAAAAATAACCCACTCAATAAAATAATATCGCCAAAGTTAATATACGAAACTTATAACAAACACCTTATTATTACCAGATTAATTCTAAAGATTGTGCTATAATGTAGCGTTTTTGATTCGCAGTGAGTCACGACTCAGCGATACTATTGGCCCTCCCTTTAAAAAATTGTGGAAGACTGACCATTCTTTTGTCTTCACTGGGCGGACTTTCGTGAAGTCCCCCTTACTTGCGTTGGACGAAAAGAAAAGAGCAAGAGTCCGAAATGGAATTCAACCCCCAATGGTGCAAGCGTCCGTTCTTTTAAGCCCTCTTCGGGGCGCTGTCCACTGTAATTCGTGAGATTGTTTGATTTTCATGTAACAGAATTCGGGAGATGGGTCAGCGAGTGGAGAGCTGGCGCGTCACGTTGCGCGATTTCAAGATGACAGACGTGGACGATTTCATGGTGTGGGCAACGGACGAGAAAGCGGCGGATTTCTGCTCCTGGGAAGTCTACAAATCCAGAGAGGAAGCGGAGAAATACGTGAGCACAGAAGCTATTCCGCATCCGTGGTACAAAGCAATATGTGTGGACGGGAAGGCGGTGGGTGCGATCTCGCTCAAGCTGGGCCAAGGCCACGCCAGATGCAGAGCAGAAATTGAGTATGTGACGGCCGCCCACTGTTGGGGTAAGGGCATCGTCACTCAAGCCGTTAAGTTGGCAGTGCCCGCTGCGTTCCAGGAGCTGCCAGATCTGGAGAGGATCGAAGCGTTGGTGGAACCCCAAAATGTGGCGTCGCAGAGAGTTCTGGAGAAGGCGGGATTCGTTAAGGAAGGGCTGCTGTCCAGGTACGTGACTTTCAAGGGCAAAACCAGGGATTTCTTTGTTTATCGGATCCTCTCTGCCGATTTGCCAGTCGCAGTTCCTCCATAAGCCTCCAGCCATTTAAGTATGGTTTCATTATGTGTGTAACACAGCTAGATCTGTGTCTTTTGGCGGTTAATATTTAAGTTTAGACTTTGGTTAGGTTTAGAGCTTCATTCTATAGTTGAGTATGTGTCAGTTTGACGCTGTGTTAAAGATGATAATTTTTTTTATTTAATGTGTAATTCTGTATACTATTTTGCCCAACAAAATAAATAAGTGTAAAAATTTAATATTTAACTTAATATTTTTTTCAAAATTTTCTTTTTCCTTTTTTTTCAGCTATTTACCAAAATTACTTGAACAGAAAAAAATTGAAATTGAATATATATAAAAGTTGTGTTTGTTTTTATATATGTGTATTCTAGCTTATTTGTGTTACTTCTTTATGAAATCATGTGGATCCAACAACTTGTAAATATATCTATTTTAAATATGTATACTAATGAAAAGCTATAATGTTAAAATCAACGACCAAGTAATAATCTGTATGATGAACAACATTTGTTAGTTCGAAGCAGCACGTCAGTCAAAAAATTCTCTCATGTAATTTCTATGAAAAGACTTTGCTTAACTCATTATAGATTACAGAAACTTGAATACAAAAAATCCATATTTCAAGACCTATATAAAGCATTATTGATGATCAAATCTTTATCCAAATTTTTTTCATAAAACTATATCACTGACTTTCCATTTTAAATCTGAGTTTGAAATTCTCTTAGCCATACTTATAAACTGACTTTCCATTTCAAGTTTTGAGTATGAAATTCTCTTAGCTGTAATTATAAAAAATTATTCGTGCAAGTATAAAACTGACTTTCCAATTTATACTTTGAGTCTTTCTGAATTTTATTAAAAAAATTATTTCTGAATTTTATTAAAAAAATCATTTTAATTTTCGTCCAAAGAGATTAATTTGGCAATTTATTGATTTCAATTTAGAAAATCTCAATAAATTATCTTAATTCCAAAATTCCAAGTTTAATGTGCATCCAAAATGTTATAAGAAATTCTAGATCTTTAAGAAAATGCTTTTGATTTTTATTATATTGAGGAAGGTATAATTTTTATTATATTGAGGAAGGTATGCTCAAATGTTGATAAAGGTCACCCGGTCACCCTTAAAGATGGTTGACTAAACTATTTTCCTCTTCCTTTGAGGTACTTAACAAATATGTGTAGTATTTTTAATTTCTTAGGCATTATTAAGGGGTATGATTTTTTTTTTTTTTATTCAAACATTTTTCTTAAACATCTCTCTAAAGTCATTTACGATATTATAGATGCATTCTACTCATTTAGAGATTTACGATACTATAGATACATTTTACTCCTTTAGAGTTTTTTTAATTGTTGTACTCTTGCTTAATTCTAAGTCTTGAATACAAAGTTATGATTTAATTTTTTTTATGGGTTTTTTTCTCTCTTGCCACTATCATTGTCATTTGTTGAACATATAATAACTAAATTTAACATTTTTTTGAGGAAAATTTCCCCTTTTGACATATCTTATTTTACAAAATTTCCTTACCGCAGTGTATCACATTGTTAAATGTTTTCAAGGGTGCAATATATTACATCTCAAACTTTTTTTCTCTTTACAACAACAACTATTTCATCTTTGAAAATTTTCATATCTACAATGTGTCGCACCATACACTTGGGAAAATCTCTCTTGTGACCATGAGCCTTTCCCTTTTAGAATTGGTTGAAACTTTCATTTTATGCATTATATTGCACAAAGTTCTCTTTTAATTTGACAAGCCAACTCTTTCAAAATCTATCAAATCCAAAACTCTTCTTATTCTCTCTGCTTTCATCCTTCCTTTCGCCTTTCTTTCTTCCCCTTTTCTCTCATTTTTTCCTTCTTGTCATCCCGACACATCTTTGAAAATTGTAGAAAGACTAGAAAAGCCTTACTACAGAGACCATATATGTTTTCATTACTTTAGCATTGGTTGTCCCGATTTTAGAAAAGGTAATTGTAGGTGTGGAGATGATTGTAAATATGTACACCAAGTCTTTGAATGTTGAGTTCATCTTATCTACGATGTGTCTCACCATACACTTGAGAAAATATCTCTTGTGACCAGGAGCCTTTCCCTTTTAGGATTGCTTGAAACTTTCATTTTATGCATTGTATTGCACAAAGTTCTCTTTTAATGTGATAAGCCAACTCTTTCAAAATATATCAAAACCAAAACTCTTCTTATTCTCTCTCCTTTCATCCTTCCTTTCTTCCCATTTTTCTCTCCTTTTTTCCTTCTTTTCATCTCGTCACATCTCTGAAAATTGTAGAAAGACTAGAAAAGGCTTACTGCAGAGAACCTAGATGTTTTCATTACTCTAGCATTAGTTATCCCAATTTCAGAAAAGCTAGTTGTAGGTGTGGAGATGCTTGTAAATATGTACACCAAGTCTTTGAATGTTGGCTTCATCTTATTACATGTAGCCTTGCAAAGGCATACATAATTATTATAAAAATAATAATAATTAATTAAAGAGTCATGACCTTGGGTCACTATTGTTCATGAAAAGGTGCCCTATGTTATATTTAAGTTGGGTCCATGAATGTAAAAGAACCATCCATCAATTATTATTCATTCTATATAAATACATACGTACATACATACATACATACATATATTGCATATTCAATTTCTCATGTACCAATTGGTATTTGAGTCCATCCACCATTTACTATGTCATTTCACTTCATTCTTTCTGTAGTCCAGCCCACCAACACATTTTTTCACTCAACATTCTCTCTACTCATATCTGCATTGCCAACATCTTCTAGAATTCAAACCCTTACACATTTAGTTTATTTCCTGCCTCAACAATTGTTGATGTATCCCCATGAATCCATTTCCCATGCAACTATTCCTACGTTCATTTCGACAATCCGTGTCCATCATTTCCACACCAATTTACATCCATTTCCCCACCATTCGTATATGCATCTATATCCTCGTGCAACTATATTCCTCCTCCTCAGTCCTTCCCTCCTTTTCTTATATGATTCAATATTCATCTCTTTCTAACACCACGTCCACAGTATAACTGAGTTTGAATGTGATTGTAGCCATCATAGCGACATTTTTCTTGTTGTAACCATGATGTGTTCTACTACGAATTTGTCCCAGGTCCCAATTTGTTCACTGCCAATCTTTCTTGAGTTCTAATTTATCCATTGTGGTAGATCTAGCCCGAGTCTCTACTGTACACTTCATTTTTCGACCATGCTATACCCTTATTGCATAGCGTGTGGGTTGAATCCATATGTTCAAGGGCTAGTTTTCTTTAGTTTTAGTAAGTTACGATATAACATTCTTATGCATACATGTATGTATGTATTCTAGTTATTAGTTTCAAAGAAAACAAGTCTAAATAGATTGAAAAATCCTACCGATTACTAGAACAATGACTATGAGTGAATTCAGTACAAGGTTGAACAAGAATGAGGAATGGCATGATACACTTCAAAAAGATTTGGAAAAGAAATGTACATAGTTAGAAGAGCCGAACAATCAAAATTGTGATGTTGTACAACAATATCAAATAGATATAAGGAGATTGGTTGAAAATAATCACATCGAATTAAAAGACCAATTCAATATATTACAAGGTCTCATACCAAACCTTGCCACATCACAAAACATGGCTGGTCCTCAACAAAATTCTTTAGTTATGTCCAACTCATAAACCCTGCGTAATACTTCAAATCCATAGTTAAATATATGGACTCATGGCATGATTATCCATAACCAATATCCACGATATAGCCAACCAATCATTGCATATCCACCCAAAACAAAATTAGAATTTTCAAAATTCAACAGAAATGAAAAACAATGTGTGGCCTAGTTCAACAAAGTGAAAGAATATTTTGAGATCTATGATATTTACAATGACTATCAAAATATCAAGTATGCATTCACAAAACTAGAAGGAGATATGTATAACTAGCATATGTGGTAAAAAAATCAGGGTATTCAATAAATTAGAATAAATTTAAAGATGAATTGTTTAAATGACTCCAAGGTATCAAAGAAGAGAATATTTTTAGAGAACTTGTCATGTTGCAACAAAAAGGAAATGTGAACGAATTTACTTGTCACATGGTAAGAATTAGATACAAGA
The DNA here is from genome assembly GCA_031772625.1 of Pinus tabuliformis. Taxonomy (NCBI): domain Eukaryota; kingdom Viridiplantae; phylum Streptophyta; class Pinopsida; order Pinales; family Pinaceae; genus Pinus; species Pinus tabuliformis. Next base: position 240,388,723 of record CM062818.1, on the reverse strand, counting down.
GTACATGGATTATTGATAGGATGACTAGTTTGATATTACATCATTGGAATAAAACCTCACATCTAGAATGAGATAAAGCTACATTATACTATAACTATGGAGGATGCAATAAAAAAACAAAAAGTTGTAGAGAAAAAAATTGAAAGAGTATCATTTCCTAAATTTAAGAAAGTGTATTCAAAATGAAGAATTCCCCAAATTACAATAGAAAATCCAAAATAACTTCCATTGTAGTTAAGAGTGTTAATTTTTCACAGGTCTACATTGTTCTTTGTTTTGATAATTGCATTTCTTCATTAACACATTGAATTCACCCCATAACATTATAACATTATTCATATTTACATTATTATTCATCACCATATGCAACTATGTAGAAAGAGAAATATCATCAGCATCTATGCAGCAGAATATAAAGGAACAACAGAAGAAAAGCATACACACATAGAGACAACAGGATTGGTTGGAGACCAGGGCATAACCCACTATGGGGAAAACCCTTGTAAATTCTTCCTCTTCTTAGATCATCATCAAATGATTGAGCAAAAGAGAGTATAATGATCCATATCTTTATCTATACAACAAAACAACTAACACATCCATAACATGACCTTAAACATACTTATACTCAAAGATATTGATTCTGAGGATTGTAATGCACTTTTACTAACTATAGTAAATTGTTGGATACTGTTGTCACTATGTTGAACACTGCTAGATACTGATATCTCATATTTTGTCTCAGATGCATGCAGAGATACTATGTGCGAGCGTCTATGGTAGATGTGGACGCTCTCTGGAGAAATGGATGAGTGCGTTTGGGACAGATCTGGAAACTCCCAAGAGAACTACATGCGAGCGTCTGGGATCCAACTGCACTACGGAAACCCCAACCTATTAGACTCTCCCTTAGACACCCTGTGTGAGCGTCCGAGGTTGATCTGTACGCTCTTTGCAGTACTGGCTGCGAGCGTGTGGGGACGAAATAGAACTGCGGAATCCCTAGCCTCCCGGATGTTCCCTTAGACACTGTGAGTGAGCGTCCGAGACTTCCCGGACGCTCTTAGGGCCATATTGTGCCAACTTCCAGGGAAGAAAAAATTTAGTTATGTGCGAGCGTTTGTGACTCAGAAACCCTAGACATGTGCGAGCTTTGACCCTACACTTTGTTGGTTGCTGCATTTTCTTTATTTGTTGTTTCCCGCAATTTCTAGATTTCAATTAATTTACCACTCTAGATTAGCATTTGAATTTTGTTGTGTACAATAGGTTAAATTTCCAATTCAACAAGGTGTCGTTTAATTTAGTATTGATTCAAGCCATGTGATTAGCATACTTTGTTTTCCTGTCATTTACTTTACGCTTTTTAAATTTAGTTTTTCTATTCAAGTCTTACATTTTATTTCTTGTTGAAAGAGCTTGATAGTGTAGAATAAAATCATGTAGAACCAATGTTAACTGTTAGTAGTTGCTTGCATGTATTTTGTCGATTGCATTGAAATAAAAATACGTTATTAAGGTTGATAAATAATGTTTAGTTGATTAATTTTTTTATTATTAAGCAATTAATTTCCCCAACAGATAACACTAATGGCTGTGACATTGGTATCTCCCTACAACCACTCTCACCAAACCTCCCATTCAACCATGCCTTTGTCCCCCAACCACCATGGTTACATCATTGATAGTAGTATCCATAATGGAGGGCCACACGATAGAATCCTATGACTCAATTGGTCAATACTTCCTATGACATCAACATATTCAAGCTTCCAAAGATAAAACCGCTCTTAGGTTGGGGGAAAACTCTTTCATATCTAAGGGGAAGGGAAGGGGCATAAAATATCACCCGTCCAAATCCAAAGTCAAAGCACATTTAAACATGGCTTCCATAAAGAAACATTTCATCATTACGGTTATTAGAGAAGGGAAGGCCCTATGAGGAGTTACCAAATGATTATACAGTCCTTCAACTGTAGGGGTTTGTTCAACCCCTCTAAAATATTGGCCCCTGGGAGGCGAGTAGTTTTAAATTATGCCAATATTATCCTATTACAAAATATGATGGGAGAGGTGGAAGCAACTTTAAAGGTGTTGGAGAATTTATTTAAGGGTTATATTTTTTCAGTTTTGATGCACAAGGGTGAGCAAGTGGCGTAGTTATTGGATGGAACCATTGGAATGTAAAATCCATAAACCAATGGCGTCTTGAATTCGTTTTAGGCATGGATTTTATCTCTATAGACATAAACCTAGAATTAAGAGTTATAAACATACATGAACCTTTTATGGAGAGAAAAATATTATGATAATCCATTTTTCAGAAGAAACTGTTGCATGTAGAGAATCTAGGCTTGGGAGGGGATTTGAATTTCTCTTTAGGAGTGACCAGAGTTTGGAGGCCACATGCAAGACCTAATCCTCTAACAAATTTCCTTGAGAATTTACTTCTAAGTCATAAGTTAATAGATGTTGAGATGACAAAGATTTAACCAATATGGAGAAATAAGGGAGTTAGAGAGGCCAGGGTAGCCGAAAGAATGTACCGGTTCCTTCTCTTTGATTTATTGGCAGAAACTTTTCCCTTGATGCAAAAATGGGTTGCTCAAGGGGGAGATTCTAACCACCACCCCATTTTACTAGAAAACGAAGGGGTGGGAAATGAATCAGTGAGTCCTTTCAATTTCATTATGGCATGGTTAAAAGAAGAATATTTTTTAAATTTGGTTAAATCTATCTAAGTCCCTCATAACCCTGCCTCTGAGACTTCTTCTAAAATCCATTTTGCAAGAAATATTTCCCAAGTCAAGAAGCATTTAATTCAATGGAAATATTTAAAGCGGATTAGGGATGAAAAATGAAGGATGTTGAGACACAAATAGATCAATTGGGGAATATTGGGGATGGGGGGTTACTTAGTGATGACATAAAGACTAGAATTCTCTAGCTCAAGGCTAGGAAAATGAAATTTTTGGAAGAAAAGGAGGTAGCATGGAGGTTAAAAAGAAGAGATATTTCGCTAAACCAAGGGGATGAAAATATGAAATTATTCTAAAACTTTGCTAAAGGAAGGAAAACGGCTAGCGCAATTCAGAAGATGGAAAACTAGGAAGGGGGCTTTGCCTCCTGATTTGAGGAACTAGCGAACCTAGGGAAACATCATTTTCAGACCCTTCTCAAATCCAATGAAGATGCCTCGATAGAAAAGGTTATTATAGTAGCTTAATTATTTCCCAATTTTTTCAAAGAGAAAGACAATCACAATTCAAAACAAGAAATATCAAATGTGGAACTCCAAGATGTTTTACACAGTTTTCACAAGTGTATGACCCTAGTCAAGGAAAGTTATAACCTCTTTCAATAACCTTTCATAGCCTTAATACCAAAGGTGGAAAACCCTACTAAAGTTAATGACTTTTGACCAATTTCTCTCTATAATTGCATTTACAACATTATTTCCAAAGATATTGCTGAACGCCTGAAACCAATTTTCTCTAGATTTATATCAAAAGAAAATTTTGGTTTCTTGGAAGAAAACCAAATCCATGAAGCCATTGGAGTGGCCCAGTAAGGCATTCATAGCCTTAAACCAAGGAAATTAAAGAGTTTTGTTCTAAATATTGATCTTTTAAAATCCTATGACCGAGTTAACTAGATTTATATTCATTTGTATTAACTCATATTGGCTTTGAAGTTGTCTTCATCACTTAGGTTATGAGTTATTTCATAATGATTTTCTTTGTGATTTTGATCAACAGTTCTATGCCTCCTTTTTTCCATTCTCAACGAGGACTTTGTCAAGGACGTCCCCTCTCCTCACTTTTATTCCTCCTTGTAATTGAAGGGATCAATCGTCTACTAACTAATGTAAGACAAAGTCGGACATACATATGAATAGTGGTGGAAAAAATATTATTTTGTCACATTTATTGTTCATAGATGAAATTATAATTTCCCATGATGGATCATGTAGATATATAGAATTTCTTCAACAAGTCTTATCCCTCTTTTGGAAATCCATAGGCATGGAAATAAATTCCACAAAATCGATGATGTTTAGCCACTTTTTGGAAGATCTAAAGGTCTAGTTTGTACAACCCATATTCTCTTTTACTGTTGGGTCCCTATAATACTAGTGCATCTTGCTTATTTTTATTGTTGTGCCCATGTAGCCCCCATATTGTTATTGTTGTGCCCCACAGAAGCCCACTATTATTATTGTTGTTCCCTTACATTATTATTGTTATGTAGGCTCTGATTATATTGTGACCCCTTAGAATCCTATATATACAAAGGAGGTATTGTCATTTGTATCATCCAAGAATTGTTCATTTATGTAATGTAAAGGAGGCTTCCCCTCGAAGAGGATATTTTTTAAGTTTTTGATCTATCTATTTGTGAGATGGTTCCATAACATTTGGTATCAAAGCTTTCGATTCTAGGGTTTCCTTGTTTCAAATAGGTCATCGTGGAACTTTCACTATAACATTTTTGCTATGGATTTTCAAAAGTTGATGTTTCAACCACAGAAATCCAAAAACTTGGTGAACTTCATGCTAAAATTTCATATCTTGGTTCGCTATATTTTCTGAGATATGGGCTGATGAAGCTATGGTTTTCTCATGCTCCAGAATTTAGTCGCAAACAAGTGACCTAGGGAAAATCATCATAACTTTCGTTTCAAAGATTGGAATTGAATTCTGTAAAAATTGGCTAAAATAGCATGTAATTTAGTTTCATCTGAAGGAATTTCATGGCTGAATGTTGAAACAATGACAAGTGACATCCCGTACAACTTCGCTCTACGAAACCTGTTAATAATGCAGTGTTGAAAAGAATATTCATAGGGATACCATAAGACCAAATTTCAGCACTTGCAGATCCCAAATTATAGAGTTACACCTGTTTCAAGATCGAGCTCCTAAAAGAAAGAAGGTGTGTATTTAAAAAAAAAATTGCCTAATGTTTGTTTAAAAAGTTGCTTTGAAGTGATTCCAAGGGCATATTGAAGCATTTATATCAGTATTTCGTTTTAAAATTCCTCCCAATCAAGATAATTTTACACCCATTAAGGCCTCATAAAGCTCTATTATGACGCATGAAGAGGAAGAATTGCAACATATATATCAAAATTATGGAACCAAGTGCAACAAATTTCGCTTTCACAAAGAGAAACCAAAGATGAACTAAAATGGGACATGGGTGGTTTAAAAGGAAACATGAATGGTTTAAAAGCAAACATGGAAGGTTTTAAGGAAGGTTTGACAAATTTGTTGCAAGAAAGGCTTCCCAGTGGTGACAAGGTAATCCATGAAAATCATGATGAGGACAAAAGGAATATTAATTAGGATTTTAGAGAATCCAATATGGGGTTTAAGAACCACCACATTCCAAATATAAATATGAGGAATTTTGATGGCAAGGATCCAGTAACATGGATACTACAGATGGAGCAATATTTTGATCTACAGGATGTGCAACCCTCACAAAAGATATGTATTGCATCTTTATATTTAGAACCCAATCAGTTTGTATGGTATAGATGGTTTTTTTTTTCGTAAACCACTTGTCACCTAGTTAATTTTTATGGAGGAAATGATAGAACATTATGAAAATACAAAGAGAAATCCCTTCTTTAGCCAATTGATAAATCTTAAACAAAAGGGTTCAATGAAGAAGCACATTGAAGACTTCCAAAAATTGAACATTAGGGTAACCAATATTCCAGAGGAGCATAGGATTGATGTATTCATAGGGGCTTTCAAAGATAACATCCAACATGAGGTTCACCTTTGGGAACCTAATTCATTAGAGAAGGCATGCAGGGTGGAAATAAAAGTTGAAAGAAAACTTATGGAAATAAGGAAGTCTACCACTCATAACTATAATGATGGAAGTGTTGTGGCTCCTATTTATTCTACAACCTAGAAGGTTGACGCCAAAAAAATTGGATGAAAAAAGAGCAAAATGGATTTGTTACAGTTGTGATAGAAAATACACTAAAGTTCATAAGTGTGCTGAGAAGAAATTATTCTACATAGATTGTGAAGAGGAGGAAGAAAAGTAACAAGAAACATCAAAATAGGAATATATACACTAGGAAACAACACTAGAGAAAGAAGAAATGAATCTGACCATATCTTGTAATGCATTGGTAGGAATTACCACTTCTCAAAATCTCAAGATAGAACTATATATCAAGAAGAAAAAGGTAATAGTGTTGATTGATTTGGGCAATATCCATAATTTTGTTCATTGTAAGATAGCCAAGGAATTGAATTTCTTCCTATATCTAGCATCAGAGTGTCAAGTGATGGTTGCAAATGGAGGAACTATAAATTTCTCTGGAAAGTACCATAATATTAAGCTAACCATGAGGGCATATGTATTGAATAGTCCAATGATTTCCATTCCAATGGGTGGTGCTGATGTTGTACTAGGAGTCCAATGGTTACAATATTTTGGGACAATAAATTTCAAATTTCAGTAACTTTTCTTGAATTTTTTTTGGGAAGGAAAGGAAGTTGAATTAAGGGGCATCACAGGGAAACAAAGAAATCTAATCAGCTCTAATGACATGGTAAATCTTTTGAAGAAATAAAAATGGGGCATAATTGCACAGTTATGCTCACTGCAAGTACAAACATCAAAACCATCTATTTCTCCAAATTTGTAAAAATTCTTGGACAATCATTCCAAGGTGTTTTAGACTCCCAAAGGCCTCCCACCTATTTATGATCATGATCATGCTATTCATTTGATCCCAAGAAGTGTTCCTCCAAACATCAAGCCTTACATATATCCTTATGCCCAAAAGTGTGAAATTGAATGTATGGTTGCAAACATGCTAGAGGCTAGTATAATTCAACCTAGTCAAAGTTCTTTCTCTAATCCAGTAGTATTGGTGCACAAGAAGGATGGATCATGGCGTATGTGTTTATATTATAGAGATATCAACAAGCTCACTATTAAAGACAAGTTTCCCATTCATGTCATTGATGAATTGTTAGATGAATTACATGGAGCAATTTACTTCACCAAGTTGGATATGTGTTTAGCAAATCATCAAATTAGAATGAAAACTGAAGACATTCTGAAAACAACATTCAGAACTCAGAGGGTCATTATGAATTTTTGGTCATGCATTTTGGCCTTACTAACGCACCTTCCACATTTCAAGGTTTTATGAATTCCATTTTCAAACCCTTCCTTAGAAAATTTGTGTTTTCTTTTATGATATACTAATCTACAAAAAGTCTTGGAAGGATCATGTTCAACATGTTGATAGGGTGCTCAAACTATTTGAGGAGAAATAATTATATGAAAAAACCTCCAAATGTTTCTTTGGAATACAAGAGGTGGAATATTTGGGTCATATTGTATCTCATGAGGGTGTTAAGGTAGACCCTAACAAAATTAAATCCATGAAGGAATGGAAAATCCTCACAACCATAAAGCATATTCGAGGATTTATTCGGTTGACAAGGTATTATCACAGGTTTGTTAAGAATTATGGGAGAATAATGACACCTATAGCATCATTACTGAAGAAAGATGAATTTTCTTGGACCCTGGAAGAAACAAAGGCCTTTGAACATCTTAAAGAGGCAATGTGCCAAGCACCGATCTTAGCTAAACCAGACTTCACAATTTTTTTTACTGTGGAATGCGATACTTCGGGAAATGGAATTGGTGCTATTTTAATGCAAGGAAGACCAATTTCTTTTGAAATTCATCCAATCAAAGGAAAGTATTTGCACAAACTTATTTATGAGAATAAAATGTTGGCAATACTACATGCACTGAAGAAATGGCGACCTTACCTAATGGGAAGACACTTCAAGGTAGAAACAAATCATGATAGTATTAAATACATTTTGGAACAAATATTACCTTCAAAAGAGTAGCAAAAATGGGTGACAAAGATGTTGGGTTATGATTTTGAAATCATCTACAAAAAGGGGAAGCAATATGTTGTTGCATATGCACTCTCTATAAAGGATGAGGTTGTGGAAGCATCGTTTTGTGCCATTTATTTTATTCAACTTGAGTGGATAACCGAAGCAAGGGATGAATGGAATAATGATGAAGAGGTGTGGTCACTCATTCAAAAGTTGCAACAATATCCAAATACATATGATACATTTAGATGGAAAAATTATTCATTGTGGTATAAATATCACTTATATCTTTGTAAAAATTCCCAACTGAAACAAAATATTCTTTTGGAATTGCACACCTCTCCCTTAGGAGGGCACTCAAGACTTTTTAAAACTTACCATAAGGTCAAAAAGGAATTTTTTGGGATGGCCTTAAATCCGATATTTAGAAGTTTGTGGTAGAATGTTTGGTTTGCCAACAAAATAAAGTTGAGAAGATTAAGAACTCGATTCTGTTACAACCTTAAGCCATTCCTAGTCAGTGTTGGGAGGAGTTATCAATAGATTTTATCATAGATTTACCCACGTCTGAAGGAAAGAGTTTCATCATGGTGGTAGTTGATAGACTTTCCAAGTATGCACACTTTTATGCATTATATCATTCTTTTAAAGCGAGTACAAATTCTATTGCATTTATGGAAATTATTCAAAAGCTTCATGGAAATACATAGATTATAGTTAGTGACAGAGATACCATTTTCCCCAGAAGATTTTGGACAGAGTTATTTTCTTGTTTTGGTACTCAATTAGGTCATATCTCATCTTATCATCCTCAATATAATGGGAAAACTAAGATAGTGAACAAATGTTTGGAGGGATATCTTCGTTGCTTTATATCTGATAAACAAACACAATAGGTCAAGTAGTTACCTCTAGCTAAATGATGGTATAATACTTCTTTCCATACTGCTACAAAAATGACCCCATTTATGGAACTTTATGGATATCATCCACCATCCATCATGTTGTAGCTTTTTTGGTTTCCCTTCGCAGATGCTTCATAAGATGTAGAAGCCTCCTAGAGACAACCCTCGGGTTGAAGGAAAGGGTCAGTGCCTAGGGAATCCTAGAGGAGTGCTTTTGAATATTCTCTGAGGGCTTTCTGCTTCACTCCATATGTCACATAATTTGAAGATAATTCAAATTTTGGTTCAATATCCCTTCACCAAGGTAGACTAAAGTAGACACACATATATAAATACAGATGGGTAGATACGACTCATCTCAATGAGGAATGTCCTATTTTTGGTGGCCAATGCACAACAAGATGCGCTTAATATTGACATTGTAGTAGAAATGAAGAGGAGGAAATAAAGGAGGGAAATTGATGTAGAGGGTTGGATATAACACAAAATCCTAAGCAACAAGTTCCAACAGAAGTATGGAAGAATGAGAAGGTGAAAATGCAGAAATAATGGAGCGCAGTTTAAGGTTTCTATATCTATACCTCATGGACACATCTTGTTACCAATTATCATAATTAAATATGTCATTTACACAGGTACTATTTTCTACTTCACAACATACATACAACCATAAGTGAGAGTGAAACTTGCAGAATCATTACACAATTTCAGAGGAGGAAAAACATACATGAAATGATACACAAAAGGGAAAACATATTGCACATTACTCTATTTGGAATTAACATAACTGCTTCATTAATATTTGAAGATAGAGCTCCAATCACCATTCCATCATAATTGACATTTGTATAAGCCATAGCACCTCATGAACAAGAAAAATTGAACCAAAAGTGGAACCTCTTTCTCTACAAACAAAGTTAAGAACTTGCAAAAAACAAAATTCAGGCCCCTTCAATGTAGAATTTGGGAACCTCTCTAAAGAGTTTCTCCCCTATTTTTATAAGGAGAGAGGAAACTAGAAAAAGCATCTACCAAAATATTGCAACCTTGCTCCAGTTATCTGATCGACTCGCTGTCTCAACATGTGGAGGTTGTGTTGTCCCAATCATTACAACATATTTGATACTTTCTTTAAAATGTGAAAATTACAGAATTAAAAAAATGGAGAAACTGAATGATATTCATAGAAAAATATCTCCATTCCATTTCCTGTGATTGTCTTGGATCATGCCATGTCTTTACCACGATGTTCCTCCTCAGTTACCTGACCGATTCGCCTGTCCTTTCCCCACTTAACTGTTTGAAATCGCCACTCTTGGAGATGTCGGTGATTAACTGTGGTGGCCTTGACGATGATCTATAATCATAGCCACTGACTCATTCATCTACATGCACTCTAGGAAAAGCTTATCGGAACCTGATATACCTCGTAACTCTTATAAAAGACAATTACAAAAATAGATAACTTTGATTGCCCTAAGCTCCTCCTCTTAAACTCCTTTATCACTTCTCAACCATGGGACCACTACCTATGACCACTGACATAATGTTTAGGGGATGAAATATCAGAGCTGTCTACCCTCATAACTTTATTTGAAACAACCTTCCTACATCATAAAGTTCCGATGCCACCATGTTTCTTTTCCATTGGCCCTCTTCCTGTGTATCCCATAGGACCGAGTATCGTGACCAAATGCTTAGCACTGAGGGGCTATGATATTAGATCATTTCTCTATCATAACTCTTTTAAAATACATATTGCGAAATTTGTAACCTTCTGATGCCTCCCATATCCTTTTGTTAAGCACCTTTCTATTTTTCCTCCATGGGATTAGGTGTAGTGACCGGAGGCTTGGTGCTCGGGTGCTTAAGGCTTCAGGCTCTTGTCAGGGGCCTATCTCCCTTTGTAATCATGCTTTGTCCTTGGTTCTTTGAGCCCATGAGACCAACGCCAACTATACATCGGAAGCCCATCTCATCGGAACTTTTTCAGAAAATCAATTTCATAGGAGTTATAATATTTACATCCCCAATAAGGTTCGTATCACTTGGTGCTCAGCCCCAACTCTGCACCCCTGGTTCTCTCGATCTTTCATGAACAACTACCACATAATTTCGAAGTTCCTTCCATCAGAGGTTTTCCCAATAAGAATCAAATTAAACTTGCGATGTCCCTTTCCTCTGAAATGCTTTATAACGCTTAGGTGCTTGGCCTTGGTCTGAGCCCTTGGCTCTCCTAAGTCTTTGTGACTAAGCGCCAACATACATCGAAGCCCCACTTCATTGGAATATTTTAAAAAATGAATTAAAAGAGTTCTGATGCCACCACCCTCCGAAATCCCATCTTAGCACTTAGGTCCTCCGGCCAACCATGCGCCCTTGGTCCCTTCATATTTCCATGACCGGGTTCTAGTAGATTTCAGAGCCCCTCTCATTGGAAGTTTACAATTTTATAAATAAATTTGGATTTATGATGACTCCCACTTCCGATGAGCTCATAAATCTCAATGCTCGGCCTCTAGCTCCATGCCCTTGGTCCTATTGAGTCTTTGTGACAAGTGCCACTTGATTTTAGAGCTCCTTCCATCAGAAGATTTTCAAATTCAAATTAAAACTTATTTATGATGGCCTCCATCCTCCAAAATGTAGTCTGTCAAAGTGACATCATGCTGATGTCATCACCTCCGCATGGTACCTCCTTAGTGGTGACACATGTCACCCAGATTTGTCCCCTTAGGCTCCTCAAAATGCCAAAATTGCATGCCATGTGTCCTTGTCGACCACATCATGGTGACGTAGTTTGCCCTGTCAGCTTCTCATGGAAAATTATTTGTTGCCATGTGTCCTGTCTTAAGGAGAGAGAAAGGGTCCATGGGGTCCTCAGTGTTGTGATAATTTCCTTTGCATTTCAATTTTCTTTGGAACCTTGACGTTTGATAAAGAATTCATTTAATAAGAAGTTTCGAGGATCTGGTCCTCCAATCCCCTTTGCTCCTAGGTCCCACCTTCCAATGTTGGGATCCAATATGATCAACTCTTGAATTTCGGTTATCCCCTTTTCATTTTGGCTTCGAAATTTTAGGTCTCCCATCTAATATTGTCCTAAAAAATTTCTGTCCTCTTTGTGATTTTAGCCTCCGAAATTTCTCTCCTTTTATGGATTTGGGAGTTAGGCTCTCCATTTTGATTTCCCTTTTAACCACCAAGGCTACACCTATCCTCCATTGTATCAGGGATAAAAATAGAACCATTTGACACAAATGGAAGGTGGTATGATAGGTGACAACATTGGCTCCAATTATGGATAATGCCTTGCTATAAAGGTTTTGAGAACCTGTAGACTAGTATCCTTCACCATTGGGCATGGAGTAAAAAATATATTGAACTTGCAAAACTAGAAAATCTCTCTGGAACTTTATTTGTAGGGTGTCCTCCCCTCATAATACTTGGAATGCATAATTATAACTTCAAAAAAACTAGAAATTAAATAATCAAATAGTGAGCTTATTTATGTATAACTCCTACTTATGCATTGGGCTCAATTCACCCAATTGAAGTCAACCTTCCAATGATACAGTCCAACATCTGAGTACTAGAACTTATTCCATTGTTTCCTTGAAAGTTAGCAATTAAAATAGGCACGAACCATTTGAAATATTGAGGTAAAACATTTAATACATACCCCATAATTGAGATCTACTACTGACCAAAGAAAGATGCCATGTAGTTAGGTACTGGATCAGAGAACTGATGAGAAAAATTTATATTGTTCTCCCTTTCTTGAAAAGTTTCTAGGAAGGAATCTTCCTGCAACAGGCAACCACAAACATTGTTTGGTTCTTCAACTTTGTGCTCTATTTGAAAATGTTGTTGTTGGTAGTCTTCTCCCCACTTGCTAGTAAGCCAATCCCTTTGAACATATGCAAAAATCTCACCCTCCTCTGAATCATATGAATCACAATGTTGTGGGGAAAAATGCCTATGCAAGACGATCCTATCCACCTAAGGTGTGACAGTGCCTTAGCAATAAACAGAAACAGCTATTCTAGTATTCTTCCTTTATGAATTAAGAATGAAGAGAGATGGATGGACTAACCAGTGTCTTCCGTTTGTCCCTTGATCCGGGTTCTCTTCTCTTTGAGAGTTCCCAGCTACTTGCCTTCTCGCTCGCCTAGCTTCAACAGGTTCCTGCAAGATCACAAGAAGAGAACACTACACAAAGACATAGATTCATATTCACAACTAGTTCAGGATTAGAAATAAACTAAACATACTAATGCAATCATACATCAAAGATACATCAGTATATAGGAGAAACCAAGATAGCTTTATTGATGAATAACAAGGTTCAGGAGGAGATACAACCAAGAGGGCTCCAATCCAGCATCTCCTTCCCAGCCAAATGAAATTCCTATCTTCACCTTCCTTCAAAGCATTAAGCACCCAATGATTCCAGTCTCAAACCAACAACAATTCTTTGCAATAACAAAATTCCAGCCTCCTGGGGAGGAGAGATCCATATATAGATGTTTGGAGAGAGGATGAGTCAGCTTGGGATCTGACTAGTGTCCTCTCCCTTTGTCAGTTCTTGCTTCCACTTGGAGACTAAGAGCCTCTTACTCATCACTAGTCGAATTCATTGAGGCAAGTGTCATTGAAGAAGATTCAGGAAGCTTCCAGGGTCTTTCCACCTCGTTGAATGAACTTTCCATTTGTCACCTCCCACTCAGCGCACCCTGGTAGTGCTTCTACCTGCGTTGCAGTGCACCTAGCCAGTGTAATCTCTGTATTTCAGCACAGACAGCTAGTGGAGCCTCTGAATTGATCCTGAATTGACTTGTTTTTGAGCAGTTTCTGGTGGAGAACTTCTGTGAATTGCTGTGGTTTGTTAGCCTTGTTCCTCTAGGGGTAGGAACAACATGTTTAGGGACTTTGGATCCCTTAGATTATGGACATTTCATGCTTATAGCTGTAAGGCACAAAAATGTCTATAATAGTTGCCCCCTAAAGTATGAGGCCGTTTATCGGGTGAAATGCTTTAACAGGAGGATCCGAAGTTCATCCAATGCTGGGAGGAGACCTGTAATAAGATACAATACAATACATTATTTTTCATACTGCTTTCATGATCTAGCTGAGGCGGGCATTCCCATGCTCAGCTTTATAAATTCATTTTTCTGTACATAGGACAGACAATCGTCTGATGGTAGACTGATAATTTTGATGAAATTATCATCCTTTGGGTAGGATGATTATCTGCTGCAATGATGTACATGTCAATGTCTTTATATTTCCTGAATATATATCGTAGCCCGGATGGATGAAACTAGATCCGGGGTCTTCAAACTCGTTCGATCTTCACTCTAAGTACAAGTCGATCCATGTGAGAAATGTTCTGAAGTCGAACATGGAAAGACATCGCTTGATTACCGGTCAATGAGGTAAACCGTTAACAAGCGCGAGAGGAATCACCGATAATGATAATGACCCTCAAGGTACTGTTGTACAATTCACGTGGTGTGAATAAAGGACTTGGTGTCGAACACCACGCAAAATCTTTCGGTCGAAGGTCATTGATGTATACCTGTCGCCGGAAGTGAGAAACTTGCCATTGAGGCATGCAAGCTTCAAAGTACTGAAGGGGGTGTTCCTAGATCAACTTCTTGGATAATGAGCTGATGTCGACAAGAAGCGATCCGTCAAAGGAGGGCCTTAATGCATCCCACATCAGTGACACGGAACGGAGCAAATGATTTTGATGGAGGTGAAAACGATATGATGACATATGATTCAGGGTGGCGGTCATGAAAGGATGAAGGATAATGTATGGCAGTGGATGGGACACGGTTGACTTCTCTGAATGACTTCTCTTGAACATATGGTGACACTTATGCGATGGATCGGTAGCATTATCCAAAATATGGATGGTATGGCGAGACCATGGTGATGTGACCGGTGAATGAAACAACCCAACCCGACTGTGGTACGGAGGAAAAGTGTCATGTTCAAGAGCGACTTGCTACCATCAAAGTTTTCTTGAGTTTCTCCCAATTTTTCCCCAGTCATTGCTGACCAGTACCTCTTTATTTTTGTCAAGCTTGAGGAGGATAACATATGCTTGTTCTATAACTTGCCCTTCGGGCAAGCCCATTGCTATGTTTTAACGAGCCTAGCGATAGTGAAACTCGTTCTCGTCGAAAGACAAGTTTGTCGCTATTTAATGCTTTTAACGAGTCTAACGACAAAGATAACTCGGTCCTTTTCATTTTTAGAGAGTCTGAAAAGGTACGTAAAGTCAACTCCGAAAGTCCTTTTTCGTCATCTAATCCCTTAAGTCCGAAAAAGTATAAAACAATACAGAAGGGATGAGTTTTCGATAGTTTTAACGAGCCGAACAAAACAAGCGCTTGATCTTTTTGTGCAATAATCCCTCAGGTCCAAAAAGATTAAAATCTAGAGGAGGGATAACACTTCCGGTCGCTTTAACGAGCTGGAAGGCCAAAACTCGGCAATCTTTTCATATTTTACGAGTCAGATGAAAAGAGCTTAAAGAAGACTTGTCTTTTGAGGAACGAGTGATAAAACGAGTTAGCAGTTGATTCCAGGTACGGGTTGGAATTTTCCAATCATGGCAGTGTCACAAGGATGGCTAGTGAAATCACTCTTCGCAGCTGTTCCTCAAAATGGGTAAACAATCATATGGAGGTGAACGATCGGCCAATGGAAAAGTGGAGGTGACAGTGCAAACACGACCAAGGCTTTAATGGCTTATGATATTACATTCACAGTGGTTATTTACCGGAATAGTTCATTTTTTAACGAGCTTAAACGCGGAAAAACACTGCTCAATCTTATGTTTATTTTTTAACGAGCATGAACTATGTGCTAAAACTGCTCGGATCTTGCGTTTATTTTTTAACGAGCATGAACTGTGTGCTAAAACTGCTCGATTCTTGCGTTTATTTTTTAACAAGCATGAACTGTGTGCAAAAACTGCTCGAATCTTATGTTTATTTTTTAACGAGCATGAACTATGTGCTAAAACTGCTAGATATAAGTTTGCATGCCCCCAGCATAATAACGCAAATCGAAGTGCATGCCCCCCAAGCTTCATTGCATTCAACTTGGTGGTTGGAATGAAGGTTTACCTTTGAGATTTGGAAAGGGGATTGTTTTCATTTTTTAATGAGGTTGACACAATAAAAGAACTATCCTCATGACTCCTTGTTTCATTTTTTAATGAGGTTGACACGAGATAAGAACCGTCCTCGGAGCCCACTGTATTTACAGTATTTCTATTAGGGCGATGATCCACGCTGACAAAATGTTTAGGAATCTTCCGAATCCATTAGATATAGAAGATTTCATATTGTAGGTTTCCACTGTGGCCAGTTCCGCCGGATTACTTGCAGGCGGTAGGGCAAAAGTACCCACTAAGGCAGGGTCTTTTAGGAGACCTACTCCAATATTTTGAAGCGAATGATTGCTTCCATGGATCATTGGAATGCTTCCCGTAACTTGTGAACTGTCGGGGAAGAAAGTTTGTTGGTCGACGACTGTAATTCCTCCTTGAAAGGGAAATCCAATCTTCCTGAAGTAGGTCGACACAACTGCGGCCATGGCATATATCCAGGGCCTTCCCAGTAGGATGTTGTAATCGAGGTTTCCATCAATTACTTCAACATCAATTCCTACTGTTTTGCCCCCTAGTTCAACTTTCAAGTTACTTAAAATCCCGTATGGAGTGTATGATCGTCCATCAAATGCTTTTATTGTTGTTGAAGATCGCGACAAGGGTGGTGAGCCTAAATTTTTCCAGCAACCCATCGACATAATACATGTGGATGCCCCCTCATCAATAATTGTCCGATGAACAGTTTTGTTGAGGGCTTTCACTTGAATAAGGAAAGCTAGTTGAGCTGGTAACTGAGGGTCATATCCTTTATGATCAAAGTCCACAATATTGGAATCCCTTGGGCCAATCCCACCTATTGATGATAATAAAGCATGCTCTTGGGAGGGGCAATTCTGTGGTACCCCAAGTGTCAACATAGCGGGCGACGATTGGTCCAGGTCCTCTATTATATTATAATTTTGTGCTACTTTTGCACTAGGATTAAATGTCGATTTGTGTACTACTCCCTTTGGCGACTTTATCATTGGTTCAGGAATGATGGGTGGCACAACTTCGGTCAAAGTTGTTGTCGAACTACTAGGTTGTTCATTAGCCTTGTTATTCGACAGCTGTGGATTCCCGTAATCTTTATTCCTTGTCAAAGCATCATTTTTCTGCTTTGAGATAGACAACATAAGCACTTGGGATCGGGAAGCATTTTGATTAGCAACCAGTTTGGTTCCCGGGTTTGGAAACGGATCAGTCAATACTGCTGAGGTTTTCGAACTCTTAAAGAATCTTTTAAGCTCAGCTTTGTATGGACATTCATTCGTCCAATGGTCCTCATCGCATATTTGACACCCGAAAAGGGGTTTCCTTTGCCCAGAAGGGTTTGCAGAAGCTTTTTCAGGAGATGACTCATCCTGCTTCTTTTTCCTCCCTTTCTTTTTCTTCTTGCCCCCTGGTTGCTTCAGTTTTTTTCCCTTGTCAGTCGACATGGCATTTACTTCCGAGGCAAGAAGTTCGTCTTTTGCATTTTGATCTGAAATCTTACGGGCTTTCTTGGACGTAGCCTTTGTCGATTTCTCGTTTGTCGTGCCAATCACGCCATCGCCGGCGTGAGAGTCATTGTTTGATTTAGGAGGAGGAGGAATTGAGAATTCCGGTCTAGGGGCGTCAGGTATTTTGTCGTAGAGCGTGCCAGACTGAGTATAGACCAAGTCTAGATATTGCGCACGAGCAATAACTTGCTCTTCCATTACGACTCCCCCCTTTGCCACATCTTCCGTTATGGCAGGAAGTAACGACTTGATAAACCATTCAGCTAATAGTTGATCGGGAACGTATGTTTTCACCATCCTACGACGACGTTGCCACTCATGTATATGATCAGATATGTGAGTGGCCGTTGTCTGTTTGAAGTTGGTTAGTAGTTCCGTTCCCGTTTCATACCTTATCGGTAATTGAAAATGGGTTAAGAAAGTCGTGGCTAAGGTACTGAAGTTGTCGAACGAAGCTCTAGGCAATTCAATATACCATTTTGCCGCTGGACCCGTTAACGTCCTCTGAAAAAGGCGAAGCCTTATCGAATCATCGTTTAGGGTGTTTGATGAACACCATAGATGAAATGTCATCACGTGATTCGACGGATCTTCACCTGGATTTCCATTAAATTTAGGAATATCTGACGGAAGTTTATGCGGAATCGCTGGCCACCAAGGGGCATAAGCAATTGGATCATTCGTCAGCCGGTTTAGATCTGGTAATTCTAGAGTTGCTACAAAGGGCAAATGTTGATTTAGGTTAGGCGAAGCATACCCAGGATAAGATGGAATCGCCTGAGCAGTGGGTCTTTGCATACCAGCATAATGCTGGCAACTTTGACAAGGTTGATGGGCATAACCACCATCTGTTATAAAA
The DNA here is from genome assembly GCA_031772625.1 of Pinus tabuliformis. Classification (NCBI taxonomy): domain Eukaryota; kingdom Viridiplantae; phylum Streptophyta; class Pinopsida; order Pinales; family Pinaceae; genus Pinus; species Pinus tabuliformis. The sequence continues at coordinate 240,370,382 of CM062818.1, read as the reverse complement.
TCTGAAAAAGGGGGTGTTGCGGTTATCCTTCATAAAGATGATTACCGGAGAAAAATGTTAGATCACCTGTATAATAGCAGGAACTACGGGAAACTGAATAAGAATCCCCTAAAAAATATTTCTAAAATAGTTTCTCTAGCCATAAAATCTAATAGCATTGTTAGCTCCCTTAGTAAGACACTCATTGAGAATAAACCTCTCACTACTAGGATTTATGGTCTTCCAAAGATCCATAAAGAAGGGGCAACCCTACGCCTTGTAGAAATTTCATCGTAGATCACTTGATAATGCAATGTAACTAAAGCAAAATACTTGACCTACTTCTACAAACAAACTTGCGGAAGCTTAATCAATTTTGAGCAAGATCAAATAGAACACATATAACAGATGAAGAAGAAATCAATCACACATGAAACACAAAAGAATACTCTGGGGAAAGCCCCAGCTAAAAACCCTGCTATTTGTATTATCATACAAGTGGAAATATCTTAGGATTACACGAAGCTTTAGCTCACAAGCTATCCAGCTCTCGGTACAATCCCTCACTGCTGCTCATAAATAGAATAGACAACACATACACCTTCCTTCTGTCCTCCAAGCCTCCTATTTCCTTGTGTAGTTTCTCATGGGTCCTCAAGCTGCCACCTGTGTGTAATTACCTCACACACTACTCACTAGCCTCTGAAATAACTGAACAATCCTTAAGGAAAGAATTCCTTTTGCATGCAAGAGATATCCTCATGGGAATATTCCTGCAACTCATAGTACACTTTCCCAGCCTTTGATCTCAACTGGGTCTCTGTCTAAACTGACATGCATGAGTTATTTATGAGAGAATATTCAGTTATCTGAAGTATACTAGTTGCATGCATGCATACATTGACTAACTGAACTCACAATCAGTTCCACAAACTGTTGGAACTAATCTAACTGGACTTAACTCAGTTAACTGAGCTAACTAATTACAACTCAAAGTACAACTCATATTGGTCTCCTTAATTAAGGGATAACTTCCTCAATCAAAGGGATAACTGTTGCATGCCTTCACATAGACTTCATGTTTGATTTTCTCCAACTAATTAACTCAAGATGAATTAATTAATTATTTTACAAACAGCTACTGAGATCAAATTCGAATTTTAATTCTCAATTTTAATTTAGGGACTAATTAAAATTGGAATGTATCCCGAAATGCTATCTATAGAAATGATATTTTTAGCATTTCTTGTTGCTATTTTCAACACTCCCTCTCAACAAGAAAGGGATTATCTATCACCCTAATCATGTCTCTGTGGAACTCGATTTTTCATTTTGACAATTCCTTAGTCAAAATGTCTGCATCCTGCTCCTTGGTCGAAACATACTGTAAAAACATGATCCTCTTCACCACACAGTGTCAAAGATGATGATACCAGATCTCGATGTGCTTGGACTTGTCATGAAATACTGGATTCTCAAAGAGTTTGATACAACTCTGATTATCACAATAGATCACAGTTGGATCCATTCTCTGATCAAACAACCCAACTAGAATTTTCCGCATCCAAATGGCCTCACATGCTACCTGGCTTGCAGCCATGTATTCAGCCTCTGCTGAGCTAAGCAACTGACCTATGTTCCCTGCTGTACCAAGAAATTGCAGCTGAACCAAGGTTGAAAATATCTCCTGAAGTGCTCTTCCGATCTGATGGACTCCCTACCCAATCTACATCTGTGAAGCCCTGAAGCTTCACTCCCTCTGTCCATCTATACCATAATCCATACTGAGATGTGCCTCTAAGGTATCTCAGCACATGCTTATTTGCCTTCCAAAACAGCTTGGTAGGCTGAACCATAGCTTGACTCAGCTAGTTCACCGCAAAGCACAAATCTGGTCATGTGTTCACTAAATACATCAATGGACCCACAAGCTGGTGATACACAATAGTAGCTACTACTTCACTTGAAGTAGCATCCTCCTTCCTCCAGTTACCTGCTAGAGGAGTCTGCACGGGTTGTTACTTCTCCATGTGGAATCTCCTGAATATCTCATTGGCATACTTGCCTTGAGACACAAACACTTCCCCATCCTTCTGCCAGACTTCCATGCCTAGAAAGTAGTGCATGAGACCCATGTCTTTCATCTCGAACTCTCTTGCAAGGTCCTCCTTACAAGACTCGATCAACTGATCATCACATGTTAATATTAGATCATCAACATAAAGAACAATGATCAATGGCTTACCTTCCACCATGATGTGTTATAAGTTCGCATCTGCTTCACTCTTTGTGAAGCCCAACCCGATGAAGTAGTTGTCGATCCTGGTGTACCAAGCACGAGGTGCTTGCTTCAGCACGTACAAAGCTCTCTTGAGTAGGCACACATGTGACTCATGATCGAAGGTCTCAAATCCTTTCGGCTGCTCTATGTACACCTCTTCCTCAATCTTGCCATTAAGGAATGCAGTCTTCACATCCATCTGATGGATCTTCCAACCCATCTGTGTTGATAGTGCCAACATCGATATGATAGATGAGTACCTTGCTACAGGAGAAAAAGTCTCATCATAGTCGATCCCCTCGACCTGTGAGAAACCACAGGCAACAAAACTTGCCTTATGTTTCTCCACACTACCATCAGCTGCTTGCTTTACCTTGTAAAGCTAATGGGAACTCACCACTGAATTGTTCTCCAGTCTTGGAACAACATCCCAAACACTGTTCCGAACTATAGAGTCATACTCCACCATAGCATCAACCCAAACTGGCTGCTGCACTGCTTCCTCGAAGGAAGATAGTTCGGTCTCTATACATTCCCCAACAAGCACCATGTAACCAGTGTACTACTCAGGTGACCTCCTTTGTCTGCACTAAGAAGATGGCTCTCCCACATTCTCTCTCGCATCCATCAACAATCTGTCAGCTTCCCTTGAGCGTTTCCACCCATCTCTGGAAGACTCTGCATGAGTGGATGTCTCCACTCCTAGATCCTCTGCATGTGGCTGCTCCACATCAGTCTGAGGCTCCTCCTCCTTAGGAACCAAAAGTTCCTCCTCTGCATGCAACTTGAGCTCCCTCTCAAGGGAAACTCGCATGGCCTTTAGCTCATCGAACTTAAGATCTCTGCGAACCACTATCATCTGATTGGTATGAAAATACACCCGATAGTTGTGGGGAGTATCAGTGTACCCCACAAGTGATCCAAATTAGATTCATGAAGAATAATAAAAGAACCATGATTGTATCAGGTCAGGACAAGCCTCAAAGAATTAAGAGCAGCGATCAGAAACACTTCTGAACAGTGGCAGTTGGTAGCCAACATGGAACGACGAGGAGCTCAGTCAAAGCATGCTAACCGAGGCCCATGGAGACTGCGTGGGAGGCAAAACTAGCCCCTGGGAAGCTCGGATTGGGAAAAAGAGGGAGTTTTTGATGCATTGCTGGGCAAAAACCCTTGAGAAGGAGGAGCCCTGAGCGCTCGATTGCATGAGAGCTCAGAAAACCATGGGGAAAAAGGCTAAAGGCTAAGGCGAGACCCACGCTCCGAAAACCGACGGTATTTATCGGGGGCATCCTTGGGCAGTAAATAGATTTGGTGAAAATGGAGCGATTCGAAGGAGAGAGAAAACCACTACTCATCGCATGCTAACGGTCGAGCAAGTCCACCGCACGAAATGAGAAGATGGCATTGGATCTAGGGGATCCAGATTTGACAGCTGATATCGCGCCCAACGGTAAGATCAGATTTAATGAGGGATTAAGCCACGATTTAGAAGAATTTGAGGTCCACTTTGACCACCAAGGTGGCGGAAGACTCATTCCATGATGTAACCGAAGAATTGAACCGACGAAGCAAGCTGGCGTAGTTTGCAGGAGGACAAGTGGCCACTCCTTGAGGGCTTGATGATGATGCCGAGATAGGGAACTCCAAGCGCAGCTGTAGCAGGCGATTCGACGGAGATGGAAGAGGAATCAAATAGCCATGAGCTTGAATGGCTTTAAAGCCATGAATAGACAAAGCAGAAGACACAGAACACTTAAGACAAAAGACAGAGAAGAGAAGAACCAGTGAAGCAAAGAGCAGAAAGAAGACAGAGGGCCGAGCTTACCAAAGGCAGCATCGAGCACCAGAGAGCTTTACAGATTCAAGCCATCCCTAAGAGGATCTGTTGGACTAAAGAGGTCAAAGAGATGGTAAGGAAAAAAGTCTGTGTACTCTAGTGGCTTGGGAAATCCAAGAACCACCCTACCAGGAAAATCTGTTTCAGGAGACTCATATTGAGCTCCTGCAATGTAATTCTCTACTTAAGACACACTAAAATAAGGCCACCACTGAGAGCTGGACCGGAGATGTAGCCCTGGAGGATAGGGTGAACTCCTTATTAAATTCTTGTGTTCTTTTATTTGCTTACTGTATTTCTCTACTATTTTCCATTCCGAGTGTCTGTGTATTTGCAATCTGATCAATCCGTTGCCTAAATAACATAGACACACACACCAACACAGATTTTGTAATACCTTCATCTCATAATTCTTAACTGAGATCACTCATAGGGTGATTATCAGATCAATAAGTATCCCCAACTCTGCTGTTGGCTCTAGCTTCTTCTGGGCATCCTTGGTCACATGGAAATAAACTGATGAGCCAAAGATCCTGAAGTGACCCACATCTGGTCTCTTCCCGGAGAAAGCCTCCTCTGGTGTCTTCATCCCAAGTATGCGATGTAGGTTTCTATTCTGCAAGTATACCGCTGTATTGCATGCCTTAGCCCACAAATGAAGTGGTAGGCCTTGGTCATGCAACATCGCCTGAGTTGCTCCCATAATCTTTCTGTTCTTCCTTTCAGCCACCCCATTCTACTGTGGGTTATGGGGTGCCGTCAACTCCTGTTTAATTCATTCTACTCCAGATAATTCCTTAAACTCTTGAGAGACATACTCTCCACAATTGTCGCTTCGCAAGGCCCTGATCTTATTTCTTGATTCTTTCTCAACCAAGGCATTGAACTCACAAAACCTTGAGAAGGTTTGATCCTTCTTCTGCATGAAATAGATCTAGCATCGACGAGAAAAATCATCAATGAAAATAACATAGTACCTTTGTTTAGCAGTGGAGGCTGTTGAGAATGGTCCACACACATCTGTATGAACTCGCTCCAAGATTTCTTTAGCTCAACTGTCTCGATCCTGGAAGGAATATTTTTCATACTTACCTAAGGTACAACCTTTGAATGTATCCACTTGCTCAAGTTTACGTTTGGGAAGTCCGATAGAAATCTGTTGCATGATCTTCAAGGCCCCATGGTGCAAGTGGCCCAATCTTCTATGCCATAGCTTGCTAATATCTTGGCTTTGCATCAAATCTGCTTTAGAACTCAATGTAGCGCATTCATCTACCTCCAGCTTGTAGAGATTCTTCACTCGAATCCCAATCCTCTTGGTCTGACCTGTGGCGATGTGTCTTAGGAACGCCTTTCCTTTACTGAAGACTACATCATAGCCTTTGTCTACTAACATTGTGACGAATACCAGGTTCTTCTTCAGTCCAGACACATACTTTACATCAGTCAGGGTGAGAGGAGCTCCATGCTCCCTTTGAAACACAACCGTGCCTTCACCTGAAACACGGTACTTTCCATCATCACCCATTTCTATGCACATTTGGAGGTCCTTCTCCTCCAAGGTACTGAATAAACTCTTATCGTCGATCATGTGGAATGAGGATCCACTGTCTAGGTACCAAACACAACCCACCATCGATGAAACCATGCATGTGATGAGGGTAAAATCCAATTCGAACTGTGAGGCCAGTGCCTCACCATCCGATCCTTTCGAGGATCCCTTCTTGGATTTCTTCTGTGGACAATTTGTTGCATAATGGTCCATCTAATGATAATTAAAGCATCGCACTTTATATTTGTCAATATTCTTCCCACCGTGGGAAGAACTCGATTTAGAATGGGAAGCCTTCCCTTTCCCTTTCCTCGCCTTACTTGCTAAGGTTAGATTTTCTTCATCATCATGCTTTGATGAAGAACCATCTCTGGTGCTTCTCCTGATCTCCTACCGCATCAGATCTGACCACAGTCGTTCCCAATCTGGTAGTTCCTCTCTTCCATTCACTGAGTCTTGGTAGCTATGCTAGCTCTTAGGAAGACTGAGGAGAGCAATACTCACCATGTCATCATCGGCTGTCATGATTCCTACACTTCCAAGCTCATATCTATAGGTGGTGAGCTTGTTTAGATATATAGAGATCGTGTCGCCCTTTTCACACTTGATTTTTCGAAGTTTGTATTTCAGTGCCAGCTTCCTCTGATCGTTGTTGTTCTGATATAGATACTTCAATGTCTTCCACATTGAAAACAGTGTCTCCTTCCCATGGAGACTCGAGACAATATGGTCTCGAATTCCCTCCAGAAGAATCCTCCTTGCTCTAGCCACACATTTCTTCCATCCGCCAATTCTTAGGCATTAGCTGCTACTGGCTTTGGGAATTCTTGATCAATGAAGTCCTTTAAACCATTTTCCTCTAATATCGCTTCCATGCAATCCTTCCAGGCTATATAATTCGAGCTGCCATCGAGGGAATACTCGAGTCTCAAACCATTGAACGCCATTGGTGAACTTTGAGATGTGATAAGAATTCGATTTCTACAATCAAGAACTTCAAACTTCAAACTTCTCCCTTCTTTGTATATTGTTCTCTGCTTTGATCACCTTTGCTCCGATACCATGTAGAAATTTCACCATAGATCACCTGATAATGCAATGTAACTAAAGCAAAATACTTGATCTACTTCTACAAACAAACTTGCGGAAGCTTAATCGATTTTGAGCAAGATCAAATAGAACACATATAACAGATGAAGAAGAAATCAATCACACATGAAACACAGAAGAATACTTTGGGGAAAGCCTCAACTAAAAACCCTGCTATCTGTATTATCATACAAGTGGAAATATCTCAAGATTACACAAAGCTTTAGCTCACAAGCTATCCAGCTCTCAGTACAATCCCTCACTGTTGCTCATAAACAAAATAGACAACACATATGCCTTCCTTCAGTCCTCCAAGCCTCCTATTTCCTTGCACAGTTTCTCCTGGGTCCTCAAGCTGCCACCTATGTGTAATTACCTCACACACTACTCACTAACCTCTGAAATAACTGCACAATCCTCAAGGAAAGAATTCCTTATGCATGCAAGAGATATCCTCATGGGAATATTCCTGCAACTCATAGTACACTGTCCCATCCTTTGATCTCAACTGGGTCTCTATCTGAATTGACATGCATGAGTTATTTATGAGAGAATATTCAATTATCTGAAGTATACTAGTTGCATGCATGCATGCATTGACTAACTGAACTCACAATTAGTTCCACAAACTGTTGGAACTAATCTAACTGGACTTAACTCAGTTAATTGAGCTAACTAATTACAACTCAAAGTACAACTCATCTTGATCTCCTTAATTAAGGGATAACTTCCTCAATTAAAGGGATAACTGTTGCATGTCTTCACATATACTTCATGTTTGATTTTCTCCAACTAATTAACTCAAGATGAATTAATTAGTTATTTTACAAATAGCTACTGAGATCAAATTCGAATTTTAATTCTCAATTTTAATTTAGGGACTAATTAAAATTGGAATGTATCCTGAAATGCTATCTATAGCAATACTATTTTTAGCATTTCTTGTTGCTATTTTCAACACGCCCCATAGTCAACACCATAGGAGGCCTGACTTATCTTCTCGCTAAATTTTTAGCCAATAAGCTCAAACCTCTCGTTGGACGAACTGAATCCTTTATCAAAGATTCGTCTTTGTTTATTAACAAGTTAAAGGGTATAAGATTAGATTCTATTGATAATCTGGTGAGCTTCGATGTTGTCTCCTTATACACCAATATCCCCATTAATGAGGCCATTAAAGTCATCAATCGTATTACAGATCTAGATACTACCCATTTAGTTAAAATTTGTCTCCCCTCTACTTTCTTCAGTTTCAAAGGCGAATTTTATGAACAAACTTGTGGCGTTGCCATGGATTCCTGCCTTTCCCCCGTGGTGGCAAATCTTTTCATTGAGGTGTTTGAATCCAAGGCCTTGTCCTCATCTCTTTTCCAACTGAGACTTTGGAAAAGGTTTGTGGATGACACTTGTATTGTCTTGTCTCATGGTAAGGAAACGTTGGAGCTCTTTTCCAAACATCTTAACAATCAATCCAATTCCATAAAGCTCACTATGGAATGTGAAGTTGATGGTAGCCTTCCTTTCCTCGACATTCTTATTTGAAGAATGGATGATGGTTCTTTCTCCCATCAGGTTTTTTCGAAGAAAACTCACACAGAGCAATATCTTCATGCTAGTTCGCATCATTTCCCCATTCAAAATATAGGTGCTCTCAACACCTTAGCCACCCACGCGTTTTGAGTTTCTGACGAAAACCACCTCGATGAAGAAAAAACCCACCTTCGTAGTGTTTTTAATAAGAATGGCTATAGCATACCCCAATGTCTGAGAGCTTTCCTTAAGGCTGAAAAAGGTTGTAGGAATAAAAAAGATATTAAATGTTGGTTTTCTAGGGTGCATATTCTATTTATTCAAGGGACCATGGATAATATTGCAAGGATCCTAAAAAAGCATCAAGTTCCTTCAAGATTTAGGCTCCTTAACACTACTTAGAGCTCTCTAAGATCAGTAAAGGACATTGTGAACCTCAAAGATGGTAAAGTTGTTTATGTTATTCCTTGCTCATGTGGGACTCCATACATTGGTGAAACTCGTCGATAAATAAATTAGAGGATTTATGAGCATGCAGCTGACATCAAACATGGAAGGTCTCACTCCTCTGCTTTGGAAGAATATGTAGGAAATACAAATTATCACATCTGCATTGAAGAGGCTAGGTCTATCACTAGGATTGACCATTTTCATCATCGTAAAATTAGGGAGACCTTCGAAATTGAAAAAAGATCGGTAAATCTGAATAGAGACGATGGTTGGAGCATTTGGATCTCTGCCCTATATTCCTAGGTTAGTATATTTTATTTTAATGTTACTATTATTACTATTTTAAATAGAAAAAATATTTTATTCGTAGATTAGTATATTTTATTTTAATATTACTATTGTTATTATTTTAAATAAAAAAATAAATTTTTTATTTTTTTATTCCATTCAAGTATGACTATATTAGTTAACTTCAAGTCAGGATTCTCTTCTTTTCGTTTAATCAATATTATATTTGATTTTAGTTGTTATTTCCTTTTACTATTAATATTAATATTATTTGTAAGTTTTATTTCCTTCCATTTTCTTATTCCCTTTATTTAATTTATGATTTAATTCATTAGTAACATAAAATTTATTTTTATTATTTATTATTATAGAATTAATTTTACTGTAATTTTGTTTATAACAATTAAATTTGACCTTTTTGACCCAAAACAATTAATTATTGATATTAAATTTATTCTTTTTAATACCTAATTCTATATAATTTATTAATAATAATTCTTGAGTCAAATATTCTATCACTTGTTTATTGATTCTCTTCATCTATTTAGTTTGTTGCCATGATGTGGTTTTGGTTCCTCATCTTGTCTTGAAGATGAACCATATTGGTTGGTTCCAAACCCAATGACGTATTTGTTCTACTATATAATTTTCACTGAAAGATTTATTTTCATATAATATCTTATAATTATTGTTGAGGTTATATATTTTATAGTTACATTTAGCTTTGATTCCATACATAAAACAAGATACTATTCCTAATTATAATTATAATTTATTTCGGTGCATATTATTATTTTTATCTTATTCATATATATTTAGAAATTATAATTATTTATTATTATTATTATTATCTATTTATAAAATTATTTTAAATTTAAAAAAATTAATATAATTTAAACCAAAAGCTTAAATAAAATTTTATATACGATCATATACTTATTAAATTATTATTTAAAATTTAAATTTTATATATATTATATATTTATTAAATTAATATTTAAAATTTGTATTTAAAAAATGACATTTACAACTTGAAATAATAAATTCAAAGGAAATTATAAATTCAAATTAAATTTTTTTTTTTTTTTCTTTTTAATTTTATATAAAACCATATATTATTAAAATAACTAAAGATTTTTATTTAGAAAAAAAAAAAATTCTCAACTCAGAAAAGTGTATCTTATAATTATAGGTGGGTAAAATTTAGTATGAAATAATAGATTCAGAGAAAATTAGAAAATTAAGAAAACTAAAATTAATTTTTTGAGTGAATTTATTTATAAAATTTTACATAAAACGATAATGTGAATAATTTGTTTGTTGACGAGATAAACATAAATTTTGTTCCTCACATGTCCTATATCAATCGTTATCGTGAAACGCAAATCGAACACAATGCGTCTTCCATGATAACAACATTCCATGTTCCCATATATATATATATGATTGAAATTATATATGATATATATGTATGATTGAAATTATATATGACTGAAAAACCTAACATTATATATATATATATATATATATAGTGTGTGTGTAATATATCTTCATATTGTGCTGTCCCACCAGCGGAATCAAACCCCAAAGAGCTTGGTAAGGTTTTGAATTGCTGGGTATGGTCTCTTCAAAAGCAAATCTGCTTGTGTGTCGTAAAGCATATTTATGCAGAAATGATCTCTGTCATCGCTAAGAGCTTTGATCCGCTTTTCTTTTCTTGTGTTTGGAAGGTTACATGTCCTTTTAAAATGATTATTTTTTCTTGGCTGGTATTTGGGAACAAAAATCTTACATGGGAGGTTCTTCAAAGGAAAAACTCGCAGGGTCCGGGCAGATGTGCCATGTGCCACAATGCAGCGGAAACTAACCTGCATATGTTTTTTCAATGTGCCTCGTCCCTTCATATCTGGTATGATCTGTCTTTAAATTTTGGTTTTCCTTACCTTATCTTTACTTCTGTACATGATGGTTTTATGTGGTGGAGTAGGCAATGCTCATCTTGGAGATAGTTGTTCATCATTACCTGTTGGTTCTTTTGTAACTGGAGGAACGCACAAATTTTCCAAAGTTCTAAGGAGCCCCTTCGTGCAATTCTTCAACGTATTTTGGCATGCCATGATTCCCTTCATCAGAATGACTCTCTTCCAAAAATGCCTACTATATGATGCTGGAGGTCTTTGCTCCTGCATGATGGTATCTCCTTACAGGTTTTCAGTATCAGTTTTTTTGTATCTCTTTTCCAAGGCTGGGCCGACGGTTTCTATTTCCTTATGTGTTATTGCATGCAATCTTTTGATGGGGTTGTTTCTTGAAGTGATTGTATGATCTGTAACAATTTTGGTCAAGCAGATTTTGTATATGTGATGTATATGTTTTTCTATTTTAGATTTGGATGATTCGGACTATCTGTATCTATTGTTAGCATAGATTTTTGGGCATTTTATTTGCCCTCAAACCAAATCATGATATGTATTGAAAAACTTTATATTTTCTTAATATAAATCTATAACGATTTTTTTCTCAAAAAAAAATTTTGAATTGCCCCTGAAGTGTTTTAAGCATAGTTACCAAATTTCGGCGAATTGCCCAAAAAAATCCAAACATTCGTTCGTTTGGTTCGGTTCGATTAGTCTGTTAATTCGTGAACAAGTGTAATACGGTATGGGCTCTGGTTTATTACACATTCTATATTTAAAACATGGTGAAAAACAGAATTTTCTATATTTTGAAATGAAGATAAATTTTATATTTAACCATAATTAAAAAAAAATTAAAACACATTTTTGGCATATCCACAATTATTTTAGAAAGTAAAGATTGGATAATAGCGATGATTAGTGTTGTAGCTGAGCAATCAATATTATAGAATTCAAATAGAAGTTTTTTTCATGATTTATAATATGTTTTGTTAATATTATTTTTTATTATTGTTGAATAAATTCTGTTTCAATAGAGATTAGTTAAATAAAGTTGGTGTTTTAAAATTGTTTAGAAAATCTGATAACTTTAGTATTAAATCTTTATATAATTATCTAAATTTTGAATTTAATAATTTGATGTTTCATTGTATTTTAGTCTTGATTTATTAGTTGATAATTTATCTTTCATCTATTCAACCCAAGGCTATTTGAAATCTTGAACTAATGCATGCATTCCCTTCTCAGAAATGAAGATGTTTTTTACATTTTCAAAGTTTGTATGGATTTGGATAAAAAGTGAGACATAAATTTCCTAGTAAGTGGAGATTACTTGAAGCCTATTTTTAATTTTTAGTATTTCATTTTTTTCATGAGATTTTGTTTTGAGTTTTCATTCCTAGATTTTACTTTACATATTCCTTCATTTGGTTTTTATTATCCTAAATAAGTAAAGTTGTAAAATCTTAGAAAAAAAAATTATTGTTGAAGATAAATAAACATGACCTGAAAAAAAATTAATAATTATATTTTTTTTAATTTAAATATATAATTTTGAAAAAATAAATATGTGTGTGATGCATATTCTTTTTTCCCTATAAAATTTTAAATAATCCATATAAAATTTTAGATAATCGATTTTTTCTGCATTAAATTGAATTCAAATTCAAACTCAAATTGATAACTATAGTGTTAAGTAATTTAGACCATTTAGGGTTTAATAACTAATGCGATATGCTTGTGTGGTTTCCAATATACGCATTGTAATTATTCACGCTTTTGACGTAGACATGCGATGGGAAGTGTGAGGTGCGCTACCCATTTGATGTGGACATTAGACATGATGAAAACTCCGAGTAGTACACATGCATATGTATATATCTAGGATTTGATGGATCACTACTCAGAGTCTCACATTACGGCCAAAATCAAATGGATTTAATATTTAACAAAGGAGATCGTATCAATGTCTTTCATGTGTTTATAATGTGAAAATTTAGAAGTTTTGATAAGGGAATAAAAGGATTAATTTTTATAAAGTTGACAAAATAGAAATGTTGATTATTATATTATATTATTTTGATTTAATTTTAGTTAAAATGTATAGGTGAGAAAATTTATCATAATTCAATTGTCAAATCAATAGTGAAGATAATTATTGTTAGTTACTAAAAAGTTGACTCTGTTATTCAATAAAAATTACTTGTTTGTAAAAAGGCCAGCTATTACTCTTTTAGGCCTTAGATTTTTAAGCTATTTTCCTATTTCTGAAAAAACCAACTTTTAACCAAACAAAAATAATTTTAAAACATACTCCAAACATTTAATAACAATATTTTGAATTATCCCCATACTCCAAACATTTAATAACAATATTTTGAATTATCCCCTGACGCTCACAAACAGACTGAATATTAAATTTAACGGGAGCAGAATTGGGAAATCGGCCAGTACTCTAAGCAGCCTCAAGGCATCTATAACTATAAATATCGGCAGCCAATGCGTAGCTCACGACATCCTTTGGGTAATGTAGCAGGGCTGTGGCAGCAGTATAATTTCCGTAAATTTTTTACTCAAAATCAATGTCACCATTGTAAATCCATTTATTTATTTATTTATTTATTTTTGTTTTCGTATAAGCAGATTTTAAATGTCACTACTGCCAGCGATGTATAATATATGTTAATAGAAACTGTGCTCACAAAAACTTCATGTCACTACGGCCAGTAATGACATAATATATGTTAATATATGGAGATTCCAAGGATTGCAGCTTTATGGAATAACAGAGGGACTATTCTATTTCTCATATTGATAGGAACAAAAATAAAAAGGCTGATGCTTTATCTAAAAAAGTCCTAACCTCGCCCCAAGGTGTATGGAGAATGCAGATAAAGACAGACAGCAATATCTACCAGATCCAGGATTTTCATTTTCAGGGCATATAGCATTAAAGAATGGTAGAAAATTTTGGTTTTTTTATAATTGTCTTATCCATACATGATAGTTCTAGCAGTGTAGGTACTTCTTCCTTATTTGCAACATACATTGCAGATTGTGAATTTTTTTTTATCCCTATCTCATTTGACATCCACTCAGTTTCCGGGTATGTATCCTGGAAAATTTTCATTATTTTGTCAGTTTGAAAATGAGATATGTTTTCAATCTACAATTTATCATCAAACAGTAACATAAACATTATATATGTATATCAATCATGTTTTATAATACAAATATATAGTTTTTTCTCGCGCTGGAAAAAATATATGCTAATAGAAACTGTGATCACAAAAACTTCAAATTTTGTAATCATTAAAAATGAAACTTTACTAAAAACTTTAAATTTTGGAATCATAAAATTGGAGTTTTCGTTCACTGTGGAAGTCACGGTCGTAGGAAACAGGGCCATAGATTCCCACATGGTTTACTTTCCGACAATGCCATCTAGTTCATGTTACTTAGTGCTTCACAACGTCATGCATCTACTTGACCATGACGTCATCGATGCCCACGTCAGCCTTCAGGACAGACATCTCACTCTTTAAATATGTAACCTCCATGGGTTCACCTCGTTCACTCACTGCTCTCTTATTGACTCCCATGGAAGATTCGTTCCCCTCTCCCTCCGCCCTGTATTTTCTTTTCCAAGTCCAGACTGTCTTAATATCAGTTCTTCTAGACAGAAAAATGGTCATTTGGCCAGTCCATTCATGGAAGGTAGTTATCGCTCTCTATGGGATGGGCGGAGTTGGGAAGAGTCATGGCCGCTCGTTTACAGCGTTGATTCTCTGCAGAAACTGTATGAAACAGTGAGCCAAAACAATAAATCGTCGCGGAAGGTTCACACACAAGTATTTCATTTGCTGTTCTATCCAGCGGCAGGTCAAACAGTGCAAGTTATCTGACGCAGATACTCTTTAAGCGGCGGATCACAAGTGGATAGGAAAAATGGTAAGATTTGTGAACAAAATTTCTGTTAGAATGTAAGAGAAGAATTGGCAGGTAGTGATTTTTATTTGGATTGCAGATTTTATAATTATTTTAGAAATCTACAACAATTATTTGAAATGGATTCTTTCCTAAATGTAAAGATCGGCCATGCCTCTTATGGCACCTTGTAACAGCGACCGCCTTCAAAATATGGAGAATTAAATGCTTTGAAATCCTTATTGCATCTCAGCCTTTGGCTTTCTGTTTGCATTCGGTGCATTTAAAAGAACACGTTACCGTGCATTAAGAGCGTTGGTTCATCTGTTCATAGTAACACTTGAAACTAGCCATTGCAGTATTTTCGTCAGTGCAAGGGCCTTCATGTTTACTCTCAAACTAATCCACTTATCACTTTCTACTAGGGTTTGGAGTATTAGGAGTAGGTGTCTGGTATTATGCCCGGTATTTTGGGATGAGATGGTATGGTTTCCTTTCCTTACATGAATGTAATTTTTTTCATTAAAGATGTTCTAATCATTTTCAGCCATCTCTGTGTTTTTTTCATTAAAGATATTCTAATCATTTTCAGCCATCTCTGTGAAAGGTAAAGCTTAATTGTTTGAGGGAAATTTTGTGAGAATATTATTATTTGAAATATATTTTGAAATATATAATAAAATCATTAAAAAAATATTAAAACACTTATTCCGATTGCAATAATTAGTTGTTGAGGCTGCTCAAATTCCTCTAAAAGTCCAATCGAAAATCCCATCACACCTGCCAAACTAATTATTAAGCTTACCTTTCTGGAATTCGTTAAAAGATTACTACCATTCTGGTGAAATTCTCATTATATTATTATCCTAGGAAAGGTTAGTTTATTTATTTATTTAGATTTTCGGTTAAATTTGATTGAAATTAAAAAGAGGAAGAAATTATAATTGGAATTTTTTTTAATAATATTAAATCATTTTTAATATTAAAATTTTAATTAAAACATTAGAAATTTAAAATTTGATTAATAAAATAATATTAAATTATTTTTAATATTAAAAATTTAATTAAAACATTAGAAATTTAAAATTTGATTAATAAAATAATATTAAATTATTTTTAATATTAAAAATTTAATTAAAACATTAAAAATTTAAAATTTGATTAATAAATAAAGGAAGACTGATCCAAATAAAGGTGAGCTCTATTGATCATAAGTATGACATACTTAGTAAAACCTCAAGTCTAAAAGGAACGTGAATATTCGTAAATGAAACCTCAAGTCTAAAAGGAACGCGAATATTCGTAAATGAAGATCTCATTCCAGAAGATCAAGCAGAACTAAGAAATGAGGTTCAAAAGGTAAAAGAAGCTAGGAAGGAAGGAAAATGGGCAATAATCAGAATAGAAAAGTCTTTATTCTAGATAGAAACCAAAAACATAGTAATAAATAGCAAGAAGATCAAGCAGAACTAAGAAATGAGGTTCAAAAGGTAAAAGAAGCTAGGAAGGAAGGAAAATGGGCAATAATCAGAAATAGAAAAGCCTTTATTCAAGATAGAAACCAAAAAGATAGTAACAAATAGCAATTCAACATGCTCCAGATTCTTTCTTGGAACTGCCAAGGTTTTCCATGGAACAAAGGCCCCAAGCTACGTTGGATCTCAAAAGATGTTGATATTATTTTGCTTGCTGAAACTTGGGAGCACAAAGAATCTAAGGTCCGTAACATAGATGGCTTTACGCTATGGTCTACTTAGAACAAGCGATCCTCCCGCAGAGGCATTGGGGGAATAGCTTGTTACATTAAGAAGAACATCTCCCCCCACACTAGGATTTATAAAAACGACCCTTACAACCAATATAGTTGGATAGAGATCACTGACATTAATAATAAAAAGACCTACATAGCAATATGTTATTTCCCCCCATCAATTCTAACTTCTATAAGAAAAAGAATCTAGATAAAAATAGTCCTTACAATGGTTTAGAGAATGATATTTCTAGCCTAAGGAATGAAGGTAATATCCTTTTAATAGGTGACTTTAATGCTCGAACTTCAAGCAACCAAGCTATTATTCTAAGCAATCATTCCAACCCTAATCCTCTTTGGTTAGACGAAGACCCTACTCTGGCTAGTAGGTACAAAAGGAGCTCTGAAGACCTCGGGGAGAATTTGTTTAGGTCAGAGCTAGTCAAGCTCTGTAGTGCTCAGGATCTCATAATTTGCAACGGTCTAAAGAAGTGGCCCAACTCTAGCTAGATGACCTGCATCCATGGGCTTGGTAGCAGCATGGTAGACTATGTTATTTTCGATCTTCCTTTATACAACGAAATAATAAATTTTGACAACTTAAACGACCATGAGTCTGACTCTAATCATAGGCCTTTACTTATAACTCTCAATTTTGCCATGCATAGAGATCCCATAGAAAATAATCCTTATAGCCAAAAGAACTTAATATTTGATAGAAATAAAAACGATCTCTTTCTAAATGAATTAAAAATTAATTTGCTTCTTTTATCTAGTATAGACAACATAGAAGACCTTTATCATAATTTTACTACAACCCTCTCATATTCTATTAACAAGTTCTCAATTGAAGTCTCAAATAATAAAAAAAATAGCAAAACCAACCCATGGTATGACAAACATTGTAAAAGTGCGAGGATAGGAATTAAGGAAGATGTTGATGAATCTCTTAAAATGGACAAGATAAAAATATACAAAGCCCTAACTAAAAGGAAAAAGAGGCAGTACATTTGTAAAAGACAAGAGAATCTCTTACACCTCTCTAAGGTAGTTCCTAAGAAATTTTGGAGGCAGATTCTGAATAGGAAAACTAAAGATAATATTAAAATTACTTTACACGATTGGAATTCCTATCTTAAAAATCTTTATGAATCTCCAAATGTCATGAATAACTTTGAAACCCTGCTCACAACAAAAGAATTTTTCTCATTAGAAGACATTGATTTTGGGGTTAATCATCTGGAAAATGGGAAAGCTAAGGACATTGAAGGTTACCAGGTAGAAATCTTAAAAATTGGAGGTCCTGTCCTCATCCCCCACATTCACAAGCTTTTCAATCAAGCAGTCAAGCAAGGGTTCCCTAAACCATGGACTAAGAGCCTCATTATCCCTATTTTTAAAAGTGGGGATACAAATAACCCCTCTAATTATCGGACAATTATGATCAACCCTCTCTTAGCCAAGTTATATGGTATTATTTTGGAAAAGAAGTTGAGCATATGGCTTGAAAGTGAAGGTAAGCGGGCTAAAGGCCAAGCGGGTTTTAGAAGACATCACTCAACGACAGACCACCTCGTTATGCTTAGGATCATTGTGGAGGAATGTCGTAATGATAAATCCAATCTCTTTTGTTGCTTTGTGGACTTTAGAAAGGCTTTCGATACGGTTCCTAGAAACAACCTTTGGAATAGATTAGAAGAGCTAAAGGTTCCTTTCGAGTTGAGAGCTGCCACTATAAGGTTATACGAGAATGTAATTGCCAAGCTAAAAAGCAATGAGGGGTGGTCGAAAGATATTAAATGTAATATTGGAGTTAAACAAGGTTGCCCCCTCTCCCCTACCCTATTTGGCATTTACATCGACAAGCTTGAAGGGTATTTAGAGGAAGCAAGATGTGCTAGCACGATCTTAGCTAGGATAGTCATCATCCTTCTTCTCTATGCTGACGATATTGTTCTTCTCGCAAGGTGCCCATCTGATCTTGATAAGCAACTTAGGCTTCTTAAGGATTTTTGCTCTACCATGGGTATGACTGTTAACACTGACAAAACAAAAGTTATGATTATCAAATCCAAGAAGGACACTTACGCTAATTTTATGTATGACAATAATAACTTGGAGGAAGTGTATTCTTACAAGTACCTAGGAATTGATATTCATCACAAGCTCAACTGGAACTATAGCATTGAGAAAAGGATTAATGGGGGGTAGAAAGCTTATTTTGGTCTTGAAAATAATTGTAAAACGACAAACCTCGTAATGTGGGATAAAAAGAAGTTCCTCTTTGAAACTTTAGTCACTCCTGTTATCTTATATGGTTGTGAGGTTTGGGGTTGCAACATCTCTAGAGAATCCTGGAGAAATATTGAGCAAATCCAAGAGCGTTTTATAACATATAACTTGAAAATTAAAAGAAATACACCCTATCCTATTCTCCTTATAGAAGTAGGTCTTTCCCCTATCGAGAGCCTACCTATGACTAGGCTTCTGGTGTACAAGCACAATCTCAATAACATAGGAGACCATAGACTTCCTATGCTAGCTTTAAATTCTAGCCAAAACCACCTAAGGCTCAAGCGGGGGTGGTATAAAGACACGAGGGCCTGGTTAAACCATTGGGAGATCAACGAGAATGATGCATTACAAAACATTAATAACATTAAAAACATTGTTACTTCTAAATTCAAAGAAAAAAAGTGGTGTGAGAAAGATTTAGCAGCTAAAAGAAAATTAAGTTATTATAAGAAGGTCATCAACCCTGCCCTATAAGATCAAAATTATCTCTCTGTTTTAACTAGCTCAAAGAAGAAAATTAATATAGCGAAGATTAGAACGAACTCTCATGAGCTCCATAGTGAAACAGGTCGTTGGGCAGTTCCTAAAACACCATGGATGGAAAGGATCTGCCATCTCTGTGAGAATAGGAACATCGAGGATGAAAACCACTTCCTCTTAGAGTGCCCCGCGTACAACCACATTAGATCTCAATTTCATAATCTCTGTCACAACACTGACCTTCCTAGCCTTTTACGATGTCAAAATTATAGTGAGCTCGGGAGGCTTCTCTCCAAGCTTTTTGAGCATAGGAATAAAATCTTAAATCAAACTAAATAATTTGTTTCTTTAGGTCCGATAGACCAAAGTTTGGTCTCAGTGGACGTTAACCATCATCATCATCATCAATATGTTTGTTTGGGGTAGCTGAATTAGCCATAACTATAGAAATGAAGTCTCACCAAATCAGAAGTCTTAGGTTCAAATTTTATGCTCTCTTTATCCAAATAAACAATTAAATATGATAAAAACTTAATCCAACCAAACTTAACTAAAAAATCCATTTCTAATATTAAAATTAATACATTTTAAAATGTTACCCTCCAAAAATGGTCAAATTCCAACTAAAGAAAATATATTTCAAATGAGAAGTCTTTATCCTTTAGTGAAAGGATGCGGCCCACATCTTAAATGATTATTATTCTGTGCCAAGCGCGAACTACAGTAACGGTCATTTCAAAATGATTTTTTTAAATTTTTAAATTTTCTTATAAAAAGTACGTTGATCCTTTATGACTTTTAAATATTTGGTATAATTTTTTAATATTTTTTTAAATTATATTAATTAAAAGTTTAAAAAATAGGAAAGAGCTAATGGGCCAGTCATTGGGCATTAAATGCCCGGCTACATGCATCCCTGATAGCTGTTTAACACACGTCATTATTTTTTATTTATCTATCACCCTGCGCGCGTGTTAAATAGCTATCGGGAACTCATGTAGCCAGATATTTAATGCCCAATGACAAGTCCATTAGCTCTTGCCTAAGAAATATATCATTTGAATTTAATTTTATAAAATATTATAATATAATTAGATGCTGTCTACCAAAATTAAAAAAAATTAAATAATTCGTGTATGTCCACATGAACCAAATCTGATTGTTTCATAAATGTTGATTGGTGAATTTGCCAAGAATTGCCACGCACATTTACTTTCTACACATTTCTGGACTGCCCTCAGTGTTTTGTAACCTTTGAAATTTAACAAGTACAGTTGTGGCATAACAACTTTACTTTAATTTTTATTATGCACTAAGATGATAAGAGATTGTGTAACCATGTTGATATTGTTGATATTGACCTAATTTCACTTTGATTTACTTATTTTTTTTAACCTTTATCATTTACCGGAAGGAGGCGGCCTCCATTTTAAATGATTATTAATTTGTGCCAAGCACGAGCTATGCTAACGGTCATTTCAAAATGTTTTTTTAATTATTTTGAATTATTTTTTAATGTTTTATGAAAATTGCATTGTCCTTTTATGACTTATTATATATATATATATATTCAAAATTATAATTATATATATATATGATAGTAATTTGTGTTAGAACAAAAATTTGAATTATGGGCTATAATCTTTACATAATTTTTTATGTTCTAAAATTGCACTATATTTAAAGGTCCCAAAGATAGAAAATATACTCTTGTTATGGTTTTTACTAATTATTTTAAATAAGTGAAAACTCCTAATAGCAATATGTATCTACATAACATTAAAGGATTTCATAAACTATCGGTTTATTTGTTAGAGAAAGGTCATGGTTCATCAACTTCCCCATGTAGTTTGAGTCCCCATCCTTATCCCATTGTTCTTGCCTCTTTAGTGCTTTTGGTCTTTTTCTTCACGGGTTCTTCACTACTTCCAGTGACTTCCATAGTGAACTTAACGCCATTGTTGGAGCTTTCCTCAAGCTTAGCCAACCTGATGTCCAAGGATGTTAATTCAGTTTGAGTTTCACCTTGAATTTGTTCCATTTTACTCTATAATAATTCATGTTTAGTATCCATGAGAAATTAATATGTCTTCCACTCCTCCATAGAACTCCTTTGTTTGAAGGTGTTCAACAACCCTTCAACAGATTCTAGCAATCATGCCAACAACCTATTCATTTTAACATGTCCGTCCACCTACAACTGATCCCCCAATTCCACCATAGTAGAATTATGGTGCTCCACACTTCTAGCTTCAAAACATAGTAATTGTCTCTATCCACGGTTGTGGATACTCAACAATAGCACAAAGAAGGATCGAAGAACAACACTGAGCCATATATAACCTTGCATTCCTTTGAACCGCCACCCTAGATCATTAAATTATGGAGCTTCCAAATCTATGCCTGGATCATGGTGAGTTCCTTGAATGTAAATCGAATGATACAATCGAAGAGAAATATTAACACCATTATGCAATGAATTGAATGTGCTAGAAAGGTCGAGGTTCCCCTTGCTTATGTAAACACCTTCCAATCTTCAGGGATTAAAACCTTATGCCACTTGTGCACGCAATTTACATCCTTTGATCACCATATGTTATGATGATTTAGATAGGGGTTCATCTTCGTTTGCATGGCTAGAAAATAATGTTTGTTGCCATTCCCTTTGTGCTAGTGCCAAATTAGGGCCAAGATCCAAGTGCTTGTTAGATGGAATGTTTGGGCATATTCCACCTTAAGAGCTCATTCATTTTTCTGATTGAGAGAGCCTTTATAAACATTAATATGATCATAATGTTCGTTTTCAAGATTCATGGAATGGATGAGTTTAAAGTTAGTCCTTGATCCAGTTCTACGATCCTCTGCTCCAACATAGTTCCTTTATTGGCCAATGAGTCTGCCTTTATATTAAGCTATCTATACACGTGAAAGAATTCAATTTTCTCAAGTTACGTTGATCGAAAAATGATCTTCTGAAGGATAAAAGGAAGATTTGAACTTTGTGATCCTTTAGCTTTCCTCAACTTACGAATTACAATCATTGAATCTCCAAATAATAATATTTTGGTGATTTTATTTTCTATTCTTATTTCCAATCCCTGCCAAAGTGCCAGATATTTAGCTTGGTTATTGGATGCGAGACCTAATCCCTAGGCATATTGATTCTCTATTTGTTCATTTTGGCGAAGGATAACCCCTCTCGCTCCTACCACCCCTAGTTTTCCTTTTGAGGCTCCATAAAAAATATTGAAAATAAATTCTTTTTCAAGCACCATTGATGGAATTCCATCGAATTTTGTCTAATACAAAAATTTCTTCTTTGTGTTGGTCAACGTTTGAAGCTACTAGCATGATTTAATGGTTTGCCCACTTTAATCCAATCCCTTTCTGCTTGATTTAGATTGTCCAGTTCAAAAATTTTAAATCCACTAATCGTGACTGCCTCAACAACAAACTCGATGCCTTTTGGGACAAAGGTAAAGGATTTGCCTATTCTTGTTTGAATATTTTTGTGTTCATGGAAATCCAAATTAACTAGTAGATAAATTTGAGGATAGCTTCCCAATAACGAAGTAGTAGATAGGAAGCAATCCTTCGCCATGGGAATTTGTTTCTCCATGTTTCAAACACATTGACCCATGTTCCAAGGATTATTTCAATGTAGGTTAAGTTGGCATATGTTTCTCACCATATCGTTAGGGAAAAGGGCTATTGCCTACATAGATGTGGGATATTTTCCTCTAATTCCCTACATAGAACACACTTTTCGATGGACCTTGAATATTTCTTTTCCAGATATTTTTTGATGAACTAAGGTCCAATAGAAGGTATTAACTTTATGTATCCCATACCTATGCCCTAGATTCCTCCACATTTTTGGGGGAAATGGGTGAGGGAGCTTTTTAACAAGAAGTTAATAACCTTATTTAACTGTGTATCCTTAATGAGAGCTCATTTTCCATGATCATTGATCTCGGGATGATACAGAGATAGGAGCCATTCCTTTTAGTTTCTGGATCAACATTTCCCATTGTTTTTGGAGATGTCTATGATCAACCGATTAATTCTAGGCTAAAAAATGAAAGTGCCCAGAACTTCTTGAAACCAATGCCAAATCGAAGAGCTCACCAACCTAAATCCAACGCAATTTGAATTGCTTAAAACTAATATTGTATGCTCCCAATATCATGTTCTGATCGTTTTCCCAAACAGGTAAAAAATTGCAGATTGGTTGCAGGTACATTGATTGTGCAGACAATAAATTGAATGGGAAAGCTAATTGGGTAGGTTGACTGTGCAATGTGGGCCAATGAAAGGCTTCCACTTGTCTTCTTCAGATTGGCTCGAATTTGTTCTGTTTTTATTGGTTGAAGTGGTTTTTGAAGTGGCCCTTTGAATGGATGCCACATGGCTCAATGGGAGGCTGCCATGTGGCATCCCAGTATTGGTCAAAATTTTGTATATTGGCCAAACGGGCCTCAATGGGAGTTAAACTCGTGACCTACGAGCTAGCAACACAACGCCTTAATGTCGTGCAAAGGGTTGTTCTAGTTAAACATTGGTGGCACATTTATATATAAATGCAACATGTTTAGCGTTTTGGGGTCGGGGTCGGGGCTAAGCCCTAGCCCCTGGTCACCCCACACCCATGCGACCACAGATGGTGGACTAGCAGCTCGAGCGTAGTCCTGGCCCCAAGTCACAAGCCACTACATACGACTAGAGGCAGAAATTTGGGGGCTAGCCCCTAGGGAGCCAGCCTTGGGTCATATGGCCCTCCACATATAACTAGGTGCACGGAGTTTGGTGGGGCCGTTAATTGGTGGAGGAGCGGAGAATAAGGCCCAACGCTAATTGGTATGCGCCCAATGTGACCCAAAGGTAGAGGAAAAGAGGCCTGATGGGAAGGGTAGGTGGTTAGCCCAACCCTTGGCCCCGTGGCTCATATGTCCTTATTTTTCAGCCCTTAGGCGTTAGAGGGTGAATTAATGGTCCAAAAAATTACACCTGTGGAGGGTGAATTTGTCACTCAATTAGCGATTTTCAGGATAGAATTTTAGTATCGTTAGCTAGGAGGGAAAAATTGTAGGGTGGTTAACCTCCAAGTTCATGGATGAGCTTATAGCTCATAACGTTTTGAGTTTTTCACCAATTTGAGCTCAGAAAGAAGCTACCTAATGGTTTTTTGATGCTATGAATCCATTGGTGACCTCTGTTTTATGTTTTGACCACAAATATATTTCCTTTTTGCAAGTTGGAGGCTAAGGGATGTATGGATCAAACAAGGATTGGTAGCATTTTTTGAGGGTGTTGAACATGAAAAGGGCCTTGTAGGGATTCGTTCACCTTTATAATTCATTTGCAGTAGTTGATATTTGCAGGGTTAAACTCTTGGACATTTTTCTCTCTATGTCAAGATGACAGAAGCTTGGATTATGTCCTTCTTTTATCATGTATGCTCTTTTTAGAATGAGTTCTAGGGTCTTTGTAGAAGATTGCATGTATTGCTATAGTTTACATGGTGATTGCATGTAGTCATGTTGTTTTTATGCGAGAGTTCTCTTGAGGAGAAAATTTCCTTAAAAGGGAAATAGCCACATGGTCATCAACATACTTTATGTACTTCAATTGTATGCTAAAATAGGAGTGGTCTAGTCATGTTGACAGACCTGTAGATGTAGCCTAGGAGGGGTGAACTCTGTCTTCAAACCTTGTGTTGATATTCTCTATGCTTACATGAATTATATGTGTTATGTTCATTATGATTAACTTGCACATGAGAACTAATTCATGCTTGAAGGGACACTAAACAAACATGTTGCTTATGAAGACCCATTTTCATGCTTGTAAAGTGTCAACACGGTCCTAATAGTTTTTTTTTCATTTGATTTTGGAAAGAGAGGAAAAAATCACCTATTCCACTTTTAGATCAGTTTGGTATCAGAGCACAAGTTGACCAAGTTGCAAGATGGGCAACAAAAAGAGTATCCAAGAGCTTGAAGAGCAAAATTTGGCTCTTCGGATGGAGAATATAGAGTTGAGAAGGATGTTGGAGATAGCTAAAGAGGAGAAGAGGCACATGCACTTTGTGTTGCAACAAGTCTACAAGGATGAGACAACAGTGACAACCATTGGAACACATTCCCAACAAGATAAGTACTAAAACAACTAAAATAGCTCAACTATCTTAGTACATGTGAAAACAAACATGAAATATAAATTCTCACAGAATAGTCTTACAAACATCCATAAGTCATGCATGGAAGTTGCAGAAAGTGCTACTCCTGCACCAACAAAAGAGACCTCTAAGATGAAGCCAGTATGTGCTCATGGTTCAAATAGTGGTTTTGGACCATATGTAGAAGATGATGCATGTGAGTTTTGCAAGCATCTCCAAGAAGCACACCCTATGGCAGTGGACAAGAGTGGATGGTTAGATTCATCTACAAGTTGGTTTTCATCATTTCTAGGAGTTTTATTCACTGTTGTAAATCCCCTAATATTAAATTATCGACCAAGGGTCGTAGTCTTTGAGTCACATTGCGTATTGATTCAGATTTGGAATTAAGTACAAAGTATTTGATTTTCATTCTATAAGTGAAAAAATGTTGAAGTAAAGAAGCCTATTTACCTTAATTCTATTCTATCCAAACCTTTTAAAATAATAATCTATCTAGTCAAAATAATCCAACACAGACATCATTGAGCACACCATTATGTTCTATAAAAACAGAGCTTCTATGTGCAAAGAATCACATTGTCTATTAACCTAAAGAATTCAATACTTAGAGAACTCACCCACTAAAATATAAATGACTGACTCACCAAATCCCAAAGAATTTAGTCACTAAACCTCACTTCTTACTGGTCACTACATTTAAGCATATGAGAAATCACTTGTTTAAGCAAATAAATTGTAAGAGTTACCCTTATAACTCAGAGCTTAAAAACTAAACCAAAAAAATTATTCTTCAAAACACTAACTTTTCTTGAAAATGAAATCACACTGATGCACTAATTACGAAATTCTCATAAACTACTTACATAATTAAAACCATGTCAAATAAAAGAAAAATTCAATTAACACACTCTGATGCTAATCAAAACAGAGAATCCTATTCTAATTAAAAACATGAACACTAGACCTAAATCCCGGGTCACACAGATCTACTACTTTTGACTTGATAAGAAAAATGCATACCTCTATTCATTTCCACACCAATGAAATTCAACAAAAATGCTATTTTGATAAAACTCAGGAAAATCGAATCTTAAATTAACACTATCATAATAAAACTCATGAAAATCGAATCTTAAATTAACACTATCATAATAAAACTCAGGAAAATCGAATCTTAAATTAACAATATCATAATAAAACTTAGGAAATCCTATATTAATGCACACCAAACTTCAATTCTAATTCAACCCTTCCCTCATTGTATTGTATTTGCAATCAAAGGAATGTGAAACTAGATATATCTGAGCATTCATATGCAAACATGACACTATAAGACAGAAGCATATAGAGTATAAACTTAAATTCTTTCCAAGGTTTTAGTTGTAAACTCAAATTAACAATACTTCATAAACGCTTATGGATGGAAAAATTTCATGAAGGAAATAGTGACATACCATAATCATTACCCAGCGAGACCTTGATTGGTTTATTTCAAATGAGAAATAAGATTTACTTTTGTTAATTCAGATCTACGACACCACAATATGAATTTAAGTACAAAATCAATCTAGTAATTCAAAAACCTAAACAATAATTCTCCACACAAGATTTACACTACAAACCAGTTAAACAAACACAGTCCTAAGATCTAAACTAATTGTAACACTATTTCTAGAGGTGGTGGGCCCTTGCCACTCTTGGAGAAAGTTAGATTAACTCAATGAGAATAAAATTTAAAGCACAACCATCATACTCACAGGAAAACTTAACGCTGGAGCTGAATTAGATTAAAGTTCAAATGTCAATACAAATGTCATACTACAATCTCCTGAATAGAGTATTCCTTACAAAATTGATCAATAGTTTTCCATCGCTAGCTGAATACCAAATGCATCGAGCCTTAAAAGGACAACCAATGAAGACTAAACTTAACTAGTTACTCTATACATAGAAAACAATTCTAACATAAAACTATTATAGGTTGTATGATATCCTTCTTGTGATCGATCCTTAGTTGGGCTGCATCCTGTTTTGGAAAACCGCTCTCCATCTTAAGCATGAAGACGTTGGTATTTGATAACCCAAGATATCCCATGAATCGTTGACTGTTGTATTAAGTACATAATCATAAAGAGTCATTGAACACCATCTACTGAGTTGAGTACTAAATCAAAAAACAAGATTTAGGTGCAGAATGGTGAGCAATGATTTGGATGATGAGGTGTTTATCTCCATGTGCCTTTATCCAGATGTTGAAATTCTAGCTACTTGTCAACAAACTTCAAGTCTACGAGTCCAAGTGATAGCTAGTTAGAAATAACCCAATAAGAATGATCTTATGAATCTACCTAAAATTAATCAAGAATACTAAAAAGAATGCTAAGTAACCATTTTTACCTCTAGTCACAAAATGTCAGGGTTTTGTTAGTGAAGGTGCAGTACAAAAAGGTAAAAGGAGAGTAATATGTAGGTAAAAAGAGTAAATACAGGGGTGCATATGGGTACAAAGGTAGGCTCCAACATCCCCCCATGCCTAAACGAATGCATGCCCTCATGCATCACCAAAAGAAAAAATTGGAGGAATCGATACTTCAAATTCTTGCTGCTTTAACTAAAACCTCCAAGCCATGGCTAGCTATTACTAAAGACTTTTGAAAATGTAGGGCCAACTTCTGAACATTATGTTTCCTGGCAGGTTTTAGTCGAGCCAACTTCCAATGGATCAGTTGTTTGTTCTTCTGCATTAATGCATCCTTTTGAGATATCAGAGAAAGATTGGTGTCCTGGTACTGATTATTTACATCTCGTACATAACGAAACAGAACCTTATACTTGTGTGCACACTCTTGCAGTTTCATGTTCTTCTTCTGTAGCTTAGCCACAAGTAGTTGCAGGTCTTCTTCATCAATAGCAGGGGGTGCTTGAACTGGTGCCATAGACTGTTGGGAAGTGCTCCCACCTCGAACTAGGCCAGTGGTATTTTTATCAGGGTTAGAGCCATGTTTCTTATTACTAGTACTCCCACTGAGCGGGTGTTGAGGTGGGGATTTGTTCGACAAATCTTGATCAATTTCCTATGGAATACTTTCTTCAAACATAGGGGCTTTCATTTCTTCGTTCCTCAGACCACGCTCTTCAGTGCTTGGGACAGTTGAGGATAAAACGCTGATGGGTTCTAGGCTTTGGTTATTTGAAATAGGCAACCCCTGTTTACTCATACCCCTGGTGCGACATCGACTTTGGAGAGCGATCGAGGTTTCTGTTGGGTGCTGGGAGGGAGTAGTAATCGGTTTTAAATCGGTTTGAAAGAGCTTTCATTTCCATTTGAGGGTGGCTTTGACCTTCTTAGCATGCAGTTCAGTGGCTTTGGGAACGAGGCTTTTAGCTTCTCGAAGAGGTTCCTTCTGGTCGCCTGCCTACATTTGACTAGCAAGTTCTTCATTATGCCCAAGTTTGTGTTTCTGGGCCTTTTTCCCTTTCCGCTTCTTTCCTTTCCCCGACTTTGGGGATGCTTTCTTATCCGGGACACTGGAACTTAGTATTACTTCTTGAGGTTTTTTTGTGAGGTTCCCTTCCACAAGAAAGGTAGACTTTGTTGCTAGACTAGGGTTAGGTTTAGAGCTTTGAGGAGTCTCATCCTTCAAGCTTGAATGCTTCAACATAGGGCTAATGAGTCATTGTCGACCCTTAATCTGTGTTTCTTCCCCCAGAAAATTCTCAATTAGGAAGTCCTCCCAGGACTTCCGCCTTTTTCTCAGCTCTGCTACTATTATCATCTTAATCAAACTATGGTGATATGTGGCGGTTTCAGGGTTTTTACTGTCAGATTGAGCCCCTCTGGCCATTTTATGCAAACTTTGATGTAAAAAGTAGGGAAAATTAATTCCTCTATTCTCAGAGAAGTGTAACAGTAATCTAATGTGATAAAGGAAGACAGCAGCATACCTTCCCTCACATGTAATGAACCTTTGTAATATTGTGACCAATGGGTACCATTTTTCCTCCAAACAACTGTGTAACACTCCTTTGGACCAACTTAATGTCTAGTATGCAAGCTTGAGAAATTTTGTACAGTCTGTTACATCAAAGTGTCCTCCTTTGAAGAATAGGTCTCCCATAGGAGACAACCCCATCGCCTTACTGATGGATCCCTCTATAACTTTAAATTTCAAATTCCCTACTTCCATAGTTTCTCCGTTGAAGCTCTACGAGAAGGCTAAGGTCACCTTATCATTATATCCCTGGAATTTTCTGAGAAACCCCATCCATCTTTGTCTTCCAATAATTCCCTACATTGTTCATATTCCAGACTTCTAGAAAACTGAACAAAGTTGGGCTCATTCTTGTTGACCCCATGACTAAACGAAAATAGGTCTCCAGGATTTTTCTTTCTACAGAATTAACTCTCACAGCTGACTTCTCAATACCCTGAACAGAGAAATACCACACTGATCCTTCGGCCCTGTGAAATTTATAAAAGAACTCGTTTCAAAGGTAGGACTGATGGCCTGCATATGCATGAAATGATGAATCGGTTCCCAACAATGGCCATACATTGAGGCGATGGTTGGAAGGGTGATGGTGAAGGGAATGAGCATTGGTTTTCATGATGGTCGTTATCACTCTAAAATTTCCCTAGGGTTGTTATCTTGTGTCAAAAGAAATATTAGAGGTAACCACAAATCTACTTTTGAGATCAGGATCTAGCCTTCCTAATGCTCAGAGAGGGCTCTCTCTTTATGATTTAACTTTGTTGAGTTAATTGAATTTAGGCTAGTTATTTAAGATTGATTGGGTTTTGACTTTGATTTGGTGGTGGAATTACTGACCTAGATGGATAGAGGGATGTCCTTTACCATTGGGCTATGGGGTCAAGTGTCAAGAAAACAGGAATGAATTAGGTTCTAAAGATAGTGTTCATAGGGCAAGGTAGCTGAGTAAATTCAGATCTCTTAGGCTGGATGGTGAAGTGGTTTTCAATTGGGGTCAAGGAGCAGTTAAGAATTCCTCAAACTGGATAATGAGGGAAATGATAGAAGTCAATCGAAACTAGGGAGAAATGAAGGATTCCCTACTCTGGATATCAGAAGAAAACATGAAAATGAATAATTGTTCAAGACAGAGTGTACTTAAACAAATTCTGTAATAATATTCCAGTTATTTCATTCAATTTAGATAACATGCAAGTATGTGAAACACTTAAGAAGATAACAATTTTACAAACATAAAATACTTCACTGAAGTGGCCCAACACATGAATCCTGTAATGCAATGCCTTTATTACTTAGTCCAGTCTACTGACTTGAAAAATGATACAATGAACCCTTAGGTTTCAGATCAATACAACTATAGAAATGTTTAGCAATCCACACTCTATACTTTGAATTATGAAGTATTTATACAAAAAATTATTACAAAATATCCTAAACTAATTTAGGAATTATTCAAGGAAAAAGAAAAATATTCATGCAAGAAGATAGAGACAGATATGTCACTGCTGTAAGATGTCCATGTTTATTTGGCTCTGCTGTCAGATCTTTTGCTGCTTTTTCTCTTTTGTTGTTTGTCTTCCACGCTGACTGTTCTTTTACTTTGCCTTTTGGCTAATACTCTTCCATCTGATACTCTTTGCCTTAGTTGATATGTTGCTTTTCTTTCACTACTCTATATCCACTATTTACCTTGCATTTTCATATTAAATCATTCAATTTTCCCCAAGTCTCTGTATCTGGTAATTTAATATTTACCATTCTTTTGTAGACTTCATCAACTTCTGCGTATTTTTCAAAGGTGGGCTTGTTTACAAAAAGATGTTTTACCTCATGCTGGAGGTAAAATAGGTTCTCAAAATTCTGGTAAAGAACCTTTCTTGTAGGCATCCCTTTCATAGAGGAACTATTGGCTTTCTCCTTTGCCACTTCTCTATTTCTTTTATCATAGTCTTCATGTGACATTAATATGTCATTTATTACCAATGGATTAGGCAAACCTTTCTGCCTCAAAACATCAAATTTGACCATGAACCTGCCTATAGCTAGCTCCATGGTTTGGCATTTGTCCTCGAGCTACATCATTAAGTTCCTCTTGGTGATTACCTTCTTCACCTCTAGTATAGTGCCAGTTCTGTTAGCTATGCCAAGCTCCTACAATTCATATTTATTCTTTGAGTTAAGGAATTAGATTATTCTTAAGGCTTCTTCTGGCATATTTCCAAGTTCGGCCTTAACCCTCTGAATTACTTCACCAGCCTCTTTGACTAAATCATTTTATTCAAATATAACTTGAATAGATGGCCAAATATCATTGATAGAGTCAATTATATTGGCCCATAGCTGCTATTTTGCTTGGGCAAGTGGCTCCTTCAATGTTACTTCCTTTTCTAAGTTATTTATCCTCTCAGTCAACTTGTTTGACTTCTATACTTCATTTTTATGCATGATTTGAGCCAGTTTCTTCTCATCCTCTAGACTTTTTATTTGTTCTTTAAGTCTATTTATTTCAGTGGTTTGAATGGACACATCCTCTATGGCTTTGACCAGTTTACTTGCTTCATCACTTGGATGAGTTGCTGCTGATGTTGAACCTATTTTTGATGTAGTTGTTGATGCAAGGGGTAATGTTGTAGCTAGTGGAGGTGTTGGGGCCAATGAAGCTACCAAAGTTGAAGGAACTGTTGTAGCGACTGTAGGGATAGCAGTGGCAGTACCTGTCTCAATGTTGGTCTATTTTAGCTGTATTAAACTGTCCAATTCATTCTCCATTTCTTTCAATTGAGCATTTAGTTGAAGAATGAGATCCATCATTTCATCTTGTTGGGTTTGGCTCTCTAGGACCTCCTTGGTCTATGCATGTTTAGAAGAGGGTAACTTTAGTTGCTTCTTTAAAATAGCAATATCCTCATTTTTCTTCTTTATTAGTTTTTCTGCAGCCTTGATATCATTTGGACTATATCCAATTTCGATTACCAAGTCTTCTAATGACTTGATTCTATTATCCTTTGCCTGTGATGATGCTTTCTCTAGCTTAAACTGTGCTATGATGTTGTCTAGAGAATTTTGAAGCTTCTGAACACTCATGGCCTTGTTGGTCATTGTTGAGTATATCATTTCACCTGCCTGCTTATGGAATTCAATTTGATCAATAGGGTGAACATCCCTGGCCAAAACTTCAAACTCTATATTCCTGTAGTCTGTTGACGATATAGGCTGTTGGACTGTAGGTTGCAAAAAGGTCATTTTCATTTTACCGGTTTTAATGTCAAAGGTTGACATTAATCTATTCTGATTGCTAGGTGTCTGTTTGAAGTACTAGGCATATGTTTTAGCCTTCAATGCCTCATTCTTCAACTTGATTTCCTTATACTTTTCTTTTATATCTTTCTCTTTATGCACTGGTTTATTGGATGAAGAGACTTCAATACTAAGTTGTTTTTCAATAGTTTGAGTAATTGAGGTGGAAGGTGGACGAGTTTCCTCTGAAAATATTGGAGCTTTACTCTTTTCAACCACTGTGTCAGTATCAATGATTTCAACTGTTTCAATGGTGTCTTCTCACTTAGTTTCAGGATTAGGCTTGGGCTTCTTCCTGTAACTAATTTCAAACCTGTCATCTATAGTATCCATTTTAGAGCTAGAACCTTCTTCCCTGACTCTTTTTACATTTATGTCGTACATGGCTGGAGTTTTTAGAATGGGAATAATACCCATTTGTTCCTGTATGGTTGGAACCTACAGAAAGGAACTAGTATCTATCTACTTTTCCACATCTAATAAGGTTTTTTCCACATCTATTAAGGTATTTTCGAACCACTCTGATTGGTTGGCATATCTTTCAATGTCTGGCCTAAACTCATGCATAAAAGGGCTTAATTTGAACTTGAGGCTTAACTTGTTTATGACTCCATTAGGGTCATACTACCACATAAAACTATTGCTGAACTTCATTTTAAAATCTTATCTGCTTCTTGCCCAGGTTCCCTATTATTACAAATAAAAGGGCCCAGTTGGTTTTTGATTTTGAAATGTGTTTTCTTCCTAGCTGACAGAAAATTGACCTCATCTGTCTAAAATACTCTAACGCAAATATCCTCATGGGGAGATATCTAGGCAGCTTGTAGGGAGTGATATGGCATCCATATATCTTGATTTCTGTGTGGTCCTGGTATAGATACCAGTCTCCTACTCTACTGTTCTTAGATAACTGCAAAACTCTTTTTATCTCATCACTGATCCTAGGTTGATTTCTACTGGTTAGAATATTTACAACTGGATGCACAAAGGAACCAATGAACTCTTTGTAACTGAAAATAGTGGAATACTTTTGGATTAAGGGTGTCCAAAAGATGACTAATCTAGGATGGCCCTTAGTGTCCAACTTTTGGATATTGACTAGAAACTTTTTTGACTGAAAATATAGAAACATGTGGAATATCAATGAAGAGTATTTAAATACTCTTTCATTTGGAAACCTGATCAATTGATCATGGATTATATCTGCCAAGAACTGGGAAAAATTGAAAATTGCAGCTGGAGGCTTGCCTGGGAAAAAAATAGAGAGGAAAGCTAGTACAGGTTCATCTACAAACTCATCAGTAGTATACCCTAGGATACAAGACAACATGGTTACAATTTGTCTAGATTTTTCAGAGAAAATGGTGGCAGAGTATGGAGGACTGTCTGTAGGAGTATGAGACTCTTCTAGGATGAAAGTCTGAAAGATTTGAGCCCTCTTGGGAAGGTCCAGCTTGATGTAAAGTTCAAGTAAGGCTTCAATGGAAAATGGGGTCTCATTTGGGCTTGGATGGATCTGCAGCATTTGATTTATGGACTCAGTAGTGATTGTAAATAAAATTTGTTGGTCAGGAGAGACTATGGCTCTTTGACTTGGGATATAGCAAGCTTGGCAGAAGTGGATGATTTCTGGGAACAAGTATTTGGGAAAATTTGATTCCCATAGATGAATGTCATCATTCTAGTTCAGGAATTTATCTTTACTCCAGCAGTGGAGCTTTAATAGGTGGCTAGAGGTAGATGTGTCTTTAATTTGGAAATCTTTGTCTGCCAATGGGAGGTGGTCAATGTCCAGGTGAGGGGTTTGCAGGGGTTTTTCACTCAGAATGCTTTGGGAAGCCATAATTTGGTTTATTCTATTGAATTATTCTTTCTGTGGCTTAGGAGTAAGCTTAGGGGCTCTGGAATAGTAGGAAGGGCAAATATAATCTGCAAAAAAAGGGCCTTTGGATGCACAGTGGGTTTATTCTAGTTTGGCAGGGTCTTTTAATTAATTTAATCAATTAACCTTTCATTAATTACTGTGTAGAGCTTTAAATAGAGGGTCATTTTGGTTCTTTCAAGAATACCTGGAAAACAGAGATTTGGTGTGCAAGCAGGGTTGTTTGGTAGCAACAAAGGTTTTTGAAGCTTTAATTGTCTGTGTGCTGCTTCAATTTGGAATCTTCAGGGTCTTCAGGTTGTAAATGGGTTGAAAATGGTTGAACAAGGTTTCTAGGCATTGGAATTGGTTGATAGAGGCATTTGCAATGAAAAATCAGTGAAAAGAGTGAAAAGGGGGTTTTTTCAGCTTTTAATTAACAATGGTTAAATTTTGGTGTGGGATTAACGAATGAACAATGAGTGGTTTGCTTTTACGTGGGGAGGCGGTTTTATGCCATATCGCACCACTTTTGGGTGGAGGGCGATATTTTTTGAGAGCACGAAATACAACGTGGTGCTGCCATGTAGCAAAACAGTGATCGGCCAAAATCGTGAATCTCGCATGCTTTTGGGATTTTAAGTGTCGAACGATGGGAGCACGCGATATGGATATGGGCCATGAGATCTAGAGGCAGGAGATCAGAGGGCTATCGCACGACGAAGTTGCAAGGGTGGAGTTAGGGAGTGGGGTCAGGTTTAATTACAATGAAATGTAATTAATTAGAAAGAAATTAGGGGATTTTGATATATGAGATGGGTTAATAAGGTATCGGGAAACTATAAAAATGGGCGGTTAAATATATACAACGGGACTATGGGTTAGAAAATAACATAGGGGTTAAGTTTAAAGGGTATCGGGGAGGGTTTTTAAGGGGGCCCGACACATTTAACCTTTCAAACTTAGGATAAAGGGGTTTTAGTGGGTTTTTAAGGGAAAAAGGGAAATTAATAAAGGGGTTTAGTGAAATGAGGGGAAATTAGTGAATAAGCTTTAGTGAATTGACCTTTGCCTTTAATAGTTTCTCCTGCACATGAAACATAGTATCAAGTATGATGAAGGTGCATTTGAGCTAGCAAGCTTCTGCATTTTCAAAACTTCTTCTACCTACTCTTTATTTACCCTTGAATTTTCTCTTCATTCATTGGGTGCATTTGAGTTTACTGATCCTTCATTTCTTTTTCTTTGATAAAAAACTATCTAATTCTAACCTTATAACTTCCAATGGCTCAGATTAAACTAATGAGCTCATTATTATTCTCTACCTAACTACTGATCTTCCAAGATTAAACAGTTTGGCTAGATCTTTATTCTCTATTTATTAACATGAAATTTAAAGCATGAATGAATCAAGTTTAAACTACTTTGACCATCATGGATTTGTGGCATTTTTGACAAGCTACACATAATATTATTTTTCAAAGTAAAGTAAAAAAGGAGTGGCATTTGAATTTGCACACTTTCAGAATCTATTTTGATCTCTTTTTGTGGGGTTCATATCTTATACTTTCTTGATCTTTTTCTTTCTTTTAGTCGTTTTATTATTCTTTTAGGACTTGCCCTCTTTACATTTTTTATTTTTAATATGGGAAAACATTTTGCAGAAAGAAAAAGTATGTACAATATTACAAGACTAACCATAGCCAATTCAAAATTATGAATCCTATTATTATAGGACCCTAACAGTGGCTCCACATGGGGATGGAATTTCCTGGTGAAATGTCAAGAACTTTAAGATTAGTAGCCTTTGAAACTTTGACTGTGGTTGCCTTGTAACTGCTCCTCTGTGATCTGCTTTATTCATACATATGATGATATACCTTTCAAATCTTAGGGCCTTCTCTTCGGGCTTCAACCTCAAAATATTATCATCCAATCCAATCAAAACTTTGCAATGTTATGTACAATGAGCAAAGTAAACAAATGAACTAATATTACTTTGGGGACAGGTAATGCTTCAGCATTCTACCATTGACTGGTCCACCTGGTAGATCTGTTCCATCTAGTTGTCTTAAGAAAAATGCATTGTTACCTCTGTAACCATAGATGATATAAGGGCCTTGCCATAAGAAATCAAATTTACCATGTTTACCCTCTTCTTCTCTTCTAGAATCTCATTTCAGTACTTTATCACCTATGTAAAAGTCATCAGCTTTGGTTTTCTTATCAAAAATCTTTTTGATTTTATCTTGGATCACTTGGGATTTGACATAGACTTCTTCCCTGGTTTGTTGCAAATGTATTGTCTGATTTATCCTCCTTTGGATATCATTTTGTTTTACTTGCAACTCTTGAATCATTTTCATCACTAGTACTCCTAAGGAGGATGGAAAAACAACATCCATTCCATTTACTAGTTGATAAGAAGATGTACCAATTGACTTTTTGGTAGTTAGTCTGTCTGCCCATAAGGCATTAACCAACTTTTTGTTCCAGGTCTTCTTATTGTCTTCTAACAGTTTCTTGATGCTATTAACAAGGCTCTTCTTTGAGGAATATACAAGTCCATTACCTTGAGGGTAATAGGCAATTGAATGGCCAAGGGTAATGTGATATATGTTACAAAAGTATACCATTTTCTTGGATTAGAAGGAAACTTCATTATCAATAATGATATTTTGTGGGCATCCAAACCTAGAAAAGATGTTGTTCTCAAGGAATGAAATGATGACATAGTCTCTGGCTTGTCTAGAAGGGTTGACTTATATCCACTTAGTAAAGTAGTCAGTGGCTGTCAAATTCCATTTATGCTGGGCTGAGGAGGATGTGTGAATTTCCCCAATGAAGTCCAAACCCCATTGTTGAAAAGGCATTTCTGTGGAGATGGGTTTGAGAGGTAATGGTAAGAGTTTC
Organism: Pinus tabuliformis; assembly: GCA_031772625.1. Taxonomy (NCBI): domain Eukaryota; kingdom Viridiplantae; phylum Streptophyta; class Pinopsida; order Pinales; family Pinaceae; genus Pinus; species Pinus tabuliformis. The sequence goes on along the minus strand of CM062818.1, from coordinate 240,332,761 downwards.
TTTTTGCTTTCAAATATTTGGCACTTGTGACAGGAGGTCACATATTTCTTGACATATGAAAAAGGGGTGGGCCAGTAAAAACCTGCCCTTAAAATCTTATTAGCAGTTGTTTTCCAGTATAGGTGTTCTCCACAATCTCCTACATGAAATTCTTGCATAACTTTGTCAGATTCATCTTTTAATAAACAATTCAACAAAATTCCACCATTATCTTTCCAAAATAAAGCATTGTCTATGATACAATATTTCATTGATTTCATTTTCAAGAATCTACCTTTAGTTCTAGATAAACCAGGAGGAGCTTGTAAATTTAATAAAACAAATATGATATCTACATACTAGGGTGAATCTATGAAAGCTTCACTGATCTGTGGAGTTGCCATCTCTTCTCGATTATCTAGGGCACCAATGAAATTTATATCTAAGGCCTAACAGTTTGATTCAACCATGAGTTTAGCTAAACCTTGGCCTTTGATAAGTTTTGTAGGTTTTATTTCAATGTCATATTACAAAATAGTGGTAATCCATTTGTTTCTCTTTCCTTCAGGGCCATTCTGTGTTAGAATGTCCTTTACTACTGAATTTGGAACATATGAAATGATGTGTGAGTATAAAATGTACACTCTGAAATCTTTAATAGCCTTTACTAAAGCAAGTGCTTGTTTTTCCATCATGTTGTACTTTACTGTAGCATCTCTCAAACATTTGCTGAAAAATGCAATAGGCTGCCCATAACCTTGATCATTCTTTTGCAACAAGACTGCTGCAATAGTATGTTCTGAAGCAAAAGAAAAAATTATAAAATCCTTTTTGAAATTAGGACTTATGAGGACATGTGTTTTAGTAAGGGATTCTTTGATTGCCTCAAAAGACTGCTTAGCCTCTACTGTCCACTTAAGTGTTGAATCTTTCTTTAACATGTTATTCAATTCTCTAATTAGTTCTGCTAAGTTAGAAATGAATATTATAAGAAAATTTATTTTACCTAAGAATGATTGTAATTCTTTAATGTTTCTAGGGTGGCTGATGTTTAGGATTGCCTCTATTCTAGCTGGATCTATTCTAATTCCATCTTTTGATATTATGTGTCCCAAGAGTTTACCTTCTTCTAGCCCAAAGAGTGTATTTTTAGGATTCAAGGAAATACCAAATTTTCTACATTTAATAAAAACTCTTCTTAGGTGATCTAGATGTTCATTATCTGATTTGGAAAACACTATGATATCATCTTGGTTAACAAATAGAAAGTCATGGATTTCTTTTGTAAAATCTATGTCCATTTCTCTTTGGAATGTTGCTCCAACATTCATTAATCCAAAAGGCATCTTTAAATACATGAAAGTACCCCAGGGATTGGTAAATGCAGTCTTTGCTTGATCCCCTGGTTGAACTAAGATTTGGTTGTATCCAGAGAATCCATCAAGCAATGAAATTCAGGATGACCCTACTATCCTCTGGAGAATGTGGTCCATTTTAGGGAGGGGATAGTTATCTTTTAGTGATACTTTGTTCAAGTTTCTGAAATCAACACACAGTCTGATTTCTCATGTTTTATTTCCTATGGTGACTAAATTAGAGACCCAATCTGATTATCTAATTGGTGCTATGATTTGTGCATCATACATCCTTTTTACTTCTTTTTCAATCAATGGCATAAGAACTGGATTAATTCTCCTAAGATTTTGTTTAAATGGTTTCTGATATTTTTTGATGGGTATCTTATGTTGAATAATGCTGGTATCATAAGACTTGAGGTCTTCATAACTCCAAGCAAAGACATCTTGAAATTGTTTAAAAAGACTTATGTATTTCAGCTTTTCATCTGGAGGTAATGCTTTGGATATTTTAATAAGCTTAAGTTTTTCTTTTGTTCCTATGTTACATTCTTCTATGTTTGATCTTAAAGGCTCCATTTTTGGTTTTCTAGCTACATCATTTGAATCAAACAAATCTTCTAATGGGACTAATCCCTTAGGAAAAAATTTATTTTTAAGGTTTAAAATCTCATAATCATCATTGATTATTTCTTCTATTTCTACTTTTTCTAAGTTATCTATTTCTACTTTAGTGAATTTAGTGGGTTTATTTACATCTAAAACATTTATATCTATCTCACTATTTATGATGTTATCTATTGTACAATTAGTATCTATGTTACAGTTTTGGAATTCTCCCTCAACATTCATGAAATCATAGATTTGAGAATCTTGTGAAAAAATCTGCCAATATTTTAGATTATCAGGTATAACAAGTCTGTGTCTTACTTCTGCAGTGTTGTTAGGCCCCTATGCTACTAGTGTAACCCCTTATTGTTATTAGTACAACCCCCTTATTATATTGTTGTGCCCATGTAGTCCCCATATTGTTATTATTGTGCTCCATAGAAGCCCACTATTTTTATTATTGTGCTCTTACATTATTATTGTTATGTCGGCTCTGATTATATTATGACCCCTTAGACTCCTATATATAGAAAGGAGGTCTTGTCATTTGTATCATCAAAGAATCATTCATTTGTGTAATGTAAAGGAGGTTGCCCCCTCGAAGAGGCTGAATTCTAAGGCATTGATCTATCTTTTCTATCTTTTGTGAGCTGGTTTCATAACATTTGGTATCAGAGCTGTCATTTCGCTGCTCCAAATAGGTCATTGTGGAATTTTTGCTATAACTATTTCGCTACAAAGTTTCAGAAGCTAAGAAAAAAACCCAATTGAGACAAAACCGTTATGATCCTTCGCTCCGAATGTCAGATCCTGTCTCGCTATATTTTCGGAGATATAGTCTAAGGAAGTTATGGTTTTTGCAGACCCCCGAATTACATTCCAAACAAGTGACCTGGGGAAAATCATCATAAATTTCTCTCTGAGCATCGGATTGAAATTTCATAAGAAGTTATAGAAATAGGACGAACTGTAGTTTCTTGTGTACAATTTTTAGATCCAAAGGTCGAAACAGTGACACGTGTCACGTCATACAAGTTCGCTCTATTGAACTAGACCATAATCAGGTCACCATGGGAGATTTGGCATAACTCTTCCTTGGAGAATCCAATTTGGATCAGACTAGTGGCATTGGAAAGAGGATGCAAATGTATACTGCACATCATGATTTCAGAACTGGAAGATCAGAAATTATAGAGTTACAGTCGTTTCAAGATCGAGCTCCTAAAATCAAGAAAAAGCAATATGAGGAAGTTTGATGGCAAGGATCCGGTAAATTGGATACTACAGATGGAGAAATATTTTGATCTACATTGTGTATCACTATTACAAAATGTATGTATTGCATCTAATTATTTAGAACCGAATCAATTTTTATGGTATAAAGGGCTTTGTTCTCGTAAACCATTTGTCACGTGGTCAATTTTCACGGAGGAAATGATAGCACATTATAAGGATAAAAAGAGAAATTCCTTCTTTAGCGAATTGATAAATCTCAAACAAAAGGGTTCAATGGAAGAGCACATTGAAGACTTTCAAAAATTGAATAGAAGGTTAAATTATATTCCAGAGAAGCAAAGGATGGATGTCTTCATAGGGACTTTAAAGGATAACGTTCAACATAAAGTTCGTTTTTGGGAACTTGATTCATTGGAGGAGGCATTCGAGTTGGCAAGAAAAATTGAAAGTGAAATTATGAAAACAAGGAATCCCACCACTCATGATTATAATTATGGAAGTGTTTCTTCTCCTAGCCTTCCACAACCTACAAGGCTTACACCACAACAATTGGAAGAAAAAAGAGAAAAAGGGCTTTGTTACAATTGTGATAGAAAATACACTAAAGGTCATAAGTGTGCTGAGAAGAAATGAGTTTACATAGAGTATGAAGAGGAGGAAGAAAAGGATTAAGAAACATCAAAAGAAGAGGATATACGCTAGGACCCAACCCTAGAGAAAGAAGAAATGAATCCGACTATATCTTGTAAAGCATTGGCAAGAATTACCACTCAAACTCTCAAGATAGAAGGACATATCAAGAAGAAAAAGGTTCAAGAAGTGAAAGATCACATCGAGAAAGAAGAAATGAATCCAACCATATCTTGTAATGCATTGGCTGGAATTACTACTCCTCAAACTATCAAGATAGAAGGACATATCAAGAAGAAAAATGTTCAAGAACTGAAAGACCACATCGAGCATCAAGAAATGAATCCGATCATATCTTGTAAAGCATTGGAAGAAATTACCACTCCTCAAACTCTCAAGATAGAAGGAAATATCAAGAAGAAAAAGGTTCAAGCAATGAAATATCACATGAAGCATCAACAACAAGTTCTCCAACTCTTAAAGGATAACACCACTTTGGTGCAGAATCGAAAGAAGAAACAGGTAGATCAACATCGCAGTGAATTTTTTTTTGATGTAGGTGATTGGGTATTTTTACGGTTACATCTCAAGCAAGCTATTTATGAGAAGGAAATGTTGGCAATACAAGAAATGGCGACCTTACCCAATGGGAAGACACTTCAAGGTAAAAATAAATCATGATAGTCTTAAATACATTTTAGAACAAATATTATCATTAGAAGAACATAAAAAATGGGTCACAAATATGTTGGGTTATGACTTTGACATCATCTATAGAAAATGGAAGAAATTTTTTGTTGTAGATGCACTCTCAAGAAAGGATTAGGATGTGGAAGCATTGTTTTGTGCTATTTCTATTATCCAACCAGATTGGATAAACGAAGCAAGGGATGAATGGAAGAAGGATGAAGAAGTATGGCTACTCATTCAAAATTTGCAGAATATCCCAATTCAAACAATATTGCCATAACTTGAAAAGGAAGGAAAAAACATATTGGAACCTGGAGCAGTCACAGAAACAAGAACCCGACAGCTACGAAATCGATCAATTTCAGAGTATCTCATTAATTGGAAGAACTTACCCGCTGAATATTCCACATGGGAGGACATGAATTTTATACAGAAGCGTTAAGAAATACTCAACCGTTGAGGACAACACTTTTTGAAGGAGAGGGGCATGTTAGGCCCCTATACTACTTGTGTAACCCCTTATTGTTATTAATACAACCTACTTATTATATTGTTGTGCCCATTTAGTCTCCATATTGTTATTATTGTGCCCCATAGAAGCCCACTATTGTTATTATTGTGCCCTTACATTATTATTTTTATGTCGGCTCTGATTATATTATGACCCCTTAGACTCCTATATATAGAAAGGAGGTATTGTCATTTGTATCATCAAAGAATCATTCATTTGTGTAATGTAAAGGAGGTTGCCCCCTCGAAGAGGCTGAATTCTAAGGTATTGATCTATCTTTTCTATCTTTTGTGAGCTGGTTTCATAACAAGTGTACTAGTGGTTGGGCTGAAAAGGTAATTTGCAAGTGCTAGCAAAAGTAGCCAAACTATGAGCTTGCATGTTTCATTTCCTAGGAATAGCAACAAAATCAGTTTCAAGAAGTTCCTTAATCAGATCTAGAACAGTTTCTCTGTATTGGCTAAGTCTAGGATTATTCATAGAATACTCTCCTTTAATTTGTTTTATGATTAATTCTGAGTCTCCCATGATAGAAACTCTCTTGGCTCCAAGTTTTCTTACAATTTGCAATCCTAAGATTAAAGCTTCATACTTTGCCATGTTGTTTGTGCATTTAAAGTTTAATCTAAAGGCATGACCTTCAGAATGATTATTTTCCATGTTATGAATCCAAACTCCTGCACCTTCTCCTAATCTATTTACAGAGCCATCAAAATCTAAATTCCATAGAGACTCATGTGTTATGTTTTCACTATCAGGTGCTTTGTATTTTTCTTCTACAACTGTGATTTCATTTTTGCCATTGTCTGAATTATACAAGATAAATGAGTCCATATCAGAATGCATGGAGTATATAGGGAAATTTTGTGGTTTTTCTGCACTACTTACCATGTATTTCATCAAGGTTTCTCTGTAAATATTTCTTTACTGACCAAATACAAAGATGGTAGCATATGAAATGTCTAATTGTAGAGATCCATGCAATTTTTCTCCCCGTGAGCGAGATAATAGCATTCCATACTTGGGTGGCATATCAACAACTAATACGTTCATAATAATAATCTTTTCTGGGCACTCAACTAGAGTTACACACAAATCTTTAATTAGGCCAAGGCATTTGACTTGACAAGAATCAATGGAAAACAGGTCCTTGTAGGGTTTGGTGATAACAAAGTTTAATATTTCCACGATTGCTTTAAGCATTAGGTTATGGGATTCCCTTGAATCTAGCATAGCATTATGTAAGATTTTATCATGAACATTTAAGCTAATGTAGAAAGGAGGGATACCCCCTCGTTGATGTTTTCCATTTACTTCTGGACCAAATAATAACTCAGGTTGATCATCATTAAGGTTTACAACATCTTTGCCTTCACCTATGTTTAGTGTTTTAGTGATTTGTGCTTTGTATGATTCATTTTTCACTAGTTCTATCAAAGGAATTGATATTTTCAATTTGGCTATCTCAGTCTTAATGTTGAATGGAAATTGAATTTTTCCTAATTGTATGAGATTTTCCTTAGCAATTGTGGTATGTGTATTTTTATCTTCTTTATCAGTACTTGGTAACTCAGCTTGTGTACTAGTAGTTTTGTTTTGAATTTTCTTATTTGGAATAGTTTGAGTAACAGTTGGAATTTTAGTTTTAGTTGAAGTTATTTCTACAATTTTTGGGTTGGATGTCTCCTGAATTTGTAGAACTTTGGTCACAGGAGCTTCTGCTATCTTTTTAGTTTGGGTTTGGACTGATTTCTTAGTGGGAACTTCTATATTCTTTTTTCTTCTAAGGTTATATTGTTTTTGAACTTGATAGATAGTAGATTCATAGCCTTGTTTATAGTCAAAGTATTCTCCAGATTCTAATTGTAATTGTTATAACATATACAATTCCTGCTCTTCCCGAGTAAGAAAAATATCATTTTCATTTTCAATCCCCAATAGGTTTATCTGGGTGTCCTCCTATTCTTCATGGTTTTGTGAGTCTTCAGCGTAATTTTCCTAGAAAGGTGGTCTAACCTGTTCATCAGGTATAACATCTCTTGTTTTTCCAATATTAGGATTTTTCCTAAAGTTGGGGTTTCTAATTATGGGTCCTTGTTGATTTTCCCACTGAGATTTTCTTTCCATATTTTCTAATCTATCCATTGTCATTTCTACACTTTTAGCTAAACTGTCTATCATACCATCTGAAGTGGATGGTTCCTCTTTAATTGTAACTCTTTTCTCATTTCTCATCCTAGCTCTCTTAGCTAATAAATTGGCTTCTACACTAACATCATTACTTTGCATCTGTTCCAATGTTTTAGGGTTTCTTTCTCTCAATTGGTAAGACATATCAGTGTCAAAACTATCAGGAAATTTGATTAGTGCTAATTCTGGTGGAGGTTTGATATTTTTAGGAATTGCATTATAGATGCTATTGAACCTAGTACAATAGTCTTGAACATATGCATTTGGAGCTCTTCTAATGTTTTCATATTCAAACAATATTTGTAAAGGTTTTTTTCTTTCTTTCCCATCTATTGATACAAAATCTATGGAAAATAGCTAAATCAGCAATATAATTAGCAGATAAACCTTTAAACCATTTTTTGACATCTCCTGCTAGTGTTTGGGAAAATAGTCTCATTTGCACATCAGACTGATCAATCTCATGTAACTCAAAATAATAAGTCATTTTATTCACATGCTGTTGGGCAGTATACTAACCAGTAGCATCAAACAGAAAGATTTTACTTTGGTAGTCTTGGGGCATGGCATGTAGTTGAGTTAGTAAGACCAAAGGTGCATATCTATCTGCCATGGCTAAGGCTTTGGTTTGATTGGGGGGTAAAGTAGTGGTGCTTGAAGAAGAACTTGAGATGGTTGTAGATGAACTAGATGAACTTGAGGTGTTTGATTGGAGAGGAAGTTGAGGTATCAATGGTTTTGGGGAATGAACTGTAGTGGATATTATAGGTGAGGTGGTAGTAAATGAAGTTGTATTTGCAGTTTGAAGACTCCGTAGAAATTTCAGGGGTAGCAGCAGTTAGGGTAGCTAATTCAACTGATTTTTGAAAATAGGCTTCGTCTATATGCCTTATCAAAGTTGAGGTTAAATCTTCTAGCTTGTCAAAAGTATCCAAAACATGTTGATCTAAATCAGGATGTATAGGAACCTTATTTGATTCAATAAATTGAATAAAATTGGGGTCTATTACAGTATCATGAATTGAATGTTTAGGTTTGGTACGAAACAAATAAAGCTCAAATGATAAATCAAATTGAATATCCTCTAAACTTGATAAGTGTTTAGGAAGTGAATTTGCTTTAACTAACTGACTATTACTTCCTTGGCTTTCTACCTTTTTTGGTTTTCTTAAAATTCTGTCAGGATCATCAACTATTAAAGCAGGGTCTAGATTTGGATGTGCCTTGGTATAATGTGTTCTTTTGGAAGCCATAATTTTTATTTTTTTAAGCGAAACTTTTTAACAACCCTAAAATGACCTTAAGGTGTAGAGATGAGTTTTAAGATTTCCTTTAAGGTTTATTAAATTGAGGACTGCTTCCCTAGTATGGTTGCCACTATGTTATCACTCTAAAATTTCCCTAGGGTTGTTATCTTGTGTCAAAAGAAATATTAGAGGTAACCACAAACCTACTTTTGAGATCAGGATCTAGCCTTCCTAATGCTTAGAGAGGGCTCTCTCTTTATGATTTAACTTTGTTGAGTTAATTGATTTTAGGCTAGTTATTTAAGCTTGATTGGGTTTTGATTTTGATTTGGTGGTGGAATTACTGACTTAGATTGATAGAGGAATGACCTTTACCATTGGGCTATGGCGTCAAGAAAACAGGACCGAATCAGGTTCTAAAGATAATGTTCATAGGGCAAGGTAGCTAAGTAAATTTAGATCTTTTAGGTTGGATGGTGAAGTGGTTTTCAATCAAGGTCAAGGACCAGTTAAGAATTCCTCAAACTGGATAATGAGGGAAATGATAGAAGTCAATCGAAACTAGGGAGAAATGAAGGATTCCCTACTCTGGATATTAGAAGAAAATATGAAAATGAATAATTGTTCAAGAAAAAGTGTACTTAAACAAATTCTGTAATAATATTCCAGTTATTTCATTGAATTCAAATAACATGAAATTATGTGAAACACTTAAGAAGATAACAGTTTGACAAACAAAAAATACTTCATTGAAGTGGCCCAACACATGAATCTTGTAATGCAATGTCTTTATTACTTAGTCCAGTTTGCTGACTTGAAAAATGATACAATGAACCATTAGGTTTCAGATCAATACAACTATAGAAATGTTTAGCAATCCACACTCTATACTTCGAATTATGAAGTATTTATACAAAAAATTATTACAAAATATCCTAAACTAATTTAGGAATTATTCAAGGAAAAAGAAAAATCTTCATGCAAGAAGATAGAGACAGATATGTAACTACTACAAGTTGTCCTTGTTTATTTGGCTCTGTTGTCAGATCTTTTGCTGCTTTTTCACTTTTGTTGTTTGTCTTCCATGTTGACTATTCTTTTACTTTTCCTTTTGACTGATACTCTTTCATCTTATAGTCTTTGACTTAGTTTATCAACTGCTTTTCTTTGACTGCTCTGTATCCACTATTTACCTTGCATTTTCACAGTAAATCATTTAATTTTTCCCAAGTCTCCATATCTCGTAATTTAATATTTACCATTCTTCTGTAGACTTCATCAGCTTCTGTGTATTTTGAAAAGGCAGGCTTGTTTACAAAAATATGTTTTACCTCATGCTAGAGGTAAAATATGTTCTCAAAACTTTGGTAAAGAACCTTTCCTGTAGACATCCCTTTAATAGAGGAACTATTGGCTTGCTCCTTTTCCACTTCTCTGATTCTTTAATCATAGTCTTCATGTGGCATTAATATGTCATTTATTACCAATGGATTAGGCAGACCTTTCTGCCTCAAAACATCAAATTTGACCATGAACCTGCTTATATCTAGCTCCATGGTTTGGCATTTGTCCTCAAATTGCATCATTAAGTTCCTCTTGGTTATTACCTTATTCACCTCTAGTATAGTGCCAGTTCTGTCAGCTATGCCAAGCTCCTACAATTCATATTTATTCTTTGAGTTAAGGAATTGGATTATTCTTGAGGCTTCTTCTGGCATATTTCCAAGTTCGGCCTTAACCCTCTGAATTGCTTCACCAGCCTCTTTGACTAAATCATTTTGTTCAAAGATAACTTGTATAGATGGCCAAATATCATTGATAGAGTCAATGATATTGGCCCATAGCTGCTCTTTTGCTTGGGCAAGTGGCTCCTTCAATGTTAATTCCTTTTCTAAGTTATTTATCCTCTCAGTCAACTTGTTTGACTTCTATACTTCATTTTTATGCATGATTTGAGCCAGTTTCTTCTCATCCTCTAGACTTTTTATCTGCTCTTTAAGTATATTAACACATATTTCATTAAAATGGGAAAAAACTTATTACAAGGAAATAACTATAAATTAGTTTTTTGGTTATTTTTAAATTCTATATCCACTATTTAATTCCAAATTTAATGAAATATGTGTTTATTTATTTCAGTGGTCTGAATGGACATGTCCTCCATGGCTTTGACCAGTTTACTTGCTTCATCACTTGGATGAGTTGCTACTATTGTTGAACCTGTTGCTGATGTAGTTGTTGATGCAAGGGGCAATGTTGTAGCTGGTGGAGCTGTTGGGGCCAATGAAGCTGCCAAAGTTGAAGGAACTGTTGTAGCGACTGTAGGGATAGCAGTGGCAGTACCTGTCTCAATGCTAGCCTATTTCAGCTGTATTAAACTGTCCAATTCATTCTCCATTTCTTTCAATTGAGCATTCAGTTGAAGAATGAGATCCATCATTTCATCCTGCTGGGTTTGGCTCTCTAGGACCTCCTTGGTCTGTGGATGTTCAGAAGAGGGTAACTTCAGTTGCTTCTTTAAAGCAACAATATCCTCATTTTTCTTCTTTATTAGTTTTTTTGCAGCCTTGATATCATTTGGATTATATCCAATTTCAATGACCAAGTCTTCTAATGACTTGATTATTCTATCCTTTGCTTGTGATGATGCTTTCTCTAGCTTAAACTATGATGTGATGTTGTCTAGAAAATTTTGAAGCTTCTGAACACTCATGGCCTTGTTGGCCATTTTTGAGTATATCATTTCACCTGCCTGCTTATGGAATTCAATTTGATCAATAGGGTGAACATCCCTGGCCAAAACTTCAAACTCTATCTTCCTGTAGTCTGCTGACGATCTAGGCTACTGGACTATAGGATGCAGAAAGGTCATTTGCATTTTACTAGTTTTAATGTCAAAGGCTGACATTAATCTATTCTGATTGCCAGGTGTCTATTTTAAGTACTGGGCATATGTTTTATTCTTTAATGCCTCATTCCTCAACTTGATTTCCCTATACTTCTCTTTTATATCTTTCTCTTTATCCACTAGTTTGCTAAAGAGACTTCAATACTAAGCTGTTTTTCAATAATTTGAGTATTTGAGGTGGAAGGTGGATAAGTTTGCTCTGAAACTACTGGAGCTTTACTCTTTTCAACCACTGTGTCAACATCAATGATTTCAACTGTCTCAATGGTGTCTTCTCCCTCAGTTTTAGGATTAGGCTTGGGCTTCTTCCTGTAACTGATTTCAAACCTGTCATCTATAGTATCCATTTTAGAGCTAGAACCTTCTTCCCTGGTTCCTTTTACATTTTTGTCCTGCATGGTTGGAGTTTGTAGAATGGGACTTAATACCCATCTGTTCCTGTAGGGTTGGAACCTGTAGAAAGGAACTAGTATCTATCTACTTTTCCACATCTAATAAGGTATTTTCCACATCTATTAAGGTATTTTCCAACCACTCTGACTGGTTGGCACATATTTCAATGTATGGCCTGGAATCATGCATAAAAGGGCTTAATTTGAACTTGAGTCTTAACTTGTTTATGACTCCATTAGGGTCATACTGCCACATAAAACTGTTGTTGAACTTCATTTGCTGTAAAATCTTATATACTTCTTGTCTAGCTTCCCTATTATTACAAATAAAAGGGCCTCGTTGGTTTTTGATTTTGAACTGTGTTTTCTTCGTAGATGGTAGAAAATTGACCTCATCTGAGTTTATGATATACCTGAAATACTCTAATGCAAATATCCTTATGGGGAGATATCTAGGCAGCTTGTAGGGAGTGAGATGGCATCCATATATCCTGATTTCTGTGTGGTCCTAGTATAGATACCAGTCTCCTGCTCTATTGTTCTTAGATAACTGCAAAACTCTTTTTATCTCATCACTGATCCTGGGTTGATTGCTACTGGTTAACATATTTACAACTGGATGCACAAAGGAATCAATGAACTCTTTATAACTAAAAATAGTGGAATACTTTTGGATTAAGGGTGTCCAAAAGATGACTGATCTAGGATGGCCCTTAGTGTCCAACTTCTGGATATTGACTGGAAACTTATCTGACTGAAAGTATAAAAACATGTGGAGCAACATTGAAGAGTATTTAAATACTCTTTCATTTGGCAACCTGATCAATTGATCATGGATTCTATCTGCCAAGAACTGGGTAAAGTTGAAAATTGTAGCTAGAGGCTTTCTTGGGCAAAAAATAGAGAGGAAAGCTAGTACAGGTTCATCTACAAACTCATTAGTAGTATACCCTAGGATACAAGACAACATGGTTATAATTTGTCTGGTTTTTTCAGAGAAAGTGGTGGTAGAGTACGGAGGACTATCTGTAGGAGTATGAGACTCTTCTAGGATGAAAGTTTGAAAGATTTGAGCCCTCTTGGGAAGGTCCAGGTTGATGTAAAGTTCAAGTAAGGTTTCAAGGGATAATGGGGTCTCATTTGGGCTTGGCTAGATCTGCAACATTTGATTTATGGAATCAACGGTGATTTTAAAGAAAATGTGTTGGTCAGGAGAGACTATGGCTCTTTGACATGGGATATAGAAAGCTTAGCAGAAGTGGACGATTTCTCGAAACAAGTATTTGGGCAAATTTGATTCCCATAGATAAATGCCATCATTCTGGTTTAGGAATTTATCTTTACTCCAGCAGTGGAGCTTTAATACGTGGCTAGAGGTAGATGTGTCTTTAATTTGGAAATCTTTGTCTGCCAATAGGAGGTGGTCAATGTCTAAGTGAGGGTTTTGCAGGGGTTTTTCACTCAGAATGCTTTGGAAAGCCATAATTTAGTTTATTCTATTGAATTATTCTTTTTGTGGCATAGGAGTAAGCTTAGGGGCTCTAGAATAGTAGAAAGGGCAAAAATAATTTGCAGAAAAAATTCCTTTGGATGCACAGCGAGTTTCTCCTAGTTTGGCAGGGTCTTTTAATTAATTTAATCAATTAACCTTTCATTAATTACTGTGCAGAGCTTTAAACAGAGGGTTGTTCTGGTTCTTTCAAGAATACCTAGAAAACAGAGATTTGGTGTGCAATTAGGGTTGTATGGTAGCAGCAGAGGTTTCTAAAGCTTGAATTGTCTGTGTGCTACTTCAATTTGGAATCTACAGGGTCTTCAGGTTGTAAATAGGTTGAAAATGTTTGAAAAAGGTTTCCGAGCATTGGAATTAGTTGACAGAGGCATTTGAAATGAAAAATTAGTGAAAAGAGTGAAAATGGAGCTTTTTCATCTTTTAACTAACAATGGTTAAATTTTGGCGCGGGATTAACGAATGAACAATGAGCGGTTTTCTTTTACGTGGGGAGGCGGTTTTATGCCATATCGCACCGCTTTTGGGTGGAGGGCGGTATTTTTTAAGAGCACGCAATACAACCTGGTGCTGCCACGTAGTGAAACAATGATCGGCCAAAACCGCGAATCTCATGTGCTTTTGAGATTTTAACTGTCAGACGATGGGAACACGTGATATGCATATGGGCTGTGAGATCTGGAGGTGTGGGATCGGAGGGCTATCGTGCGAGGGCAGAGTTGGGGGAGTGGGGTCAGGTTTAATTACAATGAAATGTAATTAATTAGAATGTAATTAGGGGATTTTGACATATGAGATAGGTTAATAGGGTATTGGGAAATTATAAAAATGGGGGGTTAAATATATACAATGGGACTATGGGTTAGAAAATAACATAGGGGTTAAGTTTAAATGATATCGGGGAGGGGTTTTAAGGGGGCCTGACATATTTAACCTTTCAAACTTAGGATAAAGGGGTTTTAGTGGGTTTTTAAGGGAACAATGGAAATTAATAAAGGGGTTTAGTGAAATGAGGGGAAATTAGTGAATAAGATTTAGTGAGTGTACCTTTTCCTTTAATAATTCCTTCTGCATATGAAACATAGCATCAAGTATGATGAAGGTGCATTTGAGCTAGCAACCTTGTGCATTTTCAAAACTTCTTCTACCTACTCTTTATTTACCCTAGTATTTTCTCTTCATTCATTGGGTTCATTTGAGCTTGTTGATCCTTCATTTCTTTTTCTTTGATAAAAAAACTATATAATTCTAACTTTATAACTTCCAATGGCCCAGATTCAATTGATGAGCTCATTATTATTCTCTACCTAACTACTGATCTGCCAATATTAAATAGTTTGGATAGATCTTTATTCTCTATCTATTAACATGAAATTTAAAGCATGAATGAATCAAGTTTAAACTTCTTTGACCATCATGGATTTGTGGCATTTTTGACAAGCTGCACACAATATTATTTTGCAAAGTAAAGTAAAAAAGGAGTGCACACTTTCAAAATCTATTTTGATCTCTTTTTGTGGGGTTCATATTTTATACTTTTTTAATCTTTTTCTTTCTTTTAGTCCTATGATTATTCTTTTAGTATTTACCCTCTTTACATTTTTTATTTTTAATATGGGAAAACATTTTGCATAAAGCAAAAGTATTTACAGTATTACAAGACTAACCATAGCCAATTCAAAATTATGAATCATATTATTATAGGACCCTAACAATGGCCAATAGCTTATCATAATTCGAAATGATAGGGAAATAATCATGGTGAAGGTAAATTAGAGATTGGAATGTGTCACTATAATTAGGGGAGAAGTGGTGGTAAAGATAAATTGACCAGCATAGGAAAAGATGGTATGATAATGGTAAGTAGTGGAGATAAATTATTACATTGATTACAATTAGATGTTTCTAATTTAGTCTACGTAAATAAATAATCATATACCTTGGTTCTAACTCATAATGATGTTAGATCTTGAAGACAAGAATAATCATGTTGATCTTGATTTTAATCAAAACATAGCAGCAATTAAGAGCAGTTATGAAAGATTTTGCCCTGCAATCCATGTTTGTCACTAAATATTTACATGTTGCCTTTACCCTTAAAATTTCACATTCTGAAACTTCATAATTTATAATAGTTCCTAGTTAAGTACAAAATCATCTTGATCTTCATTTGGAAACAATGCTTATTTTTGGAATATTTTCATACATCTGATTGTAAAATTTGTCTTCAAAACATCCTGCAAATCCTGAAATATCATCCCATGGATTTTGGCCAGGCCTGGGATGATCATTGCCTAAGGCATTTCACATTTAGAGTGTCTGAAATATCCCAAAGAAGACTCCAGAATTGTTCTTTTCCATACTTATTTTGTTGAGTTCGGAAAAGAGTAATTATCCCTAACTATCGCCACCTCACTAGTTTAACGAGTGTGAAGTAGCCATGTGCTCGGGGTATTCATTTTAGAGAGTCTGAATAAACCAAAATAAACTCCAAGGGGTTTCTTTTCCGTAAATATTTCGCTGAGCCTGGAAAAGGATAATTTTGTACTAAGTGGATCCCTGAACTACTATTGTTCCATTTAGTTTTTACGAGCCTAGATCAGTTTCTGCTCGGAACTTTCAATTTTTGAGAGTCTGAAATGTTTGAAGAAGACTCCAAAATATCCTTTTCCATAATTAATCTGTCAAGTCTGGTTAAAGGAATAAACTTACCCAAGACAAATTTCTCCTTTATTCTACATGAGATGTGAGGAGAACACCTATAAATATGGAAAATATGTCAGCTCACTGTTTATTTATACTATATACATATATACATAAATATAAAAATAAAATTAGTTTGAAGGGCTGATAGAAGCTAAGTCCTTTCCTTGAACTAATTCCATCTTCAGATCTTGCATCACTTGCTGTAAAATTCCTGGCGAGAAAGTGGTCGGTGGTATAACTTGAGTCGATGGCCATTTACCACGAATGAGGTTTGATCAACATCAATAGTTTTGATTCAGATAGAGCCATTATCGAAGACTTCTTCCACTTCATAGGGTTCCTAACCACCCAGTTGAAAATTTCCCTTTGAAGTGTTTGAATTTACTGTTATAAAGTAGTGCCCATTCTCTAGGGCGAAAGACCTTTTTCTTGATAAATTTATCATGCCATCGATCCCTCTGATCCTATACTAGCATAGTTTGCTGGAATGCATCTTGTCTGATCTCATCCAACTCATTCAGTTGCATTAGTCTTTGCTCTTGAGCCTCATTTAAATTCATTCCTAATTGAGTGGAAATTTGAAATGTTTTTACCTGAAATTCAATAGGAAGCAACACTTGTTTTCCATACACTAATTCATAAGGAGTGTGCCCTGTCACATTCCTCCAAGTGATACGATAAGCCCACAAAGCTTCAGGTAATCTGTCAGCCCAATCTCCATGGTGGAGTTGAATGGTCTTAGTAAGAATAGATTCTAAGACTTTGTTTGTAGATTCCACCTGTCCGTTTGCTTGGGGGTGGTATGGGGTGGATTTCTGATGCTTAATATGGTATTGTTTAGTGATGGCCTTCACTAATTTAGATGTGAATTGTGTGCCTTGTTTAGTAACAATCTCTCTAGGCACTCCAAATCTAGTGAAGATGTATTCAAAGAGGAAATCCACCACTTCTTTCTCAGAAGCTGAATATAAAGCCTTTGCCTCTACCCATTTTGTTACATAATCGGTGAAAACCAATATATATCTCTTTTTCCTGGACATGGGAGAGATGGGTCCCACAAAATCCAATGCCCACTTCTCAAAGGGCTCTATGGATATCTGTGTCTAGAGAGGAATCTCATCTGAAGGAACTGGCCTCCCCATTGTCTGAAAAGTATCACAACTAGATACTAACTTTTTAGCATCTTTGAAAAGTGTGGGCCAATAGTATATTGCATGTAGGACTCTATAAGTTGTTTTTTTATTTGGAAAGTGCCCTCCACAAGGTTCACTATGGAAAGCCTTCAAAACATCAAACATATCATCTTCCCGCACACACTGGATCATGATCAAATCAGGTCTAGTGCAGAATAAATCTCCCTCTATCCAAGAATGATTGGCACTCTATTGTATGATATTGTGTTTTTCCCTGGTTGACATTTTGTGTGGCAGCTTCCTTGACACCAAGTAGTTAGCTATGTCAGCAAACCAGGGAGTAAAATTTGATATTGCAAACAAGTCTTCATCAAGAAAATCATTCGAAATTGGTGTTGAGGCCCTGTCCTGAGCAATGTTCATTCGTGTTAAAAAATCGGCAGCCAAATTATCTTGCCCCGACCTGTCAATCATAGTAATTTTAAATTCTTGCAATATAAGAAACCATATAGTAATTCTTCCATTAGCAATAGGTTTATTCATAATAAATATAATGGCCAAATGATTCGTATGAACAAAGGTCTCATAATCGATGATATAGTGTCTAAACTTGCTAATGGCATGTACAACTACTAGTAATTCTTTTTCAATGACTCTATAATTTAATTCAACAGGGGAAAGATTCTTGCTAATGAAATAAATAGCATAAGGAAAGTTATCCTCCCTTTGTCCCAACACTGCTTCGAGGGTAGTGTCTGATGCATTCGTGAAAATATGAAATGGAAGGGACCAATTTGGCCCTCTTAATACTAAAGCAATAGTCAATTATCCTTCAGTTCCTGAAAAGCATTCTAACAGTTAGTATCCCATATAAAATCAACATCTTTAGTAAGCAATTTAAACAAGGGTGCTGCAAATTTCACAAAATTTTCAATAAATCTTCTATAGTACCCTACATGTCCCAAAAATATTCTTACCTCTTTCTATGATGTAGGAATTGAAATATGTGAGATTACCTATATTTTCGTAGGGTCGAATTTTATCCCTTCGAATGATACATGATGTCCCAAAAAAATTCCCTTAGTCTGCATCATTTTACATTTAACATTACTAAGGGCTACATGAGCTTCTTGACATCGAATCAATACCTTTTCCAAATTTTCTAAAGGTTGATAAAAATCATCCCCATATACTGTGAAGTTGTCCATGTGGACTTCTACACAGTCATGTATAAAGTCAGAAAATATGGCCAAAACGACCCACTAAAAGGTTGTTGGGGCATTGTACAAGCCAAAAGGAAGAACTCAATAAGAATAAGTACCCCATGGGAAGTGTTTGGTCAATTTAGTGTCCTAAATTGCTCTACGTAAATTATCAATCTGGGTATCGTAAACTGATGAAGTGTAGTGCACTGTTTGTGCTAGATAACCCTTCTTACTTCGTTGTTTTGATGTTTTATGTTGTTTTGGGGGGTTTTTGGTCTTTTAACACCTAATGATTTACAATGTAATTATCTAAAAACTTAAATCTAACTTTTGTAAGGACTACTCAAGATCTAAGAAATGAAAACAGAGCTTTTTAAGAAAGGGATGAAAACAGAATTGAGACAGACTTGGAAGCAAAGCTTAGACAAGAAATGAAAACAGAGTTTCTATTCCTGTGTTACTACTATTTCCAAATCATGATTTAAGAACTGGAAGTGGAACTTATAACTGATGCCTAACTAATTATAGAAATAAAACTAATGAAATACTTAGTTACTCTACCTCTCAATTTTGGGAGAAAGTTTCCTTGGGATGACATTTGAGAAATTCTGTACTTCATTAATCTAACAAAAAGCAAATACAGAGATGCAGAAAAGACTCATTGCATAAATGAATTGCTCAACCACTTAATTTAGGATGAATTATCAACTTGAAGGGTTTTTTAGAGACATTCATTCACACCATGAGTTAGTAAATTTAAAAATAATGGAAAAAACATTTAATGGCACTGATGAGTCTAATTGAGAAACTAAAGACTAGTAAAACAGTAAATGAAGAAAACTAGACTACATTACTGAACTTCATCCTCTAACTATTGATGAAAACTAGAAAGAGATTAAGCAAATGAAAGCTACTATAAATTATGAACACTGTTAGATGGAAACTGCATTACAGACATTGTTAGCAAGAAAATGATTATAAACACTTGTGAAAGGAAATGCTGAATTTACAGTTAGCAGAAAGAAGAAAAATAACATGAAATGGAACCTTTTTAGTGTAGGGGCCCTCTGCAACTGATTAGGCTATGCTTGCTCAATCAACTCCAAAGAAAATCCTTCAAATTCTCATAAAATATGCGGTATTCATATTAACAACAAGGACACAAAATGCCTAGAAATTACAGAGTTTAGAATTTGATTTCACAATAAAACTATCACTATCACTACCTCTTCTTTTCTTGGTTCTTTACACAAGTATTTATAAGAAAACCATACAACTGTTTATGGAGAAAAATGTGCTACAACAAAAAACACGTAGAAGATAGGTACATAGATTTTATTCCTTAGCTGCTCGAGACATAAATCCAAGATGGTGGATGTTGCATTCGGTTGCACAGATGGCTGTTGGAGTCCGTAGGTTCAGGAAGTTGTTTTGGATAATGCTTCCCATCACTGCGAAACAAAGTCCTGTTACCTTCAGTCTCTACGTTTGACTTCTCCATTGACCATATTCTTGTACCATCTTCCTTGTCAACCTGGGCTAGCTGAATACGACAGGGTCCATGTCACGATGATTTCTAAGTTGCCCATGTAGTTAGTTTCTCCTTCTTACACCTGGAATCTATTAAAGCATGAAGGTAGCTACAGAATAGTCGATTAGGTGTAGAATAGGCTGAGTTCCGTAGCTAATATGTAAAAACTTATTCAAATAGCAAAACATATTTAAGCATAATATGTAAATCACTAAATGTCCTCCTTAAGATAGTATATATCGGTCATTGGTGATGAGAATAAATCTTTCTCATGGAAAAACAAGGAAAAAGAATGAAAATGGTTGTTATGGAAAGAGTAATTTTGAGGCTCAACATACCCCCACTGCAAAATTATTGCATGTCCCCATGCAATATTGCCAAAACTGCTACATTCCTCCCCTGACTCATATGCCCCTTTAGGCGGGGTACCTTCGCTCCTCGGACTAAGATTGTTCCTCCTCAACAGACAAACAAGCTTAGGCACTACAGACAGCCGTCGCATGCTGTCCCCCCATGCTGTCGCGTACCAGAGTATGTGGCGTGTTTTTTGATGCCAGTTTCTGCCGGTGGGAACGACTATAGATAAGATGGGGCAGTTGTTGGTGGGAACGCTCTTATTGTAAGACTTCATCAGTTTAGAAATCCAATCGAATCAGTTCACTCGATCAATGCCTCTCCCGGAAGGCTGGGGCTATATTGTTGTAGTAGTTTGGAGTTAGGGAGTGGGGGAGTTGGGCTTTCTTTTTCTGTGGATGTCACCTCGTATCGGTACGTGAGCTGGGGAATGGGAATAGAGATTAGCATTATGAAGTGATAGAGCTTATTGGTCAGTGAATGATGGGGACGCTTTTCCCGTAAGATGGTTTTTTTTGTTGGAGTTTGGTAGTTTTTGTGGATGTGTCTACGTATTGGGCCGTGAGCCGTGCATGATGGGGAAGTGAGATATTGTGAATGATGGGTACGTGAGATAAGGATCAAGCGAGAGATCTAATTATTCAGTGAACGATGGGTACGTGAGATTGTCCTTCCCTCAATGGGGACGTGTGATTGGGTCAGTTGGAAGTCCTATCCCGGAAGATGTGGTAGTTGGGAACTTCCCTCTCTGGAAGACTCATCAGTGGAGATAATCAAATTGAATCTACTTTCCTCCCCACCGCCCATCATCAGTTGCTTGCGAAGCGACCTCCCCCAGAAGCTGTTGTGCCCCATCCAAGTGAATCAATCTAATCAGTCATTTTCGAAGCGGACCATTTGCTCAGATACCTCTGCCAATACATCTAACTTTTTTCTCTTACTTTTCTTTGAAGTAACAACCATCCTTGGTTTCTTCATGAGAAGTCTATACTTGAGGTTGATCACTGTTTTGTTCAAGTTTCTGTTCTTCCTCTTCAACTTCCTATTTTTCTTGTACCATAGGCCCAAGTGCAGTATGGTATTGTCATGTATGGCTTTATCCAATTTGCTTTGTTCCTTTAGGGCTTCATTTTCTTTCTTAATATGCCTATTCAATATCTCCAACTCATAGATTTCTTGTTTGAGTGAGTCAGTCAGAGGTTCTTGTGGATTGACAGGTTGTTCTGGATTGACTGAGGAACTTGGATCCATTGAAGTATTCCTTTTCTCTAATGACTCTATGTAGTCATAGATTTGCTGTTGTACTGGATCTATGCCAGGAGAAGCTCTGCTTGGGCTGCCTTCAAAATTCTGTGGAGGGGAGTCTTGTGGACTATGTTCAGATGGAATACTGTCAGGAGACTGAACTAGGGTTTCTTCCTCTAAGTTTATAAACTGGGCTTCTTTTGATGTTACCTTCTTAACCTTACCTCGGAGTCTAGAGCTCCTTCTCAGGTTTTGGAAGCTTATGGTTTCTTCCCTTGTGTCCTTCTTCCTCTTTTCTATCCCCTTATTTTTCTTGATTTGTTCCTTAATCTTGGTCAATATTTCAGAGAGTAACTATTCATCCTCCTATGGGGAAGAAGGTTCAGGAATGTCTTCATCGATTTCTTCAGCTCTTTCTTTTATTTTTCCTTTCTGCTTCCTATCCTCTGGTTTAGAAGCTATCTCTGCATCATTCTTTTGTGAGAAGGTTTGAATCTTAATGCTGATCTTTCTCCTCCTACTTTTCTTGCCATGATTCTTCTCAGGTGATTCCAAAGCATCTTGGAAAAAAATTCTTACCAAGAAATCTTCGCATGTATCCCCTATACTTCTCAAATGGAATTCAACTAGTATTTTAACTAATCCATGATGATACATAGTTGTTTCTATGGATTCAATTTTCTTTTGAACATTTGTAGCCATCCTTCTCAGACTGTTTAGAAGGAAGAAGGGAAGGTTGATGGTTCCATTTTCTAAAAAGTTCATTAACAAGCGTATATGGTAAACATACATAGACCCAAATCTTCCTTCACATGTAATGATTTTTTTCAATATTAACAACATATTACTCCATTTGTTCTTGAGTGCTGAAATATGAATTCCCTTTCTAAATATTGTAACATCCATACCTGGGTTCTTAAGGATCACCTTCCAAGATTTTCCATGAAAACCCTTGTTTTTAAACCATCTTTCTCCTTGTCTCAGTAACACTGTTGCTTCTGCTATGAAGGATTCTATGACTGCAAATTTGATATCTCCTATCTCCACTTCTGTGCCATCAAATGACCTTGAAAAAGACTTGGTAATTCCCTTGTGGTAACCATCAATTTTTTCAATAAAATTTAATCATTTGGCCTTCTGTAGCATCCCTTTAAGCTGTGGATACCCCTCCATATACTTTACCCCTATAAGCTTTGTTCTAACAATAAGCCCCATATCCTCTGTTCTCGGTTATCCTTCAAAATTACTTTCACTGTTTATAAAATGAGTGTTGTGTGTATGAAAATGGAATGACTGTGTAAATGGAAATGGAGTGACTAGGTATATGGAAACATAATGACTGTGGATATGGAAATAGAATGACTGTATATAAGAAATGGCTGCGTGAATATGAGAGAAAAACTTAAGAGTTGGAATGTAATAAATAGATAGTTAGGGTTTAAAGAGTCGTAGGTAGGTAGGCCACATCGTCATCTTGACTGTTAACAGGTGTAGCAAGTGCAGTTGTGGAGGACCGTTTGAGTACAAGTTATGAAGTTTGAAGCGGAGATTGGTTTTGAAAGAGTCATTAAGACTGTTTGTCATTAAAGATGCAATATATGGTGGAAACATCGTGGCGGTTAAATCAAATGATGGTTAATTAAGGAGACATGTGATCATACATATTATACGAGCTTATGTTTTTAAATTGCTTTTTGAAATAAATTTTGCATTTACCTTTGGAACCCTTACCTTTCACTTGCTAAAATTTTCCTTTGATGTTGATCCACAAGTGCCTTGAGTATGGTTTCTCTTCAAAATTAATTTTCTTCAATTCCCTGCATACATGATTTTATTATGAGCTGTACACTTGTGCCTGAACTGATAATCAAATTGTAGCTACAGAATCAGATTAGCTGCAGAACAGAACCAGCTGCAGAATGTGAAACAAAAAGTAAAATATGACTTATGGATCATGAATGAAATGGAAATGGTTATGTAAGTGAAATGAAATGAGATGTAAGACAAGATGATAAATGAAATGGAAATGGAATGAATACTGAAAAGGAGAAATTTATTGATGGCATATGATAATGAGATGGAGTGAAACTGTAAAAATAAAATGGAGTGGGGTGAGATGAGATGATGACTTTTCAGAATCTGAACTACAGAGTGACTGTGGCTTCTTGTCACTACTTATTTGGAAAGAAAATGGAAAATATAGAGTGTCAGAAACCTCTAATTTTCACTCTGTATTTTCTGTATAAGTATGCCAATCAATGATTGGTTTTCAACCTTATACAATTTATTACTTTTTTTTTATAAGAAAAATAAATACTAAGTTAGTGGAGAAGAAGGATTCTTCTTCACTAACTTCACTTCAAAATTGCATTGGAAAATATTGATGAACTCCTCTTTTGAGATTGGTTTTTGATATGTCTTTAATCTATGACCATTCACTAAAAGAGGAGTTTTACTTTCATCTATTGTTCTAATCCTCACTGCTCAATTACTAAAGACTTTTTCAATCTCATATGGCCCAAGCCAATGAGTTTGAAACTTCCCTTGAAAATCTTTAAACTTTGAATCAAATAACAACGCCCAATCTCCCACTTGAAACCTCTTGTCCTTGATGTATTTGTCATGCCATTTAGCCCTCCGTTGTTGGACTATACCAGTCCTTTGAACTAAATCCTGTCTGATTTCGTCAAGTTCATTTAATTGCTCTAGCCTATGCTTTTGTGCCTCTGATAAATCTAGTCCCAATTGGACTGCCATCTTAAAAGTTCTTATTTGGAACTCTATAGGGAACATAACTTGTTTCCCATAAACAAGTTCATAGGGTGTATGTCCCGTTGTGTTCCTCCATGTAGTTCTATAGGTCCATAAGGCTTCAAGAAGCCTTTTTGCCCAATCTTTTCTATGTAGATGCACAGTCTTGGTGAGGATTCCTTCAATCATTTTATTTGTAGATTCCACTTGACCATTTGCTTGTGGATGATAGTGAGTAGATTTCCTATGCTTGATCTTGTATTCTTCCACAAGCCCTTCCACCATGTTATATGTGAATTGAGATCCCCGATCTGTCAAAATTTCTCTTGGTACACCAAAGCGAATGAAGATGTCCTCAAAAAGAAAATTAACTACAGATTTTTCATTAGAAAAAGCTAATGCTCTAGCTTCCGCCCATTTAGTGACATAATCAGTGCATACCAATATATACTTTTTCTACTTAGATGGAGGATTAATTGATCCAATGAAATCTAAGTCCCACTTTTCAAAGGGCTCAATGAGTACCTGAATTTGTAATGGCATTTCATTTGAGGGAGCAAGTTTCCCTACCCTTTGGCAGCTATCACATCCCCTGACATATTCTTTAACATCTTTGAAGATGGATGGTCAATAATATCCTAAAGAAAGGATTTTATAGGCTATCCTTTTGTCAGCAAAGTGTCCACCACATGGCTCATCATGACATGCTTTAAGAATCTCGAGCATTTCATATTTCCTGACACATCTTCTGATCATAAGATCTGGCCCTGTTTTATACAATTTGTTAGTGATCCATGAATATCTTGCAATTTCTTGAATAATTTTTCTTTTCTCTTTAGGAAACAAATGTGAAAGTAGCTTCCCTGTGACCAAGTAGTTAGCAACATATGCAAACCAAGGAGTTTGAGTAATTACTGCAAAAAGATATTCATCAGGAAACTTATCTTCAACTAGAGAATCCTCTTTGATAGTCTGAATCCTGAACAAGAAATCAGCAACTGTGTTTTGTTTTCCAGGTCTATCTAGCACAGTAATGTTGAATTATTACAAAAGTAAAATCCATCTTGTAACTCTGCCATTAGTAACAGTTTTATTCATCAAATATATAATTGCACAGTGATCTGTATGAACAAAGGTTTCATAGCCTGTTATATAATGTCGGAACTTGTTAATTGCATGAACAACAACTAAAAATTCCTTTTCAGTCATAGTATAATTCAACTCAGTGGGAGTCAAATTCTTACTTGTATAGTAAATGGCATAAGAAATCAAATATTTTTGTCCCAATACAGCGCCCAGAGCTGTATCTGAAGCATCTGTGGAAATATGGAAAGGGAGTTTCCAATTTGGACCTCTTAAAATGGGTGCTTCAGAAATTTTTGTTTTGAACGTTTCAAATGCCAACTGGCAATTAGAATTCCAATTAAATTCATAATCTTTAGTAAGCAATTTGAAGAGTGGAGATACTGTTTTAGTGAAGTTTTCTATAAACCTTCTATAGTACCCTGTAATTCCTAGAAAACTTCTAACATCCTTTTGGCAATTTGGAATTGATAATTTAGAGATGACTTCAAATTTAGACTTGTCAACTTTAATGCCATCTCTTGAGATGTGATGTCCTAAAACAATACCTTCTGTAAACATCATAAAACATTTTTCATGACTTAGTGAAAGGTTTGTTTCCTTACATCTCTTAAGAACTTTTTCCAAATTTTCCAAAGCTTCTTCACATGTATTCCCATAGACTATAAAATCATCCATATATACCTTTACACAATCATGTATTAGATCAGAAAAAATTCTTAGTACTTCTCTTTAGAATGTTGCAGGTGCATTACACAAGCCAAAAGGAAGTACTCGGTAGGCATAAGTTCCCCATGGACAAGTAAATGTGGTCTTATCCTGATCTTCAGGTGCTACCTGAATTTGATTATAACCACTAAAACCATCCAAAAATGAGAAATACTTTTTACCTACTAATGTATCTAACACTTTATATATAAAAGGCAAAGGAAAATAATCTTTCAGGGTTCCTTTATTTAGTTCTCCATAGTCAATGCACACCCTCCATTTACCATTCTTTTTAGGCACAATTACCAAAGGAGAAACCCATTGGCTATCTGAAATTGGGTAAATGAAGTTTACATTTAGTAATTTTTGGAGCTCTTCTTTCACAATCTCCCTAAGATTTGGATTCATCCTTCTCTGAGGTTGTCTAATAGGTCTACTATTTTCCTCAATGTAGATGTGATGGATACAAGTCTTAGGATCAATGCCTTTCATGTCAGTGTATTCCCATGCAAATGCAGTAGAATGTTTTTGTAATGTTTTGATTAGCTCTTCTTGTTGTAGTTTCTCCAAGTTTTTGTTTATGTTCAATGTCCTACCTGGAAAAATTTCAATTGTAGAGCTACCAAACTCTTCCATAGAATAGAGAGACATCTGCCTAGATGAAAAATATTCAC
Organism: Pinus tabuliformis; assembly: GCA_031772625.1. Classification (NCBI taxonomy): domain Eukaryota; kingdom Viridiplantae; phylum Streptophyta; class Pinopsida; order Pinales; family Pinaceae; genus Pinus; species Pinus tabuliformis. The sequence continues at coordinate 240,306,114 of CM062818.1, read as the reverse complement.
CATTAGATTTTTCTTGAAATTGCTCATGGTCGTATTCTGAGGATGATTCAAAATATTCCAATGTGTTTAAAATTTGACTATCTTCACTAATTTCTGAAATAGTAAAGAGAGGTTGAATATCATCTTCATCATCAATCCATTCTTTGTCATCTATTTCTGTGATTGCTTTTGCTGGAGGATATAGAGTAAATTTCTTTGTTGAATTACCATCAGAAATATACATGTCACCAGATCTATAGCTAATAAAAGCATCAGCGGTGGCCAGTGAAGGTCTGCCTAATATGAGTGGATGTCCTCCTAGATTATTCATAGGAGTTAAGATCATGAAATCAACAGGATATTTCCAAGAATCCAAGGATACTGAAATATCTTCTAACACACCATTTGGTTTGATTACTGATCTATCTGCTAGTTGTAGTAAGGTAGGTGTGTAAAGAAGATTAGGAAGTTTAAGTTGTTCCATAGTTTGTTTACTCCTAAGTCTATCAATGTATTTGGAATTTCAACTCCATTGATATGTGTTTTCACAATTGGACTTCCTGGATCCACATATTTCTGTATGGCAATTTTTCCCATCATTATGTCTGCTAATTTTCCTACCAGGTGAATTCTTTTTCTTTCTTTTGCTTTTCTTCCTGGATTTTTTTTTCCTCAAATCCTTTATTGTTTTGGCTAGAATTGGAATTTCTCTAATGGCTTGTAGCAAAGGGATTTTGATACAAACATTCTTCAATTCATCTAGGAAATCATAATTGGGCAACAAGATCTGTTTTTCTACCCCTCTATCAATTTGCAGTCTTTCAGGAAAAGGAGGTGTAGAAGTAGATGCTGGTTGCTCAATGATAGGAGTTGTGTTCACTGATTCTTTTTGTTTTTCTTTTTCGATGTTTTGGTTTTGGGGAGATGTTCCCTCAAAAATTTTATTGAATTTTAGAGAATCTTCCTCAAGACTATCCTGTTCTTGAATAACTACAAAAGGTCTTTCCTTTTCTAATATCCTTCCAGATCTTAGTTGAACATCATTAAGATCTAGAGGAGTAATCATGTAAGTTGGAAATTGTTGTCCTTCTACCATGTAAGCATTCTGAGGGTTTTTATTGTTGGGGTTTGGTAATGGTTTGGTAGGTAGCTGATTTGATTTCTGCTGAAATGGCAGCAAGAGTTGAGGATTTTGGCTTTGTTATGGAGGTTATTGTGGAAATGGCAATGAAAGCTAAGGGTTCTAATTTTGAAGTTGTGGCTACTGATTTCATTGTTGAATGTGTGGGGGAGGATAATTCTGATAAGATGGAGGGTATTGATAATATCGAGAAAATCTCCCATAAGGATTTTGTACTCCTTGTGCCCATGATTGAGATTGAAACTGAGATTGAGGTTGAGGCCAAGGTTGCTGCCAAGGATTCCAGTTTGGTGGGGGCTGAAGATACATTTGATTGTTAAATCCCTGATTTTGTGGTCCCTACCAAGGTCTTCTAGCAATAAAACAAAGAGTTTCTGCAAAATTTGGAATTGTTTCCTCTTAAAAGATAGCCTTAAGACCTGGGATTGAAGGACCACCCTTGGTCTCATGACTTTCTAAACAAATCATACAAATTTCTATAATTTTTGCATCTAAATGGTATTCCCTTAGAGCATTTTTTTTTTTTTTTGCATTTTGGACAAAAAATGGCTAAAGCATCAGCCTCGGTTTTTTGATTTTTTTGTATTTTAAGGGTGTCTAATTGCTCACTAAGGCTCCCTAGAATGTTAGTTTTAAATTCATCAAACATATTACCAATTTCTACCCTACTTACAGATCCTGTTGCAGATTTGTTTACTCTAACAAGAGAAGGATATCTTGGCCCTTTCCCTGTTTTAGATTTCCCTCTTGAGAGATGAACACACAATTCTCCTATATCATTCAATGGGAGTTGAGAAATATCTCCCTTCCCCATCATGTTAAGGATATCTATCCACTCATATCTAATGGCTTTTAATAGAAGAGCTTTCAAGGTTTATTCATCTAAATCATTCATCTTTGCTCTTTTCAAATTATAGTTGAACCTTTCAATCAAATCTTCTAAGTTTTCATCCTTTCTTTGCATCATTTTGAACACTTCATCTTTGTGATTGGTGGGCATGCAATAATCCAAGTAGCTATCCAAAAACATTTTTTTCATGTCATTCCAAGTTCTAATGGACTAAGTAACTAACCCCATAAACCATTTCAAAGCAACTCCTTTTATTGTTGAAGGAAACAATTTGAGTTTTTGAGAGTCTTCTAGGTAGTCATAGGTTCTGCACAAGACTTCAAACTCAAATAAGAATGTTTTAGGATCCTCACTTTTCAACCCATGGAAGTTAGGGAGGACAGAAGGTGAGATGTTTTTCATTGTGGCATTTGTTTCCTCATCCACTATAGGGAATCCAAAAGAATTATCTATTTCCCTGATCTGAATGGAAAATGGCATCAACCCATGGTACTCATCCACCCATATTATTCATCGACCCACGGAATTTACCCATGGTATTGTAAATGGCATCCACCCGTGGTATTGCAAAATCCACCCATGGTACTCATCCACCCATATTATTCATCGACCTAGGGAATTTACCCATGGTATTATAAATGGCATCCGCCCGTGGTATTGTAAAATCCACCCATGGTATTCATTCACCCATGGAATTGACCCATGGTATTGTAACTAAAAAATACTATAAGTAACAAGTCACATTTTGTAAAAGGAAAAAATTGTCCGCCACAATGTAGCCTTTACAGTTCAGAGGCATGTAGCCACACATCTCTTCTCAAAGATAAGCTACCATTTCCCTAGCTGGTTTATTTCCATTTCTGGTTGTAAGCATATTTCAGTATTTTCCATTAATGAAATGAAGCATTATTTCTGCTGCATCTTTTTGTATATGGTTATCTCGGTATTTTGTGGCATTCTTGTTTAAATCCAGATCAGTCGGTTTTAATAAAAAGTTTCTTTGTGGCGTTGCTTTTTGGGCATTTTCCTCTTTTTTCTTCTGGCATTTCAAGTTTTCAGGTCTTGGGGGTCTCTCTACCCCAAGATCCATTTCAATCTTTTAGATCTTGGGGGCCTCCTCCCAAGATCCGGATCAGTGGTATCAGAGCAGGTTATGATTCCATGGGAATGAGGGTTTGATGCGTATTTCAGTTTCAAATTTTGCAGTAATATTCAACAAACTTCAGGCATGTGCTACAACCTCCACAGAGCACTTTCTTGGGTGAAGCAGGAAGAGTTTTTTTCTCATTTTTTTGCAGGAATTTTTTTTGGGCGGCGACTTTGCAGATCGGATCTGAAAAATTTGGTACAAAATTTACAAAAGCAAATACCAGATCTGAATTCCTTTCGAAAAATCACCCAATTTCAAAAAAAAAATGGGTTGAATTGGAGTTCGGATGTGGGAGATATCGTTGATTTAAGATCAGCTATTTTATTAGAATTTTTGTGACGGCGGAACTGTTGCAGCACGAATCTGAGATCTCAGAGTGTCCAGATAGGGATTTCCAACTCATGGGAAGATGCAAAATGATCCTTCTGCTTCCAAAAACAGGTTATAATAAATATTCTGAGTTATATTGGCCGAGTTATGTCCATTTTAATTCTGGAGCAGCATTCGGCTTGGGTTATTTGGAGATGTGCCCTCCCACCCCAGGCTATGTAGGCACCTGCTACTTCTTCAGCAACCAACATCATGGTTATGGGTCAACTGCATAAAATCCTTGTCATCGAAGTCCATTTTCTAGGCCGCACACTATCAGAATCACAGTTGGTCACAAGCATTACAGGGTATCTCTATCCTCAGATCTTCGTTTATCAGGGTTTTGGGTTAACCACATAAAACCCTTATCTTCAGTGGCTCTTCATATTCAACAAAGGCTTTGCAGGAGGGAACTTTACGCAATGGGGACCATTGCTTCTTAAGGAGGGATGAATGATCCGAATGGAAAATGACATCAACCCATGGTACTCATCCACCCATATTATTCATCGACCCACGGAATTTACCCATGGTATTGTAAATGGAATCTGCTCATGGTATTGTAAAATCCACCCATGGTACTCATCCACCCATATTATTCATCGACCCATGGTATTATAAATGGCATCCGCCCGTGGTATTGTAAAATCCACCCATGGTATTCATTCACCCATGGAATTGACCCGTGGTATTGTAACTGAAAAATACTATAAGTAACAAGTCACATTTTGTAAAAGGAAAAAATTGTCCGCCATAATGTAGCCTTTATAGTTCAGAGGCATGTAGCCACACATCTCTTCTCATAGATAAGCTACCATCGCCCTAGCTGGTTTATTTCCATTTCTGGTTGTAAGCATATTTCAGTATTTTCCATTAATGAAATGAAGCATTATTTCTGTTGCATCTTTTTGTATATGGTTATCTCGGTATTTTGTGGCGTTCTTGTTTAAATCCAAATCAGTCGGTTTTAATAAAAAGTTTCTTTGTGGTGTTGCTTTTTGGGCATTCTCCTCTTTTTTATTCTGGCATTTCAAGTTTTCAGGGCTTGGGGGTCTCTCTACCCCAAGACCCATTTCAATCTTTTAGATCTTGGGGGCCTCCTCCCAAGATCCGGATCATTCCCTATTTCCTCTGCCTCCTCCATTATTTCCTCTACCTATCCCTCTACCCCCTCCTTCAAACAGTGAGAATTCTCCATCTTGTTCTTCTTCTACCATTATAGTTTCTTCAGAGTCAGTATAGGGTTCAACCTGCAAGGTTACTTCCTCCTCCTCTGGTTCTTCTATTAATGGAATATGCGAAAGAGGTTCTACTTCTTCTTCCTCATCAGGTGTCCCTAATTCTTCAACTACAATGTGCTCTCCTGTGGAGGTGAAAAAGGCTCTTCCTACTGTTGGAGATTCAAAATTTTTCTCTCCTAAGACTGCCTTGGTAGATGAAGTAGGAGATTCTGTTGATTGGATTTCTGCCCTTGAAATTCCAGGAGTCTTATGGCTGGGAGTATGAGTTTGGGATGGAGGTGTGTCTTTTCTTATTCTTGGTGGAGTAGGTGGTGTTGTATGAATTGAACTTCTACCCCTAGCTATAAATCTACCCCTAGAGTCTCTTTCTCTATGCATGTCATTTTTTTTTGAATGTAAGAGATAAGGCTACCTAGTTACACTTCCTCTGCAAAAAAGCCAAAATGTTTGGTCAATTTATTGTCCAAAATTTCTCTACATAAATTCTCAATCCAGGTATCGTAAACTGATGATGTTTTATGTTGTTTTGGGAGGTTTTTGGTCTTTTAACACCTAATGATTTACAATGTAATTATCCAAAAACTTAAATCTAACTTTTGTAAGGACTACTCAAGATCTAAGAAATGAAAAACAGATCTTTTTAAGAAAGAGATGAAAACAGAATTGAGATAGACTTGGAAGCAAATCTTAGACAAGAAATGAAAACAGAGTTTCTATTCCTCTGTTACTACTATTTCCAAATCATCATTTAAGAACTGGAAGTGGAATTTATAACTGATGCCTAACTAATTACAGAAATAAATCTAAATGAAATACTTAGTTACTTTGCCTCTCAATTTTGGGAGAAAGTCTCCTTGGGATGACATTTGAGAAATTCTATACTTCATTAATCTAACAGAAAGAAAATACAGAGATGCATCAAAGACTCATTGCATAAATGAATTTCTCAACCACTTAGTTTAGGATGAATTATCAACTTGAAGGGTTTTTTAGAGACATTCATTCACACCATGAGTTAGTAAATTTAAAAATAATGGCAAAAACAGTAAATGGCACTGATCAGTCTATTTGAGAAATTAAAGACTAGTAAAACAGTAAATGAAGAAAACTAGACTACATTACTAAACTTCATCTTCTAACTACTGATGAAAACTAGAAAGAGATTAAGCAAATGAAAGCTACTATAAATTATGAACACTGTTAGATGGAAACTGCATTACAGACATTATTAGCAAGAAAATGATTATAAACACTTGTGAAAGGAAATGATGAATTTACAGTTAGCAGAAAGAAGAAAAATAACATGAAATGGAACCTTTTTAGTGCAGGGGCCCTCTGCAATTGATTAGGCTATGCTTGCTCAATCAACTCCAAAGAAACTCCTTCAGATTCTCATAAAATATGCGGTCTTCATATTAACAATAGGGACACAAAATGCCCAGAAATTACAGAGTTCAGAATTTGATTTCACAACAAAACTATCACTATCACTACCTCTTTTTTTCTCGTTTCTTTACACAAGTATTTATAAGAAAACCATACAACTATTTGTGGAGAAAAATGTGCTACAACAAAAAACACATAGAAGATAGGTACACAGATTTTCTTCCTCGGCTGCTGGAGACATAAATCCAAGATGGTGGCTGTTGGATTTGGTTGCACAGATGGCTGTTGGAGTTGATAGGTTCAGGAAGTTGTTTCAGATAACGCTTCCCATCACTGCGAAACGTGTTAGTTATACACGAAATAGAGTCCTGTTACCTTCAGTCTCTACGTTTGACTTCTCCGTTAACTATAGTCTTGTACCATCTTCCTTGTCAACTTGGGCTAGGTGAATAGGACAGGGTCCATGTCACGATGATTTCTAAGCTGCCCATGTAGTTAGTTTCTCCTTTTGACACCTAGAACCTGTTAAAGCATGAAGGTAGCTGCGGAACAACTAATTAGCTACAGAATAGGCTGTGTTTCATAGCTAATATGCAAAAACTTATTCAAACAACAACATAAAAGCATAATATGCAAATCACTAAATGTCCTCCTTAAGATAGTATATACCAGTCATTGGCAATGAGAATGCATCTTTCTGATGGAAAAACAAGGAAAAAGAATGAAAAGGGTTGTTATGGAAAGAGCAATTTTGAGGTTCAACAGGAAGGTAAAGGTAGTCTTCTCTTGGTCCTCTAGGGCTATTTGAATTTGCTTGTAACCACTATACCCATCCAGAAAAGAGAAGTATTTTTTTTCTGATAGTGTGTTAAGCACCTGATCGATGAATGCTAAGTGTTGTGGGGAAAAATGCCTATGCAGGACGATCCTATCCACCTAAGGTGTGACAGTGCCTTAGCAACAAACAAGGACAGCTATTCTGGTTTCTTCCTTTATGAAATGTGAAAGAAGAGAGATAAATAGACTTACCGGTGTCTTCCGTTTGTCCCTCGATCCAGTCTCTCTTCTCTTTGGGAGTTCACAGCTACTTGCCTTCTCACTCGCCCAGCTTCAGCAGGTTCATGCAAGATCACAAGAGAACAGCTACTTGCCTTCTTGCTTGTCCAGCTTCAACGGGTTCCTGCAAGATCACAAGAGAACAGCTACTTGCGACAAGAGAAGAACACTACACAAAGACAGATATTCACATTCATAACTAGTTTAGGATTAGAAATAAACCAAATACACTAATGCAATCATACATCAAAAATACATCAGCATATAGGAGAAACCAAGATAGCTTTATTGATGAATAACAAGGTTCAGGAAGAGATACAACCCAGAGGGCTCCAATCCAGCATCTCCTTCCCAGCAAATGGAATTCCTATCTTCACCCCCTTCAAAGCATTAAGCACCCAATGATTCCAATCTCAAACCAACAGCAATTCTTTGCAATAACAAAATTCCAGCCTCTAGATCTCATGGAGGAGAGATCCATATATAGATGTTTGGAGAGAGGATGAGTCAGCTTGAGATCTGACTAGTGTCCTCTCCCTCTGTCAGTTCTTGATTCCACTTGGAGGTTCTTACTTCCACTTGGAGATTTGGAACCTCTTACTCATCACCAGTCGAATTCCCTGAGGCAAGTGTCATTTTGGAAGCTTCTTGGGTTTTGACACCTTGAGAAATGAACTTGCCACATGTCCACTCTCGTTCAGCGCAGGTAGCCAGTGTTCCCTTTGACATTCAGCGCAGGTAGCCAGTGTTGGCTTTGACATTCAGCGCAAACAGCTAGTGTAGCCACTGAAATGATCCTGAATTGACTTGTTTTTGAGCAGTTTCTGGTGGAGAACTTCTGTGAATTGTTGTGGTTTGTTAGCCTTGTTCCTCTAGGGATAGGAACAACATGTTTAGGGACTTTGGATCCCTTAGATTATGGACATTTCATGCTCAATGCTGTAAGGCACAAAAATGTCTATAACACTAAGGGAAAATAATCCCGAAAGGTGGCCTTGTTCATCCCGAAAGGTGGCCTTGTTCAACTCTCTCTAGTCAGCACAGATTCACCATTTACCATTTTTATTTGGGACCACCACCAAAGGTGATAACCATTTACTGTCGGAAATGGGATAAATGAAATATACATTTAAGAGATTTTGCAACTCATCTTTAACAATTTCTTTTAAGGCTGGGTTCATATGCCTCTGAGGCTACCTAACAGGTATCATTTCATCATTTGTATAAATATGGTGGGTGCATGTGTCTGGATGAATACCTTTCATATCTAAGTAGTCCCAAGCGAATTCTCTAGATTGTTGTTGAAGCATATCCAATAATTTGTTTTTTTTGTTTTGTACTCAATTTGGTGCCAATGTACAACGTCTTTCCATCACTGATTTCAATAGGTTCAGTAGTTATTTTACTGCTATGTTCTAATGTTTCCATAGTGAATGTTGCAAATTTATAATGATTTTATATATAGTCTCTATATAATGTTTGAGATTTTTAAGGTAAAATAATTTTATATTCTAAAATTTGGGCGAATCATCTTTTATAAAAATTGAAAATTGGCGAATCTTTTTTGGGGAAAAATCATGGAAAATTAGCCCTCTGGGCGAATATTAGCCCCTAAAATTTTCCATGGGTTTTGGTTTGATCTACTAGAATTAGAATTCATCAGATATAGTTATGTTACATTACCTAGATCATGAACTTACCAGGGTTGTTTATTTTTGTGTAAAAACTACATTGGAAGGGTATATTATTGAATTTATTGTAGAAAATCATCAGTCTTCCTCGAAAGCAAATTTTATTTATTTATTTTTTTTATTTTTTTTTCATTTTTGGGTTTAGAGTAATATTGTTGAAGGAAACCCTTTTGTGGATAAATATTCTATTGGCAGAGGAAAGGTTTCTACCCTTCCCCTCAACTCATCATGGGAGCTTAAAACCCTCGTGCTAAGGGGGAGGATCTTGGGGGAGAAAATGACCTATTGCAGAATATAGGGAAGAGTTGCAGTGGAAGTGGAAGAAAGTTGGAGCGATAGATGTTTTAGGGTATCAAGAAAGGATTATATTATTAAGGAATGGAGGGAGAGAAATATGAAGGAGACGAGAAGGAGTCAAGAAGAGTTAAAGAAAATAGAGGAATTGTTGGAGAACCCAAAGTTGCAGAAGAAAGGGTTGAGAGGAGGTGAGAGTTCTAGCAAAGGAAAGGAAGCTAGAGAAAGTTTTTTAGGAGAACAAAGTTATGGTGCTGATGCCCATCAAGAATGAGGTGAAGCCCAAACAACATACCAAAATATCGTAGTGATCAACCCTATTACCCCTATAGATGAATACATGCATTTGTTTATGCATAAGTTGTTCCAAGAAGACACTCCTTCCCCTGAAATTAGTATTCAACAAGATAGCAGCATGATTGGTTCTCCACCATATGTTCCCCTTGAGCTTTATTTAAATCTAGTAAGTTTCTTCTCTAAGATTTATAAGACTTTGAAGTTTCATAGTTTTCACAAAGTAGATATTTCTGGTAATTCCTCTAGTGGTAGTGAACAAAATTTGGTGAATTTTTCACAACCTGGTCCAAACGAGTTTGTTTTAGTTTTACCTAGTCCTACTCCAATGGTTGGTAATATAGCGATATATTTCACTCGATACTCTAATTTTTGGGGCTGATGAGATGAAGAAGTTGAAAAACATTGGTACCTATGTGATGTCATCTGGAGGTCCAAACGAACTCTAGAGGCAACTAAGTTGGTTGATTTTTAGACTACATTGAGGGGAAGACACTTTATATGGTACATCAAGTTTATACCAACCCTTCAAAATTTGATCTTGGAGATATTGGAAGAAAAGTTCATTAAAAAATTTAAATTGCCCCAGTTTTAGCAACAAACTTTGACTGAGTTGTGGGACATCAAATAGAAGGAAGGAGAGTATGCATGGGAGTGCATGTAAATATTCGAATATTTTATAGGGAAACTAACCCATCCCATCCATCTGGATCGTCAGAAAGAGTGGTTCATTCAAGATTTGTTACCATTAATAATAATACCCTGGTTGAACCTTCTTCACCATTCAGAGGCTACGATGTGCTGGCCTTTGATTGGTATATATGTTGCACAGTCACTTTTCGAAATTTACGTATTTTCCAAATCTACATGCCACATCAGCATGCCGTGTCTATTGCTTCTAGCACATCATAGTTGTTCGGTTGGGCCTTCTTCACCATTCAGAGGCTACCACGTAGTGGCCTTTGATTGGTCCACATGTTGCATAACCACTTTGTCAAATTTGCGTGTTTGCTAAATCTGCATGCTACATCAGTATGTCAAGTTAGTTTCTCTTGCCACATCATCACTTGTGCCACGTGTTTCTCTTAATTGGAGCATTGTCTACCACATCATTGCTTGTGTCATGTGTTTCTCTTAATTGGGCATTATTTGCCACATCATCACTAGTACAATCATACTGCCAGATATTTTTCCAATGCGTTATCATGTTAGCATTTGTACTACCACATGGAATCTCTGCAAACTTTTTCTCTATTTATTCAAAACTTTAGAACATTATAACTTCTTCATACGCCATCTCTTTGAACCCATTTAGCTAGCGTCAAAATTTTTTCGCCAAACCCTTTATCACGGAGACCATTTCGCTAGCATCAGAAAGTTTTCACCGAGCCCTATATCATGGAGACCATTTTTTGCAGAATTTGTAACAATCAATTCTTAAGGGTTTTGAAGATCCTTCCGATTCAAATGGAAATTCCTTAAATTCCTATACTTTAAGTATGGGTACATATGTGCTTTATAAAAAAACAACCAAACACCCAAATATTAATGAAATAAAAAGAAAAACTAAATATTGATGAGATAGGGACCAAAACTAAGTTCTTATTCAACCACTTTAAAATATCCTTTACCATTTATGAGTATGGTTATCCTTGTACTTGATTTTACCATAAAAATGCTAAGTATCCCATATTGAAAAGATGAGAATCAAAACTAGATTTGTCTACAATCAATTTGGGATGTAATATTTATGGTTATCCATTTAACATTATTAGTGTTGAATCATTATACTATGATAAATGAAAGCATATTCATAATACAATAAATCAACTATAATATTAGTAAATGTCACTATTTACTTATGACTACTTACTTCCATTAATATAAACACTTGAAACTTATATGCCTCACCAAAAAAGCCATGGTCTAACTCAAAGATTGTATATATAGGGCAAGCACAGACAGGACCATGATCAACAACGTCATTTTGGAATTCTACATTCTCGCATGCAAAGGTTGCCAGCCGATCATTTATATTTAAATGAATGAGTCCCTGCGACCAGGCCAACCATGTCTCCATACTCATCCTGAACACTAATTAACAGTGATTAGTTGTAACACTACAATACAGGAGTAAATTTTTTTTTTACCTTAATAATAGTATAACTTAACATTAATCATTCGAATGCAATAAGGAATTTATAATTTATTTACATAACATAGGAAAGGTATTAGTGCTAAGTTATAATTATGCTAATCATAGCACATATCTATGTTAACCATAGCACGTAAACATTAACAATGTATCTATGTTCCAATCTCGAGAATCAACATTCGACTGTCTATAATATTTTATACGGTACAATGGGTATTATATGAATCTGATCGTTGGTACTACGGAATATGAATGGCTATATAGTAGTTTCTTTAATCGAGTTAATGCTTTACGTTGGCCTGGAATGAATGTTGCCGAGAATCACTCGGGCAACTGACGCTTGTCCAACTGGCCTTCTCCACATCGTCCATCTGGCACGATGAACGATCGGCCTGTCGACTCCATGTGCTATCGTGTGCTCAGGACTCCAGGATTTAATGTTGCCTGACACATACCTCGAACTTACCATATGATGGCTGTTTCCCGGGTTTTCTATGTTCAATCCTACGATAGAGATGAAACCGTCCAGATCGATGGTTGAAATCGATCCAGGGGTTAGTGGTATGCCTTGAAAGCTTTTTATACTTTTGGAAAATTCTTTAGTAGTTCATTGTTAGAATGATCCTCTGTCATTCACAGTTCTCTGGCGCTTTGCATTTTGCACAGGAGACCTTTCCATCAGGCGGTCTGTTGTGCGGAAGGAACTCTGCCTTCCGTCCTCGGTCATGGTAAGCCGCTCACCCAGGTGAATATCAACTTGATTTACAGTTCGTTTTCTTTTTGTTTAATTTCTTTCACAGAGTTAAATCTTATACTGTTCCTTTTTTTTTTTGAATGAGTCTCAGGTGCGGAGTCTCGTTGTCGTGGCCGGCGCGCGATGGAGGACCTGTTCTGCCTTCCATACCCACTCCATGTTCCGGGTAAGAGTTGTATACTTCCGTGGTTTAACATTTGAGGAAAGACCCTGGGTAACGGACTGAGCCGTTGTCCTTCTTGGCAGGCTATCTGAGTTATGCTTGTGCATGGAAGTCCATCGCTGTTTCATGGGTTTCATTCCATGAGGAAAATTAACGGTTTTCCCGTCTCTATTGCTTTGTAAATTAATTGGGTTCTGCGCCAAACAGACCCGGCGGAAACCCTAGTTGGGTTGCGTTTAATACCCGTCCTTTACTGTATAATTTGTTTCATATTCGAGGGTTATCAATTATTAATGTTAGTCGAACTTTGGTTGGATAATGTATTGTGAGTTTCTCCATAGAATCGTTTACGGTTCAGTGTTTAAAAAAAAAAACATTGCTGGTTTATTATGGACAGACTCTCACCTGAGTTCAAAGTTTCTATTGTTCGCTGTGTATACTGGATATGCTTGTCTCTTCGGAGGTTTTTCCTATAAATTTAATTAAATAAACATATCTCTATGTTTTTTTTTTGTTTACTGTTACTATTTCTTGTTGGAGAATACGGGTTGCTGGCTTCGACTTCGGAAGCCCTCGCTGGCTGCCCGATAATGCTCACACAGGCTACGACCTTTTCTTTACAGGCTCGTTCTTGATTTGTTTGAAATGTCTGTTATCATTCATTTATGTATATGATGTGGGCACTGCCCTTCCTTTGTTCTTCAAGCACTGGAGTATTTTTCGTTATCGATTTATTCATTCTTAAACCACACTATTAAGAGGATGATACTGTGATCTTCGATTAGTTGTTTGGTCTAGAGAGTATACGTATTGACTCAGTTTTTGATCTATTACAATTTTTCTTATTTCCTCAGTAGCATTCTTGGAATCTCTGTGTACAAATATTTTTATTGTTTTCAATTTATCTGTGTAGGCTGAAATAAATATACACAGTATTATGTTTTCCGTTTAACTGCCACTTATGCTACAGGAATTGTTCCAGTATGGAATCTCTGATTTTTAATTAAAATCTAGTTTAATCTTTTCTTCCTTCTGCTAGTCGCACAGAAACTTGTTCTTAAAAGTTGTCAATGAGTTTCACATTTTCCATCTCTACCAATGCCTGCATAATTACAGAAATTCTTCCAATGCCATGCACAGTCTAGTCTGTCATAGACCTTAATTAATTTCACAGTATATATATAAATCCTTAATAACTATTAAGTTTCTTAGTAGACCATACCTGAACAGAGGCAAACCTCTTTATTGTGCTTGTCAACCACCTGACCTTAGGAAGATCCTCCTTGATCTTCTACCCCCAAGCACTTCTGCAGATCCTCACTGTCTGCAACTCTCTGGCTATACCAGAGTCACACTATCTGATCCTTACCAGACATAGCAGTTCAGGAAACTTCCGCCTTCCAAACACATGCTATCTGATCTTTACCAGACATAGCATTTTCTGTTTCCAAAGAGTAACTCTCTTTTTTTCTTTATGCCATCCGATCTCTGCCAGACTTGGCATAACCTTTTTCCCCTTTTCCTATGGGGTCTCAACCGTCTCATGAAGGTAGTTAGGTTTTCTTTTTCCAACTACCTCAATAGCTACTAACAACAATTAATCAACATACTTAATTAAACAGTAGTAGCAACAATTAAATATCATAACTAATTAACAGCAGTAGCAACATAGTTATTTTAATTTTACCAAACATAACCTTAGTCAATAGTTAAATTTTACTGCCTTACTTAAAACATTATCGATTTACTAGGGGCATTACATCTCCCCCTCTTGAATTTCAACATCGTCCCGATGTTGTTGTCCATCCAGAAACAATTCGGGATAGGCTTCTTTCATGCTTTGCTCATCTTCCCAGGTGGCCTCATCTGGCCCAAAGTGCCGCCACTGCACTTTAACCTGGGTGATGACTCTTTTCCGCAACTCGACCCTTCTCCGATCTAGTATGTTCACTGGGAATTCTCCTTCCGGTTCCACCTGAAACACATAATATTCAGATTAGTAGTTTCTTAACAATCCATCTTTGGTTTATGTTTATCTTACTACATCTTCTTACCTGAATATCCTGCCAACTTATTATGTGTCTAGGGTCATAAACATATTTCTTTAAAACGGACACGTGGAAAACATTATGGACCCGGATGTGGCTAGGTAGGGCTAGCTGATAAGCTACCGACCCCACTCGTGCTAAAATCTGGAAGGGCCCACAAAAGCGGGGTGCCAATTTGGCACAACCATTCCATTGTAGAGTACTTCTCCTTGCCCGAATTTTGACATATACATGTTCACCCACTTGGTACTCTCTAAAGGTCCTTTTTCGATCTGCAAATTTTTTTTGTCTGTCCTGAGCTATTTTTAAATTAGCCTGCACTCTCTTAACCATTCCTTCCATCTCTTTTAACATTTCAAGACCCAGCATGAGTCTGTCTTCTGGTCCACCCCAACTGGATGGCGTGCGGCATTTTCAGCCGTAAAGTACTTCGAATGGACTCATCCGCAAGGATGCATGATATCCATTGTTATAGGCAAACTCTACAAGGTGTAAATACTCTTCCCATCGAGTGGGTTGTTGCATCACATATGACCTTAGCATGTCCTCCACCACTTGATTCACCCGCTCAGTCTGTCCGTTAATCTGCGGATGATAAGTGGTGTTAAAATTCAATTGAGTTCCCAGACCTTCAAACAAGGTCTTCCAAAAGGCTGATGTGAATTTAACATCACTATCAGATACTATAGTTTTTGGCAGTCCATGGAGTTTAAATATGTTCTGCATAAAAACATTTGCAATTTGTGCTGCACAATACATAGATTGAACTGGTATGAAGTGGGCTGACTTACTGAGTTTGTCCACTACAACCATAATAGAGTCATTATTCCTCTTGGAGTTTGGTAACCCTGTAATAAAGTCCATGGTGATAATCTCCCACTTCCATTCTGGTATAGGTAATGGCTGTAGAAAACCCGCAGGGTGTTGATGTTCAGCCTTAACCTGTTGACATTCTAAGCATCGCGCCAGATATTCTATTACATCTCTTTTCATGCCTGGCCAGTGATATTCCTTCCGAAGCGAAGTGATTAACTTTTGATAACCCGGATGTCCCGCATAAGGACTTTTATGATATTCATCCAGAATCTTTTCCTTAATATCGCCCTGATTGGGTACATATATTCTTTTCTGGTAGCATAAAATGCCTGCTGCATTCAATTCATAACCTTGTTGCATTATGTGGATATTTAAGTTCTGCACCAGTTGCTTCTTTTGTTGGTAGATTTGATCTTGTTCAGCAGCCTCTTTAATTTCTTTGCCAAGGGTAGACTGTCCTTCACTAATGCCAATTTCATAAAGACAATGGACCTTTCGGCTCAGTGCATCAGCCACCCGGTTTTCTTTTCCTTTTAGGTGTTTGATTTCAAAATCAAAACCACCGAAAAAGTCCACCCACCTAGCTTGCCTAGCGTTTAAAGTTGGTTGACTAAAGTAGCTAGTTAAGCTATGGTGATCTATCATCAATAAAAATTTTCTTCCCACCAAATAATGGCGCCACATTTTTAGTGCATGTACTACAGTAGCTAGTTCCTGATCATAGGCAAAATACTTCTACTCATGTTCTTTCAATTTTTTGGATTCATATGTGATCACTTTCCCTTCCTGCATCAGCGCCCCACCTACACCCTCTTTGCTTGCATCTGTGCAGACTACGTAATCTTTTTCCGAGTCTGCAATACTCAGCACAGGTGCAGTGGTGAGTAGGTATTTGAGCTGTTCAAAGTTCCGTTGACATTCTGCTGTCCACTTAAATATTTTTCCTTTCTTCTGCAAGGAGGTGATAGGGTATGCAACCCTGGAGAAGCCTTCCACGAACCGTCTATAATATCCAGCCAGCCCCATGAAAGACCTGATATCTGCCACGTCCTTTGGTGTTGGCCATTCCATTATGGTTTTGATCTTTTCAGGGTCCACAACAATGCCTTCCTTGGTGATGATATGCCCCAAATACTGGACCTGCTCTTTATAAAAATCACATTTGCTAAATTTACCATATAGCTGATGTTCCCGTAGTGTCTGTAACACGAGTTTGAGATGCTCCTCATGCTCTTTAATATTCTAAGAGTATATAAGTATATCATCAATAAAAATTAATACGAATTTGTCCAAGTACTGATGAAATACACTATTCATCAGGGACATAAATGTCGCAGGTGCATTGGTCAACCCGAAAGGTAGTACCACAAACTTGTAATGCCCATGACGGGTTCGAAAAGCTGTTTTGGCTATGTCCTCCTCCTTAATTCTGATTTGATGATAACCAGACCTCAAATCGATCTTTGAAAAGATTGTCGCCCCTTTCACTTGATCAAACTGTTCATCAATGCGGGGTAGTGGATATTTATTTTTAACTGTCAATTTATTTAGTTGTCTATAATCTATGCACATACGGAGGGTTCCGTCCTTTTTTCTAACAAACAGTACAGGGGCTCCCCAAGGGGATACGCTGGGACGGATATACTTCTTGTCTAACAGCTCTTGCAGCTGCATTTTTAATTCTGTTAATTCTGGCACACTCATCCGGTATGGTGCACGGGACACTGGGGCTGCACCGGGTACCAATTCTATGGTAAAATCTAAATCTCTTTTGGGCGGCAGCCCTGATACTTCTTCGGGAAATACATCTATAAAATCTCGCACTACTGGTATGCTTCCCATAGTAGCAATTTTATCTTCAGATTTGGCATATCCTAGTTGTACTGCATATATTTGACATTTTTTCCTGATGCTTTTAGCTAGCTGTGAGGCAGTAATTGGCCGGATCTGCACTGGTTTCAGGATACCCTAAATTTCCTTTTCATTTCCCAGTTCATCCCGATAAGAAATTGTTTTTGTCTTGTAGTTTATTATAGACCACCGCCTTTCTAGCCAATCCATCCCGATCAGCACATCATATGAACCGAGAGGGAGTACATTCAATTCTGTCATCACTGTCTGACCGAATATCCTTAATGGGCAGTTGCTGACCTTAGCCAACACTCGTCTTTTTGCCCCGGTTGCAAGATGTACTAACCATGGATTCTTAAACTTAATGGTTTGCAAACTACAATTTTCCACAACTTTGGGACTAACATAGCTTAAGGTAGCTCCTGGGTCTACTAAAATGGAAACAGTTTGATCAAAAATCTTACCTTCAAATTCTATCATTGTTGGCTGGTAATCAGCTTGACGATCCTCAAGGGAAAAATTTATTCTGGGTATGGACCGAGCCACGTCTCCCACTGTGGAGGCTTCATAAACCTGGGACACCTGATCACTTTCCTTTCGGTGAGGGCAATTTTTAATATAGTGTGGCCCGCCACAACCCCAGCACTGCACTGGTGGCCTAGCTGAACCCTCATTATCAGCTCTACCCGGCTTCTCACTGTATTTAGATTCATTAGGTGGCTTTAATCTGAGCTGATTTCTGGACTGGTTTCTATTGCTGGCCCCTTTGGAGAATCCCTTGTTGAAATTGCTGCGAGCTCCCTTAACTCCCACAGTCATTCTGCTGCCTTTTTTATCTGCCCAGCGCTTCCCAAAATTTTCTCCTTTTTGTTTATTCTGCTGATAACATATTCTAGATTTCCGTATTGCTTCGCCCATGGTCTTCAGATTATCAAATTCGATCCTTTCCCGCATTGCCTGGGGTAGGCTACTAACGAACCGCTGCACTTTTGCCTTTTCCTCCCGAATATACGGTACATAACGAAGCAGAGATGTAAATTTAGTAATGAATTCATCCATGGTCTGCTACCCAAGCCGCAGATCATGAAATTCCCGTGCTTTTTCATCGTAGAAACGTTCAGTCAAGTATTTCTCCTTGAGGTATCTTTGAAAAGTTTCCGAAGTTACATCTTGCTCACTCACCCCCCACACCATCTTGACTTCCTCCCACCATAATGTAGCCTTAGCCTGCAGCTGGAAAATGGCCAGCCGTGCCTTAAGATGGTGATCATACTCGTAGACTTGGAAATATTTGTTCATGTTGATTAACCAAGCTTCTGCGGCCTCCTCAGATTCCCCATCAAAATGTGGTGGCTTGATCTTCCGAAACTCCCCTTGCAGTTCTATCCGCTGTCTTTTTGGGGTTTGATGTTTAGAGGCGTTATCAGATTTCTCTCCTCAAACCTCTGCTCTTTCCTCTGTTTCCTCCTGTTCGGTGTGATAGCCCTGTTCATCTGATACTCGTGTTTGCTCAGGGCTAGGATGAGGCTGGTGTTGGTTTTTTTTATCTGATAAACTTTTCATGATCCTTTCTTGTTCCATGGTTAATCTGGCGTTGTCCTCACGCAAACGGGCCATCTCGTTCTTCAGTTCCTGGACTGTCTCCAATATAGTCAAATTAGTGCTGCGGGCTTCCTCTCCTAGTTGTACCCATATCTCAAGATTTCCCTGAGGGTGAGTAATGTTGTCTGGTCGATTCATATTTCCATGAGGAGCGCTGCTCGTTCTCCTCATTCTGTTGTCACTTGAACATAGATTAGTTCATTTCAACAGATATGATTTGCAATATATTAGAATAACCCCTTGCTTGCTTGTTAATTTGGTTACTTATGTATTGCTGTCTCCATTATGATTGACCCGAGGTCACAGAGTTGTAACCTGGCTCTCATACCACTTGTAACACTACAATACAGGAGTAATTTTTTTTTACCTTAATAATAGTATAACTTAACATTAATCATTCGAATACAATGAGGAATTTATAATTTATTTACATAACATAGGAAAGGTATTAGTGCTAAGTTATAATTATGCTAATCATAGCACATATCTATGTTAACCATAGCACGTAAACATTAACAATGTATCTATGTTCCAATCTCGAGAATCAACATTCGGCTGTCTATAATATTTTATACGGTACAATGGGTATTATATGAATTTGATCGTTGGTACTACGGAATATGAATGGCTATATAGTAGTTTCTTTAATCGAGTTAATGCTTTACACTGGCCTGGAATGAATGTTGCCGAGAATCACTCAGGCAACTGACGCTTGTCCAACTGGCCTTCTCCACATCGTCCATCTGGCACGATGAACGATCGGCCTGTCGACTCCATGTGCTATCGCGTGCTCAGGACTCCAGGAGTTAATGTTGCCTGACACATACCTCGAACTTACCATACGATGGCTGTTTCCCGGGTTTTCTATGTTCAATCCTACGGCGGAGATGAAACCGTCCAGATCGATGGTTGAAATCGATCCAGGGGTCAGTGGTATGCCTTGAAAGCCTTTTATGCGTTTGGAAAATTCTTTAGCAGTTCATTGTTAGAATGATCCTCTGTCATTCACAGTTCTCTGGCGCTTTGCATTTTGCACAGGAGACCTTTCCATCAGGTGGTCTGTTGTGCGGAAGGAACTCTGCCTTCCGTCCTCGGTCATGGTAAGCCGCTCACCCAGGTGAATATCAACTTGATTTACAGTTCATTTTCTTTTTGTTTAATTTCTTTCACAGAGTTAAATCTTATACTGTTCTTTTTTTTTTTGAATGAGTCTCAGGTGCAGAGTCTCGTTGCCGTAGCTGGCGCGCGATGGAGGACCTGTTCTGCCTTCCATACCCACTCCACGTTCCGGGTAAGAGTTGTATACTTCTGTGGTTTAACATTTGAGGAAAGACCCTGGGTAACGGACTGAGCCGTTGTCCTTCTTGGTAGGCTATCTGAGTTATGCTTGTGCATGGAACTCCATCGCTGTTTCATGGGTTTCCTTCCATGAGGAAAATTAACGGTTTTCCCGTCTCTGTTGCTTTGTAAATTAATTGGGTTCTGCGCCAAACAGACCCGGCGGAAACCCTAGTTGGGTTGCGTTTAATACCCGACCTTTACTGTATAATTTGTTAGGGTTATCAATTATTAATGTTAGTCGAACTTTGGCTGGATAATGTATTATGAGTTTCTCCATAGAATCATTTACGGTTCAGTGTTTTAAAAAAAAAAAACATTGCTGGTTTATTATGGACAGACTCTCACCTGAGTTCAAAGTTTCTATTGTTCGCTGTGTATACTCGATACGCATGTCTCTTCGGAGGTATTTCCTGTAAATTTAATTAAAGAAACATATCTCTATGTCTTTTTTTTGTTTACTGTTACTATTTCTTATTGGAGAATATGGGTTGCTAGCTTCGACTTTGGAAGCCCTCGCTGGTTGCCCGATAATACTCACACAGGCTACGACCTTTTCTTTATAGGCTCGTTCTTGATTTGTTTGATATGTCTGTTATCATTCATTTATGTATATGATGTGGGCGCTGCCCTTCCTTTGTTCTTCAAGCATTGGAGTATTTTCATTATTGATTTATTCATTCTTAAACCACACTGTTAAGATGATGATACTGTGATCTTCGATTAGTTGTTTGGTCTAGAGAGTATACGTATTGACTCAGTTTTTGATCTATTACAGTTTTTCCTTTTTTCTCAGTAGAATACTTGGAATCTCTGTGTACAAATATTTTTATTGTTTTCAATTTATCTGTGTAGGCTGAAATAAATATACACAGTATTCTGTTTTCCATTTAACTGCCACTTATGCTACAGGAATTGTTCCAGTATGGAATCTCTGATTTTTAATTAAAATCTAGTTTAATCTTTTCTTCCTTCTGCCAGTCGCACAGAAACTTGTTCTTAAAAGTTGTCAATGAGTTTCACATTTTCCATCTCTACCAATGCCTGCATAATTACATAAATTCTTCCAATGCCATGCACAGTCTATTCTGTCATAGACTTTAATTAGTTTCACAGTATATATATAAATCCTTAATAACTATTAAGTTTCTTAGTAGACCATACCTGAACAGAGGCAAACCTCTTTATTGCGCTTGTCAACCACCCGACCTTAGGAAGATCCTCCTCGATCTTCCACCCCCAAGCACTTCTGCAGATCCTCACTGTCTGCAACTCTCTGGCTATACCAGAGTCACACTATCTGGTCCTTACCAGACGTAGCGGTTCAGGAAGCTTCCGCCTTCCAAACACATGCTATCTGATCTTTACCAGACATAGCATTTTCTGTTTCCAAAGAGTAACTCTCTTTTTTTCTTTCTGCCATCTGATCTCTACCAGACTTGGCATAACCTTTTTCCCCTTTTCCTATGGGGTCTCAACCGTCTCATGAAGGTAGTTAGGTTTTCTTTTTCCAACTACCTCAATAGCTACTAACAACAATTAATCAACATACTTAATTAAACAGTAGTAGCAACAATTAATTATCATAACTAATTAACAACAATAGCAACATAGTTATTTTAATTTTACCACACAAAACCTTTGTCAACAGTTAAATTTTACTGCCTTACTTCAAACCTTATCGATTTACTAGGGGCATTACATCAATATAACGAAAGGCATGTTGGGTTGTTGCTTCTGTTGGGACTTTCAAGAAGACATGTTCCACACGAAGCTCCAGTCACCGACAACCAATTGGGATTATATATTTTCTGGTCTGCATAGGCGAATTGCGATTCTGTATATATTTAATTGATCATAAAGCTACATTGTTCTGATCTGTACCAAAATATAGAAAACATGCCCTATTGGGTTGTCCTCTGGTCCTAGCAGAGTGGTAGAATTTGATCACAAACTAGTTCAACTTTTATATTTTGAAGGCTTTTTTGCACAATAGTTTGCAGTGCAGTGGTTTATGTGAAGAGCATAAATTATGGTTGCTTTAAATTTGGCTATTGCTGTGATGCTTGTGCTCTGTGTAATGCAGTTTGTTATTTGGGGAAATAATGATGTTCACAATGTTGAGACGCAGGTTCTCTTGGCTCTCAAGTCTGGTATAATCGATAAATCCGACAGTCTCAAAGACTGGGGCCGCATACAAAGCTCGCTAAATCCTTGCCTCTAGTCAGGCATCATATGCGATCACAGCAACAATGTGATAACTGGCCTGGATCTCTCCAATAAGGAACTCGGCGGAGTAATTTTAGTTCAAATTCAATTGTTATCCGACCTCAGGACTCTGAATCTAAGCACCATTATTTTTTCTGGCCGGTTCCAGCCTGCCATTTTCAATCTCAGTGAACTTCAATCGCTGGACATCAGCTGGAATGAATTCCTCGGACATTTTCCAGTCGGCGTCTCACGGCTCAGAATTCAACGCCTACAACAACAATTTCAACGGTCCGCTTCCTGCGGAATTCGCAGAGCTGCCCCTTCTCTGACGTCTGAATTTAGCCGGGAGTTTCATTCGGCTTGTTTGCAACGCTCACATTTCTTAATCTCGCGGGCAATAATCTCACGGGGGCTCTCCCTCCGGAATTGGGGAAACTCCGCAATGTGGAGTGCGTCGAGCTTGGCTACAATTCCTTCTCTAGCAAAATCGCGACCCCCATCCCTCCCCCAACAAATAGGTCACATGGCCAAGCTCGGATACCTGGACATTGGATCTTGAAGCCTCTTGGGGACTCTACCAGTCGAATTAAGCGAACTACGAAGCCTTTTAAGCGACCCGGTTCTTCCAGAGCTGGGAACCCTCCCAGTGCTCCGAGACCTCGACCTGTCCCAAAATGGACTCACTGGACCCATTCCGAAGACCTTCACGTGGCTCAAACATTTGAGTAACATTTGAGACTCCTTAACCTGATGATCAATCCCATGACCGGCCGGGTTCCGCGCAGAATCACAGACTTGCCCGAGCTCCAAACACTGATGATCTGGAACAATTCTTTTACCGGCACACTCCTGCGGAAGCTTGGCAAAAACCAAAAGCTCATTTCCATGGACGCCTCGGGTAACCGTCTAGTAGGGCCGATTCTGCGGGGTCTCCGCGCGACATGTAGCCTTGCAAAGCTCATTCTATTCAACAATAGATTCACAGGTGAAATACCTGCGGCTCTCGCTCATTGCCCGTCACTGTGGCGCGCACGGCTTGAATCGTAACAGGCTCAGTGGTCAGATACCCATTGGACTCGACCTGTTGCGGAACCTATGCCATTTCGATGTCTCCCATAACGGCAACAAATAACTAGCAGCTACAAGAAAACATTGGTTGCGCGGTAAATATAATTTCAAATTTCGAGCGATAAATATAAATTCAAATTTGTATGGCCGTATCTCGCATTCCATCGGTTGTCCGTCGTCCCTATTTCATCGCAGATGAAGTTATATGGCAAGCCAATGCTGCGTGGCATTCAATGCTACGTACATTCATTGCATTGATTCCCGGTTCCACCTGCTAGAAAAAATGGAGCCATCAGAAAACATGGAGTAACATGCATCTCAGCTCGTCACATCTCAGATGGATCTCCTGGTGCATAACACAGTTTTATGTATGGTGGATGGCTGCTATCCATTTCGTAAAATAGTTAACATGGCATCAGGTGCTGTCAGATACTGTCTCAGAGACATTAAATATCGAATAACATAAGAAATATTGCTTGCTATTTGGAAATAAGCTGTATTTTACTACTAAAAAACCCAAAAATGTGTAAACCGACGTAAGATTTAACCGCTGAAATTAAACATCAATAACAGAGAAAGTTCAATGCACTTCAATAAAGTTGCCTATGTGGCATTCGTTAACGGTGTTTTGAGTTGTGCCCGAGCCCTCGCATTCACACGGAATTTTAAATTTTGGGAGGCAAGAATTTGGTGAAATCGACCAATACTCTAAGCAGCCCCGGGGAGTCTAGAACTATAAATATCGGCGGCCAATGCTTAGCTGACTACATCCCTCTGGTAATGTAGCAGCTGTCTGATTTCTTTTAGAAAATTTACACAAAATCAATGTTAAACATTGTAAATCCAAAATTTATTTTTTGTGTACAGTTAAACTAATAGTTTATTGTAGGTCACTGCTGTGAGCAGTAACATAATAATGCTAATAGAAATTGTGCTCACAAAAACTTCAAATTTTGTAATCATTGAAAATTCAACTTTCATAAAAGCTTAAAATTTTGGAATTATAAAATTGGAGCTTTCTCTCACGGTTAGGGTTGGAATTTGGATTTCTCTTTACCCGTTAAACAATTTTTTTTTGACATTTTAGATATTCATACTACTCGTCAAAGAACGTTATGTTTAAAATGTTACCCTTCACCAGTGATCCTTTGATAATAAATTAACCATTCACCAAAAAGTTTTGAGTAAAAGATTACCCTTCTATAACACAATTATGTTAAAAATTTCACATATTTATCATAACAAAAAGTACAAAATGACCATAACACACAAATGAGTTATTGAATCTGATTATTTCCATATAATTAATAATGATAACATATTTTCTATTTTAAAATATTTTTTTATATTAAAATTTCTCAATAACCAAATTGAAAATCAAATTAATTGTTAAAAATTAAAATAAAAGTACTTCATTGTAAGTCTTGCACACAAAATTATATAGTTCTTCATAAGTGAATTTTTGGTATTTTGGACATTTTTAGACAACCACTTATTTTTTATTTACTTTATAAGTCACCATATTATTTTTTATCTTTGTACATAGCAATATTATTATTTGTACACAATTGTTATTATTAATTCCAATTAGACTCAATTAAGTATCATTATTTACCTAAGTTGTCAAATCCCAACCCTCATGAGGGCTACTATGAGGACTCCACCCAGCTAAAGAAAGCAACGCCTTTTGAAAATAAAGTTTTATCCTATTGCACAACCCTTTTGAAAATAAGTTCTATCCCATTATACCACTTTCCAAACTGAAGCTAGTGAAACTATTAACATAGATATGCAATTACAAATGATTCATACATCATTAACTTGTAGCAAAAACTAGTCCAGTGAAATCAACCCTAAAATGTTGGTCTAAGGCAAAATTGATTAAATTACATTTTAAATTTCCACCCAAAAAAGCTGGTACAAGGCAAAGTTGATTAAATTACATTTTCGATTTCCATCCTACATTACAAGTTTATAGATTCTCTAATAATTTATGTCCCTCTTTCCCATATATGTAATAGTAAATCTATAGTCAATAAATACTATATCCTCTTCCTCATCTTTTAAAGTATCCTTACCCTTTATCTTGGGCATGGCTATCATGTCATCCTCATGTAATTTCAGTCATCTCATGGTGCACATATTCTAATTTTCATGTGAAATTATAGGGTTTGCCTCTACTCCACTCCTAATGTCTTATCCTCAAACTAACTCCCTTTTTTTCTTTGTTTTGTGTGCTAATTTCTTATCATTTTAAACTAACTCCCTTTCTTTCTTTGTTTTATGTGTCAATCTCTCATCATTTTGGAGCACAGATTGATATATTTCTTCTAAAATGCAACTTATGTAAATTTATCTCATTTTACATAGTAAATTTTTAACATATTTGGGATGTTGGAATTCTCATCATTTTAGAGCACAGATTGATATACTTCCACTAAAATGCAACTTATGCAAATTTATCTCATTTTACATCGTAAATTCTTAACATATTTGGGAGGTTGGAGTTATTTTTCCTAGTTATTTTTATGTAAAATTATATCTCATAAAATGCCATAATATACACTTTATACTCTATTCATAACATATTTTCACTCATTTTTCTTCTCTTACATTTGAATAACACTTTCAACTCCTTTCTTTCATTTAGTTCTTTCTTAGTCATAATTACAACTCATATCAAATTGAGACTAAATTTAATTGAGAATTTCTTGGCAAAGCAATATTAATTAAAACTAAAAATATTTTTATTCTTTTCCAAAGATTATTATGAAATGTTTAGTAAATTTTAAATTAAACAATTAACATAAAAATAAAAACCAAAGGCTAATGAAATTTATCACTTCAATTGGGATTTAATCACAACATTATAATAAATTAGGCAAAGTTAATCATCTCCTCATAATTGGCACTTCAGGACAACGTTATCATAAACCATACTTCATTTCAACACAATTGAAAGGATGTTACTTTACTTTATAATTGGCATTTCAAGACACAATATAATGAACCATATTTGCTTTTCATATAAACACAATTAAAAAAATGTTAAAAATTTTAATTATTAAAAATATAATTTAAGAAAATGAATGAAAAAAATATTAATTATAGTATTAAAAAATGAAATAATTAGTCAATATATAATAAATAAACACCATCTTACATTTAAATGTAACTTATAAAATTTATTTTTTGTTTTTAATAATAAAAATAAATAATAATTTACAAAGGGTTTATAATAAAAATACACTATCACCAAAAATAAAAATACATAAGATATTTCGAGCCAAAAAAACACAAAAATCTAATAAGAATATACCGCGGCAAAAGTAAAAATACACCAAATGTTACCGAACAAAAAGCACAAAAATTTATGTAAAGATACAATTCACCCTTTATAAAATTTCCTAGTCTAAACATAACCCAAAGGTCACCTGTTATAAAATTTCCTAGCCTAAACACAACCCATCTTTGCTAGTCCCTCGTTTTGATTTATTTAGTTTGGTCGTTTTGATTTAGTTTTCATTACCACCAAATTTCGATATTTTTATTAGTTAATTTTTCTGTTAAATGACCAATCAATAATGGTTTGAGTAGTTGAGATTTGGTACCATGTAATAATCCAAAGAATCGATAGACTTTGACGAAATCCGATATCTCAAATGCTATGATGGCGTCACTCGCCTGTCTAATTAATTCATTAGATACAACACAACATAGAGACCGACTTGGATTGCTACCGACTGCTGACTGGTGGAATTGAATGTAAATGGGTGGATCTCATTAATTACATTGCAGAGTTGGAGCCTGCCAAAGGGTGAAAGTACAACTGAGGGAGAGGATAGGTAAATAGGTGACTAGGTATAAAGACGTTCTTGAAAAAAATTAAACCGTCAAAAAAACGTTAGGTTTCAAAACACTTAGTGTGAAACGGCAATGTAAAATTATTAAACGTATTTTAAAAATGCCTTCTGACGGGCATTTTGCCCGTCAAATCCCAACCTGAGTCACTGTTGAAGTCATGGTCATAGGAAACAGGCCCATAGATTCTCACGTGGTTTACTTTTCGACGATACTATCTAGTTGTGGTTTACTTTTAGATGATATCATTAGTTTGAGGTTGAGGAATTATTAAAAGTGGTTGAAATTTGGGTAAAAAAATTTCAAAAAATCTTATAGTGTTTGAATAGTGTTTTTATAGTGGAAATAGGGGAGAGATTCCTAATGTTGTGCAGGGACCAGTAATTGATATAGTACTGGTCCCACCAAACCACCAGTGATTGAGACTTTTGAAACCAAAATTTAAACAAAAATAAATAACATTATGTATAAATAAGTATTAAATTATGTCCAAAAATCACCCATACATTGACTGGGCCCACAACTGTCCATAAATAGTATTTTACTACTTAATACTGCAAAACATATTGACCCAAGTAGAAAAAAGCTAGAGCCATAAAGGCTTCCAAACTGGTCTATTCCAGAAGTACAAAACAGCAGTCACTTCAACCCCCACTCATCAGAACTGCAACTTTGCATCCCAAATAAATATGCCTACCTGCACATAACAAAAGGAATGTATGTTAGCCATAACTGCTCTGTTGTTCAACAACTAAACACCCTATGTTCAATAAATGACACCCAACCCAATAACAATTAAATCCACTTTGTTCAATAAATGACACCCAGACCCAATAACTGCAATAAATGACACCCAACTCACTCTATTTCTCATTAAAACAGATCAAAGCACATGGATCAACAAATAAACAATTCCCAACCATTAGATCACATCAAATTAAATCCATACCACACATTCAAAATGAAGCCATTGCAATCCATGTGCATCCACGTCCACCAATTAAAATCAAGTCCCCAAAACTATAAAAGAAGTCCACCCACTGTTGAAGTTCCATCTTATGCTTTCAAACTATTCAGCAAACTTGAAGACAACATCACAAAACAGTGGCCAATATATTCAAGTTAGTTATATGAATTACAACTCATTCTTCTTACAATTCTGTTTTCATTGTTTTCATTTATCAGATTTCTTACATTACAGTTCTGTCCATAGGGTTACAGTTAACCTATACAGTTACAGTTAACCTTTTTTATATAGAGTTTATGTATGTGTTCTAGCTTATTATGTCATCAGCTTCATAGTGATTACAGCTTACATATCACAGAGGTTACGTATGTCATGTTAGTACTGTAGTCACAGCTTGTTTAGCTTACAGGAATTGAAGCTTAGCTTACAGGAATTGAACCTATTGAATACAGTCGTATCCATCTAATCAACGTCACAGGTTGTTTACCTTACAGGAATTGAACCTTAGCTTACAGGAATTATTCGATCATCAGCTTCATAGTGATTACAACTTACATATCACAGAGGTTACGTATGTCGTGTTAGTACTGTAGTCATAGCTTGTTTAGCTTACAGGAATTGAACCTTAGCTTACAGGAATTGAGCGATTATTATGGCTTGGGTTCTATGCAGAATGAGTTAAAACATAGAACAAAAACGAATTGTAACTTTAATGACTCTGATAAACTTAGTAATTTTTCACATATTTTCAGACCTTGACAATCATCATTGAGACATCACATTGAAACATAATCGAAAGACATGTATTTTCAGAAGCATGAAGCTATTGAGAAAGCAAAAATTTTGATATTGAGTCGAAAGAATGCAAATAAGTGAATTTCTACTACTGATGAATGGACCATAGAACTGAGGAATGGTTTCTTAGAATGGAAGCCCGAGCAGATGACCATTTCTCTTTATTGGATTAGATGACTGTAAGATTTTAGATAATGAGAAAACACAATTAAAAGTAACATAGCAGATGACAGTCTTATTGGCCTTCGTATCTTTTCACCTCGTTGAGCTCGACACCTTAGGGTATGGAGAGCCTGAACCATACGGAGTTGTAAAAGTTGGACCAAAGGAATGGGGATTTACATAATTCAGCACTGTAAATTAAGTCACATAAAATGGAGAGAAATCTTGGAGCAGAGATTGTTCTTCTCAATATTCAAAATAACTAAATAAATTATATGGAAAATATAAAAAATAAATGACTGCAACGAAACTTGATTAAACTGAAGTAAAACCAATTGTCTATGACACCTAGGAGACCATAGAATCAAATGTGATAGTGATTATAGCTTACATATGTCGTGTTAGTACTGTAGTCATAGCTTGTTTAGCTTACATGAATTTAACCTATTGAATACAGTCGTATCCATCTAATCAACGTCACAGCTTGTTTAGCTTACAAGAATTGAACCTTAGCTTACAGGAATTATTCGATCATCAGCTTCATAGTGATTACAGCTTACATATCACAGAGGTTACGTATGTCGTGTTAGTACTGTAGTCACAGCTTGTTTGGCTTACAGGAATTGAACCTTAGCTTACAAGAATTGAACCTATTGAATACATCACATTCATCTTATCACTATTAAGCTCTATACACTAAAAAGCTCGTATTAGTATCTGAGCATGGTTTCAGTTCACCCTTATCTATGAGTAAGCTAGAACAAATCTCTGTATAATTACATATGTTATATGTATATTAAAGCTGAATCCAGTCTATTAGGGAGATAACCAACCTGTGATACAGGTACTTTATCATATCTATACATGTATTTCTTAGGTTAGTACTGATAGGTCAACCTTTAGATGATGTTACTTATAAAATATCTGTGCTATTACTTATGCCGAGTGTTATGAGAACGAGACCAGCAAGTGATTAGGTAAACAAGCATGGTTAGAAAGAGTCATGTGTAACTACTGTGTTCTAATTCCATAGCTTGTCATAAGCTTAGATAAGGTACAAAGGTGACAAGCTAATCAATATACAACATGATATCCCGGGGTTCTCACTCTTAGTCATTCCTATTATATAAATACCTTTTTTCTTATTGGTATATAGAGTACCGTTCTCTCCATAATCAATACTTAATCAATACATATGGATAGACTGTAATCACTGTATACGCATATCCTAATGTAATACATAATCAATACATATGGATACACTGTAATCACTGTATACGCATATCCTAATGTAATACATATGGATAGACTGTAATCACCGTATACGCATATCCTAATGTAACAAGATCTGTTTCCTCGTTACTTTGATTTCCATGGTTCTACTTATGGAACTGATTCAACCATTAGTAATGATTACACTCTACTCTATAGGGTAAGTACATATTGAATAGACCTACTTATTACCTGTATTCCCTAATCTTTAACAGATATAAGGAGAATGATGTAATTCATACATGTTTACATACCTCATTGGTTTAGCTGTATAAAGCTGTTGAAAGTAAATGGAAAATGATATATGAAAACAGTGACATACATGTTGATAATTTCCTGTAATAGAGGAAAAGTATTTTTGCAGAAGTAATAAAGCATAATTTGACATATATTCTAATGTCTAAATGCAACATACATGTTGATAATTTCCTGTAATAGAGGAAAAGTAATTTTTGCAGAAGTAATAAAGCATAATTTGACATATATTCTAATGTCTAAATGCAACATACATGTTGATAATTTCCTGTAATAGAGGAAAAGTAATTTTTGCAGAAGTAATAAAGCATAATTTGACATATATTCTAATGTCTAAATGCATGCAATAATTTTACAGGTTGTTGCATCTATGGCAAAAGGAAGTTACTCTGCTCGTACAAGGAGAAGTGGCAGGAGAGTGACAAGGGGTGCACAACTACGATGCACATCGTATGATGATGACAGGCCAGCTGATGTCAATGCTGGCAATGCACCAGGGAACATTTTTGAAGATGACCATGTGATAGCCGCTGATGTTAACACACCATTAGCCACAGAACCACCATCAACAACAGTCCAAAGGGCAAGCTCAACTAAAAAGATCAGTGCTATAAGAGGATGGAAAAAAGAACAAATGTTAGTTGTAATTGACGACATAAAGTTTAATGGATACTCAGTTCGGGCATATGCAAAAAAACAATGGTATTCCTCCCTCATCAATACATTATTGGATAAATGGACTGACTCATACAAAACGTAGAGGGCCTCTTATAGTTATGACTGAGGAGGAGGAGGCCGAGGTGGTTGAGTGGTGTAAAGAGATGGCCCAACTGGGACATGGGCTAGAGTTGATACAACTCAAATCAATAGTTGCTCAAATCTGTCAAGGGAGGCCAAACCCATTTAAAGATAGGTTTCCTGGTAAATCATGGTGGTTTGGGTTTAAAAAAGGGCATCCAGAACTTGTATTGCGTATTGCTGAGGGCCTTGACAGAGACAGAGCATTAAATTTGTGCCCTGCAGTTGTGCAAAAATTCTATGACACACTTTCTAGTGCTCATGATAAACATTCTTATGGAGCAGACCATATATGGAACTATGATGAAACAGGTTTACAGGCAGGGAGGAATTGTGGCATGCGGGTAATTGCCAAGAGAGGGAGCCGAAATGTGCCAAAGATTTTTCCCAAGAGTAGGGAGTGGATAACTATTTTATGTTGTGTTAATGCAATTGGTACTTCAATCCCAGGATTTTATCTATTCAAAGGTAAAAATCAACTGAAAAACTATATACAAAACTGTGAACCAGGTGCATGCATGGCTGCACATCCCCATGCATGGATGACTAAAGAACTGTTTCTAAGTTGGATTTTTCACTTTGCTGCATCGGTACCAGGTGGCATCTCACCTAATAACAGACACCTTTTGATATTAGATGGCCATGGGAGCCACATGGCTGTACAAACAATTGAGGAAGCAAATAATTTAGGCGTCAACCTATTGACATTGCACACTCATACCACTCATAGGCTGCAACCCCTTGATGTTAGTGTGTTTGGCCCTTTCAAGAACTATTTCAGGTCGGAGCGTGCTGCATGGATGGCAAAGAATCCAGGGGTTGAGGTGAAAAGGTTTGAGCTAGCAGAGGTTGCAAGTAAAGCTTTTAAAAGGGATTTGACACCATCAAATATCAATGCTGGCTTTAGGAGGACATGAATCTGGCCACTAAACTATGATGCTCTTATGCATGATACTGGTTGTAGCCAAGCGTTTCATGTGGATGGTCAGGAAGAAGGGAATGTCCAAACAGGTGTTGAAGTGCAAGAAGTAGATGACCAAGATGATGTTGTTGCAGCTGGTAATATGATTTCCCTGTCTCAAGGACACTTATATGCTGAAGATGATGAAACTGTATGTGAAACACAATATAACAATGAACAAATTCCTAGTAACATGGAGATTGTTCCACCAACTCAAGAACATGAAATTCCTGTTGCTGATATTGCTAATGATATTGTTGAACATGCAGTTGACAATGACCAATTGACATTGCCAAGCCAAGTAACCCCACCTTCATGGCTAGCAGAAGCAATGATCAATATGAATGCACATAGTGTCTCAGCAACCAATGAAGAAAGCATGAACATGCCCTCACAACCAGCAGAATTGAACAGTGAAATTGTTCATTTTTTTGTGGACAATAGATCAATGGAAGAAGATGAAGGACATAATGAGGCATCAAATGAAGATAATGATATGGTTCAATCAGTTCCAACAGATACTGAAAGGGAAGTACCAAGCAATGATATGTAGGTGGGAGGGGTGGAGAAGACACTTGGACGGTTCCTAAAGCTACCAGTAGAGAGAGTATCAATGAGAAAAAGCAAGGTGCACCGGGTAGTCTTCATCTGGGCCGAAGCTCACAGTTACTCACCTCAGAGGACTATATAAACCTGTTAGTTGAGTCAGAAAAAAAGAAATTTGAAATGCAAGAATTAAAACAGAAAAAGAAGGATATGGTCAAGGAGAAGAAGGCAGCAAGGATTGTTGTAGCACAACGTCGAGCAGAAGAAAGGATTGAAAGAGATAAAGCAAGGCAAGTTAAGGACCAACAAAAGCAAATGGGAAGACAGGAAAAGGAAAAACGAAAGGCACAACAAATGCTTGAAAAGGAACAAGGGATGATCAACAATACAAGAATAGCTGATGAAACCAGGATTATTTCAAACTCATTGGACTCCATTGCAGATAATACACCATTATTCCAAGATCTCATAAACATTCAAGTGCCTCACTATCAAACTGAGGGTTTACCCACTTGCCTTGTTCCTACCAGAGCTGGTGTCAATTCTTTGTATGCTCATTACACACCTGCACTTAATGTAGGGGTCAGTAGTGCAAATGTGAGGTATGGGTACTCAGTACCTCCATGGTTGGAAGCTGCAAATTGGAATCAATCATATGGCATCAATCAACAATTTCCTAATCAGCCCTTGACTGGTAGGCCAACCTACCTGGCTCAAGAAGGTAACTCGGGGAGTTTTGGCACTCAAGATTCTCAGGGCCATAAAGAATAGGGGTGTCATATGTTTTTGGTTCTAACCACATTATGATGTGGATTTTGGATGGATTGTATCTTTTTCTTGGCACAAAAACATTTTGGCTTACAACCTAGTAGTGATTTCTTGTGGCAACCTAACTGTGTGTTGATAAGATCTCAACATTGAAGGCATCAAATTTGCAGCACTGTACAAAGCTCTAAACTCACTTATGACTCCAATAAGTGGACCGTTATCTAAAGGAACACCATTCAACTTATAAAAAATAAGTGCCATTGTAAATCTCTTCTAATGGGTCTGCATTCACCACACCACTATACTGTCCTGATTTAGATCGAATATATTTACCATATAAATTTTATTAGAAACAAAAACAGTTATCATGTGATGACAGTGCTGGGCATGTCCACAATCACTTAACACTGAATAGAAGTCTACACTCGCAATTAGAAACACCTCCTGCTCACTTCAAATGTACAAACCATAAAAACACAAACGTTAACATGCAAGAATAACTCAGCATGTTGCGACAAGAAGGCAGTTAAGGAGTTGACAATAATAAAGTTGCAATAGCTATTGTTCAAATGCGTAGATTATCTTGCAGTTCTGTCTTGACTTTGTTTATGTTAGCAAAAGTTTCCTGGTCAGGTTATGATGCTAGAGCCAACCAAACCAGAGAAACAATTCAAAAACTAAACTTGCTAAAATGAACAAAAGTAGTCATATCTACATGGAATGAAATCCCGAATTCAATCAAAAAAATACTATAGCAGGGACAATAAAAATGCAGTGTTTTTATCTATAAAGCAAACACAGTAACAAGGGGCTACTCTGACAGGCATGTCAATGTGCCAAGCCAAGTCCACTCGAAATTTACATGAATTTACGAGTTATGCAAGTCAATTGAGAGCAGCGACAGAGAGTTTCGAGTGTTTGTTTTGGGTCATTGCTGCGATGTTCCATTTTCCCTTTGTCTTTCTGCTCGGGGCCGGCTGTGGGGCGAAGCCCTTCGCCGAGGATGGCACGGGACGACCGAGGGCACGGGATGGCCGAAGGCACGGGACGGCAAAAATAACTGCTTAAGTGGGTTCTAACTGGTATTGGTGCTTTTGTCCTTCTAAGAGCGTGCTCATAACTCACACAGCACATATGTAGCAGGCAGAGCGCACACAGAGTGCATGAATAGGTCACACCGCCGAGGATGGCACGGGACGACCGAGGGCACGGGATGGCCGAGGGCACGGGACGGCAAAAATAACAGCGAAAACAACAAAAATAACATAGAAAACAATGAAATTTCCACAAAAACCCTAAACCTTCAACAACAAACAGCATCAAAATATCCAAAAACCCTAAACCCTCAAAAAAAATCCTCAAAAAAATGCCATAAAATGCCATAGAAAGTTTACAAAATATCCAAATAGAGTTTCTTGTGTTGAAAAACACAGAGAAATTGCTGGTAGGATTAAAATCCTACCGGGCACAGGCCATGGATGGTCGCCGACCTCCCCCACCTTCCCCGGAGCTCGCCAGACCTTCTCCACAGCTGCAACGACCTTTTCCACACCTGCAACGAGAAGAAAAAGCCATTAGGGAACAGAAAACCACCAAAAACACCAGCACAAAACAACAAATTCTTATTTTACCTCGAGCTCAGTAAAACTGCGACCGACTCCTCCCCAAACAACAAAATCGCCGAATAAGACCACCACCAGAGAAATGCTAAATAACTGGCATTCCATGCTAAACAACCGGCATTCCAGAATGACCAAGAAATCCAGGCAAAAAAGCACAAGAAAAGCAGAACCGCTGTCCCAACCACAAACCTTGAAACTCCAGCAAACATTCACACCAACACTTGCATACCAGGCGAAGCGCGCAGGTACACAAACCCTGTCAACCGAACAAACAATTCGAACAACACACGAATAAACGACTTTGTGCGCAGGTTCTGGGGCCGTCCCGCGCCATCTTCGGCGAGGGGCTTCGCCCAACAACCGGCCCCGACCAGAAAGACACAGGGAAAATGGAACATTGCAGCAATGACCCCAAACAAACCGATGAAATTGCGCGAACCCGAAATTTTATGCAGTGATATGATAGCCAACACATGGAGCTCCACGGTGGACAGGTGTCGTACCGGCTCCATGTGGTTTAACGCGTGGTAATGTGACGTGGCGGGGAGGGCGCACATGTAATGGCGACCCTCCCCTAGATTCAACACTATCAAAAACTCTAAAACACCTAAAATTTTGAAGTTTAACAACTATAATTTGGATTTACAAAAATCCTTGTCAAATTTTCTCTAAATATAACCGAAATTTTCATACACTTTCCGAACCATTCCTCCAGGCTAATTATACTACGGCATCTAGTTCATGTTACTTCATGCTTCACACCGTCATGCATCTTCTTGATCATGACGTCATCGATGCCCACGTCAACCTCCAGAACAGACATCTCACTCTTTAAATATGTAACCTCGATGCGCTCTCCTCGTTCACTGACTGTTGTCTTATTGACTCCCATGGAAGATTAGTTCCCCTCTCCCTCCACCCTGTATTTTCTTTTCCAAGTCCAGACTGTCTTAATATCAATTATTTTAGACAGAAAAATGGTCATCTGGCCAGTCGGTTCATGGAAGGTAGTTATCGCTATCTATGGGATGGGCAGTGTAAGGCCTTCGTGCAGCAGGGCGACGGCGGGCGATCATTCATGGGTGCGGGCAAGAGCGTGGGCGGAAGCGCGGGCGCCTTCAACCACGATGTGCGACGGGCGTGACGGAGTGTGGAGGAAATGTGACAAACTTCCAACACTATGCGACATAAAAATGCGACGATGGGTGAACACTTAATTCGACTAAGTGTTGGAGCGAGGATGTATATACGATGGCTAAGAAATGTATGGGAGCCGACATGTAAATGTGGCACATGGGCATATGATGGTGGCTTTGTGGGGTCGGCCATGTGGTTGCACACCCCATGAAAGCTCATGTGAGTTGGATATAAGTAAAGGAGCATGAGCTCATTTGGAAGACAACGAACTCTCTCATCCTCTACGCATAAGAGGGGTAAAAATCTGCGCAAGAGAAAGGAGAGCTGTGCATATCTCATGCGCATGCTAGTTAGGGTGCAGTTTTGGTATTCTTGTGCCAGGTGAGGTGAAGGCTAGTGTGCCGGGTTCAGCGTGGATGCAGTTTTGTGTAGGACTTGACTAAGGGGTCTTGGGTGGCTCGGGTGAGCACCTCCCTTCGTGCAAGGGTGCACAAAATGTTGTAAAAGACAGGTGGCCTGTCTATTGTAAAATTTGGTTAAGTGTGAGACTTGGTTCGGCCAAGACACACATTACGGGGAGTTGCCCCTCCCCTTTATACTTGTTGCAATTGTTGTTCTCGCTTTAATTGCATGATGATAATGAATGAGTATGGGCTTCATTAAGTATAAAGGATAAATGCTTTTACTTGGTTGCGAAACACAAGCTAAGTATGTTAATGTGAAGTAGGCGTAGTCCATGAATGTTAGTATTGTTGAAAAGAGCGCGTTCGGTGGTGCCGCACCTTGCTACAAGCGGTTGAAAGACTACCGTAGGTGTAGGGGCATGAAAGTTGGTATCAGAGCAAAGGTTTGCTCGTGAAGATTGAAGCTGTTGGATGGTGGAGACTAGATCGCAAAGAAAGAAGAAGCTGTTAGAGATGGCAGCCGGGTCTCAAGTTGGGTCTAGCCATGAAGCCGGAACTTTATCACTTATAGAAAGAATACTGCAGAGGATGGAAGCCATGGAGTCTTCCTGGGAAACGAGGGAGGAATTGCTCACTAAGGAGCAAGAGACTAGCTCAAAGCTAAGGGAAGAACTTGATGAGCTCCGAACGCAGCATGAGTACATGGATCTTCTATGTACACAACTAGAGATGAGGGTCAAAGAGGTCGAAGAAGCAAGGGATCAGGGTCTTGCAGAGATCGTGAACTTGAAGGGATCTCTTGACAGGGTAAACAAATCTCTTGATGAAGCCAAGGATGAGATCGCGGTGTTGAAGAAGGTCGTGAGGCATAACTCAGGTGGAGGAGTGCCTCATGTGAACGTCAAAGAACCGAAATCTTATGATGGCACAAGGAATGCAAAGACTCTTGGCAACTTTCTATGGGACATGGAACAGTACTTGGAACGGTTGAGTCTACTCGATGGTGAGACACAAGTCAAGGTGGCTGCTCAGTTCTTAACAAAGGATGCTAAGATGTGGTGGCGAAGGAGGGTGGATCAGATTGTCAATGGCAGTGCTGATGACATCACTTCGTGGGATGACATGAAGAAGGCTTTGCAGACCCATTTCAGTCCTCAAGATGAAACGTGGGAAGCAAGGACGAAGATTAAGTACATCAAGCAAACCGGAAGCCTACAAGCATACCAGCGAGAGTTTGCAAGTGCAGCTCTGGAACTTCCCGACATGGCGGAAAGGGACAAGGTGTTCAACTTCATTATTGGGTTGAAGCCTTGGGCACGCAATGAGGTGAAGAGGCAGAAGATAAGGACACTTGAGGAAGCTTTTTCTGCGGTTGATAGGTTGGTGGATCATTATGATGAGACTTCTGATGAGAAAAAGAAGTCCGACAAGCCGAAAGAAAAGAAGAAGGATGATGCTTCGAAATCGGATGATGCTTCGAAGACGAAGAAACCTTTGAAGTGTTGGATATGTGCAGGACCATACATGGTGAAGAATTGTCCCTCTAAACCGAAGGTGGCCGCTATTGCACAGTCTGATGGAAAGAATGATGATGCTTCTGTGGGGATGATGCAGATACTTGGTGCTTCTGCTACTACGGAAGTGGCCTCTAGAAGGGATCCTGAAAGGAACAAGTTGGAGTATGTTCGAATGAAGGTTGGAGGTACTGATGTGCTCACTATAGTGGATAGTGTGGCTTCTCACAACTTCATGGGCGAAGATACTGCGACAAGAATTGGGCTGAAATTTGTACCAGCAAAGGCACAAATGAAGACAGTGAATTCTCCTCCTATTGAGATTCTTGGTATAGCTGAGAGGGTGGACACTACACGTGGTGAATGGACTGGGAAGGTGGACTTCACTATAGTGTGGATTGATGACTATGAAGCTGTATTGGGGATGGAATTCATGAAACAATTTGATGCTATGATCATTCCACATTTGAAGAAGCTCTACATTTATGATGGAAGGGAAGATGTACCCATTGGTGTGCCAACCATTGGTGTGACAAGGCTTGATTGTAAATTGGGAGTGATGCAAATGGAGGATATGGAGAAGGTGAACAAGCGGTTGTCTAGTGTTGAGGCAAAGCTTGTGGAGCAGTCATTAGTCATTAGATCACTTTCAGATAGCATCTTGGATTTGACAAGAAGGCTAGAGTTGGTGGAGGATGATGATGATGATGATGATGAGGTATATGTGAGGCCAGATGTCCAGAAGGAAGACCGGGTTGCTTATCTACAAAGGATGGAGACCGAAGATCCTGATAGGTGGATCGAATTGATTAGTGAGGGAGAGCCTTCAGGCTCTACTCCCTCTACATCTTCTTAGGTGGATGAGAAGATGGGGCTCATTGTTAGCTTCTCATGGCAGTGAGTCCTTAAACATGTTTGAGCAGGTATGACTGATGGTGCAGGGATGGCTTGGAATCAAGCATCATGACATGTTGCAGATGAGATGGATGGAGTTTCCATGGACCTAAGCATGGATTATGGAGATAGATTCTTGATGAGTCAAGGATGTGGCAGATGTTTGAGGAACAGCTAATGATGGCACGAGGATGTTCACTCTCATGGAATGAGCGTGATGGTTGGATTAGCTACCCAACTAGTTCAGACATGAGGTCCGGAAGTGTACAACGATGTGTTGGCATTGTGCTGGAGTATCATGACGAGGTTCACATGGTGACATTTGGATCGAGATGACATCTTATGGAGAGCATACCGTGGAGGTGCATGCCTTGGTATGGTGAGCTTGGTGGCAGTGGTCATTGAGCCGGGACATAGTGGAGAAGAGTCTCTACATATGTTGCAAGGATGTTTGCCTTGCGAAGAGGAGTTCACATCACGGATGAGTGATGATCTTGGTGGATGGCTACCGGGATGATATGTTGTCGAGGACGACAACGATTTCAGGTGGAGGAGGATGTAAGGCCTTCGTGCAGCAGGGCGACGACGGGCGATCGTGCACGGGCGCGGGCAAGAGCGCGGGCGGGCGCGTTCAACCACGATGTGCGACGGGCGCGATGGAGTGCGGAGGAAATGTGACAAACTTCCGACACTATGCGACATAAAAATGCGACGATGGGTGAACACTTAATTCGACTAAGTGTTGGAGCGAGGATGTATATACGATGGCTAAGAAATGTATGGGAGCCGACATGTAAATGTGGCACATGGGCATATGGTGGTGGCTTTGTGGGGTCGGCCATGGGGCTGCACACCCCATGAAAGCTCACGTGAGTTGGATATAAGTAAAGGAGCATGAGCTCATTTGGAAGACAACGAACTCTCTCATCCTCTACGCATAAGAGGGGTAAAAATCTGCACAAGAGAAAGGAGAGTTGCACATATCTCATGCGCATGCTAGTTAGGGTGCAGTTTTGGTATTCTTGTGCCGGGTGAGGTGAAGGCTAGTGTGCCGGGTTCAGCGTGGATGCAGTTTTGTGTAGGACTTGACTAAGGGGTCTTGGGTGGCTCGGGTGAGCACCTCCCTTCGTGCAAGGGTGCACAAGATGTTGTAAAAGGCAGGTGGCCTGTCTATTGTAAAATTTGGTTAAGTGTGAGACTTGGTTCGGCCAAGACACACCGTTGTATTGTAATCTGATATTCTTAATAAAATTGTCGGGCAGACTCACATTACGGGGAGTTGCCCCTCCCCTTTATACTTGTTGCAATTGTTGTTCTCGGTTTAATTGCATGATGATAATGAATGAGTATGGGCTTCATTAAGTATAAAGGATAAATGCTTTTACTTGGTTGCGAAACACAAGCTAAGTATGTTAATGTGAAGTAGGCGTAGTCCACGAATGTTAGTATTGTTGAAAAGAGTGCGTTCGGTGGTGCCGCACCTTGCTACAAGCGGTTGAAAGACTACCGCAGGTGTAGGGGCGTGACAGGAGGAGTTGGGAAGAGTCATGGCTGCTCGTTTACAGCGTTGATTCTCTGCATAAACTGCATGAAATAGTGAGCCAAAACAATAAATCATTGCAGAAGGTTCACACACAAGTATTTCATTTGTTGTTCTATCCAGTCGCAGGTCAAATAGTGCAAGTTATCTGACGCAGATACTCTTTAAGCCGCAGATCACACGTGGATAGGAAAAATGGTAAGATTTGTAGATAAGAGGATGAACAAAATTTCTACTAGAATGTAAGAGAAGAATTGACAGGTAGTGATTTTTTTTTGGATTGCAGATTTTATAATTATTTTAGAAGTCTACAACAAATGTTTTGGGATGTACTGCCAAAATTTAACTATTAAAATAGAATGAAGCATAAGATACAAGTTAGAAAAATGTATTGAAATGGATTCTTTCCTAAATGTAAAGATCGGCAGTGCCTTTTATGACACCTTGTAACAACGACCGCCTTCAAAATCTGGAGAATTAAATACTTTGAAATCCTTATTGCATCTCTCAGAGCCTGATGTTTTCTTTTTCTAAAGATGGTGGAGCCATTTGGCTTTCTTGTTTGCATTCGGTGCATTTAAAAGAACACATTACCGTGCATTAAGAGCGTTGGTTCATATGTCCATATCTTAACATCCATTCCATTCACATTTTTGGGCGCTTTAATATTAGCATGGATTATGTCTTGGGATGTGCAAAAATTTATTAACCCAAGTTTTATGGTTGGTTATATGAAATCGAGTAACTTTAGGCTTGTGCAAAAATTTATTAACCCAAGTTTTATGGTTGGTTATATGAAATCGAGTAACTTTAGGCTTTTCTTAATGGTTGGTTATATCAAATTGAGTAACTTTAGGCTTTTTTTAAGGACTCAACAATTGGGCAGATTGGAAAGGACTTTTAATCAAAATGCAGATAGACTTTTTAAGAGAGGGTTACTGAATGAGCTGGAGATGAAGATAGAGAAAAACATCATAAACGTCCAGGTGCTACCATTACCTATATAACTACTACATTCTCTAAAAATATACCTATGATAATGCTGGTAGTTTATCTCCAGAGATTATTTATGTGACAAAAACTTATTTTTTGTATTTTAGTTTTCATATATCTTTCTCCCACAATTCAGAAATCTAAACTGCTGATATATTAGATCTTTTTGCTTCTATATTTGCAATGTATTAGATGTACAGACAACTGTACACAGAGACACATATATGATAATGATGGCATTCACCATGTTTTGTGGAGTCAGAATGTCTCTAATGAAATATATTGATCACTGTACTTCCTTATACAACTTGTACTACATATATTTTGGAATATGAATATACTGCTTTTTTCACACTTGAAACCAGCCATCTCAGTATTTTCGTCAGTGCAAGGGCCCCATGTTTACTCTCAAACTAATCTAGTTATTACTTTCCACTAGGGTTTGAAGTATTAGGAGTAGGTGTAGGTGTCTGGTATCTCTCGTATTTTTGGATGAGATGGCAGGGTTTCCTTTCCTATATGAATGCATTTTTGTTAGT
Organism: Pinus tabuliformis; assembly: GCA_031772625.1. Taxonomy (NCBI): domain Eukaryota; kingdom Viridiplantae; phylum Streptophyta; class Pinopsida; order Pinales; family Pinaceae; genus Pinus; species Pinus tabuliformis. The sequence goes on along the minus strand of CM062818.1, from coordinate 240,263,629 downwards.
TAAAGATATTCTAATCATTTCTAGCCATCTCTGTTTTTAGCCATTTCTGTGAAAGGTAAAGCTATATGAATGTATTTTTGTTCATTAAAGATATTCTAATTATTTTTAGCTATTTTTTAAATATATAATAAAATTATAAAAAATATTAAAACATTTAGTCTATATAAAATTAACCATTCAAATTTATGTTTATAATATTTTTAATTAAAATTATTTAAAAATATGTTTAAAAATAATAACATTTACATTACAGTCTATCAAATAATTACAATAATAAAACATTGATTTAACTTGAAATTGATTGCAATAATTATTTGTTGAGGCTACTCAAATTCCTCTAAAAGTCCAATCGAAAATCTCATCACACTTATCAAACTAATTATTAAGCTTACTTTTTTGGAATTCGTTAAAAGATTACTACCACTAAGGTGAAATTCTCATTATATTATTATCATAGGAAAGGTTGGTCTTTATTATTATTTAGATTTTTGGGTAAATTTGATTGAAATTAAAAAAAAACAAGGTATAATGGTCAATTTTAATAATGCTAAATTATATTTAATATTAAAATAATAATTAAAATATTTAAATTTTAAAATTTAATTGATAAATAATTTATTTTTAATATGTTTGTTTGAGGTAGTTCAATTAGTAATAATTATGAAAGTGAAATCTCACCAAACCAAAAATCTTAAGTTCAAACCTTGTACTATCTCCACATCATAATAAAAAATTAAATATAATAAAAACTTAATCCAACTAAACTTAACAAAAAAAATCTATTTCTAATACTAAAATTTAAAATATTAGCATCCAAAAATGGTCAAATTCCAACTAACGAAAATATATTTCACATGAGAATCCTTTAGTGAAAGGATGCGGCCCACATCTTAAATGATTATTAGTCTGTGCCAAGCGCGAACTAGAGTAACGTTCGTTTCAAAATGGTTTTTTAATTATTTTAAATAATTTTTTATTTATTTTTATATGTTTTATAAAAAGTACGTTGATACTTTATGACTTCTAAATATTCTGTCTAATTTTTTAATATTTTTTAAAAACTATATTAATTAAAAGTTAAAAAAATATGTCATTTGAATTTAATATATTAAAATATTATAATATAATTAGACGTTGTTTATCAAAATTTTCAATTATTTATCTTAGTTAAAGAATATGTTTTCAAATAAAAAATGCAAATAATTCGTGTAGGTCTACATTTACTTTCTACACATTTTTGGACTACCTTAATTTTTTTTGTAACCTTTGCAATACGCCATTGTTGGAGCTTTCCTCTAGCTTAGCCACCTTGATGTCCAAGGATGTTAATTCAGTCTTAGTTTCACCTTGAAATTGTTCCATTTTACTCTACAATAATTCAAGTTTAGTATCCATGAGAAATTGATATGTCTTCCACTCGTCCATACAACTCTTTTGTTTGAGGGTGTTCAACAACCCTTCAACAGATTCTAGCTATCATGCCAACAACCTATTCATTTTAACTTGTTCATCCTCCTACAATTGATCCCCCAATTCCACCATAGTAGAATTATAGTGCTCCACACTTCTAGCTTCAAAATTTAATAATTGTCTCTATTCACGGTTGTGGATACCCAACAGTAGCACAAAGCAGGATCGAAGAACAACACTGAGCCATATATAACCTTGCATTCCTTTGAACCACCACCGTAGATCATTGAATTGTGGAGCTTCCAAATCTATGCCTGAATCATAGAGAGTTCCTTGAAATGTTAATCGAATGATACAGTGGAATAGAAGTATTAATACCATTATGCAATGAATTGAATGCACTAGAAAGGCCGAGGTTCCCCTCGCTTATGTAAACACCTTCCAACCTTTAGGTATTAAAACCTTATGCCACTTGTGCACGCAATTTACATCCTCCAATCACCATATGTTATGATGATTTAGATAGGGGTTCATCTTCTTTGGTTTGCATGGCTAGAAAATAATGTTTGTTTCCATTCCCTTTGTGCTAGCGCTAAATTAGGGGCCAAGATCCAAGTTCTTGTTAGATGGAATGTTTGGGCATATTCCACCTTAAGAGCTCATTCATTTTTCGATTGAGAAAGACTTTATAAACATTAATATGATCATAATGTTCGTTTTCAAGATTCATGGAATGGATGAGTTTAAAGTTAGTCCTTGATCCAGTTCTACGATCCTCTGCTCCAACATAGTTCCTTTATTGGCCAACGAGTCTACCTTTGTATTAAGCTATCTATACAAGTGAAAGAATTCAATTTTCTCAAATTACATTGATCGAAAAATAATCTTCTGAAGGATAGAAGGAAGAGTTGAGCTTTGTGATCCTTTAGCTTTCCACAACTTACGAATTACAATCATTGAATCTCCAAACACTAATATTTTGGTGATTTTCTTTGTTATTGTTATTTCCAATCCCTGCCAAAGTGCCAGATATTTAGCTTGGTTATTGGATGCAAGACCCAATCCTTAGGCATATTGATTATCTATTTGTTCATTTCGGCGAAGGATAACCCCTCTCGCTCCTACCACCCCTACTTTTCCTTTTGAGGCTCCATAAAAAAATATTGAAAATAAATTCTTGTTCAAGCACCATTGGTGGAATTCCATCGAATTTTGTCTAAAACAAAAATTTCTTCTTGTTGGGATGGGGTCTCGTGGGTTAGTTTGGGGTTAAGATAACCCAAGTTTTGGTATAGTTTTGTAAATAATGTAAAGTCTCTACGATTTGTGGACGTGGAGTGCATAGATGAATAGGAGTCAAAGGGGCTTAGCCCCTTATTTTATGTAGAGTTTTGAGCCAGTTTTGAGATTCACCAATGGTCTGCGAACCATGACATTATATGAAAAGTCTATAAATAAGGAGTCTTAGTGAAGGAACAAGTAGACTTAGAAGAGAAAGGAAGAGTGAAGACAGAGAACTGGGTAAGATAGGAGAATAAAGGCTCTACAACTGAGTGTGCAGAGGCCTAGGTAGAGTCCGCAACGGAGTGCACGAACCCCTACAACTGTGTGCTTAGGGAAATTTTGAGTTTGTAATCCTGAATTGAAGATCAATAGATACCATTTTGCAAAGAATTCTTGAGTATTTCTGTTTATCTCTATTAATGTTATATGTTGTCAATGAATGATTGGGTTTATGAGATATTGATTGAATGTTACATGTTTCTCTTGAATACGTTTTAATAATGTACGCAAGGCATGTCTAAGTATTTTCATGAAGACTTTGATGAATTCTCTTATGTTTACTAATAACTTAAGTAAATCTGCACGAACACTAATTTAGGACTTCTCTATGATGTGCGTAAGTAGGTGAATTAACTATTAAAGGTCTGCAAGGACTGATCATAGACCTTCGTGAAGGTCTGAAGGTTGTTTTAACAGAGTGTAGTGACGAGCCCTAAGAGTTTATCGATCTACGTGAAGGCAGATCTAGGGCACTAAAATATATCATACTAATCTCTGGATGCAGAAACTTGGTTCTTGCATCCCCCCATACTGCTTTGGGTGAGATTGTAGCCTGCGCTACACAAGTTGTTTCCAAAAGGGCCAGTAGTGTAGGGTTTTGTTGGTTAGCGTAGCTAACTTTGAACCTGGGTCAGGACCCCCTAAGCTAACAAATGGTTTCGTTCCTGGGACTGGAATCTTCTTAAAAGAGATGTGTGATGTCACATCATTGGAATCCGACCAAGAGGGAAATTGAAAAGTGGTTGGATAGGAAGATTCACGAGTTCGTGGCGCAAGAAAAAAGGAATTCATAGTTGTCGAAGGAAGAGTAGTTGAATAGGTACCTATATACAAAAATACACGAGATCTTCTTTTGCACCTTCCCCATTGAGTTGTATGAATGGTTGGCTAAATTGACAAATAACCAAGGAAGGTGGAAGCTCAATAATCCTATAATGTGGACTCTAGAATTAGTGCAATGATTAGAAGCCTTTAAAAACAAGATCATACGGGCTATCGATCACTGGCTCGATCGAATTATAGAAGGATTTGTTACAGAATTTGCAGTTGATACCTGAGTCAGCTATAGAGAAGTGGAGCGAACTTTTTTCAAAGGACTGCGAGGTACATAATCAATATCATTCAATACTTGGATTAAAATGTTGTTATGTGAAAAATGGGTGATGCCATTACCTTGATGTTCAGAGCTACGTGAAGTGGACGACTCTTTAGAAATCGCGAAGGATCAAGGCCAGAGTATAATCCATTAATTGGACCTCCTTCAAGTGACAACGAAGGGGCGGGATAGACTACGCTGTGAAGCGTGGTTTAGCTAATCACTCAGGGGATTCCTTGAATAAATCATCCTTCCACTCTGCCTCCACCTCCACCTCCATAGCATACACTTTCGCCCATGCCTCCACCTCCACCACCACCATTCAACATGGTAAACACGATGAAAATGTTGATCTTCAAAGGCATAGGGAGTGAAGATGCAGAGTAGTTCTGGTTTGTTTTGAATGCTGTATGGACAATGCAATAGGTTACTGATGACAATATAAATAAGGAATAGTTGGTTACCGCTTCGTAGGATCACTCGCTAACCTAGTATATTAAGTATTGTTCTGATAATCCTCTTGCAACACTAGTAGAGACTAAGGAGACTTTAAACAAAGAGTTTAGTAAGCCTAAGTCTAACTCACTCTCAATAATTGGATTTAAAGAAATCACAATGAGGGTCGATGAGACGCCTTGGGAATTTGATCAGAGGTTGAAGTCTCAGACCAGAGAAGCTAACATGCAGATCACAGATAGCCAGCATTGCGACTGGTTTATCACATCTCTTTTGCCCCATTTGATAATCGCTCTATGATAGCAGAAGATAGCAACGTAGGGAGAAGCCTTGGATATCACGATGAGGCTACATGCATCACCTATTCAGGATATGAACCTAGTGGTACAACAGATCCACTCGCAGTTAACAAGCCTACACCTAGAGTTACAAATTTTGAAGAAAGACAGGGAGACTAAACTAGAAGTGCACGCGGAAGTCTGGTGTTTGAAGTGCAAGGGCCAAGGAGACGATAAAGATCACTGTCCAATGTATGCGAATTATATTACAGGAGAGGGGCCAATTCCCCTGAAGCCAGAATCCCTAGCAGGGACGAGCGTGGGGGTTTCACTATGGTGTGCTGTTGGTTAGGTAAATCCCCTCTGCGGACAGAGGCGATCCCACTAGCCTAAAACAGAACTAGCCACAATCAAACCACACTGCTACGCAAGTTCCTAGTTATGCATCAAAGGTGAATTAAGAAGACCAACCTGGAATCCAACGCTATGATTGAAGCAGAGTTGATATTCCCGCTCCCTTGCTCCAGCAGATCATAAACGAACACCTGCACATGCAAAGGAAGAGACAGATACCAACATAAAATCTACCAAGGCACAACTATATTTCAGTCAGAAAGGAAATAAATCAACACATCACCATAATAGACAATGAGATTGGAACTATAATAGCAGTCGCTCATTAATTAATAATAAACATGAAAAGTTACAACCATGGTTCTGACGTTGAACCTCTCCTGGCTGGGCGAGTAACTATATGTGTCTTGCAATGCATCTCCTCTCCGGCAGCATAACCTCTCTAGCATTCACTAGCATTCCTCCAAGAACTCAAGAACTCAACATCTAACACTCCATGACTAACAACTATCACTAGCTTGTCAAATGCATAAGGACAAGCTTATATAGATGAAGAAGGGAGGAGGATACGATGAACCGGGACACCTATTGTGGATTAACATTATCCCCAAAAGCCATTAAAGATGGAGATAGGATAGAACTCGACAAAAGATTGATTTTTTATCCTCAAAAAGCTCCATGTAATGAAGGAAACAACAGTCGGGCGTGCGTTAAGGCAAAAAGCATGACCAAACTTGGTTGGCGCAACTGTTGCTCTAAGACAGAGCGCCAATGGTCGCGCCCTCTTTTGAGGATCTCCATGATTGGCGCTGGTAAGATACTGTGGACCTGCGCCAATGGAAAAAGAGCACTTTTCAGGGACAATCTGTAGAAGGTGTCTTCAGGGAACATGAAGTACATACTCAGGGGAACATAATGCAAGTGTTTTTAGACTTTGTCACTTCTTATAACTCCCGGGATGAGTCCTCCAAGGTACGACAAGAGAAGTAACAGGGATGGTGACAAATTACTGTGTAACAGATGCCCCCTAAAGCATGAAGTCCGAGAGGTGGAGAGGGGTGAAATGCGTTACAAGAACACACAAGAACACATAAGAACACATATAGTTACTGCTGCCGAGGATCTGTGTTAAGAGACATGACTGATAGTTCAATTACATGATGTACGTGGTATGGTCGCAGCCATCCATAAGAGAGTACATAAATAATCTTGATCCATAGTATGGACGCAGCCATCTGGTTAGGATCAATGAATTGACTCAGGTATGGGCGTAGCCATCCAGTGAATGAGTCAAGTATCAAGAATCACGCCTGGATTACAACAGACACAATCCAGGGTCTTGCGCTCCATCTCGACCCGAACAAGAGTACAAGTTCAAGCATGTGAATATATGACCTGAAGTCGAACATGCATGAACATCGTCTGATTACCAGTCAATAGTGGAAACTGTTAACAGACGCGAGAGGTACCACCAATAATGACAATGGTCCTCAAGGTACTATAGGTACAATCTACGGCACGTGAATTAATGATCTGAAGTCGAACGCCCGTGGAATCATTCGATCGGAGGCCAATGATGAAAACCTCACGTCGAACACGAAGAACCTGCCATTGAGGCATGCAGGCTCTAAGGCAGCGGAAAGGAGTCTCTAGATCAACTTCCTGGATAATGAGTTGAAGTCGACAGGAAGTGACCTTGATCGAAGGTGGGCCATAATGTTTCCCACATCATCGACACGAGACAAAGAGATAATGTTGTGGATAAAGATTGTGTGAACTATCAGAGGGAGGTTGTTTCTTTGCAGAGGTCAACTTCTCTTCAACATATCGGCGGCACATTAATGGAATCGGTAGTATTTGACATCAATGTATCAAAGGTCATAATGACGAGGAAATGAGTGGATGAGAGGTCAAATAAGGTACCCAAGTCCATGGAAGCAAGTGAAAGATATGAGATGAGATATCCCCACCTCGGACACGAAAGCAGAAAAGTGCCATGTTCAAGAGCGACATACTGCCGTTACGGTAATAATTATGGTTCAAAAATTTTCTTTTCCCCCCGCCATTTCTGGCGAGTACCCCAGTTATTTTTAACAAGCTTGATGGGGATAGCATATGCTTGTGTTGTGACAAAATCTGATGTCATTAAGTTTTAACGAGTCTGACAAAGGAAGAACTCGTCGTCTTTTCATGTTTAGAGAGTTTGAAAAGACAGCAGAAAAGGAAACTCCAGGGATGTCCTTTTTCGTAAAGTTGTGTCTCTCGGGCCCAAAAAAGTATAAAATAATACCCGAAAGAACCGCCCGATCATGACGATCGAGGAGTACTTTTCATAATTAGTGATTTCGACCTGAAAAAGTAAAAAAGCGGTCAAAACCACGTCGTTTCATAACCACTAACGAGTTTGAAACGACAAAAACCCGGTAATCTTTTTATGTTTTAACGGTCGACAAAAAGAACTTAAAACGACCGCCCCTTATTAAAATTTAACGAGTCAAGAGGAGCGACTCGGCCATCTTTTCCTCTTTAAATGGTCAGAAAAGAGCTGAAAGTAGACCTCCATTTTTATTTTCTTTAACGAGTCAAAAAGGAAAAATACTCGGCAATCTTTTCATATTTTACGAGTCAGAAAAGAGCGTAAAGGCGACTCGTCCTGAAGGAACGAGTGGTATAAAAGGTAGCAACTGGTTCCGGTAATGGTGGAACTTACTCGAAACATGTAAAGGTTAAGAGGCTGGCTAATAAAACCACTCATCGCTGCGGTTCCTCAGGAAAGGAGAAACAACCAAGTGAAAGCATATGATCGGCCAAAGAGATGGCGGCGACTCCGCTGGGGACAAGCTATTTGGAATTTGTCTTGCATGTTAATTTTCTTCTACTTGCTTGAGTGAATGAGCTTCCTGAGTCAGTTTTGAGTTTATTCTTTACTGTTTGACCCATCTGAGCACTGTCAACCCGACCTGAGGTCGTATTATTTATTTTTCTAACCGGCAAGCTTAATTGGCGCGGTTATTACTCTGACAGTCGCGCCAGTTGGCGCATGTTGCTCAAAAGCAACTCGCGCCAATCCTGTGGTAGCGCAAATTGCAGGCTGACAGTCGCGCCAGCCCTGTAAGTTTTTCCTGTGTGTGGGTAGAAAGCTCTTTCAGTCTCTTTTTATATCTCTTACAGCCTCTGGAAGTGTGTTGAACCTCTGCTTGACTGGTCTTAACCTTTATCCTTCAGCTGTTTGCTTATTTTTATTGATTTTCGTCTCAGCCCTAGGATATCTAGTGACTTTGCATGTCTAGCCTTCTGTGGGAAGTTTTGATCTCTTGATTATCCAGTCAACTTGTTGGTTGTGTTCTGCACCTATCCAGTGATTTGTTAAAGCTTGACCTTCTATACTCTGAGTGATTCACTTCTAACCTCTTTGGATTTCACTTGACTTCATTCGAACTTAGATTACATGGTTCAGTGAAAGTCTTTGTGTTTTTCCTTGCTTGCATAGTTCATTTTGGTGTTTCAGAATTGGTTCTACTTCATTGAGTGAACTTGGATTGTGCATATCTCTTAAAATTTGTTTAAATGCATCATGCCATCTTAAAGGAAAGAAAAACAAAAAAATCTTTTGCATCATATTAGTTAGCATTTGTTGTTGTTTGTTGCTATTGAAAAGAAAAAGAAAAAATTTCATTTCTTGTTATTAGCCGCATTAGGATCTTTGTTGTTGGTTGAGTGATCATTTCGTTTGTAAAGATCTCAACCCTCCTGTAGATAGAATTCATCGAATCAAATGATATAATTTTGGCATATAGTTTGCATTTAAGAAGTTTTTGAGATATCACATACGGTTGGACCAAAAACTGAAACATAATCGAATATAAACTTTAAAATAAACTCAATGAACATAACAACGCATTGGAACATAACGCAAATACTCTAGAGGTCTAGGTTAGAGACATGTTCCGGCGTCTTTAAACCTGGTAGTTTATCGTCGAGTGGTTGGGTGATTCCTCCACGGTGAAACGATAGGTGCCAATACGGACTGTGCTCCCACGTACCGTCGCGTATATATTGGGAGACCCCTATAGGAATAAAGCATTTATCCATAGGAAGCCGTGTCAGCAGCCCTACGATTCGCAATGCAGTGAACACAGCATTCACGAAGATTGACCACCCGTACCCTAAAAAGTATTCTGTGGTTTTGCGAAAAGTTTAGCACACCCTCTACCTAGAATTCCAAAGCAGTCACTTTTGATCCTTTTCGGACTCCTTAAATGAAAAGGTGCCTGTGAGCGTCTTGTCACTTCGTGCTCATTAAATATTCGAAGGAGACTAGAGTCATCTTTTATCCTTTTCTCGACTCTTAAAAAATGAAAAGGTTAAGTTCAGTGTCTTAAAATTTATTGGCCACGATAACATCTACCCAATTAGATTTTGTTTGCGTTATCTTGAGTAGGATTATTTCTCGTTCAATGGCAGCCTTCCCGGCGCCCACCGGCCAAGGTGTTCCTCCTGATGGGAACCCTCGTCCATTTCCTTCTGTTGGAAATGTCGGTGTTCAGTATATCGCAACATTGTCTTTGCCTGGGTTAACCATCGGTTTGCTCGTATGGTTGTTTTCAAACTCGGTGGTCTCGAGTGTGATAACTTCTGCTTCGAATGAATCCACCTCCCAGGTAATACCCACTTCGAATGTTACTTCCGAGGTCAATGTCGTCCAATCCAATACGGAAAACAAAGCCTCGAAAGCAAAGAAGAAAGGGAAAGTGAAAAATAAGCCAGAACAACCTAAACAGGAAACCCCAAAACCTCAACCTGAGGACGGCACTAAACGCAAACCCAAGTATCCTTGTTTTATCTGTGATGAGGATCACTGTACCAAGGATTGCCCGAGGCGGTCCGAAGTTAGTCGTTTGTTAAAAGGCACCCCTGGGACTCCTGCGGTGCTCAAAGAGCCCTTTCCCACCCAACACACTCAAAAAACTCAAATGGTGGCTGACCCTACTCAACCTCCCTCTTCCTTTGGTTCTCAAGTGTTTATGGCTGGTACAGTACCCATTAATATCAGTACTTGAACGAAAGATTATCCGTCATCTACCGGGAAGGAGCCTGAGATACCCTCTAGTGCTCCTCCGTTCGGTTCGGGTCCACCACCACCTCATCCACCTGAACAACGTCTTGCTGATTCCGAGGTGGACCCTTCCCCTTCTTCGCCTACTGCTGCGTCCTCATCTTCTACTTTGCCTGGTGAACCTCTGGATTCAAGTAACCAGGTGGCTAAGAAGAAAAAGAAGAAGAAGACCAAGAAGAAGAAGACTCCTAAACCAGAGGTTAAAGGTATAACCCAAGTCGATCCACCTTGTGCTCCTCCACGGAAGGTCAAATTTCCTTGTAAGTTGTGCAAGGAAGACCACCTTCTCCGCGATTGTCCTGGCATTCCCAGGGTTTTAGAAGTATGGTCTCATGATTCGGACCGCCCTGCATCGTCCTCGGTAGATCGTGGCGATGTTACCTTATCACCTGGAAACGGTAAGCGAAAAGAGAAGATTCGAATCCCTTGTAAACTTTGTGAAGGCAATCATCCCCTTCACCTTTGTCCATTCATGGATAGAGCCTCTATTGTATTGGAAAGTCTTACAGCTCCCTCAACCCAACTTCCTACTGGTTATCAATGTCTTTCTGCAATTGCAGAACGTTCCCCTGCTGACAAAGAAATCAACCAAGATTCCTCTCTTGTCCAGCCTCCTCTTCCTGAATCTGGCTCTGCCAAGCCTTTTCCAGACCAACCATTGGTCGGAAAGAGCGTCGACTCGAGTTCACCACCCACCGACCACTCTATTTCGGAAGAGCATCAAACTCATGTTCTTCTCGTCTCCTCAGATTCTCCTACATCTAGAAATACCCCTATATCTGAGAGACCTACTGCGCTCTCCCCCGAGCAGGGGGGCAATCATACGATTCCCCCACCAAGTAGTTCAGTCGCTTCCTTCGACTGGAGACGTTTGACTACCTTCCGCCTCCCGTCTCATGTGCCTTTTTGGGTCATGGTACATGCCTATGAAAGGGCAATACCTGGCACTGTTTTGGATGAGGGTGCATCTGTTAGTCATATGTCCGCTACTACTTGGCAAGCTTTGGGTTCCCCACAGCTTGTGCCCGTAGCATCGAATCTGACTGCTTTTGACGGAGGAAATAGCCAACCATTAGGGATCCTTCCAAAGTTCCCTATTACTTTGGGAGGCAAGACTGTCTATATAGATGTATCGGTTACCAAAGGTGCTTTAGATTTCAATATTCTCCTTGGTCGTGACTATGTTTATGCCATGAGGGCCCTTATTTCTTCACTTTTCCGTGTGGTTTGCTTTCCACACAATGGACGAATTGTGACTATCGATCAATTATCGTTCGTTAGTCCACGGGTCCCCCTTGCGCAGTCGTCATCCCCTCCTGGTGTTCATCCACCAGTTGCATCTGCCTCACCGCAGGTCAACTACGTGGCCACCTATCCCGTGCCTGTATCCAGCGATGCCACCGTCGTGCATAGTGTCCTGGGGGCATTGGGTCTTGACTTCTGAGATGTTGTCCTTCCATCGGGAGTGGCACTCTTGGAAGCCCCGACTTCCTGTTCATTATGATGAAGTTCGTGCGGAGCACAGTTCGTTTTCCTGTGTCAAGCTCCTTAAAAAATGAAATTAGGTGGCGAAGCATAGTTCGTTTTCCTATGTCAAGCTCCTTAAAAAATGAAACTAGGTCTAGCCGAGCATAGTTCCTGATCTTGTGTCAAGCTCATTAAAAAATGAAATAAGGGTTATGAGGATAGTTCTTTTACTGTGTCAACCTCATTAAAAAATGAAACCACTCCCTTTCCAAATCGAGTCTTTTGATTAAGATCTCGTAAAATACAAGTCGAGTCTTTCACAGATCTCGAGAGTGAACATTCATTCCATCCACTCCGTGAATGCCATGAAGCTTGGGGGGCATGTCCCTCGATTTGCATTATCATGCTGGGGGCATGCAAATTTATAGCAAGCATAGTTTTTCGTTTCAAGCTTGTGTAAACATGAAACCGAATCCAAGCAGAGTTCTCCATGGTTCAAGCTTGTGAAAAAAAATGAACCCATACCTGATTTACATCCCGTGATTGCCTTTTATCTGCTAAATTCTGATGGATGAGCCTTGGTTGTTTCATTCCATCGCCACCATCTCTTTGGCCGATCATATGCTTTCACTTGGTTGTTTCTCCTTTCCTGAGGAACCGTAGCGATGAGTGGTTTTATTAGCCAGCCTCTTAACCTTTACATGTTTCGAGTAAGTTCCACCATTACCGGAACCAGTTGCTACCTTTTATACCACTCGTTCCTTCAGGACGAGTCGCCTTTACGCTCTTTTCTGACTCGTAAAATATGAAAAGATTGCCGAGTATTTTTCCTTTTTGACTCGTTAAAGAAAATAAAAATGGAGGTCTACTTTCAGCTCTTTTCTGACCATTTAAAGAGGAAAAGATGGCCGAGTCGCTCCTCTTGACTCGTTAAATGTTAATAAGGGGCGGTCGTTTTAAGTTCTTTTTGTCGACCGTTAAAACATAAAAAGATTACCGGGTTTTTGTTGTTTCAAACTCGTTAATGGTTATGAAACGACGTGGTTTTGACCGTTTTTTTACTTTTTCAGGTCGAAATCACTAATTATGAAAAGTACTCCTCGATCGTCATGATCGGGCGGTTCTTTCGGGTATTATTTTATACTTTTTCGGGCCTGAGAGACACAACTTTACGAAAAAGGACATCCCTGGAGTTTCCTTTTCTGCTGTCTTTTCAAACTCTTTAAACATGAAAAGACGCCGAGTTCTTCCTTTGTCAGACTCGTTAAAACTTAATGACATCGGATTTTGTCACAACACAAGCATATGCTATCCCCATCAAGCTTGTTAAAAATAACTGGGGTACTCGCCAGAAATGGCGGGGGGAAAAGAAAATTTTTGAACCATAATTATTACCGTAACGGCAGTATGTCGCTCTTGAACATGGCACTTTTCTGCTTTCGTGTCCGGGGTGGGGATATCTCATCTCATATCTTTCACTTGCTTCCATGGACTTGGGTACCTTATTTGACCTCTCATCCACTCATTGCCTCGTCATTATGACCTTTGATACATTGATGTCAAATACTGCTGATTCCATTAATGTGCCGCCGATATGTTCAAGAGAAGTTGACCTCTGCAAAGAAACAACCTCCCTCTGATAGTTCGCACAATCTTGATCCACAACATTATCTCTCTGTCTCGTGTCGATGATGTGGGAAACATTATGGCCCACCTTCGATCAAGGTCACTTCCTGTCGACTTCAACTCATTATCCAGGAAGTTGATCTAGAGACTCCTTTCCGGTGCCTTAGAGCCTGCATGCCTCAATGGCAGGTTCTTCGTGTTCGACGTGAGGTTTTCATCATTGGCCTCCGATCGAATGATTCTACGGGCGTTCGACTTCAGATCATTAATTCACGCGCCGTAGATTGTACCTATAGTACCTTGAGGACCATTGTCATTATTGGTGGTACCTCTCGCGTCTGTTAACAGTTTCCACTATTTACTGGTAATCAGACGATGCTCATGCATGTTCAACTTCAGCTCATATATTCACATGCTTGAACTTGTACTCTTGTTCGGGTTGAGATGGAGCGCAAGACCCTGGATTGTGTCTGTTGTAATCCAGGCGTGATTCTTGATACTTGACTCATTCACTGGATGGCTGCGCCCATACCTGAGTCAATTCATTGATCCTAACCAGATGGTTGCGTCCATACTATGGATCTAGATTATTTATGTACTCTCTTATGGATGGCTGCGACCATACCACGTACATCATGTAATTGAACTATCAGTCATGTCTCTTAACACAGATCCTCGGCGGCAGTAACTATATGTGTTCTTATGTGTTCTTGTGTGTTCTTGTAAAGCATTTCACCCCTCTCCACCTCTCGGACATCATGCTTTAGGGGGCATCTATTACACAGTAATTTGTCACCATCCCTGTTACTCCTCTTGTCGTACCTTGGAGGACTCATCCCGAGAGTTATAAGAAGTGACAAAGTCTAAAAACACTTGCATTATGTTCCCCTGAGTATGTACTTCATGTTCCCTGAAGACACCTTCTACAGATTGTCCCTGAAAAGTGCTCTTTTTCCATTGGCGCAGGTCCACAGTATCTTACCAGCGCCAATCATGGAGATCCTCAAAAGAGGGCGCGACCATTGGCGCTCTGTCTTAGAGCAACAGTCGCGCCAACCAAGTTTGGTCATGCTTTTTGCCTTAACGCACGCCCGACTGTTGTTTCCTTCATTACATGGAGCTTTTTGAGGATAAAAAATCAGTCTTTTGTCGAGTTCTATCCTATCTCCATCTTTAATGGCTTTTGGGGATAATGTTAATCCACAATAGGTGTCTCGGTTCATCGTATCCTCCTCCCTTCTTCATCTATATAAGCTTGTCCTTATGCATTTGACAAGCTAGTGATAGTTGTTAGTCATGGAGTGTTAGATGTTGAGTTCTTGGAGGAATGCTAGTGAATGCTAGAGAGGTTATGCTGCCGGAGAGTAGATGCATTGCAAGACACATATAGTTACTCGCCCAGCCAGGAGAGTTTCAACGTCAGAACCATGGTTGTAACTTTTCCTGTTTATTATTAATTAATGAGCGACTGCTATTATAGTTCCAATCTCATTGTCTATTATGGTGATGTGTTGATTTATTTCCTTTCTGACTGAAATATAGTTGTGCCTTGGTAGATTTTATGTTGGTATCTGTCTCTTCCTTTGCATGTGCAGGTGTTCGTTTATGATCTGCTGGAGCAAGGGAGCGGGAATATCAACTCTGCTTCAATCATAGCGTTGGATTCCAGGTTGGTCTTCTTAATTCACCTTTGATGCATAACTAGATTGAAGCAGAGTTGATATTCCCGCTCCCTTGCTCCAGCAGATCATAAACGAACACCTGCACATGCAAAGGAAGAGACAGATACCAACATAAAATTGTTGGTTAGGTAAATCCCCTTTGCGGACAGAGGCGATCCCACTAGCCTAAAACAGAACTAGCCACAATCAAACCACGCTGCTACGCAAGTTCCTAGTTATGCATCAAAGGTGAATTAAGAAGACCAACCTGGAATCCAACGCTATGATTGAACCAGAGTTGATATTCCCGCTCCCTTGCTCCAGCAGATCATAAACAAACACCTGCACATGCAAAGGAAGAGACATATACCAACATAAAATCTACCAAGGCACAACTATATTTCAGTCAGAAAGGAAATAAATCAACACATCACCATAATAGACAATGAGATTGGAACTATAATAACAGCCGCTCATTAATTAATAATAAACAGGAAAAGTTACAACCATGGTTCTGACGTTGAACCTCTCCTGGCTGGGCGAGTAACTATATGTGTCTTGCAATGCATCTCCTCTCCGGCAGCATAACCTCTCTAGCATTCACTAGCATTCCTCCAAGAACTCAAGAACTCAACATCTAACACTCCATGACTAACAACTATCACTAGCTTGTCAAATGCATAGGGACAAGCTTATATAGATGAAGAAGGGAGGAGGATACGATGAACCGGGACACCTATTGTGGATTAACATTATCCCCAAAAGCCATTAAAGATGGAGATAGGATAGAACTCGACAAAAGACTGATTTTTTATCCTCAAAAAGCTCCATGTAATGAAGGAAACAACAGTCGGGCATGCGTTAAGGCAAAAAGCATGACCAAACTTGGTTGGCGCGACTGTTGCTCTAAGACAGAGTGCCAATGGTCGCGCCCTCTTTTGAGGATCTCCATGATTGGCGCGGGTAAAATACTGTGGACCTGCGCCAATGGAAAAAGAGCACTTTTCAGGGACAATCTGTAGAAGGTGTCTTCAGGGAACATGAAGTACATACTCAGGGGAACATAATGCAAGTGTTTTTAGACTTTGTCACTTCTTATAACTCCCGGGATGAGTCCTCCAAAGTACGACAAGAGGAGTAATAGGGATGGTGACAAATTACTGTGTAACAGATGCCCCCTAAAGCATGAGGTTCGAGAGGTGGAGAGGGGTGAAATGCTTTACAAGAACACACAAGAACACATAAGAACACATATAGTTACTGCCGCCGAGGATCTGTGTTAAGAGACATGACTGATAGTTCAATTACATGATGTCCGTGGTATGGTCGCAACCATCCATAAGAGAGTACATAAATAATCTAGATCCATAGTATGGATGCAGCCATCTGGTTAGGATCAATGAATTGACTCAGGTATGGGCGCAGCCATCCAGTGAATGAGTCAAGTATCAAGAATCACGCCTGGATTACAACAGACACAATCCAGGGTCTTGCGCTCCATCTCGACCCGAACAAGAGTACAAGTTCAAGCATGTGAATATATGAGCTGAAGTCGAACATGCATGAACATCGTCTGATTACCAGTCAATAGTGGAAACTGTTAATAGACGCGAGAGGTACCACCAATAATGACAATGGTCCTCAAGGTACTATAGGTACAATCTACGGCGCGTGAATTAATGATCTGAAGACAAACGCCCGTAGAATCATTCGATCGGAGGCCAATGATGAAAACCTCACGTCGAACACGAAGAACCTACCATTGAGGCATGCAGGCTCTAAGGCAGCGGAAAGGAGTCTCTAGATCAACTTCCTGGATAATGAGTTGAAGTCGACAGGAAGTGACCTTGATCGAAGGTGGGCCATAATGTTTCCCACATCATCGACACGAGACAGAGAGATAATGTTGTGGATCAAGATTGTGCGAACTATCAGAGGGAGGTTGTTTCTTTGCAGAGGTCAACTTCTCTTGAACATATCGGCGGCACATTAATGGAATCGGCAGTATTTGACATCAATGTATCAAAGGTCATAATGACGAGGAAATGAGTGGATGAGAGGTCAAATAAGGTACCCAAGTCCATGGAAGCAAGTGAAAGATATGAGATGAGATATCCCCACCCCGGACACGAAAGTAGAAAAGTGCCATGTTCAAGAGCGACATACTGCCGTTACGGTAATAATTATGGTTCAAAAATTTTCTTTTCCCCCCGCCATTTCTGGCGAGTACCCCAGTTATTTTTAACAAGCTTGATGGGGATAGCATATGCTTGTGTTGTGACAAAATCCGATGTCATTAAGTTTTAACGAGTCTGACAAAGGAAGAACTCAACATCTTTTCATGTTTAGAGAGTTTGAAAAGACAGCAGAAAAGGAAACTCCAGGGATGTCCTTTTTCGTAAAGTTGTGTCTCTCGGGCCCGAAAAAGTATAAAATAATACCCAAAAGAACCGCCCGATCATGACGATCGAGGAGTACTTTTCATAATTAGTGATTTCGACCTGAAAAAGTAAAAAAGCGGTCAAAACCACGTCGTTTCATAACCATTAACGAGTTTGAAACGACAAAAACCCGGTAATCTTTTTATGTTTTAACGGTCGACAAAAAGAACTTAAAACGACCTCCCCTTATTAACATTTAACGAGTCAAGAGGAGCGACTCGGCCATCTTTTCCTCTTTAAATGGTCAGAAAAGAGCTGAAAGTAGACCTCCATTTTTATTTTCTTTAACGAGTCAAAAAGGAAAAATACTCGGCAATCTTTTCATATTTTACGAGTCAGAAAAGAGTGTAAAGGCGACTCGTCCTGAAGGAACGAGTGGTATAAAAGGTAGCAACTGGTTCCGGTAATGGTGGAACTTACTCGAAACATGTAAAGGTTAAGAGGCTGGCTAATAAAACCACTCATCGCTGCGGTTCCTCAGGAAAGGAGAAACAACCAAGTGAAAGCATATGATCGGCCAAAAAGATGGTGGCAATGGAATGAAACAACCAAGGCTCATCCAGCAGAATTTAGCAGATAAAAGGCAATCACGGGATGTAAATCAGGTATGGGTTCATTTTTTTTCACAAGCTTGAACCATGGAGAACTCTGCTTGGATTCGGTTTCATGTTTACACAAGCTTGAAACAAAAAACTATGCTTGCTATAAATTTGCATGCCCCCAGCATGATAATGCAAATCGAGGGACATGCCCCCCAAGCTTCATGGCATTCACGGAGTGGATGGAATGAAGGTTCACTCTCGAGATCTGTGAAAGACTCGACTTGTATTTTACGAGATCTTAATCAAAAGACTCGATTTGGAAAGGGAGTGGTTTCATTTTTTAATGAGGTTGACACAGTAAAAGAACTATCCTCATAACCCTTATTTCATTTTTTAATGAGCTTGACACAAGATCAGGAACTATGCTCAGCTAGACCTAGTTTCATTTTTTAAGGAGCTTGACATAGGAAAACGAACTATGCTCCGCAACCTAATTTCATTTTTTAAGGAGCTTGACACAGGAAAACGAACTGTGCTCCGCCCGAACTTCATCATAATGAACAGGAAGTCGGGGCTTCCAAGAGTGCCACTCCCAGTGGAAGGACAACATCTCAGAAGTCAAGACCCAATGCCCCCAGGACACTATGCACGACGGTGGCATCGTTGGATACAGGCACGGGATAGGTGGCCACGTAGTTGACCTGCGGTGAGGCAGATGCAACTGGTGGATGAACACCAGGAGGGGATGATGACTGCGCAGGGGGGACCCGTGGACTAACGAACGATAATTGATCGATAGTCACAATTCGTCCATTGTGTGGAAAGCAAACCACACGGAAAAGTGAAGAAATAAGGGCCCCCATGGCATAAACATAGTCACGACCAAGGAGAAGATTGAAATCTAAAGCACCTTGGGTAACCGATACGTCTAAATAGACGGTCTTGCCTCCCAAAGTAATAGGGAACTTTGGAAGGATCCCTAATGGTTGGCTAGTTCCTCCGTCAAAAGCAGTTAGATTCGATGCTACGGGCACAAGCTGTGGGGAACCCAAAGCTTGCCAAGTAGTAGCGGACATAAGACTAACAGATGCACCCTCATCCAAAACAGTGCCAGGTATTGCCTTGTCATAGGCATGTACCATGACCCAAAAAGGCACATGATATGGGAGGCGGAAGGTAGTCAAACGTATCCAGTCGAAGGAAGTGACTGAACTACTTGGTGGGGGAATCGTATGATTGCCCCCCTGCTCGGGGGAGAGCGCAGTAGGTCTCTCAAATATAGGGGTATTTCCAGATGTAGGAGAATCTGATTAGACGAGAAGAACATGAGTTTGATGCTCTTCCGAAATAGAGTGGTCGGCGGGTGGTGAACTTGAGTCGACGCTCTTTCCGACCAATGGTTGGTCTAGAACAGGCTTGGCAGAGCCAGATTCAGGAAGAGGAGGTTGGACAAGAGAGGAATCTTGGTTGATTTCTTTGTCAGCAGGGGAACGTTCTGCAATTGCAGAAAGACGTTGATAACCAGTAGGAAGTTGGGTTGAGGGAGCTGTAAGACTTTCCAATACAATAGAGGCTCTATCCATGAATGGACAAAGGTGAAGGGGATGATTGCCTTCACAAAGTTTACAAGGGATTCAAATCTTCTCTTTTCCCTTACCGTTTCCAGGTGATAAGTTAACATCGCCACGATCTACCGAGGACGATGCAGGGTGGTTCGGATCATGAGACCATACTTCTAAAACCCTGGGAATGCCAGGACAATCGTGGAGAAGGTGGTCTTCCTTGCACAACTTACAAGGAAATTTGACCTTCCGCGGAGGAGCACAAGGTGGCTCGACTTGGGTTATACCTTTAACCTCTGGTTTAGGAGTCTTCTTCTTCTTTTTCTTCTTAGCCACCTGGTTACTTGAATCCAGAGGTTCACCAGGCGAAGTAGAAGATGAGGACGCAGCAGTAGGCGAAGAAGGGGAAGGGTCCACCTCGGAATCAGCAAGACGTTGTTCAGGTGGAGGAGGTGGTGGTGGACCCGAACTGAACGGAGGAGCACTAGAGGGTATCTCAGGCTCCTTCCCGGCAGATGACGGATAATCTTTCGTTCGAGTACTGATATTAATGGGTACTGTACTAGCCATAAACACTTGAGAACCAAAGGAAGAGGGAGGCTGAGTAGGGTCAACCACCATTTGAGTTTTTTGGGTGTGTTGGGTGGGAAAGGGCTCTTTGAGCACCGCAGGAGTCCCAGAGGTGCCTTTTAACAAACGACTAACTTCGGACCGCCTCGGGCAATCCTTGGTATAGTGATCCTCATCACAGATAAAACAAGGATACTTGGGTTTGCGTTTAGTTCCGTCCTCAGGTTGAGGTTTTGGGGTTTCCTGTTTAGGTTGTTCTGGCTTATTTTTCGCTTTCCCTTTCTTCTTTGCTTTCGAGGCTTTGTTTTCCGTATTGGATTGGACGGCATTGACCTCGTAAGTAACATTCGAAGTGGGTATTACCTGGGAGGTGGATTCATTCGGAGCAGAAGTTATCACACTCGAGACCACCGAGTTTGAAAACAACCATACGGGCAAACCGATGGTTAACCCAGGCAAAGACAATGTTGCGATATACTGAACACCGACATTTCCAATAGAAGGAAATGGACGAGGGTTCCCATCAGGAGGAACACCTTGGCCGGTGGGCGCCGGGAAGGCTGCCATTGAACGAGAAATAATCCTACTCAATCTAACGCAAACAAAATCTAATTGGGTAGATGTTATCGTGGCCAATAAATTTTAAGACACTGAACTTAACCTTTTCATTTTTTAAGAGTCGAGAAAAGGATAAAAGATGACTCTAGTTTCCTTCGAATATTTAATGAGCACGAAGTGACAAGACGCTCACAGGCACCTTTTCGTTTAAGGAGTCCGAAAAGGATCAAAAGTGACTGCTCTAGAATTCTAGGTAGAGGGTGTGCCAAACTTTTCGCAAAACCACAGAATACTTTTTAGGGTACGGGTGGTCAATCTTCGTGAATGGTGTATTCACTGCATTGCGAATCGTAGGGCGGCTGACATGGCTTCCTATGGATAAAGGCTTTATTCCTATAGGGGTCTCCCAATATATACGCGACGGTACGTGGGAGCACAGTCCGTATTGGCACCTATCGTTTCACCGTGGAGGAATCACCCAACCACTCGACGATAAACTACCAGGTTTAAAGACGCCGGAACACGTCTCTAACCTAGACCTCTAGAGTATTTGCGTTATGTTCCAATGCGTTGTTATGTTCATTGAGTTTATTTTAAAGTTTATCTTCGATTATGTTTCAGTTTTTGGCCCTACCGTATGTGATATCTCAAAAACTTCTTAAATGCAAACTATATGCCAAAATTATATCGTTTGATTCGATGAATTCTATCTACAGGAGGGTTGAGATTTTTACAAACGAAATGATCACTCAACCAACAACAAAGATCCTAATGCGGCTAATAACAAGAAATGAAATTTTTTCTTTTTCTTTTCAATAGCAACAAACAACAACAAATGCTAACTAATATGATGCAAAATATTTTTTTGTTTTTCTTTCCTTTAAGATGGCATGATGCATTTAAACAAATTTTAAGAGATATGCACAATCCAAGTTCACTCAATGAAGTAGAACCAATTCTGAAACACCAAAATGAACTATGCAAGCAAGGAAAAACACAAAGACTTTCACTGAACCATGTAATCTAAGTTCGAATGAAGTCAAGTGAAATCCAAAGAGGTTAGAAGTGAATCACTCAGAGTATAGAAGGTCAAGCTTTAACAAATCACTAGATAGGTGCAGAACACAACCAACAAGTTGACTGGATAATCAAGAGATCAAAACTTCCCACAGAAGGCTAGACATGCAAAGTCACTAGATGTCCTAGGGCTGAGACGAAAATCAATAAAAATAAGCAAACAGCTGAAGGATAAAGGCTAAGACCAGTCAAGCAGAGGTTCAACACACTTCCAGAGGCTGTAAGAGATATAAAAAGAGACTGAAAGAGCTTTCTACCCACACACAGGCAAAACTTACAGGGTTGGCGCGACTGTCAGCCTGCAACTTGCGCTACCACAGGATTGGCGCGAGTTGCTTTTGAGCAACATGCGCCAACTGGCGCGACTGTCAGAGTAATAACCGCGCCAATTAAGCTTGCTGGCTAGAAAAATAAATAATACGACCTCAGGTCGGGTTGACAGTGCTCAGATGGGTCAAACAGTAAAGAATAAACTCAAAACTGACTCAGGAAGCTCATTCACTCAAGCAAGCAGAAGAAAATTAACATGCAAGACAAATTCCAAATAGCTTCTCCCCAGCGGAGTCGCCAAATTGTTGGTTAGGTAAATCCCCTCTGCGGACAGAGGCGATCCCACTAGCCTAAAACAGAACTAGCCACAATCAAACCACGCTGCTACGCAAGTTCCTAGTTATGCATCAAAGGTGAATTAAGAAGACCAACCTGGAATCCAACGCTATGATTGAAGCAGAGTTGATATTCCCGCTCCCTTGCTCCAGCAGATCATAAACGAACACCTGCACATGCAAAGGAAGAGACAGATACCAACATAAAATCTACCAAGGCACAACTATATTTCAGTCAGAAAGGAAATAAATCAACACATCACCATAATAGACAATGAGATTGGAACTATAATAGCAGTCGCTCATTGATTAATAATAAACAGGAAAAGTTACAACCATGGTTCTGACGTTGAACCTCTCCTGGCTGGGAGAGTAACTATATGTGTCTTGCAATGCATCTCCTCTCCAGCAGCATAACCTCTCTAGCATTCACTAGCATTCCTCCAAGAACTCAAGAACTCAACATCTAACACTCCATGACTAACAACTATCACTAGCTTGTCAAATGCATAAGGACAAGCTTATATAGATGAAGAAGGGAGGAGGATACGATGAACCGGGACACCTATTGTGGATTAACATTATCCCCAAAAGCCATTAAAGATGGAGATAGGATAGAACTCGACAAAAGACTGATTTTTTATCCTCAAAAAGCTCCATGTAATGAAGGAAACAACAGTCGGGCGTGCGTTAAGGCAAAAAGCATGACCAAACTTGGTTGGCGCGATTGTTGCTCTAAGACAGAGTGCCAATGGTCGCGCCCTCTTTTGAGGATCTCCATGATTGGCGCTGGTAAGATACTGTGGACCTGCGCCAATGGAAAAAGAGCACTTTTCAGGGACAATCTGTAGAAGGTGTCTTCAGGGAACATGAAGTACATACTCAGGGGAACATAATGCAAGTGTTTTTAGACTTTGTCACTTCTTATAACTCCCGGGATGAGTCCTCCAAGGTACGACAAGAGGAGTAACAGGGATGGTGACAAATTACTGTGTAACAGTGCTATTTGTCAGGTTGTTAGACAACATGCAACAGATAATTGCCATTTACATTCATCCAGACACCCCAAAAATTGTTCTATAACTTCTGCAAATGTGGGCCACGATCAGTGCCACTGTCAAAGCTATGAGATGATGATGGAAAGGACACCTACATACCAGATGTAAGCAGAAACTCAACCTCAACATCAAGGCGCCAGAGGAGCGCGAAAAGGATATCAAGGTTGAGGATGGGGCCACGGAGGAGGAGGACCTGGTAGAGGCTGCTGTCATATTATCTGCTACAATTGCAGAAAACTAGGGCGCTATGCGCGAGAGTGCTAGAATCCTACACACTCTTCATGTCAATATTGCAGGCAGTTCTACCATACTATAGAAGAATTCTTGGTGCTGATAGATAAAATGCAAGAGAAGAAAACACAGCCACAACATCCTACGCAGAATATACAGATGATGAGGGTTGAGCCCCACGAAGAAGATCAAAATGTTAACATTGTGATAAGAAGTGGAATGACAACTGGCGCTGACAAGGATAAACAACTTGAAGAAGAAGGATGGGTCTGCAAAGCACCAGAAAAAGAAGGCGGCTTTGACTTGAATCGTGCTAAGGAAACATTTATGGAAGCTAAGAAGAGCTTCGCTGAGGCCTCCACCTCAAGAATCCAAGATAAGGTGCAAGAAATCAACGCGCCTGCAGAGGTTGATCCCTCTATACTCACTACATTTTTAGAGACCTGCATGAAACTGCTGCATGATAGCAAGGCTATGGAGGGCCTGCAGGAATTAATAAATAAATGCACTAGCAAAGAGAAAGCCCCTGATGGACACCATGTAGTCAGAAATATTGGCAAACATAAGGCATGAACAGGGCGCGAGATGAGGCTCACCACGTCGATAAGTGATTATGAGATGGAATAGGTCATTTTGGATCTGGGCTCTGATGCGGACGTATTACCGAAACAAACATGGGAAAGAATGGGAAGACCTGCACTATAGTGGTCTCCGATTCAACTCAGAATGGCGAACCAGCGGAAAATAATCCCCATGGGATGGTTATATGGAGTAACAGTTGATATTGAAGGTGCGAGCATGGTAGCAGACTTTGAAGTCATAGAAATCGTTGATGACAGTAATCCTTACCTCGCGCTCTTGGGAATTGACTGGGCTATTAATATGAATGGGGTCATTAATTTGAAGAAGAGGAAATTTCATTTGAGAGGAAGTTGCTTCAGGTTATAGTACTATTGGACCTTGCAGATGGGGTGCGATATACTGAACCAGTTCACGATTATGAAGAAAGTGATGATGAATTGGATCAAATCTGCAAAATAACAGCACGAGATTAGGATTGGATCAATCCGACGGCAGATCGGCAGATGGGAGGATTGCATGGGACCGGGAGAGTTCCTACACCTCTGATTCAAGTGAGGAGTTAGAGCATTGGCAGAATCTCTTACATGAAGTGTCTACTTTGTGATGCAATATGATGACGAAGTCATTGCGTTGTGTTTCGTCGAATGTAAGGAAATTACCCTATTATGTTGGTTTAACTGACGTAGATCTGTTTTTGAACAAATTGGAGTGCGAAGTCCCTGAGGATCACTGCTTCCAAGCATTAGAGTTGGCATTGTGTGCTACGCTTGCACGATGGTGGGGTACGCATAAAGATAGCTTTGCTGGATGGTGAGATTATAGAAGAATGATGAAGCTATGGTTTGGGCATGCTAACACCATAATGACTACGAAATATAATGGAAGGGATGATCCATGTGATCACCTAGTGAAATGGACTAAAGCATAGGGAACAGAAACACGACCAAAGTGGGTACACATATTTTTCCATACCTTGGACACCATTCCCATGAACTGGTATCTAGAAACGGAGCTCTGCCATGGCACCACAGAATGGGATGTATTGAAGGAAGGGTTCTTATTAACCTTCATCTTTGAAGACAGCTTCGCAAGCATCGATGAAGCGATGCAAGAAATTAAGGTGGTTATCTTCATAATGTCAACAGAACCTATGGAATGGACCCAACCAGACTGGAGTACCAAACTACACCATGTGTTGGAATGCTATAATGTAACCACTGAAGAGGAAGATGAAGACCCAAGAAATCTTAATATTCTAGATGCATAAGGGCATCGCAAAGTTGAAGGCCCACAAATAAAAAAAATTGACATCTCTGCACCTTTGAAGACAAAGCAGGTAAACATTGGCACTGAAGAAGAACCAAAGTTCACAAAAATTAGGGACTATTGGGATGATGCTACAGTGGATAAAGTTGTTGAGTTACTCCGCGAATACCAAGATCTCTTCCCCACTAAATTCTTGGATTTAAAGGGCATAGTTGGAAATTTTGGCGTTATGAATATCACACTAAAGCTGAACATGAAGCCTATTAAACAAAGGACGTATCACCTTAATCCTAAATACAAGGAAAAGGTTTGCCAAGAGATGGATAAAATGTTGGAGGCAGGTATCATAGAACCGGTTGAGGAATCTGACTGGGTGAGCCCAGTGGTGGTTCAAGGGCAAAAACAAAAAGGTGAAATAAGGATTTGCATAGATCTACGGAAGCTTAATGATGTGTGTGTTCACGACCCATTCCCCACACCATTTACAAATGAAGTATTAGATAATGTTGGAGGGTAGGAGGCCTATTCCTTTATTGACGGGTTTTTCGAGTATCATCAGATCAAGATCGCACTAGAGGATAGGAGAAAAAAGACCTCCGTGATGGAGTAGGGTTGTTTTCAATACATGGTGATGCCGTTTGGTCTTAAGAATGTGCTTGCGATATTCTCTCGCGTAGTCATAGCAATTTTCAAGGAGTTCATTCATAAGTTCCTGGAAGTATACTTCGATGATTGGATGGTGTTTTGATTAGTGAAGTGCCATGTCACAAGTCTGCGCCTGATGTTGGATACGTGTCACATATACTATATCGCGCTGAATTTTAAAAAATGCATATTCTATGTTCCTTTTGGAATTTTATTGGGTCATGTGGTGGGCAAACAAGGATTGATGGTGGACCCTGCAAAGATTGCAGTAATTGTGAATTTGGAGGCCCCTGGGAATGTCAAGCAGCTGCGCATGATGCTGGGACATACAGGATAATATAGATAATTTATCAAAGCTTATTCTCAAGTTACCGTGCCCATGGAGAAACTGCTAAAGAAGGATCCAACATTTTGTTGGGACGAAAAATGTCAGTGCAGCTTAGATGTGTTGAAAAAAAAAATGATCACGACGCCGATCCTAGTATTCTATGATTGGAAAAAGGAGTTTCATGTACATGTGGATGCCTCTTGCATTACGTTGGGTGTAGTGTTAACATAGACCAGTGAAGGAGAAATGGACCATCCTATAGACTTCACAAGTAGAAAGTTATCAAAGGCTAAGAAAAATTATTCAATGACTGAGTGTGAAGGGTTGGCTATGGTGTACATGTTGCAAACATTCAGGCATTATCTATTACGAGGTCACTTCAATATGTACACAGATCATTCTGCCTTGAAATACTTGGTAAAAAAGCCTATGTTGGGGGGGAAGAACTGTAGATGGTTGCTACTATTTCAGGAGTATGACTTTGAAGTCATTGTGAAGCCATGGAGGTTAAATGCAGGACTTGACCATCTATCGCAGATCGAAACAGGAGAAGAGGCTAATAATCTGTAGGAAGGGTTACCAGATGTGCAGCTCTTTGCGATGCGTGTAGTGGATGACCATTTTGCAGACATTATGCACTTCTTGACTACGTGAATGACACCAGAAGGATATAGAGGTAAGGAAAATTAGGAATTAATAGTGTGCGCGGCCCATTTTTCAATCATTGTAGGACATTTGTATAAAATGGGTGCCGATGAGATATTGCGAAGATATGTGCCGGAATTTGAATGGGATAGCATCCTTGTCGAAGCTTATGTGGGAGCTATGGGAGACCATTATGCAGGTAACGCAACGATGCAGAATATTTTTTGCATAGGTCTATGGTGGCCAACATTGCAAAAAAGATTCCAAGACGTATTGTAAGGCTTGCGATGCATATCAAATAAATGACAAACCATAGCGAAGGGATGAGTTACCACTACATACTTAGGTGTCCTTGCAGGCATTTGAGAAGTGAGCGATTGATTTTGTTGGGCCAATTTAGCCCCTGGGAAAGGAAACAAGTGTGCGCTATATTATCACTGCACTGAAATATCTAACGAGATGGGCGGAAGCACAACTGGTTAAGGATTGTACAGGGGCTACAACAATGACGTTCTTGTTTGAATATGTATTAACCAGATTTGGCTGCGCGAAAGTGTTGACGACTGACCAAGGTATGCACTTTTTGAATGAAATAATCAGCACGTTGATTGAAGAATTCCACGTCTACCATCAAAAGAGTACACCGTATCACCTATAGGCCAATGGAATTGTTGAAGCCTTTAATAATATTTTGGAGAATGTTGTGATGAATATTTGTAATGCGCAGTGAAATAACTGGGATGTGCGCATACTTGCAATACTCTAGGCTTATAGGACTACTTGTAAGAAGCTGTCAGGGCAAACACCATTTATATTAGTATATGGGGTCGAAGCCATAATGCCAATGGAGTACATTGTACCTAGTCTGCGCATAACAACGTTGACGGATATGGCAAATCCCGAGGCCTTGGAGGAACAACTCGCACAACTGATGGAGCTAGAGAAAGACCGATTTTTTGTAGGATTCCATCAACAAGTACAGAAGGAACACAAAAAAGCGTGGCATGATCAGCATATCAAGCTTGGTACGTTCAAGGTAAACGATCTTGTCCTGTTATATGATAGTACATTTGCCAAATTTCCTGGTAAATTCTAGATGCATTGGTTAGGGCCATATATTGTTAAATATATTATAGATGGAGGCACAATTTAGCTTGCGAAGATGAATGGGGAACCCATCCCAGGAAAAGTGAATGGTAGCAGGTTGAAGTTGTATATAGGGGATTATGCACAATGACTATATGGCAGCAGGATAGTCTTAGTGCTCCAAGAATTTGCAAGGGAGCGCGGGACTATAAACTACACTGCTTAGCTGGGAGGATAATGCAGTGAGCAGGCTGCATGGAGAGTGATGAAGATGCAACCCATGAAGATGCACCAAGGAAGTTGCACCATCGAGGAATGCACTGCACGGAGCAGCAGGAAAATGACCATTGGAGTTACTGTTCATGATTTGATGGCCAGAAGACGGTTAAGTGGAGCGGGGTGGCGGAAATTAAGGAAAAAATATTTGAAGATCTGCTGCCAAAACAACATTTATTGTCAGAAATTGGGGGGAATGATCGGATTTGAATTCAAAACCCCCTATAGATTACGCGTGCCGGTCCAATAGAGAATAATTTTCACTTTCAAAATTATTGGTGAATTTCGCTATCTGTTGTCTATGAACGGGTCGGTTTGGGAAGATTTAGTCGTGAACCCGTGTTTTCCAAATTGCCTGAGATAAGCTAGAAGCTTATTCTTGAGAAAATGTCTCCACCGAGCCCTGCTAAAATTGTGAGTACTGGCAATGTTGTCTCTGACAGAGCTGCCCCAGAAGTTGTAAGTATGGAAGCTCCGGCTACTGTGCCTATGACGCCAAGGTCACCTAGGCCGAAGCCTACCCCTACCAGAGAAAGCCAACCTGCCAAGCCCAAACAATCCACAAAAGATAAGCAAAAGAAGGTGCCGGTGTGCGCCTCCCCAAGAAAACATACCGAAACCCAGGAAAAACAGAAGAAAGATAAGCAGCCAGAGAGGGTAGTGGACCTGGAGGCGGAAGAATTCTAGGGAACAAAGGACATTGATGTTGAAGGGGTGGAACCCATGACAAGGCTACCTAAATATATCCCTCTGCGAAAGGGCAAAGTGAAGGTCACGAAAGACCTAGATGTCGAGAAGTTTACAGTATCCACACCCCTGCTACCTGAGCAGGTCCCTTTTGAAGGCCCTTGGCTCGCATGGATCCCATTGTTAAAAATGGAGGATTGGGACCTCGCAGACCACACTAAATTTCTGCATTTGGTGACGGACAAATATATGCGGAAGGTTTATTATGAAGAAACAATTGTTACAGTATTGGAAATGAAAGAATGGGTCCGCGTGTCAAGGAATCGAGGTTGTTCAATCTGTTATTGGTGCCACATTATCACCGCACCCCCATTAATACGATATGTGTGCGCCATATCCTCACATTGTTGCACGATGGGTGCTTATGGCTAGAAGAGCCTATCCCCATCACGGACATGCTAATTCACAGAATCACGCGGTTGCCTTACAAAGGTGCGAACCCAGCTAAGGAGTTTGGAGGAAAGACTGGGGAGAAATATCTTGCAAAAAAGATGAAGAGGGAGTACAACCTCCTCAATAAATCACGAGGGTATTCTATTCTTTCCATCACATACCTGACAATTCAATTCGCTACCCATATTTTAGTAGGGAAGGTCATGAGAAAATGCCACGCAGATGAAGTTCTGATGCCCATAGTTTCCTTTGATGTGTAGTGCGCGAAAGGCATGCAATTTAATTGGGCAAGATACCTCTGTCAGGAGTTCCTCGTGAACTGCCGAGAAGCCTAGGATGAAACCAAGTCGTTCCACTACGCTTGGTTGTTGTTGTAAATTTTGCTCGTTGCACAAAGATTGTTGGAGGATAGCCAATTTTCTCCGCTTGAGGATAGATTGTCAGTGGCAGCGCAATTCGCTTCCTTATGGTCCACAAAGGATGTCACGTGAATCTCAAAGACGAAGATATTTTGGATTCTGGTGGAAATGGATCTCCATATGGTGATCAATCAGTGTTCGAGGTTGTCCCTAACCTTGTTCACATAGTTGTTAGCCTACAGAGCATTCAAGTATGACTTCCACAGAATCTATATCCAGGTGTGGAAGGATCCAGAGCAAAAATGGCACCAGTTTCCCTATTTGGTGTTAGAAAGGGATGTCTAGGAGGTTGTAGCGAAATGGCATATAGAGTGGCATGCCTTTTCAGACATAGATGCTAGAAAATGCATGGGTGTGGAAAGTTTTGTTGTGCAGAAGCGAAAGGAGGCCGCAAAGAAAGCCGCACGTACCTTAGCAGAGCAGAAAAAGAAGGAAGCCATAGAAAAGGCTCACATAGAGTAGGAACAAGCTATTAAGGAGTAGGTGGAACAAGAACAACGCAAGTCACAGAAAGGTGACAAGTCACCTTTTCCATAGACAGAGGAAGAAGGACTTTTAGGACAAGGCAGCAGAGGCGATGAGGGCTAGAGCAACCCATTTATTTTGAAATGACGTGGCAAGGAGTAGCAGGGTGGAACGTTGAAAAAGCAGAAATATGATTAATCACAAGTTGATCCCATGGTGTTAACAGAATGCAATTTTGATGAGATCAGCGATAAAGTTAGGGATACAACGATAGAAGTGTTGTAGTAGTTTGAGCAGCAATACATGCAGATGCTGGGGAGTGTTCAAAAGGATCTACGTGAGCTGTAGATCCAAACCAGCAGACTAGAGGTGGGTGTTGGACAAGCGAGCGTAGAGCAAGTGATCTTGACACCAGGGACAAGCCAAGCAGCAGAGCTGGTAAGGACCCTAGATCTCCAAACTATACCATTGCCTGATGGGTCCATTCGCGTAGAGTCCACCGACGATCGTATTATACTGAGTACAATCAAGAACATAGGGCTGAACATAGTGATGCTCTCCAATGAAACCCTCCACACGCTGTATACAGGGGTAGCAAATGAATTGAGAACCAGGGAGCAGTGCGCCTTCAACCTCATAAGTGAGTAGAAAGTCAACAACGAGAAGGTGTTCATTGAAAAGACGCATGATCTGAAGGAAAAGGAGGCACTTCAGACACGTAGTTCAAGTCTAGAGTCAACAGTAGCAGAGGCATGTAAGACAGTTCCTGAGCTTCACATCTTGGAGGATGCACAACTAGAAGCCAAAATTAGAAAACTAGCTGCTGGTGTGTGTGAGGCTAAAGCAGAAGTTGGATGGGTAACGTTTGAGTTCAATAGTAAGATTGCAGAGCTACGGTTGAAGTTGCAGCCCATGAATCCACGTGAGGTTTGGGAGCAGCACAGAGCTGCAATAAAGGAAGACATGGCTACCTTGGATGCCACAGTCACTGACTATGCAACATGTTTCGAGCAGGTTATGGATCTAGTGACTAATCTGCAGGAGGATCGAAACCTTCAGACATTGAACACAGAGGTAAGGGCGATGCAATGCTAATGTGATGAGGTCAGGGTGACTATGCGCACCTTAGCACCAGTGCATCGACTTGCCAAATTACAGGAAGGAAAGAAGCTACTAGAATAGGTAGAGGAAGCATAAAAGAAATAAGCCTTGCTAAAGGCCAAGTTTTAGCTTTGGTTCGAGGAGGCTTATCAAGTCATGACTTCCCTTCAAGATAAGCTTAAGGGACTACAACAAACACAACAAATGATGAGGTTGGCAGTAGAGGGACTAGCCACTGAAATATTGGTCGAAGAGGTTCGATAGATAGTGACACAAACAACTGTTGAAGTTGTAGTGATCCAGGTGGAGCTGGGAGATATTCATAGTAAGATCGCGGTGCCAGTAGAGTGATTCAAGGGCGAGTCACGATCTTTGTGTTGGGGGCCTATTGGGATGGGGTCCCCGGGTTAGTTTTGGGTTGAGATAACCTAAGTTTTGGTACAAATTTGTAAATAATGTAAAGTCTCTGTGATTTGTGGACGTGTAGCGTGTATATGAATATGACTCAAAGGGGCTTAGCCCCTTGTTTTATGTAAAGTTTTGAGTTAGTTTTGAGATTCACTATATGAAAAGTTTATAAATAGGGAGTCTTAGTGAAGGAACAAGTATACTTAGAAGAGAGAGGAAGAGCGAAGATAGAGAACTGGATAATATAGGAGAAGAAAGGCTCTGCAACAGAGTGCGCAGAGGCCTAGGTAGAGTCCGCAACTGAGTGCGCGGACCCCTGTAGCTGTGTGTGCAGGGCAATTTTGAGTTTGTAATCTTGAATTGAAGATCAATAGAGATAGTTTTCCAAAGAATTTTTGAGTATTTTTGTTTATCTCTGTCAATGTTATATGCTGCCAATGAATAATTGGGTTTATGAGGTACTGATTGAATGTTACACGATTCTCTTGAATAAGTGTTAATAATGCACGCAAGGCATGTCTAAGTACTTTCGTGAAGACTTTGATGAATTCTCTTATGTTTACTAATAACTTAAGTAAATCTGCATGAACACTGATTTAGGACTGCTCTCTTAGGTGTCTAAGTAGGCAAATTAATTTTTGAAGGTCCGCAAGGACTGATCGTACACCTTCATGAAGGTCTGAAGGTTGTTTTAATAGAGTGCAGCGGCGAGCCCTAAGAGTTTATCAATCTGCGTGAAGGCAAATCTGAGACACTAAAAGACATCACACTAGTCTCTAAATGTAGAAACTGGGTTCTTGCATCCCCCCATACTGCTTCGAGTGAGACTGCAACCTGTGCTACACAGGTTGTTGCCAAAAGGGCCAGTAGTGTAGGGTTTTTTTGGTTGGTGCAGCTAACTCTGAACCTATGTCAGGACCCCCTAAGCCAACGCTTCTTTGTGTTGGATGAAGTTTTAAGCTACTAGCATGATTTGGTGGTTTTTTCACTTTAATCCAATCCCTTTCTACTTGATTTAGATTGTCCAGTTCAAAAAATTTAAATCCACTGATTGTGACTGCCTCAAATAAAAAACTTGATGCCTTTTGAGCCAACTGTAGAGGATCTGGCTATTCTTCTTTGAATATTGTTGTGTTCATGGAAATCCAAATTAACTAGTAGATAAATTTGAGGATAGCTTTCCAACAATGAACTAGTAGATAGGAAGCAATCCTTGGCCATGGGAATTTGTTTCTCCATGTTTCAAATACATCAACCTATGTTCAAAGAATTGTTTCAATGTAGGTTAAGTTTGCATATATTTCTCACCATATTGTAAGGGAAACGGTGTATTGCCTACAAAGATGTGGGATATTTTCCTCTGCTTCCCTACATAGAACACACTTTCTGATGGACCTTGAATATTTATTTTCCAAATATTTTTTGATGAACTAAGGTCCAATAGAAGGTATTAACTTTATGTATCCCATACCTATGCCATAGTTTCCTCCACATTTTTTGGGGAAATGGGTGAGGGATCCTTTTAACAAGAAGTTCATAACCTTGTTTAACTGTGTATCCTTGATGAGAGCTCATTTTCCATGATCATTGATTTCAGGATTATATAGAGATATGAGCCATTCCTTTTAGGTTGTGGATCAACATTTCCCATTGTTGATGGAGATGTTTATTATCAACTGATTAATTTTAGGCTAAAAAATGAAAATGTCCAGAACTTCTTGAAACCAACGCTAAATCAAAGATCTCACCAACCTAAATCCAATGAAATTTGAATTGCTCAAAACCAATATTGTATGCTCCTAATATTGTGTTCTAATCGTTTTCCCAAATAGGTAAAATATTGTAGATTGGTTGTAGGTACGTTGACTGTACAATCCATAAGTTGAATGGGCAAGGTGACTGGGTAGGTTGACTATGCAATGTGGGCCAATGGCAGGCTTCCACTTGTCTTCTTCATATTGGCTCAAATTTGTTGTGTTTTTATTGGTTGAAGTGGTTTTTTAAGTGGCCCTCTGAATGGGTGCCACGTGGCCCAATGGGAGGCACCACGTAGCATCCCGGTATTGGTAAAAATTTTCTATATTGGTCAAATGGGCCTCTGTGGGAGTTGAACTCATGACCTACGAGTTACCAACACAACCCCTTACTGTCGTGCCAAGGGTGGTTCTTGTGAAACATTGGTGGCACATTTATATATAAATGCAATATATTTTGCGTTTTGGGGTCGGGGCTGGTGCTAAGCCCTAGCCCCTGGTCACCCCACACCCATGCAACTAGAGGTGGTGGACTAGTAGCTCAGGCTTAGGCTCGGCCCTAGGTCACAAGGCACTACATACGACCAAAGGCTAAAAGTTGGGGGCCAGCCCCTAGGGAGCCAGCCCGAGGTCATATGACTCTTCACACATAACCAGTTGTGCGGAGTTTGGTGGGGGTGTTATGATCCAGATTTAAACAAAAACGCAACAAATTACAGAGATAACCATAAACACAAAGATGAAGTGGAAATAATACTTCATTTCATTAATGTAAAATACTGAAATATGCTTACAAACAGAAATGGAAATAAACAACTAGGGCAATGGTAGCTTATCTCTAAGAAGAGATGTGGCAGCTACATGCCTCTGAACTGTGTTACAATGAGGCTCGAAGGCCTATTTATTGTTGAGAAACAACGGAAAACCCTAAACATCCAAAAACCTAACCCTAGAAGATGAAACGCCGACTGTGGGCCCTGTTTGGGTAAATTGGTACATCAACTTCCCGAGGTCGTAAGTTTGGCATACGATCTCTGTTTGATGTGCATAATGTCTCGTTAGAAATATCTATCCGAGAACTAAAACTTTGAGAAGAGAAACATCAGCCCATGGCCCCATGTTGCTCCCAGTTTTCCCAAAAAATGTCGTTTAGGGCCTCAAAATGGCTCTGGAAGTTCAGGAGCCGAAAAACTGCTAAAAATAGTAAACTGTGCTACAATTAAGGGAACTAAAACGCTGAAAGAAACAATGGTGGGGGTCCAAGTGGACTTGGCAGGTGGCCACCAATATCCACCTGGATCATTCCTCCCTCATTAGGAAGAAATGGTCCCCATTGCGTTGATTTCCTCCATGAGATGAGGAAACTTCTGCTGATCTTGGTCCCTGGTGAGCCACTTTCCCTGGTGAAGGAGTTGGCCTGCTTTGACAAATTGATATAGTTGGATATTCTATTGGCGAGTGTGCTTGATCTGTGTGTCCATGATCCGATCAGTTATAGCTTGTTCCATGCAATTTGGATTTAACTTTGTGGGTGTGAGCTGTTCTGTAATGTCAGATGTGTCTAGTAATGGTGGAAAGTATGGCCGAAGACGGTCTACATTGAACACTGGGCGCAGACCAAGGAATGGGGGAATGCTGAGCTCAAATGCATTGTCTCCCACAGCCTTGGTATTGGTGTAAGGACCATATCGGAGTGGTCTGAGTTTCCAATAGGCTCCGATAAGGCATTCCTTTTGCAAATGCAACCAAAATTTGTCGCCCACCTGAAACTTGTGTGGCACTCAATTTTGATCATGTCGCTGCTTGTACTTGGCATTTGATTTCTCCAGAATGTCATGGACCTGGTGGCGAATATGTTGGATGTGCTCAATGAATTTGTTTGCCTTATCTATTTCAGACTGGACATGAGCCGAATCTACGTGAGTAGCTGTGAATTCCATGGCCACATCAATGGGACATAGTGGCTGGAATCCAAAGCCCACCTGAAAAGGGTTGTGGCCAGTCACGTTGTGGAGAGCCCGGTTGTAGCTATGCTGAAAATAGGGAAGGCTCTCATCCCATGTGTCTGGATGCTTTGAGTTGTACATGTGCAAAATGTGTACGATCATCCTGTTGACAACCTCTATTTGTCCATCAGTTTGAGGATGGAAGGCTATGGACTTAGTGAGTTTGGTGTCCAGCATCAACCAGAGACTGGACCAAAATGTACTGAGGAACCTGTTGTCCCGATCTGAGATGATAGACTGTAGGATCCCAAAGTGTACCCACACTCATTCAAAGAAGAGTTTAGCAGTGGCCTCTGCTGTGATATTCTTCTTGTAGGCTGCCATAATGACCATCTTCGAGAACCTGTCGATGTCCACAAAAACACAATCATTTCCATGCTTAGTGGAAGGAGGGCCTAACATGTAATCCATGGAGATGGATTCCCAAGGTCGACTAGGGGTAGGCAGTGGGGTATAGAGGCCTTGCTTCTTGATGGTTGGTTTGGCAATGGCGTATGAAATGCATGATTCCATTTACTTCCCGACATCCTATCGAAGATTCAGCCAATAGAAATACTTCTGCAGTACTGCCACCATTTTCTCAACCCCAAAATGCCCAGTAGCCCGATTGTAGTGTGCTTCCCAAATCATCTTGGCATGCTCGCTTGAAGGAACACAAAGGTGACCTAGGTGGCATAACATGCATCCTAGAGGTGAAAATCTGGAACATGTTGACCCTCCAATAGTGTCTGGTATGTGTGGCCGAATTCTGGGTTGCCTTTGTAGAGAAGTGGCCAATCAGAAGTATCGTGCCCACAAGAGTTGAGCATGGTAGTTAATGCCATGATCGGTGGTCGACTGAGGCAATATGCAACATTATTGGTGCTGCCCTTTTTATACTTGATATTAAATGTAACTGTTGCAGGTATGTGGACCACTTTTGATGGCAATCATTCTGCAATTTCCCTTGGGTCTATATGAACTGCAGGGGTCGGTGGTCTGTGTGGATGACTGTTTCCTTCCCCAAAATGTAATGCTTCCATTGTCGGCAACCCTGCACAATGGAATACATCTCTTTGTCATAAGTGCGATACTTCCGGACCGTCTGAAAGTGTATCACTGTGATATGCCACTGGATGCTCGTGTTGAGTAAGGACTACCCCAATAGCATAGTTAAAGGCATCTGTCTTGACCTCAAATGGTTGTTGCAAGTCTGGTAATGCGAGAACTAGTTCCGAGCAGAGGTGATCATTCAACTCTATGAATTCCTTCTGTTCAGATTTAGACCAAAATAATTTTTCTTTCACTCTTCCCTTGGTGACTTGACTCAAGGGCCAAGTGATATGAGAAAATCCCAACGTGAACCTGCAGTAGAAGTTATCAAGACCTAGAAGCTACGGAGCTCTGTCAGAGTGGTTGGAGATGGCCAATCCCAAATGACTTGGATCTTGGCTGGATCCACATGTACCCCCTATTCATCAATAATGTATCCCAGATACTGAACCTGGGTCATGCAAAAAGTGAATTTCTCCAAATTGGCACATAACTTGTGTTGCCGCAGTGTTTGGAGAACTTGTCGAATGTGGTCGAGGTGCTCTTCCAAACTCTGGCTAAAGATCAGGATGTCATCCAAGTATACCACTATAAATGTGTTGGTGAATGGCCGCAAGATGTCATCCATTAGCCTCATGAAGGTTGCAGGAGCATTCGTCAATCCAAAAGGCATAACCAACCATTCGAAAAGGCCCTCCTTGGCTTTGAAGGTAGTCTTCCACACATCGGAGGGTTTGATTGGTACTTGGTGGTATCCTGACTTCAAATCGATTTTTCTGAAATATTTTCCCCCCTTCAGCTGGTCCAGGAGGTCATCAATCCATGGGACTGGGTACCTATTAGAGACAATGATCTTATTCAGCACCCGATAGTTAATACAAAGTCTCCAAGTCCCATCCTTCTTCTGTACCAACATGATTGGGTTCCTACAGGGCAATGAACTCGGATGGATGTGACCTTTCTACAATAGCTCGTGAATCTACCTCTTGATTTCATCATTCTCCAGAACGGAGCGTCGATAGATTGGTCCATTGGGTAGCAGTGCATCTGGGATCAGATCGATGGAGTGCTTGACTTGACAATGCAGAGGAACCCTTGCGGGGAGGTGAAGATGTCCTTGTACTCCTCCACGATCTTGTCCATCTGTAGTTTTCGTGTGGAGCGTCCTTGTCTGGAGGTCGTGGCTACTGTCTTCTTCTTTCCTTGAGGGCGTATCATCAGGAAAATAAATTTCCTGGTTTTGGAAATGAGCTTACTGCATTGTTTTGTAGTAACCAAAGAGATGGTGGTAGGCAGTGCTACCTCCGGTATCCTGTACAACTTATTTCCCAAAGTAACAATAACAGCATGGGGCCTTGATTCATACACAACATGTCGCTTCCACAAGTATGGTTGTCCTAATAATACATCACAAACTTCAAGGGGATCAATATCACACAATACCTCATCATTGAAGGGCTTGATGTTGTATGGAAGGTGACACTACTTGCTCACGCGAAGATCCTGTCCTTGGTGAAGAAACCCAATGGTGTATGGTTGTGGATGTGCTGTGGTCGGTAAGCCAAGCCGCTTCACAACCTCTGCCGAAATGAGGTTCTTTTTTCTCTCACTGTCGACAATGAACTGTAGCGGGGAGTCCTTTACCCACATCTGGGAGTGGAAGAGACGTTCCTCCTCCTCTGGATCTTTGGGTTCCTCCTTTTGGATCTTCGTGGTGGCAATAGTGGCGTTGGGCTCCACATCGATAATCTACTTCGCTTTGTCATTCCCCTTGTTGGGTTTTGACTTAAAGTCGGAACATGCATCTCATTCTGAAACCTTTAGCTCAGCCACCAATGACTGCTTGGCCCGACACCCACCTGTGTTGTGAGTGGAGCTCTTATGGAACTCACACCAGTTTCCTGTGTCCTTTTTCGGCTTCGTGGCATTGTTCTTTGCTTGTAGCTTTGGTTGGTTGTCTTGGGCCACCCCACCTTGGCTTTGTCCTTTTTTCTGTGATTTGGGGGCACCTTTCCCTTGCTTCAGATTCGCAGATCCAACGTCTTGCTTCTTCTGTTTAAACTTTTGGTCGACCTTGACGGCATATCGGTATGTTGTTCTGAGCAAGGAGATGTTTAGGAATTCTATTTCTTCTTGGATGTACTTGTACAAGCAGCCACAGTATTTGAGTACCAAATGCTACTCCAAATCCTTGATACCCAACTTTGTGAGAAGGGTATGGAAAATATTGGTAAACTCCGACATGTCTTGGTCCCTTCCCTGCTGCAACGTGGTCCACTTTATGTATTGATCCTTATAGCTTTCGACAGGGTAGTACTGCTCCTTGATGGCATCCCAGAATGAATTCCAAGTGGGTGTGGCTGAAAATAGTGTTCCTGTACTTTCATCCTTTTGCTCGTAGTAGGTTTCCCACTAGTCCTTGACGTGGGGGGCTACTTTGAGAAGAGCGAAAATAATCTTTTCCCGACTAGAAAAATCATGAAC
Source organism: Pinus tabuliformis (assembly GCA_031772625.1). NCBI lineage: Eukaryota > Viridiplantae > Streptophyta > Pinopsida > Pinales > Pinaceae > Pinus > Pinus tabuliformis. Next base: position 240,224,321 of record CM062818.1, on the reverse strand, counting down.
AGAAAAATAACCCTCTAGCAGATTTAACCATTTATCAATGGCATCTGTGTCTATCTAACCCTTGAATATGGGGATTTCAAAATTAACTTGTAGCTTAAATGGTGTGGCGTTTCCAGAGTAGTTGTTGGAAGCCGATGCATCGCCCCTAGGTAGCCACTAAAGGATTTGGGTAAAGTTGTCCATCATCGCGTTCCTTTGTCACTCGAGGGCCTCTTTGAGCAAGATTTTGATAGGATCTCTTGCCCCCTTGTCTTTCTTTTCATCTGCCATGGGAGGCTATCGAGATTTGCGAGGCTGGTCTTGCAAAGGTTTGACCAGTGCAAGCCCTAACTCCTTATATCCTGACCTCGTTGGGGAAATGCAAAGAAAAATAGAGAAAAAGCAGACCGCTCTTATACCACTGATTCGGATTTAAACAGGAACACAACAAATTATAGAGATAACCATAAACACAAAGATGTAGTGGAAATAATACTTCATTTCATTAATGTTAAATACTGAAATATGCTTACAAATAGAAATGAAAATAAATAGCTAGGGTGATGGTAGCTTATCTCTGAGAAGAGATGTGGCGGCTACATGCCTCTGAACTGTGTTATAATGAGGCTCAAAGGCCCATTTATTGTTGAGAAACAATGGAAAACCCTAGACATCCAAAAACCTAACCCTAGAAGATGAAACGCCAAACTGTGGGCCCTATTTGGGTAAATTGGTACATCAACTTATCGGGTCGTAACTTTGGCATACGATCTCCGTTTGATGCACACAATATCTCGTTAGAAAGATCTATCCAAGAACTACAAATTTGGGAAGAGAAACATCGGTCCATGGACCCATGTTGCTCCCAATTTTCCCAAAAAACATCGTTTAGGGCCTCAAAACAGCTCCAAAAGTTCAGGACCCGAAAAACTGCTGAAAATAGTAAACTGTGCTACAATTAAGGAAACTGAAAAGATGAAAGTAACAATGGTGGGTATCCAAGTAGACTTGGTGGGTGGCCACCAATATCCACCTAGATCATGTTAACCAGTGGAGGAGCGGAGAATAAGACCCAGCGCCAACCACTATGCGCCTAATGTGACCCAACGCTAGAGGAAAAGGGGCCCGACGGGAAGGGTGGGCGGTTAGTCCAACCCTTAGCCCCGTGGCCCATATGTCCACATTTTTCGGACCTAAGGCATTAGAGGGAAAATTAATGGTCCAACAAATTGCACCTGCCAAGGGTGAATTTGTCGCTCAATTAGTGATTTTCAGGGTGGAATTATAGGATCGTTAGCCAGAAGGGCGAAATTATAGGATGGTTAACAGTCAAGTTCATGAATGATCTTATAGCTCATAACGTTTTGAGTTTTTCACCAATTTGAGATCACAAAGAGACTACCTGATGGTTTTTTTATGCTATGAATCCATTGGTGACCTCTGTTTTATGTTTTGACCACATCTATATTTCATTTTTGTAGGTTGGAGGCTAAGGGATGTATGGATCAAACAAGGATTGGTAACAGTTTTTGAGGGTGTTGAGCATGAAGAAGACCTTGTAGGGGTTTGTTCTCCTTTATAATTCATTTTCAGTAGTTGATACTTGCAGGGTTAAACTGTTCGACATTTTCTCTCTATGTCAAGATGAGGGAAGCTTGGATTATGTCCTTCTTTTATCATGTATACTCTTTTTTTGGATGAGGTCTAGGGTCTTTGCAGAAGACTGCTTGTATTGTTATAGTTTACACGGTGATTGCAGGTTGTCATGTTGTTTTTATGTGAGAGTTCTCTTAAGGAGAAAATTTCCTTAAAAGGGAAATAGACACATTGTCATCCGCATACTTTATGTACTTAAATTCTACACTGAAATATGAATGGCCTAGTCAGGACAGACCCGAAGATGTAGCCTATGAAGTTTGTCATGAAACCTTGTGTTGCTCCTCTATGCTTACCTAAATTTTATGTATTATGTTCATTATGATTAACTTGCACATGAGAACTAATTCATGCTTGAAGGGACACTAAACAAACATGTTGCTTATGAAGACCCATTTTCATGCTTGCAAAGTGTCAACACGGTCCTAATAGTTTTTGTTTCATTTGATTTTGGAAAGAGACGAAAAAATCACCTATTCCACTTTTAGATCAGTTTGGTATTAGAGCACAAATTGACCAAGTTGCAAGATGGGCAATAAAAGGAGTATCCCAGAGCTTGAAGAGCGAAATTTGGCTTTTTGTATGGAGAATATAGAGTTGAGAAGCATGTTGGAGATAGCTAAAGAGGAGAAGAGGCACATGCACTTTGTGTTGCAACAAGTGCTTGATGAGAAAGTTGTAGAAAGTGCTACTCCTGCACTAGCAAAAGAGACCTCTAAGATGAAGCCAATATGTACTCATGGTTCAAATAGTGGTTTTGGACCATATGTAGAAGATGATGCATGTGAGTTCCGTAAGCATCTCCAAGAAGCGCACCCTATGGAAGTGGACAAGAGTGGATGGTTCATCTACAAGATGGCTATCATCGTTGTTAGGAGTTTTATTCACTATTCTAAATCCCCTAATATTAAATTATCAACCAAGGATCGTAGTGTTTGAGTCACACTGCGTATTGATTTAGATTCAGAATTAATTACAAAGTATTTTATTTTCTTTCTATAAGAGAAAAAATGTTGAACTAAAGAAGCCTATTTACCCTAATTCTATTCTATTCAAACATTTTAAAATAATAATCTATCTACTCAAAACAATCCAACACAAACATCATTGATTACACCATTCTGTTATGTAAAAATAGAGCTTCTATCTGCAAAGAATCACACTATCCATTAACCTAAAGAACTCAATACTTAAAGAACTCACTCGCTAAAATTTAAATGACTCTGTTAGGGTCCCACCCTAACCCCCTTATTTATGTAATAGGATCGAGTCATAGTTATAGTTAAGTAAAGAGTCAATAAAGCCCATATTAATAATTGTAAGTGGTTAACCCGCATTTAATGATGGGACCATAGTTAGTTGCAAATGGGCCATGGTATTAGATAGATGGTATTAATAAGAACCATGGTATTTCCCCATGGTATTGTATGTATGAATCCAATATAAAGGATAGAGACTCCCTGTGAGGAGCATCATGTCTTATTTTGTAATCGAGCTTAGCTCTATTGGAGGTTGCCCCCTCGAAGAGGCAAGTGAACTTTTCTTTCTGAATAATAAAATAATTGCTGTTATTGCTCTTGTTCTATGTTCTGGGTATATTTTTCACATATTTGGTATTCTGGTATCGTCTTGCAGGATTAAGAGCATAACAAGTGGTTTTAGAGTAGTTTCCAAGGCCGGTGGGATCTCCATTTTTTAACAAATATTTTTTTTTTTGGGCTAGAGACGTGTTTCAGCGTCTTTAAACCACGGGATTTGTCGTTGAGCACATAAATCTGCGGATTTGGATGAGGCATGCACATAGGAAATACAAGAGGTGGTCACGCTTGTTGGACTCCCTTGTAACCCCTATGGGTACCCCTTTGAGTAGTAGCGCATTAGACAGAACCGCACACAGACTGTCTTCCAAGTACCTTCTGGGTATATCGGAAGCCCCCTAGCTCCCTTGAAATCTCACCATAGATAAACTGTCGGCTTTCTTGCTGCTACAGTACACCGAGAACAACACTCGAAGAGATTACTCGCCCGTACGATAGGGTAGTAGGGTTGTACGGCTAAGGGTATGGTTGATCCTCCTTGGTTAGTGCCCTGAAAAATTGGGCTGAGTACTATTGTCAGACCCTTATGTATATTGCGATCTGTAGCACCTGACACTCTTGGAGACAATAGTTCCTTGATCTCTCTCTAGATCATACATAATCTTTGCCAGATCAGATCTCGCAAGTGGGGTTTTTCCGCCACAGCAGCAATCAGTTTCGCAGTTCAGATCTATCATATCAGCCATCCAGATCTCTCAAATCCATCAGATCCACAACAACAATTAGTTTCACCATCAGATCCATTAGATCCACCATCCAGATCTAAGTAGTTGTGTGGGTTCCTATACCTGGGCGTGATTTTTGCAGGACTTTTGGTAGAATTGACATTTCAGGGATTTGGCGACTGTAGTATTCCTAAGCAAGGAGTAAAACTCTGTTAGGAGTAAAAAAAAAAAGTTCTGAGACCCCCCGGGGCACTTATTGGTGAATTAGCCCATAAGAATCAGGACAACGAGCTGAGCAAGGTGGTACCATTCAATTGTTAGTGCCAAAAATTTGGGTGGTCCCAAATTTCAAGTAAATCAGCTTGGTGCATGGTAGAAACTAGAAATCAAGCTATGGCAAATGAAAGGATGGACAAGCTTGAAGCATCCTTGAAAGACATCCAACATGAGCTAACGAAATTAACTACAGAACTCTCTATGGGCAAGGTGGAAGCCCGCAAGGATGCATATATTGGCAATGAACATAGTGAGGGTGAGTCTAGCCACTCTCTTCACCTCTGGGGCACCCACCAAAAATCACGTTCGCGACCACCCAAGCTGGACATGCATAAATTTGATGGAACTCACTCGGCAACATGGATAGCACAAATGGAGCAATATTTCAATCTGAATTACATCCTGGATAATGCCACTCAGCTTAGTGTGGGGATCATGTACTTGGACAATGAAAGATGGCAATGGTGGCAATGGCATCAACGTTGCTATGGAAGGCCCTTGACTTGGGACACATTTAAAAAAGCTCTTATGGATCTCTTTGACCATGAATCTGCTTTTTTGGGTCGTCTCACTAAGCTCCCTTAGACTGGAACAGTGGATGAATATATTATAGCTTTTGAAGCCTTAGCTTTCTGCACTTTAGGTCTACAAGATCAGTTCTACATGGAATGTTTTATCAGTGATCTTAAAGATGCCATACAAGCCCACGTTCGACTACACCACCCTCCATCAAGGCTGGAGGCTTGTAAGATAGCTCATGAAGTAGAATGTGTGTTAGCGGCCCAGTCCAATTGCCAAAATTTCACTGCCAAAGGTCACCCCCCACAGGCTCACATCACTACCCAAACACTCAAGGTTCAAGAGGTATCACCTGCAGAAAGGGCGGAAAGAATAAAGAAAGGATTATGTTACTACTGTGATGAAAAATACTCGCCCGGGCATAAATGCAAGGAGCCCAAATTTTTTCAAATTGATGTTACTGATCCCAGCTCATCATAGGAAGCCCCACCACTTGAGGAACCAGAGGAGGAAGAAGAGGACAACCAGAAGGATAATGTACCTGAAGAACTAGTTATTTCGTTGCATGCTTTGGCAGGGATTTCTACGCCTAAAACTCTCAAAATTAGAGGTTTTATTAAGCATTGCCCAGTAGTAGTCTTGATTGATAGTGGAAGTACACATAATTTTATCCATCAAAGAGTTACAGAAGCAGTGCATTGTTTTGTATGAGCAGTTTCTAACTTCCAAGTCCAAATTGCTGATGGGGGCATAATGAAATGTGAAGGCTGCTGTGAAAATGTCAAACTTCAAATGGGGGATTATCAGTTAAAGACCCACATGTTTGCCATACAAATGGGAGGGTGCAACATTGTCCTAGGTGCTGAATGGATTCGCACACTTGGCCCAATCACAATGGATTTCCAGGAGTTATATATGAGCTTTAAGCAGAACAACCACACACATACCCTCCGCGGACTCCAGGCGGGAGCTCCCTCTATCATCAGCTCACATCAGATGGAAAAATTGTTAAAAAAGGGCCATCATGGAGTTATAGCTCAATTTAATTCCATCCAGGCCTTCGAACCCAATTCTCTTTCGATTCATCCTGAGATGCAACAGATCTTAAATACCCATCAGCCAGTCTTTGACAAGCCTCATGAGCTTCCACCCTCGAGAGGGGAACATGATCATAGCATCACTTTGGTCCCAGGGGCACAACCACCAAATGTGCACCCATATAGATATCCATTTTCCCAAAAGAATGAAATAGAAAAAATAATCAAGGAACTTTTGGAAGCAGGCGTCATTCATCCCAGCATTAGTCCTTATTCATCACCGGTGGTCATGGTGCTCAAGAAAGAAGGGGAATGGTGTATGTGTCCAGACTTTAGGGCCCTCAATAAGTTGACAGTCAAAGATAAATTTCCCATCCTGGTTGTTGATGATTTGCTGGATGAACTAAATGGGGTTCAATTCTTCACTAAGCTTGATCTTCGCTTAGGTTACCACCAAACTCGCATGAAAGAAGTCGACATTCCAAAGACTGCTTTCAGAACTCATGAAGGCCATTATGAGTTCCTGGTCTTTCCATTCGGTATTTGTAATGCCCCATCCACTTTTCAGAGCCTTATGAACCACCTGCTCAAACCAGATCTCAGAAAATTTTTCCTTGTTTTCTTTGATGACATCCTCATCTACAGTCGCACTTGGGCCGCACATCTTCAGCATGTAGATCTGCTCTTGCAACTGCTCCGCGAGCATAAATTGTTTGTTAACATGCCCAAGTGTTCTTTTGGCATGGAATAAGTTGAGTATTTGGGCCACATTGTGGGGCGTGAACGTGTCAGGGTGGACCCCAAAAAGATCCAAGCAATGTAGGATTGGCCTCAACCTAAGACCTTGAAGAGCCTGAGAGGATTTTTGGGTCTCACGGGCTACTATCGCAAATTTGTCTGCAATTATGGTCACATTGCGAGGCCCCTCACTCAGCTCCTCAAGAAAAATTCATTCCTCTATAATGATAAAGCACAACAGGCCTTTACAGCTCTCAAAAATGCCATGTGTTCCACTCCAGTCTTAGCACTACTTGACTTCACCAATTCTTTTGTCATTGAATGTGATGCTTCAGGTAAGGGTATTGGGGTGGTCTTAATGCAGGAAGGTCGACCCTTAACCTTCACAATCCAACAACTCAGTGGAAAGAATCGGGGACAATCTACCTATGAGAAGGAGATGATGGCCATCTTACATGCAGTAGATACCTGGCGACCTTACTTATTGGGGCGACACTTCCAAATCCACACAGACCATCAAAGCCTTAAATATTTTTTGGAGCAATGCCTATCCTCACCACAACAAAATAAATGGCTCACCAAAATGCTGGGATATGATTATGAGATAATTTACAAGAAAGGGCACGAAAATATTGTAGCAGATGCATTATCTTGCCAATTTGAGGAGGAAAGTACCCTACTTGCAATTTCCCTTCCCATTCCAGAATGGATTGAAGAGGCTCGCAAGGAATGGTTTTCACATCCCTGGCTCTCCCAACTCATTACTCAATTGCAGGCAGATCCAAATTCCACTGAGGGCTGCTCGTGGCAGGATGCGATTCTTTGCTACAAGGACATAGTCGTAATATCACCAACATCCACCCTCAAAAGCCGCATTTTGGCGGAGTTGCACTCATCTCCCACTGCAGGACATTCGAGCATTCAGAAGACGTATGCTCACACTCGAAGATCATTTTTTTTGGATAGGCATGAAAAAGGACATTCTTACTTTTGTAGCTAAGTCGATGTCTGTCAGCGCAACAAAGGAGAGACGGTCAAAGCGCCAGGAAGATTACACCAATTGCCCATCCCGGCATCAATATGGACAGAGGTTTCGATGGATTTCATTACAGGTCTTCCAAAGTTAGGAAACAAGTCAGTCATCATGGTGGTTGTGGACAGAATTTCTAAGTATGCTCATTTTTGCACCCTACCCCACTCTTTTACACCGACTTTGGTCGCTCAATCTTTCATGGATCAGATCTTCGAATTGCATGGCATGCCCACTTCCATTGCGTCTGATCGTGACCCGGTCTTCACTAGTAATTTTTGGCAGGAACTCTTCTGGCTACAAGGTACCTAACTAAAACTCAGTACCTCCTATCATCCACAAACTGATGGTCAAACTGAAGCAGTCAACAAATGTATGGAAACCTACCTTAGGTGTTTCACTTTAGAAAAGCAACATCTCTGGGTACAGTGGTTACCTCTAGCTGAATGGTGGTATAACACCAACTATCATGCCACCACTAAAATGACTCCATATGAAGTAGTTTATGGTCAACTCCCTCCTTCCCCTACTTCTTATATCAAGGGGTGCTCGAAGGTACAAGCAGTGGATCAAATCCTATAGAACCACACATCCATGCTCACCCATCTTAGAGAGAATCTTCATCAAGCTCAAAACTGCATGAACCAACAGGTAGATCAGCATCGCTCAGAACGCCAAGTTCAAGAAGGGGATCAGGTATTTTTGAGGCTGCAACCATATAAGCAAACATCACGCAAAGACAAAGGTTGTCAGAAACTATCTCCAAAATTCTATGGACCATATCAAGTACTTCAGCTTATTGGAGAAGTGGCCTACAAGCTAGCTTTGCCACCCACTACAAAAATCCATCCAGTTTTCCATGTCTCATGCCTCAAGAAAGTGATTGGGAACAATTTCAAAATTCAAACCAGTCTACCTAAACTAGATGAAGAAGGGTCAATCGGGCTCCAACCTGAATAGGTCCTGGACACACGAGAATGGCACCTGCATGGTCGCATGATCAAGGAAGTCCTCTTCAAGTGGAAAGACACCTCTGCGGAAGATGCAACCTGGGAACCAGCCACTATTCTTCTGCAGTTTCCGCAGCTTCAGCCTTGAGGACAAGGCTATTCTTATGGGGGAGGGCATGTTAGGGTCCCACCCTAACCCCCTTATTTATGTAATAGGATCGAGTCATAGTTATAGTTAAGTAAAGAGTCAATAAAGCCCATATTAATCATTGTAAGTGGTTAACCTGCATTTAATGACGGGACCACAGTTAGTTGCAAATGGGCCATGGTATTAGATAGATGGTATTAATAAGAACCATGGTATTGCCCCATGGTATTGCATGTATGAATCCTATATAAAGGATAGAGACTCCTTGCGAGGAGCATCATGTCTTATTTTGTAATCGAGCTTAGCTCTATTGGAGGTTGCCCCCTCGAAGAGGCAAGTGAACTTTGCTTTTTGAATAATAAAATACTTGTTGTTATTGCTCTTGTTCTATGTTTTGGGTATATTTTACACATATTTGGTATTCTGGTATCGTCTTGCAGGATTAAGAGCATAACAGACTCACTTACCAAATCCTAAAGAATTCAGTCACTAAACCTCACATCTTACTGGTCACTACATTTAAGCATTTGAGAAATCACTTGTTTAAGAAAATAAATTGTAACTACGAAATGCTTGCTATAGGTTACCCTTATAACTCAGAGCTTAAAAAATAAACCAAACAAATCATTCTTCGAAACACTAACTTTTCTTGACAATGAAATCACACTGACTCACTAATTACGAAATGCTCATAAACTACTTACATAATTAAAACCATGTCAAATAAAAGCAAAATTCAATTAAAATACCGTGATGCTAATCAAAATAGAGAATCATATTCTAATTAAAAACATGAACACTAGACCTAAATCATGCATCACATAGATCTACTACTTTTGACTTCATAAGAAAAATTCATACCTCTATTCATTTCCACACCAATGAAATTCAACAAAAATACTATTTTGATAAAACTTAGGAAAATCGAATCTTAAGTTAACACTATCATAATAAAAGTCAGGAAAATCGAATCTTAAATTAACACTATCATAATAAAAGTCAGGAAATCCTATATTAATGCACACCAAACTTCAATTCTAATGCAACCCTTCCCTCATTGTATTGTATTTGCAATCAAAGGAATGTGAAACTAGATATATCTAAGCATTCATATGCAAACATAACACTATAAGATTCAGAAGCATGTAGAGTATAAGATTAAATGTTTTCCAAGGTTTCAGCTGTAAACTCAAATTAACAATACTTCATAAACACTTCTGTATGAAAAGATTTCACGAAGGAAACAATGACATGCCAAAATCATTACCCAACAAGACATTGATTGGTTTATGTCAAATGAGAAATAAGAATTACTTCTGTTAATTCAAATCTACGACACCACAATATGAATTTAAGTACAAAATCAATCTAGTAATTCAAAAATATGAACAATAATTCTCCACGCAAGATTTACACTACAAACTAGTTAAACAAACATAGTCCTAAGATCAAAACTAATTGTAAGACTTGTTTCCAGAGTTGGTGGGCTCCTGCCACTCCTGGATCATGTTAGATTAATTCAATGAGAATAAAATTTAAAGCACAACCATCATACTCATAGGAAAACTTAACATTGGAGCTGAACTAGATTAAATTTCAAATGTCAGTACAAATGTCATACTACAATCTCCTGAATAGAGTATTCCTTACAAAATTGATCAATTGTTTTCCATCGCTAGTTGAATACCAAATGCATCGGGCCTTAAAAGGACAACTGATGAAGACTAAACTTAACTAGTTACTCTATACATAGCAAATAGTTCTAACATCAAACTATTATAGGTTGTATGATATCCTTCTCATGATCGATCCTTAGTTGGGATACGTCCTGTTTTTGAAAACAACTCTCCATCTTAAGAATGAAGACGTTGGTATTTGATAACCAAAGATATCTTGTGATTCGTTGACTTTTGTATTAAGTACATAATCATGGAAGTCATTGAAAACCAACCACTGAGTTGAGTACAAAATCACAAAACATGATTTAGGTATAGAATGGTGAGAAACGCTTTGGATGATGAGGTGTCTATCTCTATGTGTCTTTATCTAGATCTTGAAATTCCAACTACCTATTAAAAGACTTCAAGTCTATGAGTCCAAGTGATATCTAGTTAGAAATAACCCAATAATAATGGTCTTATGAATCTACCTAAACTTAATAAAAAACACTAAAAATAATGCTAAGTGTTTTTACCTTAAGTCACAAAAAGTTAGGGTTTTGTTAGTGAAGGTGCAGTACAAAAAGGTAAAAGGAGAGTAATATGTAGGTTAAAAAGTAAATATAAGGGTGCATACAGGTACAAAGGCAGGCTCCAATATTCCCCCATACCTAAACAAATGCATGCCATCATGAATCACCAAAAGACAAAATTGGAGGAATCGATACTTGAAATTCGTGTTGTTTTAACTAAAACCTCCAAGGTATGACTAGTTGTTACTGAAGACTTTTGAAAATGTAGGGCCAACTTCTGAGCATTATGTTTCTTGGCAGGTTTTAATTGATCCGACTTCCAATGGATCAGCTGTTTGTTCCTCTGCATTAATGCACCCATTTGAGATATCACACAAAGATTGGTGACCCAGTATTGATTATTTACATCTTGTACATAACGAAACAAAACCTTATACTTGTGTGCGCACTCCTGCAGTTTCATGTTCTTCTTATGTAGCTTAGTGACAAGTAGTTGTAGGTATTCTTCATCAATAGCAGGGGGTGGTTGAACTTGTGCTGCATACTGCTAGGAGATGCCCCCACCTTGAACTAGGCCAAAGTATTTTTATCAAGGTTAGAGCCCTATTTCTTATTACTAGTACTCCCACTGAGCGAGTGTTGAGGTGGGGATTTGTTCGACAAATCTTGATCAATTTCCTGTGGAATAATTTCTTTAAACATAGGGGCTTCCATTTCTTCATTCCTCAGACCACACTCTTCAGTGTCTGGGTCAAGAGAGGATAAAACATCGACGGGTTCCAGACTTTGGTTATCTGAAATAGGCAACCCCTATTCGATTGTACCCCTGGTGCGACGTCGACTTCAGAGAGTGGTCGAGGTTTATGTTGGGTGCTGGGATGGAGTAGTAATCAATTTCAAATCAGTTTGAAGGAGATTTTGTTTCCATTTGAGGGTGGATTTGACCTTCTCAACGTGCGGTTCAGTGGCTTTGGGAATGGGGCTCTCATATTTTGGAAGAGGTTCCTTCTGGTTGCCTACCTGCATTTGACTAGCAAGTTCTTCATTATGCCAAGGTTTGTGTTTCTCGGCCATTTTCCCTCTCTAATTCTTTGCTTTCCCCGACCTTGGGGATGCTTGCTTATCTGGGACACTGGAGCTTAGCATTACTTCCTGAGGTTTTTATGTGAGGTTCCCTTTCGCAGGAAAGGTAGACTTTGTTGCTAGACTAGGGTTAGGCTTAGAGCTCTGAGGAGTCTCATCCTTCACGCTTGAATGATTCAACACAAGGATAATAAGTCGTTGTCGACCCTTAACCTGTGTCTATTCCCCCAACAAATTTTCAATTAGGAAGTCCTCCCAGGACTTCTGCCTTTTTCTCAGCTCTGCTACTATCATCATCTTAATCAAACTATGGTGATATGTGGTGGTTTCAGGCTTTTTACTGTAATATTGAGCCCGTTTAGCCATTTTATGAAAAATTTGATGAAAAAGGTAGGGAAAATTAATTCCTCTATTCTTAGAGAAGTCTAATAGTAATCTAATGTGATAAAGGAAGACATCAACATACCTTCCCTCACATGTAATGAACCTTTGTAATATCGTGACCAACAGGTACCATTTTTCCTCCAAACAACTGTGTAACATTCCTTTGGACCAACTTAATGTCTGGTATGTAGGCTTGAGAAATTTTGTACAGTCTGTTACATCAAAGTGTCCTCCTTTGAAGAATAGATTACCCGTAGGAGACAACCTTGTCGCCTTACTGATGGATCTCTCTGTAATTTTAAATTTCAAATTCCCTACTTCCATAGTTTCTCCGTTGAAGCTATTCGAGAAGGCTAAGGCCACCTTATCATTATATCCATAGAATTTTCTGAGAAACCCCATCCATCCTTTGTCTTCCAACAATTCCTTACATTTTTCATACTCTGCACTTTTAGAAAACTGAACAAAGGTGGGTTCATGCCTGTCGGCCCCCATGCCTAAACAAAAAAAGGTCTCCAGGATTTTTCTTGCTACAAAATTAACTCTCACAACCGACTTCTCAATACCCTGAATAAAGAAATACCACACTGATCCTTTGAACCCATGAAATTTATAAAAGAACCCGTTTCAAAGGCAGGATTGATAGCCTACATATGCATGAAATGATGAATCGGTACCCAACAACGACCATACATTGAGGGGATGGTTGGAAGGGCGGCGATGAAGGGAATGAGCATTGGTTGTCATGATGGCCAATAGCTTATCATAATTCGAAATGATAGGGAAATAATCATGGCGAGGGTAAATTATAGATTGGCATGTGTCACTATAATTAGGGGAGAAGTGGTGGTAAAGAGAAATTGATCGACATAGGAAAAGATGGTATGATAATGGTAAGTAGTGGAGATAAATTATTACATAGCTTATAATTAGATGTTTCTAATTTAGTCTAAGTAAATAAATAATCACATACCTTGGTTCTAACTCATAATGATGTTAGATCACGAAGACAAGAATAATCATGTTGATCTTGATTTTAATCAAAACATAGAAACAATTAAGGGCAGTTATGAAAGATTCTTCCCTGCAATCTGTTGAGTCTTGAAAATGTCATTCATTTTCATTACACTTTCACTATTATGTCCATTATATCACCTCCATTTCACCTCCATTTCACTACTATGTCACCACATTCATCCCACTTTCATTATCATTGGGCGACCATTATGTTTTTCCAATCTTTATTATTTCTAAGCCTTTTAAGTGAATTTGTGGTTAAACATTAGAAAATAATGTGCATATGCTTATACCTAACAAATGGGTTGAGGTTGTTGACATATGTAGGTTGAAAGGAGACTTCTAGAAGACCCTTATGTGGCACTCTAAGGCCAATATCGAATTTGGTTGGAAAGAATCATGGGATCATGAGGATATGTGTCACATCTCCTAATTGTATTGTAACTCTAAAAAGACATGTGTCTTATCAGTTCCTATTTTGATTAGGACTCTAGAGGTAGAGGGAGAGATTCATGGATTCTCATTAATGAGATGGCTGTCATCTTTTTGTATAAATAGGAGATCTCTCTCCTTCATTTGTTAGTCTTTTTAGTCCCTAGTTCTTAAGTTTGTAGTTCTTCCTTGATGGATTTTGAAAGCTTTGGAGAACTTTGTTGTACTTTGTACTTTTGAAGAAATTGAATAAAGCTTTGATGTTCTCAACATGGAAGGAGATGTGAAGTAGATGTCATGGAGCATATTAGAATGTAAGGTAGAGTAGATTTCATTTTGTAAATATTGCTTTGTAGAATGTAAGGTAGAGTAGATTTCATTTTGTAAATATTGCTTTGTAGAATGTAAGGTAGAGTAGATTTCATTTTGTCAATTTTGCTTTGATTTCATAAGTGGCAGAGGGCCCCTGCTCACTAAAGCCTTGTATAGTTGTCATTTAATTTTGCATTTTCTTTCACCATGTATATTAGCTGTACATAACAAAGCTTTTTGATTACTGTTGTTTTACATTTTTCTCATGTATATTAGCTGTACATAAATTGCTTTCAAGTTGATTGTAGATTAGTGATGCACATAGCCTTTTAATGAACTAATGACGTGATAGAATCATCTTGTCCTTTTGCTGAAGCAGCAAGGATACTGGGTCTCATAGTCATTAGCTCATTGTTTGGTTATTGCATTTTATTTTGATTGAACTAGTTGTATATTTACACTTTTGTTTAAATACTAACTCCATCAATAACATGTTTTAAGTTCTTTTGAAGTGCTAAGTTTTGGAAATTACTATTAGGGACATAGGCCTTGTCTTGAAATCTTTATCCATACTTGTCCTTTAAAAGTACTCTTAAGACCTTAGAATAGGATTTCCATTTGCATTAAACACTTTAGAAAACCAACAAGAAAAAAACCCCAAAAACAACATAAACTATAAAACAACGAAGTAAGAGAAAGGTTAACTAAGCACATATGGTGCACCACACTTCATCAGTTTACGATACCCGGATTGATAATTTATGTAGAGCAATTTAAGACGTTAAATTGACTAGACACAATCCATGTTTGTCATTGAATATTTACATGTTGCCTTTACCCTTAAAATTTATCATTATGAAACTTCATAGTTTATAACAGTGCCGAGTTAGGTACAAAATCATCCTAAACTGCATTTGGAAACAATGCTTCTTTTCTGGAATATTTTCATACAACTGACTGTAAACTTTGTCTTCAAAACATCATGCAGATCTTGAAATATCATCCCATGGATTTTGACCAGGCCTGGGATGATTTTTTCCTGAGGCATTTCACATTTAGAGAGTCTGAAATGTCCCAAAGAAGACTCCAGGGTTGTTCTTTTCTATACTTATTCTGCTGAGTTCGGAAAAGAGTAATTATATGCTCAACAGATCCCTAACTACCACCACCTCACTAGTTTAATGAGCCTGAAGTAGCCATGTTCTCGGGGCATTCATTTTTAGAGAGTCTGAATAACCCAAAGTAGACTCCAAGGGGTTTCTTTTCCGTAAATATTCCGCTGAGCCCGAAAAAGAATAATTTTGTACTCAGTGGATCCCTGAACTACTATTGTTCCATTTAGTTTTTACGAGCCTAGATCAGTTTCTGCTTGGAACTTTCAATTTTTGAGAGTCTAAAATGTTCGAAGAAGACTCCAAAAGATCCTTTTCCATAATTAATCTATCAAGTCTGGTTAAAGGAATAAACTTACCCAAGATAAATTTCTCCTTTATTCTACATGATCTGTGAGGAGAACACCTATAAATATGGAAAATATGTCAGGTCACTGTTTATTTATACTATATAAATATATATACATAAATACAAAAATAAAATTAGATTGAAGGGCCAACAGAAGCACAATTCTTTCCTTGAACTAATTCCATCTCCGGATCTTGCATCACTTGCTGTAAAAATTCCTAGCGAGAAAGTGGTTGGTGGTATAACTTGAGTCAATGGCCATTTACCACGAATGAGGTCTGATCAGCATCAATAGTTTTGATTTGGATAGAGCCATTATCGAAGACTTCTTCCACTTCATAGGGTCCTAACCACCTAGTTGAAAATTTCCCTTTGAAGTGTTTGAATTTACTGTCATAAAGTAGTGCCCAGTCTCTAGGGTGAAAGACCTTTTTCTTGATAAATTTATCATGCCATCGAGCCCTTTGATCCTGTACTAGCATAGTTTGCTGGAATGCATCCTGTCTGATCTCATCCAACTCATTTAGCTGCATCAGTATTTGCTCTTGAGCCTCATTTAAATTCATTCCTAATTGAGTGGTAGTTCAAAATGTTTTTACCTGAAATTTGATAGGAAGAAACACTTGTTTTTTGTACACTAATTCATAAGGAGTGTGCCCAATCACATTCCTCCAAGTGATACGATAAGCCCATAAAGATTCAAGTAATCTGTTAGCGCAATCTCCATGGTGGAGTTGAATGGTCTTAGTAAGAATAGATTCTAAGACTTTGTTTGTAGATTCTACCTGTCTGTTTGCTTGGGGGTGGTATGGGGTGGATTTCCGATGCTTAATCTAGTATTGTTCAGTGATGGCCTTCACTAATTTAGATGTGAATTGTGTGCCTTGGTCAGTAAAAATCTCTCTAGGCACTCCAAATCTAGTGAAGATGTCTTCAAAGAGGAAATCCACCACTGCTTTCTCGGAAGCTGAATATAAAGCCTTCACCTCTACCCATTTCGTTACATAATCGGTGCAAACCAATATATATCTCTTTTTCCTGGACATGGGAGAGATGGGTCCCACAAAATCCAATGCCCACTTCTCAAAGGGCTCTATGGATATCTGTGTCTGGAGAGGCATCTCATCTGAAGGAACTGGCCTCCCCATTCTCTGACAAGCATCACAACTGGATACGAACTTTTTAGCATCTTTGAAAAGTGTGGGCCAATAGTATCCTGCATGTAGGACTTTATAAGTTGTTAGTTTATCTACAAAGTGCCCTCCACAAGGTTCACTATGGAAAGCCTTCAAAACATCGAACATCTCATCTTCCTGCACACACTGCCTCATGATCAAATCAGGTCCAGTGTAGAACAAATCTCCCTCTATCCAAGAATAATTGGCACTCCGTTGTATGATATTGTGTTTTTCCCTGGTGGACAGATTTTGTGGCAGCTTCCCTGACACCAAGTAGTTAGCTATGTTGGAAAACCAGGGAGTAAAAGTTGATATTGCAAACAAGTCTTCATCAGGAAAATCATCCAAAATTGGTGTTGAGGCCCTGTCCTGAGCAATGTTCATTCGTGATAAAAAGTCAGCAGCCAAATTATCTTGCCCCAACCTGTCAATCACAGTAATGTTAAATTCTTGCAATAAAAGAAACCATCTAGTAATTCTTCCATTAGCAATAGGTTTATTCATAAGAAATCTAATGGCCAAATGATCTGTATGAACAAAGGTCTCATAACCGGTGATATAGTGTCTAAACTTGCTAATGGCATGTACAACTGCTAGTAATTCTTTTTTAGTGACTGTATAATTTAATTTAGCAGGGGAAATATTCTTGCTAATGAAATAAATAGCATAAGGAAAGTTATCCTCCCTTTGTCCCAACACTGCTCCAAGGGAAGTGTCTGATGCATCTGTGCAAATATGAAATGGAAGGGACCAATTTGGCCCTCTTAATACCAGAGCAATAGTCAATTTATCCTTCAGTTCCTAAAAATCATTCTGACAGTTAGTATCCCATATAAAATCAACATCTTTAGTAAGCAGTTTAAACAAGGATGTTGCAATTTTCATAAAATTTTCAATAAATCTTCTATAGTACCCTGCGTGTCCGATTTTTTTTTTTACCTCTTTTTGTGATGTAGGAATTGAAATATGTGAGATTACCTCTATTTTTGCAGGGTCAAATTTTATCCCTTCGAATGATACATGATGTCCCAAAACAATTCCCTTAGTCTGCATCATTTTACATTTAACACTACTAAGGGATACATGAGCTTCTTGACATCGAATCAATACCTTTTCCAAATTTTCTAAAGCTTGAGAAAAATCATCCCCATATACTATGAAGTCGTCCATGTAGACTTCTACACAGTCATGTATCAAGTCAGAAAAGATGGCCAAAACAACCCACTGAAAGGTCACTGGGGCATTGCACAAGCCAAAAGGAAGCACTTGATAAGCATAGGTACCCCACGGGAAGGTAAAGGTAGTATTCTCTTGGTCCTCTGGGGCTATTTGAATTTGGTTGTAACCACTATACCCATCCAGAAAAGAGAAGTATTTTTTCCTGATAGTGTGTCAAGCACCTGATCAATGAATGGTAAGGGAAAATAATCCTACAAGGTGGCCTTGTTCAACTCTCTATAGTCAACACAGATTCACCATTTACCATTTTTCTTTGGGACCACCACCAAAGGTGATACCCATTTACTATCGGAAATGGGATAAATGAAATATACATTTAAGAGCTTCTACAACTCATCTTTAACAATTTCTTTTAAGGCTGGGTTCATACGCCTCTGAGGCTACCTAACAGGTCTCATTTCATAATTTGTATAAATATGGTGGGTGCATGTGTCTGGATGAATACCTTTCATATCCAAGTAGTCCCAAGTGAATGCTCCAGATATTTGTTGAAGCATATCTGATACTTGTTTGTTTGTTTGTTTTTTTTTTTTTTTTTTTTTTTTTTTTTTTTTTTTTTTTTTTTTTCTGTACTCAATTTGGTGCCAATGTACAACGTCTTTCCATCACCGATTTCAATAGGTTCAATAGTTATTTCGCTGCTATCTTCTAATGCTTCCATAGTGAATGTTGCAAATACAGTTGGATGACAGGTTTCCTGAAACTCATTGCTGAAAACATGTTGATAGCCATTAAAAGAAACAGGGTAGTTAATGCAAGTAATATCAGACAAAAATTGTTGTAAAACATGTTCTTCTATGTGATCCTGAAGTCCTCTAGATTGTTCTAAAGTTAATAGAGGAAACATACAATCCTCTTCTCCATAAGGATTTTCTAACCACAAAGGTACTTCAGTAGCCATTTGAGCAGGTGGAAAGATAGTTAATGTCTGATTTTGTACCCCATTGGAAATAATCATTTCCCCATGCCTACAGCCAATGACAGCATCAACGGTGGCCAGCCATGGTCGCCCTAAAACTACTGGATGTCCAGGTCTAGAGGTTTTTGGGGAAATCACAATAAAATCAATGGGATACTGCCAGGAAGCTATGGTCACCACTATATCTTCTAGGATTCCCATTAGTTTAACAATAGATTTGTCTGCTAATTCAAGCACTATAGGGGTAGGACTAACTCCTTGTAGTTGTAAGGATGTCATAGTGTCAACTGTCATGGCATTAATGGATACCCCCAAATCTACAAGAGTGTTTGGTAAAAGTGTGCCATTAATTTCTATTGTTACCACAGGGTTTCCCGGATCATTGTATTTTAATGGTAAATAAGATATCATTTCCATTATTTGACTTACCACTTTAACATTCTAATTTTTATTCTTCTTTCTCCCTGGTTTCTTGATACAAAGGTCCTTGATGATTTTGGTATAAATAGGAATGTCCTTTATAGCTTGTAACAGAGGTATCTTTATACAAACATTCCTCAGTTCCGTCTCCAAATCATATTCTATAGGAGTCTCAGTTTTCTTAACAAGTAACCTTTTCAGGTAAGGAGGTTCTTTTAGTTCTTCTTGTTCGTCATCTTTTTTATTTTTTGTTTGGTGAATTTTGTCCTCATATTTTTCTTGAGGGTCCTCCTCTTGAATTATCACAACTGACTTTTCCCTATTGACTATTTTCCCTGATCTTAATTGAATTTCATTTACGGGGACAATAGTAATAACATAGGTAGGAAAAGGCTGCAATTCCATATTTTGCATAGGTTGAGGAGGTTTATTATTGGGGTTAGCAACGGGTTGTGCAGGCAACAAAGTAGGACAAGGTGGATTAAATGATTGTGGTGCCTGCTGAGGTGGTGAGTTAGAGCTTGAGGGTAAAAGTTGGTGCAATGGAGGTGGAGGCAGCGAGGGTTGTTGATAGTAAGTTGGGTTGTACCCTTGCTGAAATGAAGGGATATTCTACATGTAAGGCATGTTAGGCATGCCTTGATATTGAGGATACGACTAATTTTGGGGCTGAAATGTATTCCCATAAAAGTTTCCCCTCCATCCTTGGTTCCATGGTGAATTTTGAGGTTGTTGATTACTCCAAGGAGGGTAGGATGGCTGAAAGTTCCATGACTGGTTTTGAACAAAGCCTTGTGGATTAGGATCTTGATACATGTTTTGATTTGGCCCTCTCCATAGAGGCTTTTTGTTTGCTTGAGATGGGTCATTAGCCTCCATACCACCTTTGTAAATGGCTTGGAGACTGGGAATGGCTAGGCATTTTTCAGTGGCATGTTCTAATGCACAAATTCCACATACTTCAACCATATTGATAGGGAACTCCCTTTCCATATGTTTTCACTTGCATTTAGGATAGAATATTGCCATGGCAACTCTCTCCTCTTCTTGTTTCTTCTTGATTTTCAAAGTGTCTAGCTGGTCACCAATGGTATTTAAAATGTTTGTTTTAAATTTTTCCAACAGATTTCCCAGCTCAACCCTAGTAACAACATTAGATATAGATTTTGAATTCTTGGGCACATAATCTCTTGAGTTTTCTCGGGGTCTTCTACCTACCTTGGCTTGACTTCTAGAGTAGGTGTGACATAATTCAGCTACTTCAGCAAAGGGTTTTTTAGAGACATCACCGGCACTCAAGAGGTTAAGTATCTCAACACATTCTTCCCTTAATCCCTTCAAGAAGACCGTCCTAATGGTTTTTTCATCTAGGTTACCCCCTCTTGATTTATGATAGTTGTAGAGGAATCTCTCTAGATATTCTTCCAGGCTCTCATCTTCCATCTATTGCATCCTAAAAATGTCATTTATATCCCTACTTTTGCAGAAGTCTTGATACTTTTTAAGGAAGACAAATTTCATCTGGTCCCAAGAGTAAATGGTGTGTTCCCCTAAGCTCATAAACCATCTTAGGGCTGAGTCTTTTAAGGTAGAAGGAAATAATTTGAGTTTATGTGCATCATTATAATAGTTGTAACTTCTACACAAAATATCAAATTTGAATAAAAATGCATCTGGGTCCTTAGAGGAAATACCATGAAAAAGTGGAAGAGATGCCAACGAGATATTTTTCATTTGGATATCCCTAGTGATATCCAGGATAGGAAATCCAAAAGTTGTTTCATCTTCCTCTAGCTCCTTTGGCCCACCTCTTGGTCCATCCCTTTGGTCATTGTTTCCTCCAAATAAAGTTTCTTCTTCGTGATTTCCCTCATTATTTATGTTTTCTCCTCCTCCTCTGTTAGCCATGTTTACTGCAGGTTCAAGAGTAGGTCTTAGAGAATTGACTCGACTAGAGAAGGATTCAGCTGAATGAATCTTAGTGCTTTCAGGTCCCAAGTCTTTGTGAGGTCCTCCTGCTACTGATTCCACCTGTGGAATTAGCACTGGTTGTGTGACTGTAGTGGATCCCACAACAATTTGTACTTGTTGTAGCACTGTTTGTGGTTGCTCAACTCCTTCTTGAAGTGGTGTTTCGTTTGCTGATGCCACTTTGCTGCTAGTACTTCCTTCTCCTTCTTTGATCCCTATGTAATAATTAGTAGGATTAGTTGGTGGTGTTTTTATAGGACCAAAAATTTCTGAAAACAATTTTGTGCTAGAAATAAATCTACCTTTTTTATCTCTAGGTCTACTTTTACTTCTACACATAAGAAAAGAAATAATACAAAGATCCACAAAGACAACCAGACTTTGGAGCAACCACACTAAAGTGGATGCGTGGCTCTTCACTCATGTCTTATCGTACACTCCCTGCCCTCTGACTATCCTGCAAATATCTTTGTAACTATGTAAAAGAAATTATTACCTGAACCAATTGCAACTCCCTGGAAACAACGCCAAAAATGTTAGGAGTTTTATTCAATGTTCTAAATCCTATAATATTAAATTATTGACCAAGGATCGTAGTCTTTGTGTTACACTGTGTATTGATTCATATTCAGAATTAAGTATTGAGTA
This sequence comes from Pinus tabuliformis, assembly GCA_031772625.1. Lineage (NCBI taxonomy): Eukaryota > Viridiplantae > Streptophyta > Pinopsida > Pinales > Pinaceae > Pinus > Pinus tabuliformis. The sequence continues at coordinate 240,202,470 of CM062818.1, read as the reverse complement.
TTTGATTTTCTTTCTATAAGCAGAAAAATGTTGAAGTAAAGAAGCCTATTTACCCTAATTCTTTTCTATTCAAACCTTTTAAAATAATAATCCATCTACTCAAAACAATCCAAGACAGACATCATTGAGCAAACCATTCTGTTATGTAAACAACAGAGCTTGTATCTACAAAGAATCACACTGTCTATTAACCTAAAGAACTACATACTTAAAGAATGCAACCATTAAAATTTAAAGGAAATACTTACCAAATCCTAAAGAATTCACTCATTATACCTCACTTCTTACTGGTCACTACATTTAAGCATATGAGAAATCACTTCTTTAAGAAAAGAAATGTAACTACGAAATGCTTGCTACAGGTTACCCTTATAACTCAGAGCTTAAAAACTAAACCAAACAAATCATTCTTTGAAACACTAAATTTTCTTGACAATGAAATCACAGTGACACACTAATTACGAAATGCTCATAAACTACTTACAGAATTAAAACCATGTCAAATAAAAGAAAAATTCAATTAACACACTCTAATGCTAATCAAAACAGAGAATCTTATTCTAATTAAAAGCATGAACACTAGACCTAAATCCTGGGTCACATAGATCTACTACTTTTGACTTCATAAGAAAAATGCATACCTCTATTCATTTCCGTACCAACGAAATTCAACACAAATGTTATTTTGATAAAACTCAGGAAAATTGAATCTTAAATTAACACTATCATAATAAAACTCAAGAAAATTGAATCTTAAATTAACACTATCATAATAAAAATCAGGAAATCCTATATTAATGCACACCAAACTTCAATTCTAATTCAACCCTTCCCTCATTGTATTGTATTTGGAATCAAAGGAATGTGAAACTAGATATATCTAAGAATTCATATGCAAACATGACACTATAAGATTTAGAAGAATGCAGAGTATAAACTTAAATTCTTTCCAAGGTTTTAGTTGTAAACTCAAATTAACAATACTTCATAAATGCTTCTGTATGGTAGGATTTCACGAAGGAAACAATGACATGCCAAAATCATTACCCAGCAAGACCTTGATTGGTTTATGTCAAACGAGAAATAAGATTTACTTCTATCAATTCAGATCTATGACACCACAATATGAATTTAAGTACATAATCGATCTAGTAATTCAAAAACCTGAACAATAATTCTCCATGCAAGATTTACACTGCAACCCAATTAGACAAACACAATCCTAAGATCTAAACTAATTGTAAGACTTGTTTCCAGAGGTGGTGGGCCCTTGCCACTCATGCAGAAATTTAGATTAAATCAATGAGAATAATATTTAAAGCCCAACCATCATACTCACAAGAAAACTTAACACTAGAGCTGAATTAGATTAAAGTTCAAATGTCAATACAAATGTCATACTGCAATCTCCTGAATAGAGTATTCCTTACAAAATTGATCAATAGTTTTCCATCGCTAGTTGAATACCAAATGCATCGGGCCTTAAAAGGACAACCAATGAAGACTAAACTTAACTAGTTTTTCTATACATAGTAAACAATTATAACATCAAACTATTCTAGGTCGTATGATATCCTTCTCGTGATCGATCCTTAGCTGGGCTGCGTCTTATTTTGGAAAACCGCTCTCCATCTTAGGCATGAAGAAATTGGTATTTGATAACCCAAGATATCCCGTGAATCATTGACTGTTGTATTAAGTACATAATCATGGAGAGTTGTTGAACACCAACCACTGAGTCGAGTACAAAATCAAAAAACTGGATTTGGTATAGAATGGTGAGCAATGCTTTGGATGATGAGGTGTCCATCTCCATGTGCCTTTATCTAGATGTTGAAATTCCAGCTACCTGTCAACAAAATTCAAGGCTATGAGTCCAAGTGATAGCTAGTTAGAAATAACCCAATAAGCATGGTCTTATGAATCTACCTAACATTAATCAAAAGCACTAAAAATAATGCTAAGTGTTTTTACCTCCAGTCGCAAAATGTCAGGGTTTTTTCGTTGAAGGTGCGGTGCAAAAATGTAAAAGGAGAGTAATATGTAGGTAAAACGAGTAAAGGCAGGGGTGTATATGGGTATAAAGGCAGGCTCAACAATCGCCATCAGCAAAAGTAGAAAGGATGCATAACAAGTTTAAAGATGTAATCGTATCTTAAGTACTACTCCTTCCATTCATTTGCAGCATTTGAGAAATATATGAAGGGTATAGGAATGAGGTTGCTTTCTAAGATGGTTGTTATAGACATTTTTGTGCCTTGCAGCATTGAGCATGAAATGTCCATAATCTAAGGGATCCAAAGTCCCTAAACATGTTGTTCCTACCCCTAGAGAAACAAGGCTAACAAACCACAGCAATTCACAGAAGTTCTCCACCAGAAACTGCTCAAAAACAAGTCAATTCAGGATCATTTCAGTGGCTACACTAGCTGTTTGCGCTGAATGTCAAAGCCAACACTGGCTACCTGCGTTGAATGTCAAAAGGAACACTGGCTACCTGCGCTGAACGAGAGTGGACATGTAGCAAGTTCATTTCTCAAGGTGTCAAAACCCAGGAAGCTTCCAAAATGACACTTGCCTCAGGGAATTCGACTGGTGATGAGTAAGAGGTTCCAAATCTCCAAGTGGAAGCAAGAACCTCCAAGTGGAATCAAGAACTGACAGAGGGAGAGGACACTAGTCAGATCTCAAGCTGACTCATCCTCTCTCCAAACATCTATATATGGATCTCTCCTCCATGAGATCTAGAGGCTCGAATTTTGTTATTGCAAAGAATTGCTGTTGGTTTGAGTATCTTCTTCATAATCTGGAAGAAGGGAACGATGGTGGCAATCATTCCATGGTGCCCCCTCAATCAACATTGATTGTAGGATTCCTTCGTCTGTCCCATGCACTTTCGACCAAGGATCTAATGGGGTGCCATATTCTCTAGACCTATCTACCCAAACGCTTGATGAGCGTTGACTTGGGTTCGCCTCCCATGCCCGAAACATTGATTGCTACAATATTTCTATTGGGCTTGGGGGCAAAACCATTGCATGATCCATGTCGATATCGTCTTCTGAGATCTTCGTGGAAGATATCATGTTGCAGGCTCCTACCAATTCTACTTCTCCATTATAGATTGGAGGTGGAAGTGCGAAAGTTCCCATTAATGTGGGGTCTTTTAGTAGGCCTACTCCGATATCTTGAAGCGAATGGTTGCTTCCATGGATCATGGGAATGCTTCCTGTAACTTGTGAACCATTAGGGAGGAAGTCTTGTTGGTCGACGATCGTAATCCCTCCTTGAAAAGGAAATGCGATATTCCTAAAATAAGTCGACACTACAGCTACCATGGCATATATCCACGGTCTTCCCAGTAGGATGTTGTAGTCAAGATTCCTATCGATGACTTCAACATCTATTTCTACTGTTTTTCCCCCGAGTTCAACCTTCAAGTTATTAAGCATACCGCACGGGGTATAGTTCCTTCTGTCGAATGCTTTCAATGTCGTCGAAGATCGCGACAAGGTCGGAGACCCTAAAGTTTTCCAGCAACTCATCGACATAATACATGTAGATGCCCCCTCATCAATAATTGTTCGGTGAACAGTTTTGTTGAGGGCTTTCACTTGAATAAGGAAAGCTAGTTGAGCTGGTAACTGAGGATCGTATCCTTTGTGGTCGAAGGATACAAGATTGGAATCCTTAGGATCAACCCCACCAATAGCCGATAACAAAGCCTGCCTTTGGGATGGGCAATTTTGTAGTACTTCAAGAGTCGACATAGCGGATGGCGATTGGGCCAAATCTTCCAGTATGTTATAATGTTGCGCCGCTCTGGCACGAGGATTAAATGTCGACTTGTGTACTACTCCCTTTGGCGGTTTTATTGTTAATTCAAGAATGATGGGCGGTACAACTTCTGTCGAAGTTGTTGTCGAACTACTTGGTTGATCTTTACCTTTGTCATTCGACAGTTGCGGATTCCCGTAATCTTTGTTCCTTGTCGAAATCAAAGCATCATTCTGCTGTTTTGAAACCGACAACATAAGCACTTGCGACGGGGAAGAATTTCCACTATCAACAAGATTTTGACCTGGATTTGGGAATGGATCAGTTAACACAGCTGAGGTTTGCGAACTTTTGAAGAACCTCTTAAGCTCAGCTCTGTTTGGACAATTTTGTGTCCAATGATCCTCATCACATATAAAACATGGATTTTTTGGTTTCCCTTTCCCAGGAGGGTTTGAAGAAGTTTTCTCAGGGGATGACCCTCCCTGTTTCTTCTTCTTCCCTTTGTTTTGCTTCTTCTTGCTTCCTGGTTGATTGGTTTCTTTGCCCTTATTTGCTGATACGGCATTTACTTCCGAAGCAAGAATTTCTTCTTTTGCATTTTGATCCGAATTCTTACGGGCTTTCTTAGACGAAGCCTTTGTCGATTTCGTGTTTGCCGTGCCAATCACACCATCGCCAGCATGAGAGTCACTATTTGATTTAGGAGGAGGAGGAATTGAGAATTCCAGTCTAGGGGCATCAGGTATTTTGTCGTAGAGTGTGCCAGACTGAGTATAGACTAAGTCTAGATATTGTGCACGAGCAATAACTTGCTCCTCCGTTACGACTCCCCCCTTGGCCACTTCTTCCATTATGGCAGGAAGTAACGACTTGATAAACCATTCAGCTAATAACTGATCGGGAACGTACGTTTTTACCATCCTGCGACAACGACGCCACTCATGTATATGATCGGATATATGAGTGGCTGTTGTCTGCTTGAAGTTGGTTAAGATTTCTGTTCCCGTTTCATACCTTATCGGTAATTGAAAATGGGTTAAGAAAGTCGTGGCTAGGGAGCTGAAATTGTCGAACGAGGCTCTAGGTAATTCAATATACCATTTTGCCGTTGGACCCGTTAACGTCCTCTGGAAAAGGCGAAGCCTTATCGAATCATCGTTTAGGGTGTTTGATGAACACCACAGATGAAAAGTCATCACGTGATTCGATGGGTCTTCACCTGGATTTCCATTAAATTTAGGAATGTCCGATGGAAGTTTGTGAGGAATCGCTGGCCACCAAGGGGCGTAAGCAATTGGATCGTTTGTTAACCGGTGTAAATCGGGTAACTCTAAAGTTGCCACAAATGGTAACTGTTGATTCAGGTTAGGTGAAGCATACCTAGGGTACGATGGAATCGCCTGAGCAGTGGGCCTTTGCATACCGGCATAATGTAATTGATGTTGGTACGACTGATACGGTTGGTGGACTTGACCACTATAAAGCAGTTGGTTTTGACCGTTTTGAATGTACGGTTGTCCACTGTTCGCAAAGATCTGCTGCTCAGAACCTTGGTACACTTGCTGGAATTGTGGTTGTTGGTATTGCACCAGCCATGGTTGTGAAGCCACGTTATGTTGTGCTATACTAACTGTTGGACCAAGGTGTGGGGTAATTGTACCCGTTTGGACCTGTGTCGCCCCACCAGTAGGCGATTGTGGTTGAGTCACAGGGTCAAGGGGCTGTTGTATTGCAACCTGAGTAATCTGAGGTTGACATACAACAGGCAACGTTTGAACTTGCGACACTGTCACAATAGCCAGTGTGGTCGGGATGTTCGACATAGGTACACATTGTTGCATAGAATATACAACCCTTAGTTGTTGAGGTAGCATAGGTACCCAACCACTTGATGTAACTCCAGTATAACCTGAATACTGTTGTGAACTCTCGTATGGATACCCTCCCGGAGGGGGTAATGAAAAGGCATACTGCCCCCCATACGGTAGCAATCCGGAACTCAAGGGGATTGTCTGTCCTTGGGGACTAGATTGCCCAAATTGACCTCCAAATGGATCAATCTGGCGAGTTTCAACATAAGAGTTGCCGGATATTATTCCGGATGAACAAACTGGAACAGACCACATTGTCAAAATAGTCCCTGGGTGGACTCCTTCTAGCGGTTGTGAGCTAGTTGGGACAGATGGTATGTCGGCAAACATTGTCGGAGTGACGGTAGGGGGTTCTGCTGTCGTTGTGTCATTCGACACAGTCCTAGATGTTGACGGTTGTTAAGACATTTTGAGTCTATCCAATAGATTGCCTAGCGATTCTACAGGAACTTCCACTGGTGATAGACTAACTTCTAATGTAGAAGGAAATAGAGTGACCCCTACTCCAAAATGTGTTGGAGTACTTGCTTGCGGATCCTCTACAATTTCCTCTATCGCAATCAAACCAGGTGGAAGAGGAAGACCATCAGGTCCGTAAAATATTTCTAGTGCCGAAGAAGGGGTTGAATCGACAGTGACAGTTGTTTGAGGAGCAAGACTCTCTGAACCGGTTACAAATGGAACTGGTTCAGTAACGCAAGTATTTGCTCCCAGACTAGGATTAGTGTTACTGTCCTTCTGTGGCTGTTGAACTTCTTCTATAGAGGCAGGGTTTCCAGAAATGTTTGGAGTAACCGGAACCTCTGATGTCATCGGAACACTTGTTCTAACTTTGATAGGAGATTTTGAACTGGTTAAACGAGTTCGCTTTGTCCGTACTGTTTTCGATTCTGGAGACAAAGATGGTTGATTCGTAAGCCTCCGCGAACGATGGGGTTTCAATTGGTTTTCTTCCACGATTGCGGATTACTCGATCAACCAAAATACAAAAGGGGAAAATGTGTTTCCGAATTAAATGAATTTTTTAGGCGCTTTTAGACACAACCTGCTTTTTCACTTTTAAAGAGTCGAGAAAAAGCTAAAGATGACTCTAGTCTCCTTCGATGTTTTAACGAGCCCGAAGTGACAAATGCTCGGATGGAATTTTTCTGTTATAGAGTCTGAAAAAGGCCAAAAGGAACTGCTCTGGAGTTCTAGGCAGAGGGTGTGCCAAACTTTTCGCAAAACCGCAGAATACTTTTTAGGGTACGGGCGGTCGATCTTCCTGAATGCTGTGTTTAGTGCATTGCGATCAGTAGGGCGGCCGACATGGCTTCCTAAGGATAAAGGTTTTATGCCTATAGGGGTCTCCCAATATATACGCGACGGTACGTGGGAGCACAATCCGTACTAGCGCTATCGTCCCTCAGGAGGAATCACCCACCATCAACGAGATCGACAGTCACCAGGCTTTACGACGCCGGAACACGTCTCTAGCCTAGACCTCTATGTTGTGCGTTATGTTGCAAAGCGTTGTTAAGTTCATTCAATTTATTTTAGGTTGATCTTTTTAGAAGTTTGCCTTTCAAGGTTCACCACGAGATGTATGATACAATTCCTAAATGCAGTCTAAAGATGATAAGCAAGCTTTATATCTTTTCAACTTTGAAAATCCTAGCTACTAAGGGAAAAGAAAGACACCATCTTTTCTCAAAGAGCCATCAGCACACTCTAATGCACTTTTCCTAAATCACACATGCAAACTATCAAGATGCAAATGCACAATGCAGGTGTTTGTTTTCCACTTTCTTAGTATTGATGCCTACAAAGAAAGCTTTTTATACAACTTTGAATTTGCTTTTAAATGACAAGTACAAACAAGTTTACTTTTTCGAAATCAAAGAGGGTAGAAGAGATTACAACACTCAACGATTTTCGAAATGAAGACTTGTTTCGACACTTAAAAGAGACAAACTCAAACCAATAGGCAAAAACAAATGTATAATCAACTGCAAACAGCCAATGAACTCTCTCCTAAGATCACAATCAACAGATCTGAATCAAGGGCTACAGGATGACTATTTCACTCATGCAAAGGAAAACTGCAAATGATGCCACAAACACATAAAAACACTCACAGTCTTTTTGTACAAAAGGAGGCGGAATTTAAGCAGAGAAAAAGAGTTATCAGACTGGTACCTATGCTGGTTACAGGCTGCAAAAATCAGAGATCAAAACAAAGAAAAACAGAGCAGAGAACCCCAGCTGCACAAGGCCAAACTGGTTCAGCACAACCTCAACACAGGGGTTTTGACATTCAGCGGAGGTAGCCTTCACGGGACCTGCGTTGAAATGCAGAATCCCTTCATTGGGTCTGCGCTGAAGGAGAAACTCTCGTTTCTCACTGGTTCTGGGTCACAGATTGCTATTTAATTCACTGTTTTAGGCCAAATAAAAGGAACAAGCAAGGTACAATCAAAGGGATGCTTTGAGGGAGTACTAAGATCTATCACAAAGGATCATCAAATCATTTGTGAGTCCATTTTTCAGATCATAGACAAGTCCAGTGATTGGATCAAAGCAGCAACTTGTCTACTTTGCATCCGGGAATAGCAGATGTAGTTCGATTGTTGTTGTCAAGTCTATGAAGCAAACAATGATAGAAACACAAAAAAAATGACTAAACAGATCTCCCCAGTGGAGTCGCCAATTTGTTGTGGGGAAAAATGCCTATGCAGGACGATCCTATCCACCTAAGGTGTGATAGTGCCTTAGCAACAAACAGAGACAACTATTCTAGTATTCTTCCTTTATGAATTAAGAATGAAGAGAGATGGATGGACTAACCGGTGTATTCCATTTGTCCCTCGATCCGGTTTCTCTTCTCTTTGAGAGTTCCCAGCTACTTGCCTTCTCGCTCGCCCAGCTTCAAGAGGTTTCTGCAAGATCACAAGAAGAGAACACTACACAAGACATGGATTCATATTCATAACTAGTTCAGGATTAGAAATAAACTAAACATACTAATGCAATCATACATCAAAGATACATCAGTATATAGGAGAAACCAAGATAGCTTTATTGATGAATAACAAGGTTCAGGAAGAGGTACAACCCAGAGGGCTCCAATCCAGCATCTCCTTCCCAGCAAATGGAATTCCTATCTTCACCTCCTTCAAAGCATTAAGCACCCAATGATTCCAATCTCAAACCAACAACAATTCTTTGCAATAACAAAATTCCAGCCTCTAGATCTCATGGAGGAGAGATCCATATATAGATGTTTGGAGAGAGGATGAGTCAGCTTGAGATCTGACTAGTGTCCTCTCCCTCTGTCAGTTCTTGATTCCACTTGGAGGTTCTTGCTTCCACTTGGAGATTTGGAACCTCTTACTCATCACCAGTCGAATTCCCTGAGGCAAGTGTCATTTTGGAAGCTTCCTGGGTTTTGACACCTTGAGAAATGAACTTGCCACATGTCCACTCTCGTTCAGCGTAGGTAGCCAGTGTTCCTTTTGACATTCAACGCAGGTAGCCAGTGTTGGCTTTGACATTCAGCGCAAACAGCTAGTGTAGCCACTGAAATGATCCTGAATTGACTTGTTTTTGAGCAGTTTCTGGTGGAGAACTTCTGTGAATTGTTGTGGTTTGTTAGCCTTGTTTCTCTAGGGGTAGGAACAACATGTTTAGGGACTTTGGATCCCTTAGATTATGGACATTTCATGCTCAATGCTGCAAGGCACAAAAATGTCTATAACAACCATCTTAGAAAGCAACCTCATTCCTATACCCTTCATGTATTTCTCAAATGCTGCAAATGAATGGAAGGAGTAGTACTTAAGATAAGACTCGATCCGCAAAAATGTGTATTTTGCGTCGGTTCTGGTCGTTTACTTGGCTTTGTAGTCTCTAAGGATGGGATTCGTCTCGACCCTTGCAAGGTTCAGGCAATCATTAATTTGCCTCCACCTTCAAATTTGCTTCAGATTCAGAAACTCCAAGGGAAAGCAAACTTTCTAAGGAGGTTCATTCCAAATTACGCAGAAATTGCTAAAGGTTATACTCGTCTTTTGAAAAAAGATGTACCTTTTGTCTGGGATCAGGTGGCGCAAGCTTCCTTTGATGCTCTGAAAGATTCTCTAGTAAAATCATCATTAATGTATGCCCCGGACTATCAAAGAGATTTTAACCTGTATCTAACTGCAGCGGATATGACCATTGCGATGGTTTTAGTTCAAGAAGTCGATGGAACTGAACATCCAATATATTATTTAAGTAAAAACTTGAATGATACAGAAAGAAAATATTCTTATGTTGAAAAGCTAGCACTCGCTGCTGTTCAAGCGATACAAAGATTTCGACATTATGTCCTCTTTCGGAAAACTACCATTCTATCAGATTGCAACCCCATGACTTATATATTGTCGCGACAGTTGCTGGGGGGCAAGTATTCAAAATGGATAGCGATCCTTCAAGAGTTTGATCTGGAATTTGTCAAATCCAAATCAAAGAAAGCTTTAGTTTTTGCAGAATTATTGTGCGATCTCCCATCGTCGTCCAACGATGAAACATCAGAAGAGTCAATCGTGGACGAAAGTTTGTTTCTGATATCTGCAAGCAATGAGTGGTATGGAGATATAATAATTTATCTCCAAACCCAAAAATTCAGGCCTGACACCTCTCACTCAGAACAGAAACGTATACGATACCAAGCGAAAGACTACATGATCGTCGGTGATACGCTTTACCGTCGTGGTATCGATACAGTTCTGAGGAGGTGCCTCACCCATGAAGAGGCCGAAAAAGCCCTGAATGAGTGTCATTCAGGCGCATGTGGGGGGCATCAATCTGGATATGCTACAACACAAAAAATCTTACGAGCAGGATACTTCTGGCCAACCATGTTCAAAGATTGCATAACCGCAGTCAGAAGTTGCCATGCTTGTCAAATTTTTGATAGAAAAACCAGAATACCACCACACCTTTACAGCCAATAGTTGCTGTTGGGCCTTTCGCCAAATGGGGCATCGATTTCATGACATGTAACCCCACCTCAACCGGGGGGCATGGGTATGTTATAGTCGCTGTTGACTATTTTACCAAATGGGCCAAGGCGATGCCTACATTAGATAACACTGGTGAAACAGCTGCCCTTTTCTTTTTCAATCATGTAGTCGCCAGGTTCGGCGTACCACAGGCTATAGTTACAGATCATGGGTCACATTTTCGCAATCACATGATGGTTGAATTAGCTGCCAAGCTAGGGCTATCTCACGACAGCTCTACCCCGTATTATCCGCAAGCCAACGGACAAGTTGAAGCAATCAACAAGGTCCTGAAGCGTATGTTGCAAAGGATGATCGGGGTTCACAAAAGAAGGTGGCACCTAATCCTGTACTCAGCCTTGTGGGCTTACCGAACATCGGTAAGGAATGCGACTGGGTTCACACCTTTCCAACTGGTGTATGGCCTAGAAGCAGTCTTGCCAATCCAGTGTGAAATTTCGTCGCTTAAACTCGCAATTGATCTCCTCCCCGGAACTTCGGAAGAAGAGACCCGTTTCTTGGAATTAATCCAATTGGATGAAACCCGTACCACAATCGGGTTGGGTTGTTTCATTCACCGGTCATATCCATGGCCTCGCCATACCATCCATATTTGGGGTAATGCTACCAATCCATCGCATCAGTGTTGCCATATGTTCAAGAGAAGTCGTTCAGAAAAGTCAACCGTGTCCCATCCACTGCCGTACATTATCCTTCCTCCTTTCATGACCGCCACCCTGAATCATATGTCACAGATCGTTTTCACCTCCATTAAAATCATTAGCTCCGTTCCATGTCACTGATGTGGGATTCGTTAAGGCCCTCCTTTGACGGATCACTTCTTGTCGACATCAGCTCATTATCCAAGAAGTTGATTTAGGAACAACCCCTTCAGTACTTTGAAGCTTGCATGCCTCAATGGCAAGTTTCTCACTTCCGGCGACAGGTATACATCAATGACCTTCGACCGAAAGATTTTGTGTGGTGTTCGATGCCAAGTCCTTTATTCACACCACGTGAATTGTACTGCAGTACCTTGAGGGTCATTTTCATTATCGGTGATTCCTCTCGCGCTTGTTAACGGTTTACATCATTGACCGGTAATCAAGCGATGTCTTTCCATGTTCGACTTCAGAACATTTCTCACATGGATCGACTTGTACTTAGAGTGAAGATCGAACGAGTTTGAAGACCCCGGATCTAATTTCATCCATCCGGGCTACGATATATATTCAGGAAAGATAAAGACATTGGCATGTACATCATTGCAGCAGATAATCATCCTACTCAAAGGATGATAATTTCATCAAAATTATCAGTCTACCATCAGACGATTGTCTGTTCTATGTACAGAAAAATGAATTTATAAAGCTGAGCATGGGAATGCCCGCCTCAGCTAGATCATGAAAGCAGTATGAAAAATAATGTATTGTATTGTATCTTATTACAGGTCTCCTCCCAACATTGGATGAACTTCGGATCCCCCTGATAAAGCATTTCACCCGATAAACGGCCTCATACTTTAGGGGGCAACTGTTATAGACATTTTTGTGCCTTGCAACATTGAGCATGAAATGTCCATAATCTAAGGGATCCAAAGTCCCTAAACTTGTTGTTCCTAGCCCTAGAGAAACAAGGCTAACAAACCACAGCAATTCACAGAAGTTCTCCACCAGAAACTGCTAAAAAAAAAGTCAATTCAGGATCATTTCAGTGGCTACACTAGCTGTTTGCGCTGAATGTCAAAGCCAACACTGGCTACCTGCGTTGAATGTCAAAAGGAACACTGGCTACCTGTGCTGAACGAGAGTGGACATGTGGCAAGTTCATTTCTCAAGGTGTCAAAACCCAGGAAGCTTCCAAAATGACACTTTCCTCAGGGAATTCGATTGGTGATGAGTAAGAGGTTCCAAGTCTCCAAGTGGAAGCAAGAACCTCCAAGTGGAATCAAGAACTAACAGAGGGAGAGGACACTAGTCAGATCTCAAGCTGACTCATCCTCTCTCCAAACATCTATATATGGATCTCTCCTCCATGAGATCTAGAGGTTGGAATTTTGTTATTGCAAAGAATTGCTGTTGGTTTGAGATTGGAATCATTGGGTGCTTAATGCTTTGAAGGGGGTGAAGATAGGAATTCCATTTGCTGGGAAGGAGATGCTGGATTGGAGCCCTCTGGGTTGTATCTCTTCCTGAACCTTGTTATTCATCAATAAAGCTATCTTGGTTTCTCCTATATACTGATGTATCTTTGATGTATGATTGCATTAGTATGTTTAGTTTATTTCTAATCCTGAACTAGTTATGAATATGAATCCATGTCTTGTGTAGTGTTCTCTTCTTGTGATCTTGCAGAAACCTCTTGAAGCTGGGCGAGCGGGAAGGCAAGTAGCTGGGAACTCTCAAAGAGAAGAGAAACCGGATTGAGGGACAAACGGAAGACACCGGTTAGTCCATCCATCTCTCTTCATTCTTAATTCATAAAGGAAGAATACTAGAATAGTTGTCTCTGTTTGTTGCTAAGGCACTATCACACCTTAGGTTGATAGGATCGTCCTGCATAGGCATTTTTCCCCACAACAATGGTATGTGAAGATATAGCTGAAGAGAGTTTGGATAATGCTCCAAAAGGCTTGAGGTACATCAAACATCTGAGCATGAGATGTCACCACCTTGTGAAAACCATGAAAGTTGAAAATATAAAGACATGTATAGCTCTCAAGAGTTCTTTACAATGCATGGAAATTTTGAATACTTGTGGAATCAATACTCTTGTACATTTTGTGATGCTTTTGACCATTGCATAGTCGTGTGCGAGAAATGCATAGTAATGGTTAAAAGAATGAATGAAATTTATGCATCAAACGGAATGAATTTATTTTGAATGAGGGAGATTTTATTTCTGCAAATAAGAAGATTTTTTTTTGCACTCGTTGAGAAGTGCATGGACATGGTACTGAACGATGTTGGAAGTTGCATCGACAGCTTCGATCAAGGAAAGGTAAGGAAATTATGTTGCATAATGCAAGAGGTGAAAAGAGGACTCTCCACAATCCTAAGCGGCCTTCAAAACAAGATGGTGCAAGAAGAGAACCTAAAAGCCTAGGAGAGGCAATATTTGGGTAGACTTGTTGTAAAGATGTTTTGTAAATTGTTTGTAAATACTTGTTGTCATTACCTTTATAGGTAATTTTGTATAGTGAACATCATTGTCGTAATGTTCAACAAGTAAATATTTTCATTGATGTATGTATTGGCATTTTAAAAGTAAACATGCTCAAGGAATTTTTAGTGAATGTACAAAGTTTGTCATTCAAGTTTGTCTACAAATTGTCACATGTTCACTGATACAAGTATTCAAGATGAAACTTGTGTGAATCAAATATTTGTTTTCAAGATTGTATAAGATGATTGTGCTTGTAAACAAGGCCAATATTGTTAATTGAAAATTTTGTAAGTTAGATCGATATTTTGGGTTTGAGTCGCAGTCTCTTTATATGAACTCAGGAAGTAAACTTTTGTAGTCCAAAAGTTCTTAGTGGGGAGGTGCAATCAGGTGATTAATTTTAGGCTCAAAAATGAAAGTCCCATAACTTATTGAAACCAATGCCAAATCGAAGAGCTTGCTGATCTGAGTCCAACACAACTTGAATCACTCAAAAGTGATATCGTATGCTCCCGATATCCTGTTCTAATCGTTTTCCCAAATAGGTGAAAAATTGCAGATGGGTTGTAGGGACGCTGACTGTGTAGTTCATATGCTGATTGGGAAAATTGACTAGGCAGGATGACTATGCAAAGTGGGTGAATGGCAAGCTACCACTTGTCTTCTTTGGATTGGCTTGAATTAGCTATTTTTTTATTGGTCGAAGTGGTTTTTGAGGTGGACCTTTGAATGGGTGCCACATGGCCCAATGGGAGGTTGCCACGTGGCATCCTAGTATCAATCAAATTTATTTTTTATTTTTTATTTTTTTTATATTGGCTAAAAAAGCCTCTGGGGCAGTCGAACTCATGTCCTTTGAACTAGCAACACAATGCTTTACCGTTGTGCCAAGGTTTGTTCTTGTTAAACATTGGTGGAACATTTATATATAAATGCAATATGTTTTTCATTTTCGGGTTGGGGCCAGGGCTAAAACCTGGCCCCTAGTCACCCCACACCCATGCAACCATATGTGGAGGACTGGGGGCTCAGGCTTAGCCCCAACCCCAGGTCACTATCCACTACATACGACCAGAGGCAAAAAGTTGGGGACAAGCCCCTAGGGATCTAGCCTGGCAGAGGAGCGGAGAATAAGAACCAACGCTAGCTCATATGCACCTGATGTGACCCAACACTAAAGGAAAGGGGGTTTGATGGGAAGGGAGGGTAGTTAACCCAACCCTTGGCCCATATGTCCACATTTTTCGGCCCTAAGGCATTAGAGGGAGAATTAATGGTCCAAGAAATTGCAGCTACAGAGGGCGAATTTGTCGTTCAGTTAGCGATTTTTAGGGCGAAATTGTAGGATCATTAGGCAGAAGGCGAAATGGTAGGATGGTTAGCAGTCAAGTTCATGAATGAGCTTGTAACTCATAACATTTTGAGTTTTTCACTAATTTGAGCTCAGAAAGAGGCTACTTGGGGCTTTTTGGATGATCTGAACCCATTGGTGACCTTCGTTTTATTTGTTGAGAACATCTAGGTGGCCTTTTTGTAGGTTGGAGGCTAAGGGATGTATGGATAAAACAAGGATTTGTAGCAATTTTTTGAGGGTGTTGAGCATGAAGAACTTGTAGGGGTTCCTTCACCTTCAAAATTCATTTGCAGTAGCTAATACTTATAGGGTTCAACTCTTGGAATTTTTTTTCTCTATGTCAAGATGAGGGAAGATTGGATTATGTCCTTCTTTTTGCATATATGCTCTTTTTCATATGAGGTCTAGGGTCTTTGCAGAAGACTCCTTGTATTGTTATAGTTTACATTGTGATTATAGGTTGTCATGTTGTTTTTATGTGAGATTTCTATGAAGGAGAACATTTCCTTAAAATGGAAGTAGCCACATGGTCATCACCATACTTTATGTACTTCAATTTTACACTGAAATATGAATGATTTAGTCACATTGACAAACCCGGAGATGTAGCCTAGGTGGGGTGAACTCTGTCATCAAACTTTGTGTTTCTCTTCTCTATGCTTACATGAATTATATGTGTTATGTTCATTATGATTAACTTGCACATGAGAACTAATTCATGCCTGAAGGGACACTAAACAAACATGTTGCTTATGAAGACCCATTTTCATGCTTGCAAAGTGTCAACATGGTCCTAATAGTTTTTGTTTCATTTGATTTTGGAAAGAGAGGCATAAATCACCTATTCCACTTTTAGATCAGTTTAGGTAATTCTGGGAGCAACCATCCTTTCCAAATTACCTGATCATACCATTTGGAGATATATTTTAACCTAACATAACCTTGATGCCACATTCAATTTTCCAAGTCACTAAATTACTTTCGATCACCTAGGGGTCCTTTAGGAGAATAATTGTCTTCCCATACGTTGATATGAGCTTTGTTCCTAGAGTGCCAACTATGGTGTTCAAGAATTATTAGGGAAACTTCCTTGCAGAGCTTCCAAATCTTAGTTCTTGTACATGTTCATTAGTTGCATCCACTCTGAGAAATAAGGTATAATGGAAATATTTTATAGAAAGGCATATTTCCTCCACTCCTTGGATTCAGATAAGAGTCACCATATAATATTTGCCCCAAGTGCTAGATTCATGAAGTAAGGGTCTTTAATTGTCGATTCTCCATATAATTTATGAAGTTAAGCAATTTTCCAATGCACTAGATGAAACTTTTTCACTGTTTTTACCCCCTTGCCAGAAAAATTTGCGAATAAATGAACTTATTTGGTTAACCACACACTTGCGAGCCAAAATTCCAGAGAAAAAATATATCAGGGTCACTAATAAAACAAATTTAACTAACACTAATCGTCCTGTTATATTGAGACACTACACCCCCCAGGATTGTATTTTCTATTTAAAGTTTTGAATGACTTCACTCCATTCATCCACATGCGAGGCTCTTAGGGAAAAGGGAATTACTAAACACTTAAAAATTCTCCATCCTATTTTGGTTGGAAATTCAAGTGCATTGTAAATATCGCACATTGTTGAGTTAAAGAAATTCCATCCATAGAGTTAGATCTTTTTTTTGTTCACTAACCGTCATGAAATATTAGATAGGAAGCTAGCGAGTGTTTGAATCAAGATGCAATTATCTTTGAAGCTCCTCCAAGAAGAAGCATGCCATCTGCAAACTGTGAATGGTTTACCTCTTTAATATTTCTTGCAATGTTGAGACATATCAATCTACCTTCTTCCCCTGCTAACTCCAGGTTTATGATTAGACTCTCTGCTACCAAAATGTAAAACATGGAGGAAAGGGGACCAACCATTAACTAAAGAAAAAATCCATGGGGCACTAATACAAGCCTTTATCCATCTAACAAAATCATTAATGAATCCAATTTTTTCCAAAATAGAGCACAAGGACTATCTTATCTGATCGAAATCATTGGTCATGTCCAGTTTGATGATGATGCCTAGCTCTAACATTTTTTTGCTTGAATGAATAACCTCTTACACTAATATGACATTATCTAGAATTTGGTGGTGTTGCATTAAACCTCCTTAATTTTATGAAATTATTGCCAACAACATTTTCCTTAGTCTATTTTCTACAGCCTTGGTAAGAATTTTGTATATTGAGTTGCATAGAGAGATGGGTATGAAGCGAGAAAAGTTTATCAGATTTGATTCCTTGGGGATCAAGGAAAGGAAAGAGGAATTTGTACACCCTTTGAGCTTAGCTTTGTTCCTGGGCAAGTTGATCATTCTCATTAAAACAAATTTGATCAATTTCCAAAACGATCTATAAAAATTGATTATAAAACTATCAGGACAAGGGGCTTTATCCAGATCTAAGGCCATATTGCCTCAATGACTTCTTCATCCTCTATAGTCTTTACGAGTTTTGGTTTCCTAAGTCCCAGACAATTGTTGGAAGACAAGAGAGAAATTACCTTACTTTTTTTGGGTCATTCTCCTTTCCTTTGAAATATAGAGCCTAAAAGTGTAGGAAAGGTTCATGCTTTATCTTAGGGAAGGATGATCCAAAATGGATTTTGGATAGACCCCTGAGTCTAAGTGTTCCTCATTGAGGAAAATGAGAGTCAAAGGAAGTTCCTCAAACTAGCCCCATTGTAGAGATCATCTCATTCTGAATCTACTACAACTTGAATGGGCAAAAATTGACTTAGGATGCAGAAGTTATCCCAAAAAGAAGCTGCCGATTTTCCTTTGGAAAAAGAGGCAAAATCCCTTAAAAAGGGATCCTAAAAAAACCCTCTAAATCTTCAAGTCTTAAAAAAATCCAAAAATCCATCGCAAAAGGAGAAGTTTTAGACTTATCAGATAACACTATCGGGAGGCAAAAAAACATGAGAAAACAACGAAAATCGAGCCTATCGGAGGTCAATAGAGCAATGAACAAGAGCCATTGGATCTGGCCGATCAACGGTCCAGATCCGATTGGAAAATCGCATTGCATGAGGCAAAGAGGAGGACTTAAGGTCAGGCGGAAGGCACCCCTGATCAGCGACCTCCGATGATCGGATCGGCGGGTCGGATCGGAGGAAGGCACATGTGATATAACATAGGGATCGGGCCGAGCGATATGCCGATCACTGATATTGATGGATCGCAATCAGCGATGCCACGAGGAAAATGCGGGACCCTGTGATACATGCGACTTGCGATTTATATATATATCTATATATATATATATATATATATATATATATATATATGGACCCGACAGGGCGATAAACGACATTTGATATATTTTGAAGTCCATTAAAAAGGCAGTTTTATGTGCATTTCGCATATTTCGTTTAATAAATGAATAGCAAAGGAATGTGCCAAACCGATGAAACTGGACCCAAAGGGGTTCCGAAATGCAAATGCATATTATTTTAAAATCCACCATAAGGCCATTTTCCAGATTTTTAATCTTTTAATGTATTTTATAAATAAAAAGGGAAAGCCATGGAACAAGCAATTGCAACTTGAGACAATGATTAAGGGCGGACCCGATAATGTTATAAAGCAGAATTAAGGAATTTTGAAGTCCGATGAAAAGTGATTTGGTGATTTTTCCCGTGTTTTACAGCGTTCTCTGTGTAAGTACAAAACGACTGTTTCTGGGGGATTTCAAGCATTGATACACTCCCCCATTGTGGAACAAGTGACCACCATCCATGAGGGTGTTTAGCAATGATTTTCAATGCTCAGAGAGGGGATTTGAGCGGACCAAAACAAGAAGACAAAGAGCTCGAGAGGGAAAATGAACCAACAGTGCCAATTTGGCTTAAAAAGCCACAGAACGACATAGATAGGGGTGATTGTTGATTGTTGGTTGCTGAGGTTGTCATTGGGGTTTTTGTTGTTAAAAATCGAGAGTAAGCCAAGCCGAAGCAGGAATCTAAGGAAAAAGAGGTAGCACAAAAGCAAAAAGGAATCCAATTTAGTCACTTGGAAGTCAAGTGAAAAGCCAAGAGGGTTGTAAACTAATAGAGAGCAGAAAGGAGATAGAGCCAAGAGCCAGAGCTTCAAGAGCTAGAGGGTATAACATAGTGTCTGAAACCACTATTTATGTGTAAAACTATAGGATTTGAGCCAAGAGCTTGTAAAAAGGACTTATACCATAATCCCAGAGAGCCTAGTAGAATTAACTAAAGCTCACGGAGTTGTAGCCCAAGAGTTGTGGGTGAACTCCTAATTAAATTATTGTTTTTGTATGATTGTTTATTGCTGCATTATTTACTGTTATATGCATTTATATATCAGTTTAAGCACATCAACTTATAGCACAAACAATAGATTTTAAAGCAAATAATCAGTTGAAAACAAATGCAAGCATACACCCATATTTTCAAGCACATAGTTAATTCCGCACTGGTTAATCATTAAGACTTGGGAAAATTTTACAGCTTTGGAAGTGGGAGAGGTTCTTGTAAGTTAGACAAGAAGCCTAAGTGCCCCATTTTTAGATCAGGTGGTATCAGAGCCTAAGTTTGGTTAACCACACCTTTAAGAAGGTTACATCAGAATGCTTGATTGACAAAGCAAAGACTGCTTGTGTGAAAGGTGTTTGAACAACAAGAGGCTGATTTTATTCTTGTTTTGCAGACTGATTATTTTCTGAGTTTGCAGAGGTGAAGGGAAAGCTATTGATAGCTTAGTCTAGGAAGTACAAATAGGAAGAAGGGCTGAAGGCATTCTTCTATCCCAAAGGACCTCAAGGCAATCCTTCGAGCACAAGAGGTATTTTGCAAAAGGTTTCTGAAATAAGCTCTTTATTTATCTTGTTGAAGTTTTTTTGTTCATTGGCATAATGAAAACTTCTACAAGTGTATCCTCGAATTCCCCTTGCATCACAAGACTCTTTGATGAGGACATAAAGCAAGACTTGTTCATTATGATGGGCAAGGTGAGAGAAATGTATGAGGATGGATGGAAGAGAAGCATACTTAGAGAGCAGTTGAATTTTGTGGAGGAAGAGAAGCAGATGCTTTCTGACAAATTGCAGGAAATGGAGAGGCAACTTCATATTGCAAATATGAACCTGAAGAGGATGCATGAGTTGGAGTCATAGATCTTTGTTGCCAAAGAAGCCTTGGTCAAGTATTAGCTTGAAGAAGAGGTAAACCATTCCATTTTGTCTTCAAAATCCTCTAAGAATGCTTATATTGGTTCTTTTGAAAAGCATACTAGAGGCATAGGTTCCGAGCTAATGTCCAAGATGGGCTATGAAGGAAAGGGCTTGGGAAAGCATGCACAAGGTATTGTTGAACCAATAATGGTTGCAGAAAGGTCTAAGTATTTGGGTCTTGGTTATGGACAGTCTTATGGATAGAGTTCCAAAGATGCCATGAAGGCCATTGAAACAACTCCAAGAAGGAGTTGCATTGCAGACAGTGAAGATTGTGTTCAAGAGGAATTTAATAGCTTGAAACATCATTTTTAGGATGCAGGTGTTCAGAAGCACACACTTGAACCAGAGAGTTGTGGAAACTCTAACACCCATGAAGAGAGTGATGGTTTTCCAAAGGGATCCACTTCTTCATTTGCTTCACCTCCTCATGAAGGCAATAAAGGTGAAAGAGGTAGGTATAAATCTGGTTCTAAGTATCTTCCTTTTGATTTTGCAAAGCATGGTAAATTTCAACATAAGCATGGGAAAATAATTTCATGTTCCTTTTGTGGTTTGGATAACCATCATGTTTCTAGATGTTGGAAGAGAATGGCCACATATAGGAAAATTTTGAAGAAAAATAAGAAAAGAGCCAAAGGTCCATTAGACAAGGCAAATCATGCTGTCAAGAGGATGCACATGTGTTGCACTTATTGCCATAAGCAAGGGAATCTTGCTGAAATGTGTTGGAATTTGAATCCAACACTGCTTCCACCAAAGCTGAAGAAAGTGGAAAGAGAAGATGGCAGAAATGGAAATGAATTTTCCATGGATGATGTGCTTCAAATTTATTCACATGTTGATGCTGATGTGTAGACAAAGGAAAGACCTTTGAACTGGGTTGATAAGAAATGGTTAGAGTTCTTTTCCAATTAAGGATTGCATGTCTATTGATGCATCTATTTGCATTTCTTTGTTGATGAGATGAAATTTGTAGGTCTACCAAGAGGGTGAATGGAAAAAGGTTGAGTAGGAGACTCACTTTGCTGCT
Organism: Pinus tabuliformis; assembly: GCA_031772625.1. Classification (NCBI taxonomy): domain Eukaryota; kingdom Viridiplantae; phylum Streptophyta; class Pinopsida; order Pinales; family Pinaceae; genus Pinus; species Pinus tabuliformis. The sequence goes on along the minus strand of CM062818.1, from coordinate 240,180,993 downwards.
GCAACATTAGATTTCATTTCAGCTCCAAAAAGTACAGTGTACTTAAGTGAAAGTTGAAGGATGAAATGCATGCATGAGCATGAGATGCATGAACACGGGGATTTTGATGCTTTCCTTGCATTTGAACATGTGTGTGTAATTAAATTGAAGGTTTGATTGCTTTGATATGAACATGCATGTAATATTGACTTGAGAAAAGTCGATTTAGTCTCCAATATGGAGATAGTGATGAAATGTTCATCTTTTGGAAAGAGTCCTAATGGTCCTTTTATACATGCTTGACTGGAAGGGTCATTTGTTTTAAAGGCATGTTTTGTGGGCTTGTTATCTAGTCCATCATTTGTATGCAGATGTAAGACATGGAGATGTTCACAAAATGTGAAATCTATAGCAGGACTTTAGGCCATGCAGTTGTTGTTTGTATTTCTGTTGTTGTTAACAGTTGTTATTGGCAGCTTGTTAAACAGGTAAAAATGAAAGTTTTGTGAAGCAGATGTACTTCACATTTTTTTGAGCCACCTTGGATCAATTATCAAGGCAGAGAAGCTCAAACAACCTACTATAACCATTCCAGTAGGAGTTCTGCAAGAAGGCAAGGAGGAAGATAGTTCTTCCCAAGAAGACTAGCCCATCCAAGAAGGGAAGTGGTCAAAAACTATGGTTCAGAGGAACTATTCAAAGGCAAGTGTAGGGAGGTTGAATGAAGAGGGTGAGTCACTCTCATTTACTATTCAGATCAGTATATCAATCTTTTGGAGACCAAAAGTTCTTTTAGTGGGAAGGTGTGATCCAAAATGGATTTTGGATAGACCCCTGAGTCTAAATGTTCCTCACTGAGGAAAATTAAATTCCAAGGAAGTTTCTGGAACTAGCCCCATTGCAGAGATTGTCTCATTCTGAATCTACTGCAACTTGAATGGGCAAAAACTGACTTAGGACGCAGAAGTTATCCCAAAAAGAAGCTTCCCTTTTTCCTTTGGAAAAAGAGGCAAAATCCCTTAAAAAGGGATCCTAAAAACCCTCTAAATCTTCAAGTCTTCAAAAAATCCAAAAATCCATTGCAAAAGGAGAAGTTTTAGAATTATCGGATAACACTATTGGGAGGAAAAAAAACATGAGAAAACAATGAAAATCGAGTCTATCGGAGGTCAACAGAGCAATGAACAAGAGCCGTCGGATCTGGATGATCAATGGTCCAGATCCAATTGGCAAATTGCATTGCATGAGGCAAAGAGGAGGACTTAAGGTCGGGCGGAAGGCACCCTTGATCAACAACCTCTGATGATAGGATCGGCGGGTCGGATTGGAGGAAGGCACATGTGATATAACATAGGGATCAGGCCGAGTGATATGCTAATCGCCGATATCGACGGATCGCAATCAACGATGCCATGAGGCAAAGCTGGGACCTTGCAATACATGGGACTTGCGAGATATATATATATATATATATATATATATATATATATATATATATATATATATATATATATAGATATATATATATATATATATATATACGGACCTGATGGGGCGATAAACGACATTTGATATATTTTGAAGTCCGTTAAAAAGGTAGTTTTATGTGTATTTCACATATTTCATTTAATAAACGAAAAGTGAAGGAATGCACCAAATTGATGAAACCGGACCCGAAAGGGTTCTGAAATGCAAATGCATATTATTTTAAAATCTGCCATAAGGCCATTTTCTGGATTTTTAATGTTTTAATGTATTTTATAAATACAAAGGGAAAGCCACAGAACGGGCAATTGCAACTTGCGACAACGATTAAGGGCGGACCCGATAATGTTATAAAGCAGAATTAAGGACTTTTGAAGTCCGATGAACAATGATTTGGTGATTTTTCCCGTGTTTTACAACGTTCTCTGTGTAAACACAGAATGACTGTTTCTGGGGGATTTCAAGTGCTGATACACTCTCTCGTTGTGGAACAGGTGGCCACCATCCCTGAGGGTATTTAGCAATGAGTGCCAACGCTCAGAGAGGGATTTCAGCGGGCCAAAATAGGAAGACAGAGACCCTGAGAGGGAAAATGAACCAACAACGCCGATTTGGCTTAAAAAGCCATAGAACGGTAGAGATAGGGGTGATTGTTGATTGTTGGTTGCTGAGGTTGTTGTTGGGGTTTTTGTTGCTAAAAACCGAGAGTAAGACAAGCCAAAGTAGGAAGCTAAGGCAAAAGAGGTAGTGCAAAAGCAAAAATGTAGCCGAGGGAGTCACTTGGAAGTCAAGTGAAAAACCAAGAGGGTTGTAAACTAATAGAAAGAAAAAAGGAGCCAGAGCCAAAACCAAGAGCCAAGATCCAGAGTCAGAGCCAAGAGCCAAAACCAAGAGCCAAGAGCTAGAGCCAAGAGCTAGAGCTTTAAGAGCTAGAAGGGATAACATGGTGTCTGAACCCACTGTTTCTATTAAAACTGCAGGAGTTGAGCCAAGAGCTTGTAAAAAGGACTTATACCATAATCCTAGAGAGCCTAGTTGAATTAACTAGAACTCATGGAGATGTAGCCCAAGAGTTGTGGGTCAAATCCTAATTAAATTGTTGTTTCTGTATGATTGTTTATTGCTGCATTATTTAATGTTATATGCATTTATATATCAGTTTAAGCACATCAACTTACAACATAGACAATAGATTTTAAAGAAAATAATCAGTTGAAAACAAATACAAGCATACACCCATATTTTCAAGCACATAGTTAATTCCGCACTGGTTAATCATTAAGACTTGGGAAAATTTTACAGCTTTGGAAGTGGGAGAGGTTCTTGTAAGTTAGACAAGAAGCCTAAGTGCCCCATTTTCAGATCAAGAAGGATGAGATTTTAGGTTTTCCCTCAGGGATTATTTACTTTAATTGAAATTGTGCCTCCCTAGCCTTGTCTTGTTTATGAAATAATGATGTATTATGAGCTCCTACCTTTAACCATGTGTTTCACAATCTGAGCCTCAAGTATTCCTCTCCTTGTCTATTAATTTTATGGATTTGTTTACTTATTTCATTTTCCTTTCTATGTGACACTCCTACACTAGCCCAAAGTATATCATGAGATCATGATGCTCTAATTGCTTGATACGCTCTAGTTTTAAGTTCCCTAGAGGTTTATGGTCACTCATTACCCAAGATCTAATGGTATTCTTAATGGATCTCAATTTGGTTTCCCACACAAAGGTAGGAGATCCAAACATTAGAATTAATGATGCTTGCTTTATAATATCTAATACTCCATCTCCCTATATCCAACATGGATTGTATTGAAATGGGATCAAACCCAAGTCTTATAAAGGATCAATATCCAATCCAATGGACTGATGATTTAAATCCCCCTGAGCTAAAATTATAGATACACACTTGATTCCCTTGCTTAGCCAATTACTGTGTAGTAGGAATTAATCCAATCTTGCCTCTATATCTCCATATCTGTTTCTTAAATTGGTCTAAATATATTTCATCTTTTTGTGACGATGTTTATGAGATCCTATTCCTTAACTATATCCTCCATTCTCTCTTAATAAGTATCTATGACTGTGTTACCCCCTCGCTTCTCTGGGGAGTGTAAAATAGTGTTGAATTTTCCTCCTATGATGCTATTTGAATGCCATTGGTTCTCCTTTAAATTGATTAATGAATCCTAGAATTCACTTTTTTCATTATAATTGATTGGGGAATATACATTCATTATGGGGATTTTGTCCTTTGTGTCATTATTTTCTAGCAAAACTCTGATCTAATATCTATATTTTATGCTACCTTTTATCATGAATAGGGAATCTAGCCAAAAGGTATCTAGGCCACTAGATGCCACTTGTGAGATTTGACGCACATCATAGCATTCTCTCCAAAAAATTCTTGAGAGACTCAAAGCCTCATTTTCTCCTAGTTTTGTTTCTTGGAGAAGAAGAATCTACAACTTTTCTTGTTTGATTATATCTTTTACATATTAGGATTTTTCCATGTTTCCCAATCCCCTTATATTCCATGACATAAATTTCATTTATTTTCGGGGGGATTGGTCTTATTTCCTCCTACTTTGATGATCCCTTATTCTCTTTTTTCCACGGTTCTAAAATCTTCTGTAATTTGAGGCTAACTTCTTAAATTTTTATTTTATTCAACCTCTGCCTCTCTTACTTATTTTTTAGAAGGTCTTCCTCCCTTTTTGAGACTTTTTGATTCATGTCTTGTTGATTCATCTCCCTAGCTTGTTTCCTTCCTTTTATTTCTTTCCATGACTTTCCCAAGACCTGTATCTATTTCCTTTTGTGCCAAGCAAATCCCTTTCACCTCACGTCCCTGATTTTCTAGATCTAGTAGATTTTGACTATTGTTCTGAGCCATAGGTTTCTCCTTTTCTATTGGATTTGTGACCCTTATAGATTCCGGCTCACGAATTTCCACAACTTCCTCCTGTAAGTTCTCATCTTCCTCTTCTAGTACTCCGTCTTTCTTTTTTTTGATCTATTGATAGTGCTAGATATCACCAACATATAGGGGGTATCCCCAATGTGAATTCCCAATTATACCTCACACTATTTGGATTAGGACCCCATCTGGAGTATCAGCCCTACCACCATAACTCAAAGATTTTTCTTGGTTCAATGGATAACATAAGAGATTATATACATAGAACTTGAATAATAAAGTAAGTTGACATTGTGAAACGCTGATTGCAATGTATAAAAGGAGACTTTCACAAGGGGGATAGATAAAAGTGAGCCCATATAATTATGTAATAGTACTTACCTAAGAGAGACACACGAGGAAAGAAATATTCGTTAGTTATCTATTGAAATAATTCACTTAGACACAATGATCATTAAACCACATACAACACACCTTCAACAAGATAAGTACCGAGGCCAATGAAATAGTTCAATTTCCTTAGTACATGTGAAAGAAACATATATAGAAAACATCCAAAGAATAGTCCTAAGGCATTCACAATACATGCATGAAAATTTGTTGGCTCATCGAGCTTCAATTATAAGGTGAAAGATCCAAGTACACAATTACAATGATGAGACACTAGTTCCAATAGTGGAAAAGTAAGTCACTTCTTGCTTCTCAAAAGAATCGTTTTCTATCCTATTCCAAGTAGAGAAGCCAAGGCTAGCTCTCCAAAGTTTAAGCCTCGAAAAGCCTCTTCCTTGAGTTATGAGGTTGCCTTTATAACAAGACGAATGACCTTTCATATCATCATGACCTGTGGACTACCCTCAGGATTCCTGGATTTACAATACACCCTTTGTACTTCTAAACAACTCTTAGACTTATAAATGAGCTTTGGTATTCTCTATGTGTCTTTTAGACTTCTCCTAAATACATTTTCTCCATATATTACAAAGTGGCTTTTCATATTCCACATATGACTCTTGGACTTCCACACATTAAATTTTGTCCTTTTCTTGAGAATACATCATTACATTCCACATGATGATGTGGCATGACACATGAACATACTTTTACCACTATTATGACACTTGTGCAAGTTACAACTTGATAATGATGACATGGGCTTCATGATGAGATCACAATGCCTAGCTATATTCCTTACTACTTCATCTTGAATTCTTGATGATAGATATGATCTATGCTTAATCTTCATTAAGGATTCAATTTGTTGCTCATCTTCACCCTCCAAAGGAGCATTAATCAATATCAGAAGCCTTTGAGTCATCATGTGATGTCTTCTTTATGTCTCATCCCATGATATCCTCCATGTATTTATGATAACACTCTTAGTGATTCTTCTCTACAAGTGTTTCTTTATTCTTTCTCCTTGTTATTTTTTCTTGAGGATCACCTTATCATCCTTAGAAGGTATTCATGCCAATGAAAATCATTCATGATAGGGCAACATTAGCATTTAAAACATCTATTCTATCACTATCTAGCTCATGGAATGATTTTCTTGTTATAGGTATGAGAGAGGGTTAGAAGAAGAAGGCTTGATTAAGAAGGCACAATCAAACTCATCAGTGGCTTAGGAGGGATCCACTATTCACTTTTACTACAACTTGAACTATGAGGAAGAGTTTCCCTTGGTCCAGCACAGTGGGGGAAGCCGAAGGGACAATGTGGAAAGTTACATGCTTCATTGTTGCGCCATGCACTCCAAATAAAAGAGAGGAAATATTAAAATCATAGTTTAACCAGTAGAGGGTGAGGGGAGGAATCCTTCAACCTTCCCTAATGCTCCATGCTCTTAAAGGATGGGTCAAAGGAATGGTTAGGGTGCATGAGCACATTGGAAAGGAGGGAAGCTGAAAGATTCAACCTTCAGGACTGCGGTATGCACTCAAAGGAAAAGGAGACTTGGAGGAGGGCACAATTTGACTGGTCAAAGACAAGAGGAAGTTTCCTTCATCCTTCCCTAATGAACCATGTTCTCTAGAGGGAAAGGTTGGGAAATATTTGGCGCATTATCACATTGGGAAGGAGGGAAGGTGAAAGGTTCAGCCTTTATGACTGCACTATGCACTCAAAGGGAAAGGAAGCCTCAAAGAGGGAATAATTTGACAGGTTAAAGAGGGAAAGTAGTCTTCCTTCAGCCTTACTTACTATGCCATGTTCTCTAGAGGAATAATTTAGGCCAATATTGGGTGCAGAGCGCATTAGGGAAGGGGGAAGGGTGAGGCTTTAGACTTCAGGAGTGTGTCATGCACTCAAAGGATGAGGAGGCTTGAGAGAAAGTGGAGTTTTCTTTAAAAAGGGGTCACTATTTATTTTTAATGTGATTTTCATCATAAAATAGCATAGTTTGACATAACATTGGGTGCTTGACCATTTAGAGTGTGGTTTTCATTGAGGGAGGCCATAGGGATGAAGTCACTCTGCCTAGGAGGGTTTTCACTACACTGAGAGGATAGGAGGATATTTACATTGCATGTTTTTCCTATAAAAAGGGGTGAAAGAGGTCCATTTTATTATCTAGGAATGTTTTATGTTCCATGCGGGGAAAAAGTGACCAAAAAATAGTGAAGTGACTCAGTATGAGTAGGATGGTCAAGTGGTCCCTTGGGGGATCATAATGTGCAATAGATTTGGGGTAATCTTGAGAGGGAATTATTGCACCAATATTTGGGAATAAGATTTCATCATTGAGGCCTATGGATAGGTTGATATATGCACTTGGTAAGAGGGATAAAGGCTTCACAACTTGCACTGGGCTAAAGGACCAAGAAGGGCTCCGAAATGGCTATGCATGAGATTGGTAGAGTAAATGAGGAAAATGCATCCAGACATGACTCAATCTTGGATCACAAACGAAACCATCAATACAAGATAGAAGAATACCTAAGACTCATGAATGATGATCACACCTCGAAAAAATAGCAAAGTGACACTTATGTCCACGTGGGACAGTTGAAATGACACATTACGACACTTGGAGCACAAGTTACGAAAATTATCATGATTGTAACCAAAAGGTGCGCTAAGCTGTAAGAATGTGTCTAGAGCATATTCTAATGATATGTAAGACCATATAATGCATAAGGGTGCACCAGGACTAAACTTGGTGATGTGAAAAGGTGTGACACATACAAGAGTGAAAATCACAAAAGTGACACCTACGACATGAGGAAGACTTAAGACGACACTTGCAAAATGCGAACGAACTTGAAAGAGACACATGTTAGAGAAAATATATCATGAAAAATCCACTTGTAAAAGTGAAATAAAGTGAAATCGACAACCAAGAATGTGAAAGGGACACTTGCAAAAGTGAAAATGCACAAAATATGACAATTGAGAAAACTCACCAAAACAAAGGTACAAATGCAACCAAGTGAGGGGAGGATGTCAATAAAAGTGCACATTGGATGTCTACATGAGTTGAAAATCACACAGGAACTGTCTCTATGGATGGTACCATGCCTGTTCAAGCTTGCATAAAGGAAGTGTTCTCATGGAATCATTGAAAATTGTGCATGTGAGTGTAAGTGATTTGTCAGTTTGAAACTAAGAAGAAGACTTGAAAAATTTGTAAAACATCAAACGATCATGGAATAAACATTGAGTGAAAAATTGTAAGATCCTCATTAGGATCCAAAATTCAAGTGTGATAAAAATTTTGGAGGGTGTTGATTGTATCGAAAACACTTGGTGATAAAGTAGTAGAACTCCATCTTGTCTTTTTAGGTTTAATCCTATAAGTGAAAGGTCTCAGTCTTTCAAGAAGTATTAATTCATCTTGTAGATTACCTAGTCTTCCTTACTTTACCCTATTAGATATATATAGTCCCCTCCACTCCCTTACTCAGTTAAACACATACCAAGGCTTGCCAAATCACAATTTTTTTGATCTAGGAAAGGGTAATATGTGTGGAAAGTTTAAAATATTCAGAGTATGAGTTTCATCTCTTTTGTTGCTCCACTACAAACAAGCCTAGAAAGTACCTCGACAGAGTCACTACAGGGGAACAAGCATTGCTGCACTGCCCAAATTCTTTCTGTTTGAGTGGACCACATTTTCCATTCAGACATTATTGACTTTAAAGATATGTAAACCCAAGATAGAGAAGAGGTAACATATTAACCAAACATTATTTTAGCATCACAATTTCCCTTTTCAAGTTTTTCCACATTATGTTATGAGCCAAATAGGAGCATCTTTCATGTAAAGTCTTTCTAGACAAAACAAAAGGAAAAGACATGATGAGACATCAAAACAAAATGGAAAAACAAAGAAAATGGAGGCAGAACATAAAAGAAACATGCATAATATATAATTAAGAAAACAAACAAATGTAGAGACTCGATGGTGATCAGGATGGAGGGTGGATGCAACGAAAAGGAAACTAAATACTACTAAGACTACTTCTAACCTAACCATCTAGAAGGTAAAGGCTAAGTGTAATGATATTTCCGATATAACCATCATCATTCTCAACCTGCAACCACAAAGATACAAGCAATTAAAAGAGATATAAAACAATGTGCAATAGAAAAGGTAAGAACTTTGAAAACTTGCACAATAAACTTAAGGTTTGGCTTATTACCAAAATAATGTGTCATACAAACTAGTTTGAGCTAGTTTTAAACTTTACCTGGTTGTTTGAAATGTTGATTATACAAACATTTTCTAGGCTTCTTGTGAATACACATTCATCTGCACTCTTAGTTGTTGCAAACATTAAAAAAGGATCCAAATTTGTTATTTTCACAAGAGATTTCCATGTAATATTTCTCTAACCATTCAACAATTGGATCTTGATATTCAAGGCAACCAATTTGAAGACCCTGTGACTTATGGGAAAAAGAATTTTCAATTAATATATTCGAATCACAATGAGAATCTCTAGTATTATGATAAGATTAGTTGGTTAACATGAAAGGCTCTCAATTCCCTATTGGCTCCATTTCTACCGAATTACATGCAAAGTCATCAATAAGAAAACTTATGGCATTCAAGGCAATTGGTGACATTGTGAATCGAGGAAATCAATCAGGATACTGAATGGAAAAAATATTATAAACATATGTCAAATCAAACTCAATAATAACGCAAAGGTTTTGGTTGGATGAATGATTAAAGCAATTATAGTTATTATAGAAGAGAAAATGTGCCATGGAGATGATCATCTTCATGATATGTACAAAAGAGATAATAACATGATTAGATTCAGAAGGATTTAACATATAAAAATACCTCAACCCAAAATGACCTTTATCTCAATCATCAAAATGACAGGCCTTGAAACTGTAAGGATCCGTGAAATATGTGCTCTCCAACCTTTGGTCTAGCTCAAGGGTTTGACATGAAAAGGAATTAACCAAACAAGAACCTTTCATCTTACCATAAATTCTATCTTGGAGATCATGAAGATCAGCTTGAAAATACCAAGTGTTATTTAATAATGAACTCATAACTAGTCGATGAATATTAAGGAAAGAATTGTGCATTAAAATCTAAGTATAACTTAGTTCAGATATCTTAACAATATTACGGATGAATTTCCTCAACTTCCTGATATGTCTCTGAACTTTCTAATGGTGGATCATCAAATATGGGTGGCTTGGAAAAATCAGCAGGTATACATGCATCACTATCAATATATGTATCAATGAAAACACTACTAATGCCACTAGTTTGATCAGATTTAAGATTAAACATATCATATTATTTATGGATAGAAAATTAAAATAAATCAATTGGAAAAATCCCTTGATCATTCAAGGTTGGAACATCTTCCTCCTGACTTACGAAATATTTACAGTTGAATAGATCATGAACAATATATTCAAAATTTCCATCTTGTTATTGTAGTATCACATCATCCTGTACCTCATTGCAAGCATGATTATATGGATAAAGATTTAAAGGATTTATGGGGAATGCTGGTATGCAAAACTTATCATACATATTTGGGTACAATGAATAGTGTGTTGGAGGAGCAATAATTTTACTTAAATATGATTAAACTTAAAATAAAAACAAATCAACATCATTTTCATTAGTATAATGGTCAAATATAGGCATACCAATATGAAATTCAGATTGACCATGATCTTCCAAAGATTTAAAAACTTGACAATTTACCACTTCATATTCGTCATCTAAAGATGTATGAATTCAAGAAAATTTAGGACCATTATAAATTAAAAAAGCATCCCAATTCACAAATGGAGATTCTAAATTGTGAGAAATAGATTTTTAATCGATACCTTGCAAATCGAAGTCCTTATAAGAAGATAAGATATAATTCGATATACTTGGATATTCACCAACAAATGTGTTAATGGAAATAGGGATATCATGGTGATGATTATCCAAAGTATCAACTTGTATGTGAGTGATCTGAATTTAGACAGGAATGCAACAGATTGCAAATATAACCATAAATACAAAGATGCATTAGAAAAAACCCTTCATTTAATTAATATCAAATACTGAAATATTCTTACAAACAGAATGGAAATAAGACTAGCTCGGGTGATGTTTGCTTATCTTTGAGAAGAGATGTGGCGGCTACATGCCTTTGAATTGCATTAAAATGAGGCTCCAAAGCATATTTATTATTGAGAAACAATGGAAAATCCTAAACATCCGAAAACCTAACCCTAGGAGATGAAGCGCCAAACTATGAGCCCCGTTTGGGTAAATTGGTACATTGACTTCCCGGAGTCGTAACTTTGGCATACGATCTCCGTTTGATCCGCGAAATACCTCATTAGAAATATCTATCTGAGGACTACAAATTTTGAATGGCCAACATTAATTGAAGCTGATGGTGGCCCTAGTTTTCCTAAAAAACATTTTTTAGGGCCTCAAAACAGCTCCAAATGTTTATGACCCAAAAAACTGCAAAAAATAGTAAATTGTGCTACAATTAAGGAAACTGAAAATCTGAAAGAGACAGTTGTGGGGGTCCAAGTGGGATAGGTGGGTGGCCACCAACATCCACTTGGATCATTCCTCCCCCCTTAGGAAGCAATGGTCCCCATTGCATTGAGTGCGTCCATGAGATAGGGAAACTTCTGCTGAACTCGATCCTTGGTGAGCTGTTCTACAATCTCTGATGTGTTCAGTAATTGTGGGAAGCATGGTTGAGGGTGGTACACATTGAACACTCAGTGAAAGCCAAGAAATGGGGGAATGTTTTTCTCTAAAGCATTGTTTCCCACAACCTTGGTAATGTTGTAAGGACCATATCGGAGTGGTCTGAGCTTCCAATGGGCTCTTGTAAGGTGTTCTTTCTACAGATGCAACTAAATTTTGTCGCCCACCTAAAAATTGTGTGGCACCCACTGTCGATCATGTCACTACTTGTACTTTGCATTTTCTACAATGGAGTGATGATATATCGACCCGTTGGGTAGATGTGCTTCGGGAGTCAGATCGAACGAATGCTTGACCTGATAGTGCAACGGTACCCCTGTGGGTGAGGATAATATGTCCATGTATCCTTTCATGACCATATCCACCTGCTTCTTCTACTTGGAGCAACCCTTTTCGGGGGCCATGGATGTGGCTACGATCTTCCCCTTACTTTGAGAGCAAACCAGAAGGCAAATAAATTTCCTATTCTGGGAGATGATCTTACTGCCTTTCTTAGCAGAGATCAAAGAAGTGGTGGTCGGTGGGGCTACCTTCGGTATCCTGTATATTGTATTACCCAAATAAGTAATCACAGAGCAAGGTATAGAATCATATACAACATGTCGCTTCCATAAGTATGGTATTCCTAATAATACATCACAAACGTCAAGAGGCACAACATCACACAATACCTCATCTGTGAAGGGCTTGATGCTGTAGGGAAAGCGACACTACTGGCAGACTCGGAGATCTTGTCCTTGGTGAAGCCACCCGATGTTTTATGGTTGTGGGTGTGGTATGGTCAGTAGGCCCAGACACTTCATGACCTCTGCTGAAATGAGGTTCTTTTGGCTACCACTGTCGACAATGAATTGTAGCAGTGAACCCTTCACCCACATTTGTGAGTGGAAAAGACGCTCCCCTTCCTTTGGATATCCGAGCTCATTCTTCTAGATCTTGGCGATTGCAATAGTGGCAGTGGGCTCTGCATCAATGATCTACTTCCCTTGGTCATCCCTATTTTCGGTTTCTGACTCAGGGTTGGAACATGCATCTGATTCTGAAGCCTTCAACTTAGCCATCAGCGATTGCTTGACCCAACACTTGTGTTATGAGTGGGGCTCTTATGGAACTCACACCACTTTCATTTTTCCTTCTTTGACTTCGTGGTGTTGTTCTTTTCTTGCGGATTTGATAGGTTGTCTTGGGCCACACCATATTGGCTTTGTCATTGGTTTTGCGGTTTGGGGAAACCTTTCCATTTCTTCAGATTCACATATCCAAAGTCTCGCTTATTCTGTTTAAACTTATGCTCAATCTTGATAGCGTATCCGTACGCCGCGCAAAGTAAGGAGATGTCTAGGAACTCCATCTTGTCTTGGATGTACCTATGTAGGCAGCTGCGGTATTTGAGTACCAAATGTCGCTCAGAATCCTTGATACCAAACATTATGCGAAGGGTATGAAAAATGTTGGTAAAATCTAGCACGTCTTGGCCCCTTCCCTACCACAGCGTGGTCCACTTTATGTATTTATCCTCATAGCTTCTGTTATGAAACCAGCTCAAGAAAAAGATAGAAAAGATAGATCAACGCCTTAGAATTCAGCCTCTTCGAGGGGGCAACCTCCTTTACATTACATAAATGAACAATTCTTGGATGATACAAATGAAAAGACCTCCTTCCTATATATAGAAGTCTAAGGGGTCATAACATAATTAGAGCCGAAATAACAATAATAATGTAAGGGCATAATAATAACAATAGTGGGCTTCTATGGGGCACAATAGTAACAATATGGGCACTACATGGGTACATCAATATAATAAGTGGGTTGTATTAATAACAATAAGGGGTTACACTAGTAGTATAGGGGCCTAACATGTCCCTCTCCTTCAAAAAGTGTTGTCCTCAATGCTTGAGTAGTTCTTGATGCTTCTGTATAAAATTCTTGTCCTCCTATGTGGAATCTTCAGCGGGTAAGTTCTTCCACTTGATGAGATACTCTGAAATTGATTGATTTCGTAGCTGTCGGGTTCTTGTTTTTATGACTGCTCTAGGTTCCAATATGCTTTTTCCTTCCTCTTCAATTTTTGGCAATATTGTTTGAATTGGGATCTTTTGCAACTTTTGAATATGTGGCCATACTTCTTCATCCTTCTTCCATTCATCCCTTGCTTCGTTTATCCAATCTGGTTGGATAATAGAAATAGCACAAAACAATGCTTCCACATCCTCATCCTTGAAGATTCTTCCCATTCGGTAAGGTTGTCGTTTTTTAAGTGCATGTAGTATTGCCAACGTTTCCTTCTCATAGATAGCTTGCTTGAGATGTAGCAGTAAAAATACCCAATCACCTACATCAAAACATTTTTCACTACAATGTTGATCTACCTGTTGTTTCGTTTGATTTTGCACTGAAGTGGCATTATCCTTTAAAAGTTGGAGAACTTGTTGTTGATGCTTGATGTGATCTTTCACTACTTGAAACTTTTTCTTTTTGATATGTCCTTCTATCTCTAAAGTTTGAGGAGTGGTAATTTCTTCCAATCCTTTACAAGATATGGTTAGATTCATTTCTTGATGCTCGATGTGATCTTTCACTTCTTGAACTTTTTTCTTCTTGATATGTCCTTCTATCTTGATAGTTTGAGGAGTGGTAATTTCGACCAATGAATTACAAGATATTTTTGGATTCATTTCTTCTTTCTCGATGTGATATTTCACTTCTTGCACCTTTTTCTTCTTGATATGTCCTTCTATCTTGAGAGTTTGAGGAGTGGTAATTCTTGCCAATGCTTTATAAAATATGGTCTGATTCATTTCTTCTTTCTCTGGGGTGGGATCTTGGTGTATATCTTCTTCTTTTGATGTTTCTTGATCCTTTTCTTCCTCCTCTTCATATTCTATGTAAAATAATTTCTTCTCAGCACACTTGTGACCTTTAGTGCATTTTTTATCACAATTTTAACAAAGCCCTTTTTCTCTTTTTTCTTCCAATTGTTGTGGTGTAACCCTTGTAGGTTGTGGAAGGCTAGGAGAAACAACACTTCCATATTTATGGTTGTGAGGGGTATGCTTCCTGGTTTCCATAATTTTGCTTTCCACTATGTCACAAAGCCCTTTTACTCTTTCCAATTGTTGTGGTGTTGTTCTAAAGAAGGTGTTGCTCTTTGTATCCTTATAATGTGCTATCATTTCCTCCGTGAAAATTGACCACGTGACAAGTTGTTTACGAGAAAAAAGCCCTTCATACCATAAAAATTGATCTGGTTCTAAATATGAAGATGCAATACATACCTTTTGTAACAGTGGTACACCATGTAGATCAAAATATTGCTCCATCTGAAGTATCCAATTTACCGGATCCTTGCCATCAAACTTCCTCATCTTGCTTTTTCTTGATTTTAGGAGCTCGATCTTGAAATGACTGTAACTTTGTACTTTCAGATCTTTAAGTTTTGAAATTGTGACCTGTAGTAGCCCTCTGTGTCCTCTTTCCAATGCCACTAGTCTAATCCAAATTGGATTCTCCAAGAAAGAGTTATGCACAATCTCCCAAGGTGACCTGATTATAGACCTTTCTAGAAGAGCGAAATTGTATGAAGTGCCACGTGTCATTGTTTCGACCTTTGCCACTAAAAAATATACACAAGAAACTAAAATCTATCCTATTTCTGTACCTTCTTACAAAATTTCAATCCGATGCTCACAGAGAAAGTTATGACGATTTTCCCCAGGTCACCTGTTTGGAATTTAATTCAGGAGTCTTCAAAAAGACCAACTTCCTAAGATCATATCTCCGCAAATATAGCGCGAAAAGCTCTAAATTTCGGACCCCAGGTTCAATGCGCTTTCTTCTCAAATGGGTTTTGTTTTTAGCTTTTGAAACGTTGCAGAAAAAAAGTTATAGCAAAAATTCCACGATGACCTGTTTGGAGCAGCGAAACCCTAGAATCCAAAGCTCTGATACCAAATGTTATGAAACCAGCTCAAGAAAATATAGAAAAGATAGATCAACGCCTTAGAATTCAGCCTCTTCGAGGGGGCAACCTCCTTTACATTACATAAATGAACAATTCTTGGATGATGCAAATGAAAAGACCTCCTTTCTATATATAGAAGTCTAAGGGGTCATAACATAATTAGAGCCGACATAACAATAATAATGTAAGGGCACAATAATAACAATAGTGGGCTTCTATGGGGCACAATAGTAACAACATGGGCACTACATGGGTACATAAATATAATAAGTGGGTTGTATTAATAACAATAGGGGGTTACACTAGTAGTATAGGGGCCTAACAGCTTCCAACAGGGTAGTACTACTCCTTGATGGCATCTCGGAATGAATTCTAAGTGGGTGCGGCTGAAAAAAGTGAGGCTGTATTTTCATCCTTCTGCTCGTAGTAGGTTTCCACCCAGTCCTTGATGTGGGGGGCTACTTTGAGAAGTGCAAAAGTGATATTTTCCTAGCTGGAAAAATATCCTTCTAGAAGATTTAACCATTTATCTACAGTGTCTGCATTTATCTGACCCTCAAATATGGGAATGTCAAAGTTAACTTGTACCTTAAATAGTGTGGCGCTTCCAGAGTAGCCGCCAGAAGTAGATGTGTCGCCCCTAGGTAGTCGCTAAAGGATTTGGGCATGGTTCTCTATCATCATGTTCCTTTGTCGCTCGAGGGCTTCTTCAAGCAAGATTTTGATAGGATCTCCTACCCCCTCGTCTTTCTTTTCATTTCGCTATGGCAGGCCATCGGGATTTGTGAGGCTGATCTTGCAAAGGTTCGACCAGGTCAAGTTCTAACTCCTTATATCCTAACCTCGTTGGGGACATGTAAAGAAAAACAGATAAAGAGAAGACCACTTCGATATCACTAATCCGGATGTAGATAGGAACATAACAAATTGCAGATATAACCATAAATACAAATATGTAGTAGAAATAACACTTCATTTCATTAATATCAAATACTAAAATATTCTTGTAAACAGAATGGAAATAAGACTAGCTCAGGCGATGGTTGCTTATCTCTGAGAACAGATGTGGTGGCTACATGCCTTTGAATTGTGTTACAATGAGGATCCAAGGCATATTTATTATTGAGAAAGAATGGAAAACCCTAAACATCCAAAAGCCTAACCCTAGGAGATGAAGCGCCAAACTAGGGGCCCCGTTTGGGTAAATAGGTACATCACCTTCTCGAGGTCGTAACTTTGGCATATGATCTTCGTTTGACTCATGTTGGCCCCCATTTTCCCAAAAAACATGTTTAGGGCCTCAAAACAGCTCCGGACATTCACGAGACAAAAAACTGCAAAAAATAGTAAATTGTGCTACAATTAAGGAAATTAAAAATCTGAAAGAGACAATTGTGGGGTCTAAGTGGGATAGGTGGGTGGCCACCAAAATCCACCTGGATTAGTGAGGTTTAGAGTCACTTGAAAGGTTATCAAGATTAAAATATTGGAGATTAGCTAGAAAGGCGATAGTATCATCTTGAAAGAGGGAGGAAAGATAAGACATACCTTCAACACTTTTCTCCTCTACATGTGAAATACAACTACCTCATTCTTGATTACCATTTAAAACAACAGGTTGAAAATAATTAAAAGTTGAAGTAGGTGAAACATGTGGATCATGAAATAAGGAATCATGAAACATAGGTGGTAGAGGTTTCATAGTATCCCCAAAGACAATTGAGTTTTCATTTGGACCAGATTCAATATTGTACTTACGTACATTAGTATTATCTTGAAAACCCGAGGGATCAACCTTCACTTTAGACTCCATCCAAATACTGAACCATTCTAGGTCTTCCTCAATAGGATGTGGTTCATATGAATTGGATGGAGGTTGAATGGACAGATCAACAATTTGATTTTTATATCTCCCAACTTTAACATCATCACTAGGGGGAAGCCACATTGGCACTGGAAAAGGAGGAGGAAAGGGAACAAAACGAATAATACATTCCTCCTCAGAAGATTGAGGTGTCTCATGGTTAGCCAAAGTTGGGGAGAGAGAATCATTCGAGGGTTTACGTTCAAAAGATTTAAAAGCGAGTAGAATCAAATTATGAAATTCTCCCATAGTGAAATCTGTATCAACCACTCCTTTGGGAAATTCATAGCAAAGGTGAAGAAACTGATTAAAAAAATCCTCTACAGACTCACCATATTCCAATCTAAGAAAATAAATTTTGTCACATACATCTTGACAATCATACCTATCAAAGGCTTCATGAAGCTCTTTAACAAGTTGCTCAAGTGAATGGATAGAAGAAACAAGTAACATATGACACCATTTCTTAACTCGACCTTCAAATGTGAGGGTGAACATCCTGGCCATGGCATGTTTATAATGTATTCCATTAGAAAGACAAAAATGCATAAATTGAAGGAAGTGTTTAAGGACAGTTAATTCACTCTCACCATCAAACTAAAATTGAGACAAGTCATGAATGATTTCCGCATGGATGGTAAAATCAAGATCATTGGAAAAGCATCCCGGGATTATGATTTAGGAAAGAGCCATTTAATATAAGAGATTCAAAAGAATCTCAATGGGCACAACTTGTAATTTGGCCCTGCTTCTAGTACCAAAATGTTGACAGTGATGGATACCACCAACATATAGGGGGTCTCCCCGATTTTAAGTCCCAATTAGACCTCACACCATTTGGAGTAGGAGCCCCATCCAGAGTATCGGTCTGGCCACCATAACACAAAGGCTCGACTTGATTTCAACAGATAACATAAGAGATTATATACATAAAAATTGAATAAGCAAGTAAGTTGACATTGTGAAACACCGATTATAATCTATAAAAGGATACTTTCATGAGGGGGAGAGACAAAAGTGAGCCTATAGAAGGAAGTAATAGTAATAACCTAAGAGAGACACACGAGGAAAGAAATATGCGTTAGTTATCTAGCGAAATAGTTCACTTAGAGACAATAATCTTTAAACCACATACATCACACCTTCAACAAGATAAGTACCGATGCCACATAAATATTTCAATCTCCTTAGTACTAGTAAATGTGAACGAAACATATATAGAAAACATCCAAAGAATAGTCTTAGGACATTAATAATATATGCATGAAAATGTGTTGGCTCATCGAGCTTCAATTATAAGGTGAAATATCCAAGTGCATAGTTACAATGATGAGACACTAGTTCCAATAGTGAAACATTAAGTCACTTCTTGCTTCTCCAAAGAATATTTTTCTCTCCTATGCCAAGTAGAGAAGCCAAGACTAGCTCTCCAAAGCTTAAGCCTCCAAAATCCTCTTCCTTGAGTTATGAGGTTTCTTTTATAACAAGAGGAATGACCTTTCATATCCTCATGACCTTTGGACTATCCTCATGACTCTTGGATTTCCACTATGTCCTTTGGACTTCTAAACAACTCTTGGACTTATAAATGACCTTTGGACTTCTCTATGTGACTTTTGGACTTCTCCTAAATACATTTTGTCCATATATGACTAAGTGACTTTTCATATTCCACATATGACTCTTGGACTTCCACACATTACAATTTTTGCTTTTCTTGAGAATACATCATTACATTCCACATGATGATGTGGCATGATACATGCACATACATTTACCACTATGATGACAGTTATACAAGTCAACTTGACAATTATGGCATGGACTTCATGATGAGGTGGAAATGCCAAGTTGTCTTCCTTGCTACTTCATCTTGCATTCTTGATGATAGATATGATCTATGCTTCATCCTCATGAAAGATCCACTTTATCACTTATATTCACCATACAAAGTAGTTTGATCAATATCAGAATCCTATGATTCATCATGCAATGTCTTCTTTTTGTCTCATCCCATGATCTACTCCATGTCTTTATGGTAGCTCTCTTAGTGATTCTTATCTGCACGTGTTTCTTCATGATTTATCCTTGCTATTTTATCTTTATAATCACCTTATCACACTTGGAAGGTACTCCTACCAATTAAAATAATTAATTACGGGGTAAGATCAACCTTAAAAACATCTATTCTATCACTATCTAGCTCATGGAATGATCTTCTTATGATAGGCCTATGACAGGGTTAAAAGAAAAAGGCTTGATTAAGACAGCATAGTTAAAATCATTAGTATCTTAGGAGGGATCCACTGTTCATTTTTACTGTGCCATGTACTATGAGGAAGATTTCTCCTTGGCCCAACTTAGTGGGGGAAGCCGAAGGGACAGGGTGGAAAGATTAATGCTTCATGCTTACGCCATTTTCTCCAAATAAAAGACAGGAAATATTAAAAGCATATTTTGACCAGTCAAGGGTGAGTGGAGGCATCTTTCAACCTCACCTACTACACTATGCACCCAAAGGAAGGGTCAAAGTAAAGCTTAGGGTGCATGAGTGCATAGCGAAGGAGGGAAGGTGAAAGGTTCAACCTTCAGGACTATGCTATGTGCTCAAAGGAAAAGGAGACTTCAAGGAGGGCACAATTTGACTAGTCAAAGACAAGAGGATGCTTCCTTCAACCTTCCCTACTGCCTCATGTTATCTAGAGGGAAATGCAAGGCAAGCTTGGGAACATGAGCACATTGGGAATGATGGAAGGTGAAAGGCTAAACCTTCAAGATTGTGATATGTTCTCAAAGGGAAATGAAGCTTCAAAGAGGGTGTAATTTGACTGGTCGAAGGTGGAAAGGAGGTTTCGTTCACCACTCCCTATGGTACCACACACTATAGAGGAAGAGGTTAGGTGCAAAACACATTTGGGAAGGGGGAAGGGTGAGGCGTCAGCCTTCAGTAGTGCACCATGCACTCAAAGGAAGAGGAAGCTCGAGATAAAGCAACATCCTCTTCAACAAGGGGTCACTATTTCTTTTTAATGTGATTTTCATCCTAGGATAGCAAATTTTGACCAAGCATTGGGTGCTTGATCATTTAGAATGCACTTTTCATTGAGGGAGTCCATAGGGATGAATCCACTCAACCTAGGAGGGTTTTCACTGCATTGGGATTAGAGGAGATATTTACATTGCATGTTTTGCCTTTGCAAGAGGGTGAAAGGGCTCCATTTTGTTAGCTAGGAATGATCTATGTTCCATGTAGGGAAAAATTGACCAAAACATAGTGAAGTGAGTCAGTATGAGCAAGGAGGGTTAAGTGACTACCCTTGGGAGGATCATAATGTGCAATATATTTTGGGTAATCTTAAGAGGGACTTACTGCACCAATATTTGGGAGTAGGATTACATCAGTGAGGCCTATGGATAGGTTGATATCCACACTCAATAACAGGGATAAAGACTTCCCAACTTTCACTAGTCTAAAGGACCAAGAAGGGATATGAAATGGCTATGTGTGGGATTGGAAAAGTAAAAGAGGAAAATGCTCCTGGACATGAACCAATCTTGGATCACACACATAAAACCATCAATACAATCCAGAAGAATACAAAGGAATCGATTTTGATTTGGAATCCCAATGAAAACTTCCAACCATGGGATGTGATTCCTCTTTTCAATAGGACCAATTTTGACTATTGAAGTTCTCAATTTGGACAAGGGAAAGTGTATTTTTAAATTATAAGCCCACATGTGCATATTTTATCAGGTCAGCCCTAAAGAAAAGTGGACACCCTTGGAAGGATATAAATACAAGTGACCTCTACCTCATTTGGATAATATCATAGATAATTCTTCCATTCTCTTCTCTGGTTTTGGCTCACACATATCTGAATCTTGTTCACAGAAATTGTTTGGCACGGGTCCAAGATTACAGGGTATAAAGCTCCCATGTTTTTTTCTAGGGTTTTGTTTCTCAATCACAGGCTTACCAAAGGAAATATTTGACTGGTCACTGGCTTACAAGCTTAAGGGTGTGAGTAGAATCTCCTAGTTGCTCACATACCCTCTTCTTCCTTGCAAATGGAACCTGAAGTTTTATTTTTCGATTGACTGAAGTTCTCACTTGTTGACAACAATATTTAGTAGTTGACCATAGATGGTGAAAGTTGATTATAGGTTCACCGTTCCTTAATTTGATTATGATCATTGGCATGATTAGGTTCATCTTATGGGTGTTGTTTAGTTCCTTTTGCTGATTAGGTTTACAGTTGAAGATATGGCTCATTGTACTCTCTTTTGCTGAATCATTCAGTGATAATCTAATAAGAAGAAGAATTTGAAAGGGTTTTCCCCGTAGTGGGTTTTTTCCTAGTCTCCAACCAATCTTGGTGTCTCTATGTGTGAATGCTTTTCTTCTATTATTCCTTTTTGTTTCCCTGCATTGATGATGATGATATTTTTCTTTCTACATAGTTGCATATGTCTTTGAATAATGTTGTAAATGTGAATAATGTTATGATTTTGTGGGTTGAATGTAATGTGTAAATGAAGAAATTAAATTATCAAAGAAAATAAAAATATAGCGCTAATAAAAATTAACACTCATGAATGAATACCACACCTCGAAATGACAACAAAGTGACACTTATGTCTAAGTGGGACAATTGAAACGACACATTACGACACTTAGAACACAAGTTTCAACAATTCTGACGATTGTGACCAAACGGTGTGCTAAGCCATAGGAATGTGTCTAGCTCATATTATAATGATATGGAATGTTAAACACACATGGAAAGCAAAGACAATATGAAAGATAAATCATGCAGTACATTTTTATTAACAATAGATATACATTTATAGTACAAATATGTGACTCTTGGGTTTCTGATCCCAAGGTCTCTTGGACTCCTTTTGCCCATTCGACTTCCACACTAACCCACTTAGGATTAGGTGTCCAACATTCCCCCCCTTAATCCGAAGGGTTATGTATGAGTCCAAGAAGAGAGCTGTAATACAAAATGTGAAAAAATGCATGGCAACACTAGGCTGAATGTGCTCTATGAAATGTTGGTAAAAAAGGGCGGTGGTTTAAGGATGACCACCAACACTGGAACGCTTAGTGCAGTTCCCGGAACTCTTCCAAAACTGGCAAGAAGCTGGAGTCTTCTGCTAGAGGAAGTGTTCTTAATCTGTGATGGTTTAAGGATGACCAACAACTCTGGAATGCTTAATGCAATTCATGGAACTCTTCCAAAACTGGCAAGAAGCTGGAGTCTTCTGCTAGAGGAAGTGTTCTTAATCTATGATGGTTTAAGGATGACCAACAACTCTGCGATTCTTGGAACTCTTCCAAAACTGGCAAGAAGTTGGAGTCTTCTGCTAGAGGAAGTGTCCCAGATTTCCAACTGAAGGCATGTTCACGGGCATCTTTGTCTCTGGCTACAACTCTGAAACTAGTGTGGCAGGTTGTGGCTCAGGCTCGCTTGATGTGACTTTGAAGCTTGTAGATGACCATCATTTCCCCCCCTGTCAGATACAAGGTGAGAAGATGGAGAAAACTCAACTGCAAGACTGTTCAATATTCTGGAACAAGTTCTGACATGTGTTTGGAATATCTTCTTGGTTGTTGATGCCCATTGCCAAGAAGCGATCCATCCAAGATGAATCTTTGTTCTTGCAGGATGTTTATTTCTGAAGCATTTGTGTGAAGAATGACTAGTTTTATAACAGTGCTTACATGGATGAAGATCAAAACAGTGATCTTTCAAATGACCAACTCGATCACAGTGTTGGCATTTCATGATCTGTTGTTTTTGTTGTTGTTGTTGTTGCTGTGGAAGAGGGGCAGAATCTAGAACAATTGAAGGTGAATTGTCATGAGGAACAGCTGAACTGTCAAGAATGAATCTAGCACTCTGAAACTGAATGGGCTTGGCATAGTCTGGAATATGAAAGGAAAAGTCCTTGTCATATCCAAGACCAGTTCGGTGCTTGTTGTGGACAAGCTGTTCCCAAGGTCTGATGATGGGCTTGGGAAGTGCAAGCTGAACCTCTGCATCTGCATGTAAATTTGCTACTTTATCTGAATGAACTGTAGCATTATTGACTCGCTGTTTATGGGAGTCTGTTTCAATCTTCTGAACAGAAACAGGTTCAGAATGATGACTCCACTTGTGTAATTCTTCCTGTTGTAGCTTTGTCTCAAGCTGCAAAAACTCTATTTTTTCTTGTGCATTTTGCATACATTTGTGAATGTCATCAATAATGTCTTTATTGATTATGATTGTGCTGTCAGTAGTGGAGACGATTAGAGTTCTCAATAACTCTAATATTCTTTCAAGCTTAGCCATTTTTCTACACCTTAAAAAATCCTCCAAATCCCACAGAAAAATGTAAGCTGCTAAATATCTTCAAGTTACACAAGAAAGCCCTATAGCTTAAAGGGAAAAATCAACCAGAGATATCTTGAAACTATCAAAATTATACAAATATCACCGAGTCCTTCTATATTTAGCCAACAGTTACCCAAATCCTTTAATATTTTGACGAAATCCTTCGACTGCTGCAAAAACTATCAGCTGCTAAATACCTTCAATTCACGATCAATGTGCATCATCACTTGATAACCAAAATATCTGTTGGAAATTCAACTAGAAGAACAAAAAGTACAAATAGAGAAACAAATCCAGGTCACTTCTTGTGGGTGGATTGATTCGATCTACACTTGATAGAAAAGCTATATATGGGCAGTAGCCACTGCAAACTTGCTTTGAAGATGCTTTGTAACCAACTTTTTTTTTCTTTTTTTTTCTTTTGAAATAGGCTCTTCTTTGTCTAGACAGCTGTAAATGATGCCAAATGATGAAGAAATGGTTCAGAATATTGAAATTCTTTCTGAATTTGTTGTAAAGAATGGGCCTGAATTTGGAAATATGGCTCGGGCTAAGCAAGCAGATAATCCAACGTTTTCATTTTTATTTTATGGAGCATCCAGCAGTGATGCGGCAATTGGATATCAGTATTTTCAGTGGATAAAAAAAAATGGGATCTGCAAATAACTACAAGTGAGCAGGTGGAAAATCAGGGTCAATCTATACAACCATCAGAGACACCTATGTATAGCCAACAATCAATAGTCATGCAACTGGAGTATGCAAAACTTCTGATGAGCAAGAAAGTGGGAATTTATTTCACAACTCGACTATACAAGCTGCTAATGGCGGCGAGAAAAATGAGTTAATATCTACAAATATATGAGTTAAGCCCCTTGTTTCCAGCTGTGCATTCTCCGGCCCCGTCCTCAAAGCTGATCATGGAGGGCCTTATAAACACTCTGCAGCGCATGAAGATAAACGGAAACACTCTTCCGTGGCATCAACAGCAACAACAATTTAATCTGCCGGGTCGTTCTTGTCTCAGTTTACCTGGCGCACCTCGCTGGGACGACGATGCCTGGGAAGTCGAAGCGGCCGAGGATGGATAGTTGGCATTCAGATCATCCGGGAGAAATTCGACAAACAACAAAGTTTGATGACCAGCCAGGACTTGATGGCTGCAAATCTTGCCCGTAATCAAATAGGGCCAATATATGAAAAATAGTAAAATGCTGCAGATTAGTGGATTTGCTCGAAAGAGTCAATCTCGTTGATACCAAAAGGCCTGGAAATGACTCCCTGTCAGACGCTGCAAAACTGAATGTTCTTTGCAAAACTGAATCCAAATGCGCTCGTCGTTGTATTCTTTGCTGTCGTATTCTTGGCTGTCACACTCGTACCTTCAATTGCGGCAGTTACACAAAATATAGGATTTCGTTTCGTTTGGACCAAATGGAATCCGTGGGTAAAGAACGTGACATTGCGTGTTCAAATGGACATCCTCACTCTCATGGCCCGTGACCATGTTACACACACCTTAGCATTTCACTCACTACGTGGGTCTGCTATCATAGAGCTGCCCAGCTGCCCTGATATAACCATTTTAGATCACAAGAACCAATAGTTTTTCACTTACCACGTGACTCTGCTATTGTAGAGCGCGCCACCATCCGTCATCTAACCATATACAATTTCCATTTGCAGTCATCTCACTTTCTCTGTATCCAGATTTCATTTCTCTCTGTCTCTCAATTACTTGTCATTGAGGAAACAAGCATCAAGAAGCCATTGTTTGAGCTGTCCAGGGAGATTAAACTGCCGGCTTTTACAGAGGAACCAGCTCGTCCTTTACAACCCCATGGATCATCTTCATCTTCGTATATTCTTTTGGTGCAACACTTGATTGATGGATGAAGCAGCGATCAATATATGCTGCGTTCAATGTAATACACAAGCGTAAATACAAGAACTGATACCTGCGTTTTGGTGGCTATGGTGTTGAAGATACAACCCCTATCAGAGAGCTGAGTAACATAATCCGGAGTGATCAAGCAGGGCTCATGCAGTGGAATATTTACGAGGATATTGACCTGAGTCAAGAAACGGAGAGACAGTGAATGGAAAATGGAACCAGACCCGATAAGTTATTCCCACTTAGAGATAGTTTCTTCAGTTTCGGAAGCGCCCCGATTGCAGCGGGAGACAACGTTTTCAGTGGAGTATAGGAGAATATAAAACGTCTATGACACTGATGCAGTGCAACAGGTCTCTTGACAGAATGGCAGAGACATAATGCGAATATGATGGGCAGAGGGGCGTTTCTATTTCCTGACACCATTCGACCAACTTTCTCCCTTGCCTGTCATAACTGTCATACAGAAAATATAACGATTCATATGCTTATGCCACGGTTTCTTTAATAAAGCCACGTTCTGAGATAGTTTATTTATTTTTTTAATGTGGGGCAGCGTTCACTATCAGGCAAAAATAACCCTCGACCAATTTCACAAGAAAAAAACAAATCATTCAGGAATAATTTGAGAAGAAAATTCAGACCAGCAGCAAAACATGCAGCGCCACTGTAGCTTCCGCTCCCATCATAGCTCGAACGTGGAAGATGCGCCGACCTTAGATTAACATGAACTTGTTTCTGCTAAGTAGTCAAAAGTCTCCAAGATTTTGAGGGAATCACCTGTCAGGAATCCAAAGTTCAAAACGCACAGAGACCAAATTGTAATTTTTTTCGGGAATAAAACAAAAGGAAGAAGGAGACGAAGCTCGGCGGATGCAATTCAAAAGTCTCAACTATAAATCGGGATTCAGAACCACCATATATCTCTCTGCTCTGTTTATGAAACACTGACACTGAAGACAGAGCGTTTATTGAAGGTTGGACAGAACATTAACCACACCACCTTAGTCGCTACCCAAATGCAGAAAGCAACCAGATTCTACAACGTTACAATTAAAAATATCCTTCCAAACTGTCAATCTCAAAATCCGAAAACAAGTATCCAACTTCCAATCCTAATTCGAATGAATACAAATAACTGGAGACACAGGGATGCACATTTTTTTTATTTATTTATTTATTTATTTATTTATGGAATTCACAATGCATTTACGGCCTTCGAAATAATTCAACACATCATTGACAAAGCATAGTTTACGGTCTTTAAAACTCATTCAGCGCAAAAATACATACAACATGGAACTCGTCGGAGAGGATCAACGCACATGTTGTCACTACACCATAGGTTATCAGTCAAAATATATGTGCCATCACCATCTTACATATACAACCAGCGTATAATAGATGCGTAGGTTTACACAGGCCACACAAAAACAAGTGGCTCACAAAAGATTGAGCAGATTATGAACGTACCTGCTCCGATA
Organism: Pinus tabuliformis; assembly: GCA_031772625.1. NCBI lineage: Eukaryota > Viridiplantae > Streptophyta > Pinopsida > Pinales > Pinaceae > Pinus > Pinus tabuliformis. The sequence continues at coordinate 240,153,818 of CM062818.1, read as the reverse complement.
CCATGTTAAACACACATGGAAAGCAAAGACAATATGAAAGATAAATCATGCAGTACATTTTTATTAACAATAGATATACATTTATAGTACAAATATGTGACTCTTGGGTTTCAGATCCCAAGGTCTCTTGGACTCCTTTTTTCCATTCGACTTCCACACTAACCCACTTAGGATTAGGTGTCCAACATGGAAGACCATCTAATACAGAAGAGTGCACCAAAACTAACTTTGGTGATGTGCAAAGGTGTGACACATACATGAGAGAAAATCACAAAAGTAACACCTGCAAATGAGGAAAACATAAGAATACAATTACAAAATGCAAATGACCTTGAAAGTGACACATGCCAAAGTGAAGATAACATGAAAATTCCCACTTATCAAAGTGAAATGAAGTCAAAACAACAACAGTGAATTTGAAAATGACACTTGTGAAAGTGAAAAATGCATAAAAGATGACAGTTGAGAAAACTCACCAAATCATAGGTACAAACGCAACCAAGTGAGGGGGGATTGCCAATAAAAGTGCACATTAACTCTTGAAATGAGTTAAAAATCACATAGGAACTATCTTGATGGATGGTTCCATGCCTGTTCAAGCTTGCATAAAGGAACCGTTCTCATGAAATCATTGAAATTTGTGCATGTGAGTGCAAGTGACTTGTCAGTTTGAAACTAGGAAGAAGACTTGAACACTTTTCAAACATCAAATGATCATGGAATAACCATAGAGTGACATATCGTAAGATCCTCAATAGGCTCCAAAATTGAAGTGTAAAATTTTTTTTGGAGGGTGTTGATTGAGCGATAACATGATATTCTTGCTAAGTATCTTCCTGCAATTGAAGGACCTCGTAGGGATTTGTTGAAGCTATGGCTTCATTTATATTTTTACCTAGATGGTATTTACTTTACTCTTCCTTTCCTTTAGTTTCCCCCTTTTTCTAAGTCTCCCATTATTCTTCTTGAGTTGTGATTGCTTCTTCACTCTTTCTAGATTGGGGTTTCTTTAAATCCTTAACAACATGTCATACTCATGACATATCCTACACTTGAATGGAAATTGTTCGTAGTCTAGTACTTATCGATGGATCCATTCCCATTGTGTTAGATTGATCTCAGAGGGAAATTATTTTTCTAGGTCAACGTCTAAAAATTTTTTACACAGGAAAATTGGTGACCCTTTTATTTAGCTCGATCTACATATCTTCCCAATTTATTTCCTATCGCTTCAAAGAAATCATGACTCCAATATGAAATGGGGAGTCTCTGGAGCTTAACCTAGAACGAAATTATATTTGGGATGTCATTGTTTGGGTCAAAATCTAATGACCACAAATTCAAATACATTCCTTTGGCCCCAAACGAGTACGATTTGTTCCTAAAAATTTCATCTCCATCCTATTTAAACTTAAAGAGAATTGCAAAGAAACCATTACCACATGTAAAAATGTCGATATTACCCTTCATTAGTAGTTTCTAGGATTTTTCTAACCACTTCTCCATCATTTTGGGGATGAACACATTCTGGTTAACTTTCCCACTAGAGCTATATCCAAGACAATCATAGATGTCCCTTGAAATCCCACAAGAAATGTTAAAGGGGGAATGTTTTCATACCTATTAACAAATCAAGATTGTAACTCCTTTTTCTATGATTTCTCCCTTAGGGAGACCACAAATGCCTAGAAGGTCAATGTGTTTTCATGAGGAGGGGTAGAAGACCCCTTTGGGCCAATTGCTATAGAAGCCCAACAGAAATTCCACGAATGAAAGCAGAGATAAGGTTTTGCGATTTAATATATTGAATTGTTAATTAATTAAAATATTGTAATATAATTAGATGATATATATTAAATATTTCAATTATTTGTCTTAGTTAAACATTATTTTTTCAAATAAAAACTTCACGTAATTCGTGTATGTCCACATGAATCAAATCATGATTGTTTCATAAATGTTGATTGGTGCATTTGCAAAGAATTTCTATGAACATTTACATTTTACACATTTCTTGAATGTCACAACTCTTTTGTAACCTTTGGAATTTAACAAGTACAATTAAAACATAACAACTTCACTTTCTTTTAATTTTGATTATGCACTAATCCAAGCAAGAGATTATGTGACCATCTCGATATTATGTGTATTATAAGCATAATTTATTATGTTCATCAATAGTTATAAAAAATTTGTAAAGAGCATTTGTTAAGAGTCTAATGGTTAAAATAATGTGTTTCTTCCCATAAGGTTACAAAATCAGATTTAGAGGGGTTAGAGCATGTGCACCTCCATAGCCTTTAGCATTCAACTAGTTGTGTAGAGCAAAGGCCCTTGTCCCTATTAATTGTTGCTATTATTATTATTATATCAATAGAAAATTAAACATGTGTGTTGTTGCTATTTTTTAATTATTTTCTTCTCAAACCAATTTAATTATTAAGAAGTGGCATCATAGCCAAACAAAGGGATAAAAAGAAGAAGTTACTACTTGGTGAATAAAGAACATTAGTGTTTTTTCAAGTCGTGAAGGGACCAAGATCAGTGAATGGATGAATTTCCTGGAGATGACCTGAGATCACTAGTTTAATAGATAGATGCAAAGGAAAATACAAAAACCAACATAGATATAAGCTAGATTAGGTTGTTGGTTGTGATGAAGCAACATGAGGAGAGAACTTGGTGTGAGTGGGTGTGAAGGTGAGAGGATAGTGGCATAAGTGATAGGACAACAATTAAACAAGAAAAAACTTTGGCGATGCTTACATGTATATATCATATGTTTGTAAGACCTAGTTGGGCATGTGTACACCTATCTATAATTCTTGACGTAGACCTAGTTCATAGGGAGGAGGATCATGCAGGATTTTTGGATTTAATCCAAAAAATTTCCCGAGTCAAGTTTAAGAGGGAGATTGTTAGGTAAAATTGACTTAGTAAAATAGTGAATTTTTTAGGTTAGTGGAGGTTGTTTTGGGCACTTGATATGAGTGTCTTATGGTATTTCATGGAGTAAATCCTACTTGTGATACATAACATGAAAGAATGTATAAATGAATATTTGGTTGAGAAGTAGTTATAGAATTGGTTGAACTATATAAGTCATTATGGTCAATTATAGTTATATATGGGACCATTTGTAATCTAAATGTAACATAGGGGATTGTATAATATAATCGATTTCTCCTTCAAGGGTCCCTTGTTCCTGTGTTCTTGTTCCTATTTATTTATATATGTTTGCATATGTTTGTTTCAGGATATTTAAGACAAGAATTGGTATTAGAGCTTGGAGCATCTGATTTGTAATGTTGGTGATGATGATAATTAGAGGAACATAATAAAAGAGTTGAGAGACTACTATAATTAGAAAGGAAACTGATTTACCACATTCATTATTAGAGGGGAAAAAGAGAAAGGAATCTTGTAAACATGCATTTTGGCAACAGTTCACTTATGTTGAAAGTTGGATTGCAGCAGGAGGAGTCTTGATCTAATCATCACATGGGGAGATTATTTTCCAATGTTGTGTCACTTGTACTGGAAAATGTTTCTAAAGAACCTCATATTTAAAAAAATATTCAATTGAATTGTATAATAAGATAATAGATTATTTCACATTGAAGGTGCAACAATATTAGTGAGAAGTGGGAAAGGTGGATAGAGGTATGGTTTTGTTTCTAAAATTTGTGATTTTTGTAGAAGTGTTGTATGTGTTTCTATTTGAATGGAAGGTTGATTTGAAGTGGATCAGTTGGATGGTCAAAAATACATGTGAATATAATTATTATTGAAAAAATAATATTAAAGAGATTTACCGCACTGGATCAAGTTTCATGTGATAATTACATATGAAGTGAATTATTACTTATCTTTTCTTGTGGCATATTCCTTTTAATATTTGGGGCTTGATTTTGACCCACATGTTATTTGCAAGTGGAGAATTACTCAAATCCATAAAATTTGAAGAATAAAGAAGAGGTTCTTCTTATAAGTCCAATACAACTTTGTGGTGGGTGTCTGAATCCATGGGGGCTTCATCGGGGCAACAATACCATATCACATGCATTTATATTGTGGGATATATATTGAGGAAAAAATGACATAATATATAGGGGGTATATAGTGGGTAAAGGGTTTTTATATTGGCACGTATAAAAAATGGAGTTCAAAATTAATGAAAAAATATAAAGGGGTATAAAAAATGTTAATGAAAAGATGGATACCTAAAACATCTAGTGAAAGTAGGGGTTTTTTAAATTAGGGAGATGTATTGGGTTCATATTGGTAGGGGCTTAAATAATTTATTTTTTAGAGTTATTTGCTAATATGTACTCATATTAAGGGTATTGTTCAATATGCCATGAACACACGTGATATATCATATAGATTCATTGAGTGAAGCCCCTATGCTTGAATAAGGGAAGTTGATGAAACAATGGCTATGTTGTAATGGATAGAGGAAAGTACGAGGAAGTATGAGAGTGAAGGCTAATAAATATGATGAAGAGAAAATGATTGAAAAGGTAACCAGATCCCATCAACTAGTAAAGGGTGTTTGTAGCAGTGAGGAACGAACTTCTAAAAGTGGATGAGAGCGGCTATGATAGGGTGTGCATCGATCATCATCAATTTAGTTGTGGCTAATGGTAATGGTAGTGTGAATAGTGAGAAGTGCAATGCCTCATGTAGTTTAGGGTTTTGTTTGAAATTGTTAATGGCAATCATTACCTTTGGTTTTAAAAATGGGAATTGTATTCTCATGTAATGAAGTCCCTAAGATAATTTTTATTTAATAAATAATTAATGTAAATATTTTAGTTAAAGTAACATTGAACTTATAAATTAAGGATTTAAAATATTAAAACCAAATTGTTGGAAGAGAGTTTTAAATTAAGTCCAAATTAAGTAACCGCTACATGCAAGAGGTTAAATTTTTTTTAATAGTCATCAAGTGAAAAAATGAAGGTTCATATACTAAATGAAAATGTATGAAGTTTTTAAAGTAATTTTCATGGCATTGTGAGTATGTTTTATTGAGGATGCATGCTTGATTGGACCTGACGCCCTATAAGTTTTTGATCCTTTAAAAGTCTAGGCATATAAAAGTTGTTTTCCCTTGGTGTTTTGTAAGCCTTGTCAATAGATTGGATATGTATTAATCATGTAGAATGTATCCTCTTATGCAAAGAGAGAGTGTGAAATCAAGTTATGGAATTAAACACTAAGGTAAGTATGAGAGTGTGAGGTGTACTTGTATGCTAGCTTCTTGTGAAATTGAAGAAGTTGAATCTTTGATTAAGGAGGGAAAGCATGATAAAATAATCTTAGAAGGTTGGGATAATCTCAAAAGTTTGGGACCAAGTTATAATGGAGAGAGATTTTAACATATTGATGAATCATAGAGTTAAAAAGGATTCCTAGAGAACTATCGAGTTCAATAAATGGTACTCATGTATCTTGGTAGATGGATTTATTTTTATATGGACATTAATAATTAATTGTTTTCTAGAAAAATAAAAGGAAAAATAATATGAATCGACGATAGAAAAAGATGCAACAAAAAATAGAATGACAATATGAAGAAGTTGATGAGAGTGATAATGATGTAATAGGAAATAGCAAAGAGAATAGAATGATGAAAGAAGATTATCATAGAGATAATGATGAAAAAACAAAGAGAAAACATGATGTAGCAGCAAGGGAAATGGAATGATGAAAGAAGATGATGATAAAGGGAGTGATTTAACAACGTGGGAAAATAAATTACATAGACTCAAAGGAGAAGGAAAGTTGGTGTACATGCAAGGAAATGATGAGGAAAGAAGAGAAGCAAGGCAAGAATAATAGTACTATGTAGATTGAAATGTAAATGTACATGAAAAAAACCATAAAAGTGTAGGAATAATAGTGTTATGTAGATGCAAATGTAGATGTACATGAAAATAACATCCCTAAAGTGATGGAAAGATAACAATCTTGAGTATTTTTTTTTTAAAGGGATAGATTGACTTGAATGGAAGTTTTTTATTATATGTATTTAATTCAATGATGTTATGTGTTATGTTGTAAGCCCGATGACGTATGTATACACCCAAAATTTATTATGTTGGAACTTTCATGGTACTCTAAAAATCACTTTGTAAAAATCTCTTTGTAAAGGAAGGTTCATGGTCCAAATGATTCATATTTGTGGTAATAAAAAACCATAGAAATCAGTTGATGTGATGTGTTGTTTGTGATAAGAAAAAAATACTTGAGGTGTTGAGGTTAGTAATAGTTAAGGGTAAGTCATGCAGAGAACCATAGGTCTAATGGTTGTAGGTCTAATAAAGAAAACTAAAGGTTATGATTGATAATGATGTGGGAGGAGTTATTTTTTTTTTATTTTTTTTTATGTTTTTGGAAGTATAATATTACAATTGAAGAAGATCACATACACAAAATGTAGAAGTTCAAATATTGAAAAATAATATGAAGACAAACAACACCGAATGTTAGTATCAAAATTATTAGCAAGTGTACCAAAAAAGTTTCACTTAATTTATAAGTGACTTATAACCCTGACAACAAAAGATGGTTTCTTCTATGTTTCAAATATGTAACAAAAACATGAGAAAAACCCTGCAACAAATAGATCATGCAAATAGAAACATATAACAACAAAAAATCAAAGTGTAATAACCCAATGGAGGACTTGAATAAATGATAATTTTATTAATGAATACACCTGGTGAGGAGAAATTACAAAATGGGTCTACAATTCCCGCTCCATGGGATGGGTTCTTTCTTGTCCTTATGCTTCAAAAACATGCTTCTCTCTCTCAATTTGCAATGGGGAAAAAACAAATAAGTGCTTGAGCTCAAGTAGGAGCTCAAATGCTATGAGGTGATAATGTTGATGATGAAAATGGTCATGGTAGAGAATGAATAGAAAACCCTCTACTTATAACAAAATATTCAGCTAAATTGGGTTTTAGAAAATAATAAAATATTATTGACTAAATCAAAATCTAACCGTTGTGAATACTTTATTATATTTTTGAGAGGGAAAAGATATTTAAAATGGTCAAATATCTTTATTTAGAAAGTGTTTGAAGTAATTAAAAAATAAAAATGATTTATTAATCACTTTGTAAGAATTAAGAAATAAGTAATTATTAAATTCTGGTTTAATAATTATCTCATAAAGAAAATATGGAATAAATAAGGAATAATAAATAAATGGTGATTTATTTAATTATTCCAAGGTGATTAAGTCAAAAGTAATTAAGAAATAATTTCAAATAATGGTTCAACAACTATTTCTAGAGAAAATTATATAGATAATGATTTATTCAATTATTCTCATGGGGTTTTTGAATTTTAATGAGAAATAATTTAGGAAAAGTGGTTTACCAAATTATTTCCTATGGTGAAAGTAGGTTTACCATGGTAAAACCGATCCTACATGGTGTATTTCGATCAACCTAGTAAGAAATGGTTAGGTGATAATTTTTTGGGTGCTAACATATTGCCCCCCTCCCGAATGTAAGAGTGTTAAGAGCAAATAAAAGATTCCTTTTATTGGTAATTACATAATCTCAAATGAGATAGGGGAATCATATCCATAGCTGCTAAGATAATTGAGTACACATAATAATGATGTTCCCAACAATGTGGGTCTGAGAAATAAAGTACATGATACATGATATGATGGAATCAATGGGCCAAAAAATGATACAATGATACAATGAGTCCCATATATATAATGTGTCTGGGAAAACAGAGGCCAAGACTAAATATAATAATATCTGTTGATCTAAGTACATGAGACATAATCCCCCCCAAACTAACATAGTGAGGGGATATCACAACCAAAGAATCCTTGGTAAACAGGAAAGGGCTCTCAAGATCTGAATGGATCATCTAAAGGAGACATGCATGTTGTGGGTGTCCCAAATGGCGAAAACCGAGCTAGTTAAATCTACAGAACTACATCAGAGGTGGGATCATAATCTACTGTCATCTGGGCACGAGGGGGTCTACCTGAAGGGCCACCTCCTCATGAGGTCTAGAACATCTCACACACACTTGGGAAATGCTAGTACAATATGCTCGATCACTGGACCATCAAGTTTATGATTCACAATTGTGCAATAATGAGCTAGCGTCAAGCAGGTGAGAAATAACCAAGTCATAGGGAGATGATGATTTCCATTGCTTTATCTGAGGCACCAAACAATGATGAAAGATAGAACCAAGGTACGCCAACCTCTAGACCTCTCAATTGGAATAGATGTGCTGAAGTCGACAGAAGAAGGCCCGCTAGAGTTGAGGCAATGATGATTCCTCAACAAAGGCACAAGGGATATAGTAATGTGACTAATAGACTGAAACCAAGGATGATGATAGATGAAGGAAATGAATGGTAGACTAATGACTTCCCTTGTTAGAGCATATTGTGCAAGGATGACCTGGCAGTGACTGACTCATTTCTAGAGGGGATGGTCAATTACACAGACGAAGGCTTTTCAAATATAGATTGGTATAGCTAGAGCCCAAATATAAGTGAAATGGGATGAATGCAACACAACGATGGATGATGTACTATAACAGGATTCAATGGGACTCTGAACAGACTCCATGGATGCAAGGGTAACTCATCTCTGGTGCTTTGAACTAGGGTGACTCGATGATGCTTCCACATGGGAGAGGCTTGAAGGGGACCATAAAAACATGAGTAAATAATAGTTACTCATGACAAAACTCAACAAATGAGTTGAAACGTGCAAAGGAAAAGTGGTACCAGAGTACAAGTGACTCATATGAAGAGATTCAGTTTTGAGAGGTGGTAAAGTGAGACCTCATGGAAAAAATGGCTTCTTGGTGAAGTTTCAAATTACAAAAAAAAAAAAGAAACCCATTATAGAGCTCAGTGTGAGCTTTCCAACAATGTTAACATCTCATCAAATCAAGCTACAGTTTTCTTGTAATGGTTAATGGAAAAAATAGGGTTTTTCTTATAAAAGGGTTTCTTCCCCCAAATCCAATTCATTTGCATAGTGAGATTGTTGGAGAATTTGGAGAGGAGGAGGAGGCCCTAAATCTTGGTGAGGTCGTAGCGTATAAAACAACCATCGGAATTTAGGTTTGTGACTTTTAGGTAGGTGGGCTAACCTTACTCATCACTTATACTTGATCAAGTTCTTAGATTAGGGCCTCATCTGACTCGGGGAAACCATGGCTTTTCGTCATGGTTGCAATGCACTTGTTGGGCACTTTTTTGCACTTTGGGGTGCAGGAAAAGGGATGAAAAGTGCACCTAGTGCAGTTTTTTTTTGGGAACATTATGCTCTAGTACTAAGGGTAAGACATAGTTGGGGGTTTCCTGGTAGATGAAGCTAAGAAATGAAAATGCATTTGGTGGCTCTAGACTGACAAAATATGATGGTTTTTGGAAGCTATGGCAGAGCTAAAGTTGGTATGGAAAGAATGAGATTTTGATGATATTCATACTGAGATTCAGGGGAATCAGGTTGTTAGAGGGGCTCTGACATGATATGGGTTGCTTAAGTTAATGGAGAACCCATTGATGACGGTGTGTGATCCAATTTTATCCCGAATTGTTAGCCGCTAGGATCCAAATCAGGAGGCCTTTGTGACACAGGGGCATAGGATAAATATCACGATTCGGGACATATAATTTTTGATAGGATTTCCACCCTTGGGGGTCGTGGGAGAGATTCATCTAGTGCTACCTCGTGGGAGGCATATTAGAGAGTTTGTGGACCATCATTGTGTACCTGGTACTTGGGTAAAGGACACAAGCATTTAGATACATGACTTAGAGATCTTTGAGACATGGGCTACGACCACAACAGTGGTGTGGATCTTGGGTATTCATTCCTTCCACAACATTTCTGGAGGGAAGATGATGCTGATGGAGAGTGTACTGGTAGAGACCTAATATGGGTGGGCCTAGATGTTGCCGACGTCATTGAAATATTAGTTGAGTCTATGAAGGCAGTAGGCTAATGAAAAATATTCATTTGGGACATTTCTATGCTCATTCTTCTTTGAGAAGATCCCTACCATCTGACCACATGTATAGATCCGTGATGGGGGTCCATAGGAGCCCAAAATGCACCATTGGGGAACCTACTACGACATGCTAGAAGGGGGGAGGGTGGGGGAGTTAGATGGGTGTTCGTACCTAAGTGCATTGCTCATTGGGAGTAGATGCCATTGTACATAGATGACTATCCATATATCGAAATGAACTTCTAAGGAGATCCTGATCTATCACTAGGAAACGTGTGGGGACTAGATGGTAAGTGATAGTTGCTATATTTTTGGTTGCATGTATAGTTTAGAAAATATATGTAAGTGGTACTAATTTTAAAGCTTTTGACACATAGATATAACATTGGTGACGCCAAAAAGATATACGTGGTGAGCTTCAAGATATGGTACTACAGGTCAGGTGGGTCAACATCACAATAGAGATTAGATAGTGATGCATTACTAAAGGATCTCCATCTTATGTTAGAATTGCTACTAAATTGGGTGACAAAGCATGGGTGGCATGAGCTAGAAGACCAATATACAAATGTATGTACCAATATTCCCTCTTAGTGGCAAGCTATCACAAGGCGCATTGTGATGGCTGATTAGGAATTCTGAGACTTACAAGTTGGGGGAATGGGCTCATTGGCTCAAGACCTCCTAGAGGACAATGATTAGTCATAAGGGCGTGTGTGCCCCCATTTTTTGTATGTAACATGCGATGGACATGTCAGATGTATTTAGAATAGTGGACTCTAAATAATTTATGAATGTATATAATATTATTATGCATGTTATTTGGTGTCGCCATTTGTTTTTTTTATGGATGTCTTCTTGTGGGAAGATTGGATAAATACAGTTAGAGAAAGGAAATGGTGGATTACCAATGTCATTTGTCACTACATATATGAGTCAAATGGATTCAATTTTTGGGTTCACATATATGGCTTCACCATACCAAAAATTGGATTTGAATATAATCAATTGATGCTTACCTAGATGACACAGAGGTGGAACAACAACACTGACTAAGGGACAGGGTTGTTGATGTAAGATGAAGGAATGATTAATTGGATCATCTCCAAAGTGATCTGGAGTGACATAGGGCTCTATAAGTTCTTCAACATGGGGAAGAATAATGGTATTAGAGTCGACGCTACCATATGTGACACGAGGGTGGGGGTGATTTCTTCTCTTGGACTCTCAAACGTTGATGCCCACTTACCCAAACATTGTGTGGCGATGTAATTGCTACAAGGTGGATGTGGTTTGAATTTTTGGGTTTTAAGTAAGGGGTGGTTAAACCAATCATCGTCATGGAATACATGGTTGACATACACATCGTCTCAAGGGTGGGATGAACGACTAGTAGATGTGACATCTACCGATGTTAAGATTGAAGTGTCCTCCTGAGAAGGTTCGAAAGAGGCACAATATGAAGCTCCTAAATATTCTAAATAGATCGATCCCATGGATGAAGAAAGGTAGAGAATAGGGGCTATACATCCATAATCTCGACATCAGGAGGGGGAATCACAATCAGGATTTCAGAAACCTCCTATCCTGACAAAGGATGAGGGCCAAAACCCACAGGTAGAGTGTAAATTGAGTCATTATGAGCGACATCTAACTTGTGAAGCAATTGAAGTGTATCACAAAAATCTTTGAGACAAGGATAGTGATGACAATAATCTCCATAGTTATCACACAAAGTAAAAGGGTGATTCATGTGTAAGATTTTGTTCATTTTGGTGGACTCGAGTAAGGTAACATGGACCTCAGGAATATTAGAGTCAGGGAAAGTATTAGAGATTATGTTCCTAATATGAGGGAGCTCATGATAGTTATTGGTGGCATTCCCAACGACATCACATAAAGCACACAAAGGAGAAGGATTTGGTGGTTTAGCAGGAGTGGGATTTGCTTGGGGTTCCTTGTCTTTGTTTCCCTTTTTCTAGGCTTTTCTCCGCTCACCAAATTATTTCACAATAGGAGTGGCTTCTTGCTGAGGTTGTTGTGGAACTGAAGCAAAGGAAGTGGAGGGAAAAATGAGTTGAACCCAAGACAAAGCTATATAAGTTTTGAGTTGGTTGGGGGGAGTGTTTGGGGGAGGATAAATCCCAAAAGTGATGATAGGAAGACTCAATGTATCCATTACAAGGGTAGAAAATATTCCTAGTGGAAGGAATAAGAATGGTATCTTGAAGAGTTAGGCTCACAAGGAGTAGGTGGTGGGCCATAGTAATCCCCTAGCAATGTGGAATCTTTATAGACCCCAATGGAAGCATCGATTAGGGTAGGGGTGGTCTTATTGCTAGTCATCGATGAGATAATGGACTGAGGAGAAGTTTGGGATTGTGGGTCATATTAAGTCCACTGATCAATATTAATGATATTTCCATTATGAGGGAAGCACATTTTGAAAAATACATAGGATGTAAGATGTTTAACTATGAGGTACATGGAATATGTCTAGCTATGACCCAACAAAATTTTATAATCTAAAGCGGCATCAATGGCTTTGATATTAATCAAGACCGTCTTTCTAGCAACAATGACGGGGTAGTTGTGATATAAACCACAGGGCTGTGAGGGATGAACGTACCAAGCAGAAAACGTGATAGTGGATGGGGTTAGGTGAACCAGGTTGCTTCCAGACACTAGTGACCATCACACTAGAAGATTCACCTTCGTCTATTATACACCTATGAACATTGGCGTTTTTTACGGAGTTTGGTATCTTAAATGCAACTGATGAATGTAGGGGGGATGTTATTCTTTATCGACATCAAAGATTATCATACAACCATTGAAGGGATCCACACTTCCCAAATAAGATGGTATAGTTCTTCATTGGGATGGGCATGTCTGGAGGACTTCCAACTTTGACATTGCAATAGGAGACTGGACCAGGTCATCTACTATGCTATATCTATGGGAGACTTTAGAAGAAGCAATATTTTGACATAATGGACCTTTGGGGATCTTAGGAGGAAACTCTACCTTAGATGGAGCAATCTATAAGGTACCATTTGGTGATGATAGGGGCTCAGTGGAATTTATGGGTTGGGAGTAAGTCTCTGACTTATTAGGAGGAGTTTCATATTGGTGTGACTGAGTCTGGAGGTTGATTTCTTCAAAATTCTTCATGAGGATCTAGTAATTTATTTTGCCAGATTGTGAAGGTTGAGGGGTTGTAGTACTCTGTGTGGTTTGGACAACCACATATCCTTAATGAGAAAAAGGATTGGTAAACACTTCTAGCTACGATGAAGAAGGAGGGGGAGGAGGTGGAGCAATGGGTTGAGATCCCCTAGAGCCAAATACTTGAGCTTCCCATTCCTAATGCATCTGAGGTAAAATGGCACATTTATGAGTATAATGGCCAAAATCTCTATAATAGGCACAATGTTTATTGGTTCTAAGAGCCTTGTCCTACATGGGTTGTCCACCGTATTGCTAGGTTGCGGGATTAGGCTGGTCACCCTTGGGGGCATTAGGTTGTCAACCTTGATTGCCTTGGTTACCTTGAGATTGTTGATTCTGATTACTCTTCCTCTTCTTCCTTCTCTTGGGGTTAGGGTGATTGGTAGTACTATGTTGAGTATACACTTGATTTTGTGGAGGTGGCTGTTGTTGTGGTGGAGGAGGTGGAGCCATGTGAGGTTGAGGCTCTAGTGCTGGAGGGGTTGGAGCGTTGGGTAGTGCATAAGGCTAGTAAGGATTCACAACAACATTTGGATAACTAGGTTGAGAAATAGTTGGCACTGGAATCTACTGATGCGGATGGGGATATGCATATGATGTGTTTGTACCTTGGTAAGTGTTGACATGTGAAAGATCAGGAGGGGATAAGTGTAAGTAGAACTCGTCCCCCCCTTGGGGTTGACCATAACTCATAAGAGGTTAAGGATATGATGATGGATGAGGGTGGGAAAGATATATAATGATACCTTCAATGATATGAGATGCCCCTAGTGCATTAGTAGCACCAGGTTGAGGCAGATGAAGGAGGACAGTATAAACATAACCTGATTAGGCATATATGAGATCATATTTTAAGGCTATATAGAGAGCTTCTTCCTCAATCTAAGGGAAGTGATAGAAGACATATTTACTAATGGGGGCCAAAAGAGTTCTTAAAAACCAATCCATGTATACATGGTGTTAAAACTTGGGGGCTCTACACATGCTCCTCCTTCTCTTCCATTCTTGTACATGGTCAGAAAGGTGAGTGGCATAAGTTTGATGAAAAGAGGTCAAGGGTTTGGTTCCAGTGTCATATCATAGAGGTAACTGGAAATATGAAAGAAAATATTCGGCAAGAGTCAAAAAGGTAAAATGAGAGGCATGCAGTTGGTCCACATACCATTTGGAAGCAACTCTAATTAGGGTGCATTGGAAAAGATGAAGATGAATGGATACTTTGGTAATGGAATTTTATGAACACCATACGTGAAAGAGCGAACATGATTGGTGGGGTCTTCTCCAAGATTACCTTCAAACTTGGGAATGTCAGAAGGAAGCATGGTGGGCATGGGAGGCAAATTCATGTTGTGGAGAAGGGGTTCATTGATATGCTAGTTGAAATCAGGGATGCTCAGGCCAACCATATAGGGAAGCAATGGAGGATTAATGGCCATACCTAAAAAATTCTGCTTGTGGGGTTATCTTGGTTAAGACTTTAGTTACCACCTGGGTTTCCACCACCCACATTAGTACATGACATGGTGGTGGTGTGAGGTTGGGAAGATGCAGAATTAGAGGAAGAACCAGAATAATCCGAAGAAATATAGTCATTATGGGGAACCAATGGAGGACTAGGAGGATGGGTCCAAAATTGACGAGCAAAAGTAAGATGTCCTAAATGAAACTAGGGGTGAAGGCCATGAAGTCTCCACAATAGAAACGTATGGGGCACAATGGTGTCAAGACAAAGATGACTCAATAGAATAAAGGGTGATGATAGGAGAAAATAGTAACAAACAAAAAGAAAACACTAGTGAAGTGGTGCAAGTGTAAACTAACTATAATGATATGCTACTCTAATTCAAGCAAACACATCATATCAAATAAAAGAAAAACCTCTATCCTAAAGGTGATCTAAATCATAAAACAAGTCCTAATTCTACTATTTTACATGGCCTTTCAAGGGACTTCTTACCTGATGGAATCTAAAGTAGAATTGTTTAGAGAAAGGTGAGGTAGAGGAGCAACTACTTGCCCACAATAAATCCTATAGGGTGTTTTCCTAAGATTGGCCACTAAGGTTACCTTCGTCCCATGGGGGCGGTCGAGTCTTGAGCTTCTTGGTGATCAAACGTGACATGAAATTCCCTACCATGCATTGGGTAGCCTTGAGGATAACCACTTGCACTATGATCTAGCCTAACCCCCTCCCAATTGGGTTTTTGACATGCTCTAGATTTGGACTGTGGGACAGTGAAGGATTTTAATCTCCCTAATTTCAACTTTGTATGTCTCAATGTAAGCGATTAGTGGGTTTTTCTGGCAGCCTATCCCATTAATCCTACACCTAATTACACAACTTTTTTTGGCCTTGGTGCCAAAGTGGGCTTAATCTATATGAGTTAAGTTATTAAGGTGGATTGTTTCAAGTCTTGGATTGGCGGTGTTAACTAAGCTCATGTTCGCTTAGCGTGTGCATGCGTGACAAATGCATCAATTGGATGAGTTAATTAAGCATGTTTTGATGATGCCAATGCTACTAAAAAGTAAAGTGCATAAATTGTAAATAATACTAGAAATGGGTAGTAAAATAAATAACAAATTGAAGCCCACAACCCACCACCCAAGAAGGAAATCAAGAATAAAAATAAAAGATTGTAAACAAACAAATCAAGGACACACAATATGTCCGAAATATCTAATGTCTAAGGGAATCACATTTAAGGAGAAAAGTATGCTGAAAATGGAGTAGAAAACCAACAAAAAACATATGTGAAAATGTCAAAAAAAAAAAGCAAGAAGCTGCAAAAGAAAGGACACACAAGGGGATCCTAGGGGGGAAGGAAACACAAGACTCTAAAGGGAATAAAGTGTTATATTTTTTTTTCTAAAATAACTACAAAACAATGGAGGAAACACTGAAAAATAGTGGCTAAAAATGATGCACAGTAGACTCCTCAACTCAACGATTCTCTTCCTAAATGATGGAGGTGTACTCTAAATCCTAGTGGGATTCTGTTATGAAACCAGCTCAAGAAAAGATAGAAAAGAAAGATCAACGCCTTAGAATTCAGCCTCTTCGAGGGGGCAACCTCCTTTACATTACATAAATGAACAATTCTTGGATGATACAAATGACAAAACCTCCTTTCTATATATAGGAGTCTAAGGAGTCACAATATAATCCAGCCGACCTAACAATAATAATATAAAGCCACAAAAATAACAATAGAGGGATTCTATGGGGCACAGAAATAACAATATGGGGGTAATAGGGGCACAACAATATAAATAAGGGGTATAAATACAATAGTAATGGGGTAATCACTAGTATTATAGGGACCCAACATGCCCCTCTCCTTCAAAAAAGTGTTGTCCTCAACGCTTGAGCAGTTCTGGATACTTCTGCATAAAATTCTCATCCTCCCATGTGGAATCTTTAGCGAATAAGTTCTTCCACTTGATAAGATACTCTGAAATTGATCGATTTCGTAGCTGTCGAGTTCTTGTTTCTGTGACTGCTTCCAGTTCCAATATAATTTTTCCTTCCTCGTCAAGTTCTGGCAATATTGTTTGAACTGTGAGCTTGTCGCCTATAACCTTCTTTAAACATGAAACATGGAAAACTGGGTGCAATCGAGAAGCTGCAGGAAGCTCCAATTTGTATGCCATAGTACCAATCTTTTCCAACACCTTGTACGGACCATAATACTTTGGTGATAATTTATTATCCTTCTTAGCTTGCTTTAGGGACATTTTCTTATATGGTTGTAGCCGTAGGAATACCCAATCACCTACATCAAAACTTCTTTCACTGCGATGTTGATCTGCCTGTTGTTTCATTCTATTTTGTGCCAACACGAGGTTATCCTTTAAGAGTTGGAGGACTTGTTGTTGATGTTCGATGTGATGTTCCACTGCCTGAACCTTAGAATTTTCTCTTAAATATGATGTGATTGATGGTGGTTGGTACCCATAAAGTGCCATAAATGGGGTCATTTTTGTTGCTGTATGGAAGGAAGTGTTATACCACCATTCAGCCAGAGGCAACCATTTGACCCATTGTGTCTGTTTATCAGATACAAAGCAACGAAGATATCCTTCCAAACATTTGTTTACTATCTCAGTTTGCCCATCAGATTGAGGATGATAAGATGAGCTATGAGCTAACTGAGTACCAAGACAAGAAAATAATTCTGTCCAAAAATTTCCAGTGAAAATGGGATCTCTGTCACTTACAATAATCTTTGGGTTTCCATGTAGCTTTTGAACTGTTTCCATAAATGCAGTAGAAACTGTACTGGCTTTAAATGGATGTGATAATGCACAAAAGTGTGCATACTTGGTAAGTCTGTCAACTACCACCATGATGACACTCTTTCCCTCAGACTTGGGTAAACCTGTGATAAAATCCATTGAAACCTCCTCCCAATGTTGGCTTGGAATGGATAAAGGTTGTAATAAACCCGGTGTCTTAATTGTTTCAACTTTATTTTGTTGGCAAACCAAACATTCCGCCACAAACTTTTGAATATCTGATTTAAGGCCATCCCAAAAAAATTCCTTCTTAACCCTGTGGTAAGTTTTTAAAAATCCTGAGTGCCCTCCTAAGGGAGAAGTGTGCAATTCCATAAGAATCTTTTGTTTTAGCTGGGAATTCTTACAGAGGTATAAGCGATCTTTGTACCATAACGAATCATTTTTCCAGCTAAATGTATCAGAAGTACTGGAATCTTGTTGTAGCTTTCGAATAAGTGCCCACACTTCTTCGTCATTCTTCCATTCCTCCTTTGCTTCGTTTATCCAATCTGGTTGGATAATAGAAATGGCACAAAACAATGCTTCCATATCCTCATCCTTTCTTGAGAGTGCATCTGCCACCACATTTTGCTTCCCTTTTTTGTAGATGATTTCAAAGTCATAACCCAACATCTTTGTGACCCACTTTTTTTGCTCTTCAGAGGATAATCTTTGTTCTAAAAAGTATTTAAGGCTATCATGATCCGTTTTTACCTTGAAGTGTCTTCCCATTAGGTAGGGTCGCCATTTCTTAAGTGCATGGAGTATTGCCAACATTTCCTTCTCATAAATAGCTTTGCTTAAAAACTTTCCCTTGATTGGACGACTTTCAAAAGCAATGGGTCTTTCATCTTGCATTAGAACAACACCAATTCCATTTCCTGAAGCATCACATTCCACAATAAAGGTTTTTGTGAAGTCCGGTGTAGCTAAGATCGGTGCTTGGCACATTGCCTCTTTAAGATGTTTAAAGGCCTTTGTTGCTTACTGAGTCCATGAAAATGAATCTTTCTTCAATAATGTTGTTAGAGGTGCTGCTATTCTCCCATAATTCTTAACAAACTTGCGATAATACCCTGTCAACCCAAGAAATCCTCGCAGATGCTTTATGGATGTGGGGATTTTCCATTCCTTAATGGCTTTAATTTTGCTAGGGTCTACCTTAACTCCTTCATGAGATACAATATGACCCAAATATTCCACCTCCTGGACTCCAAAGAAACATTTGGATCTTTTTGCATATAATTGTTTCTCCTCCAATAGTTGTAGCACCTTGTCAACATGTTCAACATGATCCTTCCAAGACTTGCTGTAGATTAGTATATCATCAAAAAATACTAACACAAATTTTCTAAGGAATGGTTTGAAAATTGAATTCATCAAACCTTGAAATGTTGAAGGTGCATTGGTAAGGCCAAAAGGCATGACCAAAAATTCATAATGACCCTCATGAGTTCTAAATGCCGTTTTCAGAATGTCTTCAATCTTCATTCTGATTTGATGATATCCCGAACGAAGATCCAACTTGGTGAAGTAAATTGATCCATGCAATTCATCCAGTAATTCATCAATGACAGGAATGGGGAACTTATCTTTAATAGTGAGCTTGTTGAGCTCCCTATAATCTGGACACATGCGCCATGATCCATCCTTCTTGTGCACCAATACTACTGGAGCTGAGAAAGAACTTTGACTTGGTTGAATTATACCAGCCTCTAGCATTTCTGCAACCATACGTTCAATTTCACTTTTTTGGACATATGGATATCTGTACGGCCTGATGTTTGGAGGAACACTTCCTGGAATCAGATGAATAGCATGATCATGATCACGCATAGGTGGGAGACCTTTGGGAGTCTCAAATACCTTGGAATGATTGTCCAGGACTTTTTGGAGATCTGGAGAAATAGATGATTCCAATGTGGAAACATCTAGCGAACATAATTGTGCAATTACACCTCTTTGCTCCTTTTTTAGAAGCTTTGTCATGCCATTAGAGCTGATTATCTTTCCTGGTTTCCCTGCAATACCCCTTAATTCAACTTCCTTTCCTTCCATAGAAAATTTCATGAAAAGTTCTTGAAAATTAAAAGCTATTGTACCCAAGGATTGTAGCCATTGGACTCCTAGTACAACATCAACACCTCCCATTGGAATGGAAAGCATTGGGCTAGTCAATACATATTCTCCCATGGATAGCTTGATATTATGGCACTTTCCAGAACAATTTATTGTTCCTCCATTTGCAATCATCACTTGACACTCTGGTGCTGGATATAGGAAGCAATTCAATTCTTTTGCTACCCTACAATGAATAAAATTGCTGGTGCTTCCTGAATCAATCAACACTATTACCTTTTTCTTCTTGATTTTTCCTTCTATCTTGATGGTTTGAGGAGTGGTAATTCCCGCCAATGCATTACAAGATATGGTCGGATTTATTTGTTCTTCATCTAGGCTTTGTTCTTGAAATATATCCTCTTCTTTTGACCTTTCTTGCTCCTTTTCTTCTTCCTCTTCACAATCTATGTAGAATAATTTCTTCTCAGCACACTTATGACCTTTTGTGTATTTTCTATCACAATTGTAACAAAGCCCTTTTGCTCTTTTTTCTTCCAATTGTTGTGGTGTCAACCTTGTAGGTTGTGGAAGACTATGGGCAACAACACTTCCGTCTTTATAGTTGTGAATGGTATGCTTCCTAGTTGCCATAATTTTGCTTTCCATTTTTCTTGCTAACCTGAATGCCTTCTCTAATGAATCAGGTTCCCAAAGGCGCACATCATGTTGGATATTATCCTTTAAAGAACCTATGAACACATCAATCCTATGCTCCTCTGGAATATCTTTTACCCTTATGTTCAATTTTTGGAACTCCTCAATGTGCTCCATTATTGAACCCTTTTGTTTGAGACTTATCAATTGGCTAAAAAAAGTGTTTCTTTTTGTATCCTCATAATGTGCTATCAATTCTTCCGTAAAAATTGCCCAAGTGATAAATTTTTTACGAGAACAAAGCCATTGATACCATACAAACTGATTTGGTTCCAAATATAAAGTTGCCATACGTACCTTTTGTGTGTTTTGCACATTATTGAGATCGAAGAATTGCTCCATCTGTAATATCCATGTGGCGGGATCCTTGCCATCAAACTTCCTCATATCGATTTTTGGAACATGGTGAGTCTTCGATCCAACATTAGAGTCTATGGAATCATGATTAACATTTCTTTTGTTCTCATCATGAGTTTCCTTTAGTACTCTTTCACCCTTAGTGACCATTTCTTGTAGCAACTTATTCATATTTATCTTCAATTCGTCCATGTCTGTCTTCAAATCTATCTTCAAATCATCCATCTTAGCTTCCACGTCAATCATCTTAGCTTCTACGCCTTTCTTTAAACAATCCATCTTAGCTTCTACACCTTTCTTTAAACCATCCATCTTAGCTTCTACATCTTTCTTTAAACCATCCATCTTAGATTCTGTTCCTTTTTGTGCAAGGGACAGTTGTTGCACTTGGTCTTGTAATTTTGATATATCATGTTGCATTTCTTCCTCTTCTTCATGAGTCATGCTAGAGCTTTCACTTACTAGGTGTTTGCATTTTCTTTCCTCGGAGCATCAGTTACCAATAATAATTCTCTACTATGCCCTTTGAATTCCTTCAAAATAAATTTTCAAACCAAGCTTAAGCAAAACTTTAAGAAAATCTACACACCTTTTTTCACTTTGTAGGAGCTTGATATTGCCTCTGATGTATCTCTGTACTTTCCAATCATCTACTTCTGAATTTGTGATCTGTAGTAGCTGTCTGTGTCCTCTTTCCAATGCCACAAGTCTGACCCAAATTGGATTCTCCAAGGAAGCGTTATGTGAAATCTCCCACAGTGACTTGCTTATAGACTAGTTCAGTAGAGCGAACTTGTACGACGTACCACGAGTCACTGTTTCGACCTTTGGATCTGAAACACATATACAAGAAACTACAGTGCATTCTCTTTCTGTACCTTTTTACGAAATTTCAATCCGATCCTCAGAGAGAAAGTTATGACGATTTTCCCCAGGTCACCTGTTTTGAATGTAATTCAAGAGTCTGCAAAAAGACCAACTTTCTCAGATCATATCTCCGAAAATATTGTGCAAAAAGCTCTGAAATTCAGACCCAAGGTTCAGCGCCAATTCTTCTCAAATGGGTGGTTTTTGTGACTTCTGAAACGTCACAGAAAAAAAAGTTATAGCGAAAATTCCACGATGACCTGTTTGGAGCAGCGAAACCCTAGAATTCAAAGCTCTGATACCAAATGTTATGAAACCAGCTCAAGAAAAGATAGAAAAGAAAGATCAACGCCTTAGAATTCAACCTCTTCGAGGGGGCAACCTCCTTTACATTACATAAATGAACAATTCTTGGATGATACAAATGACAAAACCTCCTTTCTATATATAGGAGTCTAAGGAGTCACAATATAATCCAGCTGACCTAACAATAACAATATAAAGCCACAAAAATAACAATAGAGGGATTCTATGGGGCATAGAAATAACAATATGGGGGTAATAGGGGCACAACAATATAAATAAGGGGTATAACTACAATATTAATGGGGTAATCACTAGTATTATAGGGACCCAACAGATTCTTCCTTCCTCAATGAGAAACTACTAAGTGGATCTACACCTAGAGGTGATTCAGGAAATAAAAGAAGCTCTTCCCATCAAACACACAATAGTCTTGACAAAAACTGGAAATTCTATAAAAAAATCTAAGAAACTACGAGTGTAGAAACTGGCCTTAAAAGTGCACTAGGTTCAGTTTCTGGGCTGAAAAGTGTGTTGGGTGCAGTTAAGAGGCCAAAAAGTGTGCTTTGTTACCACTTCTCTCGCTCGAAAAATATGACCCAGATTGTGTCATCTCCTGCTCGGTTGCTACTTCTAACTTGTAGAAAGATGTGAAACCTCAACAAAAACAAAAAAATTTCTAGAAAGTATAAGAGATCTAAAACTAGAAATTGAGAGGAATAAAAATTATAAAGAGACACAAATAATGGTTGAAATAGCAGTCACCAAGGTCCCGAATTACTACACCAGTGGAGTTTCCATTTATTAGTATGAAAATTCTTAGCAAGTGTACCAAAAATGTTTCACTTAAGTTATAGGTGACTTATAACCATAACAAAAAAATATGACTGCTTCTATGCTTCAGATCTGCAACAAAAACATGAGAAAAACCCTGCAACAAAATAGAAGATGCAAATAGAGACATATAATGACAGAAAATCAAAGTGTAATAACCCAATGTAGGACTTGAATAAATGATAATTTTATTAATGAATAAACCTAGTGAGGAGAAATTATAGAATGGGTCTGCAATTCCCCCTCCATGGGATGGGTCTTTTCTTATCCTTGTGCTTTAGCAACATGCTTCTCTCTCTCAATTTGCAATGTGTAGAAAAAAAACAAAAAGGTGCTTTAACTGAAGTGGGAGCTCAAATGCTATGAGGAGATAATGTTGACGATGAAAATGGTCATGGTTAAGAATGAATATAAAACCCTCTATTTATAACAAAATATTGAGCTAAATTAGGATTTAGAAAATAATAAAATATTATTGACTAAATCAAAATCTAGCCATTGTGAATACTTTATTATATTTTTTAGAGGGAAAAGATATTCAAAATGGTCAAATATCTTTATTGATAAAGTGGTTGAAGTAATTAACAAATAAAAACGATTTCTTAATCACTTTGTGAGAATTAAGAGAGAAGTAATTATTAAATAATGGTTTAATAGTTATCTCATTAGGAAAATATGGAATAAATAAGGAATAATAAATAAATGGTGATTTATTTAATTATTCTAAGGTGATCAAGTCAAAATTAATTAAGAAGTAATTATCAAATAATGATTTAATAATTATTTCTAGAGAAAATTGAATAAATAATGATTTATTCAATTATTCTCATGGGTTTTTTGAATTTTAATGAGAAATAAATTAGGAAATGTGGTTTATCAAGTTATTTCCTATGGTGAAAGTAGGTTTACCATGGTAAAACCAATCCTACATGGTGTATTTCGATCAACCTAGTAAGAAATGTCTAGGTGATCATTTTTTGGGTGATAACAATGAAGACAAAGATGAAGAAGGAACTAATTCAAAAAAAGTTAAAGAATCCATATTGAGATCACAAGTACCTATTAAGGGCAGGTGGGAGGTTATGTTGGAGTAACTCCTACTTGTGATATGTGAAGTGAAGGAAGTTAGGGATGAAATTTGGTTGAGAATATAGTTATAGAATTGGTTCAACTAACTAAGTCATATGGTCACCAAAAGTTATATATGGGACAATTTATGATCTAAATGTGAAACAGGGGATGGCATAATCTAATAGATTTACCCTTTAGTGGTTTCTTTCTCATGTGTTCTTGCTTCCTATTTCTTTATATATGCTTGTGTGTGTGCTTGTTTTAGGTTATTAAAGACAACAATGTTATATGGTTGAAGCCTTTAAAAGGATTGGGGATTCTCACATCAATTTAATTATTAACGGTTCCCCCCAGCAATCCTTTTATTTTATTTATTTATTTATTCTTTAGAAAAATACTTGTAATTTTACTCATTATAGAAGAAGAAAATTCAATGCTTGTGAAAATTGTTGGTTGGTTTTTCCATTCTTGTGTAAATCAAGTCGATATTTTTACAAGGATCCCAACAATTTTCTTTTATTCAAATGTTGAAAGCATTGAATTTTCTTAAATGTATTCTCATCAAAAAATAAAAAAATTAATCACGGGTGATTGCGAAGGGTTAGGGATTATAAACTAAAAATAATAATAATAAACCATTATAAATCCAATAAAAATGGCATAGGAATACAATTCCCAAAAATGATTCATGGTATATTTATAAAATTACTTTTTATTACTAGCATTTATAACACCATGCATAGAAATAGAGATTCTAAGTGAATGAAAATGAGAAAACCTTTGAAATTTCCATGAAAATCTATTTTGCAAGCTAGGATGGGTATGGAATTTGTGAACATCCAATCTTAGGGACATTAATGTCACTCTGCAAGATGAACATATTACTACAGAATACATATCCATGTTATAATTCATGGCAATGAAATTAAAAGAAATTGTAAAAACCAAAATTTACATCATATAAATTTTTGTAGTTTGAATAACAATGTTGGTTTCCAAAATAGTAGTAGTTTTTTATAATAAATGTAATGGTACCAATATATATATCACGGTAACTGGAGATATGGTTGGAATTGCCTATAAGTTCAACTTTCTTCTTGATAAATAAAATACATTACCTTGCCACGTGGAAGTTTTGTTAATGTACCATGGGAGTTTTACCACATAAATTTTGTGTTGTTTGAGTTATTATATCATGTTTTTGTCATTTTTTTCTTTCATTTTATATTAAAGAAGGCTCCAAAATAAAAAGAAGTAGTATTTGATTAGTGGTAAAAGGAAGTGTTGATTTGTTTCATGCCATATAGGAATTAATAATGGAGGGAAGAGCAGTGATAGAGTAGAAACCCTAGCCATCATTTAGTTTGTATTCGTGTAGGTGGTAAGACTAAATAGGAGAAGCATGGGTTTTTTTAGATGCAAAAGCCATAGTCGCTATGGATTAAATTCAAAAGTTGGCCCGCAGGATAAGAGTCCTAACTTTGCACAGAAAAGGGGTTTGTGGAGGTATTTTTCCAATGATACACAAGAGTTTATTTAAGCTCAGGGAAATATGAAAGGAAAGCATTGGTGAAGCCTAGAGAGAAAAAATGACTCATGCATAGAGTTTTTTAGTCTATAGCCAAAATCGTAATCATGCATGTAAGTTGTATATGGTATGCAAAATACATCAATCATTCAAGCTTGAGGTTGTGTACAAGCCTTTTTACTGTTAAAAGAACGTAAAAACATGAGTTACATTAAAGGAGGCCAAAACTTTGAGGATTTAACTATTATGGCATAGGGTTTGAGGAATGGTTAAAGAAGTTACATACGTATATTTTTTTAATATCGATGGAGTATTTATACTGGTGAAGATATATATGTATTTAAAAATAAAAATGGATATTTGCAATTTATTCCTAGAAACTAATTTTGTTGATATCTCTTTGGTGGAAGTATACCTATATTTTTTATTCCATGTTTTCTAAATAAATATATTTTAAAACCATGATTTGGAGGGAGTTCATGTGTAGAGAATAATATTAATTCCAAGTTCAGGGTGGAAAATTTTAATGATAAAAATAACTTTAAATTATGGAAACTGAAAATCAGATAGTTGTAAGTGCAACAAGGATTGCATAATGAATTAGATGGAAAAGGAAGAAATTTTCAAATATGATTGATGAAGAATGGGACAACTTGGATTGTAATAGCTTTCAACACCATTCTATTATGACTTGAAATGATGTCCTATTTAATATTATTGGAGAAGTAACAATAAAAAGCTTATGGAGTAAGATGGAGAGCATTTCTATGAAGATGTCTTTGACTAGTATGGATTGAAAAAGGTGTTATATGGAAAAATGAAGAAACTTGCATATATAATTGATGAATAATGGGAAGGTCTAGATGCAAGAGATCTCAAAACTGTAAACACACCCCACCCTATCCTTGGGATGTGTTCACTCTCCTAACCCAATTCCCCTGGCATAGTTAGAGAAATGGGGTTATTAATTTCTTTTGACTTATCTTTGAGTTTTTGAAACCCATAATGGATGTCACCATCAGACTAGTCTTGACGAGACATTTCTGGTGATATAAAAATTTCCTAAATTTGGGCTCTTGGATCTCAAATTATGCTCCTTTAAATTTTTACTAATTATAAGTTTCATCTTTCTCTTTTCTACCATGTGGCACCCATGTGGTCCCTACGTGACACATTACTACTCTTCCATGTCATCTAGCTAAAAGGGGCACTGTGATGCCACATAACTTGCATCAATCTCCACACATAAACCCAAAGATGATTAAAATTATGTACTTATATATTGTTGTCGTTGTGAAAGTGACCCTCCAAAAAATTTTCCTAAGTCAATTTTGGAGCCTACATGAACCATCGTTTCTTGCCCCCTAGTATCGTCATGTTATTTGATTTGTTATTTATGTATTTTCTCCTAGTGTCGCATCCTCCTAAGTCAATGTTTCCTAAGTGTCATCACCTAACTCTTACAAGCGTTTATGTTATCTAGTCCATGGTTAGGTGATCTCATGACTCGGCTTGACTTAGAATCTAAGATTTTCACCATGCACACACTCAGAAAGCACTCAAAAGCACATAAAGAGAAAAAAAAGGCAAGAAAGGCACTCTTTAACGCAAAAGTGCACTTCAAGTTGATGAAGACATGCACTAGAGATGAGTGCATTCCTTTAGGATGAATAAGTGCACCCTCCTTGAGTGCACTCCTTCATGTTGAGCAAGTGCACCCTCCTTGAGTGCACTTGTTTGTGTTGAAGATATGCAATCTTACTGGATGCATGCATGAGACTCTTTGTTGCCGTCGGCGCACTCCTAGAAAATAGGATCCCACTTAACTTCCCTTAACTAATCCTTTCACCTATCAACAAATGACGATCATGCATGAAAGAATTTTCATGTAAACTCTTTTAAATTAACCCAATTAATCATTCATTTGCATAACCATTATCATCTAGGTTGGGCACACAAATGTGGATCAAGAAACTCTTCATCAACCTTCATTACAAGTTTTCCATGTTAAATATATTTATTTCCTTTCATGATTTTATAGTCGATCATTCTTTTCTTTTTGGAATTTATTTGTTTTTATGTTTATTTACTTGCGCTTCTGTTCAATCTTGATTTTGCAAGTGTTAATTTTTTGTTGCATGCTAACTCTGCAAATTCTAGACAGGGTCCATATAAGCTTGCATATCCTTCTTCTTCTCATTCCTATCACGAAATCTCGTTTTCAAACTTATTCTTGATATTTCCTTCGGCAGAGCGCACTTCTAGAACTTGAAGCACGATCATCCCTAAAAATTGTGTACAAAATAAACAAGTTTCCCTCTTGAGTGCACTCCTTTGTCACAAGGAACTATGCCCTCCCTTGAGTGCACGAGCACAACACGAAGACCTAAATGATTTTCCTTCGCCCCTTTGACATACGGTGGTGCACCTTCTCCTCCTTTTAGCATATGAGCGCACCTTGAAGGCGCGAGGACATGTTCCTCCATCCCTTCAGAGTGTGCCAACACGTTCTCTCTATCTCCTTGAGCGCATGAGCGCACTATGAAGGCCTGAAGGCTTGGAAACTCACCCATCCATCTGTTCGGAGTGCGCTAGTGTGCCCTTGATGGTTTTCTTCTCTTTCTTGATTGCATGTGCACAGTACAAATGCTTGAACAACCACTGACCCCCTTCATGCTTTGAAAGTGTTCCATCCTAGTTTGCATGCCTATTTTTTTATGCACGCAAGTGATTATGTACTGCCATTGATAGATTTTCATGATCAATTATATTTGATGGATATTTTACATGTTGTAGGAGATATTTCTGCATAGTTAGGTTTCATTAAGCTAATCTTGTGATTATGAGTTTGCTTCCACAAATAGGTGTTCAAGCTACACGTATTTTCACCCTTTCATCATCTGTTGGAGCCATGCCTCCCTTTACATGTAAAGTGGCCTCTAAATAAACCTCAAAGGAAACCACTGAGGAAGTAGTTGAAGTAACAAAGTCGACCATTCGCATTTATGAAAAAGCAAAATTCTTCATTGATAAGTCTACCAAGGTCATGTGGGACAATATAAAAGACACATTCATGTAGAATATGTTTTCTAAGAACTTAGAAGACGTGCAAGAATACATCAATATTAAGAATTCCAGAAAGCATAGGATCACATGTAGATTCCTGATCATCCCTCATGCAGAGGTGATTGAGTGGATTATCACATACATGGATGACTCTAATCTTGTTATTTGTAGTGAGAGTGGTGGTTAACTCACCACCTATTATGGAGAAGATATGTATACATACTACAAAAACACTACAAGATGCTCAGGCCCACAAAATACACAAGCAATGACTTTTACACTAGATTGGATGACCTTGACACAAGTGACATCCACCCATCCGTAGTTTATTTGACCAAGATTCTCAAAGATGTATATGAGTATCTGATATACACGTGTTTTCAGTTGCATGGGCACAATAACATTGAGATGTTCATGGAAAACTAGATATATATGCTCAATATGGTGGTAACCCATGGAAAAGTCTCCAGTTGGTCAGATATATTGTCATTTGAGTTGAAACGTCATGTGAGGTAGGAAAAAAATTATTTGAGGGTGAACCAGGCACCACTGTTCTATATCTGTATGTTTCTTTTAGATGTTATCTTCACACAATATGTTTTCCTAGTATTGTACTAGAACTGGACCCCTGAGGACAAGTTTCCAGTTTACTTTCACTGCAGAGTGTTATCAGAATCAAGCTTCAGAGGCGCATATGACAAATTGGTTGAGCATTTATTTGTAGCTGTCAATTTCTACAAAGAAAGTGATAACTGACA
Source organism: Pinus tabuliformis (assembly GCA_031772625.1). Classification (NCBI taxonomy): domain Eukaryota; kingdom Viridiplantae; phylum Streptophyta; class Pinopsida; order Pinales; family Pinaceae; genus Pinus; species Pinus tabuliformis. The sequence continues at coordinate 240,124,727 of CM062818.1, read as the reverse complement.
ACACCAAAAGGAATCCTAGAGAAATTATAGTGGTAAATGTTTCTTTTTCCATAGAGACATAGGATAAATTTGAATACTTGCTTAATGGTAATGCTAGATTGAGGAGAAAACTCATTGTAGTGAAGCAACATGTGGAACAGACTACGGGGAAGATTTAACAATTATCATCACAAATCTTAAACATCGCAAAATGGCAGTCAACCATGCAAGAGTAACTAGGGCCAATGGAGGACACCATGGCATGACTATTTGATGAGATGATACTTACACAACAGGTGGTGGCTCCTATCATTAGAATTCAGAGGAAAGCACGGGAAGTGGTAAAACCCTGAAAGTAGGAAAAAAGTAGTTGACCATCTTCAAGAGTGGGCTACCAAGTACCTGGATGCTCTATAACATTTTGAAAAGAAATACATGATTTCCATTGAGATAAATGGAGTTCAGCTGAGACTACACCATTATAACTACATGTGTTTTAGAGAATAGCCGATTAGTACTATTGCTTCCTATAATTGGCTGCATAATGGTTTCAACTCTCTAACACAGAAACATGGGATGCCCATAATAGGAGTACTTGAAGCAATCAGAGGAAGAGAGATCATCTTCGAGGATATCAGGTAATACATCGAACAAATCAAGAAAGCAACAAAATAGGAAGGCTTGGAGGTCATGAAGGACATTATTCTATAGTATGCCATTGCACTAATCAAAACTCATATGAAACTTTCAAGGTTATGGAATAATGTATAATTAAACTCTAAGGCCATATTGATGGAGGCATTGGAGGTGAAGATGCATTACATAGGGGACTTGCTAGTTTGGGTCAAATCCATCTCAACGAAGTTTAGGGCATGGCACACTTACATTAAAAATGAGCTCCATGAGGAAGACAATGACTTATCAATTTGATGAGGATTTGTCCCATTATCAGTTTTGTATGATATAGCCACCATCTCATATGTAATTTGTCTTACGTAGTAACTGCTATATAATGAATTCCAATGGAAACATGTGGAATGTGAATAGTGACATATGGAATTTAATGCGTGATGAATAGAATATGAGTAGTCATAGGAGTAGAAGAGTCACGAGGAAGCTCAAAGGTCATTGTTATTTGTTATAAATATCTCCTCATAACTCAAAGAAAGGGCTTGGATTCTTGGAGTCTTGCCTTCGCTTCCCTTGTAGTGCATAGAAGATAGTTCATTCTTTGGAGAAGAAAGTTGTGGCGTCATGTTCCACCACTGGATATAGTGTTTCATTCATGTAACAATGTAATTGGAATATTTCACTATTGATCACAAGCTTTATGAGCTGACACTTATTCATACAAGTATCATAGATGTAGTAGGACTATTCTTGTTATGTTCATGATATATGTTAATTTAATTACATATTATATTAATGAACTACTTCATTGCTTAGGTATGGCTATTATTGGATAAGCATTGTTATGCTTTCATGATTGTTTTTTATTATGTGGACTAAAATACAGGTAATCAACAAGCTTTTCTCTTCATTCTCGAACCCCCCTTTAGGATAGTACTATTAAATTTCTAAATGGAGGCACGTTTTCCTTCAACAGGTGTGGATGTTCCCTCGTGCACCATACATTAGGTGTCTAACAGAGTGTACACACATGTTTCCCCAAATAGGAGATGTGTTCTCTTGTGTGTACTCATAATCAAGGCATATCTTTGAAATTTTTCCTACGGTGTCCAGACCATATGAATGGATGGGACTCCTACACCAAACAATGTGAGGTCTAATTGGGACTTCACATCGAGGAGATCCCCTTACAATTTTTGTGGCATCCAACACTATCAAAATTTTTGGTGCTAGAAGGAGGGCTAGATGACAAGTTGAACCTATGAATTCTGTTTAAGTATCTTACCTTCAATGGCTTCACCCCATATCATAATCTCGAGGTGTTTTTTTGAAGCTTTTGATATTTCAATCCCTACAGACATTTTACACAACTTGTCACATTTTAAATTCAATGGAAAGGGTACAACAACCACCCTTGATTACGTAATTGATTTTGTTCAATTTTATTTTTCAATTGGTGTTTATTCTGAAGAAATCCTCATACAGATGTTTACCCTTACATTGGATGGTCCTATGAAGCAACGATGTTATTCCCTACCCACTGCTTCTATCTCATCTTTTAAATAATTGGTTAATGAGCTCCATTGTGTCTTAGACAAATGTGAATATCAAGATTTTCTTAATGAAATTTATTAGCTTATAATATAATCAAATGAATCTCTTGAACATTTTGCTAAGATGTTCCTTCATCTTTGTTATGAATTTCCGGATGGGGATGTGGACTGGCAGTTCTTGGATGAGAAGTTTCATTTCTTAGTCTGGATGTCAAGAAAATATTTTGAATTTTTTTTCCATTATGTCCTCCTGATCAAAAATCCATTTCAATATCCCAAGGAAGAACCATATATGCCTTTTGTCCCATGTCCCCCTCCTTTTAATGTTTCGTGTTTTGAACCTCAACTAATCACTAAAACGAAAGATTAATTTTCTGATGAAGAATTGATTTTTCTTTCACATCTTTCCCCTGATGGTGATTTGTCTAATATTATCAATCAACCATCTTTGAATCTTGATATCTCACCAGTCGATCTTTTACCCGTTAATCAAGTTGAACCCTTGGACAACCATGACCCTGATGATTTCCTTTTCTTTGAATTATATGGGAATGATTGTTCAAGTAACATGGATGAATCTTTGTTCCTACAAGAAGATTTAGATTTGTAGGAATTCCAAATGGAGTCTGATGTGATCATCAAAGATTTTTTTCAGGTATATCTCCTTTCAATCAAGAAGATGACATGCTTATCATTGAGGATTTTTGTTGTAATATTGAAAATCTATCTCATCAGCCTCAATTTCTTTTGAATCTCATGATTTGAATGATTATTCTTGTTTAGATAAGAATCTCACCATGTTTTCTTAGAGTTCAAAGTCAACTTAGGTGAGTAGGACACTTTAGCTTATGCTGATGGTTATGTTAGGTTCCTATGACCATGACGATATTTATGATTTCAGTGAGTTCATGATACTTTTGCACAATTTTGTCACAAATTTCATCAGATGGGATATTGGCTCTCTCCCAAGGGATGCTCATTTTCTTCACATAAAATTTTTCAACTCATGAAATAAATTTTAATTTGGCTATTGAACTTCCACCGCTACATCCCGCCTCAAGCAAATATTTAATCTATGATGTGGAAAGAAAGAGTGATTTTAATGAATGTCAAATCTTTTAATCTAACCTATCTTCTGCATCATCCATCAAAGAATCGCAAATGCATGACAACATGGATTGTTTTCATTCTGTTAATGTTGCTTACGATGTGAATATGTCTTTGATCAATTTTTCTTGTCATATTTTCACCAAAGGTTGTTTCCATGATCCTATTGCAGATTCCCTATAAGAATCTTATTAGTCAGGACCCATGTCTCATGGACTATACTTGCATGCACTTCATTGAGTCTTTTATCGCCATGTGATTGATGATTACTATTGTTGTGGAGTCTTTCTTTTGGTAGAGAAGTTGAGTGTGATACACAGTTGTGATTGCACTTCCTGTTTCTTTGTGTCACTGCATATGTTTGCATGGTTTTTCCTTTTCACCGCACTACATTTTATTTTTATTTCACATGATCATATCCTTCGAGCCAAAGGTTGCGAGTAGCTTCTTTAGCTGCATTGGAAGTTCCATTTGACATAAACCAACCCTATACTGTTTAGTTTTGTATATGATAGGTTTTCATTTAGTTATATGTATTGCATTCATGTTTTGTGCTTTCATCTTCCCTTTTGCTCTTTTGGTTTTATTTGTTTTCGAATATACACAGTTTTGAGCTTTGAGATGATGGGGCTAAACTTTTTTGGCTAAGGCATACTAGGTTTTTTGGATCATTCTAAGAAAAATTGTTGACTTCCAATCTATTCTATATGATTCAATTTTATATTTGTATCCTAATGGAAACCAATGTCAGTCTCTTGTTTTATATCAAAAAAGGCTTTTGAGCTTCTTTATGGTATGGATCTAGCTCCAGTCACTTATATATGCTCTCCCCTATTCTTCCAAATCATGTGTCAAAGGCAAGTTGTGGTAATATACAACCCTTGGCTTGTCTGTTTCCATCTTCTTTATTTTGGTTTACATCTTTCAAGTCATTGATTTTATGATGGAAAATATGATCCTTTAACTGGGAGGTTGTAAGAAAACCATGATGACCATATCTATTTATCATTCCCATTCTCGCACTCAATCCCATTTATGGATAGTGTGTTTTGTCTTATCTATCTGAGTAGAGTAAAATAAGGGAATTTTATTTTAGTGAACAAAGCATCAGAGTTATTAAACTTGTCTCTGAAGGAGAAATGTATTCTCCTCTCAATATGTCAAGATCCCTCCTCTTCCCATTGAAAAATAATAAGTTCCTATGCATAGTCCAATGAAAAAGAAAATAAATAAAAATAAAGGGTGAAAGAAGAGAAAGGCTTCCTATGTAGAGAGGTGAAGCAAGCAACTTCACCTGGGTACTTCCTAGGCTTGCCGAAAGTGAAGCAACTTTTGTGTTCCTGAATCGACTCCATGGGGGTACTGTCTAGGCCTGCTTGCAGTGGAGCAATTCCAAAGAAATAAAATTCATACTCTGATTTCTTTAACTCGTGATACTGTATTACCCTTACGTCGATAGGATTATGATATTGCTTGCTTTATGTTCTGTTAGAATGAGTAATGGAACTAGGAAAACTATATCTCTATCCAGGTAAGAGTGGGGATTTGAGGTAACTCTCTTATTGACTTAATAATTCGTGGAGAATTAAGAATTTGCACTTAAATGGAACCATTTTAGAGAAGATGGGGTTCTCCCAGTGTGTTGCCAAGTGTTCTTGTTGTGACAACAACCCTCCAAATTTTTTTCCTAAGTCAATTTTGGAGCCTACACGAACCATCATTTCAAGCCCCTTAGTGTTGTCATGGTTTTTTATTTGTTATTTGTGAGTTTCTCCTAGTGTTGCATCCTCCTAAGTAAATGTTTCCTAAATGTTGTCACCTAACACTTAGAAGCGTTTATGTAATCTAGTCCATGGTTAGGTGAACTCGTGACTTGTCTTGAATTAGTAGCTAGCCTTTTCACCATGCACACACTCAAAAGGAACTCAAAATCACATAAAAAGTAAACAAAATGAAGAAGATAACTCTTTAAGGAAAAAGTGCACTTCAAGTTGATGAAGGCATGCGCTTGAGATGAGCACCCTCCTTTGGGCTGAAGAACTGCACCCTCCTTGAGCACACTCCTTCATGCTAAGCAAGTGAGCCCTCCTTGAGCATACATTTTCATGTTGAAGACATGCACTCTTCTTGGATGCATGAATGAGCCTCTTTATTGCATGTGGGCACACTCCTATAAAATAGGAGCCCACTTAACTTCCCTTAACTAATCCTTTCACTTGTTAACAAGTGGTGATCATGCATGAAACCATTTTGCATGTAAGCTATTTTAAATTAACCTAGTTAATCATTCATTTTCATAATCATTCTCATTTGGGTTGGGCGCACAACTTTGGATCAAGAAACTCTTCATTAACCTACATTACAAGTAAGTTTTGCATGTTGAATCTATTCATTCCCTCTCATGATTTCACTGTCAATCTTTCTTTTCTTGCTAGAATTTCTTTATTTTTCAATTTAGTTATTGTCATTTCTATTCAATATTTATTTTTCAAGTGTTAATTTGTTGTCTCATGCTCAGATTGTGGATTCCTCAACCTTTCGCATTCCACCATAATTGTGATAGGGTCCATATAAGCTTGCAGATCCTTCCTCTTCTCATTCCTATCATGGAATATTGTTGTCAAACTTGTTCTTAGGCTTTCCTTAGGAATAATGCACTTATGGAACTCGAAGCTCGATCAACCTTGAAAACTACACTCAAAATAATCAAGTTTCCCTCTTGAGCACACTCCATCAAGAAAAAATGCACCCTTCCTTGAGCGCATGAGTGCACCATGAAGGACTGAGTGGTTTTCCTTTGTCCCTTCGGCATGCTCAAGTGTGCCGTCTTTTCCTTTGAGTGCATGAGTGAACCCTAAAGGCCTAAAGACATGTTCTTTGTCCCTTTAGAGTGCGACATTATTCCCTCTACGTCTCCTTGAGTACATGAGCGGACTGTGAAGGACTGAAGGCCCAACAACTCACCGCTCTATTCCCTTCAGAGTGTGCCAGTGCACCCTTAATGGTTTTCTTCTCTTTCTTGAGTGCACTACAAAGCCTTGAATGAACCTTGACCCCCATTTGTGCTTTGAAAGTGTTCTGTCTTAGTTTTCATGCCTAGCTTCTTATACATGCAAGTGATTTTGTAATGTCATTGATATATTTTCATGATCAGTTACATTTGATGGATTTTTGTACATGATTTATGAGATATTACTCCATAATTAGGTTGCATTATGATTAACTTGTCATTATGAGTGTGTTTCCACAAACATGTATTCAAGCTCAAGTACTGTCACCTTTTCATTATTTGTTGGAGCCATGCCTCCCTTAACATGTAAAGTGGCCTCCAAATAAACTTCAAACACAAGCACTGAGGAAGCAGTTGAAGTAATAAAGCTGACTATTCCAATTTATGTAGACACAGAATGCTTCATTGATATGTCTATTGAGGTCACATGGGACCGTATAAAAGACACATTCATGTATAAGATCTTTGCTAAGAACTTAGAAGACGTGCAAGCATACATCAATATTAAGAATTCGAAAATGCATAGGATCACATGTAGATTCCCGGTCATCCCTTGTGTAGAGGTGATTGAGTGGATTATCACACACATGGATGACTCTCAAATTGTGCTTCATAGTGAAAGTGGTAGTAAGCTTGCCAACTATTATGGATAAGATATGAAAACATACTACAAGATTCTTAGGCCCACAGAATATGAAAACCCTGAGTTTTACACCAGATGGGTGGACCTTGACACAAGTGACATTATAAAATCATGGTGTCGAGATCCTGCTAAGTTTCTCCATCACCCATCTGTTGTCTATCTGACCAAGATTCTCATAGATGTATATCAATATCTGATAGCGATGTCTTGTTGGTTGAATGGGTGCAAGAACACTGAGGTGTTCGAGGAAAATTAGATATATATGCTCAATATGGTGGTAACCTATGGAAAAGTCTTCAATTGGGAAAATATATTGTCATTTGAGTTACAACATCACGTGGGGTAGGAAAAATAATTTTTGAGGGTGAACTAGGCAACATAGTTCTATACATGTGTGTTTATTTTAGATGGAATCTACAGACAATATGATTTCCCAACATTGTACTGGAACTGGACCCTTTAGGAAAAGTTTCCAGTTTACTTTCACTAAAGAGTGTTATTATAATCAAGCCTCAGAGGTGCATATGACAAATTGGATGAGCACTTCTTTGTAATTATCTTTTATATGATATTTGAGATCAATCCTCCTTGCATGAACGATTAGGTCAAGGAGTCACTATGAGATATTATGAACTGGTTTGCCGCTGCCAAGGGTACATACATAAGATGTTTTAGTTTTCAGATATCCCCTCATCTCATGCATTGATATGTGACCAATAAGGTGGGCATGTAGGAAGTATCAAATCAATTGGTCAAGGGATTGTCAGGAGTTCTTCATCGGAGGAAGAATTCCCCTTGGCCCACATTCCCTTTGAGGATCAAATTATATGAAGTAAAGAGCTGCAAGTTTACAGCAATAGAAATATAGGAGATGGATCACTTGCACTTACCCACTAAATTCTTTCATGGATATGAACCTAGGAGAGTGTGCATACAACATTATGAAAGGATCAGTTTCAATATGGGGTATTCATTGATGTTCGCAATAGAAGAAGAGAAAGTTAAGAACTGGTATAATGTAGTTAAAAAGGAACATCTAGCAGTGGAAACTAATTCACCCCAATATCCACCAGGGTAAGATATGTGGGTCAATGAGGAAGAATAAATAACCCCTCAATAAAGGAAAGTAGCTCCTAATAAGAGGATTAGGTATGATTCGATAGGGAAGAGCAATAGGAAATGGAAATATGATCCTTTGAACACAAGATTTATTTGAGAAAAACAGAAGAGGAGAGAAGTAGAAGAAGAGGAGAAGAGGAAGCAAGATGAGTTGTTGGAGAAGCAACAAGAAGAAGAGGAGGAGAGGATAATAATAGAAGAAGAAAAATAAAGGAAGTCCTAGGAAGAAGAAGCAGAAAAAATATTGGAAGAAGAATAGTTGACTCAAGATATATAAGAGGAAAAGTTGGAGGAAACAGATACCATCTAACCCATGCATGATGAAACAGGTTCTCCAGAGGAACTTGCCCTCATAGGCGTTCATCTTCCATTTGGAGAAATGGGAATCACACCTCCACCTGCAAATAGAGTCATGGATGTGTGTAGCGTAAATTTTGATAAACAGAAGAGGATCGTGCAACAGAGGCATAGATATTTTCCAAATGATCCTCAAAATCCAATATCAGTTTCTAAAAATAAGGTGATAACTATCAACACCAGAAGGAATCCCAGAGAAATTATGGCGGAAAATGTTTCTTTTGCTACAAAGGCATAGGATAAATCTAAATACTTGCTGAATGAGAATGCTTTATTGAGGAGAGAACTTTCTGAAGTGAAGAAACATGTGGAACATATTGCGGCTAAGAATAAATAGTCATTGTCACAGAGATTCAACATTGCAAAAAGGCAGTCAACGAGGTAGGAGGAACTAGGGCCAATGGATGACACCATGACACAACTATATGATGAGATGATACTTATACAAGAGGTGGTGGCTCCTCTCGTTGGCATTCAGAAGAAAGAATATGAAGTGGTAAAACTCTTGAAAGTAGAAAATAGAGTAGTTGAGCATCTTTAGGAGTGGGCTTCCAAGTACCCAGATGCTTCGAAACATTTGGAAAAGAGAGACAGGATTGCCGCCGAGATAGACAGAGTTTAGATGAGGCTCTATCATCAAAACTACATACAATCTTAGAGAGAAGTCAATTAGCTCTATTGTTTCCTATAATCAACTACATAATGGTTTTGAGTCTCTAACATAGAAACATGGGATGCCCACAATAGGAACACTTGAAGCAATCAGAGGCAGAGAGATCATCTTCCAGAAGATCAAGAAATGCATCAAGAAGATCAAGAAAGAAACATAATAGGAAAGCTTGGAGGTCAACAAAGACATTATTCTATAGTACACCATCGCACTAGTCAAAGCTCATATGAAACTTTTATGGCTATGGAATAATGTACAGTCAAACTCCAAGGCCATATTGACGAAGACACTGGAGGTGAAGATGCATTACATAAGGTATTTTCAAGTTCAAATGAAAGCCATCTCAACAAAGTTCAGGGCATGAAACACTTACATTATAAATCAGCTCCATGAGGAAGCTAATGACTTATAAATTTGATGATCATTTTCCCCATTATCATTTTTGCCTTATATAGTCGTCGTCTCATATGTATTTTGTCTTACCTAATAATTTCTATGTAATGAAGTCTAAGGGACACATGTGGAATGTGAATAGTCACATATGGAACGTAATAAGTTATGAATAGAATATGAATAGTCATAGGAGTTGAGGAGTCATGAAGAAGCTCAAAGCTCATTGTTATTTGTTATAAATAGCTCCTCATAACTCAAAGAAAGGGCTTGGATTCTTGGAATCTTGGCTTGATTTTTCTTGTAGTGCATAGGAGATAGATCATTCTTTAGAGAAGCAATCTGTGGCTTCATGTTCCACTACTGGAAATAGTGTTTCATTCATGTACATTGTACTTCTGATCTTTCACTCTTAATTAGAATCTCTATGAGTCGTCATATCTTCATACATGTATCATAGATGTAGTAGGACTATTCCTGTTATGTTTATGATATATGTTGCTTTAATTACATAATAATTTAATGAACTACTTAATTTCTTAGTTATGTATATTATTGGATAGGTGTTGTTATGCTTTCATGATTGTTTTTTTTTTTATGTGGACTAATCTGCAAGTAATGAAAAAGCCTTACTCTTCCTTCCTAGGTCCCCCTTTAGGATAGTACTATTTCTTTTCTAAATGGAGGCTCCTTTTCCTTTACTAGCCATGGATTTTCCCACGTTCACCTTACATTGGGTGTCTCACAAAGCCTGCTTACATGTTGCCCCAAAGAGGAGTTGTGTTCTCTTATGTGTAGTAGTAACAAAGGCATATCTTTGAAACATTTCTAATGGTGGCTAGACCATATGACTGCACAGGACTCTAACACCAAATGGTGTGAGGTCTAATTAAGACTTCACAATGAGGAGATCCCCTTACAATGTTGGTGACATCCAACACCTTCAACACACACACACATACACAAACATCCTGTAACCCTCTTCTTATATGTCATTTAAGGGCCCTCGATGAATTCACTCAGACCCACAACATTAACGGAGGTGCCCCCATAAAATACATTACCTACATATATATACAATGTGGATATAGCTTATTGTGGCACACCATCGAAATCCATTACACTAATAAATTTATTCATGTATATGGATTGTTGATCGACCATCTAATGACCCATGATGTATATATTCAATCTAAGGTTATAATGCCATAGAGGTAGCCCCCCTCCTTGCTGACATAAAAAAGAGGGGTATATTTACACTATCCACCTTCCATTCAAGGTTCTAGGGGAACAATGTAATGGCTACTTGTCCACTGGGCCATCCAACGACATATAACCAATAGTGCTACCCCCCATCTAGCTGACGTTATGGGGGGGTCAGGCTAATGACCCACAATCATTGATCTTGATGAACGATCCCCACGATCCATCAAAACACAACCTCTACTCTTGGTTTGATGTGTGTGTGGTCATATGGGCCTTCCAACCTGACTCGCAGGCTTAAACCCCCGACTTTGACACATTTACTACCGCTCATCAAGCCCATGCTTCAACTATTGATCATGGTGTTACAAACATATGATTTGATATTTGGCATTATGGGTTAAACTCCGCTCAACGCAAAAACAATTATATGGTGTAGGAGCCTAGCAATATGGCTTAAACCTCTGGTCTCGACACATACCAGTCATAACTCCCAGTCTCAGTGCTCCTAGTAATACATGATATACATGTATATTTCGCTTGTTATAATGGTACACTCCCATGTATGTATATATAGATATATATATATATATATATATATATATATATATATATATATATATATATATATATATATCTATATATATATATATATATATATATATATATATATATCTATATCTATATATATATATATATATATATATATATATATATATATATATATATATAGATAGATATATATATATATATATAGATATAGATATAGATATATATGCAAGGTTTTTCCTGTGCATGGCTACACCTCGCAATAAGGCTTATGACAAAAGAGTTTCAACAGGTCCATTTATGCATTACAAGCCATATTTAGGTTCACCATTATGCATGTACAATAGATCACATGCCCGATTCACTCGACACATAATTATGAGTTAATTTTGACATTGCAGGGCTGATTGAAATGCGGTGTTTGGCCTATCACCAATGACATAGCCAATTTATTTGTATGTAACCGTGGTAGTGAAATATGCATTAATCACATAATTCTAGCCCTTGCATTAATGATGTTTACACATGCAATACATGTCTATATTGACTGTTTATAAATTAGATGCATTCTCCTATTACATTACAGTGACTAGGAAAGGGAATTTCATGCTTGTTTAAATTCATTCAATGAGATTTTTACATTCATACCAATTTCATCCATGAATGTGCCAATGTTGTGAGGATATCATAGGTTTCCGGTATAATCCTATGGTGGTTCTAAATCGTCATAATTTTAACTCAAGATTAGATTCAACATTTACTTAATTAACATAAACGGTTATTTATTCCCCATGTATTTACCCACACCAAAAACACAGTTTTATTAAGGTTTTGCATACAACACACATATAAACATGTAATTCCCTACATACATAATGTTAGTGTTGGGCCATTAATCACAAGCACATGAAACTAGTTACCAATACCTCATAATTTTCACCATAAGAGAGACTTTCACATTTTATGCAGCGATACAAAATCCATATAATAGAAGAAACATACATTCCATGATACATGCTTACATGAGAGGAAACTTATCTTGATTCAAAGCTAGAAATGGGAAACTAAGTTAGGAACAATAGCTCTCCACACAAACATAGATGAGCTGTAGTGAGATCTCACTTGCAGCTACCACCCCTCAGTCGGATTAATAAAAGTAAGATGATTTTCTGAAGGGATTTATTACCAATTGTTGGTTGAAACAGGGACTCCAAAGGTCCTCCCACCTCCACCCATTAACCAAATACTAGTCAACCAGATGCATTGGGAATCGAGAGGCTTGCTTCCTCCACCCTTCAACTGGTCAACAACTAATAAAATTCAAGGGATCCAGAGGCCTCACCTCCATCTCAAAAGCATGTAAAACAATGGTTCCACCCACTCAATGGAATCCAAAACTGAATACCAAAATCAGATGAAATAAGCAAAGGAGCCTCCAAAACTTTCCTTAATAGGAATCCAAGGACTAAATCTCTACCCAAGTTCATTAAGGGAATGTAGAGAAGACCTTCTCCACCCTCTAACCCTAGGGCAACTAGAGATTTACCCTCCCATGAAGAGAGTTCGCTTTGTACTCTTATTTCTCAACCAAATCAAATGTATATTCTTGATGGTAGTTGATATGCAAGACTCCTTTAACGTACTCCAGGTATTTTGAACATTTCCAAACAAATAATTTTCACACACTTTTCCTATTTTGTCCTAAGAGAACATGTTCCCTTCCTCACAATGGTGTTGTTTTGCTTCTTGTTCCATAGTTGTTCTATTCTCTACATTTCTTTCCCTTTTATTTCTCTCTTGTTGTGTTATGAGTGTGTCCCTCTTTGTTCTAATTGTTCTTTTTCTGTTACCTATGATGCCTAGTTCAAATGTTGTCTTTTTCCCCTCTACATAGTGGTTGACTTCCAATGCCTCTTCTTGTCAGCACAACCCATGCTCATCGATTTTTTTTCCTTTTTAGTATTGTCAACTGTTCTAAGCAAGGATGACATGTGTCCTCCCGCTATCCTGTTTGATTCAAAAGACCAATTTGTTAAAAGCATACTAGCCAACCTTAAATGGATATAAACACAATTCAGATTTTCCCTGCATCAAGTAAACTCAATATCCCAAGTAAGTAACCATCCCCAATACCTACAATTTGTGTCCCTTACATAACCCTTTTTTTTTTAAATTAAAAATCAAAATACATGAAATGTTTACATGGAATTCATAACTAGAAGTAAACGAGGAGCTCACAGACACCATTAGGTTATGTTTTGTAGATAACGTATTGTTTAATATTATTCGAGAAGTAACAACAATAGGCTTATGGATTACAATGAAGAGTCTTTATATGACGAAATCCTTACCAAATTGAATCCACTTGAAGAGGTAATTGTATAGTCTAAAAATGAAATAAGATACAAAAAAAGTAAATCATTTAAATGTGTTGATAAAAAAATTGTAGATAACTTTAATTGAAGTAATACTCTTATATGCCAATTGGCTATTGTGGATGTTAAAATCAATGATTAATACAAGGTAATTACAATGTTGTGTTCATTTCTTGAATTGTGGGATCATTTAGTGACTTCCATTTAATTTATTACTAGTGACATCCGACTATGATTTTGTTGTTGGAGAATTGCTATCTAAGGAGGTTTGGAGGAAATCTAGTACTAAAACCTTGATAACAAAAGTAAGGTTGCCTAAAGGTCAATCCAGAAAAATAAGATACAAGTCAAGAGGTAATTCCATATTAAGTTCAAAAGGCAGGAAGAGTAAACTGAAATTTATATTGTCACAAGTCATGAAATCTCAAGAAGGATTATTGGAAGAGGTAGGAATCCAAGGAAGACTCAAAAAATGGGGCAAAATGAGTGTCACGACCCCATGTTGTGATTCCTTAAGACCATTGTGGGTGACGTGCGGCACCGACGATACTTCATTGCAGTTATAAAACTACTCTAACTCGGAATACACCTAACACTTCAAAACTTAGTCAATTTTCCAATTCAATATTCTTATTAAATTATTAGAGAAATGGAAAAAAAAATTCAATTCTGCGATATCATAAAACCAATAATATGAACATAGTATATGCGATAGGAAGGGGAAACTCCCAAATCACTTCTCCCCTTTTTCTTCTTTTATTAAACTTCAAATAATAGTTACAATAGAGTTACAAAGGGAGAGCCATGCCCAAACTCATGCGTTGCACAAGCTTTACAAAAGAGTGGTAGTCATTTACCCAACCCAATGTATTAGCCAAAGTGCCAAGTCTTGCAAACAAGGCGTGCCCAACCTATGTTTGGCACCTTTCCAAGTACAAACCCCAAAAATGACACCCAAAACAGCCCAGAAAACCAACCCTTGGCCTTACCCAGAAACCATCTCACTTGGGAAAGCTATCCTCCTTCTTTGACGTACCTTAGTTATGATTTCCAATTTTATGATGTGCACCCTCTAGATCTGCAATATTGCACCCCTTACATTTCTACGATATCGTAAACTTCTCCCTTCCTGTGATATTACTTCTCTTATGTGAAATTTCTTGTTGCCTCCTCCAAGTGTCAAGATCCTCTTCTTATAGTCACTTTAGAAATTTGATTTAAGTGAGATGACACCCCTTCACTTCTTGAGCCAACCTGCTCCTTGTGCATAGGCACCCCTTCAGCGGCAGGCTCTCCCTTGGGCCAACTCGACCTTGGTGGTGCTGACACCCCTTGTTGGGTAGGCATGCCCCTATGCCAACCTGTCCTAGGTCGTGTGAGCACTCCACCTTTTCCATGTGCTCCATGCTAGATACCTCGTCACACTTCCTTCGTCACCCTGCCCCTCAATGCACCCTGTGATATAAAAAATTCATGCACCCTGAGATATCACAAACTTGTGCACCCTGTGATATCACTATTGGCTTGATGGGCCCTGACCCAGGTTTAGTGTTAAGTAGCCAAGAAAATCCCTATACTACTAGCCCTTTCGGCATCAATTCGCGGAGCGCGGTCTGAAGTCTCACTTGAAGTAGTATGGGGGGATGCAGGAACCAAGTTTCTGCACCCTGAGATAGTCGTGATGTCAATTTTATATAATCACTCCTATGTTCACGCAGATCGATAAGTCCTTAGGGATTATCAATGTACTTCCTTTTCCATCTTTCAGAACCTCCGTGAAGGTACCCAATTGCCCTTTGCGCAACCTTAGGTGATGATTCAGGCACTTACGCACCACGATAACTAGGTTATTTACTTAGTCCCAAAATTGTCTTAGGTATTAGCCAAATTTACCATAAGACTAGGATTATCCTTGCGTAAACATATATTATTACTTTCGTTCATGCAACAGATGGAAACATATATTTTCGCACATCAACTTAACATTATATCTTAAACTTAACATTCAACATAGCATAATCGAAGCATTCATAACGGTAGTAAAATAATGCTAAATAGATGGAAAGTACACAGTAAGTTCAGAACACTTCCCCTTATTGATGATTTAGATTTTCAATACAGACTCTAACCACCCTGCGCACACAGCTATAGGGGTTTGTGCACTTAGCTATGGACTTCTACCCTAGGCCTCTGCGCACTCAGCTGCAGAGCCTCTTTCTCCACTAAGACTCTCGCTCTTAGCTCTCCCCAACCTATTACATCAATGGCTCATGACTACTGAGTCCCTTAGAATCTCTAAGAATCTCCTTTTTATACAATCCCATGGTCCACGGACCAAGGGCAGATCTCCACAACCGACACAACCTATCTAAACTAAGGGCAAAAAACCCTTTTTGACTTTAGGTATCTTCACGCTCTGTGACCACAAAATGCGGAGACTTTACATTCTTCATACAAAATTCGGGCCTTCTGCCCAAAAACTTGGGTTTTTAACCCCAAGGGACCCTTTCCCAATAGGCCCCCAACACAAACATGGTGACTTGCCCTCAAGTCACTAGGCTGGCACAGAGATCTTGTCGTGAAGACCTCCCAGATCGATTTGGGCAACTGCAACCTCGATGACGCACTGTGTTTTTGCCTGCTTCATTTCTTTGACCAACTACTCTGTCACTGGTCCTACGCTATTAGCCTGTAGCTTCTACAGAGTTTGCTACAGACTAGCCAACTTGCCTTCGATGGTGGTTGTGATCATGTAGGCCTCGTCCAACCAAGGGTTCAAGTGAGCCTTCAACACGGCTTCCTTGTGCTGAGCTGTGTCTACATTTTCCTTCAATGCCTTGGCCTCCTACAACTTTGGTAGTCTCTACGTGATGGCGACAGTGCGCATTGTCGCTTTAACCTCGTCGTAGCACTGCTGTAGTTCCCGTGCTTCTGTCTCCAACCTCTGCACATTGGGGTCTTCTTGTAGGTTGGTGAGTAGCTCAAGCGACTAATTAAAATGTGTCATGTGGTCCGTCACTGCACTTGCTACCACTTCTACCACATCTGCCACAGCAATCGCGTGCTGCTCCTTGAATTCTAGTGGAGTCGAAGACTGGGCCTTCAACTGCAATTCCGTGATCTTGAGATTTAGCTCCAGCTAAATAGTGGCCAACTCTATGCATGCATTGCGCACTCCTGCAGTGAGTTTTCGAACTTGCACATCGACTAGCTCGGCCTCGGGGATGTGTAGCTTTAGGACAATCTGGCATGCTTCATCTACAACCTTAGTTAGGCACTGATTCTTATCTATGAGGTTGGTCACAAGGTTGATGGCAGAGTCTCTTTTCACAACCAACTAATTATTTTTGACCTTTTTCTCGCTGATTACTTGTAAAGTGCATTGTTTGCAGGCCCGAAGTTCCACAATTACTCCATCCTACAGAAGATGAAGCACCTCGGTAGGAAGCACGGCCAAGTTAATTCCCACTCCCTTGAGGGCGCTGATAGCAGGCTTGTCAACTTCGGTTGCCGTCGTCAATGCTCCATCTGGAAGCACTATGGCTCGGGGGTCCCATGTGCGCAGCATCCCTGCGGCTTCTAAGGTGCCAAAGGCCAAACTGGTGGCCACTGCACTAGTCTGAGTTTGTGACACATGGATCTGTAGCTCCCGTAGACCCATTTGAATGGCCCCCAATGCCTGCTACTGCTGCTACTCAAACTATTGCAACAGTTCCACGGTGGCATCTTGCACCACATCCCCTATATCATGCAGATCACCCTCTGTCAGGGTGATCAGATCCAGAGACATCTTGCTAGCCTTGGACTTCTTCTGCGGCCCTACCTTTTCTGGCTCTCTGGTGCGCTTGATACAGAATGGAGTCGTCTCCAGGTTCGCTCCTCCCTGTTCCATCTGTTCATCCTCTTCTTCCTCTATCTTTGGTGAAGGCGACCTCTAACCTCCGTTAGAGCCGTGCTCCTCTTCTCCTACCTGCCCACCCAACTGCTGTGCGAAAACGCGCTCTGTCTTAGATTATCGTCAACCTCCTTTTTCCTCTTCACAGCTAGCTGTTCCATCTTCAGCTTGGCCTCTTCCTTCTTACGTTGCGCGGCGGTCTTGCTCGATCCTGCAACCAAATCCAAGGCAATGTCGCCACTCTACTGGCCAACAGTCAAGGACTGCGCTAATCGCGTAATATGTAGCCAAATAGGGAAAGTCATGCCACTTCTACTCAGGGTCCTTTCATGCCTGTATTGAGACGTGGTGGAAGTCAGCCTTGAATTCCACGTACTCCTGTAACCTGTCAAAATTAGTAGGTGATAACCATGGCTTGCGGTTGATGGCCATATGCATGTTCATCTCCATTAAGGTCCAAAAGATCTTGTTGTCTTTTATCCTTTGAGGATCCTTAGTTGCCTACAGCGAAGCGTACTTTGCGGCCTCTAGTAGGTCTGGCGCGACCGAAGGAAACTGACTATCTTCAGGTAGCTCCCATGCTACCAGCACTATGGATAGCAAGAGCCATGCATAGTGAAATGTCTTGCTGAGATCCTGCGCCTCACGGCAGTTCACAAGGAACTCACTGCAAAGGTAGCGCGCCCAATTAAATTGAACTCCCTCCATGCATTGGGCCACCAAAGCTACAACTGGTGCTGACACTTTGTTTGCGTGACACTTTTGCATGACCTTCAATCCCTACTAAAAGTTGCGTTGCCACTTTGAATGTAAGGTCACAAATGCTTGAAATGGCATAGCCACGCGGCTTCTTTACCAACTTAAATTTTTCAGTCATGGTCTTAGTGAGGGCATGCTCGCCAGCCTTTCCACCAAACATCATTGCTGGATTTTCCTCTATGTATGATAGTGGCATCATCCTATGGATCAGAAAATTAGTGATGGGTATTGGCGCCTCTAGCCACAAACACCCATCGTGTACCAGGCACAACAGCTGCTTGATTACCACCATTGTGATGGGTACACGATTGTAATGTGACACCCATAGCAAGTTGAGCAGTCCTGCCTTATCCACACCTCTCAGCCACTTCTACGGCTCCAACACAATTACTCCAGTGGTTTTTTGGAACACGCGATGCATGAGTTGATCTGTTGCTAGGTGAGGTAACCGCTTTGTGTCTACTAAATCCTAGTATTCTAATTTCAAAAGGGGGACATGCCTCAAGTGCGGTCCTTCGAACACAATTTCGTCCGACAAGAGGGGTGTGTGCAGAGTGACCTTACTTTTGTCAATTTCCTTGGGCACCTTGGTCTTGCCCCTACGTGGAGGAATATTCTTAGGAAACTTAGTGATGGGATCAAACCCCTTAATCTCAACATCCTCTAGACTGTGTCAACACAGCCCCCAGCGCAATACATGAGGCATCCATGTGCACACGAAATTCCTTCTTCCAGTCTGGGAAGAATAGGATTAGTGTGGTGACCATTTTCTCTTTCAACACGTCCAAGCTCTTCTGGCATTCATCACTCCAACAAAACGTAGCATCCTTTTTCAAAAGTTTCTCCATGGGTGTGGTGATGTGGGCATAGCTCTTGATGAACTTCGTATAGTATTCGGTATTCCCTAGAGTTTTTCACATCTGTTTCACATTCCTTGGCACATCCAAGTTGATTATCACCATGATCTTCGCAGGGTCTACCATCAATCCTTGTCTGCATACCACATGACCCAGTAGGATCCTGAAAGACATAAAACAAACGCTTCTTTAGATTGAGCATGATCTGGTATCACTGACATGTATCTAACATCAAGCGCAAAATTGCCACATGAAGCTTGATGGTGAGCTCCAGTATTGTAGCAATAATGCTACAACTCCTGGAGCTTCCTGTCTCTTAATTTTATGAACCCGGTAGTTCGTACAAACTTGGAAGCGACGGTGCTGTATGCACAAGTACTAGCTCTTGTCGCAGCTGTCACTTGGTCAGCTGGCACAAGTCCGCTAGGGCTCAAGCCAACTTCTATAGGCTCACAGAAGGAGCTTTATCAATGATGGACGAAAGCTAACTCAAAGGAGACTAGTCTAATTGCAGAAGGAAACTAAAAACAAATCAAAACATGGAAACCCTAGGAAACCCTAATTTAACTAGTCTAACCTCTATGATGCAAAGAATGTGAAGGAAGCTTCTACCAATGATGCCATTACTTCTAATAAGTGAAAATGCATGAATCTAAGCTACTTGCATATTAAAAGACATGTTTTTGTATTTTTTCTTTAAGTGGATGAAGTGATTGTGATTTTGTGCTTATTAGGGTTTGGTTGTGCAGATGTGATGCGGAAGGAAGGAAAGCTTGGGAAAGGTTGGGGAGGCTAGGAGAGGTCCCCAGAGATCCTTAGCATCAGTCCACAGAGGTTCCTCACATTCAGAGGCTTAGCAACCGAGTGAGTGGTCTCCTACAGGATGTCTGCAGGGGATTCTACAGGAAACGCAGGGGTTTCTACAGGAAGGTCTGCAACTCTTCTACAGGATGTTTTGAAATGGGATGTTTGAGGATGGATGGTTGATGGAAGATGCATGGATGGTTATGGAGGTAGGATGGGGGTCTGAAGTGACCCAGGAACTGATGGATGGAGTGGTGAGGTGATGTGGAAACCTGACTTGGCTTGAAGGTGGTTGAGACAACAATGGGGAAGAAGGTAAGGTTACTTGGCAAAAGAGAAGATGGGAGATGAGGGAACAGACTTGGTGATGAAGGAGCTGATCTGAACGAGGCTCAGATGAACGAGGAGGTGATGAAGATGATAGAGATGCCCTGCACAATGCTTATTCAAACAAATCAATGAATTCTTGCAAACAAACCAAGTCCTAGCTAACTCAATCCAATTGTTAATGAATGAGTAAACAGCAGCCTTGTTTGAAAAGAGAACCATATACATCACATGAGAAAGAACATGCCAAAAGATCTAAATGCATACAAACTCCTACTAATCTATTATAAACATGAGAAGCTACTTAAACCATCAAAAGAAACCTAAGTAACAAAGCATGAATTAAATCTAAAGAGCATATTTTATTTCAAGAACGCAGCAAACACATAAATATAAACAAGGGAGGTACTGGGCACTTGAGATGGGCCCAACCCCAAGAACTACAGCCTCCCAAGAGCGATTTAGAGCTGGTGCAAAGCTGGATCCATATTTATTAATCAAGAAATGAAAAGTTACATCAAAACTGTCCACCAGGAGAGCTTGAACATGAGCTGAAAGCAAAGCTACTCTATTGCATAAAAATCGAACTACAAACTAGCTGACTAATGGCTAAAACGAAATGACTAACTAGCTACAAAATGACTACCCACTAGCTAACCAAAATGAGGCCCCAAGCCCTCTTATTTATACAATTTGAGGACCCAACAGTCCTCCTAAAAGTTAGGGACTTGGCTGCCCAAGACTTGTAGTTAACAGCAGTCCAACTTGACTTGCTTGGCTGCCCTTGAGTTGATTGATTCGGTGGCCCTTGAACTCTGAGCTGATGGTGGAGAATTCGAGGTAAGGGCCCATAAATGAGGGGGACACCTTCCTACAAATCCTCTAGCTTGTTCTCCCACGAATTTGGCAGCCAAGTGCTCATTAAGACCTTCAAATTTGTCTCCAAGTTTACCAAAAAGGCTACACAAAGCACCCATTAGACTTGTTGGCATAATGACTAACCAAATTCACTCTATTAACATAAAAATAATCAAAAACATGCAATAAACAAATGACAATGGTGGACTAAGACAAATTAGGAGGTTGAATGAGCCCAAACAATTGTACATTTTTGGGGCTCATCATCACCCCCCTACTGAAAGTGTTGCTCATCCTCTGAGCAACCAAATCTCTCTCGTCTTTGATGGCCCTGGTGGCTTCTTTGGCTAACATCTCGGTTGACTTCTCGTTTGGCTTCCCTCTTTTCAAACTTTCCTGTAGAAACTGTTCGCTGGCTTCCTGTAGAAACAGTCCTCTGTCTTCCTGTAGAGCAGTCTTTGTGTCCAACATTTTCATTCTTTCTCTCTAAGTGGATGTCTTCGGGCTTCCCTGTTCATAGCTGATGGATATCTTTGAAGGAGGCTCCTCCTTTTGTTTAGCTTTTGTGTCCTTAATGACAATTTTCTCCTTTGACAGTGGTTTGGGTTTGCCCACTTTTTCTATGTGCTCCTTTTTCACTTTAAAGTGCATGAAGGTTTGCCTCTTTCCCTTCCTTTTTGGTCTTGGAGGTGTGCTAATGGTGGCAAGCATGGCTGCTGCCTCCTTGGCCAAAATCTCAGGCGATTTTCCCTTTTTGTTCCTCTGTTTCTAGACTTCCTGTAGAAAGTCCTGTGCTGACTGTTTTCTGTCTTCCTGTAGAAACTGCTTCCTGGCTTCCTGTAGAAACGGACAGCACCCCTGTATCCGGCTTGGTTGTGGGCGATTCTCCTTTCATCTTGGCTGTGGCAGCCTTCATCTTCTCCCCCTTTCTTCTCTTCTTCCTCACTGTTAGAAGGACTGATATCTTTGGCCAAAATTCTTCATTCATTTTTGTGGCACATTCACTTAATGACTGTAGAAGAAAATAGGAAATGCTTAACTTCTTTTATGGAAGTGAATCAATTCCATGTCTAAGTGCACACAGCAACCTAAAATGATAACCATGGATAATGATGAATTATGAATTCCCTTGGCATGGTGAGAGTGCTTCCTTTCCTTATGCTTTGGTTAGAAAAGGAAATGTTGTTGATGGTTTCCCCTTGGACTCAAGGAAGAATTCCTGGGCTGTGTGATATTAATGAACAACAATTCTTTGGCTTCAAGACTTTTGCTGCCCAAATACTCGGCTGTCCGTGTATAAAAGGAAGACTTAGGTTTCCATAGACAAGGTACAGAGCTCAATTCTCATCCCCAGTGATCATACAATCAGCTCGGAAAACCAAATCTGCCTTAATTCCAGGAAAATTCCTTTTTCTGGGGTCAGCAGTTCCTTCAGAATTGTCAGTTTCTTCATTACCAGCACAGTTGCTTCCTCGCAATGCTATAGAGCCCTGTCTAACCAACGCCAGGAGACCTTTCAAACAAGTCAAAGCCACAGATGGAAGTCTTTTAGCACATCGTCCAATTGCAGAGACTGCATCTGCGGCAAACTTTCTATCTGGATCCCTAATATAGTCCTGAAACTCTAGCAATATTGTATGAATAGATGATTCCGTTGCAATGAGAGACAAGATCTCCAGCTTGATTGCTTGCATATGGCATGTATCAAAAGATTGCACGAAGGAATCTTCAAAGAATGGCTCGAATAAGGAGGGCATTTCTGCAACAAATGCCAGATTTGATAGTACCACATACTATGAGTCGTAAGAGGACCTGAGAAGGAACAAAAGCAGCTTCACAATTCTTCTCACATCCTTAACTGGAGCCATAAGCCAATGGACTCCAGCAGCAGCAACAACGACCCCACTGTTTTGACTCCATAACAAAGGCAATGTGCATTGCAATAGAAGTTTCAAATCACTATGTATCTCAATAGTAGGAATAGCATCATCTGACTCCGATGAATCACTGCTCAAGGAAGTCGTCCTTGATAACTTACGTTGATCATTTCTCAAGCCGCTTGAAACCAGGCCCTTTCCTTCCATTTTTTTGACCTTCCTCTACGTTAGAGGCACTGCTTCTGCCATATACGTGGTTCATAAAACCCTCTGATGAACTATCATAATTTTCTGTTTCAATGTTTAGTCTCTTTGAATAACCTGAATTGAATGCGACAGACATTTTTGAAATTCCATGCGCTCATTAATTTCTGCGTGATTGTTGGTGGAGTGAGGTGGCAAAGACGTGTGCTGGCCCATATGAACTGCTGTGTTATCATGAACTACTGTTGCTAACTATTCGTTCTCTGCTTGTATTCAATTCCATTAGTTGCACTAGAGTTTAGAATATCCCCAACTGACTGTGTTTTGTTTTTGAACTTCACGTGAATGGCTGATCCATGCATGCGTGATTTTTGCCTTGCTGAGTGCAATTGAACGTGGCTCCCTTCTTGGCTGAATCCACTCATCTCATTCATTCATGCATTGCTTTAGATTAGATCTATGCAAACAGATGAACAAGGTTAAGTCACGTACCTGAAATCAAACGGCTGCTTGCGAAGCTTCTTGCTGCTGCATGCTTTGATTCTGCTGCTGCATGCTTGGATCCTTTGATTGCATGAGGCTTGGCTAATGATTTTTGATTTCTTTTCCTTGTGCAGGTGTCCGCTGGCCGGATCTGAGCTGCATGCAATCATTTCCACGTTCAACTCTGCCCGTTCAAGCTGCTGCTGTTGCATGGTCAGAAAACCAGAACTTCTTTTTGCCATTTCTCCCAAACGGTAGATCGGTTTGATCTGAAACTTGGTTAGCATGTTCCTACCATCATTATGCATCTCCCATAGCAAATTCGTGATCAATGGATGCACGGATTTCGAGAAAACTGGAAAATGGATGAAGATTTTAGAGCTCGATTTCTCGGAAACCGTGCATCAGAATCGGCTAAAACTGCTTGGGTAGGTTACCATCAGTCACATGCATATCCCCATGAAACAGGTTTTGTAACGGATGCACGGATATGGAGAAAACGCAAAAATGGATGATGGTGATGGGGGCTGATTTCTTGGAAACCGTGCATCGGAATTGCGTGAAACTGCTCAGGCGTGTTTTTATCAACCTTGTACAATTCCCCATAAAACGGTTTGTCAAATGGATGCATGGTTTTCAAGTTATGGCGAAAACAAATTCTGCTCTATGGATTTTTGCTTCAAGGCACTTTGCATGTGTTTGCATGGTATGACAAAATGAATTTTGGCTGTGATGCAGGTATGGAGAGGATGGAGGAGGAGTTGGAAGATTGCAGGAGGACTTCTGAACCTTTGAGGAAGCTACCATGCTTGCCAAACCACTTTTGAAATGCATGCCTAGTTTCCCACAATTTCTACAGGAAGTTCCTGTAGAAGCACAACGAGAAGCACAAGGAGGTGAAAAAATGATGGAGAAAGGCAAGGGATGGACACACAAGTGCTTGTAGGCCTAATCAACAGATTCCCACCATTAGATTCACTTTTGAAATTGTATTTGGCTCGTCCAAAGGTTCTACAGGATGTTTCCTGTAGAAATACAGAGCTTCCTGTAGAAGACACAGTTTTGAGGAAAGAAGCATAATGACATGAAAAAATAATGGAAAAGGGGTGAGGAATGGAAACATGGATGTGGGTAGGCCTCATGGACATATTCCAAGCCTTCAAGTCCTCCTCGGAGACCAATTTGGCTTTTTTGTAAGCTTCCTGTAGAAGATACGAAACTTCCTGTAGAAGGCACAAAAACTCCTTTGTCTTTGTTTTGAGTGATCCACCTGACCTACAATGTCCTTCTTGCAACCTGCAATGTCACTGCTGCAACATGAAATTATTCAATGGAGATTAGCTTTTTATTTTTTCTTTTTTTTTTCTCTTTTTTTTTTTGAAAAACAACTAGGGCGCCTCATGGAGGTTTTCACCCTAATTGCCTGCCCTGGGCGCCTCCAAGGGAGGTTTTCACCCAGAGATCTTATTCTCTTTTCTCTATTTTTTCCAACCCATTGACCGCCTCATGGAGGTTTTCAATCAATGAGCCAATCTAAGGCGCCTCCGAGGAGGTTTTCACCTTAGATTTTTGTTTTTTTCTCTTATTTTCATTTTTTCATTTCTTTACTTTTTTTTCTCTTTTTTTTTTCATTTTTTTTTTCTACCCTACCCTACTTGAAAAACAAAATCATTTTCAAGTATAAGAATACTTCCAATGGAGCCATGTGCACATCGAGATTAGAGACAAGATGATGTAAAGGCTCGGAATGCATGCTTTGACAACTATCCAACTTTCAGAGACAACATGATCTGACTTTGAAAGTACAAAACATAGCTGAGGAGGAGAGTACTGCTGCAACTTAGTGACCTTCTGAAACCATATCTCAATATAGCTTTGATATCCTTGGTTCTTTTGCTGATCTGGATCATTCTTCATGTCACCTTCTATCATGACCTTCTGATCTTCCTCTTTTTGTTGATCTTCCTCTTGAGTACATGGAAGATTTGATGGTAACCATGAGGGATCTCTCTCGATCTCTGATTTAGATCTCTTTTCTTCATTAAGTGCAGCCCATGGTTCTTTGATCTCCTCTTTGGAATCTTCTTTTGCTTTTGTTCCTTCAATGTTGTCAAGATGATCTCTTTTTTGCAATGCTTTTCCTGAGCTATGGTGAAGATCATTGAGCTCAAAAGGAATCATTTGCACATGTTGTGCCTCAGATTTGCAATTGGGTTGAGCTGCTCCATTGCATGGTTTTGGAAATGGAGGTACGGGTAGCTGAGTGGAGGTGTGAAATGGAGATGGAGATGGATGGCATTGTGGTTGGGTAGGCATTTGGGGTTGCCTTGGTGGAGGAGGAGGCGATGGTTGTGGATGAGCAGGTGGTGGAGGAAAATGAGTGGGATGAGAGTTGTACTGGGGCCTCCACTCCTGATAAGGTGCATTCCACTGAGGCTGTGGCTGAGCATAAGAGTGAAACGAATGAGCAGCTGGTTGGGCATAATATGGATCTGTGAAGGAATAAGGAGGAGGTGTGAACGAGGAAGGATGAGCAGGGGGACCCCAAGAAGGCATGAAGGTGGCTTGATAAGGGTCATAATAGGTCTCGGGTGTCCCTTGTAGTTCCTGCTGGTAGGGTATGGGTCCATGTGGCCTCCTTTAGTTCATATAACAGAGTGATTCAGTGGCTCCCTTGGCTCTTTGATATGTAGCTTTGATTCTAGGCAAGGAAGGGCACTGATCTGTAGGATGGTATTCTTCACAGATGAAACACACTTCTAGAGAGTGCATTGGACATTCGTTCCAAGGATGCTTTCTAGTGCACCTAGGACAAAAAATGGCCAAAGCCCTCTTGGCTTCTTCTTGCTTCTTTTGGATCCGCAAGGTATCCAGTTTCATGGCAAGAAACTGCCTCATATCACTCTTGAAACCTTCGATCTGATTTTCAAATTCATCTTTGGACAAGGGACTGCTCCAATCATTTCTGCTTGTAGCCATTTGCTTCAGAGGAGTGTTTCTTTCTTCTTCTCCCCTAGAGGTTCTTCAGATATGTCTTGATGTCCACCCAGGGGTTCTTTCATCACAACCATCGAAGAAGAACGTTGGCTGTGTGAAGCAGTGGGGGGGTTGTGCAATCATTTTTCTAACTTATCTCTACTCCTACAAAGCATGAAATGAAAAATTTTTTGGTTGATTTTTTTTTTGTTTTTTCTACTTCTACTTGCAAAACTAAAATAGATTGAACTGCAACTAACTATCTTGCTGAAATGAAAATGTGGAATTGAAATGAAAGCAGGAAAGGACTAATCTATTTTGCTCAAATGAAATTGCAGGAATGAAATGCTAGGCTACGCTTGCGAAATTGAAATGCTAATCTACGCTTGCAGAAATGAAATTGCGGAATTGAAATGCTAATCTACGCTTGCAGAAATGAGATTGCGGAATTGAAATGCTAATCTATGAAAGCAAGAAAGGCTAATCTAGGAAAGCAAGAAATGCTAATCTATGAAAGCAGGAAATACTAATCTATGAAAGCAAGAAATGCTAATCTACTTTTGCATAAATGAAATTGCATAAGGGAAATGAAATAAACTACTTAGCAGAAGGTTGTAAAGGAAAATAGAAGAATAGCAACAATCACCAATACTCTGCCGCTTCCCCGGCAACGGCGCCAAAAATATGGTGAGCTCCAGTATTGTAGCAATAATGCTACAACTCCTGGAGCTTCCTGTCTCTTAATTTTATCAACCCGGTAGTTCGTACAAACTTGGAAGCGACGGTGCTGTATGCACAAGTACTAGCTCTTGTCGCAGCTGTCACTTGGTCAGCTGGCACAAGTCCGCTAGGGCTCAAGCCAACTTCTATAGGCTCACAGAAGAAGCTTTATCAATGATGGACGAAAGCTAACTCAAAGGAGACTAGTCTAATTGCAGAAGGAAACTGAAAACAAATCAAAACATGGAAACCCTAGGAAACCCTAATTTAACTAGTCTAACCTCTATGATGCAAAGAATGTGAAGAAAACTTCTACCAATGATGCCATTACTTCTAATAAGTGAAAATGCATGAATCTAAGCTACTTGCATCTTAAAAGACATGTTTTTATATTTTTTCTTTAAGTGGATGAAGTGATTGTGATTTTGTGCTTATTAGGGTTTGGTTGTACAGATGTGATGCGGAAGGAAGGAAAGCTTGGGAAAGGTTGGGGAGGCTAGGAGAGGTCCCCAGAGATCCTTAGCATCAGTCCATAGAGGTTCCTCACATTCAGAGGCTTAGCAACCGCGTTAGTGGTCTCCTACAGGATGTCTGCAGGGGATTCTACAGGAAACGCAGGGGTTTCTACAGGAAGGTCTGCAACTCTTCTACAGGATGTTCTGAAATGGGATGTTTGAGGATGGATGGTTGATGGAAGATGCATGGATGGTTATGGAGGTAGGATGGGGGTCTGAAGTGACCCAAGAACTGATGGATGGAGTGGTGAGGTGATGTGGAAACCTGACTTGGCTTGAAGGTGGTTGAGACAACAATGGGGAAGAAGGTAAGGTTACTTGGCAAAAGAGAAGATGGGAGATGAGGGAACAGACTTGGTGATGAAGGAGCTGATCTGAACGAGGCTCAGATGAACGAGGAGGTGATGAAGATGATAGAGATGCCCTGCACAATGCTTATTCAAACAAATCAGTGAATTCTTGCAAACAAACCAAGTCCTAGCTAACTCAATCCAATTGTTAATGAATGAGTAAACAGCAGCCTTGTTTGAAAAGAGAACCATATACATCACATGAGAAAGAACATGCCAAAAGATCTAAATGCATACAAACTCCTACCAATCTATTATAAACATGAGAAGCTACTTAAACCATCAAAAGAAACCTAAGTAACAAAGCATGAATTAAATCTAAAGAGCAGATTTTATTTCAAGAACGCAGCAAACACATAAATATAAACAAGGGAGGTACTGGGCACTTGAGATGGGCCCAACCCCAAGAACTACAACCTCCCAAGAGCGATTTAGAGCTGGTGCAAAGCTGGATCCATATTTATTAATCAATAAATGAAAAGTTACATCAAAACTGTCCACAAGGAGAGCTTGAACATGAGCTGAAAGCAAAGCTACTCTATTGCATAAAAATCGAACTACAAACTAGCTGACTAATGGCTAAAACGAAATGACTAACTAGCTACAAAATGACTACCCACTAGCTAACCAAAATGAGGCCACAAGCCCTCTTATTTATACAATTTGAGGACCCAACAGTCCTCCTAAAAGTTAGGGACTTGGCTGCCCAAGACTTGTAGTTAACAGCAGTCCAACTTGACTTGCTTGGCTGCCCTTGAGCTGATTGATTCGGTGGCCCTTGAACTCCGAGATGATGGTGGAGAATTCGAGGTAAGGGCCCATAAATGAGGGGGACACCTTCCTACAAATCCTCTAGCTTGTTCTCCCACGAATTTGGCTGCCAAGTGCTCATTAAGACCTTCAAATTTGTCTCCAAGTTGACCAAAAAGGCTACACAAAGCACCCATTAGACTTGTTGGCATAATGACTAACCAAATTCACTCTATTAACATAAAAATAATAAAAAACATGCAATAAACAAATGAGAATGGTGGACTAAGCCAAATTAGGAGGTTGAATGAGCCCAAACAATTGTACATTTTTGGGGCTCATCACTTGACTAATCCAAACACTGTCTTATCGTCAAAGTATACCTCCAAAAACTTATGAATGAAGTCTTTGAATGCCGTAATGACTACGTGCGAAAAGATTGTTGGCACATTATTCAGCCCAAAAGGCATTATGGTGTACTGAAAACATCCCCATTCAGTCACGAAGGTCATCTTGCTTCTATCCTCAGGTGCGATTTTGATCTGATGGTACCCAGAGAACCCATCAGTGAAAGAGTATGCTTCTTGGTTGCCTACATTATCCAAGACCTCGTCAGTGAATGGGGTTGGGAAAGGATCATGCATGCAAGCGTCATTCAGCTTCCAGAGATCCATGCATATCCTTATTTCTTCTTTCTGTTTCTTTTCTTGAACCACTATCGGGCTTACCCAATCAGATTCTTCCATTGGTTCAATAATTCCTACCGTGAGCATCTTATCTAACTCAACACGAACCCTTTCCTTATACTTAGGATTAAGGCGGTAAGGTCTTTGTTTTACAGGTTTTGCGTCTAGTTTTAGGGTGATCTTCATGACACCCAAGTCTCCTATTATCCCTTTTAAATTAGAAAACTTCGTGGGGAACAAATCCTGATATTCGCGGAGGATCTCAATGACCTTGTCTACTGTTGCATCATCCAAATAGTCCCCAATATTTGAAAATTTTGGTTCTGCCTCTGTGCTAATGTTGACTTGCCTAGTTTTCAGTGGCATGGTTATGTCTTTATCCTCTATCTATGGACCTTAAACCTCGCGGTGACCTTAAGTTACTGAAATATTAATCTTTTTGAGATCCTTGTCTTCTTCTTCAACAGTCATGTTATAACATTCTAGTGCGTGACTCAGTTGGGTAGTCCAATCCGGTTGGACCAAGTCTAAAGGATCTTGCAGTACCCTAAAGATTGTTTCTTTAACCTCTTGTATCATCGCGTCAATACAGTCAAACCCATCCTCAAAGCTGAACATCATTATAAATCCCTAGCGCAAGATGTCCTACTCTTTAGTGCCATGGCAAAGCTCGGTTTCCAAGTACCAATTCATTGGTATGATTTCCACGGTATGAAAAAATAGATGCACCCATTTAGGCTAGGATTTGCTCCCTAAGCCTTAGCCCATTTGGCCAGGTGATCATGTTGATCATCCCTTCCATCATACTTATTTTTCATCCAAACTTTTGGCTGCCCAAAACGTATTCTCATCATCCTCCTATAGTCGCACCAATCACCGAAATTATCCTTGTGCGTACCCCACCATCTTGCGGGTGTAGCGCGTAGTACCTAGTCCAAGGCCTGGAAGTGATGTTTCTCTGGCACTTCTCTCTCAAATGCATCCAAAAAGCGATCAACATTAGTTATCCCATCATAGTGAGGCAGATCCCTAACTTTGGATGACACGCAGCGTAATGACTTGGTCATCATATTACAACGCAGTGTAGATACTTCATGCAGCTGGTTCTGCCAGTGCTCTAATTCTTCATCTGAATCTGACGTGCAGGAGCTTTCACGGTCCCATGCAATACGTCCGTCAGCTGTCAAATTTACCCATCCTAGTCTCACGCTGTTATCTTGCAAATCTAGTCCATATCGTCATCACTTTCATAATCTCGGACAGGTTCTGTATAGCATGGTCCTTCTGCAGGATCCAGCAGCACCACCATGTGGAGCGACTTATTTTCAAATATCATCTTTTGCTTCTTCAGGTTCATTACCCCATTCATGTCAGTGGCTCAATCGATTCCAAGGAGCACAGGGTAGGGATTGTTATCATCCATAATCTCTGTTACTTCAAAATCTTCCAATGCGCTCGCGCCCTCGATGTCAATTTTTACCCCTTGTAGCCTCCCCATTGGGATAATTTTCTGTTGATTCACCATTCTTAACTAGACCATTGGAGCGCAATTCTCCCCATTCTTTCCCAAGTCCGTTTTGGCAAAACATTCACGTCGAACCCGAGATCCAGGATAACTTGGTCCATTTCGTATTCCCCTATTTATGCGGTGAGTCTCATTTCATGCCCAATCCTTGCCTTGTGCTTGCCAAGCTTCCTGACCACGTGTGGTTCACCAGTAGTGCCATCCTTACCAGTGCACTGATTGATCAATTCCTGCAGGCCCTTCATAGTCTTACTGTCGCGGAGCAGTTTCATGCAGGTCTCCAAGAATGTGGTAACCATGGATGGGTCCATTTCTTCAACTGGTTTCTCCTGACTTCCTAAGGTAGAGGCCTTAGTGAAGCTTTTCTTTGCTTCCATAAATGTTTCTTTTGCATGCTCTAGATCAAACCCAATCCCTTTTTCTGGTGTTTTATGGACCCATTCACCTTACGCAAGTTGCTTGCCTTTATCCTCCCTCGTCATAGTTCCGCTTCACAGCATAATGTTTACCTTAGGATCTTCCTCGCGAGGCTCAACCCTCATCATCTGGAGGTTTTGCATCGACTGTGGAGGATGTGCCCCCTTTTCGTGAATATTAGCCAATAATATTGGGCAATCCTCAGTTGCATGGTCAAACTGAGTACAGTAGTGGCATGACAATCGCATCGGATTCGGAAAATCCCTCGCGTAGTTCCCTGGGCCTCCCCAATTGTAACGAATTAGCTTTCCTCGGCCTCTACCAGGCCCTCCTCCACCTTGGTGTCGGCCGCGCGCTTGATACTCACCTCATGTTCCCCCAACGCCTTGGTCTGGAGGTTGCGTTTCTGCCTACACCGTATATATAGGTGTCCTGTCCATCATTAATTCGTAACTATGGAAATTGCGCTCATCGTGACCTACTAATTGACCAAAATTACAAAACAGATGTTGTGGTGTTTATATGAATTTATGCAGTAAATGGCAATTGTCGGTCGCATGTTTCCCAACCACCTGGCATATAGCGCACCATAGTGCAGGCCCTGTACCTGGCCCTGCCGCAGCCTCCGTCCATAGAAGCATTGGTCCTCCTGCTACAGATAGTTCACGAAGACTAGTCAATGATCCTTGTCATGCCCCTGACCCTTGCATTTTAGGCACCAAACTTCTTTGTGCGCCTCTGATCAAGTTGTTTTGTCCTTCTTCAGACTTTGCATTTCGAGACAAAGGTTTTGTAACTGTGCATGAATCTGCTAAACCCCCAAATTAGCATCTTGCATTAGTGTCTCATGCAGCCTCATCGTGATTTCTAGAGCTTTTGCCTGGGTTCCAATCTTCTTTTGTGATAGTGCAACCCCTAGGTGGGGTAGGAGCAAGGCTACGAACCATTCGCGATGCTGCCCATCAATTAGGTTCATGTTGGCCTCACAGATTGTACACTTCAACCTTTTTTCCAAATCCTAGGGCTTCTCCCCAGGCCACATCATGATCTCCTTGAACCCCACAATAGATTGTGCTTGAGAATTAGGTCTACTAAAGTCTCTATTAAGCGCGGCCTGAATATTTGCCAAAGTGGACGTTGGGTTATTAGTACTATACTGAATGTACCACATTAGTGCGCATTCCTACAAAGCACTAACCAACATAGATTTATTCATCTCGTCATCGGTGATAACATGAGCTTCCCATATAGCCTTCGCGACGAACCAAAGTTGGTTTGGATCTTCATTTCCTATGCCCTTGAATACAGGTCGCTTTACGGAGTTCACCATGTTGAACAAAGGTGTAGGCGGGCATGGTGTAGGCAATGGGGTGAGAGGTGGGGGTGAGGATGGAGGTGGTGTGCGTGGATGGGATGAGGATGGAGGTGTTGTAGGTATTTGCAGGATCCCTTGTCTTATCAGCTGAACAATGCTTAGTGGAGAAGACTGCACTGCTCCTTTGTCATCACTCAAAGGAGGCTTGATCAATGCACTATACTCATGACCTTTTCTTCCTCCATCCCTGAAAGACTTTCTGTTGGGCATGGAATCCCCCGCAAGGCATGTTTTGGGGCTCAAAGCCCAAGTTTTGACCGAATCTTATTGTAAAGCTCAACAAATTGTGGGCGCGGGGCGCGAAAGGATGATAGAGTCACAGGGTTGTCTGCCCTAGTTTTTTAATGTAATGTTGGTTGGATAGACCTACCCATGATCTGTGGACCATGGGATTGTATAAATAGAGAGAGGCTCTAAGTAGAGAGGAGAGAAGGAAGGAAAAGAAAAAGAAAATTCTCAGTGATTGAGTCACAAGTTGAAGTGTGTCGTTGGGTTGTAGAGTAGGAGAAGGCTTTGCAGCTGAGTGCGCAAAGGCCTAGTAGTCTACAGCTGAGTGCGTGGACCCCTACAGCTAAGTGTGCAGGGTGGAGTCGAGTCTGTAACCGAGGAAGGAATTAATAAAGAGAAATTTTGCTATAATTCCATGTAGCAACTCTTGGGTTAATGAATGATTGATATAATTTGCAAATATACTGTTTATTTACTATGTGCACCTGTATGGATGGTTTATGTTGTTAAGTATAACTTAAAGCATGCAAGTGGGCTAAAATAATCAATTAACATTGGAATACTAGTAAGGTCTTGGGTACTAACACAGAGCGTGAGACTCAACCCCTAGGTAGGGCTACGCAAAGATAGGATATTGGGTTGCGAAGTACGGGAAAGTGCACAAAGCAACCTGTGTGCAGGGTCAAACCGCGAACCAGTTGAACTCCTCAGACATCTCCAGGGTGTGGAAACCTTGTTCTAGCACCCTCCCATACTACTTCGGGTGAGACCTCAGTCCGCTCTCCATGGACTGTTGCCGAAAGGGCCAGTAGTACTAGGAATTGTTTGGCTAACTTAACTCTAAACCTGGGTCAGGCCCCATTAAGCCAACAAATGGTTCTATTGCCGGGACCAGGATTTGCATAGAGATGTCTAATGTCATATCACTGGAATCCAACAAAGAAGAGAATTGAAGAGTGGTTGGATAAAAAGATTCACGAGTTTGCAGGGCAGGAAAACAGGAATTCACGATTATTAAAGGAAGAGTGGTTAGATTGCTACTTATATACGGAAATCCATGAAATTTTCTTTGAATCCTTCCCCTCTGAGTTGTACGAGTGGATTGCGAAGCTAGCAGATAGTCAAGGAATGTGTAGGCTTGACAAACCTATTGTGTGGACTCCAGAGTTGGTGCATAGACTGGAAGCATTGGAAGATAAGATCGTGCCCACTGTGGATCACTGGCTTGATTGAATTATAGGAGGATTTATCACCGAGTTTGCGGTAGATACTTCAGTCAGTTATAGCAAGGCGGAATGACGTTTCCTCAAAGGACCACGAGGTAAGTACGTTAAATCTTTGAACACTTGGATTAAAAAGCTACAGTGTGAAAAGCAGGTTATGCGAATAAATTGATGTTTGGGGCTATGTGAAGTGGGAGGATCTACAGAAATGAAGGCAGCACAGAACTAGAAACTAGTTTCTTGATTTCACCTCCGCAAGAGAGCGAGGAAGAGCTTGCGAAGGTTTCACCAAGAAATGCGATCAGTTTGATAAAATAAAGAATTTTGTACATACCACCCCCATCTACACCACTACCAGTTTCACCATCTTGACCCCCGTCTTTGGCCACACCACCTCTGCCACCACCATAGTTCAATATGGCGAGTGCGATAAAGTTGCTGGTGTTCAAAGGAGTAGGGAACGAAGATCCAGACCAGTTTTGGTTCGTGGTAAAGGCTGTATGGGAAGCGTAAGGAGTCACATATGACAATATAAGGAAAGCAACACTGGTCAATGCTCTGCAGGATCATGCAATGACTTGGTACATTGAGCATTCTAATGACAATCTGAACGCAGGGATCGCGGATATCCAAGTTGTGCAAAACAAGGAATTTAGCAGGCCAAAACAAAGACACAGTCGATCGTTGGATTTAAGGAAATTGTGATGCTTCCAGGCAAGACCCCCTGGGAGTTGGATCAGAGACTGAAGTGTACAACTCATGAAGCCAATATGAACTTGACGGATGGGAAACACCGCGCATGGTTTGTAGCATCGCTAATGCTGCATCCAAGGAACATGTTGTCACAGCAGAAGATAACCACTTAGGACTAGGCCTTGGAGATCGCAATGAGACTGCATGAGACCCCGATACAATATCCTAACCTAGGAGTTCAACAGATCCATGCACAGTTGAAAAACTTTTGCCTTGAGATGCAGATTTTGAACACAAGATAGGACAGCTCACCCAGAAGCACACGAGGAGGTATGGTGCATAAAGTATAAGGGCCAGGGACATGACAAGGACCATTGTCCAGTCTTCACAAACTACCTAGTAGGAGGAGTACCAATGCCATTGAGATCGGAGGCACAAGCAAGAATGAGTGTGGTGCTTGCATTATGGTGCACAATTTGTCAAATAGGAGGGAAGCATGCTACAGATAACTTCCATCTATTACAGAAGTATACGTAGAATTCCTAGCAGTTGTTTTGTAATTTCTGCAGGTCAGTAGGCGACGATGAGCGTACTTGTAGAAGTTATGAACTGATGATGGATCAAACTCCTACCTATAGAGTTCAGACTGAAACACGGTCCCTCAATCAAAATGCAGGGATGGTGTGCACTGGATTTCAGGGGTGCGGACGAGGTCGAGGTGGAATGGGACCAGGAAGAGGTCGCAACCAACTGATATGTTACAATTGCGGAGGGCCAGGGCATTATGCCTGTGATTGTATAAATCCAACGAGACCATCATGCTTATATTGTACCCAGTTTGATCATGAGATGGAGGAATGTCCCACACTGATAGCGAGGTTGTGTGATAAAGGAGCACTCCAACCTCTCCCGACTTAGAACCTGCAAATGACGAGGTCTGAGCCGCATAAGGAAGACGCTAGTGTAAATATCGTGCTCTGGAGTGGTATCACGACAGGAGATGATAAAGGCAAGAAGCCCAAAGAGAGTGCCTAGGTTCACAAGGCTCCATCAAAGGAACCAGAATTTGATTTAGATCGCGCTAAGGAGACATTCATGGAAGCTAAGAAGACCTTCGCGGATGCCTCCACTTCAGGAAGTAAAGACAAACTGGAACCGGAAATGGACCCATCAATGCTCACTACATTTTTTGAGACTTGCATGAAGTTGCTGCACAATAGGAAAGCTATGAAGGGGTTGTAAGAACTAATCACTAGATGTGCTGGAACCACGACAGGAGAACCACGTGTAGTCCGGAAGCTCGGGAAGCACACAATGTGAACAGGACAAGAGATGAGATTGATTGCGCAGATCAAAGAATATGAAATGGATCAAGTGATTTTGGATCTAGGACCGGACGCGAATGTCCTACCAAAGAAGACATGGGAGCGCATGGGTAGGCCTGTGCTACAATGGTCTCCAATTCAATTGCGAATGGTGAACCAACAAAAGATCCTACCTATGGGAATATTGCCGGGAATAACGGTGGATATCGAAGGTGCGAGCGTGCTTGCAAATTTCAAAGTGATAGAGATTGTTGATGACAACAATCCCTATCCCACGCTATTGGGAATAGATTGGGCCACTAAAATGAATGGATTGATAAATCTAAAGAAGCATAAGATGATTTTCGAGAAACATTCACTGCGCGTAGTGGTACCTTTAGACCCTGCAGAAGGATCGCGCTACATAGAGCCAGTGTGCGACTACGATAGCAATGACTATCTAGATTGTATCTACAAAATAACAACACGAGAGTAGGACTTGGTAAATCCAATAGCGGATGGCAGGATTTCATGGGAACATGAAAGCTCTTGCACCTCTAATTTGGATGAGGAAATAGAAGGATGGCAGAACCAGTTACACGAGGTAACCATGCTCAACTGTAACATGATGACAACACCACTACACTGTGTGAGAATAGAGGTAAGATATCTGCCTATGTATGATGGGTTGAGCAAGGTGGATGATTTCCTAAACAAATTTGAGAGGGAAGTACCAGAACAACAACGTTTCAACGCTCTAAAATGGGTACTGCACACTACGCCCACAAGATGGTGGGGTACACATCAAAGAAGTTTTAAGGACTGGAGCGAATGTAGAAGGATGATGCACATGCAGTTTGGAAAGCCTCAGATGTGGATGAAAGCCGAGTATGATGAACGAAATAGCCCGCGCCCACCTTTCCAGATGGATGCAGGCGTATGGTGCACAACCTTCATGAACACGCACTGTCCTCATGATAGGAAACATGACTGATAAGCAGGAGTGGGCAAGACAATGGCATGAATAACCCCTTCGGTTGGGACCAGCAAGTATGGTAAGACCAAGCACACAGAAGCATATTCATGCAGAACGTTTTGAAAAAGTACACGAAGCATTGAACGTGGTCCACCATGTGAAACGTACTGACTGGGACCTACACGTACGAGCAGTTATCTAGGCTTATAGGACCATGTGTAAAACCCTGACCACGTGGGCACTTCTGAAGCTGAAGTATGAAGCCAAGGCTATAATCCCTATGGAGCATGCAAAGCCTAGTCTGCACATAGTAGCACCCGTAGATACGATGGTTCGCGAATCCCGGAAAGGAGGGATCACACAGCTACAAGAAACAAAACACATGGGACTTGAGGAAGAAATCCAATAGGGTAACCTTAGACTCCACAAACTTGAAGAAGATTTGGTACGGTTAAGGAAGAAAAGCACCTTGATGGATGCAGAAGTCAAGAAGATGGAGGACGAAATAAAGAAAGATTTTCTTGGCAAAAAGACCAGAATGGTAAGGCAGGATATGTGCAATCACGATGACAGGGTTAAGGCCTATTGTCGCGACTTGATTAGTCTGATGCCTTCGCTTGAACCGCATATTTCTAATCATAATGACCATGGTAGCGCGGTGCAAGTAATAAAGTACACGACACCAACCATAGTAATAAAAGGTAGAGATTTTCTAAGCAACATGATGAATGATCGAATGAAACTTTTCGCAGGTGGTGTGGCCACCTGACTTGCCGAGGGAAGGATAATATTAGTGCTCTAGGAAGTTGGAAGGGGGCGCGAGACTATAAACTATTCTTCCTAGGAGCTGCACAAGATTGGAGAGGCACGTAGAAGCAAAGAGTCACAATGTTCGCGACTGTGCACAGGAGGCTGTGCTACCGCGTGGGTTGGCCAGAAAGTGACTGTTGAAGTCACTATTCATGATGGGATGCTCTACTTGAGGCCAAATGGAGTGGGCGAGAGGCATTTAAGACACAATTTATGGGAAAAATTTGGGAAAATTTTCCACTAAGGGAGCATTAATGAACTGGATTTGGGGGGAACGATCAAATTCAAATTCCAAAAGCGCTATAAAATACAAAGGGCTACCCAGCATACAACACTTGGTCATTTGCGAATTGAGCAGTTGAGCAGAACCCTGATTGTTGTGAGTCGAGCATTGATTAAGCCCCTGAATTCGTGAGTGATATATTTTTGTACAGATACAATGACAACAACTAAGGATTGTATGGAGATAGCATAAGTGACCGCCGGTAAGGCTGTGCAGGCCCTAACTGTGGGGGATGTTCCAGAAGGTGCTAGGATTGTGGCAGAAATCCTAAAATCACCACGCATGCCAAGATCCAAGAAGGACAAACAAGCAATGGCTCCCATATGCATTTCCTCGTGGAACCCGCTACACAAAAAACTGTCAATGGAGGAGAAGGGGAAATCAGTCACTATAGAAACAGACGAAGAAGAAGAAGTTCTGAAGGAGCTTCTCATCATAGAAGAAGAAGATGAAGCCATGGAGGTGGATACTCAACCTATCCACTCTGCGACAAAACTGCCTGCCTATGTCCCCCGGAAAAAAGGGAAGGCTAAACTGCTGAAGGATCTGGACGAGACCAAGAGCTTGCTCGAGACCCCACTCCTCCCAAATGGCATTATGTTTGAAGGCACGCACCTAGGCATCATTTCAAGCATGAAATTCGAAGAGAGTTCCCTCACCTAGAGAATGGAAACCTCATGAAGTAGAACACCGTGAGGGTGGTGACAACGTTAGAGCCGTGAAAGTGGTTGCGCAGAGTGGAAAATGTCGGGCTGATGAACCTACTCTGGGTGCCGCATTTCCACCGCGACCCAATAACCATTTTCATCATCAGGTAGCTGCTCTGCCTAGTGCATGATGGGTGTTTGTGGCTAGAGGATCCCATCCCCATCATGGTAGACCTGATTCATCATGTCTCCCGTCTTCCATACAAAGGAGAGTGTTATGAAACCAGCTCACAAAAAGATAGAAAAGAGAGATCCACGCCTTAGAATTCAGCCTCTTCGAGGGGGCAACCTCCTTTACATTACATAAATGAACAATTCTTGGATGATAAAATGACAAAACCTCCTTTCTATATATAGGAGTCTAAGGAGTCACAATATAATCCAGCCGACCTAACAATAATAATATAAAGCCACAAAAATAACAATAGAGGGATTCTATGGGGCACAGAAATAACAATATGGGGGT
Organism: Pinus tabuliformis; assembly: GCA_031772625.1. Classification (NCBI taxonomy): domain Eukaryota; kingdom Viridiplantae; phylum Streptophyta; class Pinopsida; order Pinales; family Pinaceae; genus Pinus; species Pinus tabuliformis. Next base: position 240,085,074 of record CM062818.1, on the reverse strand, counting down.
AATAGGGGCACAACAATATAAATAAGGGGTATAACTACAATAGTAATGGGGTAATCACTAGTATTATAGGGACCCAACATGCCCCTCTCCTTCAAAAAAGTGTTGTCCTCAACGCTTGAGTAGTTCTGGATACTTCTGCATAAAATTCTCATCCTCCCATGTGGAATCTTCAGCGGATAAGTTCTTCCACTTGATAAGATACTCTGAAATTGATCGATTTCGTAGCTGTCGAGTTCTTGTTTCTGTGACTGCTTCCGGTTCCAATATAATTTTTCCTTCCTCGTCAAGTTCTGGCAATATTGTTTGAATTGGGAGCTTGTCACCTATAACCTTCTTTAAACATGAAACATGGAAAACTGGGTGCAATCGAGAAGCTGCAGGAAGCTCCAATTTGTATGCCATAGTACCAATCTTTTGCAACACCTTGTACGGACCATAATACTTTGGTGATAATTTATTATCCTTCTTAGCTTGCTTTAGGGACATTTGCTTATATGGTTGTAGCCGTAGGAATACCCAATCACCTACATCAAAACTTCTTTCACTGCGATGTTGATCTGCCTGTTGTTTCATTCTATTTTGTGCCAACACGAGGTTATCCTTTAAGAGTTGGAGGACTTGTTGTTGATGTTCGATGTGATGTTCCACTGCCTGAACCTTAGAATTTTCTCTTAAATATGATGTGATGGATGGTGGTTGATACCCATAAAGTGCCATAAATGGGGTCATTTTTGTTGCTGTATGGAAGGAAGTGTTATACCACCATTCAGCCAGAGGCAACCATTTGACCCATTGTGTCTGTTTATCAGATACAAAGCAACGAAGATATCCTTCCAAACATTTGTTTACTATCTCAGTTTGCCCATCAGATTGAGGATGATAAGATGAGCTATGAGCTAACTGAGTACCAAGACAAGAAAATAATTCTGTCCAAAAATTTCCAGTGAAAATGGGATCTCTGTCACTTACAATAATCTTTGGGTTTCCATGTAGCTTTTGAACTGTTTCCATAAATGCAGTAGAAACTGTACTGGCTTTAAATGGATGTGATAATGCACAAAAGTGTGCATACTTGGTAAGTCTGTCAACTACCACCATGATGACACTCTTTCCCTCAGACTTGGGTAAACCTGTGATAAAATCCATTGAAACCTCCTCCCAACGTTGGCTTGGAATGGATAAAGGTTGTAATAGACCCGGTGTCTTAATTGTTTCAACTTTATTTTGCTGGCAAACCAAACATTCCGCCACAAACTTTTGAATATCTGATTTAAGGCCATCCCAAAAAAATTCCTTCTTAACCCTGTGGTAAGTTTTTAAAAATCCTGAGTGCCCTCCTAAGGGAGAAGTGTGCAATTCCATAAGAATCTTTTGTTTTAGCTGGGAATTCTTACAGAGGTATAAGCGATCTTTGTACCATAACGAATCATTTTGCCAGCTAAATGTATCAGAAGTACTGGAATCTTGTTGTAGCTTTCGAATAAGTGCCCACACTTCTTCGTCATTCTTCCATTCCTCCCTTGCTTCGTTTATCCAATCTGGTTGGATAATAGAAATGGCACACAACAATGCTTCCACATCCTCATCCTTTCTTGAGAGTGCATCTGCCACCACATTTTGCTTCCCTTTTTTGTAGATGATTTCAAAGTCATAACCCAACATCTTTGTGACCCACTTTTGTTGCTCTTCAGAGGATAATCTTTGTTCTAAAAAGTATTTAAGGCTATCATGATCCGTTTTTACCTTGAAGTGTCTTCCCATTAGGTAGGGTCGCCATTTCTTAAGTGCATGGAGTATTGCCAACATTTCCTTCTCATAAATAGCTTTGCTTAAAAACTTTCCCTTGATTGGACGACTTTCAAAAGCAATGGGTCTTTCATCTTGCATTAGAACAGCACCAATTCCATTTCCTGAAGCATCACATTCCACAATAAAGGTTTTTGTGAAGTCCGGTGTAGCTAAGACCGGTGCTTGGCACATTGCCTCTTTAAGATGTTCAAAGGCCTTTGTTGCTTCCGGAGTCCATGAAAATGAATCTTTCTTCAATAATGTTGTTAGAGGTGCTGCTATTCTCCCATAATTCTTAACAAACTTGCGATAATACCCTGTCAACCCAAGAAATCCTCGCAGATGCTTTATGGATGTGGGGATTTTCCATTCCTTAATGGCTTTAATTTTGCTAGGGTCTACCTTAACTCCTTCATGAGATACAATATGACCCAAATATTCCACCTCCTGGACTCCAAAGAAACATTTGGATCTTTTTGCATATAATTGTTTCTCCTCCAATAGTTGTAGCACCCTGTCAACATGTTCAACATGATCCTTCCAAGACTTGCTGTAGATTAGTATATCATCAAAAAATACTAACACAAATTTTCTAAGGAATGGTTTGAAAATTGAATTCATCAAACCTTGAAATGTTGAAGGTGCATTGGTAAGGCCAAAAGGCATGACCAAAAATTCATAATGACCCTCATGAGTTCTAAATGCCGTTTTCGGAATGTCTTCAATCTTCATTCTGATTTGATGATATCCTGAACGAAGATCCAACTTGGTGAAGTAAATTGATCCATGCAATTCATCCAGTAATTCATCAATAACAGGAATGGGGAACTTATCTTTAATAGTGAGCTTGTTGAGCTCCCTATAATCCGGACACATGCGCCATGATCCATCCTTCTTGTGCACCAATACTACTGGAGCTGAGAAAGAACTTTGACTCGGTTGAATTATACCAGCCTCTAGCATTTCTGCAACCATACGTTCAATTTCACTTTTTTGGACATAGGGATATCTGTACGGCCTGATGTTTGGAGGAACACTTCCTGGAATCAGATGAATAGCATGATCATGATCACGCATAGGTGGGAGACCTTTGGGAGTCTCAAATACCTTGGAATGATTGTCCAGGACTTTTTGGAGATCTGGAGAAATAGATGATTCCAATGTGGAAACATCTAGCGAACATAATTGTGCAATTACACCTCTTTGCTCCTTTTTTAGAAGCTTTGTCATGCCATTAGAGCTGATTATCTTTCCTGGTTTCCCTGCAATACCCCTTAATTCAACTTCCTTTCCTTCCGTAGAAAATTTGATGAAAAGTTCTTGAAAATTAAAAGCTATTGTACCCAAGGATTGTAGCCATTGGACTCCTAGTACAACATCAGCACCTCCCATTGGAATGGAAAGCATTGGGCTAGTCAATACATATTCTCCCATGGATAGCTTGATATTATGGCACTTTCCAGAGCAATTTATTGTTCCTCCATTTGCAATCATCACTTGACACTCTGGTGCTGGATATAGGAAGCAATTCAATTCTTTTGCTACCCTACAATGAATAAAATTGTGGGTGCTTCCTGAATCAATCAACACTATTACCTTTTTCTTCTTGATTTGTCCTTCTATCTTGATGGTTTGAGGAGTGGTAATTCCCGCCAATGCATTACAAGATATGGTCGGATTTATTTGTTCTTCATCTAGGCTTTGTTCCTGGAGTATATCTTCTTCTTTTGACCTTTCTTGCTCCTTTTCTTCTTCCTCTTCACAATCTATGTAGAATAATTTCTTCTCAGCACACTTATGACCTTTAGTGTATTTGCTATCACAACTGTAACAAAGCCCTTTTGCTCTTTTTTCTTCCAATTGTTGTGGTGTCAACCTTATAGGTTGTGGAAGACTAGGGGCAACAACACTTCCGTCTTTATAGTTGTGAGTGGTATGCTTCCTGGTTGCCATAATTTTGCTTTCCATTTTTCTTGCTAACCTGAATGCCTTCTCTAATGAATCAGGTTCCCAAAGGCGAACATCATGTTGGATATTATCCTTTAAAGACCCTATGAACACATCAATCCTATGCTCCTCTGGAATATCTTTTACCCTTATGTTCAATTTTTGGAACTCCTCAATGTGCTCCATTATTGAACCCTTTTGTTTGAGACTTATCAATTGGCTAAAAAAAGTGTTGCTTTTTGTATCTTCATAATGTGCTATCAATTCTTCCGTAAAAATTGCCCAAGTGATAAATTGTTTACGAGAGCAAAGCCATTGATACCATACAAACTGATTTGGTTCCAAATATACAGTTGCCATACGTACCTTTTGTGTGTTTTGCACATTATTGAGATCGAAGAATTGCTCCATCTGTAATATCCATGTGGCGGGATCCTTGCCATCAAACTTCCTCATATCGATTTTTGGAATATGGTGATTCTTCGATCCAACATTAGCATCTATGGAATCATGATTAACATTTCTTTTGTTCTCATCATGAGTTTCCTTTACTACCTTTTCACCATTAGTGACCCTTTCTTGTAGCAACTTCTTCAATTCTTCCATGTCTGTCTTCAAATCTATCTTCAAATCTGCCATCGAATCCTCCATCTTAGCTTCCATGCCCTTTATCTTAGATTCCACGCCATTTATCTTAGATTCCACGCCACTTATCTTAGATTCCATGCCATTTATCTTAGATTCCACGCCACTTATCTTAGCTTCTGTTAGCTTTTGTGAGCGTGACATTTGTTGCACTTGTTCTTGTAATTTTGATATATCATGTAGCATTTCTTCCTCTTCTTCATGAGTCATGCTAGAGCTTTCAGGTTCCTTACTAGGTGTTTGCATTTTCTTTCCTCGGGGCATCAGTTACCGATAATAATGCTTTACTATGCCCTTTGAATTCCGTTAAACCAAGCTTACACAAAAATTTTAAAAAAAACTACACACCTTTTTTCACTTTATAGAAGCTTGATATTGAATCTGATGTATCTCTGTAATTTCGGATCATCCAGTTCTGAAATTGCTACCTGTAGTAGCCTTCTGCGTCCTCTTTCCAATGCCACAAGTCTGAGCCAAATTGGATTCTCCAAGGAAGAGTTATGTGAAATCTCCCACAGTGACTTGCTTTTAGACTGGTTCAGTAGAGCGAACTTGTACGACGTGCCACGAGTCACTGTTTCAACCTTTGAATCTGAAACACACATACAAGAAACTACAATCCGTCCTCTTTCTGTACCTTCTTACGAAATTTCAATCTGATCCCCAGAGAGAAAGTTATGACGATTTTCCCCAGGTCACCTGTTTTGAATGTAATTCAGGAGTCTGCAAAAAGACCAACTTCCTCAGATCATATCTCCGCAAATATCATGCGAAAAGCTCTGAAATTCGGACCCAAGGTTCAGTGCGATTTCTTCTCAAATGGGTTTTTTTTGCGACTTCTGAAACGTCACAGAAAAAACGTTATAGCGAAAATGCCACGATGACCTGTTTGGAGCAGCGAAACCCTAGAATCCAAAGCTTTGATACCAAATGTTATGAAACCAGCTCACAAAAAGATAGAAAAGAGAGATCCACGCCTTAGAATTCAGCCTCTTCGAGGGGGAAACCTCCTTTACATTACATAAATGAACAATTCTTGGATGATAATAATGACAAAACCTCCTTTCTATATATAGGAGTCTAAGGAGTCACAATATAATCGAGCCGACCTAACAATAATAATATAAAGCCACAAAAATAACAATAGAGGGATTCTATGGGGCACAGAAATAACAATATGGGGGTAATAGGGGCACAACAAAATAAATAAGGGGTATAACTACAATAGTAATGGGGTAATCACTAGTATTATAGGGACCCAACAGAGAGGAACCCACGACCATATCAGAAGGGAAGGGAAGTGATTTGGCCATTGCGGAGGCCATGAAGAAGAAGTACAAGCTAGAGAAGAAGAAGAGGGGCTAAGTCATCTCCAACATCAAGGACAAAGCAGTACATGTGGAGACCCAAATCCTCACAGGAAAAGTTATGCGCAAGTGCCGCGCAAACGAGGTATCAACACCGGTGATCACACTGGCCGAGCAATGCACATAGTGGGTCCAATTTAACTGGTCCAAATTCCTCTGCACAGAATATTTAGAGAATTTCCACGAAGCCCAGGAACAGGGCAAAACATTCCACTATGCATGGTTGTTTCTGTCCATAGTGCTCGTAGCTAGGGAATTTCCAGAGGATAGTCAATTCCCCATAATTGATAGAGATATACTGGAGGCCGCGAAGTATGCTTCGCTCTGGGCCACGAAGGATGATAAAAGGATACATGACCGTAAGATCTTCCGGGTGCTCATGGAGATGAACATCTGAATGTTGATCAACCGTAACCCGTGTTTGTCACCCACAGTTTACAACAGTCTGTAGAGTTTAGCAAAATTTAAGGCAGACATGCATAACATATATATCAGGGCACGCAAAGACCTGACGAAACAGTGGACAAAGCTACTCTTTGTAGCCACCGACGACACCATTTTCAATGTCCTGGAGGCATGGCCACTGGAATTGTGTGCCCTAGGCATTATAGAAATCAAGAAGTTGACAGTGCAAAAGAAGAAATACGATGCCAAGATGCGCATCGCACAATTGGCCAAAAAATGAAGGAAGGAAACAACAGTAGCAGAAGTGCAGGCAGGACGTGATGCAGCACAGAAAGTAGCCGAGTAAGAAAAGGTCTCACCAGCAACAGCACAAGAAGCAGCCACGAAGGAGGGCCAGGGCCAAACAACACCTTCGTAGGGATAGGAAGCAGAGGAAGCAGAAACAGGAGAAGGAGGCACGGACCCACGAACTGCGTCCACACAACTGAAGCGCCAACACCTAGTAGAGTGGGCACGATCACTGAAGAAGGTTGAGGCCTCGAAATTGTCCATTGACCCAATCACCCTAACCGAGGGTGATGTGCATGACATCGGCGAGACAGTGTGTGATGTCACAAATGAGGCTCTCCAAGATTTCATGCAGGAGAACCAGACTGTGTTGGGGGTGCTCAGAGCGTATTTGCAAGAATTACAGGTGCGCCCCCCTCAAGTTAGTACCCTTTTGACCAACCTCGCAGTCAGATACACGGTAGCAGAGTAGATGTTGCGCGCACAGATGACGAACACAATAGTGCTACAGAAAGGGGCACTGGTGACATTAAATGAGGTCAACAGGCCTTCGATTAGCACGCTGAAAGGTCTTGGTGTTAATCTAGCTTTCCTTCCGCGCGAGACATTATATGTGTTGCAGGATGGGATAATTGCAGAGCTTCGAGCTAGGGGAGCCGCGTGCTCCAAGTCCTCTATGAGCAAAAAATAAATATGGAACAGGTAAGCTTGCAGCCTGGCGAATTGGTATCGCATAATCAACAACTAGTATAGGTGATAGATGACGCTTGCCAAAATGTCCCAGAGCTGGCCATCCCAATAGATATACCAGTGGAGGCATAGATCCATAGGTTAGCAGTAGGGGTCTGTGAGGCCAGGGAGGAAATGACAAAGGTTCAACTAGAGCTGAATCTTCAGATCGTCGAGTTGCGGTTAAAGGCGTAGCCATCCACTCCCCTGGAAGTTAGAGAACAATGCATTAGCGCTATCACAGTGGGATTGGAGGAAATCAGAGGTGCAGTGCGAGACTACACCAACATGTTGGAAGAATCACTTGAGGTCCTCACAACTCTGCAGGAGGACCCCAACATCCAGTGCTTAGAGATAGAGGCGCAAGAACTCCAACAATAGTATGACAGTGTCCGAGGAACTGCGCAAAGAGTGGTCCTCACCCAGAGGCTTGTGAGGATACAGCAGGTTAAAGCACTGAAGGAGCAGGTGGACGTGGCATGCCATAGGGAAGTAGTCCTAAAATCATGTGTCCAACCTTGGATTGACAAGGCCTTCACCATCATAGCAGATATCGAAGGCAAGCTCGCACACATACAGGGGATGTTGGTATGGAATCCCCCCACAACAGGTTTTGGGGCTCAAAGCCCAAGTTTTGGTCAAAGGTTTTGTAAGACTCCGCGAATTGCGGGCGCGGAGCACGAAGTAGAGGTTAAGTCATAGGATTGTCCGCCCTAAAGTAATGTAATGTAATGTAAATTCATGGTCCGCCAACCATCGAATTGTATAAATACAACGAGGCTCTAAGTTGTAAAGATAGTTGATGATAGAGTAAGTAGCAAAGGAATGGTTCAAGCTTAGAGTAGGATTCTAAGTGTATTGGGTCATAGTAGTAGGAAGAGGCTCTGCAACTAAGTGCGCAGAGGCCTAGTAGAGTCTGCAGCTGAGTGCGCAGACCCATGCAGTTGAGTGCGCAGGGTGGTGTCGAGTTTGTAAGCAAGATTGAAGATTAATAAAAGAGAAGTTGATTCCTATTTCTGTGTATTTGTTGTGCATTATCTTCTTTATGTTTGTATTGGGTTATGCATTGTGCGCACTGATATGATTTCTCAATATGCTGTAATAACCATAACTCTTACACACACAAGTTAAGTAATCGGTTAAGTAGTAAGAGACTTGGGTATTATACAGGTCACACCCTGAGTAGGGCTACGCGGAAGGCACACCGCAGGTTGCAAAGGGATCGCAAGTGCGCGTAGCGACAGGTCAGACTGCGGACCTCCAGAATCCCATTGGACATCCCAAGGGTGTAGAAACCTAGTTCTAGCACCCTCCCATACTACTTCGGGTGAGACTTCAGTCCGTGCTCTGCGGACTGTTACCGAAAGGGCCAGTCGTACCGGGATTTGCTTGGCTAAATTACCTCTGAACCTAGGTCAAGCTCGTACAAGCCAACAAATGGTTCCGTTGCTGGGACTGGGATCTGCATATAGGATGTCTGATGTCGTGCCACTAGAATCCTACAAATAAATAAATTGAAGAGTGGTTGAACAAGAAGATTCACGAGTTCGCAGTGCAGGAAAACAGAAATCCCCGAGTATCTAAGGAACAGTGGTTGGATCGCTACTTGTACACTAAAATCCACAATTTTTTTTTCATCTTTTCCATCTGAGTTGTATGACTGGATCGTGAAGTTAGTAGACAACCAGGGAAGGTGTAGGCTCAAAAAACCAATAGTGTGGACTCCGGAACTAGTGCGTAGACTAGAAGCCTCAAAAGATAAGATAGCACGAATTGTGGACCACTCGCTTGACCGAATAATAGGAGGATTTATCACTGAGTTCGCGGTAGACACGACTGTTAGCAACAGTGAGGCAGAGAAATGTTTTCTCAAGGGACAACGAGGTAAGTATATCAAAAATTTGAACACTTGGATTAAGATGCTATTGTGTGAAAAGCCAGTTATGCGAATAAATTAATGTTTGGGACTACATGAAGCGAAAAGATCTATAGAACCAGAAGTAGTGAGGAGTTGGAAAATAGTCCCTTAATTTCACCCTCATGGGAAAGCGAAGAGGAGCTCATGAAAGTCTCTCTGAGAAGCGTGGTCAGTTTGATAAGACAGAGAATTCCACGTTTACCATCCCCACCCACACCGCCACCCGTTTCACCCTAATCACCGCCATCTCCACCCACTCCATCTCCGCCACCACTGCAGCTGAGTATGGCAAGTGCGATCAAACTGTCGGCGTTCAGAGGAGTAGGAAATGAAGATCCAGACCAACTCTGGTTTGTGGTAAGAGAAATATGAAAAGCACAGTGTGTCGTGGATGATAATATTGAAAAGGCTACGCTGGTGAGCGCACTGTAGGATCACGCATTAACGTGGTATATCAAGAATTCTAGTGACCACTTGAACGCAGGAATTGTAGAGATCCAGACCGCGTTGAACAGGGAATTTAGCAGTCCAAAATCAGAGACACAATCAATCATCGGATTTAAGGAGATCACGATGCTCCTGACCGAGACCCCTTGGGATCTAGACCAAAGGCTGAAGAGTATGATCCACAAAGCCAATATGACGTTAACAGATGCACAACATCGTGCATGGTTTGCGGCCTCACTTACGCCACACTTAAAGATGACTCTGTCACAACAAAAACTTTCCACCCAGGCTGAAGCGTTGGAGATGGAAATAAGATTGCATGAGACCCCTATATAAGACCTTGGTTTGGGAGTCCAACAAATCCACGTGCAACTACAAAATCTATGTCTAGAGATGCAAAGTTTGAAACAGGACAGGAAAATTACGCCGGAGGTGCGTGAGGAACTATGGTGCATAAAATGCAAAGGCTAAGTGCACGACAAGGACCACTGTCTAGTGTTTGCAAACTACTTGGCAGGGGGAGGGCCAATGCCATTAAGACCGGAGGCACAGGTAGGGTTGAGCGTGGCATCTGCATTATGCTACATGATCTGCAAGATAGGAGGAAAACATACCACGGATAATTGTCATCTGTTGCAGAAGTATATGCAGATGTCCCAACAATTGTTTTGTAATTTCTACAGGTTGGTAGGCCATGATGAATACACTTGCCGAAGCTATGAATTAATGATGGATTAGACTCCTGCTCATAGGGTGTAGACCGAAACGCGAGCCCTCAACCCAAATACAGGGATGGCGCGCGCTAGGTTTCAGGGGCGCAGTCGGGGTCGAGGTGGAATGGGACCAGGAAGGGGTCACGGATAGATAATTTGTTAAAATTATGGAGGGCCAGGGAATTATGCCCACAATTATATGAACCTGACTAGGATATCATGTTGATACCGTAGTCAGTTTTATCATGAGGCAGAAGATTTCCCTTCACTGATAGTGAAGATGCGCGAAAAGGGGGTACTCCAGCCCCCTCCGACCCAGAATTTATAAATGATGAGTTCTGAACCGCACGAAGAAGACCTAAATGTAAACATGATGCTCAAGAGTGGTATGGCCATGAGAGATGATAAAGGGAAGCAACTAGAAGATAGTACGTGGGTTCGCAAGGCTCCTACAAAGGAATCCAAGTTTGACTTAGAATGTGCGAAGGAGACATTTATGGAAGCTAAGAAGAGCTTCATGGAGGCCTCAACTTTAGGTAGCGAGGATCAACTAGAACGAGGGATGGATCCTTCAATGCTCACTACCTTTCTGGAGACATGCATGAAACTATTGCATGACAACAAAGTAGTCAAAGGGCTATAGGAACTTATCACTTTGAGCGCGGGGTCAGGAGAACTGCGTGTGGTCCAAAAACTTGGAAAGCATGTATTACGCACAGGAAGGGAGATGAGGTTGATTGCACAAATAGGCGAGTATGAAATGGATCAAGTAATCTTGGATCTAGGTTCGAACACAAATGTACTATCAAAGAAAACATGGGAACGCACGGGCAGACCCGTGTTACAATGGTCCCCTATTCAGTTACGAATGGCAAACCAACAGAATATTTTTCCCATGGTAAGATTGGAAGGGGTGACAGTCGATATTGAAGGCACGAGCGTGCATGCGGATTTTGAAGTGATAGAGATTGTCAATGATAGCAATCCCTATCCTACACTACTGGGAATAGACTAGGATACCGATATGAATAGGGTCATAAATTTGAAGAAGCGTGAAATGATCTTTGATAAAAGGTCATTACGTGTAGTAGTACCACTAGATCCAACAAAAGGATCACGATACACTGAATTGGTGCATAATGATGATAGTGATGATGATCTTGACTGTATCTACAAGATAACTGCACAAGGAGAGGATTGGGTGAATCCAACTGCAGATGGAAGGATTTCGTGGGAGTGCGAAAGCTCCTGCACTTCGGATTCAGACAAAGAGATAGAGCGATGGCAGAATCAGCTGCATGAAGTAACAACACTGAACTGCAACATGATGATCAGGTCATTGTGTTGCATAATAACAAAGGCAAGGGAGCTGCCAACATATGATGGATTGTCAGCGGTGGATGAATTTTTGAGCAAATTCGAAAGTGCAGTACCAGAATAGCAGCGATTCAATGCACTGAAGTGGGCACTGTGCGCAACCCCTACACGATGGTGGGGTACGCATCAAGGAAATTTTGAAGACTGGCACGGATGGAGAAAGATGATGCGGCTATATTTTGGAAAACCCCAGCCTCGAATGAAAGCCAATCAACAGGGGTGGAACAACTTGTATGCCCACCTTTCCCGATGAGTACAAACATATGTTGTATAGTCTGCACAAGCGCACACCACCCTCAGCCTAGAGAATCAGAACAAACCAAATTAGCAGGAAAGGCGACGCATGTACCAATTTTCCATGATGAGGCATTCCATAGGGTGTGCAGAGTACTGAACAAGGTTCACTAGGTGAGATGAACTGATTGGGACCTGCACATGCCAGTGGTTCAATGGGCCTATAGGACCATGTGCAAAAACCCAAGTATGGAGATGATTCCAAAGGTGCGAAACAAAGTAGAAACTGAAATTTCTGAAGGGAATACCAAAAGGAATCCACACGTAATAGCTCCCGTAGTTATGGCAGCGTGCGAAGACCAGGACGAAGGAATCACATAGCTATGCGAGGACAACCATATAAGGATTCGGAAAGCCATTCGATGAGGGAACCTTAGACTTCACGGACTCGAAGAAGATCGAGTATGATTGAGGAAGAAAAGCATGTTGAAGGATGCTGAGATCAAAAGACTGGAAAACGAGGTCATGCAAGCATGTCTCGTCGATAAACCAAGGATGGCAAGGCAAGATACAAATGGGCATAACACTGCATTAGAAGATTGTCACTGAGAATTTATGACTCTGCTACCATGGCTGAGACTGCACCTTACCAAGTGTAGTAACAAGGGGAGCACACCACATAAGGTAGAACATGCAGAGCCGGCTGTCGCGAGGGCAATTGAGGAGTGTCCACAGACTATACTAGAAGGTGAATTGAAGTCTCGTACAGATGGTGTGACAACCTGACTAGCCATAGGGAGCACAATCTCAGTGTTCTAGACAGTTGAAAGAGAGCACAGGACTCTAAAAGAGTCTATTTGGGAATTGTGCGATGAAGAAGGTGTGTGCAGAATCAGCATGGTACAAGGTTCACACCTGCACATGGAGGTCTATGTTGTTGTGTGGGTAAACTGGGAAGTAACCATTGACATCACTATTCATGAAGATATGTCCAATTTAAGGCAAAAGGGAGCGGGCGGCGAGCAATTAAGACATGGATTAAGAGCTAGATTTGGGACGATCTGCCACCAAGAATGCATTAATGACTCAGAAGTGGGGGGAGCGGTCAAATTCAAATTCAAGAGATGTTATAAAACTCCCAAGGCTAGCCATAAGACCACACTTGTTCATTTGAGATTTGAGCTATTATGAAGAGCACAGAGCATTGAGCACCAAGCTGTATTTGAGCCTTGAAGTTCGCAAATAGCCATAGACAGTTCAAAAAAGATGACAACTACCAAGAGAGGTGTGGGTTTTGTAGAGAGTCCCGCCGAGGAAGCCACGCAGAGCCCTACGGTGTAGCTGGAGGATGCGCTGGAAATTCCGAAATCACCTCGAACGCTGAGGCCCAAGAAGGATAAACAGGCAGTGGGACTAGTCCACATGTCCCCGCAAAATCCATGGTTTGGTAAAATTTCCATGGAAGAAAAGGGCAAGGCTATCAACATTAAGATAGATGATGAGGAGGAGGACCTCCAGGCTCTTGTAGATGAGATAAAGGTGAATAAAGAAATGGCAGAAGACATCCAACCGGTGTGTGCTGCAACAAAACTTCCTGAGTACGTTCCTCTGCAGAAAGGGAAAGCTAAGGTACCCAAGGATTTGGATGCTGCTAAGAGCGCACTCCAAACCTCGCTCCTCCCAAATGGAATTCTACTTGAGGGCTTGGCTCTGAGCTGTGTGCCCATAATGAAATTTGAAGATTGGGACCTCATGGACAACAAGAATTTCCCACATTTAGAAACTGAGAACCTCATGAAACAGAGCAAGGAGGGGTCAGTTACAACGCTAGAGCTACAGAAATGGCTACGCGGTGTGGAGAAGGCCGAACTACTCCACCTACTATGGATTCCGCACTTTCACCACGCACCTATCATGATCTTTGTCATCAGGCAGCTACTTTTCCTGGTGCATGATGGGTACTTATGGCTGGAGGAGCATATTCGCATCACGATGGAGCTTATCCACAGGATTTCCCGGCTTCCCTGTAAGGGAAAGGACCCCGCGGAGATAGCTGGAAAAAGTGGAGATTTGGCGCTCGCAGAGGCCATGAAGAAGAAGTACAAATTGGAAAAGAAGAAGAGAGGCTATGCAATCAGTAGCATTAAAGATAAAGGGGTGTGCGTAGCCACCCAACTGCTAGTCGGGAAGGTGATGAGAAAATGCCGCGAAGATGAGGTACCAGTGCCGGTCGTTGCACTGGCAGAACAATGCGCGGAGGGGGTCTAATTCAACTGGGCCAAATTCCTTTGCGAAGAATTCCTAACCAACTACAAGGAAGCTCAGGAGCAAGGCAAGACCTTCCACTACACGTGGTTTCTCTTGTCTATTTTATTGGTGATAGGGGAACTGCCTAAGGATAGTCAGTTCCCTCATATTGAACAAGACTTGCCAAAGGCTGCAAAATATGCATCATTCTGGGCTACGAAGGACACCATGCAGATCCGTGAAACTAATATCTTCTAGGTGCTCATGGAGGTGAGTGTTTGGATCTGGATTAATAGGAGGCTGTGCCTATCCCCCATAGTGTACAACAGTTTGCGGAGCTTTGCAGACTTCAAGGCGAATATGCACAATGTGTATATCAAGGCACGTAAGGATCTGATGTAGAACTGGACCAAGCTTCCTTTCATCGCAATTGACGATGCCATCTTCTCTATGCTCGAATCATGGTCTCTCGAGTGGTACGCCCCAAATCTTGCGGAGCAGGATAGAATAGTGGAAAAAAGCAGAAGGATGCCAACAAGCTGCGTATCAACTAGTTGGCCGAACAAAAGCACAACGAATAGTTTTCTGTGGAGGTAAGAGTTGCCTGCGAGGTAGTGAAGGCAACCGCAGAGCAGGCCAAGGCCGCCGATAAAGCAGCAGTAGCACAGACAGCAGGGGCCACCATGACGCAGGGGGAAGAGGGCCCTAACTTATCCACAGGAAAAGGAGCAGAGGACATAACAGAAGGCATGGACCCGAGCACAACATCTTCACAGCTGAAACGACCGTGCTTACAGAAAGATCAGGCCCACAAAAGGAGGCCAAGGCTTCCAAGCTGGACATCGAGCCAATTACATTGAGAGAGGGTGACCTTTATGACATCAGTGACACAGTTTGCGAGGTCACCTGGGAAGTGCTCCAAGAAGCTATGACTGAGCAACAAAATGTGTTGGGGGCCCTGAGGGCATAGCTACAGGAACTTCAGGTGCGGGCCCCACAAGAAAGAACAGTAGTCGCCTACGGCACCACAGGTACATCAACAGCGGAGCAGCTACTGCGCACAAAAATTTCCAAGACCATAGTGCTGCTAGAAGGAGTAACAGCAGAGGGCGAGGAGGAAAGAGCCACGGTAGGTCGGATAAAGGCACATGGCCTAAATTTTTATTGCCATTCCACAGGACACATTATTCCAGTTGCAGGATGACATAACAATAGAGCTACGCACATGGGAAGGCCGCGCGATCCAAGTATTGAGTGAGCAAAAGATCAACATCGAACAGCTCAGCCTGCAGCGTGACGAGCTAGTGTCACAGAATTGGCAGATCACACAAACAGTGGATGAAGCATGCTGGCGCGTTCTAGAATTATCCATCGCCACAAACCTACCAACCGAGATGTAGATCCACTGTCTAGAAAGTGGAGTCCGAAGCGCGCGCGAGGAAACAACATGAGTGCAGCTGGAGCTGAACCTCCAGATTGTTGAGCTGCGGATGAAGGCGCAACCTTCCACTCCTCTGGAAGTCAAAGAACAACGTGTTAGTGCGATTCAGACAGGATTGGAAAAAATTGGAAGGGTGGTGCAGGACTGCACTGGTATGTTGGACCAAGCGTTCGACGTCCTCACATCCTTGTAGGAGGACCCCAACATACAGCGCCTGGAAACAGAGGCACGCGAACTACAGCAGCAGTATGACAATGTCAGGGGAACGACGCAGATAGTCGTCCTCACCCAACGGCTGGCTAAGATGCAGCAGGTGAGGGAATTGAAGGAGTAGGTGGATGTTGCAAGATAGAAAGAGGCTCGTCTCAAAGTACGCGTCCAGCCTTGGATTGATGAGGCCTTCATCGTTACGGCCGAAATTGAGGGCAAGCTCACACATATGCAGGGACTATATGTGGTAAGACAGACAACAGAGCCTCACAAGGAAGCAACAGAAGAGCGCATGCAGTAGGTCCAGCAAACAGTAGAACAGTGCGCCACCGACCTTGTGGCAATACGAGAACACTTGGAGAGGCTCCATGCCAAGATCACTACACCAGCAGAGTGACTCAGGACAAGTCATGATGATTATGTTGGGGGCTTGTTGGGCATGGAATCCCCCCACAGTAGGTTTTGGGGCTCAAAACCCAAGTTTTGGTGAAAGGTTTTGTAAGAATCCAAGAATTTCGGGTGCGAAGCGCGAAGTAGAGGTTAAGTCATAGGGCTGTCCACCCTAAAGTAATGTAATGTAAAGTCATGGTCCATGGACCATGGGATTATATAAATAGAGTAAGGCTCTAAGTTGTAAAGATAGTTGATGATAGAGTAAGTAGCAAAGGAATGCTTCAAGCTTAGAGTAGGATTCTAAGTGTATTGGGTTGTAGTAGTAGGAAGAGGCTCTGCAACTGAGTGCACAGAGGCCTAATAGAGTCCACAACTGAGTGCGCGGACCCTTGCAACTGAGTACGTAGGGTGGTGTCGAGTTTGTAAACAAGATTGAAGATTAATAAAAGAGAAGTTGATTCCTATTTCTGTGTATTTGTTGTGCATTATCTTCTTTATGTTTGTATTGGGTTATGCATCACGCGCACTGATATGATTGCTAAATATGTTGTAATAACCATAACTCTTACACACACAAGTTAAGTAATCGGTTAAGTATCAAGAGACTTGGGTATTATATGGGTCGCGCCCCGAGTAGGGCTACACGGAAGCCGCACTGCAGGTTGTGAAGGGATCCCAAGTGTGTGTAGCAATAGGTCAGACTGTAGACCTCTAGAATCCCATCAAACATCCCAAGGGTGCGGAAACTTGGTTCTAACACCCACCCATACTACTTCAGGTGAGACCTTAGTCCGCACTCCGCGGACTGTTGCCGAAAGGGCCAGTAGAATCGGGATTTTCTTGGCTAAATCACCTATGAACCTGGGTTAGGCCCATACAAGCCAACACGGGATGCAAACATTGATGCAGAAAAGAACTCCTGACACATAGGTCTTGGAACAACGTATGCAGCAGATCCAGCAAGCAGCAACTTAGTGCACTGCCGACCTCCGCACAGTTCGAGAACAGTTGGTGGGACTCTGTGCAAAGATCGTTGCGCCAATAAAGTGACTCGAGGGTGAGTCACGATGTTTGTGTTGGGGGCTTGTTGGGCATGGAATCCCCCCCAAGGAATGTTTTGGGGCTCAAAGCCCAAGTTTTGACCGAATCTTGTTGTAAAGCTCCGCAAATTGCGAGCGCGGGGCGCGAAAGGATGATAGAGTCACAGGGTTGTCCACCCTAGTTTTGTAATCTAATGTCAGCTGGATAGACCCACCCATGGTCTGCGGACCATGGGATTGTATAAATAGAGCGAGGCTCTAAGTAGAGAGGAGAGAAGGAAGGAAAAGAAAAAGAAAAGTCTAAGTGATTGAATCACAAGTTGAAGTGTGTCGTTGGTCGTAGATTAGGAGAAGGCTCTGTAGCTGAGTGCACAGAGGCCTAGTAGTCCACAGCTAAGTGCGCAGACCCCTGCAACTGAGTGCATAGGGCAGAGTCGAGTCTGTAACCAAGGAAGGAATTAATAAAGAGAAGTTTCGTTATAATTCTGTGTATCTACTCTTGGGTTAATGAATGATTGATATAATTTTCAAATATACTATTTATTTACTATGCACACCTGTATGAATGGTTTATGTTGTTAAGTATAACTTAAAGCATGCAAGTAGGCTAAAATAATCAACTAACATTGGAATACCAGTAAGGTCTTGGGCACTAACGTAGAGCACGACGCTTAACCCCTGGGTAGGGTTGCACGAAGATGGGATATTGGGTTGCAAAGTATGGGAAAGTGTGCGAAGCAACCTGTGCGCAATGTCAAACCGCGAACTAGTTGAACTCCTCAGACATCTCTAGGGTGGGGAAACCTAGTTCTAGCACCCTCCCATACTGCTTCCGGTGAGACCTCAGTCCGCGCTCCGCAGACTGTTGTTGAAAGGGCCAGTAGTATCGGGATTTGTTTGGCTAACTTAACTTTGAACCTGGGTCAGGGCCCATTAAGCCAACACTCTCCACTTCGCGTAGCTCCAAACATGAAGGTAACTGCATAACCTGTTGTTCACACTAGAGCATATTAATCCAAGTATTTAGTGAATTTAAATACTTACCTTGTGATCCTTTAGAGAAGCGGTGCTCTACTTCATTGTAACTGACCGAGGTATTGACCGCGAACTCTTTCACAAATCCTCCTATGGTGCGGTCGATCCAATGGTTGATAGCGCATGTGATGTTATCTTTAGACACTTCCAATCTCCTTACTAACTCCGGTGTTCAAACAATCGAAGTGTCAAGCCTCCACCTTCCTTAGCCGTCTACCAACTTTGTGATCCACTCGTATAACTCAGCTGGGAAGGAACAGAAGAAGATTTCATGTATTTCTATGTACAGGTATTTTTCCAACCATTGTTCTTTCGTCAATCACAGATTCTTGTTTTCTTGTGCCACGATTCATGGATCTTTCTATCCAACCAGTTTTCGATCTCTTTCTTAGTTGGATTCCAATGATATGGCATCACCCATCTCGTTATGCAGATCCCAGTCTCGGCAACGAAACCATTTGTTGGCTTGCTGGGCCCTGACCCAGGTTCAATGTCAAGTTGCCAAGCAAATCCCTACACTACTGGCCCTTTCAGCATCAATTCGTGGAGCGCAGACTGAAGCCTCACCCGAAGCAGTATGGGGGGATGTAGTAACCAAGTTTCTACACTGTGAGATAGTCATGATGCCGATTTTATATCCTCACTCTTGTCTTTGCATAGATCGATAAGCCCTTAGGGCTTATCAATGTACTTCCTGTTACATCTTTCAGAACCTCCGCGAAGGTACCCGATTGCCCTTAGGCAATGATTCATACACTTACATGCCTATGTAACTAGGTTACCAGCTTAGTCCCCAAATTGTCTTAGGTATTAGCCAACTTTACCATACAAGTAAGATTATCCTCGTGTAAACATATATTATTACTTGCATTCATGCAATGGATGGAAACATATATTTTCTAGCATCAAATTAACATTATATCTAAAACTTAACATTCAACATAGCATAATCGCATAATTCATAACGACAATAAAATAACTCTAAACAGATGGAAATTACATAGTAAGTTCAGAACACTTGTCTTTATTAAGGATTTAGATTTTCAATATAGATTCTAACCGCCCTGCACACATAGTTGCACGGGTCCGCGCACTCAGCTGCGGACTTCTACCCTAGGCCTCTACGCACTCAGTTGAAGAGGTTCTTTCTCCACTAAGACTCTTGCTCTTAGCTCTCCCTAACCTATTACATCAATGACTCATGACTACTGACTCCCTTAGACTCTCTAAGACTCTCCCTTTTATACAATCCCATGGTCCACAGACCAAGGGCGGATCTCCACAACTGACACAACCTATCTAAACTAAGGGCAGAAAACCATTTTTGACTTTAGGTATCTTGGCACTCCACAACCACAAAATGCAAAGACTTTACATTCTTCATACAAAATTCGGGCCTTCTGCCCCAAAACTTAGGTTTGTAACCCCAAATATTATAGTTACTTTAGCCATTTGATTTAAGTGAGAAGAAACCCCTTCACTTCTTGAGCTAACCTACTCCTTGTGCACAGGCGCCCCTTTAGGGGCAGGCTCTCCCTTGTGCCAACCCGACCTTGGTCATGCTGACACCCCTTGTTGGGTAGACATTCCCCTAGGACGACCTGCCCTGGGTTGTGCGAGAACTTCGCCTTTTCCATGTGCTCCATGCTAGACGCCTCGTCGCACTTTGTTCGTCACGCTGCCCCTCAATGTGCCCTGCGATATCAAAAACTCATGCACCCTAAGATATCACAAACCTGTGCACCTTGTGATATCACAAACTGACCTTCACACCCTCACTTACCATGTATGCCACTCCTCTTCTTATCGTGGCACCCGGGCGACCCACCTTGGGTGCGAGCATGACCACGGACAAAGGTCTTACCGAGTCAAGTCGTTTCCATGTTGTATGAGTAGACACGCCCATCATGACATGCCTACTATGTCCTACCTGATGCAGGGCTAGATGCTATGAAATTATTCAGGCCCGCCCAGGGTGTATGCCCTTCCAGCTTATGAATGCTACCCCTATGTGAAATTGGGTGCCCCTCCACCATGGGGGTGCACTCGTAACATAGGAGAACTTATCATGCCTCCAACTAGGTTTTTTACCACCAAGTGAGCATGTCTCATCATGGGCACCTGTTGGCCTTGGTGCCAACTCAAGTTCATGACATCCTCCCCCACTTCAAAAAGATTTTCGCCCTCGACAACACCATTTGAGTAAAATATATTGCCAACAACAGTTGTCACAAAGTGCCACCAACTCTAATTTCAATCGTCCCTGTTGCATGAAGTCCTTACCTTCATCAAGGCTCATGACTTTATGTGGTCAAGAATCCTCAATCACATGATTATCAACCACAACTTGTCTCAATCCTCCACACTACCTCAAGTCATGAGAGGTTTCTCCCTCCAACTCGACTGCATGCTTGGTCACAACTTATATCACACCAATATACTTCATATCATCATGCGAACTTTTGCTACTATACTCCAACTCAACTCAAACACATCTCAACACATTAACATCCCCCATTTCTTGACCTAGTTGGGTGACCAGTCCAACCATTGTGTACAAATCCATGAGAATGCACCTCCTTATGCCATTGTCAATTGTTTCACCAACACTTTGTCGCATCTTCAAATCAACCAAGAAATCTTCCCATCTCCATAAATTATCCCTGCAACCAATTCTCATCATGCCATATCTAGGACCATGAAGAAAAATCCAGCTCATGTGAAATATGCTTCTCATCAACATTGTAAAAGGGGCAAGCCTTTACTTTCATCATCGTCTCATCCATGTTCTATACCCCATGGTCATAGACCAACAACTTCCATGTCCATCAAAACGACTAAGTCTCAACAAATTTAACACATGCCTAAGTGCTCCCACTAAGGCACCCTCATCGCTACAACCACCATCCAACTCCAAGGCATCTCACTCCTATTGCATCCATCAAGTTTCTCCTCATGAACACATCCCATATTGTGCCCAAGTTATGCATCCCATAATGCATCAAAGTAAAGTCAAAATGACCTCATCTCCTGAATGAATCAGATACTCCAAGACCACCATCACATGAAGTATTCATCGACTGCAGCTTTATTCAATTCGTCATAGGCTCCTTTGAACCATCCTCAACAACCACTTCAAGCAAGCACACTTGTCTCAGTCACAAGTCCCATCTCAAGTTACCTCTACCTTCTTTATGCCCCCAAAGGTCACTCATGTCTTCCTTCAAAAATGACCATGGTCTTATTGTTTGAATGCACCCTACATCCTCATTGGTCCATCTGCAAAATATCTTCATGTGGCATCAGCAAGTCCGTCCTCCATGACATCCTCACTTGGCACTTTGTCTTGATGCCCATATCTGACATCTCTAAAAGTTCCCTCGCTTGATGTCCATATATGAAGTTTTCCATGCCCTTCTCTTCAACTACTTGATGCACACAACTTTAGTTTCCCAACTCGTCCACTTCAGAAGAACCAACGCAACTTTATTCATCGTATCCTTTCCTTCGGTCACATTAGCACCCCTGGTCACTCTACCTTCTTTGTCATTGCAGATCCCTACCATCATGGCTGCCTCCCCCACTAAAGGTTCGCCAGAGACTTCTCCTTGGCCCTTTTGAGGCTCCAATGATGAATTCCACCCAAGTATGTTTCATATCATCTTCTGCACTTTGGTGTGCCCTTACTTCTTCTTTTGATGAGTCATGTCAGTCACTTCTCCATCCGAATAAGCATGACTCACTCATCGCATAAATTCATCATGTTCCACCCTTGTCTCGAGCATTCACACCTTCTCCTCTAAGGTTGCATACTCCCCAAAAAAGTCCAGTAAAAATCATCCATCGTAAACATACCTCAAACTTACAAGTGAAAATCATCAATAGCATGTTCCTCTCAATCAACATAATGGGAACCATCACATGACTTCCATCAACAACTTCATCTTCCTTCCATGGCTGTGATATGCACGAATCTGGCCCAACTTTGGCAAGTTTCATCTCACCAAGTTCCTTCACTTTCACTAGAAATCTCACAACACTTGCTTCTTCATACTTGTCCCTATAGTCAACTTCTTCCTTTAACAACTGCGACATGCCCAAAATTGGTTCAGATGTGGTAGGAATTATCCCACCAAACTCCTCCTCCTTTAGTGCCATGTTCACAACACTTACATTTCACTTGACCATCAGCCCATCTTCCTCTTCATACATCGCAACTTCTTCTTCATCATAGCTAACATCTTCAACCTTCCCAACTGCCCAACCAAGTCAAAGAAGATCCCTTCTAACATTGTCTTCCAAAATTTCAAGTTCTTCTCAGAATATCAGTCTCTCTTTCTTCATGCAGCCCAACTTATCCATGAGCTACATAAGTCTATTGTGGCCCTCCTATAGACTTGCCATTGTACTGCCCAACCATTAACTTGTTCACATCCTTACTCACAGTTCTTATAAAATTCTCTAAGTTCCCATTTTCGCAAAGAAGGGATCCGATACCATTTCTCACGACCCCACATTGTGATGCCTTAAGACCACAATGGGAGATGTACGGAACCAGCTATATTTTGTCGCAGTTTTACAACTACTCTAACCTAGACTACGCCTAACACTTCAACACTTAGTCAATTTTTGAATTCAATCTTCTTATTCAATTATTACAACAACGGAAATAAAACTTCAATAAACATTCAATAGTTCCACAATTTTGCGATATCATAAAACCAACAATACTAATTCAATATATGTGACAGGAGGGGGCAACCCCCAAATCACTTCTCCCCTTTTGCTTCTTTTATTAAAATTCAAATAATATTTACAACAGAGCTAGAAAGGGCTGGTCATGCCCAAACTCATGGATTGCCCAAAATTTACAAAAGGGTGGTAGTCAATGGTCCAACCTAACGCACTAGAAAAGTGCCAATTCTCACAATTAGGGCATGCCCAACCTAAGTTTGGTACCTTGCCGAACATAAACCCCAAATATGATGCCCAAAACAACCTAGAAAACGAACCCTCGGCCCTGCCCAGAAACCAACTCGTTTCGACGAGCTCTCCTCCTTCTTCGACGTGCCTTAGCTACGATTTCCAATTTTGTGATGTGCGCCCTCAGGATCTGTGATATTGAACCCCTTACATTTCTATGATATCACACACTTCGTCGTTCCTATGATCTGCTCTGTGATATTACCTCTCTTTTGTGGAATTTTTTTCTACCTCCTCAAAGTGTCAAGCTCCTCTACTTATAGATTCTCTAGCCATCTAAATTAGGTGGGTTGATTCTCCTTCACTTCTTGAGATGACTTACTCCTTTTGTTATGGTGCCCCTTCATGGGTGGGCTCACCCTTGGGCCAACTTGACCTTAGTCATGTGAGCGCCCCTTGTCAAGTGCGCACTCCCTTAGACTGACTTGTCTTGGGTCATGCTCTCCATGTGCTCCATGCTACACGCCCTGTCACTTTTCCTTTTTCATGCTACCCCTCAACTTGCCCTGCGATATCGCAAACTCATGCACCCTCCGATATCACAAACTCGCCCTCATGCCCTTACTTGTCGTGTATGCCATTCCTTTACCCATTGTGGCACTTGGGCACCACACCTTGGGTGCAGGCCTGCCCATGGGCGTAAGTCTTGCCGATTCGAGTCTTTGTCTTGTTGTGTGAGCTGGCACGCCCATTGTGACATGCCTGTTATATATTGTTTAATGCAGAAGTCACTTTGATTACTCCTTTTTTCAATATTACTCTTTTTTTAATATTTATTATTTATGGGAAGGATACAACCCACATTTTCAATCATTATTAGTCTACGCAAAGCACGAACTAAGAAATAGTCATTTCAAAATGTATTCTTAATTATTATGCATAATTTTCTTAATGTTTTATAAAAACTACATTGACCTTTTATGAGTTTTTATTATTCTGTATAAGTTTATTGATATATATATATATATATATATATATATATATATATATATATATATATATATATATATATGAATGTGAGTGTAAAAAAACAAAATTATCTTCTTTAATATAATATAATTAATTTTTAATTAATAAAATTATTAAAATATAAGTTGATGTAGTTTTTCTGGAATATTGTGTATTATAGTTGATGTTGTATATAAAATATTTCCATTATTTATCACAATGAAACATTACTTTTTAATGTACAAAAATCACATAAATTGGGTATGTTTACCTGAATCAAATCACAAAGGTTGATTGGTGCATTTGGTCAGAATTGTTATACATTTTTTGATTACCATGATCATGGTTGGAATTTGGATTCCTCTTTATCCTTAGACAATTTTTTTTTGACATTTTGGGTCTTTGTGCTATTTGTCAATAGAGGTTATGTTAAATTTTTTATCCTTCAAAAAGTGATGTTTTGATAATAATTAACCATTCACCAATAAAGGTTTGAATAAAAAAATATCCTTCAATAACAATTATATTAAAAATGTTCACATATTTATCATAAGGAAAAAAAGAAAAATAACCATAACACACGAATGACTTAATATTGCATAGAACACTCACAATAAAATCTCCATAACCCTAAAATCAAATGTCAATGAATTCGACATACCATAGCAATTATATATATGAGACATACTAAAAATATCTTATGGGACATATATGATGACCAACAAATTAAAACTAATGAACGTAATCAATAAGAACTCAAAAGTAGATTGATTAATGTGGTTTATGCTATGATTTATATAATATAATACATAATATTTGATCTAAAGATAAAGTATTAGTTTGAGAGTATATATTCTAGCATTTCTTTGGATCATGAGATATACACTAATATTAAATAAAATGAATGCATGAGACTAACACTACATACACTAACATATAGTATCCCAATCGATCCAATTCACAACATCGAACTATAACCCTTTACCCATTTGACCAAATTCACGGAAGTATTGATACAGGATGTTGGAAGGATGACATGACCCAGAACTAAGACTAAAGATAAGACAAAGGGATATTGGTAAGAATCAAAGGAATTGATTCTAAATAGATGCATGGATCTAGAGTGAGAAATATGTTTCTTGTTACCTCATTACTCATTGTTGTTATATGTTAAGTTGATGATGTTTTCATTGACAAATACACAATTCGGTGATAATTAAACCCCTATACTTAAATATCACATTCTAGTTGGTATAATACATTAATATATGATAATAAACACTTATTACATACTAAAATTGTGTTTACGAAATCAATGTTAAACAATGTAAAAGTACAAATATAAATATAAGAAGATTTCTCTCAAGATTGATGAACTATCTTGGAAAATATCTCAACCTTACACTAATATAAGAAGCATCTTGTTGGAGAGAGTTAACAAAATCTTAAACACTAGGAACAAACTCCTCATAGTGACATAACTCTGTCTAATAATGATCAATAATCCTAATGATCAAATATAATCACACACATAAGACAAGCATGAGTTAAATATTCTAGCACTTCCTCCTAACAATTAGTCTTAATTTTTATCAATTGAGGTCTTCAATGTCTTCTTCTCTATAGAAAATGCTTCGATATGACTTGAATAACTTCTTGATCACTAAACTCTACCTCTAGCTCAGCCTAACACTTTCACTTTATGCTCTCATCATGCAAACATCACCAAACTATTGATGTTCATATAAAGGACCAACCATCTGCCATGATACCTGGGTACTTAATCATTACAACAATCAATATTCTAGGATGTCCTTCACAAACATGTTTCATTCAACCTATTGATCAACTCACCCTAAATGTAAAACTTTACCTCCCAAAATCTACAACTAGTAATACAATCCACTCATAGAGCATCCAACAAACAAATGGCCCACTCCTCTGAGCCTTAAATAACTCCATAATAGAGGATACTAAACTAAAATAGACAAGCTACCAAGCCATTAAGGGTACATGATAAAGGGATTTACATGCCTCTCTAGGTCTTACGACTATATACCTCTTTCATGTTACATAGATCTAGATACAAATACAATCCATTTCATTAAGATACCAAGTACAAAAATATTCAAGAACCATTACAAATTAAAACATGACATATATACTTGCTATATATACAATGTGTTGATCACATTACGATATGGTCATGAGGTCGATTTATTAAGCACACCATACAAACCATCTTAGACACTCAATCCTTCATTGAGTAAGTATTTGAACATCACACCAATTTATGAAACATCTACTTGGAGAGAATATATTACATCAAACTGCAATTAACAAATTGCTAGAGACTAGGAAAAAAAATCCTTCTTGTAGAGACTAACTCTACTTAGTAATGACCAATAAATTATAAACCTCAAAATTAAATATGATCAAACACATAAGACAAATAAGAGTTTGATACTTCAACATAGTACCTCTTTTAAATAAGCTTAGGATAAATTTCCATCCTAAAGGGGTATACAAAATGTTAATGAAAAAATGGATACCTAAAATATCTAGTGAAAATTGGGGTTTTTAAATTGGGAAGGTGTACTGGGTTTGTATTGGTAGGGGGTTAACTAATGTGATTTTTAGATTTATTTTCCAATATGTAGTCAAATTAAGGGCATTGTTTAAAATGGAATGAATGCACGTGATATATCAAAGATTAATTTAGTGAAGCCCCTGTGTGTGGATTAGGAGAGTGGATGAAACCATGGATAATATTGTAGTGGATAGAGGAAAGTATGAGGAAGTATGAGAGTGAAGACTAAAAAATATGATGAACAGAAAATTATTCAAAAGGTAACCAAATCCCATCAACTAGTAAAGGGTGTTTGCAGCAATGAGGAACAAAATTCCGCAAGTGGATGAGAGAAGCTATGATAAGGTGTGCATCGATAATCATCAAATCAGTTGTGGCTAATGGTCATGGTAGTGTGAATAGTGAATAGCGCAATGACTCCTTTAGTTTAGGGTTTTGTTTGCAATTGTTAATGGGAAGCATTACCTTTGGTTTTAAAAATGGGAATTGTATTCTCATATAATGAGGCCCCTGAGAGAATTTTGATTTAATAAATAATTAATGCAAATAGTTTAGTTAAACTAATCTTGAACTTATAAATGAAGGATTTAAAATATTAAAATTGAAGTGTTTGAAGAGAGTTTTAAATTAAGATCAAATTAAGTAACCTCTACATGCAAGAGGTTAAATGTTTTTTTAATAGTCATCAAGTGACACAATGAAGGTTCATATACTAAATGAAAATGTATGAAGTTTTAAATTATTTTTCATGGTGTTGTGAGTATGTATTATTGAGGGTGCATGTTTGATTGTACCTCACACCCTAGAAAGTTTTTGTCCTTCAAAAGTCGAGGCATAGAAAAGTTGTTTTCCCTTGGTGTTTTGTAAGACTTGTCAATAGGTTGTATATGTAGTAATCATGTAGATTGTATCCTCTTATGAAAATAGAGGGTGTAAAATCAAGTTATGGAATTAACTACTAAGATAAGTATGAGAGGGCCAGGGGTACTTGTATGCTAGCTTCTTGTGAAATTGAAGAAGTTGAATCTTCAATTGAGGGAAAGCATGATAGGTTAATATTATAAGGTTGGGAGAAAATTGGGACCAAGTTGAAATGAAGAGAGAGATTAACATGTTGATGAATCATGGGGTTAAAAAGCATCCCTTGTGAAATGGGGAGTTCAATAAATGGTACTCATGTATCTCGATAGATGGATTTCTTTTTATATGGACATTAACAATTAATTGTTTGCTGGAAAAATCAAAGGAAGAAGAAAGGAAAAATAAGATGTCTCGGTGATAGAAAAGGATGCAACAACAAATCAAATGACATGATGAATAATTTGATGAGAGTGATAATAATGTAATAGGAAATAGAAAAATAGAATAGCATGGTGAAAGAATATTATCATAGAGATAGTGATGCAAAAATAAAGAGAAAAAATGATGTAGCAACAAGGGAAATGGAATGAAGAAAGAAGATTATGATAGAGGGAGTGATTTAACAACATGGGAAAATAAATGACATAGACACAAAGAAGAAGGAAATATGATGTACATGCAAGGAAATGATGATGAAAGAAGAGAATCAAAGAAATAATAATAATACTATGCAGACAAAAACATAAATGTAGACGAAAAACATCCACAAAAGTGTAAGAATAATAGTATTGTGTAGATGAAAATGTAGATGTAGATGAAAATAACATCCCTAAAAGAGATGGAAATATAATGATATTAAGTAAGTTTTTTTAAAAGGGATAGATTGAATTGAATGAATGTTTGTTATTATATGTATTTAATTCAATGATGTTATGTGTTATGTTGTAATTCTGATGAGGTATGTATCCTCCCAAAATTTATTATCATGGAAAGTTCATGGTACTCTAAAAATCACTTTGTAAACACTTACTTGTAAAGGAATGTTCAAGGTCAAAATAATTCATGTTTGTGGCCAACAATAACCATAGAAATTAGCTGATGTGATGTGTTGTTTGTGGTAAGCAAAAACTACTTGAGGTGTTGAGGTTGGTTATGGTTAGGGGTAAACCATGGAGAGATCCATAGGTGTAATGGTTGTGGGTCTAATAAAGAAAATGAAAGCTTATGATTGATCGTGATGTCGAAGGAGTGAAATTGTTTATGTTTTTGCAAGTATAATATTAAATTGAAGAAGATCATAGATGAAGAATGTAGAAGTTCAAATATTACATAATACTGTAAAGACAAATAACATTGAAGACAAAGATGAATAAGGAACTAATTTAAATAAAGTTAAAGAATGTATATTGAGATCACAAGTACCTGTTTAAGGGGAATTATGTTGGAGTAACTCCTATTTGTGATAAGTGAAGTGAATGATGTTAGGGATGAAAAATTAGTTGAGAAGATAGTTATAGAATTGTTTGAACAAACTAAGTCATTATGGTTACTGAAAGTTATATATGGGACCTGGACAAGCAAGTCTTCAAGTCATTCATTATATACGTAATTACATATATAATTCATTCATGCATTAGGTCTTGCCAATAGCCTTTTTCACCTTGGCGGAGGTTTGAACATATTTCTCTCCTATCCCGCGACATAAGTAAGCATATAAGGAAATCTGAATGGCGCTTCTCCAATTGTCGGGAAGGGAAAGAAACCCCGAAACCTAAATGGCATTCCAACGCCATGCTTCATGGGTGGGAGAGCAAAGACATAGTCCCGCGAACGCGATAATGGGCCATCGCGTCGACTTTGGCGTAGAGTGTGTTCTGGAGAAAATTTTTATGATCTAAATATGACATAGGGGATGGCATAATCTAATATATTTACCCTTCATGGGTTTCTTGCTCATGTGTTCTTGCTTTCTATTTATTTATATATGTTTGCATGTGTTTGTTTTAGGCTATTAAAGCTAACAATATTATATGGTTTAAGCCATTAAAAGGCTTGGGGATTCTCCATTATAATAGACTAAAGTTCAGTGGAAGGCTCATTTAGGTAAGGAAAGGGTATTGTTTAGATTGGTGTCATTCAAGTCAATAACATTGATTACTTTTAAGACATACGAAAGTAGATCTATTGTTGGTTGGTTTTTCCTTGGTTGGCGTTTTCTAGGGTAAAGCTTGTGTTTTGTTTCTATATGTGTAATTAATTTTAATTGTTTGGTTCTCAAATCAATTTAATTATTAACAGTTCTCCTCTCAAACAACTTTTTATTTTATTGTATTCATTTATTTATTTTTTCTGTATAAAAAGACATGTAATTTTACTCATTATAAAAAAAAAAAGTTACATTCTACATATCTACCAAGCACATTATAGAAAAAACCCATTTGAAACCATGGACCATTGATAGATAAGAAAACCCTAGGGATAACAGGCCCTAGGCTGAAAGACTTAGAAAAATAAAAAAATACTAGGCATAGAGGCCCACTATAAACCCTAAAGGGAGCATCAAACAAAACCCCAAAATGGGTATTCAACGATTTCAAAGATGGTCAACAAAAACCTAGTAGGAAAGTAAATTAGAAGAAAGGGAACCAAGTCAACGGAAAAAAGACCCAAAGGGCATAGACATTTTGGAAGTAGAGGAAAATCCCAAAACTATACTACATTAATTAGGGCTAGAAGGGTGACAACAACCTCCGACAAACTCCAAAATTGGAGACGATAAATCCGTCTAGAAATTAGAGACCGTGACAACCAAGGATCTTGCATAAATGAATCCTGAAGAATGAAACCCCAGTTATAAGACACACACAACAACATTGAACATCAAATGACATAACCCAACACATCAAAAACCTTGCGCCACAACAAGGCCAATGCACCAACATCCATATCCTCACCTGCAACAAGAAAACCTCGACAGATTGAAAATGAGGGGAGGCAACTAGGGTTTAGCCAGCCTGAACAGGCTCCCTCAACTCCCCCCACCAGGATCTCCTCCCGAGTGATACAACATCAACCCTATTAATTTTTTGTTGAGCTCCCTGCAAAACAAGAATGCAAATCTTTTAAGTTTGACTATAGTAATTGTGGCATCAACATATTAAAGCGGCCATTAAAAATCGTCAAAGAGTGGTAAAAGGTGAAAAACCATAAATAAAAATGTTTCATTCCTCAATAATGCTACCTCTATAAATTATTCTATTGAGATCCATACAAAACACAAGGAACTTAGAATTGCTAAAACCATTGTGAGCTAAGGGTGAGTGACATTATTTTTTTTTTGTCAATGTTTGTAGAAATAACAAAACTCAAAATACTCACTACATGAACACAACCTTTTCAAATTGTTTACTGAATTTACAATATGTATCTAACAAAAAATTTTAAACAATACATTGTTTAGAACTTTGCAATATATTTCCTCTTCAACATTTACAAATAATAACATGATAGGAATTGCATGAAAAATAAATTAATTTCAAATATTGAAAAATAAAAAAATACAATGAAATATGAAAACCATATTTTCTTAAGAACAAGATATGAGTAATGATGAGAATAGAACTAACATACTTAACTAGGAATGTTTCCCTACATAGAAACACAAGAGTTTATATTTTTAGGCGATGGAAACACTAAATTACTTGGATAGGTAGTGATTATGGTGGACACACCATTAAATTCACAAGGCCCTATTTCCATACTTGTCTTTTGATAGTAGCTACCAAAGGCATATGAAGCATGTTGTTCAACATTATTAGGATCGTAGCAATACTAACATTTAAACAAAGAAAAGCAACTAATTTATCCTAGATCACAAGGCAATCCAAATAATATTGGAGAAGCATAGGGTCAACCACATCCATTGATATGTAATAAGATTGATTGATAGTGTCATTTGAATGGAATATACCAACACCCATTAGATGTAGTGTATGGATGGGAGATTATTGACATTCAAGAACCCATTATTCTACAAAATAATAACACCTATCATCAAATACTCCTTTAATAGTTCATAAATATATGTATCAACTAGAATGCTAGGGTTTCTAGGAGTTCCTATTTTGTTAAGGACATACCTAACTAGATAATTGTTGTAAGTGTCAACATTTTCTACCGTGGAAACATGTTCACTATAGTCCCTCTTGGAGGGCCACCTTGTCTTAGAAACCACAATCCAAATGTTTGTGAAAATCAAGTCGACATTTTTACAATGATCCCATTAGTTTTATTCTATTAAAATGTTGAAAGAATTAACTTTTATTAAATATATTCTCATTGAAAAAAATTGAATCAAGTAGTGGTGATTGTGAAGGGTTATCAATTATAAGCTAAAAACAACTTTAATAATCCATTATAAATCTAATAAAAATGGGATAAGAATACAATTCCCAAAAATGAGTCATGGCATATTTATAAAAATAGGTGTTATTACTAGCACCGATAACAACATGCATAGAAATATAGATGTTATGTGAATGAAAATACGAAAACCTTTGAAATTTCCATGAAAATCTATTTTTCAAGTAAGGATGGGTCATGGGGGCTTCACTGGGTTAGCAATACCATACCACGTGCATTCATTGGGGGATATATATTGAGGAAAAATGACAAAATATATTGAGCATATAATAAGGGGTAGGGGGTTTTAATATGTTGTGTATAAAAAATGGACCTCAAAGTTGAATTTATGAACATCCAATCTTAGGGACATTGATGTCACTTTGTAAGATGAACATATTAGTACATAATCATATCTATGTTAGAAATCATGGCAATGAAATTCAAAGAAATTGTAAAAAGAAAAATTTGCATTATGTAAGTTTTTGTAGTTCAAATAACATTGTTGGTTTCCAAAATGGTAGTAGATTTTATAATAAATTTAATTGTACCAAGATATATATCAAGGTAACTGGAGATATTGTTGGAATTGGTTGTAAGATCAATTTTATTCTTAATAAATAAAATACATTACATTTCCACTTGGAAGTTTCCTTAATGTACTATGAGACTTTTACCACATAAATTTTATGTTGTTTGAGTTATTATATCATGTTTTCGTCATTTGTTTCTTGCATTTTATATTAAAGAAGGCTTCAAAACACCAACAAGTGGTATTGGAGCATTGGTAAAAGGAAGTATAGAGTTTTTTCATGCCGCATAGGAATTAAAAAAGGAGGGAAGAGGAGTGATAGAGTAGAAACCCCAACCACCATTTAGGTTTTATTCGTGTAGGTGGTGAGAGTCAATAGGACAAGCATGGGTATTTCAGGTGCAAGAATCACTAAGGATTCAATTCAAAAGTTGGTCCCCATGACTAAAGTCCTAACTTTGCATAGAGAAGAGGCTTATGGAGGTGTTTGTCGAGTGATAGACAAGAATTTATTTAAGCTTAGGGAAATATGAAAGGAAAACATTGGTTAAGGCCACAAAGAGCAATTGACTCATGCATAGATTTTTTTAGTCTAGAGCCCAAGTCATAGTCATGGATGGAAGATTCATATGGTATGCAAAATGCATGGATGATTCAAGATTTAGGTTGTGTGCAAGCCTGTGTAGTGTTAAAAGGAGGTCAAAACACGAGTTACATTAAAGGAGGCCAAAACTTTCAGGATTTAATGATAGCCTAAGTATTATGGTGCAGGGTTTGAGGAACGATTAAGGAAGATACATGTGTATATATTTTTAATATCCATGGAGTATTTATACTAGTGAAGATATATATGTATTTAAAAATAAAATTGGACATTAGAAATTTATTCCTAGAAACTAATTTTGGTGATATCTCTTTGGTGGAAGTATACATATATTTTTTATTCCATATTTTCTAAATAAATATACTTTAAAAACATGATTTGGAGGGATTTCATATGTAGAGAATAATATGAATTCCAAGTTCAGGGTGGAAAATTTTAATGATAAAAATGACTTCAAATTATGGAAACTGAAAATCAGATAGTTCTTAGTGCAACAAGGATTGCATAAGGCATTAGATGGAAAAGGAAGAAATTTGAAAATATAATTAATGAAGAATGGTAAGACTTGGATTGCAATAGCTTTCAACACCATTCTATTATGACTTGAAATGATGTTCTATTTAATATTATTGGAGAAGTAGCACTACTACATTTGGGCATAAATTCTGACAACAGAATCTGATGGAATAACTAAAATCAGAAAAAGTGTCAGAAGTTAAATGATTTTTTTTTCTTAAAATCCCCCCTATCGTCGAATATCTGATGGACTTTATTTATTGGTCGAATATTTTGATGAAATGCCCTATCTTGTTGATTATCAGACGTTTTACTATAATCCCTCATTTCGTCAAATAACCGACCGTCATTCTTTTATAGTTAGATATCCGACGCGATATCCAATTTGAAAATGTGTTTTCCAATTTCTTACAAATGGTAAATAATCATTCCATAATGTTCAATTCCACCATTAATGGATTTTTGCTTCACTTTTGATGAGTTTGACTAATTAAAATAAATATAACATTAATATATATATATATATATATATATATATATATATATATATATATATATATATATATATATATATATATATATATATATATATATATATTATATATATATATATATATATATAGTTATTAAATATACTATTATAATTATAATATATATAAATATATATGTGTGCATATGTAGGCCCTAACATCATATAAATTTAACATAGTAGCTATATATTAGTTGCGATTATTTTGAAAGGTTGTAGGCTTATTTTGAGGTTAATTTTTGAACAAAATCATCACTGAAAGTTTGGTGACAAAAAATGTCACATAACATTCCTCAAGGAGACCAAGGATACGTGGGATCAATATTGAGGGCTTCTTAGGATGGAAAATGTTATTTCCCTTGTAGAAATTGCAGGCACTTGAGGCCAAGGAGAATTCTATAAAATCTATTAAAAACCATTGTAGAGACTACGGACATTGTGAAGGTAGACATTAATATTATCTATTTGTAAGTTATTTTTCATATGTCTTTATATTGTAGATTGTTTTTGTAAATGTTTATATGTATATTGCATTTTAGATTGTATGTATTTGTATTGTAAATTGTATTATCTTTCTATTGTAAATGCATTTTATAATATTGTTTTGGGTGGTGTTTGAACTATGTTGTCATATTGATGTGGACTAGAAATATTATTTGATTATTTCATTAGGGTCATTTAAGGCGTTAGGTCGAGTTAGGGGTTAATTACTTTATTGTCTTAGGGATAATGGGTTAGTTTAAGGGTTTAGGTGTTAGGCGTTAAGGGCTTATGGGTTAGGGGTTTAAGGGCTTAGGGGAATGGGTATAGGTGTTAGGTGGTTAATGTATGTTTAGGGGGTTAATTTAAACCTAGAGGATTTAGAGGTTAATCATGGGTTTTTATAGAGAATTATTAATAATTTTTTAAAGTCTATTACACAAAATATGACATTAAGAAAGAATGTGACATTAAAATGATGAATGCAAAGTAATATCAATATGTTTTTTATTATGGTCGTGACTATATAGCTTAGAAAGTGTCTCACTTCCTACATGTTAAAAAAAGTAATATATTTCTTAGATTTTTTCAACATATTCTTAAATATCTTGATAAATTTCACAAGCATCATCATTGATTTGTTGTATTTGTTTCTTGGTCTCACCTAACTTGTCTTTCTCTTTATCTTTGTTTCCTTTGTTTTGCTTATATACAATATTTGTAAACTGTTGTTATATTGATATTTCAATATTTGTTATATACAACAATATTTATTGATTGTAATTGTATATTATAGCCCCCCCAGGGAATTTCCTAATAAGGAAGAGGTGATTGTAGTACAAGCGCATGTTCAAGAACATGGAGAGATGAATATTGAGGATCAAGATAATGACCCTATGGAAGAAGATAATGTTGTTGATAACATAGTTGAAGAAGATTTGACAAATAGATTGATACAAGAGACATTTAATAATGTTGGAATGGATGATGATGAAAACCAATATGATAACCATACTTTTGATTTACCTGTACTTGAGAGGGTAGCTGAGCCTCTTTATGAAGGCTCAAAAACATCTCTTCTCTCTGTTGTATTGGTGTTGGTAAAATGAAAGGTGGTGAATGGTTTGTTAAACACATGCATGACATAACTATTAAGGTATGTAATATATTTGGTGACATTTAGTACTATATACATGATAAATATTTGTTTTTTGTTTTTTGTTTTTTATTCTTTATTTTTTATTTATTTTTATTTTTTTTTTATTTTTATGTTGATTTTATTGGTAGTACGTTTATCTGCATCATTTCATTAATTTGTAACATTTGGATGCAATATGTACGATTAATGTTGTTTAGTACATTAATGAATATATTTTTCTTATGTTGTATATTATTAGGTAAATTTTTGTTACCACCGTCAAATGTTTTACCTCCTATGTACTCAGATTTACATGTTATTATGAAAGATATTGGAATACAATATCAAGTTATTCATCCATGCCCTAATGATGATATTCTCTATTATAAAGAACATGCATTGAAAGAAAAATGCCCAAAATGTGATGAGATTAGATGTAAAATCTATAAAGTAACAAAAAAGGTGCCTCGCAAGGTTCTTTGTTACATTCCCATAATTCCACGTTTGTGAAAATTGTTCAAGTGAAAAAGCGTAACAAAACTTATGGATTAACATGCAATGAATAGAAGTGAAGATGGTGTTCTTTGAATGCATGCAAATGGATCAGAATTTAGGAATATAAAGGAAAAGTTTCTAGAGTTTAAAATAGAACCTCGTAATCTTAGGCTTTCATTAGCAGCTGACAATGTTAATCCATTTGGAGAGGCCAAATCTACTTAATCGGTGTGGCCCGTTCTTTTATCAACAATAACATTCCTCTATGGAAGTTAGTAAAGAGGGAGCAAAAAATGATGACAATGATGGTTCCAACTATTAATTTGTTTAGAATAATTTTTTTAGCACAATAAAATCTTATTTGTCTTGTTTTTTTCGTAATTATGTCCTATATTTTTTATTAATTTTCTCATATATTTTCAATTATGCCTTATAATTATGTCATATAATTTTTTTTATTTACTCATATATGTAGTAATTATCTATTGTATGTTCAATCATTTTCGTAAGTACCAGGTCAAATATATGAATGTATATATCGAGTCTCTTATCGATGAGTTAATGGAGTTATGGAACAATGTCACTATGTATGATATCTCTAGACGAGTAGTTGCACAAAGGGAATTTGAATTCCATGAAATGCTTGTATGGACAATTCATGATGCCCAGGTGATGAGCGTTATTATTGCAGCAAGAATGCTGCAACTCCTGGGCTACCAGCTTTACTTTGTCAACCCGGGGTTCGTATAAACTTGGAGGTGTCAGTGTTGTATACATAAGTAAACGTGATGGTTCTTCCTTTTGTCATAGTTCAACTTGCGAGAGACCACTGGGGTTTTCAAGACAGGCTTCTATGGAGTCATAATAAGCTTGGTTTCTTGGTGGAAGAAAGGGAAATATGCTCTAAGGGAGAGCTACTCTACTACAATAATGGAAAAGACCGAAATTCAATGCTAAATCACACCATTTCCTAATTAGCTGCCAAAAACCTATACTTTGCAATAATGCTAAATTATCATGAACCAAATGCTACTATCTAAGCATGGAAGTAAGATGCATCAAACATCACTAATGTGCAAGTAAAGGGACTAAAATAAATCTGTTTTTGTCTTTTCATGCAAAATCAAGTATGCAAACTAATTTCTTTTGGTGATGTAGCAGGTGAATTAAGGATGTTTGAGGATGGATGGAAAGGTTAGGAGATGGTTGGATGGTGTGGGATACCCTTGGGAGGACTTTGGCGACTTCCTAGAGGTTTTCCATCAATTCGGCTTCAAAATAGGCCATTTCAGGAAAACCTACAAGATGTACTAGAAACCTACAGGATTCCTTGTAAACCTATAGGATACAGCCGGGAGAAAAATGGAAGGTATTGGAGGTGATGGAAGGCTTAGGGAAGGTGGTAGATGATTGGAATGAAGTTAAGAAAATTCTAGGATCACTCAGAAGTCAACAACAAAGATAGAGGATGGTTGGATTCACTCAATGTGCTTGGAAGAATTTCTATGAAAAATGATGAAAACTAGTGAAGACAATGGTGAAAACAAGAAATGACTATGGTGGATGGAGTGGAAGGTGGTTGCTAGATATGAAGTCTTTGTCTCCTTTTGAAGCAATTTCTCTGCATAAAAAATGTATAATTCCCAAAAATTTATGTAAACAAGAAGCATTCTCATAAGCTAGAAAAGTAGAATTAATGAACTAACTGCCTACATGATGCATGAGGAAAGTTGCTAAAAGGAATGAAAGCATGGATGGGATCTATTGCAAGGGTGAAGATAGAAGAAATGGAAATGAAATCCTACTTTGAAAAACTAATCAAATGCTAGCTTAACTACAGTAAACTATAAATCTTATGCAAGAAATAGAGATCTGTGTTTTTGGGGCTGCATAAAGGTCCCTTCCTCAAATCATGATCCCAAAGGGAGGAAATGAGGCCAAGACACCCATTGAAAACCTTGTGGTACTCCTTTTATCCCTGCTAACCTGCTACTAAAGTAAGGCACAAATGGAAGCAAACTAATAAACAACTGATCTAATCTACACTACTTGCAATGAAAACACATCTAAAAGCAAATTAACAATGAAGCTATGAGGCTAATATAAACATACAGATACAAGAAAAAAGGAGATTTGGCTGCTAGGGTTGGGTCCTAACCCAAGAGCTTTAGCCCTCTGAGTTAACTCAATGCTGGCTCAAAACAAAACTCATTCCTATTACCAAAACAAAAAATTACATCAATAAAACTTTCACAAGTCTGGATCTCGAAAATAGCTTAGATTTTTAGGACAAAAATTTGAATCCTAATGAGGCTATCAGCCTTTCTAGTTATACAACTAAAGTCCCCAATGAATTCCTTAAAATCAAGGAGGCTTGGCTCCTGAACTTGAGATAAACTATCTCTTTGTCTCTCACTTTCTTGGCTGCCTTCTAATCCTCATGGCTTGACTGCTTGCACACTAAGCTAGTGTGATTGATGGAGGAATATTTGAATGGGGGAGAAGTAAATGAGAAGGATTTACCTCCTACAATCCCTCTCCCTTGTCCCATTCAAGTTTTAAACTTAATATTTGCCAAAATTCCTTGATTTTCTCCTTCAATCCCGCATTCAATGCAGATTAGTCCACTAGGCATAATATCCAACTCTAACTCATCTCATAAACAAAATATAATAAAGAAACATGCAATACATTGTGAGAAAAGTTGGTTTGACTAAGCTAGGAGGTGAATTAAGGCCCACATAATTACCCAATGATGAGGCTCATCATCACCCCCCTACTGAAAGTGTTGCTAATCCTCTCAATGAATCAATCAATATCCATATCCTTCATAGCTCTAGTGGCATCCCTCACATCCCATGCCTCTGTTGTGGTTTCATATTCTTGTTCATAGAAGCTTGCTTTCCTTTCTACCTCCTCCCACTTCCTCTTTTCTTCTTCTTCCTTCCTTCCTTCTAGCATTCGTTAGAGTAGTGGTGGACTGAGTTTCAGGCCAATACAATTGACTTTCAGCCCTTGCATAGATTGCTTGTACATGAGTGTCCTGTTTAGTGCTTCTCTCAATATTTGAGGAGAGTGGTACTCTCTTATCTTTAAGCTGTATGGCAATGTGTTCCATCTCCTCAGGCAAGCGTGTATGCTATCATCCCCTAACAACCTGAAAATGTCCTCAAAATGTGAAATTGCTTGCTCTTGGGCAACAATATGTCTGGGTGAAGGCTGAGGATCATTTGCAATCAAATTATGGGTACTGATGAGGGCCACGGGATGTGACTGTTCAGCTCTAATCATAAGAGGTTTAGTTTTCTCTCTTGCCAATATCTTCTTCATCTCTACAGCCCTTGATTCCTCATGGTTCATCCATGATGCCAAAGCCATCAACTGTAAATATCCTAGCTTAGCATTAGGGTCCCATACATTCATGTATGTTAAGGCCATGTTGTGAAAATAAAACTCAGACATCTTTTCCCTATCTTCTAGTGTGCTATGATCACAAAGATCAATGAACTGCCTGTAGTCCTGAAATGGCATGGTCCCTCTCTGTGCTAGGGTCTTGATCTGGAACTGCAACCACTATTCCTTGAGGTATAGGGCATAAGATTTAGGTGGAATCCTACACTGGATTCCCTACAAAGAGAGATTTGCCATACATGTGAATTGATTCTCTCTTTCTTGCAGCTGTCCTCTCAACCGTGCATTTTCTGCTTCTAGTTGATTTTTCATTATTTGCTCTCTTTCTCTCAAGCTACTTAGCTCTCTTCCCATCTCCTTGAGCTTCTCCTCCATGTGACCAATGTCTTCCACCCCCTTGGATTTGGTGATCTTAATCCATTGGTGATTTCTGGCTCTCTCCTTCTCAAACTCGAAGAACAATGGAATAGCAAATTTTTGAGGTATGACCCTGCCTCCTTCAATAAACCTGTAGTAGGAGTCAAGGTTAGGTTGGAGGCTAGGTTCTTTTGACTCTAGGTCCTCTTCTTTAGTTTTTTGTTGTTGGCCTACCTCCTTTTCCAATTTTTATGTATGTTGTAGGTTCAACAAAGTATCCTATAGGACTAATTCTGTTTCCTGTAGATTCTACTGTGTATCCTATAGGATTTCTTTTCCCTTGGAGGACGTTGATCTATTCATAGGCCTTGTCACATAGGTGATAGAAGACTTAGGGGAAGGCATTTTCTCCTTTTGTTTAACTGAGTCTTCAATCACAATGGGAATTTTGGTTGGTGTTTGGGGTTTCCCTTGCCTTATTCTTGTGCTTTTCCTTGTCCTGAAATATAAGGGGGTCTTCCTCTGTCTTTTGCCTCTTTTCTTGATGGGTGTGCTAAGAGAAGTGAGGGCAGCTGCTGCCTCTCTCTCAGTGGGTTCTAGAGACACCCTAGGTGACTCTTCCTTGCCTTATGCCCCCTCTTTCTCATTGATTTCTTCACCTAAGTCTTTCCTTTCTTCTTCCTCTTGTATATCCTCATCATCTTTATCAATTTCCTCCTTAACATCCCCCACTATTTCATCATCATGATCCTTCTCTTTCTCTTCTTCTTCTTCATCTTCCTCATTTTCTTTTGTCTCATCTTCTTCTTCATCCATCTCATCTTCATCTCCTTTTGTTTCTTCTTCTTCCTCTCCCTCTTCACTGACTGTAGGAATAACATCATATGTGAGAGCTTTGATGTCTTCCTCTGCTTGCATGTCTCTAAAAATTGACCATTGTATAGGAATTTTGAGGTTTTGGAGGGAATATTCTATAAGGATTCCAATTAACCCATGGTGAGCTAACTCTTTGGAATTTTCTTCTTGCAATTTGATGCTTGAGTTTATCAGTGATTGCAGCAGCAAGTATGGTATGCTGAGCCTGTGGTGAGGGGGTGTTTCTACTCCAAATCTAAATTCTTTAAGAATCCTAAAATGATAGCCATAGACCACACTATACCTACCCTCACATGAAATGTATTTGATAAGTTGGTAGCTTACCTCATTCCAGGGATATGGTAGACTTGCTCTCCTTACTCCATTTTTGTCCTCAGTGGGTTCCTCACCTTCTAAAAAGAATTTCCTTTTGGCAACCTAGCTATCTCCTTTGTCTTCCTTCCTCCATGGTACTCCTAGGGGAAGTGTGGTAACTCTGCTAATGAGTTTAGGGGTGAGTTCTATGGAGAGGCCTCTTACCACAACAATGGCATGGACTCTGGTGAGTGGAATGAGGGAGAGAGCAAAATCTCGGGCCACCTCATCATCATACCCCCTTAATTTTTCAAAAAACCCCATCCAATTATGCCTTGTGAAGATTTCTAGTACCTAAGGGTGTTGTTGGATTCTCAAAGTGCTATTGGGCTCCCTCTTATTAAACCCTCCTGTCATCTTTGTTTGGTGGGGTTTTGAGGAGATGAGATGGTTGATACAATTTACAAATGTAGAAGTAAAAAAACTGAGATGATTGTGTGGATAATTCTCTTGCACAGCTGCCAAATTCACTCAAACTAGAGGATTTTTTTTGTTCAATTTACTTGGAAAGAGGAATATAATTACAGAGCCTACCTCTTCATAACATTTGCTATGGTCAATCCCCATGTTTTCCCCTCTGAAACTCCTCTCGGCCTATCCTGTACACTGTCTCTATGTATCCTGTAGGAATCCTGTGTGCAATCCTGTAGGATTTCCTGTGCAATCTTGTAGGAATTCTTGTGCAGAAAAATGATGGTGTCTTCCTTGTTGTAGGTTTCCTGGGTATGAGAGTGACTTGTGAGAGTGAGCCTCGAGGAAGTGAATGCATGAATGCATGGGGACGACGATTATTTCCTCTTATGGTCATTTGGGGTGAGGTGGTGTGCTGGCAACCGAGGTATGGTTTCCATTTTTGGACCGTTGGTCCCCACTACCACCTCATCATTCCCCACTTCCTCATAATCAACTCCCACTTCATGCTTCCATATCCTTAACTACTTCCGTCCTTCTCTTTTCTATTTTTGAGTTGACTCCTGCCACGTGTGAGAGGACAAATTGTTTTGTCTTTATTGACTGATTGAAGGTGGCCAAGTTAACTGGCCACCTTTCGCTTATAAACCAACTTACTCACAACCTTTACATCTTTTAACTACACTATACACATGAGAGAGTGAGCGGGATACTTACTTGTGGTGATTAATATCTTGTTGCAATGGTTGAAGACTGGAGGTGCTTGCTGTGTGTATTAGCTGCATGTTAGAATTCTTCCCCTTTTTTTTTGTTATCTGATGATTTTTTGTGGTGCAGGTACCTGGTGTTGAAGATGATGGTGTTGCTACTGCTTTGGAGTCCCTTCTACTCTCGGATAATCATGCTGGAAGCTTGCTTTTCTTATGATTTGTATTCCATGGGATAGGCTACTACAGGATTTCCTACAGGATGTCCTTTAGCTGCTTCGCCCTCAGAACTCTTAATCATACCTTCTACTGGGAGTTTGAGGATGGTGACATGGATGGAGAGGGATACTAGGAGTGTGGAGGATGAGGAATAGTTAGGTGATGCTCCCTATTGCTCTCTGTTTCCTTCTTTTTTGAAGACTATGAAATTTTTTGAAACTGATATATATATATATATATATATATATATATATATATATATATATATATATTAAGGGTGAATGCAAGGGTGTTGAAGGTGGACATAGGTATGGTCATGGAATGATGATGTAGGGGTGTTATTTTATTGACATAGCAGGTCATTTTTTCCTTTAGAGTCACTTCCTGTAGGATTTCTGGGTCACTGTGATTCCATCTTGTAGGTTTTCAAGGGATCTTGTAGGTTTACAGGGGATCCTGTAGAAAACACAGTCTCCTTGTAAACTGGAGGAAAGGAGTGGAAAAAATGAGAGAAATGGTAGAGTAATGAATGAAAATGAATGGAAAAATAAAATGTGAATGAAATATGTCTCTTGGTTGTCCTCCTTTTCTCTCTAATCGTCCTTCTTGCTGACCTGCAAAATAGAAATTTTCATGATTTTTATCTTTTCTTTCTTTCTTTCTTTTTCTCTTTTTTTTTTTTTGAAAACAACTAGGCTTCTTGTGAGAGGTTTTCATCCTAGTTGTTTTCCCTTAGCACCTCAAGAGAGGTTTTCATGCAGGGATATTTTTATTCTCATTTCTCTCTCTCTCTCTCTCTCTCTCTCTCTCTCTCTCTCTCTCTCTCTCTCTCTCTTTTATATTGACACCATTGGGCCGCCCCAAGAAGTTTTCAACCCGATAGTGGGACTCAGGTGCCTCATGGAGGTTTTCACCTAAGTCCTTATTCTTTTTTTCTTTTCTCTCAATTATTTGATGAGGTAGGAGGTGAAACTTGCTCCATTACCATCACTATTTTATTGATATCATCAATTAATTCTTGTTTTGAGAATGGTCTCTTGTAAATTTTCAGTTAGTATCCATTAACAAGTAAAGGGATGGCCTCTTCATCTATGGTTCTGATCTGTACTGAACCATTATCAT
Source organism: Pinus tabuliformis (assembly GCA_031772625.1). Taxonomy (NCBI): domain Eukaryota; kingdom Viridiplantae; phylum Streptophyta; class Pinopsida; order Pinales; family Pinaceae; genus Pinus; species Pinus tabuliformis. The sequence continues at coordinate 240,041,316 of CM062818.1, read as the reverse complement.
GGCATCTTTCTACAACATAAGGTCCTAGCCATCTTGTCCTTAATTTTCCCTTGAATTTTTTATAGCTAGAATCATATAAAAAAGCCCAATCACCTTCTTTAAATTGCATTTCCTTGATGTTCTTATCATGCTAGATCTTCCTTTGAAGTTGAATTACCTTTGTATGTAGGAGGGTCTACATTCTGAACTCATCCAAACCATTCAACTGGAGCAAACTCTATTTTTGTGCACTGCTGAGATCTAGATCTATTTGGGTTGCCATCCTTAAGGTGTTATACTCAAATTCAATGCACAACAGGGCCTTTCTCCCATAGACCAGCTCATAGGGTGTGAATCCAGTGGTGGTCTTCCAGGTGGTATTATAGGCCCAGGTGGCCTCAATTAGTCTATCTTCCAAATCCTTCCCGCTGCTGCTTACCACTTTGGTTAGGATGCCCTTCAATGCTCTATTGGTCACCTCTACTTGTCCATTAGCTTATGGATGATAGGGAGTGGAGGTTCTATGCTTGACCTTGTGCTGGCTGAGAAAATCTTCAATCATGTTGGAGGTAAAGTGGTTGCCTTGGTCTGAGACCAGCTCTCTAGGGCACCCAAATTTGTAAAATACATTCTCCCATAGAAACTCAGCTACCTTCTGTTGGGTCCCTATAATACTAGTGATTACCCCATTACTATTGTAGTTATACCCCTTATTAATATTGTTGTGCCCTATTGCCCCCATATTGTTATTACTGTGCCCCATAGAATCCCTCTATTGTTATTTTTGTGGCTTTATATTATTATTGTTAGGTCGGTTGGGTTATATTGTGACTCCTTAGACTCTTATATATAGAAAGGAGGTTTTGTCATTTGTATCATCCAAGAATTGTTCATTTATGTAATGTAAAGGAGGTTGCCCCCTCGAAGAGGCTGAATTCTAAGGCGTTGATCTATCTTTTCTATCTTTTCTTGAGCTGGTTTCATAACATTTGGTATCAGAGCTTTGGATTCTAGGGTTTCGCTGCTCCAAACAGATCATCGTGGTATTTTCGCTATAACTTTTTTTTTGCGATGTTTCAGAAGCTAAAAAAAAACCCATTTGAGAAGACATGGCGCTGAAGCTTGGGTCCAAACTTCAGATATTTTTGCACTATATTTGTGGAGATATGATCTGAGGAAGTTGGTATTCTTGCAGAGTCCTGAATTACATTCCAAACAGGTGACCTAGGGAAAATCATCATAACTTTTTCCCTGAGCATTGGATTGAAATTTAGTAAGAAGTTGAAGAAAGAGGACGGACTGTAGTTTCTTTTATATATTTTTCAGAGCCAAAGGACGAAACAGTGACTCGTGGCACATTGTCCAAATTCACTCTACGGAACTAGTCTATAATTAGGTCACTGTGGGAGATTTCACATAACTCTTCCTTGGAGAATCCAAATTGGATCAGACTGGTGGCATTAGAAAGAGGACACAGAGGGCTACCACATGTTGCAATTTCAGAACTGGATGATCTGAAAGTACAAAGATACATCAGAGGCAATATCGAGCTCCTACAAAGTGAAAAAAGGTGTGTAGATTCTTTTAAATTTTTGCTTAAGAGTGGTTTGAAAATTTATTTTGAAGGAATTCAAAGGGCTAGTAGAGCATTATTATCGGTAACTGATGCCCCGAGGAAAGAAAATGAAAACACCTAGTAAGGAACCTGAAAGCTCTAGCATGACTCATGAAGAAGAATAAGAAATGCTATATGATATATCAAAATTACAAGAACAAGTGCAACACGTGTCACTTGCACAAAAAGCAACAGAATCTAAGATGGATGGTTTAAGGAAAGATGTAGAAGCTAAGATGGATGGTTTAAAGAAAGGTGTAGAAGTTAAGATGGATTGTTTAAAGAAAGGTGTAGAAGCTAAGATGGATGGCATGGAAGCTAAGGTGAATGGCATGGACGCTAAAATTGATGGCATGGATGATAAGATGGAAGAATTGAAGATAAATATGAATAAGTTGCTACAAGAAATGGTCACTAATGGTGAAAGGGTACTAAAGGAAACTCATGATGAGAACAAAAGAAATGTTAATCATGATTCCATAGACTCTAATGTTGGATCGAAGACTCACCATATTCCAAAAATCGATATGAGGAAGTTTGATGGCAAGGATCCCACCACATGGATATTACAGATGGAGCAATTCTTCGATCTCAATAATGTGCAAAACACACAAAAGGTACGTATGGCAACTTTATATTTGGAACCAAATCAGTTTGTATGGTATCAATGGCTTTGTTCTCGTAAACAATTTATCACTTGGGCAATTTTTACGGAAGAATTGATAGCACATTATGAGGATACAAAAAGCAACACTTTTTTTAGCCAATTGATAAGTCTCAAACAAAAGGGTTCAATAATGGAGCACATTGAGGAGTTCCAAAAATTGAACATAAGGGTAAAATATATTCCAGAGGAGCATAGGATTGATGTGTTCATAGGGTCTTTAAAGGATAATATCCAACATGATGTTCACCTTTGGGAACCTGATTCATTAGAGAAGGCATTCAGGTTAGCAAGAAAAATGGAAAGCAAAATTATGGCAACCAGGAAGCATACCACTCACAACTATAAAGACGGAAGTGTTGTTGCCCTAGTCTTCCACAACCTATAAGGTTGACACCACAAAAATTGGAAGAAAAAAGAGCAAAAGGGCTTTGTTACAATTGTGATAGCAAATACACTAAAGGTCATAAGTGTGCTGAGAAGAAATTATTCTACATAGATTGTGAAGAGGAAGAAGAAAAGGAGCAAGAAAGGTCAAAAGAAGAGGATATTCTCCAGGAACAAAGCCTAGATGAAGAAAAAATAAATCCGACCATATCTTGTAATGCATTGGTGGGAATTACCACTCCTCAAACCATCAAGATAGAAGGACAAATCAAGAAGAAAAAGGTAATAGTGTTGATTGATTCAGGAAGCACCCACAATTTTATTCATTGTAAGGTAGCAAAAGAATTGAATTGCTTCCTATATCCAGCACCAGAGTGTCAAGTGATGATTGCAAATGGAGGAACAATAAATTGCTCTGGAAAGTGCCATAATATCAAGCTATCCATGGGAGAATATGTATTGACTAGCCCAATGCTTTCCATTCCAATGGGAGGTGCTGATGTTGTACTAGGAGTCCAATGGCTACAATCCTTGGGTACAATAGCTTTTAATTTTCAAGAACTTTTCATCAAATTTTCTACGGAAGGAAAGGAAGTTGAATTAAGGGGTATTGCAGGGAAACCAGGAAGATAATCAGCTCTAATGGTATGACAAAGCTTCTAAAAAAGGAACAAAGAGGTGTAATTGCACAATTATGTTCGCTAGATGTTTCCACATCGGAATCATCTATTTCTCCAGATCTCCAAAAAGTCTTGGACAATCATTCCAAGGTATTTGAGACTCCCAAAGGTCTCCCACCTATGCGTGATCATGATCATGCTATTCATCTGATTCCAGGAAGTGTTCCTCCAAACATCAGGCCGTACAGATATCCCTATGTCCAAAAGAGTGAAATTGAACGTATGGTTGCAGAAATGCTAGAGGCTGGTATAATTCAACCGAGTCAAAGTTCTTTCTCTGCTCCAGTAGTATTGGTGCACAAGAAGGATGGATCATGGCGCATGTGTCCAGATTATAGGGAGCTCAACAAGCTCACTATTAAAGATAAGTTCCCCATTCCTGTCATTGATGAATTACTGGATGAATTGCATGGATCAATTTACTTCACCAAGTTGGATCTTCGTTCAGGATATCATCAAATCAGAATGAAGACTGAAGACATTCCGAAAACAAATTTAGAACTCATGAGGGTCATTATGAATTTTTGGTCATGCCTTTTGGCCTTACCAATGCACCTTCAACATTTCAAGGTTTGATGAATTCAATTTTCAAACCATTCCTTAGAAAATTTGTGTTAGTATTTTTTGATGATATACTAATCTACAACAAGTCTTGGAAGGATCATGTTGAACATGTTGACAGGGTGCTACAACTATTGGAGGAGAAACAATTATATGCAAAAAGATCCAAATGTTTCTTTGGAGTCCAGGAGGTGGAATATCTGGGTCATATTGTATCTCATGAAGGAGTTAAGGTAGACCCTAGCAAAATTAAAGCCATTAAGGAATGGAAAATCCCCACATCCATAAAGCATCTGCGAGGATTTCTCGGGTTGACAGGGTATTATCGCAAGTTTGTTAAGAATTATGGGAGAATAGCAGCACCTCTAACAACATTATTGAAGAAAGATGCATTTTCATGGACTCTGGAAGCAACAAAGGCCTTTGAACATCTTAAAGAGGCAATGTGCCAAGCACCAGTCTTAGCTACACCAGACTTCACAAAAACCTTTATTGTGGAATGTGATGCTTCAGGAAATGGAATTGGTGTTGTTCTAATGCAAGATGAAAGACCCATTGCTTTTGAAAGTCATCCAATCAAGGGAAAGTTTTTAAGCAAAGCTATTTATGAGAAGGAAATGTTGGCAATACTCCATGCACTTAAGAAATGGCGACCCTACCTAATGGGAAGACACTTCAAGGTAAAAACGGATCATGATAGCCTTAAATACTTTTTAGAACAAAGATTATCCTCTGAAGAGCAACAAAAGTGGGTCACAAAGATGTTGGGTTATGACTTTGAAATCATCTACAAAAAGGGAAGCAAAATGTGGTGGCAGATGCACTCTCAAGAAAGGATGAGGATGTGGAAGCATTGTTGTGCACCATTTCTATTATCCAACCAGATTGGATAAACGAAGCAAGGGAGGAATGGAAGAATGACGAAGAAGTGTGGGCACTTATTCGAAAGTTACAACAAGATTCCAGTACGTCTGATACATTTAGCTGGAAAAATGATTCGTTATGGTACAAAGATCGCTTATACCTCTGTAAGAATTCCCAGCTAAAACTAAATATTCTTATGGAATTGCACACTTCTCCCTTAGGAGGGCACTCAGGATTTTTAAAAACTTACCACAGGGTTAAGAAGGAATTTTTTTGGGATGGCCTTAAATCAGATATTCAAAAGTTTGTGGCGGAATGTTTGGTTTGCCAACAAAATAAAGTTGAAACAATTAAGACACTGGGTCTATTACAACCTTTATCCATTCCAAGCCAACATTGGGAGGAGGTTTCAATGGATTTTATCACAGGTTTACCCAAGTCTGAGGGAAAGAGTGTCATCATGGTGGTAGTTGACAGACTTACCAAGTATGCACACTTTTGTGCATTATCACATCCATTTAAAGCCAGTACAGTTTCTACTGCATTTATGGAAACAATTCAAAAGCTACATGGAAACCCAAAGATTATTGTAAGTGACAGAGATCCCAATTTAACTGGAAATTTTTTGACAGAATTATTTTCTTGTCTTGGTACTCAGTTAGCTCATAGCTCATCTTATCATCCTCAATCTGATGGGCAAACTGAGATAGTAAACAAATGTTTGGAAGGATATCTTCGTTGCTTTGTATCTGATAAATAGACACAATGGGTCAAATGGTTGCCTCTGGCTGAATGATGGTATAAAACTTCCTTCCATACAACAACAAAAATGATCCCATTTATGGCACTTTATGGGTATCAACCACCATCCATCACATCATATTTAAGAGAAAATTCTAAGGTTCAAGCAGTGGAACATCACATCGAACATCAACAACAAGTCCTCCAACTCTTAAAGGATAACCTCATGTTGGCACAAAATAGAATGAAACAACAGGCAGATCAACATCGCAGTGAAAGAAGTTTTGATGTAGGTGATTGGGTATTCCTACGGCTACAACCATATAAGCAAATTTCCCTCAAGCAAGCTAAGAAGGATAATAAATTATCACCAAAGTATTATGGTCCATACAAGGTGTTGCAAAAGATTGGTACTATGGCATACAAATTGGAGCTTGCTGCAGCTTCTCGATTGCACCCAGTTTTCCATGTTTCATGTTTAAAGAAGGTTATAGGCGACAAGTTCCCAGTTCAAACAATATTGCCAGAACTTGACGAGGAAGGAAAAATTATATTGGAACCAGAAGCAGTCACAAAAACAAGAACTCGATAGCTACGAAATTGATCAATTTCAGAGTATCTTATCAAGTGGAAGAACTTATCTGCTGAAGATTCCACATGGGAGGATGAGAATTTTATACATAAGTATCTAGAACTACTCAAGCGTTGAGGACAACACTTTTTTGAAGGAGAGGGGCATGTTGGGTCCCTATAATACTAGTGATTACCCCATTACTATTGTAGTTATACCCCTTATTAATATTGTTGTGCCCCTATTGCCCACATATTGTTATTACTGTGCCCCATAGAATCCCTCTATTGTTATTTTTGTGGATTTATATTATTATTGTTAGGTTGGCTGGGTTATATTGTGACTCCTTAGACTCCTATATATAGAAAGGAGGTTTTTTCATTTGTATCATCCAAGAATTGTTCATTTATGTAATGTAAAGGAGGTTGCCCCCTCGAAGAGGTTGAATTCTAAGGCATTGATCTATCTTTTCTATCTTTTCTTGAGCTGGTTTCATAACACCTTCTCTTCTGTTGTTGCTTTAGTTACCTTGGTTTCAGGACACTTAGTCAGATAGTCAATGCACACAATGATGTACTGCTTTTTTTTGAAAGTAGGGTCAATAGGTCTAATGAAGTCCATGCCCCACTTGTCAAATGGCTCGAAAGTCACCTGAGGTTGTAGGGGCATTTCATCTCTTCGAGTAGGCCTTCCCATCCTTTGGCACCGATCACATTGACTAGTATATCTTTTCACATCTTGATGAAGAGTGGGCCAATAATAGCCTTCTTGTAACACTTTGAATGTTGTCCTCTTTGCTGCAAAGTGACCTCCACAAGGCCCATCATGATAGGTCAGAAGGATGTCAATGACTTCCTTCTCTCTCACACATGTTCTCAAGATTTGATCTAGGCCAAGTTTGAAGGGATTGCCCCCTATCCAAGTGAAGGGGGTGCTCTTCCTCACTATCTTGCTTTTCTCTTTGGAGGACAAGTTCAGTGGGAGCTTTACAGAGACCAAATAGTTTGTTATATCAACAAACCATGGAGAGAACTGAAATAGAAAATAAGTGCTCGTCTGGTAACCGATCATCAACCATTCCTTCTTCACCTGCAAGAAAATTTAATCTGGACAAAAATTCTGCAACAACATTTTCCTTACAAGGATTATCAACAAGACTTAGAACAAATTGCTGTAATAAAAGTAACCATCTTATAATATGAGCATTCACATCTGGTTTATTCATTAAATATTTGATTGCAACATAGTTAGTATGTACAAATGTTTGATAGCCTCTAATATAATGCCTAAATTTTTTCAATGAATGCACAATAGCCATGAGTTCCTTTTCGGTTGTGTAATTTAGTTCAACCTTTGACAGATTCTTTCTGATAAAGTAGATAGCATACGGAAATTTTTCATCTATCTGACCTAGGGCTACTCCTATGGCTTTGTGTGAGGCATCAGCATGAATATGAAAGGGAAGGGCCCAATTTAGGACTTAGAGAATTGGTGCAATGGTTAACTTGTTCTTTAGGGTGTATAAGGCATCTTGACAACTTTTTGACCATATAAACTCAAAGTCCTTGGCCAACAAACCAAATAAAGGAGAGGCCAACTTGCTGAAGTCCTTTATGAACCTTTGGTAGTATCCAGATAACCCTAGGAAACTTCTGACATCTCTCTGCTTTTGAGGAGGTGGGACCCTTTGGATGATAGCTATTTTGTTTGGGTCCACCTGCAGTCCTTGCTGAGATATTGAATGACCTAGCATGGTCCCTGCAGTCATCAAGAATTCACATTTTTCGGGACTAAGAGATAGGTTCATTTCAATGCATTTGTGCAGTAATTTTCCTAGGTTGGATAGAGCCTCTTGAAAATGACAGCCATAACATGTAAAATCATCCATATAAATTTCCACAACATCATGGACTAACTCGGCGAAAATACTCAAGACTGCTCTCTAGAAAGTGGCAAGAGCATTGCATAGGCCAAAAGGAAGGATCCTATAGGAAAAATTACCCCAAGGACAAGTGAAGGTGGTTTTATCCTCGTCTTCCAGGCTGATCTAGATTTGGTTGTACCCACTGAAGCCATCTGAGAAAGAGAAAAACTTTTTCCCTGCCAGGCCATCTAGCACTTGGTCAATGAAGGGTAGAGGGAAATGGTCCTTCTTTGTGGCCTTTTTCAACTCCCTGTAATTGACACAAATCCTCCACTTACCACTTTTCTTTGGAACTAACACCAAAGGAGAGACCCATTCACTGTCAGAGATAGGGTAAATGAATCCTGCATCTAACAGTTTTTGCAGTTCTTCTTTGAGTATATCATTAAGAGATGGATTCATCCTCCTTTGGGGCTGTCAGACTCGCTTGCAACCCTCTTTGATGTATATGTTGTGAGTACACACTAAGGGGTGTACTCCCTTCATTTCTTTGTAACTCCAAGCAAAGGCATCTAGATGTTCCTTAATCATGTTGCATAACTTCTCTTCTTGGAGAGCAGAAAGAGATGGATTGATTTTCAAGGTTCTCTCAGGGCTGAATTCTATAGTTTTGACACATAGGGCGTTGGAATAAGCCAAGCATAGTTCAATTGGATGATTGTTCTAGCTTTCCTTTATTACATCTTCTAAGGGTAATGAACTAGGAGTTCGACTTTGGAGTAGGTGTTCAATCAAATCATCTTCATCTTGTTGTCCTCCTCCCATGGTTGTTTCTAAGGTATAAAGTTGGGCAGAATAAATGTCATCTTCTTCGTCCTCCTCCAACCATAACAGTAAATCATGCTCTAGTGATGGTTGAGATGGAGGGTATAGGATGAACTGCTTGGACATATGCCCATTCTTGATGGTCATATTCTCAGCTCTGCAGCTAATGTAAGCATCGACAGTGGCCAATCAGGGTCTCCCAAGGATGAGAGGGTAACCAATAAGCTTAGCCTTAGGCTTGAGAACTAGAAAATCTACAAGGTACTCCCAAGAGTCAATGGAGACCATCACATTCTCCAAAATCCCCTCAGGGGTCACTGTGGAGCGGTCTACAAGTTGCAGAACTGTTGTAGTCTTCCTCAATGAACCTTGGAGGTTGAGCTTGAGCATGGTGTCCTTGGCCATCACATTAATGGTAGCCCCAAGATCGATCAAAGTGTATGGGACAATGGTGCCATTGATGTGCACATCTACTACAAGGCTTCCAGGGTCCAAGTACTTTGGACAAATTACCTACCCCAGCATTAAGTCAAACAATTGTCCAATGCCATTAATGGTAGGGGCATCTCTTCTTCGCCTCCCTAGATGCTTGAAGCACTTCTCCTTAATGAACTTATTGTAAATAGGAACATCTTTTATTGCTTGGAGAAGTGTAATTTGTACAATAGATTTTTCAATTCTCCTAGAAGTTCAGTCTCTTCTGGGGTAGGCTGGAGTGGTTGGGTTAATCTCTTAGGAAAGGGTGGATTCAAATTAAGAATTTTTTCCTCTCTTTCTTCCTCAACCTCCCTAGGTGGAGGTGGTTGTTGGTTTTTCAGAAGAACCCTCCCAGATCTCAGGTTAATCTATTGGATTTCCACAACATAAGCTAGATATGATGTCTCTCCACTATATACTTGTTGAACCTGTCTGTTGTTTGGGTTCGGATTTGGCTAGGCAGGCATCTGGGGTTGCTTTGGTGGAGAAAAGTGTAACAACTGTGGTTGGTTAGGTGGTGGAGGCAATAAAGCTGGAGCATTTTTGTATTGGGGCCTCCACCCATGGGGCGGTGCATTCCACTGAGGTTGTAGCAGAGCATATAGTTGAAATGGCTGGCTGGCTGGCTGGGAGTGATACTTAGATGCAAAGGACCAAGGAGGGGGTGTAGACCAAGAAGGATGAGTAGGGGGTCCCCAAGAAGGTATGGTTGTGGTTTGGTTGGGATTGTAATATGCATGGGATGACCCTTACATGCCCTGCTGGTATGGTCTAGGCCCATGAGGTCTCGTTTGGTTTATGTAGCAGAGCTGCTCAGTGACCCTTTCAGCTCCTTGGTATGTAACTTTGAGTCCAAGAAAATAAGGGCACTTGTCTTTGGAGTGGTTTTCTTCACAGACTGAGAAAATTTCAATAGAATTCAATGGACATTCATTACTAGGATGCCTCCTAGTGCATCTAGGCCACAAAATGGCCAAGGGTCTCTTTGCTTCCTCTTACTTTCTCTTAATGTGCATAATTTCCATTTGCAAGGCAAGGGTTTGAAGCATCTCACTTTTGAAATCTTCTAGAATGTTTCCAATTTCACCCTTGATGGATGAGTTGGAAGAGGATGTACTAACCATAGGTTGACTACCCCTACCCTTTTTCCTAGCTGCCCTAGAATGGTTTCTAAAGACAATCTTGATATCCTCATAGGGTAATTGGTAGATATCTCCTCCTGCTAACAAGTGTAGGGTATCTAGAAGATCTTTCCTTACTCCCCTAAGCAGGACCAACATTAGTGACTTAGGGTCAAGTGTGCACTTGACCCTTTTGTAACTAAGCTAGAATATTTCTTCATAATCCTCTAGGGATTCACCATTGCCTATGGTCATCCTAAAAATTTCCTCCTTAGTATCCCTTGACTGACAGTAGTCTTGATACTTGTTGTTAAAGGCTTGTTGCATCTGAGCCCAAGTTGTGATACTATCCCCAGGTAAACCCATGAACTAGCGCAATGCTACATCCCTAAGGGTAGATGGAAATAGTTTTAACTTATGCTCATCATCTGTATAGTCATAGGTTCGACGTATAACAACAAACTCAAATAGGAAAGTGTCAGGGTCTTCTGTGGTCAAGCCATGGAAATGAGGTAGGGTAGAGGGGCTTATATTTTTCATCTTAGGGTCTCCATTGGTTTCCCTAGTGGGGAAGGCACCCTCAACTCTCTCTCTATTCCCTCTTTCATTTCTGTTTTCAGCCATTGGTTCAGTAGGAATGGGCTCTTCTTCTTCTTATTCTCCTGTAGGTTCTTCAAATATGTCAGGTTTATCACCTAAGGGTTCCTCTAGTTCACAGCCACCAAAGAAGAGGGAAGGTTGGTTGCTTGATGCAGTGGGGGTATTTGGCAAAAATTTCCCTAAGTTATCCCTATTCCTACGAGGCATGGAAGGACATTTTTTTGGATTGGTTTTGTGTTTTTTTTCAAACTTGGAAAGTACTCTGCAGAATTGAAATTGCTGATTAAATGAAAACTCATGACTAAGTGTAAAACTACTTGCTGAATTGAAATATTTCTTGTAAAATGGAAAGGAAAGTAGAAAATGTAGAATGAAAAAGGAAGCAACTAAATTACTTTTGCAGAAATAAACTAATGGAAGAATATTAGAGACAAGAAATAGAAGATAGAAGCAATATTCAAATACTACTCAAACACCTCCCCGGCAACGGCGCCAAAATGTGATGAGCACGAGTATTGCAGTAAGAATGCTGCAACTCCTAGGCTACCAACTTTACTTCGTCAACCCCGGGTTCGTACAAACTTGGAGGTGTTAGTGTTGTATACGTAAGTAAACGTGATGGTTCTTCCTTTTGTCATGGTTCAACTTGCAAGAGACCACTAGGGTTTTCAAGCCAGACTTCTATGGAGTCATAAGAAGCTTGGTTTCTTGAAGGAAGAAAGGGAAATATGCTCTAAGGGAGAGCTACTCTACTGCAATAATGGAAAAGACCAAAATTTAATGCTAAATCACACCGTTTCCTAATTAGCTACCAAAAAACTATACTTTGCAATAATGCTAAATTATCATGAACTAAATGCTACTATCTAAGCATGGAATTAAGATGCATCAAACATCACTAATGTGCAAGTAAAGGGACTGAAATAAATCTTTTTTTGTCTTTTTGTATTTTCATGCAAAATCAAGTATGCAAACTAATTTCTTTTGGCGATGTGGCAGATAAATTAAGGACGTTGGAGGATGGATGGAGAGGTTAGGAGATGGTTGGATGGTGTGGGATACCCTTGGCAGGATTTGGTGACTTCCTAGAGGTTTTCCATCAATTACGCCTCAAAATAGGCCATTTCAGGAAAACCTATAGGATGTACTAGAAACCTACAGGATTCCCTTTAAACCTACAGGATACAACCGGGAGAAAAATGGAAGGTGTTGGAGGTGATGGAAGGCTTAAAGAAGGTGGTATATGGGTGGAATGAAGTGAGGAAAGGTCTAGGATCACTCGGAAGTCAAGAACAAAGATAGAGGATGGTTCAATTCGCTCAATGTGCTTGGAAGAATTTCTATGAAAAATGATGAAAACTAGTGAAGGCAATGGTGAAAACAAGGAATGACTATGGTAGATGGAGTGGAAGGTGGTTGCTATCTATGAAGTCTTTGTCTCCTCCTGAAGCACCTGCTCTGCATAAAACATGTATAATTCCCAAAAATCTATGTAAACAAGAAGCATTCTCATAAGCTAGAAAAGAAGAATTAATGAACTAACTGCCTACATGATGCATGAGGAAAGTTGCTGAAATGAATGAAAGCATGGATGAGATATAATGAAAGGGTGAAGATAGAAGAAATGGAAATGAAATCCTACTTTGGAAAATTGATCAAATGCTAACTTAACTACAGTAAACTCTAAAACTTATGCAAGAAATAGAAATTTGTGTTTTTGCGGCTACACAAAGGTCCCTTCCTCAAATCATGATCCCAAAGGGAGGAAATGAGGCCAAGACACCCACTGATAACCTTGTGGTATTCCTTTTATACTTGATAACTTTCTACTAAAGTAAGGCACAAATGGAAGCAAACTAATAAACAACCAATCCAATCTACACTACTTGCAATGTAAACACATCTAAAAGCAAATTATCAATGAAGCTATGAGGCTAATCTAAACATATAGATACAAGAAAAGAGGAGCCTTGGCTACTAGGGTTGGGACCTAACCCAAAAGCTTCAGCCCTCTGAGTTAACTCAGTGCTGGTTCAAAACAAAACTCATTCTTATTACCAAAACAAAAAATTACATCAATAAAACTTTCACAAGTCTAGAGCTCGAAAATAGCTTCGAGTTTTACAAAAAAAAATTGAATCCTAATGAGGCTCTATGCCTCTCTACTTATACAACTAACGTTCGTAATGACTTCCTTAAAATCAGGGAGGCTTGGCTCCTGAACTCGAGATAAACTAGCTCTTTGTCTCTCACTTGCTTGGCTGCCTTATTCACTGTACTAATTGTCAGGTTATATTAATTCTATAGTGTCTTTATCTATGATTCACATTATATGTTGTGAAGGCATTAATATCAGGGAACTTCCACAAGGAATGAAAATTTATACCAAGAAATTCAATAGACTCCCCTACTATGAGCACCTAGAAATGGTTCCTTTGTTTGATACAATGCGCATTGGGAAGAATGTAACAGATATCTTATGGAAAATCTTATATGGAAGGAGAGATAAAATAAAAATTGTCAAGATTTATAATGAGATTAAGAAGGCTGACCATGGTTTGAAAAGTGTTATTCAGTCAAATAGCAATGAAGACGGCCAAAATATAAGCACCCTTTGATGGTTATTGATAGAGAAACAAAGAAAGTATGTTACAGATGTTATTGAAAAAAATAAATTTCCAATTGGATCTTCCTCAAACATAAAGAATATCCTAACAAAGAAAGGTGAATTAGGTGGGGTAAAAACTCATGATTGGCATACGTTCATTAAGGTAATTATTTTGGTGTATATATATTTTATACATTGGTGAAACATATTGTTAATTGGTGTTTTTTTCTACTAATTTGGGAAAAAATAATGATCGATCATTATTTTTGTTACAATATGTTCTACCTTTATCTCTCCCAAAGAAATTTGAAAACAATGTCAAACAAGTTATATATGATCTTCAAAAATACATGAGGTAAGTGGAGATTTTCGTGAAAGTATAATTTGTTCAATAAGTTGTGTCACATACTTTTCATTGCATGTGTTTTTCTTGTCATCATGTACTACACTATTATTTTTTGTTGAAACCTATGATTTTCTTGCTTCATTTGTGGATGGTTTTCATCTAAAGAAATTGATGAAGAAGATATAAACTATTAGAGAAAACAAATTCATCTTCTGATGTGTGAAATGAAAAAATATCTACCTCTGACATTTTTTAATGCACAAGAACACTACCTCATACACCAAGACAAGGAGATTGAAAAGTGTGGACAAAGAGAACATTCCAAGGGTTCTATGGTAGAGGGTTATATGGTATATCAAACCATGCATTATATTCATCAATATAGTTATGAAATAGGAAACAAATATATTAATGTATTGGATCACATTTTGGATGTCAACTCCATGGAAGATTTTGAAGGGGAGAACCTATTGGGGAAATGTCGAATGAGAAAAGTGAGATGTAAGTAGATACTGGATATTTATAGCACATTTGACTTATTTGTTTTTATGTATATTGTACTTATTTAATTTTGAGTCTTCTTGCATAATCCATTATTATGAAGGTATAACATGGTAACTAATATAATATATGTGAATTGTTTTATTTTAATACAACGGGTTGAGAGTGGGATGAAATACATTTATACATTGTGAACAATAAATATTGGATGAAGGTATGGATTGAATGATGCAAACAAGCTAATAATGGTAGGTTATCATGGTATGGTGTGCCTTCATTGGTCAAAGAAGCTCAACGTAGTGGAGATACCAATCTTACATAGAGGGAAATTGATTTAGCATATGCTTTAAAATATTATCAAGTAAGCATATTCACCCATACTGCTTAGTTTTCTTACAATTATATTGATGCAACATATGGCATGTTTTTTTCTTAATTTTCAATTTTTTCAAGTATAAATATGCATGATTATCAATTAACAATGCACTTTTTATGTGTTTGATGTATTGCAGTTGAAACAACACAAAACAAATTGGTGCAATGGACACAAATTTTGCACCAAAAGGTTGGATGAAAAGATTAGAAATTCTAATAGTGAGATAACTATATTATTTCAAGGTATCAATGTTTCCTCTAGAGGCGACAAACATATAAAACTCTATGAGAATCGATATTATGGGTATCTGCATGATATAATTGAGCATGACTTTGAATCCTTCAAAATAGTTTTGTTCAATGTCAAATGGTTTAGGCTAAGAATCCATGAATGTGACCTTGATAGAACTATTATTGAGCATGCTAATGGATTTACCATGGTTGATACAAGGAATCTTGAGCTAGGATTAGAGCCATATGTTCTTCCAAACTAATGTGAATAGGTATTTTATGTAGACATTCCAGGTAAAGTGGGTTGGTCATATGTTGTTAGATATGATCCCAGAGGAAGGCCTGTAAAATACAACGTAGCGGAAAAACATGAAATTGAAGAAGAAGATGATGTAGTGGAGAAGGGGGTTCATGAAGTGTCAGAAAAAGATGTCGAAGAATTTAAAGGAATATATGTTAATTGAGACAATTTTAATTTGGATGAAATATATGATATTGACATTGTGTCAGATGAAGAACTTGAAGAAGTTGAACCAAATGTAAAAGAACATGTTCCAAATGATGATATAGATGATGATGATGATGATGACGATGATGATGATGATGATGATGATGACGACGACGACGACGACGACGACGATGATGATGATGATGATGTTTATATGATGAATCCTTTGTACATGAATTCTAAATTGGATGATACAAACGATGAGATGGATGAGAAAGAATATTAATGATATCGAAATGTTGAAAAGTATGAGGTTTGTATTTATATGCTTTCAGTTGGTTGTTATCTTTCGTTCACCTTAAATTTATATTTTCCTAGTTTTTATGTTTGAATGTTATTGTGTTTCTTTCAAATATATTATAGTAGATAGATTGGGTATGGGGAATTGAGAGTGATATGAAGTGGGGGAGGGGCCATATGAGCTTCCACCTTCACATGGTTGGCCTTGTTAAGTAGAGAATATATTATTCTTGAAATGAAGAGAAGCTCATTTATGTTTATACCATAATTTTCAATTTTCACTTTAATGGTTCATTGAGTAGACGTACCAGACCAGTTAGGCGACGGTGAACCAGGCGACACGACCATCAGATAGAAATGCAAAGTAAGGTTAGCCCATGATTTCCCATGAATTGATTTCCCACATGTATCATATTGAATTTTAAGAAATTGACTAAATTAATGTTTAGATGTTAAAATTCAGTTTATAATTGATTGATTATGCATCATGGACGTACTAACAAATGATCATATTTTGTTGTAGTTGATGAACTAATGGTTTTCATTGACGGATTTTCATAGCATGGTGAAAACCCACACCCTAGAAACACTCGTATGAAGGCATCACATCCTGGGCATGCTTGGGTGCCCAACGCCCATGGGGATGTTGTGTGCTGGGCACACTAGGGCGTCTGATGCCCATGGGGGCATCATTTTCTGGGAACACCAGGGCGTTTGATAGCCATGGGGGTCGTCGCATACTGGGATAAGAAGGCGCACGACGCCCATGGGGGCATTGCGTGTTGGGCATGCCAAGGTGCCCACTCGATAGGGGTACCCATGCATCTAGCTTGTGGGTTGACTCAAATTTGGCAAGGGGCACCTGCACAAAAGAAGTAATGTCGGCCCCTGACTTCCCATGAATAGAGTTCCCATAAGGGGGTCTCATAATGATATTTAGAAAATTAAGTAAATTAATGTTTAGGTGTTAAAATCTTGTTTATAATTGAATATTGATCACGCAACATGGGAATAACAAATGATAATATTTTTTTCATTGATGAGCTAATTATTTGTGTTCATTGATTTTCATAGCAGGGCGAATGCCCACGGCCTGGGCATTCCTACACAAAGGTGGAGTGTGCATGCTCCCATGGGGGTGTCGCGTGATGGGCACGCCAGGGTACCAGTGCAACGATTTGGTGGGTCGACCCAAATTGGCATGGGGTGCCCACACAAAAGAAGTAATCTTGGCCCATGACTGCCCATGAGGCTAGTCACTCCTGATCTGATATTGGCAATCTTTGTTTGATAGGAAAAGCTCTAAGGTAAGGCTCCGATCTATGACCTATGAGCTTTTTTGGTCTCCTCAATTCCAATCAAAATATCAGTAGCAAGGCTCCTCAAGCCAGGCCCACTAGCTTGGGGTGAATATATCATTATGGAAAAGGCCTATAAGTTGTTTTGTTTAAGTCGTCTCAAATCCTCTCCTAGGCGTCTTCTTCTAACTGTCACATATAACTATATCTATGCACTTGTCCCTTCAATATATCCATAAGATGCCTTTCAAACATGCCTTACGATGGAATGTTATTTCCCTTTTGATGATAATGATATCTTCTTTCACAAGCTTGATACTTCCTATAATATTGTCTGCAGTAGAAGCTTCCGAGGTGCTAAGTCAAGAAGCTCTACTAAAGGTGATATATTGATCCTGTTCTTGAGTTCTGGTCAGAGTTTTGTAGTTGCTCGACAGTTACATATAATTTTTCCTTTTGCTACCTTTAACAATAGGTCTAGTTTCTTGAGATATTTGTAGCGTTCTATTGCAAGTTTGTCATCTTTAGGGCTTTCAGTAGTCCCAAAAGGACGTGAAATTGATGTTCCTTCAAAGTGTCACAACTTGATGGAGTGAGAGGTTTCTATTTGGAAATACTTGTATAAATCTCAAAAAAATTTAAGATAATTATGGTCCTTTAGGGTGACTAAGCTTTGGATTAAGCCTTCCAAATGAGCCTACAGTGCCTTTATATAGTTCAGTCCTTGTCCTTCTCAAAAGTAGTTTTAGGATGATTGGATGGGTAGTGCTCATCCAGGGGAATTTCAAGAAGTTTTAGGATGATTGGAAAATACATTATAGGGCTCAACTACAAGATATGTTTGAGGGCTATTATGTTGATCTTTACAATCCAATGTAGAGGTTGATAGATAAAATCATAAGACAATACATGAAGATTATCATGTTATGAGTCAGGGATGCTTATGGTTATCTAATGCCTTCTATTGAGTATTGAATGCCATGAATTTACATTATTTGTTTCAAGATGCTCTTCTACTCGCCAAAAGATGGATTGAATGTGTATTAATGGTAGTTCTTTAGACATCCTATAACAAACGATAAAATTATCAACTAAAGTCTACCTCTACTAATTCAAATTACATGATTTTTTTTTTAAATGTAACCATTAGTGTAAACTGATTATTAATTAATAAAATTAATCATTCACATAGTTGTTGATTTTATTTTTTTAATAATACTTTATGTTTTTAAATTAAAAATTACATTAAAAATTATATTATTAAATAAAAAACATATTATATTAATTATTATATTATTAAATCAAAACCATATTAGATTAATTATTATATTATTAAATCAAAACCATATTATAGTAGTTATTATATTATTAAATTATTTTTATTAATTCCTACCTCGTATATATGTTTTGGTAGTCATTATATATGGTTTTTGCATAGACGATGAGTTTTCTCAGTGGCACTGCTCCCTTATACATTTTTGGAGTTTCATTTCATATGGTTTTCACATAGACTAAGTTTTCTCGGTAGCTCCACCCTCTTATACATTTGATACATTCAATTCTTGCAGATTGTATACTGTAAGTTTTCTCAATGGCTTTGCTCCCTATACATTCAATTCTTACATCAAAATCGAGGGTTTCTCAGTGCCTCTTCTCCCCACATTCGAATGTTGTAGCAAACCGCAAGGTTTCTCAGTGGCTCTTCTCCCCACATTTGATTCTTGCTGTAGATCTCATGGTTTCTCAGTGGCCTTTCTCCCTACATTTGATTCTTACAGTAGACTCGAGGGTTTCTCTATGTCTCTTCTCCCCGCATTCAATTCTTACATCAGACCTCAAGGTTTCTCGGTGGCTCTGCTCCCCACATTGGATTCTTACAGTAGACTTCAGGGTTTCTCAGTGGCTCCACTCCCTGCATTCAATTATTACAGTAGACCCAAGGGTTTCTCGATGGCTCCACTTCCCACATTCGATTCTTGAAGCAGAGTTCAAGGTTTCATAGTGGCTCCACTCCCT
Source organism: Pinus tabuliformis (assembly GCA_031772625.1). NCBI lineage: Eukaryota > Viridiplantae > Streptophyta > Pinopsida > Pinales > Pinaceae > Pinus > Pinus tabuliformis. The sequence goes on along the minus strand of CM062818.1, from coordinate 240,022,244 downwards.
ATATTCCATTCTTGAAGCAAACCTTAGGGTTTCTCGATGGCTCTGCTCCCTGCATTTGATTCTTGTAGAAAATATGAGTGTTTCTCGGTGGTTTCTCTCCCTACATTCTATTCTTCATTCCCTTGAGTGTTTCTTGGTAGCTCCTCCCTACATTCGATTCTTGCAGACTTGATGGTTTCTCATTCACTCCTCCCTACATTCCTTTCATTTTTTCCTTAAGTGTTTCTTAGTGGCTCCTCCATACATTTGATTCTTATAGTCTGACCTAGGCGATTCTTGGTGGCTCCTCCCTACATTTGATTCGACATTCCCTTTCTTGTACGGAATCCTTCAAGAATCTATAGTAGTTGGTGGATTTGGGCATCAGGGTTAGGAAATGGTAAGTCCACATTCCTTCTTAAACACCTGTAATTCTAGGGTTTCCAAAAAATTGTCACAATAAGCCCAATTGAGACCATTTATGTCCTAAAACAAAGATGTATTTTCTCAATGTATGAATTAAGAAGAGAGTAGTAGAATGGTTATCAGTAATTAATCTGTTTATTCCTTCTTGAGTCTTTTCTTTAGTCATGGACTACGACTTATTCATCCATTTGTGAATATATTATTTAGTCATGGGCGGCTACAGGTGTTGAACTAAGAAACCCATTGGTGGTAACATGAGACCAATAAGTTTATACGTGGTACCCAGAAGATGATATGTGGTATTTCTTTTATTAGAAAATAGAAGTAAAAGTAGCATGCATCGTTGTGTTCTTTGGAAGATTTTTTATTTTTGTAGCATCATGAAAAAAGACATGGCATTAAACAAAGATTCCTATCAAACAAGTATTGAACCAAGTTCCCATTTTTTAGAGGTTGTAAAAAAGCATTCGATTTTGAAAAGGGTTGATTCAAAATACTTAGAGCATATTTTTGAGACTTTAAATTTTCACATGCACACTTTTTTAAATGCTAGTGATTTTCATGCTGAATTCAAAAAGCATTGATGTAACATTAACCCTTTTCTTGCGGGGGGGGTGGGGGGGGGGGGGAGGGGTTTGACACTTTAAGTTCTCAAATGTATAATTTGGATAATTATATTTTAAATTTAACAATTTTTGAAGTAGTCGCCTTTTCTTCCCTGAAATATTTATTTTTAAGTGTTTTTCAAGTTTGTGTTTTTTTGTTTTTCTTTTCAATTTTTTTTGTAATGATCTTTGTTTTTTTGCATAGTTATAAAAAAGTTCAATATTTTAAAGTTAGGATTTTCTATATATTTATGCATTGTTAATCAATATTTCAATGTACATCGAAATAATGTCACTAAAAAAAAAATTAAACATTTGAAAAAAAATATATATAGATTTTGAAAATAGATATAATAAAAAAATACACATGTTGAGACTTTTTTTTGCTAAAAATGACATGTCAAAAAAAAAAAATTTATGGGAAAAGTTTAATTTTTTTTAAATAGCATTTTTTATGAATTTTATGTCAAAAAATAATTATATTCATAGTTTTTTTGTGAAAAAAAAAAGATCACATAAAAACTAAACTGAAAATCAAATAATACAAGTGTTAAACATACAGAAGCAACAATTGAATACTTATTCTTATCATAAAGTCTCAAAGTCAAAACATTATTTAAGTATAACTAAAGGATAGTTCTATAAATTGAGTTTGATTTGTAAGCATAAATCAAATTTATTCAACAATGTCATCTAGTACAAAATCAAATAAATAATTAATTAATTAATGAAAAAAACATTAATTTAAAAAAAAATGCAAAAAAAAACATAAAAAAAATGTACCCATTAAAAAAATATTAAAGAAAAAACCAAACCATATTTTTTTTTTTTTTAAATTAAGAAATGCCTCCACATCCATAGTGCCCAAGACGCTTGGGATAAGGGCAATAGTGGTTGTGCAACCACTGCCACCCCTACTTTGGGCCCCTTTAGCGTTGTAGGGGTGGTAGGTCGATTCTCGAGATCAACACCCTCCCACCCAGTAGGAGGCCGAGAGGGTGTAAGTGTCATTCCTAGAGTTTCCCATGCCCTCTCGGCGCTTAGATGTGATGGGGGTCAATTATGAGAATTTTCCTCTTCTTAGCAAGGGGCAGAGGACCCTGGTAGGGGGTGTTCCCCCTCTCGGCCCCCTGCTGGACAAGGCATCTGTTTCCGAGAATCACCCACCCCACCCCCCTCCCCCCTCCCCATCCCAATAGGGGACCGAGATGATGCAAGCCACCGTAGGCAAGGTCGCTTGCACCCTCTCAGTTACTTGATGGATGGGGGGTCGATTTTGATAATCGACACGCTGCCCAGCAAGTGGGCGAGATCCATAGGCAGAGTGTCGATGGCTTCTTTGCCCCCTACTGGGCGGGGTGGACAATTCTCGGATTCACCCCCTTGCTAGGTGAGGGACCTGATTCCTCCTGTTGGGTAGAGGGTCTGATCCCCCACGAAGCAGAAGGCTGAGAGGGTGCAAGCTACCCTATGCAAGGGTTCCCATGTGCTGTAGGCCCCCTTCTAGGCGGGGGGACATGAGAGGTTGTGGGTGCCCATGCCAAGGGTGACCCATGCCCTCTCAACCCCCTTCTGGGTGGAATTGGCCTCATACCAAATAGCAGGACGAAAGGGTGTGGGTTGCCTTTGGGTGAATCGGCACTCACATCCATCAGCGTGTTGAGAGGGCACTGACTGCCCTAGGTAGGGGCGGACCACACCCTCTTAGCCCCTTGCTCAGTGGGCAGTTGATTCAGAGAATCAACCTCTCACCTAGCAGTGGTTTGTGAGGGCGCAAACACTCTTGTCTAGGGTGGTTAATGCCCTCTTGGCCCCCTGTCGTGTAGGGGATGATTCTCATAATTGACCCCCCCACCTGTGGGAGGCTAAGAGGGTGTGGGTCCCCCGCCAAGGGAAACCCACACTATCTTGGCCCCCTACTAGGAGGGGGGTGTTTCTCTGAATTGGCCTCCCCACTTAGGAGGGTGTTGACTCTGAGAATCAACCCCCCGCCTAGTAGGGGGCCGAGAGGGCACAAGCCATCTTGGATGATGGTGTGCATGCACTCTCACCATCTGCTGGGCGGGAGGGATTCTCAGAATCAGTTCCCTGCCTAGCAGGGGACCGAGAGGGCATGGGCATTGTTTCCTAGGGTGGCCCGTGCCCTCTTAGCCCCCACCTAACTGTAATTCCCTCCTCCCACATTTACCCAAGATAATCAATCCATTGGGGTAAACACGTGAGGAAGAGTTACTATGATATGATTAAACCTCCTAAAGGACCTTAAATAAGTGGAATCAACAAAAGAAAATCTTACTAACCTTCCTCATGAGCTACAAGACTCACATGAGCTAAACCACCTGTTCAGGTGCCTAAGCCTTGAGTCAAATTGCCTTTTCACTGAAAGACCCCCAGTCACTCCCATGACATGGGCATGCATGTGAATGGGACCCTCCAGTTGCTCCCACAATTCCTACAAGGGAGAGAATGTAGTCTTTTTTAGCCAATTATGTGCCAGAGACTATATTTAAGCCACTTTTTGAGGGCCAGTCTCCAAACCACTGCTCAGAACTTGATGAGACTTTTCAAGACAGTAAATGACACCAAGACAAAGCCTTTAACAAAAAACTCAAACAAGGAATTGACTTAACCAAGCCTAACCATGATAGTCATTTTCTCAAACATGTCACAAATATGTAGTCTACAGGTCATAACAACAGATTTGAGCATAGGGATCTAGTACCTATATTTGATTCGTAAAGAAGCATTTATGTCTCATCACAATGGATGCATTATCATATATTTGGTCATATATTCATTGTTCATTGATTTACAAGTCAAAACATGATGAGATCCATACATCATCATCGCCATAAAACATGCTCAAAAGCAGCATATAACCAACACAAATAATAAGGATACAACAACCATAGAGTCCACATATAAACAAGTGCATTTACACATGAAATACCAGGGAAAAGAAATTATTATTAATGAATGAATAAGCCAACTAGGTATGGTACTACCAGATTCCACATGACCATAGATTGTCTGAGCCACATATCTCTTTAGAAAATCACCCCTGTGCCATATTCCAAGCATGAATGTGGGACTCATAACCAAAAGAAGAACTGAATGAGCATGGATGCCACCGAATTTATCCACCTACACCGTGAGGAATTTTACTGCCTCCTAGTCCCTAGTATTTACCGCAACCCATAGTCCAATTCAGGGGTCACTAGGCCATGATCGAGACACCACCCTCCAGGCTTTACCATATATCCCACCATTCATCGACAAGGATTCCTAGGCCTAATCAAGGGCAACCATCTCTAGGATTTATTATATATTCCTTCATTCACCAGTTGATGATTTTAAGGCACACAATACCTGGCTTTACCACAACCCACAGTCTATTTCAGGGGATACTAGACCAGTGGTTTTACCGCAATCCATAGTTTGTTTCAGGGATCACTAGGCCACATGTTTCTCCTTTCAGAGATCCACCTCACTCAACTTTGAATCCATCCAGCAATCCAAGTCCACCAAAACATGAGAACCCATCACCTCAAGTCTATCCGAAAATGGCAAGGCAAGGCTGAAGAACACTGTCACACCTAGGAAATCCCATGCCAATGACAATAAGAGAACCAAGAACACACAAGCATAACCACGCATGCCAAATTGAGCAAGGAAATCACACATGCAATAGATACTTGCAAGTAAACCCATTGTAGTTGCTTGATCATGCTCTTCCTTACATGATCTTTTCTTCCACTTTCCTTGTTTTCCATTCTTGATCCAATTTTGAAGTTCTCCAAGAAAAATATAAGTGTCCAAGAGTGTGAGAGAGAGAGAATAAAGAGAGAGCTTCAAAATTGAACTAAAAAAAGTCTATGAACTGATCCTCATAAGCCTTTTGATCAATGAGGCCTCTATTTTCTTCAATTTCTATTATTTTTTCTTCATTTTCCTCCTCAAAAGCAACCTATAACCTTTCACCTTCCTTTTCTCCTAATTTCCATTATCTTCATAAATAAATTTCCAAAAACGCCATTTTTCCTTTCCAAAGCCTTTTCCATTGCCTTTCCAGTTTTCTTTAGCCATAATAACTGAAATGAACACCCACTAAGATGTCTTGCCCAACATTCAACTTGGAATAAATGTCCCATGACCATGGTATTATATTTTTTTTTACGTGAATTTTGACTAGGGTTGTTACAAAACCATCCATTTGGGGAACATTGTCCTCAGTGTTCAATGACACCTACAATTGGTAATATTGATGAAAACCAAAACATACTATCTATGGATCTTTATACACAACTGGATACATTATTTATACACATACACACGTTTTCTCAACCAACTAATAAAAGGATATGATACCTGCATCCACAACAAGGGAATCTAGAGGCTTACACCTCCACCCTCAAAAGCAGTACTAGGATTCACCTCATTCCCAGGAAATCTAGAATCCATTTCCAAAGTCAAAGTTGCATCCAATGTCCAACGCTACAATCCCACGCCACTTGTCCTCTCAATGAACAATTATCGGCTCATTGTTCCAGGGCACACTCCCAATGCACATCTGATTCCATATGGTAATGATAATGACCAAAACAAATCCATCAATGGCCTTCCCTTCTCTGCTACACAATCCCTCTGGTAATTAGTCACCCCATTCGTGCAGTCACACACCTTCCAAGTTCCTCAGAATCCCCTATCCTGGTTGATCCATCCCTTAGCAAGGCTTCCTCACATCGAAAGGTCAAAAAATAAGGCATATACCTTCCTCAAAAATATCATACTGGTCATAGCATGCTCATGGAAATCAATGTACACTATTGGGTACTAGTGCCCCACAATGGCCTTGCTCCTGAAGTGATTTACTAGCATGTTGCTGCTTGTTTCAATTCCTTTCACTGGCATTCCTAATTCTTGCAGTTGGTTTCAATCATCAAACCAAGAATTTTTCGTGCTTCTTGTACCAAGCACATAGCTTCCATTAGATTCAAAATAAATTGAAATAAATTCACATCATACCACATCAATGGCTTTTCCATAAGGTGCACTTGTACTTATATTCAATTCCTGTCACAAGGAGTCAAACTATCTCATGACCAAATCATCATGTATAAATATATCACATCTGGTTAGCTCAAAATCAACCATCATAAATCAAAATCATAGATCACATGTAACCATCATAAACCATAATCATAGATCACATGCATAATTAAAACTAAACTAAAATACTAATACTTATCCTTTAATCGATCCTTCTTGTATGCACATTGGATTGGTTTCCACACCCGACAAACACCCAGTGCCTTATCTTCAACCACATACACATACACATACACATAGTGTACAACACAACACAATACATGTACATACGCAGAGTACAACACAACAAATACACATGTCATGATACCACAACTGCACAATGCACACATGTGGTACCACATGTACCCAACACATCATGTATGACATGCACACAATACCACATGTACAGCAGTACCAGATGTAAAACATGTACATATTACCACCTGTACATAGCACCACCTGCATAATGTGTGCACATCATCAAATGCACATGACACCACATGCACAACTTTTATACATCGCCACATGTGCACTGCACCACCTGTACAATGTGTACATAATACCACATGTACACAACACCACATGCACGACATGTACATGACACCACATGTAAACAATGCCACATGTGTGACATGTACACACCACCACCTACACATAGCACCACATGTACAACATGTACACAACACCACTTGCACACAACACCACTTGTAAAATCATGCACATGAGTGACAACACCTCATGTACAACATTCACACAACACCATATGTACATAGAAATGCATATACAACATGTACGTAGCACCATATGTACACAGCACCACATATCCAATATGTGCACAACACCATATGCACACAACACCACATATCAAACATGCACACAATACAATATGTACAGAACACTACATATCCAACATGTACATAACACTATTTATACCCAACGGCACATATGAAATATACACATAACACCATATATATAACAGGCACACAACATCATATGTACACAATACTACATATGCTGCATGTACAAAACACTGGTACTACACATCCTAAGACCAGACTGTCCTTACCAAATGACCTTGCTTCTAGTGTCTTTTAACCATCCATGATTTCCCTAGCATGTCATATATCACACTACTTTCATTCCTGTTGATGTGTCCCTGAACATTACTTGCCATAACATAAACATTGGCATAATACAAGCATACAATATCAATTCATATCCATATAATATTGACCTTGTATATTTTGCATGGTTACTCTTCCCACCTGATTCCTCATAAACCAAGAGCCTCTTCATGCCATTCACCTGCATAAGAAATCATTCCTCCACAAGAATGATCTCTGAAAACCATATCCGAGAGTGACGTAGATACATAGATACATACATATATATAAACATTAGCATAAAACAATCATGATCCTGTCTCAAAATGATATATACACATAAATATATACATATAAATATGAGCATTAAACAATCATGATTTCTAATGACCCTTCCAGATAATGGCATACATACATACATGTATACATATATATACATCAACATAATCATGATCACAATATAATTATCCAATACCATAAGGTCAAGGTTAAGAGAACTCCCTTTATATATGCATAACATGCACAACATTCAGAACAACCATTCCCAATATAGCCAAGGAATCAGACACCTCATATCCATTTAATTCACCTTTCTTGTTAGCTTTCTCATGATTGTCCTGCCATTGTCCATTTATCCTAATGGTCCCAACCAATCGAACTGACTATCATACTCTTTCCTTCAACGACCCTTATATATGCACCAACTTCAAATGAGTCTTACATTACCTATTGGGTTTCATAAATCTCTTCTCGAGCTCCATTAACTTTCCTCTTTCCCAAACCAATTCCCATGACTCTCAAAACATAAAAGGAAAGAAAAAGAAACAAACAAGATTAAACCACAAAAACCAATAGAAATATGACACCAAAAACAAAATGACAAGGCCTTGCACTAGACATAAACAAATCTGCAATCAAGCACAACAAATAACAAAATACCAAAAGCACAAGATTAGAAAAAAAACACCATGACTCAATGCCTATGGTTCCCAAGGAAAACTCGACCCAATCCTTCTTCAATATTTAATGTCAGTCCCTTTTTCCATGCAACCCCATGCATCATAATGCCATAAAGACATAACTAAAAACACATAAATAAATATGACAATATACCAATTATCTTACCTTGTTGTTCCAAGAATTTCGCCTTGTAATTGAACACATGCATGCCATCTCTCAAGGGAATCCAATTCCCTTGAAGAATCCAACTATAACTAGAAATTAGCTAATATACCTGTCAAGTACAGGTTAATGAATCTAGCACATATCCACATAATGTCAGATGAAACTAAGCTATGAAGACTTCCTATATGAAAAGCACTCACTTATTTGGAATTAGAGTTTCCAAACATAGCCAAAGGAATTCTTACCCAATTCCTTTCTTTTACCATTGACCTTGCTGCAATTGAGTCTTACTATGTACTGTGACATCACCCAACTGCTAGTTATATAAACACATCAACTATTACCTTTTCATGCTAATACCAAGCATGTTTCTCTGCAACTGTTCACATATGTCAATCATATATTCCAAACATCAAGACATCATATCTAGTAATTGAAATCAACCTTTACCAAGACTAATCATTCGTTTTATAATCAACAGTCAAATAAAAGTCATTAATCATAATACTACAAATAGCACCTACTTACACTCAATTGTATATCATCTATCTCAACACATACGTGTTAGTACAACAATCTTAAAACAAGATCATTCCTTCATGCAATCTTATAGACACATATTCATGTCATGCAATTAATCAAACATTCAAACAATAGATAAATGAAATAATTAAACATTCAAGCCCAAGAAGACAACATAAGCAAACTCATACCTTAATGTATCTGAGGGGACATTATCTCGTCTGTATAATCAATCTAGATTAGCTAGATATAACTTCACAAGATATCAACTCAAACATAAATAAGGCCATGATATCCATAACAATAACTAGCTAACATGTTCACATCATAAACTCATAAACAATTATCATTCATGCATAAAAATCACATATGCACATTCAGTGTAGATTACTACAACACAATATCACAAATTGGTTGACTCATACCTGAATGTCATAACCATAACCATCTACATAGGTCAATCCATATTAACACAATACATATAACATCAAGATCTTAAGTTCAATAACCCTAATCATCAACTTAACTAACATATAACAACAACAATCTAACATTTAACATACTCATCAACAACATATAATATAATCATGAATTTAACTAACATAAAACAATAACAACAATGAATATAACAACAAATTGCTATGATTCATGACTATTATACACATTTCATATGACTACATCGATCAAATAACATTTATTATACATGTAACCACAATAATAAAAGAATGACAAGAATATAAGTAACCCTAATGCTTATAACAACCATTAACCACATACCTGCATGCCAAACATACAAACCTATATGATGATATGATCTCTCCCCAAAGTCTAGTGTTGCAACTTCACTTGATGATCTACATCTCCTGCTCTATATCAACCAACAAATCCGCATCACAACATACACATCATATCATGATGACCTGAAATACCTACAATGACCTCATGGACAACAACTTAAACCATGAAAATGCATGCATAACAACATATAGACACTGACATTCATAACAAATGCATATACATCTCGCATGCATTCATGACAAACACATCCCAACAACAACATCATCAACTTCCACATGTCGACAAAATGATAACAATGACTAACACCATGCATACAAAAAAAGCACATATTCCACAACATAACAACACATATGAAACTGATAGGTATGAATGACAAATACATTCCACCCATCCAGTCCAAGTGTTGAACCATGCTCTGATACCACTCTGTAACGCCCACCTCCCACATTTACCTATGCTAACCGGTCCACCAGGGTAAACATGTGACGAAGACTTACTATGATATGATTCAACCTCCTATATCATCTTAAGGAAGTGGAATCGACACAAGAAAACTCTACTAGCCTTCCTCAGGAGCTAAACCACCCCTCCAAGTGCCCAAGCCCTAATTCAAATTTCCTTTTCACTAAAAACCCATAGTCTCTCCTATGACATGGGCATGCATGTGACTAGGACTCTCTATTTGCTCCCACAATTCCTACAAGGGAGAGAGTGGAGTCTTTTTCAGCCAATTCTATGTTAGAGACTATGATATTTAAGCCTCTTTTTCAGGGCTAGTATCCAAACCACTGCCAATAACTTGATGAGACATTCCAAGACAATACATGACACCAAGAAAAATACTTTAACAAAAAAATTAATCAAGGACTTGACCTAACCAAGCCTAACCATGACATTCATTTCATCAAACATGTCATAAATATGTAGTCTACAGGTCGTAACAATAGATCTGAGCATAGGGATCTTGTATTTATATGAGATTCATAAAGAAGCATTGATGTCTCATCACAATATCTAAATTATCATATATTAGGTCATATATTCATTGTTCATTCATTTACAATTCAAAACATGATGAGAGCCATACATCATCACTGCCATAAACATACTCAAAATTAGCATATAACCAACACAAATAGCAAGGATAAAACAACCATAGAATCCACATATAAACCAAAGAATTTATAAATGAAATACCAAGGAAAACTTATTAATGAATGCATAAGACAACCATGTATGGGACTACCAAGTTCCACCCCACCATAGATTGGTTGAGCCAAATCTCTCTTCAGCCAATCACCCCCATGCCATATTCCAAGCATGAATGTGGGACTCATAACAGAAAGAAGAACCGAATGAGCATGGACGCCACTGGATTTCTCCACTTACACCATGAGGAATTTTACTACCTCCTAGTCCCTAGGATTTACCACAACCCACAGTCTGATTCAAGGCTCACTAGGCCATGATTGAGACATAGCCCTCCAATCTTTACTGTATATCCCATCATTCCCTACCAAGGATTCCTAGGCATTATCAAGGGCAACGATCTCTAGGATTTACCATGTATCCTTCCATTCACTAGTCAAGGATTCCTAGGCCCACTGAGGCACACAATACCTCGCTTTACCACAACTCATAGTCTGGTTTAGGGATTACTAGGCCAATGGCTTTACCACAATCCACAGGACGGTTCGAGGATTACTAAGCCCTGTGTTTTTTCCTTTCAGAGATGCACCTCACTCAAATTTGAATCCATCTCGAAATATAGCCCCACCAAAATAGGAGAACCCATCACATCAAGGCTATCTAGAAAAGGAAAGGCGAAGCTGAAGAACAATGTGAAACCTAGAAAAACCTATGCTAATGATAGCAAGAGAACCAAGAACACACATTCATAACCATGCATGCCAAATATAGCAAGGAAATCATACATGCAAATCGATACTTGTAAGTAAACTCGTTGTAGCTGCTTGATCTTGCTCTTCCTCACTTGATCTCTGCTACCTCTTTCCTTCTTTTCCTTTCTTGATCTAATGCTGAAGTGCTCGAAGATAACTATGTGTCCACGAGTGCGAGAGAGAGAGAGAGCTCCAAAACTGAACTGACAAAAGTCTATGAACTGATCCTCAAAAGCCTTTTTATCAATGAGGCCTCTATTTTCTTAAATTTCCATTATTTTTCCTTCATTTTCCTCCTCACATGCAACCTGTGACCTTTCACCTTCATTTTCTCCTAGTTTCCATTATTTTTGTAAATAAATTGCCAAAAATTCCATTTTACCTTTCCAAAGCCTTTTCCATTGCTTTTTTCATTTTCCTTTAGCCATAATAACCGAAATCAACACCCACAAGGATGTATTTCCAAAGATTCAGCTTGGAACATGTGTCCCATGACCATGGTCTTATATATGTATATTTTTACATGAATTTTGATGAGGGTTGTTACACCAACAAGGAGGTGAGAGAGAGTGGGTCGCACTAGTCGAGGGTGCTCACACCCTCTCATCCCTCTGCTAGGTGGGGGGGTTGAGAGGGCACAAGCGCCCTTGTCCAGGGCGTCCCCCACCCTCTCGGCCCCTTTTTGGGCAGGGGGTCAAGAGGGCGCAGGTGCCTTTGACCAGGGCATCCCATGCCCTCTCATGCCCTCTCGTCCCCTCTCCCTGCAAGCTGCCAAGAGAGTGGGCGAGGGGGCGAGAGGGAGCAAGTTGCCTTGGTTAAGGCTTCTTGTGCCCTCTCAATGCCTTGTTGGGTGAGGGGTCGCATCTCAGAATAGGACCCCCTGCCCCGTAGGGGGCTAAGAGGGTGTGGGTTTCCCTCGTTCAGCGCAACTAGCAACCTCTTGGAAGCCCCCTGCTGGGCGATGCATCATTAAGTTGCATGTGTTTTTTCATATTTTTTGTACAAAAGAGTTTGGATTTTACAATAATTTTATAAAAATTGTCGAAACTTTATATCGAAAAAAAGAAGTGGCGATGCAACATCAAGTTGCATCTGATTTTTCATCTTTTCTCGGAAAAATAATTTGGTTTTGGCAACTATTTTTTTAAAATGTTCAAAATTTATCCTGAAAAAAAAGTTTGCTTTCTCATGTTCTTTGGGGGTTTTTTTTGTTGGAGTTCTAGTTTGAGGAAATAGTTCTCCTTTGATTGGAAACAATGTTGTTATAGAAGAAATCATATGATAGTAGAGAAACTAGAATCTACATAATCAAATTTCTTTAGAAAACGTCATCTAGCCATCAAATAATGAGAAGATTTAGATCATCCTTTACACCATAGTTCATCCAAGAATTTTCTAACATAATGTTAGAGGGGAGTCATTTTGCAAGAAGGATCACTACGATCCTCCTATAAGAACCATCATTTAGAGAAGGTTCTTGGAGGAAGCATTATGACTAGTCTTCGCCACCTAATATGGAAATTTTACTCTTGAAGAATAAAGTGATGTAGATGGTGACATTGCAGAGTGAAAGGAATAATTGAAGTCTTTCTCCTATTAAAGAAGGAAACCTATCTTTGATAACGATAAGAAAGTTGGCTTGTTCAAGGAAGGATGACTAGGTGGTTGCATCGAAGAAAAGATATGCATGTTCTCCTAATAACTCTTATCTTGAAGATAGAACTTATGTTTACAGGAATCTTGTTGAAAGAATTGGTCATAAGAATGTGTGAACATGAGAAGGCTTCAATGTATTTACTCAACACTTGGAAGAAGTAGTAGTTCATTCTTTGGAATGGTTAAGGATCATGACTCTTGCATAATACGATATGACTTAGACATGATGATATTCATCAACATCGAATATGGTTTCCTGAAGAAAGAAAGAGAGGTGATAATGATAACTCCAATGAAGAAGAAATTGCAGCTTTTTGGTTAGTTTGTTCCATGGGAACTTTGATTACAAGTTATTAGCATTTAGAAGGATCTTTGGTAAAATATGAATATAAACCATGTGAAATGATGTAGATCTCAGAAGTAAGAAGAATCCAAAGAGGCCATCATATTAAGGTAATTTTTATATTGATGTTTTGGTTTTGGTTATGTGGTCGATATATGTTTTTGCTACTAGGAAGGATATTTAAAAATTCATAATGGAAGTTGTGGCAAGTATATCTACAATTTCTAGTTTTTGAATTCAATTCACTAAATACAATTAGCTGGATGGCTTTGGTAATCCTAAAAGAATCACTTTCATGAATGGATGAAGTTATCTTTAGCTCTCCCTTTACCGGGGAAATATAATGCCTTTGTTTATAATAAATAGAGGAAAGTTGTTGGCTCAAGGGGCTTGGAACTAGGTTCAAAGCGTACTACACACCAACAAAAACCTCAACCACTAGCCCTTTCGGTAACGACATGCAAGCAGATCATAGTATCACCCGAAGCAGTTATGGGAGGTTGTAGAACCAGGTTTCTACAGCCAGAGGGATATGCGCATTGTTGCACCCATGTGTCCACTTATGCCTTAGACATATCTACAACTTCGCATGCATAAATAACTTCGCGTTGATGATTTACTTCACAGATTTTTACTTATCGATTAAACATAAGAGAAAATAGTATAGAATGTATTCTTTCACATAATTCAGTGAAAGGAATGCATTACAATATGTACAAACACACATAATAAAAATAGATACATAAACTTTTTCTTAAACTTCTTCTTTTATTGAGGTAGATCTTCAATACATACAACTTGTTCGAATTGCACACCCAATTGCAAGTGGTCGGTGCACTCAGTTGCAGTATCTTTAAGGTCTCTATGCACTTAGTTGTAGAGCCTTCTCCTAAAACCCAAAATATAGACTAAATACAGAAGATATCAATGATTCGTTTATGACTTCCCTTCTATATTTTTATCCTCGATGAAGTATTGCATCTCCTTATATAGATTTTATTACTACAAGACCATGGTCCACATACCATGGATCCGACATTACAATGAACTAACACCCGATAACCATTACAAAATGAGGGGCTTTGACCCACCCAAAAGCCCCTAAACATTGTGCGGTAAATATAACTTCTTGGACTTCGCGCGCTCTGCTCCTCAAAATGTGGAGCTATTGACCAAAATTGGACCAAGTTGGGTTGTGCCCAACAAAAGTGATAGGAAACATTGATGGCATGAACCCTGCCACAACTTGAGTTTTGGCTCCATATGATAAAATGAAAAAGTAAGAAAGAGTTGATGTATTGATGAAGGCACATTAAAGAGCTAACTTCCCAAATTGAAAAGAAGTTAGGAATCTCCTCTATGCTCAAGAGGGGGTAAGAAGTCTACTTAAATGTTGAAAGAGCGTTGTTATATTCTCTAATCAAGAGGGAATGAGTATTTCCTCTCTATATGAGATGTAATGATGTTATACATCATATTTTCCATGTGTCATGCACTAGACTAGGACTAACGCCCATAAATCTTATTGAAGGAACTAGGAAGGAGAATGGAGGATTGGATAAGCATATGAGATTGATACTCGTTGAGGATATAGAATCCAAGGTAGGAAGATGTCCAACACTCTTTGAGGATTGGATAGGTATCCATGGAGAGAGTGGTTTAAGAGGACCAATGTTCTTTGAGGATATGTAATCCAAGATACGAATAAGTCCTAAAAAGACATACCTAGTGACAATCTCGATGGGGTATGTGCCTTAGAGGTAGCGCAATGTCTCACTCCCAACATTATGCTCTGAAATAAAATGATCTATTTAACTAAATTCCTTGCTATGATGACAATCTTGGTTATGATGTTGATGCTTAAAAGATGTCTTATCAATCTGACTCTTCTTATGACAACTCTTTAGTTTGAGAATATCCTTGGATTAGGTTGTACAATTATGAATACCTCCCTAGTTAAGAGGAGTGTTGGAAAATGTAGCTAGATTTTGTCATCATAAGCATCATTGTACTCATTTCATTGTGTTTATCTTATTGAACAAGAAAAAGAAGAAAGAAAATTATTGTTTTCAGGCATGGGTTTCATGCTTCTCATGATTGGTCAACTAGGTTAAGAATGTTCTTCATGTTTCTAGTGTTTTTCAATTCATAAGATTTATTGTCATGAGCCAAGAGAATCAATATTGTTTGTATAGGAGCCATTTGGGCAAGTTGTAATATGTAATTGTGAGAATTCAGCCTAGAAGAGGCTGCTTAGCCTCATAAAAAGCATATATATAGAAGCAACTTTGAACTCATTAGACACACTTTTGATATGCGTAAGACAAGCTCGATTTGAAGGAAGAAGAAGGAAAGAAAAATGAAGGTCAAGGAATCAAGAAGAAATCAAGGAAAGGAAGAAAACATCATTTTTTTCTCTCTTGCATGTGCGAAATATAAGGTTTCTATAGCTACTGGGAGGCCAAAAATTGCAGGTTTGAACTATAGGTTTGAAGTCGAAGGTTAAAATTATGAAGTAGAGCAGATTGAAAGAGGTTTGACATTTGTTGACTTGGTCAATATTTGAATTATTTGGAAGAGATCCTTGGAGGGCTAATTCAATGTTTGGAGGAGGTCTTGACTTTGCTCTTGGGGTCTTGGATTTCTCATTTGATTCGATTCTATAAGAAGAGAATAATTTCTTTTGGGATTTTTGGAGGGTTTTTTCCCTGGAATGGAGCCTAATTCTTGTGTCAATTGTCCTTGTTGTTTATGTTCTTGATAATTGTTGATGAAGAGAACCTAACTAATAATAAGAATAAGTTAAAATAAGATCACAAACTTTTACCAAGTATAAGGTTAATTGTTTAATAGTTTCCCTAGTGGATTCTCCAACATATAGAAACCGTAACTTCCTTGGAGCATATCATTGAAAATAAAGTGAGCCAAGATATGTATTTTGAACCATATCTTAACCAATATTTCACTCAATGTGGTCTAAGTTTCATGGTTTCAAGCCTCACAAAAATGAATAATGAAAATTTTGAACTGGCCTTTTGAAATAGACTTTAAGAACATTCAAAAACCCTAAATTCCTTCGACCATATCTCCAAAAATATAACAAACCAAGATCTAAAACTTGAATGAAATATTGCTTGCCATGTTTTCTCAATCTTCTCCAAGTTTCACACCATGAATCCTCCTAGAAAAAAATGTTATAGCAAACATTCCATGATAACATGTTTGAAGTAGCAAAACTCTAGGATCGTGAGCTTTGACACCAAACTTTATGATCCTTGCACCTTAAAAATGATAAGAAACCAATAATTACAATCCTCTTGAAGTGGGGAACCTTTATTTACAATAAATTCAATGAAGAAGACAATATGTGATGATATTAAGACTAGGTCTCCTTCATATATATATAGGAGACAAGGGTACAATTATAATAAAATTGGATCATGTGGGGTTCTATCCTACATAACAATATAATAATAGAAATATAATCACTTAGTAATTAGATGTTAATAAGGTTTTCTTTGGTTGAAATGTGGATTATATAGGGCTTAATAGATAATAAGACAACCAACTCAAATATGGTATTAATTAGGCTATCATGAGAATCACTCGCAATACACTTTGAAATAAAATTTTTAAATAAACACTCCACTCTTTATGAAAGCATAGATGCTTATCAAAATATCCTTTCTTTCTTTTCTTAAACCAGCCTAGATCCATATTAACACTGGATCTACCATGCACTGAGAGGGATCAAATCCCTTAGATGCAAACCTCTTTTAGAGTGAAAAGAGATTTCATCTCTCTCAACACTTGGTAGATCCAGAGTTAAGATAAATACGAGCTAGTTTAAATTATCACTTTAAATATATTATATCCCACATGAATACCATGTGTCAATACCATGGGTTCTCGTAAACCCAGAGCTTAAAAACCACCATTAAATTGACCAAGTCAAGTTTACCTTAACTACCCAACAAAAATAAATAAAACAATAATAATAACATACAATTTTTATTTTTATTATTTTAGGTTGAAGTTATTCTTATTTGATATATGGTTATTTTTAGTTTTATTTTATTTTGACCCAATCAAAATGTTTACAGGACATTACTTTATGTTACAACTTCTATACCATATTGGGTTGGAGAGTGACTCTAAGTGAAGTAACTTAGTATTACTCTCTCTATATCTGAGATCGAACACTATTATGAATTAGCATTATTATTTTAGTTTGAAGTTATTTTGATTTGATATATGATAGAACCCAAAAATAATCTATAGATTTCATTTTTGTTAAGTCGATGTTTTGAATCAAAATCATGATTTATCTTTAGAATGATGTTGGGAGAGATGAAGATTGAAAAAAATATAGTAAATACAAATAAAAAACCCTAAGGAAACCACAAACTAAAAAGGTTAAATTAAAGTAAAAGAAACCATAAAATTAAAGGATAAAAAAATTGTAATAATATATAATAGAATTAATATAATATAATATAGTATAGACATAGTAATATAATATAAGGTAGGATAAGAAAATTACAATAATATTATTATTGATATAATAGTATATTAATAAATAACAATAGGGTTAGTGGTATCATATATAATAAAGTCATAAATAAGGCATACGAAGATAAGGAATTATAATAAAGGGAGATGTAGTGTACCATTAAATAATGAAAATAATATTTTATTTTTTAATTATATTAATATAATAATATACATGGTGTAAAATAGACTTTGATAAGGTGTTCTATTAAGGCATTATGTGGTGAAAAAATCATTGATTTGGAATTTCATGGGAAAAAATTTAGCCATGCTAAGGGTTAGTGTGGCCCGAGCTAGGTGCAATCTCTAGGTGATATTAATGGGAAAGATGCCCCTTAGTCATAGCTACAAGTTAGGCATGCTAGTCATCTGAGGACTCATATTGCCTAACAAACAAAAAATATACATAATAATATACTAGTATTTATTTTATCAAAATATGAACAATATTAAAATATTAATATTATTTTGTTATGATGATAATCAAAAGCAGGTAAGGAGAAAATGAGAAAGAAAAAAAGAAAAGGATAAATAAGAAAGGGGGAGAAGAAGAAAGAGTAAAGAAAAAGGAAAGAGGCAAAACAAAGAAAGAGGGAGGAGGAGAGAAAAAAGATAAACTAAAGAAGGGAAGAGAATAAGTAAGTGGAGGAAACACAACACGTCATCAAAACATATGTAGAGTAAAGAAATAAAGAGATAGGGAAAAAAAATATACAGAGGCCCCACCTTAGACTTGATTGTTGTAAAGAGGCCTAAGTTGCGACATCAATGGTAGCCAATTGTTGTTAATCTCAAGTCCACCACTCCTATTGAAATTGTGAGGATGTTTTAGAACCTCCATGGCTTATCTGCCATCGTTTGAAAAATTGGTTTTCCTTAGAAATGATTTTGGATTTCTCTAAGTAGATGTGATGTATAATCTTGTTAGAATACTAAGTAACCCAAAATTGGTTTTCCTTAGAAATTATTTTGGATTTCTCTAAGTAGATGTGATGTATAGTCTTGTTATAATACTAAGTAACCCTTGATGTGCATATGTGTCTTCTTTTCATGTCAGCTCCATGTTCCTTCAACTTGACCTTAAAAGAATGTTGAGTCTCTCAATGTAACACTTTCCACATGAACAAACAATTGTGTAGACCTTTAATGAAAATTATAAGGATGAAAATTCACCTTAAAGTGTAGAAATGATCTTCAAACTTAATGGTCCCTAATTTGCCAATTGTAAAATCTTAGTGGTCCTTAACTTGCCAATTGCAAAATTGTTGGGGATATTTTTACAAAAATATTCAAATTTCTAATGATGTTTTATAGTCTTTGTAAAATTTTAGCTAATTTTAAGGTAAAATACATTTATCTAATAAAGTTTGGGTGAATAATTTTAGAAAAAAAGGAAATTACTAAATATATTTATTTTATTTTATTTTTTCAAAAAAATCATGGAAAATTAGGTCACCTACAAAATTTAGCTCCTAAATTTTCCATGGACACCTTTGAATCACTGGTGGTCAATTTTATTTGGGTCTCCTTTATGTTTGAAGCCTACTAAAGCTTTGAAAAATTCCACAATTGCTCTCTTACTTAAGATCTTAGCAATCTTATCAATAACACCATTAACGTATACAAGGTATACTTTAATGTAAAACTACATCCCTACTAGCGAAAATTTTAGGGACCTATTTTTTACATAGATATAATTAAATAGATAGTATTTAGCAAAAATTTACCATTTTAATAATAGATTACATGTATCTAATTTTTGAAAATAAAATAATCACATAATATTTGAATCCTTAAAAATACCGTGTCCTAAATATAGATTTTAATATTAATACAATTTAAATTATTATAATTAAAAATTGGAAGATATATATTTATATATATATATATAAATATAGATAACAAAATGAATAATGATATAAATTTTAATATTAATACAATTTAAATTATTATAATTAAAAATTGGAAAAAATATAATAATAAACTAATTAAACTATTCAGCAAATTTTATATAGATAACAAAATGAATACGACTTTTAATGATATTCCGAATGAATATGTTAATTACGCCTCGACCCAGGCCAACAATGCGTTTGATAGCTCTCAAATCGCATCTCAGAACCTAATCATTAACCTGTCAATATACAGCAGATTCCATGTATTCAAGTAAACAAAAGAGTGTTGGTCGAGCCACTATGTTTTTATTTATCCAGAAAGGATATTGGCACAGGAATTGACAGAAGGTTTAAAAGTTGTTAAAATTTAGGTAAAAAAATTTCGAAAATTCTTGCAATACCATCAAAATCCTATATAACACCTAAAATCTTAAATTTTACAATGGTAACTTCAAGAAACGTAATCTTAAATTTTACAATGGTAACTTAAAGAAACGTAATTAGTACAAGCTATAAGGTTCACAAGTACGAGTAAATCAGCTGAATAACGTCGAACCTTCCAGCCCGACTTCCGCGCAAAACAAATTAAATATAAGAAGTCGCGATGCGTCCTTGTTTGTTTAATTCAGTATCGGTGATAAACAATTATACGTAACTGAATATCTCGCTAGAAGTGATTCTCCCCTATCGAATAGTGACTTTTAATGCTATCCAATATTGACCACTCTGACTTTTAATGCTATCCAATATTGACCACTCTTAACATGTATGCACTTCATTGAAATTATTGAAAAAAAAACATAAACTCCGCAATTTTTTAATAAATGTATGCACTTCATTGAAATTATTGAAAAAAAAACCATAAATTTATACATAATAGCCGAGCCGACACTCATTAAAAAAAACATTCATACAGAGCAGGCCGTGGGAATTCAATGTTAAGAGGATTGCTACGCAATTTATTTAATCAAGTTCGCCAACGAATTACGGCGTATTGAATGGATTAAATTATTCGTTTTACACATCATTTTGATTTCTCAAGGGAATAGTCAACCTATAACATCCTTTTAGGCTGCCAACTTTGCTGCAGAGAGTATGCTATCGACAAATTCGGGTATTACAAAACCTGAGATAATCCTCCTTCAGCAGAAGGTTTTCAGGTTGTTTGGAGTTACAGGATTTGAACACGTGATTACATGAGATTGAGTCCCGTATCGACCAACTACCTGCCTCAACGTGTCCTGACTTCCAACGTTCACTTTCAGCGTTATCGAATTAGGTTTAGATTTGGACGTTCGACTTTATCCAATTCGACGTCTCTATAAATCGCAATGAAATGTTGAGGAATCAGCAACCCATCTCATCTCATCTGCCAATAGATTTAGCTTTTGTTCTCTGGTTGATTGCATCCATTTGCCAATAGTTTAGTTTTGATTCTCTGATTAATTAATCAGTGAGGATGGCGAAGTATTGTATAAGCCCTTCATTCACTGGTTTATGGATGTTGTTGCCTCTGTTAATATTAGTTACGAGCGCCCGTGATGCACCTGATTCGGGCGACGGATTGATATCATGTTTACATGAACGCGGCTTAAAAAATGTCACGACTATGTCATTGTCTACTACTTCGGAGTACGATGTTCTGCTCAATTTTTCTCTGCAGAATCTTCGATTTGCGGAGGCTGGCGTGAGCAAACCTTATGTGATAGTTTTACCACAAAGCAAAGAGCAAGTGAAGAATAGCGTGATGTGCTGCGTGGAAAACGGGTGGGAAATTCGAGTCCGGAGCGGGGGACACAGCTACGAGGGCCTCTCTTACACCTCCGATGTTCCCTTCGTTCTCATTGATCTCATGAACTTCGACAACGTCCATGTCGACATCAATTCCATGACAGCGTGGGTGGAAGCCGGCGCCACGTTGGGCCAAATTTATTCTGGGATTGCAAACAAGACCAACAACCATGCATTTCCTGCCGGGATTTGCCCCACTGTTGGCTCCGGCGGCCATATCGCAGGAGGCGGGCTGAGTTTCCTCTCTAGAAAATATGGCGTCGCAGCGGATAATGTGATCGACGCATTGCTTGTTAACGCCTCCGGTGAAATTATGGACAAGAAAGCGATGGGTGATGATGTGTTCTGGGCACTGAGAGGTGGTGGAGGAGGCAGCTGGGGTGTGGTGATTGCTTGGAAAATAAAGCTGGTGAGCGTTCCCACCATTCTCACGGCCTTTCAAGTCTCAAGAACCGGCCGAGACGTGGTGACGGATACCATCCACCGATGGCAATACATCATGCCTTTCGTGGAAGAGGACCTGTTCATGCGTGTGCAGTTCTTCGGCATCAAAGTTGAAGGAGGGACGAAAAAGGATATGAACGCGTCGTTCCAAGGGATGTATCTGGGACGTAAGGAGCAGTTCTTGAAGATTGTGAACATCACCTTTCCGGAGTTGAAGATGGCGGACAACGAGTGCAGTGAAATGAGCTGGATCGAGTCTACGTCCTTCATCGGAGGGACTGCTAACGTGAGCGAACTGACAAACAGATACTATTCCAACAAAGTCCATTTCAAAATAAAATCAGATATGGCAACAACCCCGCTGTCCAAACCAGCTCTCCAAGGATTGTGGGACATCATGGAAGAAGAGGTGAGCGCGTATGCAATTTTCTCTCCTTTGGGAGGAATTATGGACAGGATTCCTTCCTCTGCTATACCCTTCCCTCACAGAGCTGGAAACATATTCGACATACAGTACAAGGTCGTATGGAACAACAGCAGTGACGATGAGCACTACCTTAACTGGATGCGAAAGCTTTACGCATACATGGCTCCTTATGTTTCTTCTTCTCCCAGATCTGCTTATGTTAATTATTTGGATCTGGATCTGGGCAGTGCAGTCAATGGAACTGCCACAGTCAAAGAAGCCGAAGCATGGGGTAAGAAGTATTTCCACGACAATTTCGATAGACTTGTGAAGGCCAAAACAGAGGTCGATCCCCACAACTTTTTCAGAAATTCTCAGAGCATTCCTCCACGAAATAACTGATTATCCCTAATCTCTAATCATTTGGTTGATTGTAATCCAAAATAAGGCTACAGCTTAAGCCACTTCAGTCCTTAATGGCGTGACACTCCTTGGAACGCCGAACATCAATTGTGAATTCACGTCGAATTTGTATGTTTTTCTGAATGAATTTGCTTCTTACGCTTTGCAATAAAAATACAGCACGACTGTTATATTTATCACCATGTGGAAATACAAGAGTGCACGATTAAGTATTATCAATTGCCAAGTTAGGATGAAGTTTCTCGGGCATTCATGTTTCGGTCTAATTCGCTTCTCAGCTACTACATGAAGTCTTTACCATTTAACGTCCAGTCGAATTTTACATTATGATTTATATAGCCTGCTGCCTATCAGCGCCGTTGAGATTGTCCCAATTGTTTATTTTCTTCAAATGCCATAAATTTATTATACCTTGAAAATTGTAATCTACTATAAGTTTTTACATTATTTTATTTATTATATCAAATTTTGTAATAACCCTATATTAAGGTCGTTGAAATCGCTTAAACAATTATTATTATTATTATTTTAATAAAAATTATGATAATTTTATTGATTAGAAACATCTATTCATCATATTTATGCATGTGTATGCTATTTATCTAGCTAAAATTAGTTTTGCTGGTTGATTAAAATGTTGATGACATAGTTAATTTTATCTTGGCTAAATAAAGTTTCATTATATTGTAATTTTGATTTTAGTTAAAGTTTATTATATTGTAATTTTGATTTTAGTTAGATGTTTTTATTTTTATTAAATATATTTTTTATTAATTTTAGCTTTTTAATATTAGTAAAAGGTTTTATTTTATATATATATATATATATATATTTTATTTTTTTTTTCTTTAAAATAGTAAATTTATTTATAATGAGGAAAATTACATGTTATAGATGTTCAAAAACATATGAATAACATTATATCTTGATTTTTCAAAATCCATAAAAATAAATTGATCTCTTTTTTTCTTTTCCATTTTTTGGAGACTACTAGTGTTGAGAGTGGATATTACAATATACATTTGATTCTCTTTTGTATTTCTCAGATATTCTTTGTCTTTCATTTTCTACCACTCACTTCCTTTCGTGATGAGTGTTGTCCTGTGTTGTTGGGTCATTGAGTTTAACCAAAGTTGTGCTCCTTTTAAGAGTTGTTCTGAAAGATTTATTCATTATTGTCTCTCTTTCTTATGCTTCTTAGTAAGGCTTTATGCATTGCCAACCTTTTGGCTTTTGGTACTTTTTATTAAAATTATATTAAGTAAGATTACATATTTTTTTAAAAATTTAATATTTTTAATTATAATTTAATATTTTATATTAAAAATTATTTTGGTTTTTCATTTATTTTTTAAATTATTTACTATGACTAAAAAAATGCAATTAATATTAATATATATTAAATATTGATATAATTTGTATTTTTTTTTGTCATGGATGTGCTCATGCCGAGATTTCGTTGTGGTTATGGATGCTCTTTCTCGATTTGGGGAACATGGATATGAATTGAGATTAAATATAGGCATTCAAGTTATGTAAACACCCTTCACAACGCCACTAAAATCCCCTCCAACACCATATTATGATCTCCACACTTTTGAAATCGAAGTTTATATTGGGAATAAAAAACTAATTTACTTGATTTTGTCCCCTTTACTTGATGTTCCCTTGCAGGCCAGGATGATACAACTGGGAATAAAAAACTAATTTACTTGATTTTGTCCCTTTTATTTGATGTTCCACTTGCAGGCCAGGACACAACGCAGTAGCGTTGACAACATAAAGTAGAGGGTTAATTCGGCCAGAGCCATAACAATCCGTTGAAATGCCCGTTGCGGGTTAGAAAAAGAGGCCTTGGTCGCTGGATCCTGTAACGAGTTATTATATCCCTGAAGATCACTTTGGTGAGGCTGATAGAGCTGAAGACAGAGAAAATATTCTCAAGGCCCATTCAATTATTTCCAACGGCTTATGATCGATACAATTTCAAATATAAATTTTTCAAGATGGGAAGGTCCAGCGGAGGCTCTTTCGAGAAAAATATGTGCTTTGGATGTATTTACATATCCATCGTATAATAATTGAAGGACAATATTGATTTTACCAGCTACCAATCAAGGAATTGTTAGCAAATTTCTGAATTTGAAGTTGTTGTTTGAGATTAATTGTTTTGTTTGTATGACCATATTACATCATAAAATTGGCCTTGATTCTCAGAATAATCACTCCATATTGGTTTCCCAATAAGCTGCCAACTAGACTCATTGACTTTTATAATCCAGGAAAATAACTAGTACTGAATACGAGCATGATGTTGATGAATTCTTGACCCTAATACAAATGTGTAATTTCTTTTCAATCCATTGAAAATATGCTAAATCACTCTTCGGGTCACTTGGACATAGCATGATTCGATGATGAATGTATAGATTTACATCACATTCTTATTTTGGTAGTAGGACTTTCTACTTTCGGTTGTTGGAGTAAATTTTTTATAATTAAAACATTTATCCACATCTGGGTAAAAAAACAATTTTACTGATATTTTAAACTCGTTGAATTTTATAATCCAACCAACAAGAGCTAGTACTGAATACGAGCATGATGTTGATGAATTCTGAAGCCTATTACAAATGTGTAATTTATTCTCCATCCATTGAATATATACTAAATCACTCTTCAGGTCACTTGGAAATTGCATGATTCGATGATGAATGTATAGATTTACATCACATTATTGTTGTAGGATTGTCGGGAGCAAAGTTTTGAGATCGAAAGCATAGATCTATATTTAAGTATAAAAACAATTTTACTTGTATTTTAAATTTATATTTCTACTAGTCCTTGGATATAGATTACTTTGGCAACGTTCCTTTCGAAATTGTTGGTTCAAATCCTATGTTATATTTTTTCATCAAAAGACTAATTTAATAGGATGGATGTTATAGTGATTTCCATTAAAATTAGCTTCACGTATGACCGGAATAAGGACCTAACCTAATTGATTCCATAACTTCAAAATGAAAAAAATATGATAAATTAAATGTGTAATAAAAAATATTCATTTGCTACAAAACTAACTTTTGATCATAGCAGTACATGCTAGCAGTACACGGTTGAAGTTACAATATTGCCCATTGCACAGGCTGCCACTTTCATGAAAATGGTAAGACCTTTGGATGTGTAAACATGATATTTTCTTTATGATGATATAGAGGATGTGTAAATGAAACATGATATTTTATTTATGAAGATATGGACAAAAACAAGACAGAATATTTCTTTATCGAATAATTTATTTTTGTATATTTCAAGTCACTATTAATTTTTATCAAATAGTTTTTCTATATATATTTATCAGCCAAGAATATGTCGTTAATATATTATGTCATAATTATAAGAGCTTTGGGTGTGTAAATAAAATAAGATATATTTCTTTATTATATAGAAAATAAATAAATAAATAAAATAAAATTATATCAATTAATTTATTTATGGCTTATTTAAAGTGAAGTATTCATTTATATTAAAAAAGTGAAGTGTTTGAGTGCTTTCGCAAATACAAGGTTCTTGTTGAGAAGCAAAGTGGATACTACATCAAAGTCTTTAGCACTGCTACAGGTGGCGAATACATCTCAAATGAT
Organism: Pinus tabuliformis; assembly: GCA_031772625.1. Taxonomy (NCBI): domain Eukaryota; kingdom Viridiplantae; phylum Streptophyta; class Pinopsida; order Pinales; family Pinaceae; genus Pinus; species Pinus tabuliformis. The sequence goes on along the minus strand of CM062818.1, from coordinate 239,995,544 downwards.
TTCCTACATTTTTGTAGTGAACATGGAATTCACAAGTAATTTACAACAAGGTATACACCTTAGCAAAATGGTGTCATGAAAAGGAAGAATATGACCATTATGGAAATGGAAAGGAGTATGTTGAAGGCAAAGCATTTGTGAAATGATTATTGGGCTGAAGTTGTCACTTGTACAGTGTTTATCATTAATATGTGTCCAACCAAAAGTGTCAGGAATGTAGTTCCTAAATAGGCATGGAGTAAGAAAGCATAGTGTCACTCACATGAGACTCTTTGTATGTGTGGCATATGCACATGTCCCGAATGAGTTGAGGAAGAAGTTGGACAACAAGGGGGATAAATGCATATTTGTTGGATATCGTGATGAATCCAAGGCATACAAGCTCTAGAATCCATCAACCAGGAAGGTCATAATCAATAGAGATGTGCAATTCTTAGAAGAGGAAGCTTGGGATGGAAGTTTAGAGAAGACAGTCAATGTCAATGCATGTATACCACATGAGGACAAAGAGGAATTGACAACAACAAGAAAATCCTCAACAATGACTCCCTTTACTCCTATTCAAGCGCAACCAAGCAAGTAGCAAGTAACATCGTCAACAAATAATAGGACAACGCCACCCAGTCAAGCAAGTGCTTCTCCTACACACTGCAAAGAGAAACACCAAGTGACATGTCAAGCCCATCTTCAACAAGCAAAAGAAGACCAAAATTCAGAAATTTAAATGAGATTTATGAGCAAGATGAAGTTGATAGTAACGCTGGTCTAAATTCCTTATTTGCATTATTTTGTCATATAGATGACCCAATCCATTTTGAGGATGCAATCAAAGAAGAAAGATGGGCTGCGGCAATGGAGGAAGAAATAGAAGCAATAGAAAATAATGACACATGAGAGTTAGTGGACCTTCCGCAAGGAAAAGAAGTTATTGGAGTGAAGTGGGTCTATAAGACCAAGAGAAAAATTGATGGGAAGATTGAAAGGGATAAAGCGAGGCTATTTCTCAAAGGATACAAGTAGCAACATCGAAGAGATTATGCGTAGATGTTTGCACCAGTCGTGAGGATGGAGACATTGTGCACAATTGTGGCGATTATCACGCAACATAAATGGAAAGTGTATCAAATGGACATAAAATCAATGTTCTTGAATGGAGTGATGAAAGAAGAAGTGTATGTTGCACAACCACCTAGTTATGAGGTAGAAGCCCAAGAAGACAAGGTACATAGGTTGAAGAAAGCACTTTATGGGCTGAAGCAAGCACCACGTGCATGGTATAACAGGATAGATTCTTATTTGTTGGATAATGGTTTCGACAAATGTGACGATGAGCCTAATCTCTACATAAAAGAGAGTGAAGGTAAGATTCTTATTGTTGTCTTATATGTAGATGATTTGATTTTTAGAGGTAGTGATGATTTTCTCATTGCTAATTTCAAAGAAGTCATGAAGAGTGAATTTGAAATGACTAACTTGGGTTTGTTAAGGTATTTTTTGGGCATAGTAGTGAAGCAAACAAAAAATGGTACTTTTATTTACCAAGCAAAGTATGTAGCAAAATTTTTGGAGAGGTTTAATATGCAGAATAGAAAACCCACACCAACTCCAACTGTCACGGGGTTGAATTTGAGCAAAGAAGATTGTAGCAACAATGTCAATCTAAAATTATACAAAAGCATGATAGGCAACTTGATGTATTTCACTGCCACTAGGCCAGATATAATGGATGCAGTGAGTTTGGTGTCGAGGTTCATGGAGACACCCAAGGAGATGCATTGGCAGGCACCGAAAAGGATTCTAAGGTATGTCAATGGGACAAACGAATATGGTATTTCGTACGCTACAACAAATGATTTCAGGCTAGTTGGTTACACTGATAGTGACTGGGCAGGAAGTGTCGATGATAGAAAGAGCATGTCAAGATATGTTTTTCACTTGGGTTCTGGAGCCATTTCATGGGTCTCTAAGAAGCAGCCAATAGTTTCACTAGCAACAGTAGAATCTGAAAATGTAACCACAACAACAACAATGTAACAAGAAATTTGGATGAGAAGGATGTTGAGGGATCTTTGCCACGACCAAGAGGGAACAACAACTATTTTCTATGACAACACTTCCGCAATTGTATTATCAAATAACTTTGTTTTTCGCAAGAGGATCAAACACATTGATGCTAAATATCATTTTATTAGAGAGTTGATTAACAATGGTGAAATTGTGTTGCAGCACTGCAGGTCAAAAGAACAATTTGCTGATATTTTCACAAATCCATTCACACATGAAAGTCTTTTTTTTTTATCTCAGAGACTCTTTGGGAACTGTTAATGGTGGCAGTTGTGATTAAGGTGGAGTGTTGGATATATCAGTCTCAACTACCATGGTTAATTAGATTGGAAACAACCATAGGTGAGGTACAGCTAAACTTCAGGTTGTGATTTTGTTTGCAGGGGGAAGGACTGAAGTTCTGAGTAGAAGTGCAGCACTGACCATTCCGTAACACATTAGATAGTTGAAGCACTTAATGAAGATTTGGTAAATATGTATGGGAAAACATTTATGCCACAACTATTACTTGCAATCTGCAACCTCTGCAAGTTGAGAAAATCACTTACCTTGTACAAAGAGTTACTCAGCAACCCCTGGTGAAGCATAAATCGTAGTAAGATCCTTTTGTTTTGCTTGGAGCAGCAACCTCCAATTATCATATGAATGTATTTTCCTATGTTTTGAAATATAATCCAGAGTATATCGTAGTAAGATCCTTTTGTTTTACTTGGAGCAACAACCTCCAATTATCATATGAATGTATTTTCCTATGTTTTGAAATATAATCCAGAGTATGTTTTATTGCGAGTTGGTTTTAAACTTTCAATATTTGTGGGCGCGTGAAAACTAGTTTTTACATAGATTACTCTACAACCCTGGTGAAGCGTAAAACATAGTAAGATCCTTTTGTTTTACTTGGAGTAGGAGCCTCCAATTATGAAATGAATGTATTTTCCTATGTTTTGAAATATAATCCAAAGTATGTTTTGTTGAGACTTGGTTTTAAACTTTCACAACTAGATTTACAACAACAATTTTGTTTTTACTCTATTGTGTCGTGACTAAATTCATGTATTTTATTAAAGCGTGATTTGCTCGCCAAAGTTGGTTTGTTGAGGCAAACTCCTTTGCCCTTGTAAAATTTCTAACAAGCCTAAGATTTGAGATTGATTTTTAGCTCATTGGGATATAAGGTGAAAATGGCTTTGGCTTATAGGCTCTTACATAGATAGGTTCATGGATGAAACTGAAGAATTGTTTAATAACTCACTCAATGGTTGTTTCTCTTGTAGTTGTTGATTATAGAATGTTAGCCAATATTTCATCCATGTTAGTCGACACAAATGCCATCTCTAAGTATTTCTCACAATATATCCTTGAACCCTCTTCTAGGTTATATGAATCTTTCATCCATGTTAGTTGACACAAATGCCATCTCTACTTATTTCTCACAATATATCCTTGAACCTTCTTCGAGCTTATATGAATATTTCATCCATGTTAATGGACACAAATGCCATCTCAGTGATTTCTCACAATATATCCTTGAACCCTCTTTTAGGTTATATGAATCCCAGATTTAATCTGGTTGGATTTTAATCCTGTTCGCTGTAGGACAAAAAAAAAGTGATCAAATAGATTAGAAAGAAGCCAATATTCATAATAATGTACATGTCAACACCGGCTCCATAAGAATCAAACGCTAAAACATCTTCTTGTTGGAAAATTGCTTTGCTTTACATTGAAAAATAGAACCTAAGATAAAACAGAATAAGTATCATTAGAAATAACCGTATAAATATCAATCGAAATAAATCAAACTTCAATGTCCAACCTTGTCTCCGAATTACTTTACATTGAAAAATAGAACATAAGCTAAAACAGTATAAATATCATTTGAAATGACAATATAAATATCATTCGAAATGAATCAAAGTTTAATGTCCAAGAATAAAATTATATGGACATAGAAAGCAGTGTTAAACGGCTCTTGCAAAGCAATACATTTCAATTTCAAAGACACATGGGAATGGTTTTCCCCAAAATGTTGATCAAAGCAGAGGTTTAAATTCACAAATAATAATATTTGTTTCGCGCTTACAGGCAATACGGCAGTACCACTGCTAAGCAATTGCCCTTGTTTATCTTGCTACGCTTTGTGATATGCATAACACTCCTGAGTGTTGAGCTAGATCAGCCTCGCAGTTCGTATAACCATAAAGATTCAAAGAAAAGATTCAAAGAAGTGTTAGTACAAGGTATAAGGTTCACTAGTACGAGTAAATCAGCTGACTGCCTAAGCCACTTAATAACGTCGAACCTTTCCGGCCCGATGTCCGTGCAAAACAAATTAAATATAAGAAATCGTGATGCTTCCTTATCTGGTTAATGCAGTATCAGCGATAAACAATTATTTGTAACTGAATTATATGTGGCTAGAAGTGATTCTTCCATATCCAATAGTGACTTTTAATGCTATCCAATATGGACCACTCTTAAGCTTATCGTACCACCTACCACCTAGAGACACCATGGCATTGACTTCTTCAATAATCGAAAGGTGACTTCTAATATATCCCATTATGGACATTTTAATATTATCATGACTCTTTGACATGTACCACCTAGAGAAACCATGTCATTGACTTCTTCAAAAATCGAAAGGTGACTTTTAGTATATGCCATTATGGACATTTTAATATTATTATGACTGTTTGACATGACGGAGGACACCATTACATTTAATACTCCCGCCCAGCAATTTATAGATACAGATTGATTTATGAATAGTTTTAAGGTTTTAATAACATGTTTTATTTTAAATATACTATAGTTTAAATTTGAAACTGCAAATTTTAGTTTTGAAAATTCTTAAAAGTGTTGAATTTAATTTTTTTTATTAATTTCATATAAAAATTTCAAAGAGAAACAATTTCAATAACTACACTGATAGAATATTGATTTTTTTCTATTTTTTTTAAATGATATAAAATTGTAATTTCTCGCAAAATCACGTTATAAAAATTATTACAAAGAATGAATAAAACAATGGTTATAGATGATGATTGACCAAAAATTTTAAAAGCTTACTCAGAATCAGAATCATCCGTGTGTTTTGTCTCTTTAGTTCATTCAATCGTCGATTTAGCAAGTATTACTTGTAGTCTGCAACCTCTGCAAGTCGAGAAAATCATTTACATTGTACATTCGGCTATCATGTGTCTTAAGGTTTGACTTCGTAATAAATTTATGTGTTCGAAATGTATTTTGGATATATATGTGTAAATCTCTTTAAGTTTTTAGTAGAGTGGGTGTAAATTGGAGAGGTGAGGAGAAAATCATGGAGAAAATATTGGTGGGTGCGTGAAAACTAATTTTTACAGAGAATTACTCTACAACCCTTGGTGAAGCTCAAATCACAGTAAGAATTTTTTTGTTTTACATGGAGCAGCAAATATTGGTGGGCGTGTGAAAACTAGTTTTTACATAGAGTTACTCAAGAACCCTTGGTGAAGCATAAATCGCAGTAAGATCCTTTTGTTTTACTTGGAGCAGAAGCCTCCAATTATCATACGAATGTATGTTCCTATGTTTTAAAATATGATCCAGAGTATGTTTTGTTGAGACTTTGTTTTAAACTTTCAATATTGGTGGGTGCGTGAAAACTAGTGTTTACATAGAGTTACTCCAATTATGATACAAATGTATTTTCCTATGTTTTGAAATATAATAAAGAGTATGTTTTGTTGAGACTTTGTTTTAAATTTTCAATATTGGTGGGTGTGTGAAAACTAGTTTTTACATAGAGTTACTCCGCAACCCGGGTGAAGCCTAAATCACATTAAGATTCTTTTGTTTTACTTGGAGAAGTAACCTCCAATTATCATATCACATTAAGATTCTTTTCTTTTACTTGGAGAAGCATCCTCCCATTATCATATAAATGTATTTTTGAAATATAATCCAAAATATGTTTTGTTGCGACTTGGTTTTAAACTTTCATGACTAAATTTACCACAACAATTTTATTTTTACTCTATTGTGTGGTGGGTAAATTTATGTGTTTTATGAAAGAATATATCTAGTTGTGATTTGCTTGCCACAACTGATTTGTTGAGGCAAACTCCTCTGCCCTGTAAAATTTCTAACAAGCGTAAGATCTCACAGTGATTTATAGCTCATTGAGATATAAGCTGAAAATGGCTTTTTTAGCTTATTGGGATATAAGGTGAAAATGGCTTTGGCATATAAGCTCTTACATAGATAGGTCCAAATTGAATAACTATTTAATAACTCACTCAATGCATGTTTCTTTTGTACTTGTTGATTATAGAATGTTAGTCAATATTTCATCCATCTTAGTTGACACAAATGCCATCTCGTCATCTCTACTTATTTCTCACAATATATCCTTGAACGCTCTTCTAGGTTATATGAATCTTTCATCCATGTTAGTTGACACAAATGCCATCTCTACTCATTTCTCACAATATATCCTTGAACCCTCTTCTAGGTTATATGAATATTTCAACCATGTTAGTTAACACAAATTCCATCTCTAGTGATTTCTCATAATATATCTTTGAACCCTCTTCTAAGTTATATGAATCCCAGGTTTAACCCTGTTGGCTGCAGAAAAAAAAAACAAATAAGGGATCAAATAGATTCAGAAAGAAGCTAGTATTCACAGTAATGTACATGTCAACACCCAACTCCATAAGAATGAAAGGCTAAAACATATTCCTTGTGAAAGCCTAAAACATCTTCCTTGTCTGAAAATTGCTTTGCTTTACATTGAAAAAAAAAGGGGATCAAATAGATTCAGAAAGAAACCAATATTCACAGTGATGTACATGTCAACACCGGACTCTATAAGAATCAAAGGCTAAAATGACTTCATTGTGAAAGCCTAAAACATCTTCCTTGTCTGAAAATTGCTTTGCTTTACATTGAAAAACAAAATCTAAGATAAAACAGTATAAGTATCATTGGAAAAAACAGTGTAAATATCAATGTCCAACCTTGTCTTAGAATTACTTTACATTGAGAAATAGAACATAAGCTAAAACAATAAAAATATCATTAGAAATGAATCAAACTTTAATGTCCAAGAATAAAATTATATGGAGATAGAAAGCACTGTTAAACGGATCTTGCAAAGCAAGACATTTTAATTTCAAAGACACATGGGAATGGTTTTCCCCAAAATGTTGGTCAAAACAGAGGTGTAGATTCACAAATAATAACATTTGTTTTGTGTTTACAGGCAATACGACATGAACTACTGCTACGCAGTTGCCATTGTTTATCTTGCTAGGCTTTGTGATACGCATAACACTCGTTAGTGTTGAGCTAGATCAGCCTCAAAGTTCCTATAACCCACTTAGCAGGTTAAACACAACCATGAACTACTGCTACGCAGTTGCCATTGTTTATCTTGCTAGGCTTTGTGATACGCATAACACTCGTTAGTGTTAGGCTAGATCAGCCTCGCAGTTCCTATAACCCACTTAGCAGGTTAAAGACAACCATAAAGATTGGAAGAAGCGTAATTAGTAGAATCCATAAGGTTCACTAGTACGAGTAAATCAGCTGAATACCCTGTCCAAGCCACTTAATAATGTCGAACCTTTCCGGCCCGTTGTCCGGGCAAAACAAATTAAATATACGCAATCGTGATGCTTCCTTGTTTGTTTAATGCAGTATCGGCCATATCTCGCTAGAAGTGATTCTGCCATATCCAATACTGACTTGTAATGCTATGACGGAGGACACCATTATTACATTTAATACTCTTGCCCAGCAATTTATAGATACAGATTTATATATATTTTAATATAGATTTATGAATGTTTAAAGGTTTTAATGACATGTTTTATTTTAAATATACTATAGTTTAAATTTGAAACTGCAAATTTTAGTTTTGAAAATTCTTAATCACGTGTTTTTCTTTCTTTGGTTTATCCAACACGTGCAGCAATAACAGAACTTATGTCGTTCACTATTTGCTAATAAATGCAAGTCCATCATTGAACTTATTAAAAAAATCATTTATATAGAGAAGACCGAAACACTTAAAAATAAATTATTTATATAATGAAGGCCGCGGGAATTCAATGTTCAAGAGGATTGCCACGCGAAGCGATTTATCTAATCAAGTTTGCCAACGGATTGCCGCGAGCTGAATGGATTAAATTATCCGTTTTACTCATCACTTTGGTTTCTTAAGGGAATAGTCAACATATAACATCTTTTTAGGGTACCAACTTTGTAGCAGAGTATGCTATTGACAAATTCAGGTAATACAAAACCTCAGATAGGCCACCTTGAGCAGAAGGTTTTTAATGTGTGAGTCAAAATGTTGAAGGGTTTTCAGCATGTTTGGAGGTACATGGGATTGAGTCCCGTATCGACCAACTACTTCCCACAACGTGTCCTGACAGCGTTATCGAAAACAAGACATTACACTTTATCGAATCGGACATCTCTATAAATGGCAATGAAATGTTGAGGAATCAGCAACCCATCTCATCTCATCTACCAATAGATTTAGCTTTTGTTCTCTGGTTGATTGCATCCATTTGCCAATACATTTATTTCTGCTTCTCTGATTGAATATTGCATCGATTAATCAGTGACGATGGCGAAGTATTGTATCACCCCTTTATTTACTGCTTTATGGATGTTGTTGCATCTGTTAATAGCAGTTACGAGCGCCCGTGATTCGGGCGATGGATTGATATCATGCTTGCATGACCACGGTTATATTTGTATTGACCATGCTTGCATGACGACTGTTATATTTATCACTGTCTAGAAATACAAGAGAGTGCATGATTAAGTTTTCTCGATTGCCGAGTTAGGATGAAGTTTCTTCTCCGGCGACGTGAAGCTTTTACCATTTAACGTTGAGTCGAATTTTACATTATGTTTTATATCACCTGCTCACTATTAGCGCCTTTATGCTATGCTCACTATTAGGGCATTCGAGATTGTCCCAATTGTTTATTTTCAACTGCCTTCAAATTTACTATATTTTAAAATTTTTAACCTATTACAATGAATTGATTTGTAAGTGATTTGTACTAGGTTTCTATATTATTTTATTTATGAAATTATTATACTATCTATCTTTATGGTCGTTGAAATCACTTAAACAATTATTATTACTTTTTATTTTTGTTAGTAATAGAATTTATTAGAATTTTATGGATGAGAATAATCCTTTATTATTTTATTTATGAAGTTATTATACTATCTATCCTCATGGTCGTTGAAATCGCTTAAACAATTATTATTACTTTTTATTTTTGTTAGTAATAGAATTTATTATAATTTTATGGATGAGAATAATCCGTTATTATTTTATTTATGAAGTTATTATACTATCTATCCTCATGGTCGTTGAAATCGCTTAAACCATTATTATTACTTTTTATTTTTGTTAGTAATAGAATTTATTATAAATTTATGGATGAGAATAATTTTTTATTATTTTATTTATGAAATTATTATACTATCTATCTTTATGGATGTTCAATTCGCTTAAATCATTATTATTTCTTTTTATTTTTGTTAGTATAGAATTTATTATAGTTTTATTTTTTTTAATATAATTTTATTTTTTGAAAAATAGTAATTTTTGAATTTAATTTTTTGTGATCTATATTTTGAATAAAAATATTTTCGAAAGATATCACATTAGAAGAATTAGGTATTTCGAACCAACCTGTAAGGTCTTTGGTTAGTGACTCAGTTGGGCATTGGGCGGACCAGGCACGGGCACAGGCGCACGGGCGAGATGGTGGGCGCGCGGGCGAGTTGGCGTGCACGGGCGAGCGCGCGGGCGAGTCGAGTTGCACGACGGGCGAGCGCATGGGCGAAGGCGCATGGGCGAAGGCGCATGGGCGAAGGCGCAGGTGAGCGCACGAGTTAGGCTGCACGCGGGCAGGGTGCGGCCGCGGACGAGCTGGCCTGCACGACGTGCGACCCAGTTATGCGACAGTTATGCGACGAACACTTGCGACAATAATGGTGAACGACAAGTGTTGGGCGTTGGTTTATACCCATGGTGGGGCGCTTTGCAATGGAGTTTGGCCGACCTACGACGGAGAGCGAGGCCGACTTAACACAAGTGTTCAAAGGGGTGTGTATGACAAGTGTGGGGTGGTCGGCTGGGCAACCCACCCACACTCAACCATGCGTATATATGTGTAGCGTTTGGAGCGTCCATCTCATCATTCATTCAACATCACTTGTTCGATCTTCGCTGAAGGTTAAGGAGTGTTTGGTGCGCAAAAATAAGAGAGGCAAGTGCATAGCTCATGCGCTCTCTTGGTGGAGTCGCACTTTTGGAAAGACACTTGGTGAGTGGGTGAAGTCGTTGGGCAAGGTGTGCCCGCGTGATCGTGCGGAGGTGATGTTGTGCTGAGACTTGGCGAGGGTGTCTTAGTGGCTCGGGTGAACACCCGCCCATCGTGCAAGGTGTGCACAAAGGTTGTAAAAGGATGTTTTGCCTCTATTGTAAAATTGGCTAAGTATAGACTTGGATTTTTCCAAGGATACTTGTGAAGCTTGTATTATTGAAGAAAGACTGATTAATATATATTGTTGGGCAGACTCATTGTTCAGGTAGTTTCCCCTCCCTTTATACTGTGCAATTGTTGTTCTCTTTTATAATTGTTGATGATAATGAATGAGTATGGGTGTTCATTAGTATAAAGGTTATACTTAATAATACTTGGTTGTGAAACACAAAATAAGTAAGAGAAAGTGAATTAGGCGTAGTCCATGAACATTAGTATTGGTGAAAAGAAAGTGTTCGGTGGTGTCGCACCTCGCCAAGAGCGGTTGGAAGACTACCGCAGGCCTGGGGGCGTGATAGTTGGTATCAGAGCAGGCTGATGACCGGGTTGACGATGAAGTGCTGATCCCACTGCACTATCGTGACAATTGGTATCAGAGCTGTTGAACAGGTTCGGGTGTTGAAGCATTGAAGCTGATACACAACGTGATAGTTGGTATCAAAGCTGTTGAACAGGTTCGGGTGTTCAAGCATTGAAGTTGATACACAACTTGACAGTTGGTATCGGAGCTCGGTTTGGAGCTGGTGAGCAGGGATGCTCATGATAGTGGAAAGGGTACTTGTAGGTGAAGGAAGTTGTTTCACATACAAGTGGAACAAGAGCTGGTTCATGATTGCAGGGACTTGGTGAACGTGGAGATGGCTGAAAAGGCAGAGATGGTGGATGAACCTACGATAGGTGAGTCTAGCCATAATGCAGTTGAAGCCTTCCGGTACAAAGTGTTGGAATAGATGAGTCAATGGAGTTCTGACTGGGTTTCGATGAAGACTGAGAACATGAAGATTCGGGAGAGTTGTTCGGAACTAAGAAGGGAGCTTGAAGAACTCAAGAGCCAATGTGAAAGTACGACAGATGTTGAACTCAAGAAACTTTATGAGGAGATCCAACAGAGTGGTCTTGGTCTTCAAGAGCTCTTTGATGAAAGAGCCCGGTTAAGGAAGGAAAGTGCCAGGTGGAAGCCGAAATCAAGCAAGTTGAGGAAGAGATAAAGAAAAAGCTTCTTGGTAAGAAGGTTGTTGTGATTGAGTAGGAATAGCTCGACTACATTGACAAGTTAGGAACTCACTATTGAGATAATCCAGAGGACATTCGGAAGTTTAGTTCTATGAACTTAGTCAGTGGACACTTGGTTGGAGCACTTGAGCAGGATGCGATGGAGGACAAGCTTGAAGGGAATCAAGCTAGACCAGGATCGAGTTGCTTAGAAGAGCCAAGCAAGGGGGTGAAGTACCTTAGGAGGAAAGTCAAGATGGAGCTTGAGCTAATTGACACTTCTGAGGCCGAATTCTTGAAGAAAGTTGCTGATGTAAGGCGCAAGACAAAGCCAACAGAGGGAGGTGATTCCTTGAAGCTAAGTTTTGTGCAGGTAACCATGAAGGGCAAGAGATTTGTAGCCTTGGTGGATACGGGAGCTACTCATAGCTTCTTAAGCAGGAAGGCCACAAAGTCTTTTGGGAAGAAAGCAAAGATGGAGAGGGAATGGAGTGCTTTCAAAGCAGTCAACTCTACCATAAGAGCTATTGATGGTGTGTTGGAGGACACTCAGGTGAAAGTAGGATCGTGGTTTGGAAAGTTGGACTTGAGGGTTATGGACATGGATGATCATTATATGGTGTTGGGGCTGGACTTTATGGAGCTTGCACAAGCCATACCAATGGTGGACCGGGACATTCTCTTGATCACAGCTGAAGGAAAAACCATGATGGTACCGATGAATAGAAGAAGTTGCTTGGGATATAGGCCAAGGATAACTTCTATGGTTTTGTATCCCAAAGATCTGAATGTGAAGCATGAGGATGTGGAGCAAAGAGGACTTGGGAGTGTGACCCAAACAACGAAGGAAAAGAAGTTGATTGAATTCATTGCAAGATCCGGGAAGAAGGATGAAGAAGGTGAGAAGGAAACCTCACGAACATGGAGACACTTGATGGGAGCATCTTCTATTAATGATCTTCACAATGGAGTTGCAAATGAAGGGATTCCGAGTACTACTTCAGAGGCAGTGGTTGAAGAGGATTATGGAGGTAAAGATCCTGCTGGGATAGTGGACTTTTGCAGGTATGCTATGGGCATATATGACTTTCAGTTGACAAAGGACAAGCTAGGAGTGCTTGGATGTACATGTGAGGAGATTGAAGCTGTGCATAGATACTTGAGAACACAACATCAATCTGACACATGGGTGGATGAGAGTCAGGGAGGAAACTTCCTGGCCCTCCTTTCTCTATAGACAACCTTGGAGAAGGGTTGGTGTGGAGGCCTTGATAGGGAGGAACCACACCAACTTTGCAAGGGGCCTTGGAAGGAGGCTTCTTTATGACAGATTACAGACTTGGATGCAGATGGCCAGAGGTTGGGATGGAGTCTACATGGGTTGGACATCATGGACAAATAGAGTCATGGACATCAGGTTGGAGATATGGAGCATGACAGTTGATGCAGGGACATTATCCAGGAGCATGTGTAGAGGTGTCATTCATGGACATTCTATGGGGAATGCCGAAGCAAAGGATGTTGTGCAGATGCTGTTATGACATGGAGATATATGAACTAGTGGAGAGGTTGTACACTCTTGTGCAACAAAACCATGGCTTGAACATGTTGCAGATGAGATGGAGGTTCCATGGACTTGAGCATGGATTGATATTCTTGATGAGTCTGAGATGTAGCAGAAGTCAGGGAGAGACTTGTGGCATAAAGATGTGCATTCTTGTGATCTGGGCGTATGGTTGGACTGATCACCCGACTAGTTCGAGTCATGAGGGGTACCAATGTACAGAGAGATGTAGCTATTAGTTTTACACTTGACATGAACATACATAGGTGTGTTCTGATGAAAGACTACATGGAGGGATGAAACATGATGAGATTGACACAGGATGTTGCAATGGAAATTGTGACAAAAGGGTCGATGATCATGGATCGATATGATATCTGATATATGACCTACCGTTGAGGGGTATACCTTGGTATGGAGTACTTGGTGACAGTCGGTCACTAAGGTGAGACATGATGGAGATGGAGTTCTCCATATGTTGCAAGGATGTTTGCCGCATGTGGAGGAGTTGACATCATGGATAGTGATGATCTTGGTAGATGGTTACCGGGATGGTATGTTGTCGAGGACGACAACGATTTCAGGGTGGAGGAGGATGTAAGGTCCTTGGTTAGTGACTCGGTTGGGTGCCAGGCAGACCGGGCAAGGGAACGGGCGCACGGGCGAGATGGCGGGCGTGCAGGCGAGTTGGCATGCATGGGCGGGCGCGCGGGTGAGTCGGGCTGCACGACGGGCGAGCGCGCGGGCCAAGGCGCGGGCGAGCGCACGAGTTAGGCTGCACGCGGGCAGGGCACGGGCGTGGACGAGCTGGCCTACACGACGTGCGACCCGGTTATGCGACGAACACTTGCAACAATAATGGTGAACGACAAGTGTTGGGCATTGGTTTAGACCCACGGTGGGGCGCTTTGCGATGGATTTTGGCCGACCTATGACAGAGAGCGAGGCCGACTTAACACAAGCGTTCAAAGGGGTGTGTATGATAAGTGTGGGGTGATCGGCTGGGCAGCCCACCCACACTCAACCATGCGTATATATGTGTAGTGTTTGGAGCGTTCAAATCATCATTCATTCGACATCACTTGTTTGATCTTCGCTCAAGGTTAAGGAGTGTTTGGTGCGCAGAAATAAGAGAGGCAAGCGCATAGCTCATGTGCTCTCTTGGTGGAGTCGCACTTTTGGAAAGACACTTGGTGAGTGGGTGAAGTCCTTGGGCAAGGTGTGCCCGGGTGATTGTGCGGAGGTGCTGTTGTGCCGAGACTTGGCGAGGGTGTCTTGGTGGCTTGGGTGAGCACCCGCCCATCGTGCAAGGTGTGCACAAAGGTTGTAAAAGGCTGTTTTGCCTCTATTGTAAAATTGGCTAAGTATAGACTTCGATTTTGCCAAGGATACTTGTGAAGATTCTATTATTGAAGGAAGACTGATTAATATATATTGTTGGGTAGACTCATTGTTCAGGGAGTTGCCCCTCCCTTTATACTGTGCAATTGTTGTTCTCTTTTATAATTGCTGATGATAATGAATTAGTATGGGTGCTTGTTAGTATAAAGGTTATACTTAATAATACTTGGTTGCAAAACACAAACTAAGTAAAAGAAAGTGAATTAGGCGTAGTCCATGAATGTTAGTATTGGTGAAAAGAAAGTGTTCGGTGGTGCCGCACCTCACCAAGAGCAGTTGGAAGACTACCGCATGCCTGGGGGCGTGACACAACCTATGTGGTTCATTATTAGGACAAGATGAAGAATTAGATCATAGTTGTAGGTTAAATAGGGAGATGGGCCTTCTAACAGCTAAACGGAAGGAAATGACTATAAAAACGGCTATGTTTAACCGAGCGAGAGGAAAACCTAGAAAAATGAGAAGCCATTTTTAGTTAGTTAGAATGGATTTTTTTATTACTATTTATTTATTTATTTAATATAAGTAAACTAAGAGACAAATAATATATATTATTTTAATGGAATTTAAACTAATAGTCAAATGGTAGAATAATAATTGCTAATAAGTGATGCAGGAGCAGCGACATTAGCCAACAATGTGGAGGATTGTCCACATGTTGTGGCTAACCACAGTAAATTTCATCGACTATTACCTTGTAATAAATAAGGTAGTGTTTTATTTAGATAGGGATAATATTTGTTAGCTTAGGTGTGCATGAGAACTAAGAGATAGACGATTGTTGTTAGATCTCTTAAAAATAGAATATTGTTGCTAGAAATTGTTAGAGAAATTATTGAGTTAAAAAGAGGACAAATGTGGAGAAGAGAGAGAGGTTTGGAGTGGAGCGAGAGCTCAAAGTGTGTTGTGGACTGTATTTGGGTAACAGAGGTCATTTTATGTTGTAATCTGGCCAAAGGCTGAGACTCTGTGTTTTATTTATGAGCAATTTTAGTATTTTGTGCAACGTTTTGTTAAAGCGGCCCATGGAGGTCTTGTGTGTTTAAATTGTCTTTTTAAAGTTCATGCAATTCGATCTGTCTGTGCGTTTATTCATAACCGTAAGCAAACTTGTGTTTAAAGCCAATCTGGGTTAACTAGAGTCCGAGAGCGGAGAAGCCATTAACATAGAGAATCGACGCCGAAACCTTTAGCAGAGCACTGGGCGGACTTGAAATAATATTAAGTTTGCCTTTGAACTTATCGGGTCCGGGTAACATCATCGCATCAGAAACCTTAGAAATGAAAGCGGACGCGATATTTTATATATCGGGTTGAATTCCCAAGTCGGGTCTGGTTCTATATCGGCGGATGGTTCCATCGCATCGGAACTTCAGCGAAATCCCATCGCATCGGAGCATCGGCGGAACGATATCGCATCGGAAACCTTAGTAATGAAAGCGGACACGATATTTTATATATCGGGTTGAATTCCCAAGTCGCGTCCGGTTCTATATCGGCGGATGCATATATGTGCATAGCGCATCAAGCGATCGCCAATCGCCGACGAAATACTATTGGGCGGAGGCAGATGCGATAGAAATATCAACTGTGGTGGATTGTATATCGGGTCCGCAACCTCATCGGGGGTCATCGGGTCCGCGGTATAATGTTTATGGTGGTGACGGCCGATATCGGACTTGCCGAAAATTGCAAAGGTATATATATAATTTGAAGTCTGGTATTTTGATTAGAGTGGGTTTTTGTATTGTTCCATGTTCCATATAATTATATATATGTGGGCACGGTTATAAAACGGGGGGGTTTTATATATATATGGTTTCCACGTATTTATGGTGGGTCGCTCCCGATACATGTATTTATGATGGGTCGCTCCCGATAGATGGATGATGGTGCTTGCGAGCTTTAAAGCTCGGGTGGTGGCTTCCGATGGGTGATTAAGAGTGCCGATAAAAAGGTGGCTTTGATTCCTCATATGTCCATGGTCATAAAAGGCTTAAAGCCTTAAGCGCTTCCGATAAAGCCTGTAGGTTGTTACCACAGGTCAAGGGCCGATTTTTATTAAGAAAAGGGGATTTTGGGTAATATCCAAGACTTCCTTTTCATCAAATTTTGGTATCAGAGCAGAAGAGATAGTGTTTACAGTAAAGATGCCGCCAAGGAGAGGAATTGGTCGAGGGAGACTAGAACCAAATGTAGTTTTGATAGAAGAAGTGCGGAGTTTGCGTGCACGAATGGAGGCAATGGAGACAACCCAAAGAAGAGCGCCTGACGAGGGAGCTGAGAGTCCTGCAGAAGTATCTGATACAGATGTGGAAGCAGAAGAAGAGAATGAAAATATCAAAATCCTGAAGATGCTGGCAAAGGTTGGAGGTAAACCTAAAGTGGAGATTCCTATGTATGAAGGGAGTCTGAATGCCGAGGAGCTCATGGATTGGATCAGATCCATAGATCAGTACTTCGATTATGAAGAGGTTGAAGAGAACAAGAAGGTAAAATTTGCAGTAACTAGATTGAAAGGTCATGCAGCCATCTGGTGGGATGAGGTACAGACATCAAGAACGACAAAAGGGAAATCTAAGATCAAGCAGTGGGATAAAATAGTATGTAAACTGAAAGCCAATTTCTTGCCGAAAGATTATCATTTGAACCTTTTTAAGCAGATGCAAAATCTAAAGCAAAAAGGAATGTCTGTTAAAGAATATACTGAAGAATTTTACAGATTAAGTATCAGAACAGGGCATGTAGAGGATGATTTGGAAAAAGTAGCTAGATATGTTAATGGGCTAAGGTATGAGATCCAAGATGAGATTGGTCTGTTAAGTCTGAAAACTGTTGAGGATGCTTATCAAGCAGGATTGAAGGCAGAAGAGAAGAAATTAAGAAAACAAAGTCAAAGGAACAGAGGAAAGAGCTCAGCAGGAGGTAGAGGAGCTGGCTGATCTAGAGGAACACAACATCAAATTGACACAGGGAGTTCAAGCAGCAGATCACCACAGAGGGGTGAATCTAGTAGAGGGAGATTCGCGCCCAAAGGAAGAGGGCGAGGAAGAGATGTTATGTGTTATACCTGTGGAGAATGGGGACATATGTCACGAGACTGTCCTCGTAACAAGTCAGCAAGCCAGAGGCGTGCAGATGTGGCTGAGGCAGAGCCGGAAACACCTCGACTTGTAGAAGAACCACCGGAAGAAGGTGAAGCATTGCTGCTTAGAAGAACTTTGTTAAGATCAGAAAAGGAGATTGGAGAACCTGCGCAAAGGAAGAACTTGTTCAGGACTACGTGCAAGTCAAAGGGTAAGTGCTGTAAGGTTATAATTGATAGCGGGAGTACTAATAATCTTGTGTCTACAGAGATGGTGGAAAAGCTCGGATTAACAAGGAAAGCGCATCCTGCACCTTACAAAGTATCTTGGCTACATAAGGGTCATCAAGTCATTGTGACAGAGCAGTGTAATGTGGAAATGCAGATCGACACATACAAGATGTGATCTTATGTGACATAATGCCCATGGATGTATGTCATGTGTTATTGGGAAGACCGTAGCAATTTTACAGGAAGGCAATTCATGATGGGAGAAGGAATACATATACCATAGAGAAGGACGGAGTTAAACATACGTTGCTGCCAGTAAAGAATGATGTTGACAAAGGGCTGCCTGAAAATAGTATTATGTTGATGAGTGGCAAGGAACTGATACAAGAGGTTGATAAAAGTGAAGAAGTGCATTTCGCTATCGTAGGAAGGCCAAAGGTAATTTTAACCTCCACCAATTTAAATGATTTGCCTGAAGAAATTCAATCTGTGTTAAATAGTTACATGGATATAATTGTGGATGAATTTCCGAATGAATTACCACCGATTAGGAGTATAAGTCACCATATCGACTTAATACCAGGAGAAAGTCTACCTAATAAAGCTGCATATAGATTAACTCCCCAGGAAAATGCAGAGGTTGCAAGACCGGTTCAAGAGTTAATGGACAAGGGACTGATCCGAGAAAGTCTCAGTCCATGTGCTGTGCCAATGGTGCTTACTCCGAAAAAGGGAGGAGAATGGCGCATGTGCACCGATTCTAGAGCTATCAATAAGATAACAGTCAGGTATAGATTTCCTTTTCCCAGAATGGATGATTTAATGGACTATTTAAGTGGATCTAGGCATTTTACAAAGATAGATTTAAAAAGCAGGTATCATCAGATTAGAATTCGAGAAGGCGATGAATGGAAGACAACATTCAAAACAAATAGTGGACTGTATCAGTGGTTAGTGATGCCTTTTGGGCTCACTAATGCGCCCAGCACATTCATGAGACTAATGAACGAGGTCTTGAAAGAATATACAGGTAAATTTGTTGTTGTTTACCTTGATGATATTCTGGTTTTCAGCAAAAGTAAAGAGGAACATTTGGGACATTTGAAGTTAGTCTTGAAAACACTGCAGAAGGAAAAACTACTAATTAACTTGAAGAAATGTAGTTTCATGAAAGAGGAGCTGGTATATTTGGGGTTTGTGATTTCCAGAGAAGGTTTAAAAATGGATCCGGAAAAGGTACAAGCAATCAGAAACTGGCCTACTCCGAGGAGTGTATTCGAGGTAAGAAGTTTCCATGGACTTGTTAGTTTTTACAGGAAGTTTATAAAAGGGTTTAGTCAAGTTTATGCACCAATCCTTGAGACAATCAGAGAGGTCAATCAGCCATTTCGATGGACAGAAGCAGCCGACAATAATTTTAATTTGTTGAAAAGAAAGATAACAAAAAAGCCTATTCTAGCATTTCCAAATTTCAAGAAAGTCTTTCAAGTGGAAACTGATGCAAGTGGAGAAGCAATTGGGGCGGTGTTGAGCCAAGAGCAAAGACCGATAGCGTATTTCAGCGAGAAATTAAATGATGTGAAAAGGAGATATTCTTCATATGACAAAGAATTCTACACTATTGTGCAAGCGTTGAAAAAATGGAGGCATTACTTACTGCCAAAGGAATTCATTTTATATTCAGATAATCATGCTTTGCAATTCATTAATAATCAGCCAAAGTTAAATCAGAAGCATGCCAAGTGGGTGGAATTTCTACAAAGTTTCACTTTTGTAATAAAGCACAAAAGCGGTAAGTCTAATAAAGTGGCAGATGCGTTGAGCAGGGTAAGTTTTCTTTTGCAAGAATTCAAAGTGGGTGTTGTAGGTTTTGATGAGATGATAGAAATGTATCATGATGATGAGGATTTTAGGGATATCTACACGACAATGCAGAATCCAATGAGCCATAACAAAATTCAATGGATGGACTACCTTATTCAAGGAGGCCTGTTATTTAAGAGCAACAAATTATGCATTCCTAAATGTTTAATGAGAGAAAACATCATTAAAGAAAAGCACAGTGGAGGATTGTCTGGTCATTTTGGACAAGACAAGACTTTCGCTCAGGTAAATGATTTTTATTATTGGCCCAAAATGCAAACTGATGTTAAAAAGTTTGTTGAGAAATGCAGGGTATGTCAGTATGCCAAAGGAAGGAGTCAAAATACAGGTCTATATCAGCCATTGCCCATACCAGATCGACCATGGGATGCATTGAGTATGGACTTTGATCTGGGTTTACCAAAAACTCATAGAGGAAATGATTCTATATATGTTGTTGTAGACAGATTTTCAAAAATGGCCCATTTTATTGCTTGTAAGAAGACTAGCAATGCCACACACATAGCCAATTTGTTCTTTTATGAGATTGTAAGATTGCATGGTTTACCTGTGAGTATTGTATCAGATCGGGATACAAAATTTGTAGGGCATTTCTGGAGAACACTTTGGAAGAAGCTGGGAACTAAACTTAGTTTTAGTTCAGCCTACCATCCTCAGACCGATGGACAAACTGAAGTTGTGAACAGAAGCTTGGGAAATATATTAAGAACTCTGGTTCATCAGAATCCCAAACAGTGGGATTTGGCATTAGCTCAAGCTGAATTTGCTTACAATGATACACCAAACTGAAGCACAGGAATGAGTCCATTCCAAATTATCTTTGGGACGCATCCAAGAGGAGTATATGAGCTCAGATATTTGGAAAAACAGGAAGCCAGAAGTGTAGGTGCTGAAGATTTTGCTGAACAAATGCAAAAGCTACAAGAAGAAGTCAAAGATAAATTGCAGGAAAGCAGCAGAAGATACAAACAGAGAGAAGATCTGAAAAGGAGAGAAAAAGAATTTCAAGTAGGAGATTTAGTCATGGAATATTTGAGGAAGGAGAGATTTCATACAAGGACTTATAATAAACTAAAACTGAAGAAAATAGGACCCTGTAAAATCAAAAGGAAATTTTTAGCTAATGCATATGAGATTGAGCTACCAGAAGGGATCGGAATATCCCCCATTTTTAATATTGCAGACTTGTATCCATTCAGAGAGGCAGAAACATAGTTGCAGAAAGAAGTCACACGTGATGAAATTCAAACTGTGGATTGGGAGGAACAAGTACCAAAAGCATCTCAAAAAGAAGTTGAAGCTATTTTAGACCGAAGAGTATCTAAGAAAACCAGAGGGTAGACATATTTCCAATATCTAGTCAAGTGGAAGGAGCAGCCAGTGGAAGATTCCAGTTGGTTGACAACAGCTGAACTACAGAAATATGGAGTGAGTCCTGAAGGTTTGAAGGAAAAATCCTTTCTTCCCCAGGAGTCTGATGCAGGAGCATCGACATTAGCCAATAATGTGGAGGATTGTCCACATGTTGTGGCTAACCACAGTAAATTTCATCGACTATTACCGAGAAGGATGACTTCTCAAATTGTTAGTTATTGTAATAAATAAGGCATTGTTTTATTTAGATTAGGGATAATATTTGTTAGCTTAGGTGTGCATGAGAGCTAAGAGATAGACGATTGCTATTAGATCTCTTAAAAATAGAATATTGTTGCTAGAGATTGTTAGAGAAATTATTGAGTTAAAAGAGAGGACAAATGTGGAGAAGAGAGAGAGGTTTGGAGTGGAGCGAGAGCTCAAAGTGTGTTGTGGACTGTATTTGGGTAACAGAGGTCATTTTATGGTGTAATCTGGCCAAAGGCCGAGACTCTGTGTTTTATTTATGATCAATTTCAGTATTTTGTGTAACGTTTTGTTAAAGTGGCCCGTGGAGGTCTTGTGTGTTTAAATTGTCTTTTTAAAGTTCATGCAATTCGATCTGTCTGTGCGTTTATTCATAATCGTAAGAAATCTTGTGTTTAAAGCCAATCTGGGTTAACTAGAGTCCGAGAGCGGAGAAGCCATTAACATAGAGAATCGACGCCGAAACCTTTAGCAGAGCACTGGGTGGAATTGAAATAATATTAAGTTTGCCTTTGAACTTATCGGGTCCGGGTAACATCATCGCATCAGAAACCTTAGAAATGAAAGTGGACGTGATATTTTATATATCGGGTTGAATTCCCAAGTCGGGTCCGGTTCTATATCGGCGGATGGTTCCATCGCATTGGAACTTCGACGAAATCCCATCGCATCGAAGCATTGGCGGAAAGATATCGCATCGGAAACCTTAGTAATGAAAGCGGACACGATATTTTATATATCGGGTTGAATTCCCAAGTCGGGTCCGGTTCTATATCGGCGGATGCATATATGTGCATAGTGCATCGACCGATCACCGATCACCGACGAAATACTATTGGGCGGAGGCGGATGCGATAGAAATATCAACTGTGGTGAATTGTATATCGGGTCCGCAACCTCATCGGGGGTCATCGGGTCCGTGGTATAATGTTTATGGTGGTGACGGCCGATATCGGACTTGCCGAAAATTGCAAAGGTATATATATATAATTTGAAGTCCGGTATTTTGATTAGAGTGGGTTTTTGTATTGTTCCATGTTCCATATAATTATATATATGTGGGCACGGTTATAAAACGAGGGAGTTTTATATATATATATGGTTTCCACGTATTTATGGTGGGTCGCTCCTAATAGATGGATGATGGTGCTTGCGAGCTTTAAAGCTTGGGTGGTGGCTTCCGATGGGTGATTAAGAGTGCTGATAAAAAGGTGGCATTGATTCCTCATATGTCCATGGTCATAAAAGGCTTAAAGCCTTAAGCGCTTCCGATAAAACCTGTAGGTTGTTACCACAGGTCAAGGGCCGATTTTTAATTAAGAAAAGGGGATTTTGGGTAATATCCAAGACTTCCTTTTCATCAATAAATATATTATCAATTAGATAGATTTTAGTGAATCTAAAAACTAACATAGTGGTAAAATAAACATACTTTTTCATAAATAAGGATTCTTTAATATTTATATTTAATTATTATTTATTTATATAATAAATAAACATTCTTTAATAAATAAATATATGTATTAAAACCATAAAATGGATTAACTTAAATATGTTTAAATAAAACAAGAAATATATATATATATATATATATATATATATATATATATATATATATACACACACACACGGAATACAAGAGAAATACCTCAACTTAAGGATAAGGAGACCCAAAAAAGAAGCAGAAATGGGAACGAGAAGAGGGAAATAGAAAAGGAATTAGACAAGATAGGGAAATAATCTAAGAGGAAAGGGCAGGAACCCAACAACTACTGATCTTTCATCCGTCATCCTTATTAAGATTACTAGGCCTCTTCTCAATTTCTATGGCTTCCCTAAATTTATGGTGATGGAAATGAGAAATCTTCGCAATGACCTTAGCCTCCTCAATGCAAATATGATGTTTTGTCTTCTCTGTGTGCTCTGCTAAGGTTGAAGTGCGAGTTCTATTGTGGTTGTTTTGTCTTCTCTATGTGCTCTGCTAAGGCTGATGTGCGAGTTCTATTGTGCTTAATATCAGCAACGTGCTCCTTAATCTTTTGATTAATAGACTTCCTCGTTTCACCAATGTAAGATGTTCCACAGGAACACGGGATGATATAAACACCTTTCATATCTTTCGGGTCCACCGAGTCTTTACCGACTTTAAGGAACTCCTAATGGTGTTAAGGGGTCTAAAGGTTGAGGGAAAATAATAATAATAATAATAATAATAATAATAATAATAATAATAAAAATAAAAATAAAAATAGAAATAAAAATAAAATAAAAAATCCAATCTAACTAACCAAAAATGGCTTCTCATTTTTCTAGGTTTTTGTAGCTGAGCCAAACATAGCCATTTTTATAGCTGTTTCCTTCCTTTTAGGTGTTAGAAGGCCCATCTCCCTATTTAACCTACAACTATGATCTAAATCTGATTATTCATCTTGTCCTGATGATGAAAAACATAGGTTCATCTTGTCCTGATGATAAAAAACATAGGTTGGTTGGAAACGCGTCGACCTAATTCTTCTAATGTGATTTCCTCTGAAAATGTTTTTATTCAATAGTAATTTTATTTATAATGAGCAAAATTACATGTGGTAGATGCTAAAAAGTATATGAAATAATATCAGATCTTGATTTTTCAAAATCCATAAAAATAAACAGATTTATTTTTTCTATCTTTTTCCTTTTCCACTTTTCGTCAAGAGTGTTGGGAGTGGATGTTACAATAGACATTTGATTCCCTTTTTTATTTGTTGAATATTCTTTGTCATCCCTCTAATCCATGCATTTGTCTGCTACCATTCACTTGCTTTACTGATGAGTGCGGCTCATGCTGCTGCAATGTGTTGTTGGGTCAGTTAAAGTAGAGTTGTGCTCTATCTCATCATAGATCTGTTCATTGTTGTCTCTCTTTCTTCTGCTTCTTCTTCGTAGGGCTTAGTGCACAACTTAGTGCATTGCCAACCCTAAGATATGTTCATTGTTGTCTATCCTGGTTCTGTGTCTTTGTAGGGCTTAATGCATTGCCAAACTTTTGGCTTTCCGTACTTCTTTATTAAAATTCTATTAAATAAGATTACATATTTTTTAATAATTTTACTTTTTTTATTATTTTAATTATAATTTAATCTTTTATATTAAAATTTTGGTTTTACATTTATTTTTAAATTATTTATTATAATAATTTGATTAAAAAAATACAATTAATATTAATATATTAAATATTAATCTAATTTGTATTTTTTTATTTGGCTCTCCATATAATTTTAGCTTTCCAAATTTGAATATAATTTTTTGTTTCTATCCTATTTCAATTGTAAATAGATAAAAATGCTCATTATGTAATGGAGATATGGACAATAGTTTTAAGGTACACATGGTTGAGAAGTTTATAAGAAATAGTGCACTATATATGAACATGAGAAATGTGAGAAGGAAGACATTAAACATTGAAAATCTTCAAGATACATATATTTTTAGAAAAATGAAAAATTTATATTGAAAACTAAATTTGAAATGAAAGGTATATAAATATTTTTTTATTTTTATCTTTCAACTTTCTAACTTTAATCTTCTATGGTTTTGTAATCCTCATATATGGGTAGAATGATTAATTGCTACTCTTAAGGAAGTGAGATTTATTAATTGTAGCTTGATTGTCTATTATTTAAGTTTGACGAAATAATATGATATTTATTGACTAACTTTTTACTTTTATCATTAGAAAGCAACTTTTTAAAGTTGATTTTGGACTTTTTGGTTTTTGTTTTAATAAGTCATAAACTTATTGAGTCATAAACTTTTTTGAAAATAGATTTTGAATATAAAGGTTTTTTTTGCAGTAATTTCATATGTTGAAACTATTTCTATTCCTAAGTATTTCAAGATTTGTATGTACATTTTCTTGTTATAAAACTTTCTCACAATTTATATAAAATTAAAAAAAAAACAATAATTATTACTAAATATTTTATCTTCAATAAATTTTATTTTATCTTTTAAAATATATTATCCATAAAATACTTTCATTTTGTAATATTCATGTGATACTAAAAACTATTTATCTAACCACAACTATGTTGATTTTGATATTATTCATTTCTTTAATTTTCAAATCATTAATATTTCTATTCCCCTTTATTTTATTATTGTACTCACCATAAAATAAAATGAAATAAAAAAGAAAACTCTTTATAACCTGCCTTTTGAGTTGACCTAAAAACCACACTTTTAAAATGAAATTAAAAAAAACTCTTTATAACATGCCTTTTATAAATCCTATGGATGGAGTCCCACTAGTTGTGGTTAGACATCTTTCAAATAGTTAAAAACAAGCCAAAGATATGAGACCGGAGACATGAGAACCTTTTTGAAAAAAGACACATGTAGAGTATAACGATAAGTGTTGTAATTTCGTATATATGTATTTTATTAAAAAAAAGTGAAGTCACAATAATACATGAATTATAAAAGAAGAAATAAGGAAACTAAAACATTTTTTAAATTACGATAAGATAAATCGATTTCGTGCATAAAACAATTTATATTTCACTGTGTTTGGATTTTATTTTCCATCAAGATGTAAACGTGTTGAGATTTTCTGTTTTATGTAAAATAGGCAAAAATCTCAGTAGATGACAACAATAGGAATTTGTTGCTAGATTAGCTCCAGGTTGTTGGGAGGGAGTTAATGCATCCTAAATTTGAGTTGAGAGGATTTATGAGGCAGTTAGATTCTCCTTGCTATAAAACAAGTATCCATACGCATTGTTTTTTGAGGTGTGAGAGTTTGTGAGGAATTGATTAATTTTGTAATCTCCTGTTTGATTAATAAGATTGCCGATGCCTATGTTTTGTGGACGTAGCCTATAGTGGTTGGGTGAACCACGTTAAATTGTTGTGTCTCCTGTGCTTGATTTTATTTGTTGAATATATGTTTAATTTGTTGTGCATCTGATCTCCAACAATTGGTATCAGAGCGATGTTGGAGCGCTGGTGCCTGGTGTTGATTGCTGGCTGGCGTATGACTATTTGTGCGTGCTGGAGGTGCTGAGATTTCCTGTTGGAGGTGCGTGCTAGAGGTGAAGTGTATTGCTGATTGGTGCTGCCTGGATTGCTGCGTGGAGGTGTTAAAAACCACGGATTGTTTCAGACCTGCGTATAGGTTGCTGGGTTGTGTGGAGTTCAGAAGCATTTTTCTGGAAACCGGTTTGCGTGCTGGAGGTGGAGCGCTGGTGGATGGTGGATCGTATTGCTGGTGGATGTTTGTGCGTATTGCTGTTGAAAACCTCCGTGGTGTATGCTATCCAACCTGCGTGGTGACCATTGACTGCTATTACTGGTGCGTGCGTATATCCATATATTCGCTGCCTTGGTGCGTGCATATATCCATATATTCACGTGCGTATGACCTTTGACTATCAAACTCCTGCGTATAATCACTGTTGTTGTGTGGTGTATTAAAAGCTGCGTGGAGCGCTGGTAATGTTTTCAATCGTCGTTGTTGCGTGGATTATTGGTGGTGTGTATAATCACTGCTATTGCGTGGTTTATTGCTGGTGTATGTTTAATGAATGCAAAAAGTTTGTTTTTTTTCTGAAAGCAAAGGCTATAAGGCATAGGCAGTTTTTTAATTGCTGGTCTTTAAAAGTTTGATTTTGGAGATTACTGTGTCTTTTTTTTTGTTGATACAAAATGGCGAAAACTCAAAGTGCCCGGTTTGAAATTGAGAAGTTTAATGGCAAAAATAATTTCGAAATCTGGAAGGTGAAGATGTATGATTTGCTTGTCGAACATGGTGTGGCAAAGGCATTGTTGGGCAAATCTAAATAGCCTTACAACATCACAGATAATGAGTGGGCCGAGATGGATGAAAGAGCGATAAGTGCTATTCGACTGTGTCTAGCTGATGATGTCCTGTTTAATATCGTGTCGGAGACAACAGCTGTTGGTTTGTGTACGAAACTGGAGAAACTGTACATGACCAAATCCTTAACCAATATGATTCTCCTGAAGCGACAGTTGTACAATTTGCGAATGAAGGAAGGTACATCAATTGCTGATCATTTAAATGCTTTTAATACTCTTCTTGTGCAATTACAAAGTATAGAAGTAAATATTCAATCCGAGGATAAAGCTATTACTTTATTGTGCTCGTTGCCCGAATCATTGGATCATTTTGTTACTTCTATAAGTCTTAGTTCATCAGAAACTATTGAGTTTGATGATGTAGTTGCATCCTTATTATCGGAAGAAACAAGGAGAAGGTCACATTCCGAAACCTCTACATCAGAAGCTATGATGGTTAGAGGTCGTTCGAAAGAAAGCCACTCCAGGAGGCCGAGCGACTCACGTTCAAAGTCGAAAGGGAAGAAGAGTAAGCTAAAGTGTTGGTTTTGTGGAAAATCAGGGCATTTAAAGAAGGACTGTTGGAAGCGACAACAACAAACTTCTAAAGCAGATTCTTCGACAGAGAAGAAGGAGGCAAATATGCCAGATACAGGTTCGACATCTGGTTCAGGTATGAGTGATGAAGTATTATCAGTTAATGTGTCAAATCATGGTAAACATTGGTTGTTAGATTCCGGTGCATCAAACCACATGTGTATCCATAAAGAATGGTTTAAGACATATAAATCAATTAATGATGGAGTTGTGTACATGGGTAATGATGTAACATGTAATATTGTGCGGATTGGGAGCATACAACTACAAACATTTGATGGGACAACTAGAATATTAAATGATGTGAGGCATGTACCAGATTAAGGAAAAATTTGATTTCATTAGGAGCACTTGATTCAAATGTATATAAAACTGTAATTCAAGGTGGAGTAATGAAAATTTACAAAGGTATTTTACTAGTTATTAAAGCTAAGAAAGTAGGAAATCTATTTCAGTTAGAAGGAAGTACAGGGTCAGATTATGTGTCTACGGTGTCTGAACATGACAGTAGTTCCATTCACTTATGGCATCAAAGATTGGGGCATATGAGTGAAAGAGGGTTAAAATTTTTGGCTGATCGCAAGTTACTTCCAAATCTAAAGTCTGGAAAGTTAGATTTCTGTAAGCATTGTCTATTTGGAAAACAAAGTAAGTAAAAATTTAAAACAGGCAAACATACTAGTAAAGGCATACTTGATTATATCCATTCAGATGTTTGGGGACCAACCCCTACAACCTCATATGGTGGTTCGTCTTATTTTGTATCATTTATTGATGACTTCTCTAGGAAGGTGTGGGTCTACATGTTGAAAAGGAAGTCTGATGTTTTTCCAGTTTTCAAGCAGTTTAGAGCATTGGTAGAAAACAACACTAGTAGAACAATAAAGTGTTTAAGAACTGACAATTATGGTGAGTTTACTTCCAAAGAGTTTGACAGTTATTGCAAGGATGCAGGGATCGAGAGACATAAGACCACAGTTTATACTCCTCGGCAGAATGGAGTTGCTGAACGCATGAACATGACTCTTCTAGAGAGAGCAAGGAGTATGCTGAGTAACGCCGGGTTGCAAAAGGAGTCGTGGACGGAAGTGGTGGCAACAACTTGTTATGTGATAAATCGATCTCCATCAATGGCGATAGGCAGCAAGATTCCGCAAGAGGTATGGAAAGGACACCCTTGTGACTATTCTAAACTCAGGGTGTTTGGTTGTGATGCATATGCTCTAGTGCCTAAACATCAGCGAACTAAATTAGATCCAAAGTCGAAAATGTATATCTTTGTTGGGTATGGTGTTGGAACAAAGGGATATAGATTGTGGGATCCTACTACCCACAAAATCATCATCAACAGAGATGTAAAGTTTAATGAATCCTCTCTTGAACAGTTAGATGTAGATAGTAGATTGAAACAGGATGATGTATATGACTTTCAGCACATTCAGTTTGATAGCATTTCTAATGATAGTCATGATGACCATAGTTCAGATACTAGCCATGAACAGGTTTCAGAATCAGATCATGAACAGGGTGCAGGTCTAGATGATGAACAGGTCTCAGATACTGATCGTCAAGAAGTTCCTACAGATGGTAGTTAGCCAATCGAGGAAGCGCCAGAAACATCCTTAAGGAGGTCGATAAGAATCAAATGGCCACCGAGAAGGTATGATGATTATGTCACTTCTGTTGCATTTACTGCTAATGATGACAAACCTCTGTGCTATCAGGACGCAATAGAAGGTTCGAAAAGTGACAAGTGGAAAGCAGCCATGAAGGACGAAATGATGGCCTTGGGTAAGAACGGCACATGGGATCTGGTTGAGCTTCCGAAAGACAGGAAAACTGTGGGTTGTAAATGGGTTTTCAAGCTGAAACGGGGTTTGAATGATACGGAAGACAGGTACAAAGCGTGGCTGGTTGCAAAAGGGTTTTCTCACAAAGCCGGTATTGACTTTCATGAGATTTTTTCACCAGTGGTTAAAATTGTTTCAATTAGAATTGTATTAGCGTTAGTGGCTTTGCTTGATTTAGAGTTGCAGCAATTAGATGTTAAGACTGCATTTCTACATGGTGAATTAGATGAGGAAATTTATATGGAACAACCGGAAGGGTTTGTTCAGCATCGCAATGAGAAATTTGTCTGCAGGCTCAAGAAGTCATTATATGGCCTGAAGCAGTCGCCTTGGTAGTGGTATAAGAAGTTTGATTCTTTCATGTTGAGTCAGAAATATGTTAGAAGTGAATATGATCATTGTGTTTATTTTAAGCAATTGAAAAATGGCATATTCATTATCTTAGTATTGTATGTCGACGATATGCTTTTAGCAAGCAAAAGCATCGAAGAAATCAACAGGTTGAAGGCTCAGATGGCAAGGACATTTGATATGAAAGATCTAGGAGCAGCAAGACAGATTTTTGGCATGGAGATTTTCAGAGACAGGAGCAATGGTAAGCTATGGCTATCACAACAAAAGTATATTGAGAAAATACTTTTGAGGTTTGGTATGAATAACGCGAACCCTGTGTCAGTCCCTCTCGCTTCCCATTTCAAGCTTTCTTCGCGTTTATGTCCTAATTCAGATGAAGAAAATGATTATATGTCTCGAATTCCATATGCTAATGTAGTAGGGTGTTTAATGTATGTGATGGTGTGTACGCGACCAGATATTTCACATGCATTTGGGGTTGTCAGTAGGTACATGGAAAATCTAGGTAAAGAACACTGGTCAGCAGTGAAATGGGTGCTTCGGTATTTGAGAGGCACAAGTAGTTATTGTATCACTTACAATAAGAGTAGTGAATCTGTTTGTGGATATGTTGATTCTTATTTTGCAGGTGATTTGGATAAGAGAAGGTCAACTTCAGGGTATGTGTTTACTCTTGCAAGTGGAGCGATTAGCTGGATATCAAAGCTACAAAACATTGTTGCTTTATCCACTACTGAAGCAGAGTACATTGCTGCTTCGCATGCTTGCAAAGAGGCGGTTTGGTTGAAAGGTTTGCTTGGTGAGTTTGGTAGGTTACAGGACAACATCAGGTTACTTTGTGATAGTCAAAGTGCAATACATTTGGCTAAGAATCCGGCCTATCATAGTAAATCAAAGCATATTCCAATTAAGTACCATTTTGTAAGACAAGTTATCACTGAAAGGGGAGTCTCTCTTGAAAAGGTGCATACAAAGGAGAATTGTGTCGACATGTTCACGAAACCAGTTTTGCTAGAGAAGCTACGCTGGTGTTTGGCTTCTCTTGGCTTGCAGAAAAGATAAAATAATAAAGAACAAGGCATCAGGCTAATTGTTGTCAAGGTGGAGATTGTTGAGATTTTTTGTTTTACGTAAAATAGGCAAAAATCTCAGTAGATGACAACAATAGGAATTTGTTGCTGGATTAGCTCCAGGTTGTTGGGAGGGAGTTAATGCATCCTAAATTTGAGTTGAGAGGATTTATGAGGTAGTTAGATTCTCCTTGCTATAAAATAGGTATCCATACGGATTGTTTTTTGAGGTGTGAGAGTTTGTGAGGAATTGATTAATTTTGTAATCTCCTGTTTGATTAATAAGGTTGCCGATGCCTATGTTTTGTGGACGTAGCCCAGATTGGTTGGGTGAACCACGTTAAATTGCTTTGTCTCTTGTGCTTGATTTTATTTGCTGAATATATGTTTAATTTGTTGTGCATCTGATCTCCAACAAAATGTTGACGCCAAATCTAATTGTAATTCGTTTTATCAACTTATAATTAGTTAACTTCAATTACAACTGTAATCTCTTTTCCATACTTCCATAAATACAAAATGAAATTAGTTGTTCTATCAAAGCTATCGCTTTGTTTTTCCAAAACTATCATTCTATTGTTGAGTTCTTATTCCATCTGCCTTTCTCTTTTCTTCTCTTCAACACCGAGGGATAGATAAAGAAGTAATTGAGATTTTGTTATTCCAGAGTTATTGATTGGGTTGTTGGTTGTTGAGTTTTGTTGAGAGATTTTCTCAAGGAGCAATTCTTTGTTCAGAATTTGTTGGATCCATGGAAAATTTTAACGATGAAATTTGTTTTAAATATTAGAAACTTTAGCCAATATTACTAGTTTTCAAATTTTAAATTATAAAATGTTTGTCTATATCTTTGTAAAAACATGAAAATTTCTAATATTTTTATATATAGTCTTTATATAATTTTGGCAATTTTTAAGGTAAAAATAATTTTATACTATAAAATTTGGACCAATCATTTAAAAAATAAATAAAAATTGGCAAATCTTTTTTTCTAAAAACCATAAAAAATTAACCCACTTGGGAATATTAGTGCTTAAAATTTTCTATGGTTAGATCTCATGAACACTATTTATATAACTTGTAATTTGGTTTTAAAGGCAATAAACTAATAATTTTGTGAGTAATTTGTCTCCTATGTCCGACTCTCTCATGACTCTCAGGAGAGGGACTTAGATCATGCCGATTTTGCAATGTGTGAACATATTAGATAGAGATTGGATAGAGTAGGCATAGGTTTTTAATGTGTGATAGTACTAGTTCTGCATTGAGTGTGATATGCACAACCATCCAACGATTTGAAGAGAAACGTCTATCACGTTTAGCGCTCACTACTAGGCCACGGGGGATTTTGTAACTCTCTGCACAGTTATCACTTATGATCGATCGGGAGAGCCTTGAAACCTGGTTGGATGCAGGGAATAGAGATTTGCCACCCACCTCAGCCCAGATTGTGAAATCAGATATGACTGTGTTAAGTTCACTGTGTGAAAGTCGCGTGAGTGTCCAACGGAGTTTGTGAACCTCGCAGACAATTTTATGAAATGTAAAGAGTTGTCTGAGTTGTATTGAAGTGTATGTCGGGCAGAGATCCACATGAATTACAATGTTGTATGCGCACACAACACCACTCCAGGACACGGTTGTGTTTTTTGCGTTTCTGCAGTGCCAAGTTGAGCAACCAATTCAGTCATAGTTTCACAACGGACGAGGAGCACCAGGATCTCAAGGCAGAAGCCAATCGGAGTCTAGCAGCTAAGTCATTCATGCCCCAGGGTTTGAGGACGAGCTTCTTCAAAATGTCTTCCTCCCAGGTACGCATTCAAAAACAATCATAAAGTCCTCCAAGATTTTCTTAAAGACTAAAAATATCTTAAAAATTCTAAAACAAATCTCCTATAAACCGTTAAATCGCTGTAAATCCATTAAAAATTGAAAAAGAGGCTCCTAACTACCATTAATTCCATCAAAAAATTTCAAGATGGCATCGTAACGGTAAATGAAGGATGCTGGGTAAATCTACTATACAAATGTGAGCGCCAGGGGTTTCTTTCCAGTCAATATGAGTGTTAACCATTGCAACAACATCCTGTATACTGCCTTGATGGTCCCTGTTCCCTTCAAAATAAAACGATAAATGGGAAAAACCCTGTTGCCTAAATCAGGCCTCCAAGGATTGTGGGACATCATGGAAGAAGTGGTGAACACCTATCCAATCTTCTCTTGTCTGGGAGTAATTTTGGACATGATTCCTTCCTTTGTGCTACAGATTTGGAAACATCTTTGACATACAGTACAAGATCGTATGGAACAATAACAGCGACGATGAGCACTACCTTAATTGGATGTGAAGGATTTATGCATACATGGCTCCTTATGTCTCTTCTTCTCCCGGCTCTGCTTATGTTAATTATTTGGTTCTTGATTGGGAATTGCAGTCAATGGAACTGAGACAGACAAAGAAGTTGAAGCATGGGGTAAGAAGTATTTCCACGACAATTTCAATAGAGGTCCATCCCCGTAACTTTTTTAGAATCTCTCAAAACATTCCTCGAAGAAGTAATTGATTATCCATACTATCTAATCATCTACTTGATTATAATCCAAAATAAGTGAACAACTTAATCCACTTCACTCCTTAACGGCATGGAACTCCTTGGAACGTCGAGCGTCAATTGCTGTGCAGTTACGTAGAATTCGCTTCTTCCCTGTTGCAATAAAAATACAGCACGACTACGACTACTATATTTTCGCCATGTAAAAATACAAGAGTGCACGATTAAGTCTTATCAATTTCCAATTTAGGAGGACTCGAATTTTGCCGCATTCATGTTTCGTTCGAATCCGATTATCAATGACTCCATGAATCCTTTACCATTTAACGTCAAGTTGAATTTTACATTATGTTTACATCACATGCTAACTATTAGCGTCATTGAGATTGTCCCAATTGTGGATTCACCATTTAACGTGAACTTGAATTTTACACTCTGTTTTATATCACGTGCTAACTATGAGCGTCATGTTGGAATATTAATTCCAACTTCCTTGCACGGACAACAACGGCAGCCCGGTCATTTGCCGAAACTGCCATCGTGCAGTAGCAAAACCATTCAGGAAAAACCGGCTACCTCCATTGGACCGCTTTTGCTGAGGTAGCGGTATTTTTTCAATCGAGCTCGATGCAATAAAATTCAGCCACGCATCCTTTGTACTTTCTCCAAAACCACTTTCCATCGAGACGTAAAGTTCGTTAGAAAAGGCCCATCCGATATCGTTCCGAACCGTCCGATTGCAAGGGAGGTTGTCCGCCGTTGATTAATGCCAAGCTGCATACAAGCCTGCAGTTAGTAAAGATTGCGTGGAGTAAAACAAATTTTGTGTTGATCGCTAGTAAAACATAAAGGCAATTTATTTGGGTTCATAGATTGTTGGTAAAGTTTATTAATTTTAATGTTTTTTATTATTATGGAAGTATGGGCATAAAAACATATGCATTGTATGGGTAATGTTTTGTGTGGCGTTGACAGGTGTGTGATGGAAGCGATAGAACGCACAACAGTGTGTGGGTGAAGACGAAGATGAATTTGATGTGAATTATATGCATTGCATATGTATTGTAATGCAAAGCAAGGAGACACGCACAGCAGTGCAAAGGCAGAACATAGAACATGGGCAGCGTGGAAACCTATGTGTCTGGAGCACATGGATCAAAATGCACAACAGCATGGAAATTTTTTGTGGAGCACATGCATTGAAATGCATAGCAATGTAATGTAGTTTTTAATGTAATGTGAGGGAAGCGTGAGTGAATACACACAACAGTGTAGTCCTTTGAATAAATGGGAATCCACGCAGCAGCGTGTTGTTGAAGAAAAATATGAAATGCGCAGCAGCTCGAGTATTTTGCTTTGAGAACGCATATGAAATCCAAGGGGGAGCACGTACTGCGAAGGAGTTATTTTGTTGTGAAAACAAAAGGGGAAGCACGCAGCGCGTATGTGTAATTTCCACATAGGAATGTGTTGATCTCTCCAGCAGAGACAAAAGTTTTATTTTGTAATGCAGCAACTTGAATATATTTTTTGTTGAAGAAATGGAATGTAATGAGAAGAAAGGAAGCACGCATCAGTGAAAATCATGAAATCTTTCACACGACAGTGAAAAGGATAATGTAAGATTTTTTTTTTGCAGCAGTAAATGTAAATGAAAAATTTACACACAGCAGTGTAAATCCTTTTAAATGGAGGCAGAGTAATTTTGTTTTTATGGAAGCTCTTGGTGAATCCCTCTGTTAAAGAGGAAGGTTCTTTTCAACACAGTCTCCAGTGAATCCCTTTGTTAAGAGGAAGATCTGTTGTCTTTGGTGAATCCCTCTGTCAAGAGGAAGATGCTTTTCGGCATAGACTGGTGAATCCCTCTGGTTAAGAGGAAGATGCTCTTCAGCAT
Organism: Pinus tabuliformis; assembly: GCA_031772625.1. Lineage (NCBI taxonomy): Eukaryota > Viridiplantae > Streptophyta > Pinopsida > Pinales > Pinaceae > Pinus > Pinus tabuliformis. The sequence goes on along the minus strand of CM062818.1, from coordinate 239,959,980 downwards.
AATCTCTGGTGGATCCCTCTGTGTGAGGAAGACTCTTTTGTTGTTTTTGGAAATGCATCTGAAGCAGTGTTGGTGAATTCTCTGTTAAGAGGAAGACTCTTTTGTAACACCAGCTGTGTAATTCCTCTGTAAGAGGAAGAAGTTTGTATCAGGCATTTTATTAATGAATACAAGTTTGATTTGTATGTGGAAAACTCTGTCTGCTCAGATTTTTTAAACTTCCCTGTGTTAAAGATCATGTGGCAGAAACAGAGCATTGTCTCTGTGTTCAGTTATTTTGTTTTTGGAATTTTACCAAAAAAATTCCCAACAGTGGTATCAGAGCTAGTCCAAGCTCTTTGAAGGTGTCAGAGAAGCTGAAGGAAGGTTTTTTGTTGCAGCAGCTTCTCCAGCAGAGTGAAGTCTCAGGCAAAAGGATCCAGGTATTTCTCAAAAAAAAAATTGTGTTACTGCTGAAGATAGTCAGTTGTTTTAAAAACACAGTCAAGTATTTTGAAGCATAGTTAAGAATGGAAAGGTCAAAGAAGAAAGTCTCCAATCCTCCTAAAAATGTGTCTCCCTCTACTACTAAAATAGAGAACAATCAGTTTGAAAGCATTCTATTTGAGGCTCCAAGGTACAATGGGAACTTTGATATATGGGACATAAAAATGAGGACTTTCTTAAAGTCTCAAGGGATTGAAATTTGGGAATCAGTGATTGATGATAGCAAGATGGATAGACAATCCAAGGAGTATAATGCAAAAGCAACAAAGACAATTTTGGATGGGCTACCTGATTCTGTAAAGAAGAATCTAGGAAAACATTTATCAGCTAAGGATATATGGGACAGACTTCATGACCTTCATGCAAAGGGAGCACTGACCATGACCATCAGTCAAGAAGGAAATTCTGAACCCATCATAGAAGCTGAAAATGAGAAGGTTGACTTCATCAAGCTTCAAGTACAAGAAAGGGATGAAAAGCTTGCCAAGCTTAAGAAGGAACTTGATCAAAGCAAAAGGAAGCATCATGAAGAAGTCATATCCATGACAAATCAATTGAATAAAGAAAAGAAGCAGAATGATACCTTGTCAAGTCAACTTGAACAAAGGCACAAGAGAGTGAACAAACTTTTAGAAGAGATTAGACAGTACAAGGTAGAGGTCTCCTCCCTTAAGTCTCAATTACAAGAAGCCAAGAAACAGGCACAAAAAGCTGAGAAAAAAGCAGAGAGAAGTCAAGCAAAGAATGAAGAAATCTTCAAAATGAAGTCAAATATCATCTCCCTTAAAATAGTAGCAGCTGGAGCTACTCATAGCAAGGAAGAAACTGAGGAACAACTTACAAAGAAGAATAATGAGTGTGAAAGATTGGAAGAAGAGATTGTCCTCCTTAGAAAAAAGGTTGAAGGGATGAAGAAAATCATGAAGAGCTCTCAAGCCTTGGATGACATGCTCAGCTATCACAGATGTCCACCTGATAAATCAGGACTCGGGTATGAAGGTGAACCCTCAAACAAGAATCAAAATTATTTAAGCAAAGGAGATGTGAAGAATGCAGAAAGAAATAGTGATGCTCCTAGTTCCAGCAAAGGCAAGGAGAAAAATCAAGGCTACAATAGAAGAAATCCTACTCCAAGTAGAAAACTAGCTCCAAGAAGAAATGTTGATGATGTCAAAGAGGCAAGAGGCAATGGTTATCATCAAAGGATCTCAAGGCAGAAAAGCTTCAGAAGTACATCAAGGAAACCACCATCTACCAAGTACCAAAGTTCATTTTTTGGTTATTGTTATTCTTGTTCAAACTTTGGTCATATGGCAAAAGACTCTACAGCATTTCATAGAGATAGATGTTATAGTCTTCGACAACCTCCAAGAAACAATTTTACAGGAAGAAATCATGAAATTTTATTCATGAACAATGTAGAATGCTTCAAGTGTCATAACATTGGGCATATGGCACGTGATTGTAACTTAACATGGGCTCTTACACAAGCTAGACCCATGCAAAAGAAGAAAGTTACACAAGTATGGAGAAGGAAGGAAATATAGTCCGAAAGTCCCTTGAGCTCCCCAGCCAATCTAAGTTTCTTTTGAGAAAAGTTTGCCAAAAGGAGGTAATGCATATAGTTAGGGGGAGCCTGTAATTATTGATCATTATTGCTGAACTATATTAACAGTCATTCTTTGATGAAGATCTTCCTATAGGGGAAAGATATGAAATTAAATATGTCATAAAAGCAGAGAAGAAAAGGTTGCAGGATAGCTTGGAGATGTAAAAATAGGAAATCTTGCCTAAGGCAAAGAGAAAGAGAATATTACATGATTGGAGTGCCTGAGCACAACGGTGAAAGCGATGAAAGGAAAGCTGATATGAATGGGCAGAAAAGCTTTGAATTTTTTATCAAGTGTTTGGGTATGACTGAACGCCCAGCAGTTGAAATTAAAGGGGAGTGTTGGAATATTAATTCCAACTGCCATGCAGGGACAACAACGGCAACCTGGTCATTTTCCGAATCCGCCATCGTGTAGCAGCAAAACCATTCAGGAAAAACTGGCTACCTCCATTGGACCGCTTTTGCTAAGGTAGCGGTATTTCTTCAATCGAGCCCGATGCAATAAAATTCAGCCACCCGTCCTTTGTACTTTCTCCAAAACCACTTTCCATCGGGACGTAAAGTTTGGTAGAAAAGGCCCATCAGATATCGTTCCGAACCATCCGATTGCAAGGGAGGTTGTCCGCCGTCGATTAATGCCAAGCTGCGTACAAGCCTGCAGCGAATAAAGATTGCGTGGAGTAACACAAATTTTGTGTTGACCGCCAGTAAAACATAAAGGCAATTTATTTGGGTTCGTAGATTGTTGGTAAAGTTTATTAATTTTAATGTTTTTTATTATTACGGAAGTATGGGCGTAAAAACATATGCATTGTATGGGTAATGTTTTGTGTGGTGTTGACCGGTGTGTGATGGAAGCGGTAGAATGCACAGCAGTGTGTGGGTGAATACAAAGATGAATTCGATGTGAATTATATGCATTGCATATGTATTGTAATGCAAAGCAAGGAGACCCGCACAATAGTGCGAAGGCAGAACATAGAACAGGGGTAGCGTGGAAACTTCTGTGTGTGGAGCACATGGATTAGAATGCATAGCAGCATGGAAATTTTTTGTGGAGCACATGCATTGAAATGCATAGCAATGGAATGTAGTTTTTAATGTAATTTGAGGGAAGCGTGAGTGAATATACACAACAGTCTAGTCCTTTGAAGAAATGGGAATCCACGCAGCAGCGTGAGGTAGTTTTTGTTGTTGAAGAAAAATGTGAAATGCGCAGCAGCTCGAGTATTTTGCTTTGAGAACGCATATGAAATCCAAGGGGGAGCACGTACTGCGAAGGAGTTATTTTGTTGTGAAAACAAAAGGGGAAGCACGCGACAGCGCGTATGTGTAATTTCCACACAGCAGTGTGTTGATCTCTCTAGCAGAGACAAAAGTTTTATTTTGTAATGCAGCAGCATGAAGATATTTTTTGTTGAAGAAATGGAATGTAATGAGGAGAAGGGAAGCACGCATCAGTGCAAATCATGAAATCTTTCACATGACAGTGAAAAGGATAATGTACGATTTTTTTTTTACAACAGTAAATGTAAATGAAAAATTTACACACAACAGTGTAAATCCTTTTAAATGGAGGCAGAGTAATTTTGTTTTTATGGAAGCTCTTGGTGAATCTCTCTGTTAAAGAGGAAGGTTCTTTTCAACACAGTCTCCAGTGAATCTCTCTGTTAAGAGGAAGATCTGTTGTCTTTGGTGAATCCCTCTGTCAAGAGGAAGATGCTTTTCAGCATAGACTGGTGAATTCCTCTGGTTAAGAGGAAGATGCTCTTCAACATAATTTCTAGTGGATCCCTCTATGTGAGGAAGACTCTTTTGTTGTTTGTGGAACTGCATCTGAAGCAGTGTTGGTGAATCCCTCTGTTAAGAGGAAGACTCTTTTGTAACAACAGCTATGTAATCCCTCTGTAAGAGGAAGAAGTTTGTATCAGGCATTTTATTAATGAATACAAGTTTGATTTGTATGTGGAAAACTCTGTCTGCTCAGAATTTTTTTTAAGCTTTCTTGTGTTAAAGATCTTGTGGCAGAAACAAAGCATTGTCTCTATATTCAGTTATTTTGTTTTTGGGAATTTTACCAAAAAAATTCCCAACATGTCATTGAGATGGTCCCCAATGGTTTTTTTCAAATGTCATAAAATTTATTATAATTTAAAATTTAATGTATTATAATTAATTTGTTGGTTAGTGATTCAAATGCCATAAAATTTATTATAATTTAAATTTTAATGTATTATGATTAATTTGTTTGTATAATAATTTAAATTTTAATGTATTATGATTAATTTGTTTGTATGTGATTTTGAGCAGGCTTTTACATTATTATTTTAATTATATGAAATTATTATAAGATTTCTTTTTAATGGCTTTCAATTACGTAAAAAATTATTATTGTTTTTTGGTGATATTTTAAGGAATTTGTTTTTGGTAAAATTTATTTTATACTCTGGAATCATCTATTACCATGTTTGGCGATGTGTATGCTATAAAATGGGGAAGGAAGAACTCAAATTTAATTTTTTTAGTTTAATTAAATTGCCTATGATATAGTTATGCATATCTTGATTTCAATTTGTTGACGAATAGATTTGAAAGCCAATTGTTTCGAAAAAGTTGCAAGCCAGAGGGGTTACCTTTGGCCTCGTCGAAAAAAGGGAGATTCAATTTGCGTCGGGATTAGGAATTTCAAAAAATAATCAGGTGGAATATGTAGCGTTATGAAAAAAGATGTAGCGTTATGGTAGAGATTGGATTTGGCTTACACGAGAGGGCTTTGTCCATTAATGACCTTTGTTGATTCAAAGATTGTGATCTAGCGGATTATCAAATTTAGAGGGGAAAGTTATCAGATCCACACTTCTATTTGGCTTTGAATCACATTAGAAGTCGAAAAGATTAATTTGATGGAATATTATCATGTCAAGAGAAATCTCAAGATGGTGGCTGACAATTTGGCTATATTTAAAACAAGGAGAACTAAAGATGGATGATGAAGACCTTACAATAAAAGAAATTCCATGATTATCCGAATTCAATTTATATAAGCTTGATATTTAGGTGCATTAAACACAGAATAAGGAACCGGGTCATTTCATTTGAATCAACCTCACATCACAATGGATACATATTAAATGTAAGATCGTGTTGTCATCTAAATGAGATGGAGAGCTATGCCCATGTGGCCACTTGGATCGTCAAAGTCACATTTCATTGGGCATCGGAAAGTTGGAGTAAGAAGGATTTGATTATTAGAGCAGTTTGAATGTGTGCAGTTCTATTCTCTGCAACTTAATTTCAATTTTCTTGTCTGCATTGCATCAAAATCTATCGTGATTGTAATATTTCCATTACAGTTCCTGCACATTTGGTATCAATGATCAGATCAGGCACTAATGGTTGATGTAGTAGGAATGATACAAAGGAGGGCGCAAAATTATTTAAGGATCGACTGGGAGAGCATGGAAACAGTGCAATTGTAATAAGAACTCTTATTTGTTAGATCTGCTAACAAGTTTGGTGCAATTTCAAAGCTATGGAGCATAATTTTAGGGACACAGAGGAGGAGCTTGGGTTAACGCTCGCCAGGATAGCAAGTGCTTTGGAGTTCGTAATTTATTTTCTATCCCGGCATTCAGAGATGATATTGGTAGAATATTAGGCCCAAAATGAATTTCTCTCTCAAATACTAGGTCTATTGGAACTTAAGCTCGATCGCCTTTAGTTGGCGAATGAAATGTTGGAGTTTCAAGTGGAAATTTTTGTGGCAATTGAAGAAAGGAATAGCACTGAGGTACACAACAGAGCAGAGAAGGACAACTTAGAGTAGCCAAAGAATGTTGAACAAATGTAGGAGAGCAACTTTCATATTGCTGACGACCAGGAAGACACCCATGCTCAGCGCTAATTGGAAGAAATTGAACCGAAGTTTCCCCTATCATGGAGGAAATGTAGTCTCATCCAGTGTTTGTATTTTTGTTATTTTATGTAGATAGGTAGTTTTTTAGGGGTGTTTTGGAGGATATATCGAAGCAATCAGTTCAAAGTAGTAATTTGTAGCTGAGGGATAAACTATGACATTCTTTAATGTAGTTTTTGGATAATAATAACATACTCTTTGGAATATGTTGTATAAGATCTTGACCTTCAAACCAAGTTTTTTGTAATGCAATGAATAACCATTTCAAAATATTGATTGTTTTGTTAATTTTAGACTGATTAGATAAAGATTCATTAAACTATAATATTTTGATTCTAGCTAGACCTCTTCACTAGGTTGTGATTTCATTTCTATTTTTATTAGATGTTTATGTAATAATTTATTTTTTTATTATATGTTTAGTAAAATTATATATATATATATATAATCTTTATATTTTCTATTATTTTAAATTATAATACTTCAAAAATTATTTGATTTTTTATTTATTTTTAAATAATTAATTCTTCATTCATCCCTAAATTTTATATCTATATATAATACTTTTTAAAGAAATATATATATATATAATCTTTATATTTTCTATTATTTTTAATCATAATACTTCAAAAATTATTTGATTTTTTATTTATTTTTAAATAATTAATTTTTCATTTATCTCTAAATTATATATATATATATATATATATATATATATATATAACTTTTTAAAGAAAAATTGTAATTGTCATTAATAAGATATTAAAATTACATTCTGAATATCCACATTTGAGCATTCAAAAAATGGTTTTTAAAACATACAACCATAAAAAAAAAAAAGCAAAAATCAATCCTTTAAAAATCCCTTATCATGTCCAAAAAAAGCTCATTAGTGCTAGTATCATGTCATAAATACGTAGCAAAAAATATATTTATGTCCCTTCTGCCTGTGAATTATAGCTTAGAGAAAAAAATTTGTCTTCATTTAGGAACTATACCCATGTAGGTTTCTGATAAAATTCAAAGGATGTATCATCTAACTGCTCCATGATCTTCCAAGTGCCCAGATTTTGCTCAACCCCGACTTTAGAGAGAGTGTATGCAATAGAGTTTCTTTCCTTGTAGATATGACAATAGGAAATATTATCAAAAACATTTTTAACTAGAATATTTCTTGAATGTTTAATATTAGTGTGTGCATTCTTGTAAGATCATTGAACTATTTTATAACAATCTATGTTTCCTCAAGGATTTGCAATTGTTGGCAACCCTTCTTTATAGTGAACGAAAGGAGAAGCTTGAGGCTAAATAATTCTACAAATTTATTATTGCATCTTCCCAATCCAATTTTAAGCTTGAAGTGGTGATCTTCTTGGAAAAACTAAACAACCCCACCCCCCTGCCCCCACACTCCCCATGTTGGCCCCTAACAAGGAAGGCCCAGTAAAAGTATGCCTAGGGATCAGATCGATCAACAACTTTAGATGTAATGTTGCATGGATGGTGTATAGGCTCAACTTCATAAAATAAGTGAAAAGTGGCCAAAACCTATGATGCCACCTTACCAGGTGTGGATGACTTTCCTTGGAAGATATCATTATTCCTTACAATCCATATACCCCAACTGATAATTGGTAAAACATTTATTTTCTTTTCTGGGTTTGCATGTTCTTACCATTTTTCCAAACATCTTTACAAGAATGACTCTACCACATTGAAGCTAAATACAAGAAATTTTCGATAGTGTTTCATATTCCTAGGGAGAAAGGGAAAAAAAGAAATAGATGGTCCACAATCTCCTTAGCATTTTGTACAAGGAAAATCAACTAGGTCTAAGCATGCTTCTCTTTTTTAAAGTGTCACCTGTAGTGATCTTATTTTCTAGTATGCGCAACTAGAACAATATTGATTTAGCTAGGTAACTAAGCTTCCATATCTTTCTCCACCAGTAAACTAACTCTACTGCCTTCCTGTCGTTAATTATATTCAAATAACCCATTTTTGGTGAGTATTCACGAGAAGGGGAATGTACATGTAGCTCAATGTATCTTTTGTGTCTCTAAGTTGCACATGTGAAATATTGAGTGTTATAGTGTAATATAGCCATTGGATGGAGGTGGAAAAGGTGAGGGAGCTGTATCCTCACCTTTTTAATAGGTAATTGAAGGCTTTGGGGTCCAAAAGATTCCTATTTGGGAGTTGTGATCAAGTGATCATGTTATAAGTGAAGAAAATTCTCAAAATTGGAGCTACTCAGAATTGGTTGAAACTAGAACAATCGGATAGATCTCGTCGTCCTGATTCCGGCGTCGTAAACGGTTCAAAAAACTAACACCGTATGGAGAAGTTATTGCATTTTAAAAATGCCAAGTAGACTGTAAATTTTTTAATTTTGGAAAAATTAAAAAAAAAAGAATATTCCTTGAAATATTCTCTAAAATAGTTGTTGAAATATTCCTTTTTGTGGAACAATCAGAGACCGACGTGTGTCAAACTCAAAGGCTACCACGTGGCCCTGAATTGGCATGTTAAAATTTTTATGGGTCGAGTAGGGTCGAACTCGAGACCTCCTGCGGGCAAGCTAGGCGCCTTAACCATCCGCAGTACACATTGGTTCTTAACCATATGAGGTTTGCGGTTATATTTATGTGGTTACAGTTGAAGGTTTTGGAATAGACCGCTAGCGGTTACCCGCTAGTGGTCCCAGGAATTACAGTCACATGCCAATAAAACCGTCGACGGTTATGTTAACCACCCGCCAGCGCAAACCATATACTAAGTGCCCAGAACACCTGTCACATGCATAGCCCACTCTGGTGGTCACGGTCAGTCAACTCGACAGTTTCACTTGGCGAGACTGCTAAATTTTAGGTGCTTTTGCCAAAGTTAACGGAGCTAACTGTAGTTAATCCACTATTGGTGCAGTTTCCTTAGGCCAACTTGGACAAAACTTTAGTTGGTCATAACTTTCAGTAGAAAGAACCTTTTGGAGAGAATTTTTTTTGATTTCAAGTATTCTGAGCATTCCAGAGCCAATGGTACATGTTGCAGAGCCAACAGAACTAATATTCAGGTAGATTTTCAGCAGAGAAGCTTGGAGAGCCATGAGGGCCTAGGGAGTGTTAGAGCTGTATTGGGCTATGGTTAACCACTGGAGGTGAAACAAAAGCCAATATTTACTACTTTCTGTGTTCTAAACTCATTTCCATGGCTTATTTTGCCTGTTTAGGCTTTCTTATCACTATATAACCAATTTGAGTATCTAATAAGAGTAAGGACATGCCCATTTTGGGGCCTTGGACCCAGTAGATGTAGCCTAGGAGGGGTGAATTGCCTCATCAGCTGTTGTGTTATATTATGTGATTTTATCTTGCTGTGTTTTTCATATTTAATATTCTAAACAATAAAATGAAATAACACTCCTTCACACATAAGACTCAGAAATTTACCAAAAACACTTTGTTTCAATTCCAAGACATGAGTAATAGTTTGCACATATAATTTAATGGAAATGAATACCTTGAACAGCAAATACAAGTAGTTTCATTTTCATATCAGTGTTGTATCCTGGCCTGCAAGGGAACATCAAGTAAAAGGGACAAAATCAAGTAAATTAGTTTTTTATTCTGAATATAAACTTCGATTTTAAAAGTGTGGATGTCATAATATATTGTTGGAGGGGATTTTGGTGGCGTTGTGAAGGGTGCTTACATAACTTGAATGCCTATATTTAATCCCAATTCATAACCATGTTCCCCAAATCAAGAAAGAGCATCCATAATCACAACCTTTATATGGAGAAAAAATCTCGCCATGAACACATCATGATAAAAAGAAAAAGATAAATTTGAGAAATTATAAAAAGTCTTTCAAATTCCAAGGATGATGTTTATAGTCGAGATGATGGGATATCTAAATAGACCTATCTGGGAATAAGCAATGGACATGCTCAATTAATGTTCATAGCAGTAAACTATCAGCAGTATTTCTTTAATGTGGTCATCTACGACATACACCCGTGGTTGCTTCCTTTATGTGTTCACTCTCCTGGACTTGAAGGTTTTTGAAATTACCACTAAACTCTACACGATGGACTCCTAGGATGGGAAGATAAGGGTTTTATGTCATGGCAATGATTCCCAATCGCTGCTACCTCTTTAAGAAAAGCCCAATGGAGGGATGGTTGAGAAACATTTGGAGTAGTGATATTGATCTAGGGGATGTACAGGGATTGAACCAGTGTTGCCCTACATGTTGTTAGCAATGGGGGAAATGTTGACAAAGGTTCCCGAGAGGTTGAATTCATCAATCTAGGCACTAAAATAAAAACAAATAGCAATCTCATCCCAGTTCAAAAACCTGTTGCAGAAATTTCACACTCAATTTCCAATTTGAAATTCCAGGCGCCAAGATATGTGAAATCCATGGCACAGAGGTAGCATTGAATGCATTTAAGTTCACATCTTATCAAAAACTTTCACTGGCTTCAAGGAGTTATAGCTATTGACGCACTCTAAATTGGGAAATTTGTTAAGTTGCCAAAATATTGAAAGTATTAAAGAAACAAGAAATAGAGATGGATGGAACCCCACCGGCCATGTCAACGAGCTTGAGCAATATGCAATCGAGATAAACTCAGTAGTGCTCATCGTCACTTCTATTATTCCATACAATATTGTATTGTATGTCAAATATGTCTCCAAATATGTAGCAGAAAGGAAGATGGGATGGGTAGTGCAGAGGAAGGAATCTTGTCCATAATTATTCCTAGACAAGAGAAGATTGCAAAGTTATTCACCACTTCTTCCATGATGTCCCACAATCCTTGGAGGCCTAATCTAAGCAACAATGTTCTTGCCATATCTATTTTATTTTGAAGGGCACATGGACCATTAGCGCAGTGTGCAGGATGTTGATGCAATGGCTAACACTCAGATAACCTGGAAAAAAACCCCTCAATTATCGAGTATCCTTCAATTACTGATACGATGCAATCTTTAATTTTTTTTTGATGGAATTAATGGTATTTAGGAGCCTCTTTTTCTGTTTTTAATGGATTTATAGGGATTTAATGGTTTATAGGAGATTTTTTTTGAATTTTTAAAATATTTTTAGTCTTTAAGAAAACCTTGGAGGACTTGATGATTGCTATAAGGATTGTTTTGTTGGGGAATGACTTGATTAATGTTTAAAGGTTTTTTATGCTTGATGATATCACTCGAGCAATATGAAATTGAAAATAAAAATGACTATGTTCCATCATCTTTATAAGAAGAAGACAACCAAGATTCCCAAATTAAATTATGATTTGTCCCAAGCTCTCTGACATTTTAGATGTGCATTGATTTTTTCTTTGAAATGAAAACCATAAGAGGCACAACTAATTCAACACCCTTGTAACAATAGTAATGCAAAGAGAGATACATAATATGCTCCTATATGGTTTTTATGAAATAAAAACCCGAAGTGTCATAGTTGATTCAAAACACTTGTAGCAATATTAAATCAAAGAGAGATACACAATATGGGCGTTAGAATGAAACCTTAAATGGCACAAATTCACTGAATGGAAAGAGATTGTTGGATAATAGCATGTTCATGCGCTAGCAACAAAAGTGCAAACAATTTTCCACGGAGAGCATCTCTTATTTATGGTTGTGTAAAACATTTTCAGAGTGTCAATATGAATAAGAACAACATTATAAATAACTCTATGATTCATATGTGATTACCCATACAAATCCCTAAGATACACAGGCCTCCCCAAGATACACAGGCCTCCCCGAGTAGCACAGGGGCTCGAGCTAGAAATCATGACTGCACGAACTGGGACACTCTCCTTATTTTGGCCCAATGTGGAAAGCATTTGGAGACATGTGCAACTTGGTCATATTAATGGGATTCATAGCACCCATCATTTTTGGAAAGAAAATCAACAAGAGTAACGAGACAAATACTACGACACATATTTCTATCGTCAAAGTGTGCTTCATGCAAGAATTTAGCTAAATAGCTCATTTTATTTCATAGCATAATGTTGGGAGTGATTACTCACAAAATCATTCGTTCATTGCCTTCAAAACCAAATTACAAGCCATATAAATAGTGCTCATGAGATCCAATAGATTTTAAGCAAAGAATTGTTTGTTTATAAAACCTCTCAACAAAATTCAACAACCAACAATGTAAGCATTATTCCGGAAAATTCTCTTTTCACCACCACAATAATTGAGCTTCCCATTCAACTCACCACTATAATAATCGAGCTTCCCATTCAACTCCTTTAAGACATAACTACTTCTAACCATCTTTGATGAACTTTATATAATTGATGTCAATTCTCTTTTCATCACCACAATAGTTGAGCTTCCCATTCAACTCACCACCACAATAATCGAGCTTCCCATTCAACTCATTTAAAACATAACGCCTCTAATCATCTTTGATGAACTTTGTATAATTGATGCTTCTCGATCTCTTTAAGACAATATTGATATTGGACTGTACCCAACAGTGAATTATGCATCTAGCCTTTCTACACATAGATCTCATAACATAAACCTAATCTAAGTCCAAATCTAAACCTAATTAATTCAATAACGATGAAACAACGTTGAGGTAGGTAGTTGGTACGTACACGTAATCATGTAATCACGTGTTCAGATCTTGTAACTCCAAACACCCTGAAAACCTTAAACATTTTGACTCACACATTAAAACCATCTGCTGAAAAAGGATTATCTCAGGTTTTGTGATACCTGAATTTGTCAATAGCATATTCTCTGCAGCAAAGTTGGCAGCCTAAAAGGATGTTATAGGTTGACTATTCCCTTGAGAAAACAAAATGACGTGTAAAATGAATAATTTAATCCATTAAATATGCGGCAATGCGTAAATCGTGTAGCAATCCTCTTAACATTCAATTCCCGCTGCATGCTCTGTATAAATGTTTTTTTTAAAGAGTTTCGACTCGGCTATTATGTATAAATTTATTTGTTTTTTTTGAATAATTTCAATGAAGTAAAACGTAATATCATTTAAATTATATTTTTAAATATAAAAAAAAATCAATATTATACCATTTTAATTATCAATTTTTTTTATCATTGAAATCTTTATACGAAAGTGATAAAATGCATTTTTAAAGATTCAACACTTCTAAGAATTTTCAAAACTAAAATTTGCAATCTCATTGCAACTATTTTCAAATTTAAACTATGGTATATCTAAAATAAAACATGTTATGAAAACCTTAAAACTATTTATAAATCTATTTTTAAAATATGCATAAATCCGTATCCATAAATTTATGGAATTAAGTTGTTATTCTAAAAATCCTAAACTGGGTAAGAGTATTCAATGTAATGGCGTCCTCGGTCCCGTTAAAGAGTCATGGTAATATTAAAATTAGTCCATAATGGGATACATTAAAAGTCACCCTTGGGTGTCATGGTGTCTCCACGTGATATTAAACAGCTAAGATAAAATTAAGAGTGGCCAATATTGGATAGAATTAAAAGTCAGAGTGGTGAATATGGATAGCATTAAAAGTCAGAGTGGTCATGGCTAGCATTAAAAATCACCGATACTGCATTAAACAAACTAGGAAGCATCACGATTTCTTATATTGCATTAAACAAACTAGGAAGCATCACGATTTCTTATATTTAATTTGTCAGGCTGGGAAGGTCCGACGTTACTCGTACTAGTGAACCTTATACCTTGTACTAATTAAGTTTCTTTAAGTTTTAACGGTAAAATTTAAGATTTTAAGTGTTTTTAGAGGATTTTGATGATGCTAAATCTATTTTCATTATCGGAAACTTGATTCAAACACTCATACTACAATATTTTTTGAAATTTTTTTACCTAATTTCTAACAACTTTTAAAATTTCTAGCAATTCATGTGCCAATATCCTTTTTGGATAAATAAAAACAAAGTAGAAAATAGGCAAGCAGGCTCGATTAACACTCTTCTGTTTACTTGAATACATGGAATCTGTTGTATATTCATTTACTACCTGAATATTACATTTTCATTCGCGCTTTGTGTATTACATTTTTCATTCACAATAAAATAGGGCATAACATTTCTCGATCAACATAATGCTCAATCGACGGGTTCTTGCAAATCCACGCATTCCACTGCAGAAAAGAATTTTTTATTGTCAGAGAAGAAGAGACGCGAAAACTAAAAACCAAAAGGCTCTAGCGTGCTGTTGTAGTATATTTCATTTTGTTTCAACAAACAATAACATAACATTACATCTTACTTATGCCGTAAGAAAAAACTTACTCCCGTAAATTTAAAAACAATAAAATTAAAGACTTCACCTAAAGTCAACAATCGTAGTAAATTTCATTAATTATATCATATGGCGATAAATTAATTTTTCTCTAACCGTATCGCATGGAAAATCCAGGGATAGGCAATAGTGAAGTACCCTCACTCTCATGAGCTACCATAACCGTTGATCTTGACCTCAATAATCGGACGGCTGATGGTCAATCTCGCACAGCCCTTTCTTCTGAACTTTACCCACTGGGGAAAACTGTTTTGACAAAGACTGCTCAGGCATGGGTTCACTGTTGAATATGCTCGCTGCCCTCGGAGGAAAACCATCAATCAGTGAAAAGTGGTGCGGGGAAACTTTGGCAGTTTTTTGAAATAAATGCCCCAGTTGAAATTATCATTTCAACACTCCCCTTTAATTTCAACTGTTGGGTTATCAGTTATATCTAGACATTTCTTCAAAAACTCAAAAATTTTCTGTCCCAATGGTTTGGTCAGAATATCAGCAACCTGCTTCTGAGTTCTGCAGTGCTTTAAAACAATTTCTCCATTGTTTACCAATTCCCTGATGTAATGAAACTTTGTGTCAATGTGTTTCGTTCTCTTATGAAACACAACATTCTTGGATAATGCAATAATTGAGCTATTGTCACAAAAAATCACAATTCGTTTTGCTTGTTCTTGGCATAAGCTCCTTAACATCCTTCTCATCCAAATTGCTTGACACGTTGCTACTGTAGCTGCCACATATTCTGCTTCTTTTGTAGACAATGCTACAATAGGCTATTTTTTAGAAGCCCATGAAATGGCTCCTGAACCCATGTGAAAAACCTAATCGGATGTGCTTTTCCAATCATCTACACTTCCGGCCCAATCACTATCAGTGTATCCAATTAAATCTGAACATTCTGAAACAGTATATAAAATGCCAAACCTTTTAGTACCTTTAACATACCTCAAAATCCTTTTTGCTGCCTGCCAATGTGCTTCTTTTGGCCTCTCCATGAATCTGGAAATTAAACTAACATCATACATTATATCTGGCCTAGTTGCAGTCAAATACATGAGGCTGCCAACTATGCTCTTCTATAAACTAGGATCAAAATCCTTGCTGCTTTCCTCTTTGCTGAGTTTTAATCCCATCACTGTGGGAGTGATTGCTGCTTTGCTCTCCTGCATATTAAATCTTTCCAACACTTCATTAACATATTTCTCTTGTGAGATAAAAATCATTTTTCCATTTTGCTCTACTTCTATTCCTAAGAAGTATCTCAACAAACCCATGTCATTCATTTTAAATTTTTCTTTCATGACTGTTTTGAAATTTTCAATAAGATAATCATCATTACCTGTGAAAATAACATCATCAACATATAACACAACTATTAGTATTTTACCATCATTTTATTTGATGTAGAGGGTGGGTTCTCCCTCACATTTTTCAAATCCATTTTCCAGTAGATAGGAATTTATCCTACTGTACCACACTCTTGGTGCTTGCTTTAGCCCATAAAGAGCTTTCTTCAATTTGCACACTTTGTGCTCTTGGCCTTTCTTTTCATAGCCTAGAGGTTGTTCAATGTAAACCTCTTCCATTAATACTCCATTTAGGAATGCTGACTTCACGTCCATTTGGCAAACTTTCCACTTGTTTTGTGCTACTATGGACATCACTGCTCTTACGGTTTCCATTCTTGCAACCGATGCGAAAGTTTCCTCATAGTCTCTCCCATACTGCTGCTTATATCCTTTGACAACAAGTCTTGCCTTGTGTCTTTCTATTTTTCCTTCAGCATTACTTTTGGTCTTGTAGACCCATTTAACTCCAATGACTTCCTTTCCTTCTGGTAATTCAACTAAATCCCATGTCTTGTTTCTTTCTATGGCATTGATCTCCTCATCCATAGCTTCTATCCATTTCCTATCTTTGATTGCTTCTTCGAAATGAACAGGGTCATCAACATGAAAATATAAAGCAAACAAAGAGTTCATACCTTCATTTGCTGCCTCTTGTTAATAAATATCACTTAAATTTCTGAACTTCTTACCTCTTTCATTTGGTGTGCGAGTGCTTGAAGAAGCACTTGAGTTTCCTCCTTGTGGTGTGCTTGAAGCACTTTCATTTCCCTCAAGGGTGTCTCTTGTTGCCCTTGTGTTGGTGCTACTATTTGGGGATGTATTTCAGCCATATCCTCATCATCATCATCATGAGACAAAAAGTTTTTAACATTCATTGTTTTCTCTATGCTTCCATCCCAAGCTTCCTCCTCAATTAACTGAACATCTCTACTTACAATAAGCTTCTTGGTGGAAGGGTTATACAACCTATAAGCTTTGGATTCCTCACTGTATCCAATGAAAATACATTTTTCCCCTTTGCTGTCCAACTTCTTCCTTAGTTGATCTGGAATGTGTGCATAAGCCACACATCCAAAAACTTTCATGTGGGTGACTCGTTGCTTTGTCCCACTCCATGCTTCTTCCGGTACTCTATTCATGACTGCTTTTGTAGGGAATCTATTCAAAATGTACGCTGCACAGTGTACAACTTTAGCCCAATAATCATTTGGCAAATGCTTTGCCTTTAACATACTCCTCACCATATCCATGATTGTCCTATTCTCCCTTTCGGCAACTCCATTTTGCTGCAGAGTGTACCTAGTGGCACACTGCTTATGAATTTCATTTTCTCTACAAAAACGTAGAAATTCTTTGGAGACATACTCACCTCCTCTATCAGTTATTAAAACTTTGATATGCAGCCCACTTTGGTTTTCTACAAGTGCTTTGAAATTGCAGAATCTTTCAAACACTTCACTTTTTTTCTTCAGGAAATAAACCCAAGTTTTTCTAGTAAAATCATCAATAAATGTTAGAATATAGTGGTTGCCTGCAAGTGATGGAGTTTGCATCGGTCCACATAAATCTGAGTGGACAATCTCTAAGGGTGCTTTTTCCCTTATGCTTTTCCCAGATGGAAAACTTTCTTTGTATTGTTTCCCCAAGATACAACCTTCCCAAAGGTTGTCTGGTTTTTCTATCAATGGTAATCCTCTTACCATTCCTTTTCTATTCAACAAGTTAAGGCCTCCAAAGTTGAGATGTCCAAATCTCAAGTGCCACAACCAATTTTCATCCTTTGGTTCGCTTTGGAAAGCCCCTTGGGTCACTGCTGCTATTTCTTCTCCATTTTTTAAATCTGCTTTCATTCTGAGAGAGAACATCTTGTTCCTTGTCATCTTCACTTCAGTAATATACTGTTTTGCTGGGTGTTTTATCCATGATGATGCACACATCATCCACAAATAAAACATTGTACCCCTTTTGAATAAGTTGCCCAATACTTAAGAGGTTACATTTCATTCCAAGAACATAATAAATATCTGCTATGGTTTTCTTTTCACCTTTCTTTGTTAAGACATTTACTTCTCCTTTTCCCATAACAGAAACTTTATTATCGGTTCCTAGTGTGACTTGTGACTTCACACTCTGATCTAACATAGAGAACATGGCTATGTTTCCTGTCATATGGTTACTACAACCGGAGTCTAGAAACCATACATCTTCACTCTTTTCTTCAGCCATATTACAAGCTAAAAATAAATTATTTTGGTTGATATTTTCTCTAGTGAAATTTGCACTAGTTCTATTACTCATATCATGCTGCTTCTTCCTATATTCATTTGCATAATGCCCATATTTTTTACAATAGTTACATTGGACATTGGACTTATCATACCTTTGTCCTTGAGCATGATGTTGCCCACTTTGTTGACTATTGCCTTGACCTTGGCTCTGATTTGGATTGCTGCCTCTTCCTCAAGCATTTGTTAGACTGTTTCTTCCACCTCTATTTTGGCTTATGCCTATTCCTCTCTTGTTTCCTCTTCCTTGACCTCTTCCTCTCCCAAAGAACATCTCGGTCTTAAAGGCATGTTCTAGAGATGAGTTTTCATTCCTACTCAATCTCTGCTCATGTGTTATCAGTGATGCATGTAGTTCATCAACTAAGAAGTTTGTGAGGTCCTTTGTCTCTTCTATGGCGGTGACAATCACATCGAACCTTGAGGGTAGGATCCTTAATAGTTTCTCCACAATCCTCCTTTCTTCAAGAATCTCTCCATGAGACCTTATCTTTGTGACCAGACAAATCACATGTGTGAAAAATGAGGCAATATTATCTGACTCCTTCATGCAGAGAGTCTCAAAATCTCTCCTCAGCAACTGTAATTTTGCTGTCTTCACTTTCTCCATGCCTTGATAGGCTATCTTGAGAGTTTCCCATGCTTCTTTGGATCTCTTAGTTGTTGTTATCCATGGAAACACTCTCATGCACTGCTTGATATAAAAAGTAGAGGGCTTTAGAATCCTTCTTCTTATTGCTCTTCAAGAGATCTTTTTCTGCCTGAGTTAAATTATTAAACTCATTTTCATCTGCTGGTTCTTCAAAACCATCCTCAACAAATTCCCATAAGTCTTGGGAAGTAAGAAGAGCTCTCATAGTTATTGCCCAATAGTCATAGATTTTTCCATTAAATTGTGGGAGCTGAGTATTACAAATACCCATGCTAGTGCTGGCTCCATCCATTCTTGCACTCTTAACTATACTTCAAAATATTTGACTTTGTATTTAAAATAGTTGTCTGTCCTCAACAGTAACACAAAAACTAACCTGAAAAATACCTTGGATTTTTTTCACTCAGTCTTCACTCTGCTGGAGAAGCTGCTGCAACAAAAAATCCTTCCTTCAGCTTCTTTGATGACTTCAAAGAGCCTGGAAAAGCTTTGATACCATGTTGAGAATTTTTTATAATTCCAAACAAAATTGAACAAAGAATAATGCTCTATTTTTAACACAGGAAACAGAGTTTTTCACACACCAAAAAAAACTTTTTATTCATTAACAATACTGAATGTTACAAAAAAAAAAAATTCTTCCTCAAACAGATGGATTTCACCAAGACTGCTTCAGATTCAGTTCCCAAAAAAAATTTACTGTCTCTTCCTGAGAAAATAACACACTGTTTTTGTTCCTTTTTACTTTGCATTGTTGTGCATTACCCAAAAGAAATACTTTATCTCACTTGCAAATTTAGGCTGCTATGTGTAAAAACCCCTTTTGTTTTCATTCGCCCTCTGCGTATTACATTTTTCATTCACAATAAAATAGGGCATAACATTTCCCGATCATCATAATGCTCAATCGATGGGTTCCTGCAAATCCATGCGTTCCGCTGCAGAAAAGAATTTTTTATTATCGGAAAAGAAAAGACGTGAAAACTAAAAGCCAAAAGGCTCTATGCTCTACATGCTATTGCATTATATTTCATTTTCTTTCAACAAGCAATAACATAACATTACATCTTACGTGTGCCGGCCGTAAGAAAAAACTTGTTGCAGTATATTTCATTTTCTTTCAACAAACAATAACATAACATTACATCTTACTTGTGCCGTAAGAAAAAACTTACTCCCGCGAATTTAAAAGCAATAAAATTAAAGACTTCATCTAAAGTCAATAACCGTAGTAAATTTCATTAACTACATCATATGGCGATAAATTAATTTTGTTTTAACCGTATTGCATGGAAAATCCAGGGAGAGGCAACAGTGAAGTACCCTCACTCTCATGAGTTACCATAATCGTTGATCTTGCCCTCCATAATTGGACGACTGACAGTCAATCTCGCACAGCCCTTTCTTCTGAACTTTACCCACCGGGAAAAACTATTTTGGCAAAGACTGCTCAAACACGTGTCCGCTGTTGAATATGCTCGCTGCCCTTGGAGGAAAACCATCAATCGGTAAAAAGTGGTGCGGGGAAACTTTGGCGGTTTTCTAAAATAAATGCTACAATTGAAATTATCATTTCAACCGCTCCTTCGTCCCACCTCACATTTTGAAAAAGAAATCAAACACTACCGCGGATGTCGAAACGAATCAAAGGAATAAACCATGATCCATTAACATCGTGGCCTAATGGTGAGCGCTGAACGTAATAGACGTTTCTCTTCAAATCATTATATGGTTGTGCATATCACACTCAATGCAAAACTAATAGTATCACACATCAATAACCTAGGCCTAATCTGCCTAATATGTTTAGGTATTGCAAAATTGGCATGATTTCAACCCCTCTCATGAGAGACTCAGACACACTAAAATTAGAGGTACAGATATAGGAGATAAATTACTCATAAAATTATTAGTTTATTGTTTTCAAAATCAAATTACAAGTCATATAAATAATGTTTATGAGATTTAATTTTAGAAAATTTTAGGGGTTAGTATTTTATGTGGGTTAATTTTCCATGATTTTTCCAAAAAAAATTTGTTAATTTTTTTGTTTTTTTTTTAAATTGATTGGCCCAAATTTTATAGTATAAAATTATAGAAAATCAAGCTACAACCAATAAAGCTCACTTACTAGCAATTAAGAATTCTATGAGAATTACAAAACCATAGAAGATTGAAGTTAGAAAGTTAAAAAATAAAGTCGAGCGTCCAAATCTAAACCTAATTAATTCGATAACGCTGAAAGTGAACGTTGTAAGTCAGGACACGTTGAGGCAGGTAGTTGGTACGTACACGTAATCATGTAATCACGTGTTCAAATCTTGTAACTCCAAACAACCTGAAAACCTTCAACATTTTGACTCACACATTAAAACCTTCTGCTGAAGAAGGATTATCTCAGGTTTTGTGATACCTGAATTTGTCAATAGCATATTCTCTGCAGCAAAGTTGGCAGCCTAAAAGGATGTTATAGGTTGACTATTCCCTTCAGAAATCAAAATGATGTGTAAAACGAATAATTTAATCCATTCAATATCCGGCAATGCGTAAATCGCGTAGCAATCCTCTTAACATTCAATTCCCACAGCATGCTCTGTATAAATGTTTTTTAAAGAGTTTCGACTCGGCTATTATGTATAAATTTATTTGTTTTTTTCAATAATTTCAATGAAATGCATACATTTTACAACGTAATATCATTTAAATTATATTTTTAAATATAAAAAAACAAAATCAATATTATACCATTTTAATTATCAATTTTTTTTATCTTTGAAATGTTTATATGAAAGTGATAAAATGTTTTTTTAAAAAATTTGCAATCTCATTGCAACTATTTTCAAATTTAAACTATAGTATATTTAAAATAAAACATGTTATGAAAACCTTAAAACTATTTATAAATCTATACTTAAAATATGCATAAATCCGTATCCATAAATTTATGGAATTAAGTTGTTATTCTAAAAATCCTAAACTGGGTAACAGTATTCAATGTAATGGCGTCGTCGGTCACGTTAAAGAGTCATGATAATATTAAAATTAGTCCATAATGCGATACATTAAAATTTGCCCTTGGATGTCATGGTGTCCCAGGTGATATTAAACAGCCAAGATAAGGTTAAGAGTGCCCAATATTGGATAGCATTAAAAGTCAGAGTGGTCAATATGGATAGCATTAAAAGTCACTATTCGATATGGGAGAATCACTTCCAGCGAGATATTCAGTTATATATAATTGTTTATCACCGATACTGCATTAAACAAACAAGGAAGCATCACGATTGCTTATATTTAATTTGTCCGGCTGGAAAGGTTCGGCGTTATTAAGTGGCTTGGACACGGCATTCAGCTGATTTACTCGTACTAGGAACCTTATAGCTTGTACTAATTAAGTTTCTTTGATTTATAACTCTAAAATTAAGTGTTTTTAGAGAATTTTGATGGTGCTAAATCTATTTCCATTATCAGAAACTTGATTCAAACACTTATACTACAATATTTTTTAAAATTTTTTACTAAATTCTAACCACTTTTAATAAAAAGTAGAAAATAGGCGAGCAGGCTCAACCAACACTCTTCTGTTTACTTGAGTACACGGAATCTGCTGTATATTCACAGGATAATGATTACGTTCTGAGATGCGATTTGAGAGCTATCAAACGCATTGTTGGCCTGGGTCGAGGCGTAATTAACATATTCATTCGGAATATCATTAGAAGTCGTATTCATTTTGTTCTCTATATAAAATTTACTGAATAGTTTAATTAGTTTATTATTATATTTTTTCCAATCTTTAATTATATTAGTTTTAGTTTAAATTGTATTAATATTAAAATTTATATCATTAAAAGTCGTATTCATTTTGTTATCTATATAATATTTCCTGAATAGTTTAATTAGTGTATTATTATATTTTTTCCAATTTTTAATTATAATAATTTAAATTGTATTAATATTAAAATTTTGTTTACTATATGATTCAAATATTATGTGATTATTTTATTTTGAAAAATTATATATATGTAATTTACTATTAAAATTGGTAAATTTTTGCTAAATACTATCCATTTAATCATATCTGTGTAAAAAATAGGTCTCTAAAATTTTCTCTAATAGGGATGTAGTTTTACATTAAAGTTTACCTTGTATACATTAATGGTGTTATTGATAAGATTGCTGAGATCTTAAGTAAGAGAGAAATTGTGGAATTTTTCAAAGCTTTAGTAGGCATCAAACATAAAGGAGACCCAAATAAAATTGACCACAAGCGATTCAAAGGTGTCCATGGAAAATTTTAGGAGCTAAATTTTGTAGGTGACCTAATTTTCCATGATTTTTTAGAAAACATAAAATAAAATAAAATAAATATATTTAGTAATTTCTTTCTTTTTCTAAAAATTATTCCCCAAAACTTTATTAGATAAATTTATTTTACCTTAAAATTAGCTAAAATTTTACAAAGACTATAAAATATCATTAAAAATTTGAATATTTTTGTAAAAGTATTACCAACAATTTTGCAATTTGCAAGTTAGGGGCCAGTAAGATTTTACAATTGGCAAATTAGGGACCATTAATATTGAAGATCATTGCTACACTATGAGGTGAATTTTCATCCTTATAATTTTCATTAAAGCTCTACACAATTGTTTGTTCATGTGGAAAGTGTTACATTGGAGAGACTCAACATTCTTTTAAGGTCAAGTTGAAGGAACATGGAGCTGACATAAAAAGAAGACACATATCCACATCAAAGGTTAGTATTATAACAAGACTATACATCACATCTACTTAGAGAAATCCAAAATCATTGCCAAGGAAAACCAATTTTGGGTTACTTATTATTCTAACAAGACTATACATCACATCTACTTAGAGAAATCCAAAATGATTGCTAAGGAAAACCAATTTTTCAAATGATGGCAGATAAGCCATGGAGGTTGCAAAACATCCTCACAATTTCAATAGGAGTGGTGGACTTGAGATTAACAACAATTGGCTACCATTGATATCTCAGCTTAGTCCTCTTTACAACAATCAAGTCTAAGTTGTGGCCTCTGTATATTTTTTCCATATATCTTTATTTCTTTACTCTACATATGTTTTGATGGCCTGTTGTGTTTCCTCCACTTACTTATTCTCTTCCCTTCTTTAGTTTATCATTTTTCTCTCCTCCCCCTCTTTCTTTGTTTCACCTCTTTCCTTTTTCTTTATTCTTTCTTCTTCTCTTATGTGGTCTCCCTTCTCTTTCTTATTCATCCTCTTCTTTTTTTTTTTCTTTCTCATTTTCTCCTTACCTTCTTTTGATAATCATTATAAAAAAATTATATTGATATTATAATATTTTTCATATTTTGATAAAATCAAGTCTCAAGAACCGGCCGAGATGTGGTGATGGATACCATCAACCGATGGCAATACGTCATGCCTTTCGTGGGAGATGATCTATTCATGCGTGTGTAGTTCTTTGGCATTAAAGTCAAAGGAGGGATGAAAAGGGACATGAACGCGTCGTTCCAAGGGATGTATCTGGGACGTAAGGAGCAGTTCTTGAAGATTGTGAACATAAGCTTCCCAGAGCTGAAGATGGTAGAGAACAAGTGTAGTGAAATGAGTTGGATCGAGTCCACGTCATTCATCAGAGGGACTGCTAACGTGAGCGAGCTGACAGATATGGCAAGAAACTGGCTGCCCAAATTAGGCTTCCAAGGATTGTGGGGCATCAGGGAAAAAGAGGTGAATGCATATGCAATTTTTTCTCCTCTCAGAAGAATTATGGACAGGATTCCTTCCTCTGCTATACCCTTTCCTCACAGAGCTGGAAACATATTTGACATACAGTATAAGGTCGTGTGTAAGAACATCAGTGACGATGAACACTACCTTAATTATATGCGAAAGATTTACGCATACAACACTCCTTATGTTTCTTCTTCTCCCAGATTTGCTTACGTCAATTATTTGGATCTGGATCTAGGCAGTGCATTCAATGGAATTTCCATTGTCACAGAAGCCGAAACATGGGGTAAGAAGTACTTCCAAGACAATTTCGACAGACTTATGAAGGCTAAAACAGAAGTTGATCCCCACAACTTTCTCAGAAACTCTCAAAGCATTCCTCCAAGAAATAATTGATTATCCTTACTGTCTAATCATTTGGTTGATTGTAATCCAAAATAACATTACATCAGTCCTTAACGGCGTAGAATTCCTTCAACGATGAACATCAATTGTGGTGAATTTACGTCCTCTTTGTATATTTTCCTGGAGGAATTTGATTCTTATGCTTTGCAATAAAAATATAGCACGACTGTTATATTTATCACCGTCTAGAAATACAAGAGTGCATGATTAGGTTTTATCGATTGCTAAGTTAGGATGAAGTTTCTTCTCGGTCATTTATGTTTGGGTCGAATTCACTCCTCGCCTACGACGTGAAACTTTTACCATTTAACGTTGAGTCGAATTTTAGATTATGTTAAGCTTTTACCATTTAACAATGAGTCGAATTTTACATTATGTTTTATATCACCGCCTCATTATTAGCGGTTGGAAAGGTGGAGGAGACAAAGCATGAATTCACACATAAAACATGAGTTGCTTCTCTTGTAGTGATCACACAAAACATGATGCTTACAATGAACCTAGTGAAGGGTATTTATCCTTTTCCCACTAGCTACTTGCCTAAGATATCTTGACATGCAACTACATGCAACCACACACTCAAATCCATCTATCACTTGACTTGAATCAACACTCAAACACTCAATCAGTCAATCACTCACTTAACTAACTCTCTATGTTTAGCCAACTCCACATGCCAGAATAATTACAATTTCTAACATTAGCGCCTTTATGCTGACTATTAATGCGTTTCAGATTGTCCCAATTGTTTATTTTCTTCAAATGCCTTAAAATTTACTATATTTTAAAAATTTTAACCTATTACAATGAATTGATTTGTTAGTGATTTTGACTAGGTTTCTATATTATTTTATTTATGAAATTATTATACTATCTATCTTTATGGTCATTGAAATCGCTTAAACCATTATTATTACTTTTTATTTTTGTTAGTAATAGAATTTATTATAATTTTATGGATGAGAATCATCGTTATCATGTTTGGGCATGTGTATGCTAAAAAATGATGGTAGGAATTGTTAACAATTGAAGAATCAACTTTATTAATCAAACTGGGCAGCGCACAGGTGAGGAGCACCATTCACATTACAAATCATAAATATATAATCTACATGCAAATAGAGAAGGTAGAACGGATACCTAAGAAATAGAAGCTAAATCTTAATCTAAGTCTCCAATGAACCTAAATTACATTTCTCCATTATCTTCAACACTCCCCCTTAATGGAGAAAGGGATTCACAAGTATTCCTAATATTTCCCTAAACAATTCAAAATTGATTCTTCCGAGAGGCTTAGTGAAAATATCAGCACCGTTGTCACATGTCTTATAATATTCAATATGGATCTCCTTTGACTGAACTTTCTCCCTAACAAAATGAAATTGTGTATCAATGTGCTTTGTGTTTTTATGAAATACTAGATTATTTGCAGGTTTGATAGAGATTTGGTTGTCGCATTTGATAACTTTTGCAACCTTTTGTCCTTCTCCGACATCATGGGGAAGTCTCCTCAACCAAATTGCTTCACAAGTTGCTACACACAATGCTTGATACTCAGCTTTTGCCCGAAGACAAGGATATTGTGTTTTGCTTTTTTCTGCTTCATGAAATTACCCCAGACCCAATGCTCAATGCATAACCTATTATGGATCATCTGTCATCTACTTTTCTAGCCCTATTGGAGTTTGAAAATTCCCTCAATTTAACATCACACGAATCAGTATATTTAATACCATAATCTAAGGTTTTTTGAAGATACCTTAAGACGCCTTTAGTTGCAACACAATGACTCTCGAGAGGCTTTGACATGAATTGGCTCAATACACTGACTGCATAAGCCAAATCCAACCTAGTTGTAGTCAAGTAGATTAAACTCCCAACCAGTTGTCTATACAATGTTGCATCTGCCTCCTTAGAACCATCATCATTCTAAAGTTTGGTATTTTGCTATAAAGGCACTGTTGCATCTTTACATTGATCCATTCTGAACTTTTTCAGTAAACTCCTAACATACTTACCCTGTGATAGCAAGGTCTAGCTAGAATCCCTCCAGACTTCCAGACCCAAACAATAGAATAGCTCTCCAAGGTCTTTTGTCTCAAAAACATGTGACATCTGCTCTTTGATTTCTTTAATGAGTTTATCTACATTTCCTGTAATGATAAGATCATCTACATATAAAGAAATCAAAACAATCTACCCCTCTTTGTTAAACACGGTATACAGATTAGGGTCATTCTTGCTTCTTTTATAACTATAATGTTGGAAAAATGAACCAATTTTATCGTACCATGACATCGGTGCTTTTTTTATCCATACAATGCTTTCTTCAATCTACAGACTAAATGTTCTTCCCCTTGTTTAACAAACCCCTCAGGTTGCACTACTTCTTCTTTTAATTGCCCATTTAAAAAATGCATATTTCACATATAGCTGTTGTATCCTCCAATGATGTTTTGTAGCTAAGGAAATTACCATTCTAATTGTGTTTAATTTAGCTACAGGGGCGAAGGTTACCTCATAAACTATACCTTCTTTCTCTGAGTACCCCTTTGCAACCAGCCCAGCGTTATATTTATCTATACTCCCATCTGCTTTATATTTGGGCTTGTATAGTCATTTGCGACCTCTCGGTTGTTTTCTTTCAAGTAATTCAACTAGATACCAAGTTTTTTTTTTAAGTATTGATTCACATTCCTCTTCCATGGTTGCCCTCCATTCATTATATTGAATAGCTTCTTTATAACTAGAGGGTTCAACAACATTTAACATAATAGCTATAAAAACATTCTACCTATATCTTGTTGGCAACTACGTTTTCCTACCTGATCTCTTGAGTGGTGGAGTAGCTTTAAACCTATTTTGATCATCCTTTGGTGGGCTTGGGTTGACAGCTACATCTGTACCATCCACTTCATTTTTCTGTTGCTACTCATGGTTGTCTTCTGTTTCATCACTTCCTTCTTTTGTCAGCAAAGGAAAGTGCCACTCTTCATTGCCACTCTCATGGTTTCCATCATTAACCTTCTCATGAAATACCACATCTCTACTTGCAAAGTATTTATGTGTAGAGGGATTAAAAAATTTATAATCCTTAAACTTTGTACAATAACCAACAAAAATGCATTCAATGGCCTTTGAATCCAGGTTCTTCCTATCCTCCTTTCGAACTTTAGCAAACGCTTTGGAGCCAAAAACTATTAAATGATTTACTGTAGGATTAAAACCTAGTAAAGTTTCGAAAGGAGTGTTCAAACAAAGACCTGTTGTTGGACTCTGATTCTTCAAATATACTCTGGCATTTATTGCTTTAGCAAAAAATCCATTAAATAGATTCTTACCTTTTATCATGCTGCAAGCACACTCCACAAGGGTTATGTTTTTCCTGTCTGCAACCCCCTTTTCTTGAGGAGTGTGGGGTACTGTAAACTGCTACAGTATCCCATGGTCTTTATAGTATTTGATGAAACTAGCCTTCTTGTATTCTCTCCCTTGGTTCGAGAAGAGAATCTTGAAGAATTTTCCTATCTCCTTCTCAATTATGCTTCTGAATTCTTTAAAGTATTCAAAAGTATGACTCCTTTTCTTGAGAAAATATACCCAAGTGAATCTGGTACATTCATCAACAAATAGTAAGAAATAATAGGCACCTCCTGCTAGGTCCGTATAATACTAGTGATTCCCCCATTACTATTGTCATTGTATCTCTTATTGTTATTATTGTGCCTCTATTGTCCCCATATTACTATTATTGTGCCCAATAGAATCCCACTATTGTTATTTTTGTGGCTTTATATTATTATTGTTAGGTCGGCTTGGTTATATTGTGTTCACTTAGACTCCTATATATAGAAAGGAGGTTTTGTCATTTGAATCATCCAATAATTGTTCATTTGTGTAATGTAAAGGAGGTTGCCCCCTCGAAGAGGCTAAATTCTAAGGCATTTATCTCTCTTTTTATCTTTATGTGAGCTGGTTTCCTAACACCTCCCAATGACCTCTAGTATATATCTCTTCTTTCTATCTACATTTACAAGAAACTCATCTCTGTGAATATTCCCAAGAGCACATGCTTCACAATCAACATGAACATTCTTTAAAATAGGGAGAGCATTGACCATACCTCATTTCTGAAGTAGTTGCATGTCATTGAAATTAATATGGCCCAGTCTTTGATGTCATAAATCTTCTGGAGTCATAACTGATGATGTCAATGATTGGTGTGGCACACTTCTAACATTCATCTTGTACAGACCTCCCACACGAACACCTAATACAATTTGCATCATACGATCCATCAGATCTTTAATAACACAATAAGATTTAAAAAACTCTACCTTAATATTCTGATCCATTATCAGTGAAACAAAGATCATATTCTTTTTATTCTGGCTACATACATTACATTTTGAATATGCCTTATATTTCCATCAGGAAAAACAATAGGAACATTACCATATCCTTTGATTTGGTACCCTCTATCATCGCCACGATACATGTTTACTCCACTACTAGTATCCTTCAAATTTTCAAACCAATGCTTGTATCCTGTCATGTGGGTGGAAGCTCCTGAGTCCACAAACAATGTTTCTTCTTCATCGTCCTCAACAAAAAATGCAGAATCAGATACGAACAGTCTGAGATTCTGATTTTGTTCTTCATTAGAAAAATGGCTTGCATTCTTCTTGTGTCCCTCTTGACCTTCATCAAACTTCTTCTTCTGGTAATGTTTAGCTATATGACCAACTCTACTGCAATAAAAACATTTTGATCTTGAACCATTTCTGTTTGAAGACATACCTTGAGATGGAGGTGGCTTTCTTTGTGGGGTTCCTCCGCTTTTTTGTGCTGCATTTGTCTTTCCTTTGAAGGGCTTCTTCTTTGCCATTAGGGTAAGATCTAAGCTCTTGGGTTTCAGGGTCATTCGCCACTCCTCCTCCTGCATTAGGATCCCTATCAATTCTTCAAACTTGGGGGCTTTCTCTCTCGCATTCAAGACACTGATAAATATCTAATAGTCGCAAGTCATACCCTTCATGGTAATCATGATGAGATCAATGTTTGACACTATTTTTCCAATGTCGCCAAACTTATTCTTAAGCTCATTGATACGATAGGTGAAGGTTGCTATTGATTTATGCTCCTCCATTTTAATGGAGAAAATATTTCTCTTTAGAATCAACAGAAGGTTTGTGTTCTTGATCTTGTACAAGTTTTTGAGAGTTGTCCAGATGTGTGTTGCAGATTTACATTTTCAAATATGAGTAATAATGCAATATTTCACAGACAATTTGAGGAGCACCTTTTCCTTATTCTCCCTATTTTCCCAGCCTTGGATTGTTGCTTCTATTCCACCTGTAGCTAGGGTTGACTTCAACTCATCACCAGTTACAAACCCCATGCGTTTCTCCCCTCCAACAGGGTCTGCAGCTTGAATTTCCAATTAGAATAATTGGAACCGTCAAGATTATTTCTCTCGTTCATATAATCCTCTGCCAAGTGGTTGTTCATCTTGACACTAAAAAACAACCTCCAACACTTAAATAGACTAGATCTATCTGAGATCCACAACAGAAGATCTCAAGGCACCCTCTCAAAATGGTTAATCTTGATTTCACAAGCTAATATGCCCCAATTTAATTTAATTCAAAGAACCCCCTTTCTAAATTCAATTCAAAACATGAGCCCCTTTGTTTTTTTCAATAACAAACAAAACTCTCCATTCTTTAAAAGAATGAAACCTTTTTGAATGTGCCCCTCTCAACAAAATGTGACCTCAAAAAAGATTATTTTTGGATCAACATACCATATCCCCATACATTAATTTTTTTTAACATAGGCTTACACCTTCACGCTCTGCCAATGCACCACCAACAACGTTGTGTGCACATGCAACAAGCCAATCATACTGGGTTGGGTTGCCTAAGACAATGATTTTAACTACACGAGTTTTGTGATCTATCTCTCAATGATTTCCACCACACATAGCTCCAGCGTGCCGGCCAATCGAAGCTCGTTGCTACAACGATCCGATCTCACCAATAGTATGGGTAGCCAACAGTCATGCAAGACCTTTGCAGCTGAATTTACCAGCAGATCGCATTGAAACTGCACTTGTTTGCAATTTTCTTGAGCTTCTCACACTCAGCACATCGGCCCGCAGCTTGCTCCTCGACTTGGCCTCCACCCCCTAATCCAGATTTGTGGTAGCAATTATGAGGTAATCTCTGCGGCATGCGATTTCTTGGAGCAACTGAAAGATCCTTCTCCATGGAAATTATTTGGGGCTAATATTCGCAGGTGGGCTAATTTTCCAATGATTTTTCCAAAAAAAAAAGATTCGCTAATTTCCATATTTTATCAAAATGATTCGCCCAAATATGCCTAAAACTATATAGAGACTATATATAAAATCATCATATATTTTAATAATTTTGCAAATATATTAATAAACATTTTATAGTTTGCATATTAGGGGCTAGTGAGATTTGCCAATGTTTTTAAACTTCAAGATAACTTCCCATGCTTAAAATTTTCCTTTTCCTTCTCCCAGCTGGATCAACCGTCCCTCAACATGACAACCTCTATAGCACATCTAGGTCACTACATATTTTTGTGGATGAGTAGAGAATGCTCGATTTGGCTCCACAATCCACCAGGTAGCATACAAACTCTACCACACCATGGTATTGGGCCTGCAACGGGAGCTTCTTCCTCACCTTTTTTTTTTCACAAGAAACCACAACCATGACAACCTAACCAGCACCAGTGCAATTTTCCCTCTTAGAGTCGTGCTTTCCGGGTGCGCTAATCAGAATCACTCTAAGGGAATGACCAATCAACGCATTCTTTTCCTCTGGAATCTGCGCTGGTCAATGCACTTATTCAACCAACAGAAGTGCTGATCCAAATAACTTCATAGTAAAACAAATGTTGTCTCCTCACGGACTAACTTCACTCATTCCACTAGGGGCTTCTCTTCTACCACCTAGACACTATCAAACCACACTCGCTCTGACTCACCAGCCCTGAAGCTCTGATACCATGTTAATAATTGAATAATAAACTTTATTAATCAAACTAGGCAGCTCACAAGTGAGGAGCTTCACTTGGAGATTGCCTTTGACGGAACACTCTACACCATTCACATTACAAATCATGAATATATAGTTTACATGCAAATAGGGAAGGTAGAACATATACCTAAGAAATAGGAACTAAATCCTAATCTAAGTCTCTAGTGAACCGACTCTCTCCTAAATTACATTTCTCCATTATCTTCAACAGGAATATTATTCAGTGAAAATCAATTTTACTCGTTTAATTAAAATGCTTATGACGTAGTTAAACTTATTGTGGTTATATAAAACTTCATTAAGCTAGTCAAGACCTTTTCATTAAATTGTCATTTCATTTTTATTTTTATTAGATGTTTTTTATTATTATTATTATTTAGTAAGTTTTTAGTATTTGTAATTTTTTTTAAATATATCTGGATTTTTTATTTATATTTAAATAATTGAAAATCTTATTTTATAATTAATGTTTCTATATATTTAATGTATTAAATATTAATATAATTTTAGCTTCTTCTACTTTCTTCCTTCAATATAATGGATTATATACATTTATGTTTCCAATTTTGAATAGTATTTTTTGTTTTTATCTTATTTCAATTGTATATTAGATAAGAATGAATGAATGGCCATTATGTAATGGAAATATACACAATAGTTTTAAGGTACACATAGTTTAGATGTTTATGAGAAATATTATAATCATATATAAACATAAGAAATTTGAGAAGGAAGACATTAGCATAAAGTTTATAAGAAATTTGAGAAGGAAGACATTAGCATAAACTTGGTGAGAAAGTATTGAGGGTACATATATTTTTAGAAAAATGATTATATATGTATAACCAATTGTGAAATGGAAGGTTTACCAGTAGTCTTTTTTGGTTACACGTTTCACCTTTAATCTTGTAATTCTCATATGTTTGTAGAATTATTAATTATTACTCTTAAATGAAGTGAGCTTTATTGATTGTAACTTCATTGTCTATTAGCAAATGATATGACATCTACTCACTAAGCAAATTCTCATATGTTTGTAGAATTATTAATTATTACTCTTAAATGAAGTGAGCTTTATTGATTGTAACTTCATTGTCTATTAGCAAATGCTATGACATCTACTCACTAAGCAACTAACATTTTACTTTCAGCAACTAACATTTTACTTTCATGGATAGAAAACAACTTTATAATGTTTATTTTGGAGAGTATTTGTTCTTTTTGTCTATTTGTTTTGCTTAGTAAGCCATAAAGTTATTAAGTCATTTTGAATATAAAATTTTTGAAATAATTTTATATGTTGAAACTATTTCTATCCTTAGCTATTTCAAAACTTGCTATGAGATTTTTTCACAAATTTTGTTTAAAAATAAATAAAAAAATCAATAATTATTACTAAATCTTATAAAAAAGTTATTTTGCCTATTATATATTTTATTTTTGTAATATTCATGTGATAATAATAATAGTTATATATAATATTAATTATTTTCCTTAACTTTTAAATTATTAATAATGTTTTTTTTTTACTCACTATAGAATAAACAATAATAATATTACGGAAAATTGTTTTTTGAGTTCACCTAAAAACCACACTTTTTCCCTCCTTATTTTCATTCATCTTTTTTATATTCCTTCCTTATTTTCATTCATATTATTTTCCTTTTCTCTTCTAAGATTTTCTTGAGAACATGAGAAAACAACATTTTTCATCATACTACCATCCATTTCATGAACCTTATTCTCTAATTGAGATAAGCTAAATTCTAAGTATTCACTTTATCCATGGGTAAAGGATGGACCCTTATTATTTTTGTTTGGTGTAGTATCTTTCTTTGGAGGCATGTTGGAAAATAAAAATAACACTCTTCTTTATTACAACCAAACAAAAGGGATTCTAATAAATAGTTAGGTCAATAGTAAGTTATGTATCTTAATTTGGATAATATCACAATGGATGAAGCTTTATTAATAAATCTCTAAGATTTCAGGCCTTATGGATCTGAATATTTTTTTGCAAACTCTGATATGTAGTTTCTGCAATTCTATAGATGTGAACTGAATTTGATGTATGAACTGAAAATTATAGTAACTTTCCCAAAAACTTGTTGACTTTTTGGCCTCTTCACATGAGAAAAATTGTACAGTGTGCCATGTGTCCAATTATTGAAATATAATTATGGAAATTATACTTGAGGCACTTCTATATATCTTGTAAAATTCCTAAAGATTTCACAATTTGAAAAATCCTTGGCAATAAGATATAGTAAAAGTATCAATCTAACTTGTTTGAAATTTATTTCATGACTGTTCACAAACTCTGAGTTCCATAGGGTATAACTCTGAAATTATAGTGAGTGAAATCAGATGGAATTAACTATTCCTCGATATTTCTTATTAATATAGTCCATGTTTCACTTTATGAGCCTTACAGAAAAAAGAAAAAAAAAATAGCAAAAATGCCAAACTAACTTCTTTAAGACTAATTTCTAGAGTATACAATGTTGTAAAATGAAACTAGTTTCTATCTTCATAATTTTCATTGTACTCATGTCACTATGTATATCTTACGTAACAAGACAAACAAGAAAGAAAAATATTATTTTCAAGCATGGTTTTCATGCTTCTCCTGATTGGTAAACTAGGTTGCATGTCCAAACTGCAGGTCTGAAGTAGAAGGAATTTTTTTTTGAAGTGGATCATATTGGAAGAGGTTTGTCCTTTGTTGACATGGTCAATATTTGACTGGTTTGGAAGAGATCCTTAGAGGGGTTATTTGGTGCTTGGAATAGGTATTCACTTTGGTCTTTGGGTCTGGTTTCTCATTTTAATCTTGTAACAAAGGAATCATTTTCTAAGGACACAAGGAAGGGCATAAAGAAGAATACCTAATCATCTTAGAAATTATCAACTCTCATTGAACGAAGTAAGGTTACTACATTGAAGGTCTCATCATCTTAAGAAGGACATCTATCTCTCTTGAAAGCTTTGTGCTTTTGAAGGAACGTCTTCAAGGAAGGTTTCTTTATCTTGAAAATGGATATTGATCTCTCTCTTGGGAGGATATCGATTTGAAGGCTCGTTGGAAGACAAATTTGTAGGAAACATAAAATATTTAGAACATTCCATGTAGGAAGCATCTTCAAGACAGTATTGTTGAAGGCATCCTAGAAGTCATCACTTGAAGTATGTCTCTGAAATATCTTGAAGATACTTGAAGGGATAAACTTACTTGAATAAATCATCTAGAAGGATACATTTTTTACAAATATGTATGATATCGTTCTCTATGTCTCAACCTAGAAATTAAATGACTTCATCTTGCAAAGAAAGAAACAAGGTTGTTGGATCAGTAAACTTCCTAGCATGGATGAAGAGGATTGACTGGGTGCTCATAGAAAATGAAGTCATGGAATATATACTTGGAGAAGTTACTTAAACAAAAAAAAAGACTCAAGAATTAGCTAGATACAAGAAGGGAGAGGTGAGGGCACAAATGATTCTTATTAAATCTATCAAGGATCATCATATTCCCTTTTTTCTTATTTGAGTAATTATAAGAAAATACGTGATAAGTTGGTGAAGTTGTACTCTCTATGTACATCATGTTAGAAAATATCCTTGAGAAATCACTTATATATAACAAGGATGTCAAAGGATGAAGACATGCCATCATAACTTATGAGGATATCACAATTAAGGGACCCGTTGCAAGGACTTGGAGAATTCATTTCAGATTATGAGATGACTACATGTGTACTAAATTCTTTTCCACTCAAATGGAGCAGCTTTGAAACTAGTGTCTACTCTAGAAAAAATACTATTCCTTATGATGAATTATGGGCTCAATGAATCTCATAAGAAACAAGGATAAAGGCAAAACACGACACCATATAAAATGAAAAGTCTCAAGCCTTTATTGTAAAATACAAGAAGAATAAAGGGAAGTTTGGAAATTCCAAAGGAAAAATGGATATGTCCAAGATACAATGCATATGGACATTTTAAGAGGGATTTTCCAAAAAATCCACAAGATACGAAAAACAAGAAAAGAAAGGAAAGGAGTGAAGTTCACATTGCTAAAGAAAAGGAAGAACCTGAGAAGAAGAAGCCAAAAGGAGAGGATCTCAAGGATCTATACTACTAAAGGGATCTCTTTATCTATTAGGTTTATGTACAATTTGTCTTTCTCTTATTATAAAATAGCAATAAGAGTAGCACGCATTGTTTCATTCTCTAAAAGAGTTTTGATTTTTTAGCATCATGAAAAGAAGCATGGAATTAACCAAAGTTTCCTATCAAACAGGTATTGAACCGAGTTCTCACATTTTAGAGGTAGCAAAAAATGATTTAGTTTAAGGTCAATCCCTTCTTCCATGCAATCCTGTGCTTCATGATGCCATAAAGACATAACTAACAACACATAAATAAATATAACAATATAGTAGTTATCTTACCTTGTTGTGCCAAGAACGCCGCCTTTTAACTGAACACATCCATGCCATCTCTCAAGGGAATCCAATTCCCTTGACGAATACAACTATAACTAGAAACTAGCTAATATACATGTCAAGTACATGTTCATTAATCTAGCACATATCCAGATAATGTCAGATGAAATTAAGGTTAAAAAGGCTTCCTGTACGAAAAGTGCTCATTCATTTGGAATTAGTGTTTCCAAACATAGCCAAAGTAATTCTTACCCAATTCCTTTCTTTTATCGTTTACCTTGCTGCAATTGAGTCTTACTATATACTATCACATCAACTAACTGCTAGTTATATAAACGCATCAACTATTACCTTTTCACGTTAATACCAAGCATGTTTCTCTACAACTATTCACATATGTCAATCATATGTTCTAGAGATCAAGACCTCATATCTAGTAATTGAAATCAACCTTTACCAAGACTAATAAGTCGTTTCATAATCAACAGTCAATTAACAGCCATTAATCACAATACTACACTAGCACCTACTTACACTCAAGCGTATATCATCTATCTCAACACATACATGTTAGTACAACCATCTTAAAACAAGATCATTCCTTCATGTAATCTTATAGAGACATATTCATGCCATGCAATTAATCAAACATTCAAGCCCAAGCAGAAAACATAAGCAAACTCATACCTTAACGTATCTTAGGGGATGCTATCTTATCTATACAATCAATCTAGATTAGTTAGATATAAATTCACAACATATCAACTCAAACATAAATAAGGCCATGATATCCATAACAGTAACTAACTAACATGTTCACATCATAAACTCATAAACAAATATCATTCATGCATAAAAATCACATATGCATAGTCAGTCTAGATTACTACAACACAATATCACAAATTGGTTGACTCATACTTGAATGTCATAACCATAACCATCCACATAGGCCAATCCAGATTAACACAATACATATAACATTAAGATCTTAAATTCAATAACCCTAATCATCAACTTAACTAACATATATCAACAACAATCTAACATTTAACATACTCATCAACAACATATAATATAATCATCAAGTTAACTAACATAGAACAATAACAACAATGCACATAACAACAAGTTACTATCATTCATGACTATTCGACACATTTGCATATGACTACACTGATCAAATAACAATTATTATACATGTAACCATAATAATAATAGAATGAAAAGAATATATGTAACCCTAATGCTTATAAGAACCATTAACCACATACCTGCATGCCAAACATACAAACCTATACGATGATATGCTCTCTCCCCGGTGTCTAGTGTCACAACTTCACTTGATGATCTGCATCTCCTGCTCTATATAAACCAACACATCAGCATCACAACATACACACCACATCATGATGACCTAAAATACCTACAATGACCTCATGGAAAACAACCTTAACCATGAAAATACATGCATAACAACATATAGACACTGACATGCATAACAAATGCATATACATCTCACATGCATTCATGACAAATGCATCTCAACAACAACATCATCAACTTCCGCATGGCAACACAATGATAACAATGACTAGGACCATGCGTACACAAAAAGTACATATTCCACAACATAACAACACATATGAAACTGGCAGGTATGAAGGACAAATACATTCCACCCATCCAGTCCAAGTGTTGAACCATGCTCTGATACCACTCTGTAACGCCCTCCTCCCACATTTACCCATGCTAATTGGTCCACCGGTTTAAAGATGTGACGAATAGTTACTATGATATTATTAAACCTCCTAGATCATCTTAAGGAAGTGGAATCGACAAAAGAAAACCTTACTGACCTTCCTCAAGAGCTATAGGACCCACAAGAGCTAAACCACCCCTCCAAGTGCCTAAGACCTAAGTCAAATTGACTTTTCACTGAAAACCCCCAGTCTCTCCCATGACATGGGCATGCATATGACTAGGACCCTCCATTCGCTCCCACAACTCTTATAAGGGAGAGAGTGGAATCATTCTTAGCCAGTTCTATGCCGAAGACTCCTAGATTTAAGCCTCTTTTTTAGGGCTAGTATCCAAACCACTACCAATAACTTGATGAGACATTCCAAGACAATAAATAACACCAAGAAAAATCCCTTAACACAAAACTTAATGAAGGACTTGACCTAACCAAGCCTAACAATGACATTCATTTCATCAAACATGTCATAAATATGCAGTCTACAGGTCATAAAAATAGATCTAAGAATATGGATCTCATATTTATCTAAGATTCATAAAGAAGCATTGATGTCTCATCACAATAGCTAAATTATCATATATTCATTGTTCATTCATTTACAATTCAAAACATGATGTTATATACCTAGGGGGGATAATATGGGGTACCAAGGGAGGTACCCAAGGTAATAATGTAATAAGGGGATGGGCCATATTAATAAATAAGGTGGTTAACCCATGTCATGTAAGGGACCACAAGTAGTTAATAATAATGTAATGGGCCCATGCTATTAGTTGATGGTATGAGGGAACCATGGTAATGACCCATGGTATTGTATGTATGAGGCCTATATAGAGGCTAGAGACTCCACATGGGATATATTCAAGGAATATTGTATGAACAGACATATGGCTTGTGGAGTGTTATCCTTCCTTAAGGAGTGAATGTATGGTGTTGCCCTACCTTAAGGGTTTCATATCAATAAAGAGAATCATTTCTATCTATTTCTCTCTTATTGTTTCTGGGTATATTTGCATTATCTTATATTTTCACATCAGATCTATAATATTCTGGGTTAGATCTATAACAAGTGGTATCAGAGTACTTTCTTGGGCACAAAAGTGGAGAATTTTTTTTAATTTTTTGCAGGATTTCGGGGGCGGTGAGTTGCAGATCAGATCTATACATTTTGGTGCAAGATATACAAAATCTAATTGCATATCTGTATTCTTTGTGAAAAAATAGTCGATTTCAAAAAAAAATCGGTTGAATCAGAGTCTGGATGAAGGAGATATCGCTGATCTAAATATCAGTGGGGTTGCAACCAATTTTTCAGGGCAGCGAGTTTGCGGCATAGATCTGGACATCTTGGTGCAATATCTGCAAAATCTAATTGTAGATCTGGAATCTTTGTGAAAAAATACCTAATTTCAAAAAAAAATCAGTCGAATCGGAGTTCGGATGAGGGAGATATCGCTGATTTAAAATCAACTCTTTTTGCAGAAATTTTGGTTACGGCGGGAGAGTTGCAGTGCAGATCTGGAATTCTAGTGCCTGGATCAGGATTTCTATCACATGGGCAGATGCAGAATGATTGTTCCATTTCAGAAAACAGGTCATAATAAGGATTCTGAGCAATATTGACAAAACTGTGACAATTTCAAATTTTCGCCCAGTAAGTGAATTTTTCTCAAACCTTCTTCATGGAAAAGCTATATTTTACAGGGAAAGATGATGGTCCTACTATTGAAGAATTCATACAGAGATACAAGTCCACACATGGGACACATTGGAAGATTCCAATGCTGATTAATATGACAGATGAGGCTCAAAAATGGAATCTATCACTTGACTACAAGCAGTTGATCAAACTTTCAGATGCAGAATTTGAAAAAGTCTTTTTGGACAAATGGTCTCGGGCTAGAAAAAAGGAGAATGAGACACATAAGGGGTTAATTGCTACGGGTGTCTCCTTATTGCAGGTTCATGGATTGATTCAGAAGGAGAAAATCATTGTTTCTATAAATCCTAGTTGCAAGCATAATTTCATCAATGTTAATTTGGCAAAAAAATTGCAAGTTCCAACAAAACACATTGAAAATACACAAGTTGATGATGAGAATGTTCAAGTGTACAAGGATTTGAAGATTTCTATGGATATGTATGTGTTACATAGTGATTTTTATGCTTCAAATATGGATAACATAGATGTTGTTTTGGGATACCCTTGGATGGAATCAGTGGCTACTATCAATATTAATGTACAGAAGAAATTCCTGAAGCTTTGGTATAAAAAGAAGAAAATTACATTACAGGATATTTCCATCAATAAACAGGTAGAGTCCACGGAGGTTGATGCAGAAGATGTTCCAGGGAATGACATATCAGATGATGAGCAGTTGATGGTCGACAATCAAACACAAACAGAGGCTGAAGCCGAAAAGGTAACAGGTGCTGACACATCTGACGAGGGTTCAGTGGTTGAAGTCATATTGGAAAAGAAGACACCACAACGGGCACCACAGCAGGTTGAATTAAAGAAAAAGACACCGTGGGTTAAAACTTCAACATATCATCAACCACATCACCCCGCAAGACAACAACCAACAAGATGGCAACCAATTAGCCACAAGGACAACAACCCCCGTATGATAGATAGCGAGGAGCGACGATCCACCTACTACACACAGAAGAGCTGCCACGGTCAACTTCCATCTCAAGCGAGCAAGGCACCAGCAAGATCGAGGGTTCACCTTTCTCTTGGATGGCTAGATGCACGTTCATGGTACCAGTGGACTACTCTTTTGAGTAGATCATATTATTTGTGTTCTTCCCATGTTTCGGGGACGAAACATGCTTAGGGGGGTGGAATGTTATATACCTAGGGGGAATAATATGGGGTACCAAGGGAGGTACCCAAGGTAATAATGTAATAAGGGGATGGGCCATAGTAATAAATAAGGTGGTTAACCCATGTCATGTAAGGGACCACAAGTAGTTAATAATTATGTAATGGGCCCATGGTATTAGTTGATGGTATGAGGGAACCATGGTAATGACCCATGGTATTGTATGTATGAGGCCTATATAGAGGCTAGAGACTCCACATGGGATATAGTCAAGGAATATTGTATGAACAGGCATCTGGCTTGTGGAGTGTTCTCCTTCCTTAAGGAGTGAATGTATGGTGTTGCCCTACCTTAAGGGTTTCATATCAATAAAGAGAATCATTTCTATCTATTTCTCTCTTATTGTTTCTGGGTATATTTTCATTATCTTATATTTTTGGATCAGAGCTATAACACATGATGAGATCCATACATCATCGCTACCATAAAACATACTCAAAATTAGCTATAACCAACACAAATAACAAGGATACAACCATAAAATCCACATATAAACCAGAGAATTTAAAAATGAAATACAAAGGAGAAGAAAATCTTATTAATGAATTCATAAGCCAACCATATATGGGACTACCATGTTCCACCCAACCATAGATTGGCTGAGCTAAATCTCTCTTTGGCCAATCACCCCCATGCCATATTCCCAGCATGAATGTGGGAGTCATAACTGAAAGAAAAACCGAATGAGCATGGATTCCACTGGATTTCTCCACCTACGCCGTGAGGAATTTTATTGCCTCCTAGTCCCTAGGATTTACCACAACCCATAGTCTGATTCAGGGCTCACTAGGCCATGATCGAGACACCACCCTCCAATCATTACCATATATCCCGTCATTCCCTGGCAAGGATTCCTATGCCTTATCAAGGGCAACCACCTCTAGGATTTGCCATGTATCCTGCCATTCACTAGTCGAGGATTCCTAGGCCTACTGCAGCACACAATACCTGGCTTTACCACAACCCACAGTCTGGTTCAGGTGTTACTAGGCCAATGGCTTTGCCGCAATCCATAGGATGATTCAGGGATCACTAGGACATGTGTTTTTTCCTTTTAGAGATCCACCTTAGTCAAATATGAATCCGTTTGGCAATCTAACTCCACCAAAACATGAGAACCCATCACGTCAAGGCTATCTGGAAATCAAAAGGCGAACTTGAAGAAAATTGTCACACCTATAAAAACCCATGCTAATGA
Organism: Pinus tabuliformis; assembly: GCA_031772625.1. Classification (NCBI taxonomy): domain Eukaryota; kingdom Viridiplantae; phylum Streptophyta; class Pinopsida; order Pinales; family Pinaceae; genus Pinus; species Pinus tabuliformis. The sequence continues at coordinate 239,917,854 of CM062818.1, read as the reverse complement.
TAGCAAGAGAACCAAGAACACACATGCATAACCATGCATGCCAAATCTAGCAAGGAAATCACACATGCAGGTTGATACTTGTAAGTAAACTCGTTGTACCTACTTGATCCTTGTCTTCCTTTCTTGATCTTTTCTTCCTCTTTCCTTCTTTTCCTTTCTTGATTTAATGCTAATGTGCTTGAAGAAGACTCTGTCTCCAGGAGTGTAAGAGAGAGAATAGAGAGAGAGCTCCAAAACTGAACTGACAAAAGTCTATGAACTGATCCTCATAATCATTTTTAATCAATGAGGCCTCTATTCTCTTCAATTTCCCCCTCACATGAAACCTGAGACCTTTAACTTTCATTTTCTACTAATTTCCATTATTTTCATAAATAAATTGCCAAAAAATGTCATTTTACCTTTCCAAATCCTTTTCCATTTCCTTTCTCATTTTACTTTAGCGAAATGAACACCCATTAGAATGTCTTTCCAAAGATTTAGCTTGGAATATGTCACATGACCATAGTCTTATCTATATATATATATATATATATATATATATATATATATATATATATATATATATATATATATATAGATATACATGAATTTTGACGAGGGTTGTTACACCAACAAGGAGGTGAGAGAGAGTGGGCCACACTAGTTGAGGGTGCTCACAACCTCTCATCCCCCTGCTAGGTGGGGGGGTTGAGAGGGCACAAGTGCCCTTGTCCAGGGCAGCCGCCACCCTCTCAACACCTTTTTGGGCAAGGGGTCAAGAGGGCGCAGGTGCCTTTGACCAGAGCATCCCACGCCCTCTCGTCCCCTCACCCAACAAGCTACCAAGAGAGTGGGCGAGGGGGCGAGAGGGAGTAGGTTGCCTTGGTTAAGGCTTCTCGTGCCCTATCAATGCCTTGTTGGGTGAGGAATCACATCTTCGAATAGGACCCCCTACCGCGCAAGGGGCTAAGAGGGTGCGGGTTGCCCTCACTCAACATGGCTAGCAACCTCTTGTAAGCCCCCTCCTGGGCAATGCAACATTAAGTTGCATGTTTTTTTTCATATATTTTGTGAAAAAGAGTTTGGATTTTACAATAAGTTTATAAAAACTGTCAAAATTTTATATCGAAAAAAAAGAAATGGTGATGCAACATCAAGTTGCATCTGATTTTTCATCTTTTCTGGGAAAAATAATTTGGTTTTCGCAACTATTTTTTTAAAATGTTCAAAATTTATCCTGAAAAAAGTTTGTTTTCTCATGTTATTTGGGTTTTTTCTTATTGGAGTTGTCGTTTGAGGAAACAGTTCTCCTTTGATTGGAAACAATGTTATTATAGAAGAAATCATATGATAGTAGAGAAATTAGAGTCTACATAATCAAATTTCTTTAGAAAAAGTCATCTAGCCAACAAATAATGAGAAGATCTAGATCATCCTATACACCATAGCTCATCCAAAAATTCTCTAACATAATGTTAGAGGGGAGTCATTTTGCAAGAAGGATCACTACGATCCTCCTTTAAGAACCCTCATTTAGAGAAGGTTCTTGGAAGAAGCATTATGACTAGTCTGCACCACCTAATATGGAAAGTTTACTGTTGAAAAATAAAGGGATGCAGATGGTGACGTTGCAGTGTGAAAGGCATAATTGAAGTCTTTCTCCTATTAAAGAAGGAAACCTATCTTTTATAACGATAAGAAAGTTGGCTTGTTCAAGGAAGGATGGCTAGATGGTTGCATTGAAGAAAAGGTATGCATGTTCTCCTAATAACTCTTATCTTGAAGGTATAACTTATGTTTACAAGAATCTTGCTAAAAGAATTCGTCATAAGAATGTGTGAGCATGATAAGGCTTCCATGTAGTTGGTTTTGCTTATGTGGTCGATATATGTTTTTGCTACTATGAAGGATATCTAAAAACACATAATGGAAGTTGTGGCAAGTATATCTACAGTTGTTGGTTTTTGAACTTGATTAACTAAATACGATTAGTTGGATGGCTTTGGTAATCCTAAAAGAATCACTTTCATGAATGGATGAAGTTATCTTTAGCTCTCCCTTTACTGGGGAAATATAATGCCTTTGTTGACAATAAATAGAGGAAAGTTGTTAGCTCAAGGGGCTTGGAACTAGGTTCAAAGTGTACTGTGCACCAACAAAACCCTCAACCACTGGCCCTTTCAGCAATGACATGCAAGCAGATCGCAGTATCACCCGAAGCAGATATGGGAGGTTGTAGAACGAGGTTTCTATAGCCAGAGGGATATGCGCATTGTTGCACCCATGTGTCCACTTATGCCTTAGACCTATCTACAACTCCATATGCATAAATAACTTCGCGTTGATGATTTACTTCACAAATTTTTACTTATCGCTTAAACATAAGAGAAAATTGTATAACATGTATTCTTTCACATAATTTAGTGAAAGGAATGCATAAAAATATGTACAAACACATATAATAAAAATAGATACATAAACTTTTTCTGAAACTTCTTCTTTTATTGAGGTAGATCTTCAATACATACAACTTGTTTGAACTCTGCACCCAATTGCAGGTGGTCTGTGCACTGAGTTGCAGAATATTTAAGGCCTTTGTGCACTTTGTTGTGGAGCCTTCTCGTAAAACCCAAAATATAGACTAAAGACAGAACATATCAATGATTCATTTATGACTTCCCTCCTATATTTTTATCCTTGACGAAGTATTGCATCTCCTTATATAGATTTTATTACTACAAGACCATGGTCCACATACCATGGATCTGACATAACAATGAACTAACACCCAATAACCATTACAAAATTAGGGGATTCGACCCACCCAAAAGCCCCTAAACATCATGTGGTAAATATAACTTCTTGGACTTTTCCCACATTGCTCGTCAAAATGCAGGGCCATTGACCAAAATTGGACCAAGCTGGGTTGCGCCCAAAAAAACTGATATGAAACATGGATGACATGAACCCTTCCACAACATGAGTTTTGGCTCCATATGATAAAATGAAAATGTAAGAAAGAGTTGACGTATTTACGAAGGCACATTAAAGGGCTAACTTCCCTAATTGAAAAGAAGTTAGCAATCTCCTCTATGCTTAAGAGGGAGTAAGAAGCCTCCTTAAATGTTGAAAGAGCGTTGTTATATTCTATAATCAAGAGGGAATGAGTATTTCCTCTCCTGGAATGGAGCCCAATTCTTGTGTCAATTGTCCTTTTTTTTTATTCTCTTGATAATTGTTTGATGAAGAGAACCTAACTAATAAGAAGAAGAATTTAAAATAAGATCACAAACTTTTATCAAGGAAAAGGTTGATTGTTTAATAGTTTCCCTAGTGGATTCTCCAACATATAGAAACCCTAACTTCCTTGGAGCATATCATTGAAAATACAGTGAGCCAAGATATGTATTTTGAACCATATGTTACCAATATTTTACTCAATGTGGTCTCAGTTTCATGGTTTCAAGCCTCACAAAAATGAATAACGAAAATTTTGAACTCGCCTTTTGAAATGGACTTTAAGAACATTCAAAAACCCTAAATTCCTTGGACCATATCTGCAAAAATATAACGAACCAAGAATTAAAAATTGCTTGCCATGTTTTCTCAATCTTCTCCAAGTTTCACCTCATGAATCCTCCTAGAAAAAATGTTATAGCGAACATTCCATGATAACATGTTTGAAGTAGCAAAACCCTGGGATCATGAGCTTTGAAACCAAATTTTATGATCCCTGTACCTTAAAAATGGCAAGAAACCAATAATTACAATCCTCTTTAAGTGGGGAACCTTTCTTTACAATAAATTCAATGAAGAAGACAATATGTGATGATATTAAGAGTAAGTCTCCTTCATATATATATATATAGTAGACAAGGGTACAATTATAATAAAATTGGATAATGTGAGGTTCTATCCTACATAATAATATAATAATAGAAATATAATTACGTAGTAATTAGATGTTAATAAGGGTTTTTGGTTTGAAATGTGGATTATATAGGGTTTAATAGATAATAAGACAACGAACTCAAATATGGTATTAATTATGGCTTCATGAGAATCACTCGCAATACACTTTGGAACAAACATTTTAAATAAACACTCCACTCTTTATGAAAGCATAGATGCATCTCAAAATATCCTCTCTTTCTTTTCTTAAACTAGCCTAGATCCATCTTAACACTGGATCTACCATGCAGTGAGAGGGATCAAATCTCTTAGATGCAAACCTCTTTTAGAGTGAAAAAAGATTTCATCTCTCTCAACACTTGGTAGATCCGCGGGCTAGTTTAAATTATCACTTTAAATAGATTATATCCCACATGAATACCATGTGTCAATACCATGGGTTCTCATAAACCTGAAGCTTAAAATCCACCGTTAAATTGATGAAGTCAATTTACCTTAACTACCCAACAAAAATAAATAAAACAATAATAATAACATACAATTTTTATTTTTATTATTTTAGTTTGAAGTTTTTCTTATTTGATATATGGTTATTTTTAGTTTTATTTTTTTTGACCCAATCAAAATGTTTACATGACATTACTTTATTAAGGAATTTAGACTTTTGTGATCCATAACATTGTTTAGATAATCTTCGGCAAAATCACATAACCAATCTGTTAAACTCACATGGATAGTAAAGACAATAGGAAAGATAAATCAGTGAGTACATTTTTTTATTAACATAAGATACACATTTATAGTACAATAGGTGACTCTTGGGATTCAGATCCCAAGGTCTCTTGGACTGCTTTTGTCCATTCGAATTCCACACTAACCCTTTAGGATTAGGTGTCCAACATTCCCCCCCTTAATCCGAAGGGTTATGTATGAGTCCAAGAAGAGAGCTGTAATACAAAATGTGCAAAAATGCATGGCAGCACTAGGCTGAATGTGCTCTATGAAATGTTGGTAAAAAAAGGGCGGTGGTTTAAGGATGACCACCAACACTGGAACGCTTAGTGCAGTTCCCGGAACTCTTCCAAAACTGGCAAGAAACTGAAGTTTTCTGCTAGAGGAAGTGTTCTCAATCTGTGATGGTTTAAGGATGACCAACAACTCTGGAATGCTTAATGCAATTCCTGAACTCTTCCAAAACTGGCAAGAAGCTGGAGTCTTCTGCTAGAGGAAGTGTTCTCAATCTCTGTTCCTGGAATTCTTCCAAAACTGGAAAGAAGCTGAAGTCTTCTGCTAGAGGAAGTGTCCCAGATTGCCAACTGAAGGCATGTTCAGGCATCTTGTCTCTGGCTACAACTCTGAAACTGGTGTGGCAGGTTGTGGCTCAGGCTCGCTTGATGTGACTTTGAAGCTTGTAGATGACCATCATTTCCCCCCTGTCAGATACAAGGTGAGAAGATGGAGAAAACTCAACTGGAAGACTATTTAATACTCTGGAACAAGTTCTGACATGTGTTTGGAATATCTTCTTGGCTGTTGATGCCCATTGCCAAGAAGCGATCCATCCAAGATGAATCTTTGTTCTTGCAGGACGTTTATTTTTGAAGCATCTGTGTGAAGAATGGCTGGTTTTATGACAGTGCTTACATGGATGAAGATCAAAACAGTGATCTTTCAAATGGCCAACTCGGTCACAGTGTTGGCATTTTATAATCTGTTGTTGTTGTTGTTGCTGTGGAAGAGGGGCAGATTCTGGAAGAGCTGAAGCTAAACTGTCATGAGAAGCAGGTGAACTGTCATCAATAAATCCAGCACTCTGAAACTGAATGGGCTTGGCATAGTCTGGAATATGAAAGGACAAGTCCTTGTCATATCCAAGACCAGTTCTGTGCTTGTTGTGGACAAGCTGTTCCCAAGGTCTGATGATGGGCTTGGGAAGTGCAGACTGAGTTTCTGCATCTGCATTTACAATTGCTGCTTTACTTGAATGAACAGTAACATTATTGACATGCTGCTGATGGGTGGTTGTCTCAATGTTCTGAACAGAAACAGGTTCAGAATGGTGTCTATTTTGATGTAGCTCTTCTTGCTGTAGCTGTGATTCAAGCTGCAAAAAATCGATCTTTTCTTGTGCATCATGCAGGCAGGTCTGAATGTCACAAAGAGTGTCTTTGCTAACATTTACCTTCCCACCAATAGTGGAGTGTATTAGTGTATTCAGTAACTCTAATACATCATGAAATCTAGCCATTGTCTCAACAAAGAAATGAACACTCAGCAAGTCTAGACAAACCCCAGCTATTGAAGATTTCAAAAAATCAGTTTGAAAAAGGCACTCAACTAATTCCAGCTAAGAATTTAGCCAATCACTAACAGATTTTTCAATTATCAAGTTTTCACTGGTAAAACTACCAAGGCTACATATTGGCACCCTTTAGATGAGAACATCATTCATGTTTACAGTTCTCACATTTTGTGCTTGAGAAATTAGTCATGCCGTCAAAGACTCAAATGTACCAAATATATCAGAATATTTACACACAATGACTGTAGGCTGAACCCGTGTACTTTATTCTTTATCGCAGCAAAGTAGAACAGAATACAAATAGAACCGAAATTTCACACTGTAGAGACCAATTATAATCTTCAGAAGCTATTCTGATTTTCTTCTAGTTGCAAAGAACCATCAACACTTCTGGTATAATATTATGCCACTGTTTGTTGATATTATAAATAATACGCAAGCAAAACCTTATGTTCCCAACCAATTGCAAAGGTCCCGACACTATTGATGTGTCAAGTTTTTTTTCGACCTTTGTAATTCAACCATATTACAAAGTGTGTTATCCCTGAACAAAGCAGTCCTCAAAAATTTATTGACAGAACCAACATTCATTGGAGTTCATCCTTAACCATGTTAAACGTGAACCTTGATAGCTGCAGTGGAATAGCTGAGATAAGCGGACCGTAATTCTGCACATTATCGTAGAGCCAAAACAGTGCAACAACGATCAGATTCAGATTTCTAGGGACTAGAAATATAATTTCTCCGGTAGATGAAAAAGGAAACGCTTCTTGCATTCCTATAAACCTTGAGATCGTGGTCTGGGGTTGGTCACTTAATTCCCATCGCACTGACTCCATCGCTCGGTTGCTCATAGTTCCCATTCAGACTATTCAACATTGAGACTTAGCTGTTAAAAAATGTCGTTGAATACCGCAATACAAGTCTTTTATGTCTGCTAATCCTGGAGTGCACCAAGCCTTCAACGTGCAGGAAGATCTTGACACATTCTCTCACTTGTCAGAGAATATTATCTCGTACACCCGGGTATCAAATCTGGACAACGTTCAAATGACTTTCTTGCACGGCTTCTTCTTGTAGAGCTTTATGCGGTCTGGAATCGATATTTACTGTGCATATATTGTTTTGCGTCGGAACACAAACCATTCATCTGGATAAAACTAAATAGGATGAGGACAATGAGGCTGGAAAACAGAATTGGACCCAAGAAACTGAAATCTTTGCCCTTCTTTGCCGCCCAGAATGTGTAACCAGTTAGTGAGAACACCACAGCTGCTGTTAATATCAATGCCTCCAGAACTATCCTTCCTTTTGTGTATGCACAGGATATGCCAACAGTGAGGCTCAGAACAACAGTAAACACTCCCAACAATGCAAGATTAACCGGATGCTTCTAATGATAGGCATAAAGAGGGCACATCAAGATTAAAGGCAAGATGGAGATGCCCAACAAGAGGCTCGGGGTTTGAACCAGGAAAAGATTGATGGGTGAATACAAAACCACGGCTGCAGCAACAATTACGGTCAAAAACAATTGCGTGCTCAAGATTGAATACGCTTTCCTCTTTCACAAATTCGTTTCTTAGAGATGGACTTTAACGCAGCTTCCATCGTCAGAAAACTTCGGGAGCCATTTTCTTCCGGCCTCACGAGAACCCATGAGTGGAGAATTTCTCAACTCAAGCAAATCTTAAAGCTTATTGAAGAAAACCAGAATCCAATCTATGAAGCTCTCCGTCAAGATCTTAGCAAGCCTGACCTCGAAACCTTCATTGCAGAGGTATTTATTTATTTAATTCTTAGTTCTTTGCTTAGTTACTCCTCCAAATCACCAGCTTACACCATTAAAAGACTCGAAACGATCACTGCAATTTTCGCATTTCAGCAAAATTACAGGCGCTTCAAGGGATTTGACCCATAAATTTCTTCAAAAAAATAACGATATTACCTTATTTTGAGCCTCCGGCCGTCAAGCTCCCGGATCTTAATGCTCCAGCAATTGCAAATAACCAGAGAATAACAACCGTTACTGAGCAGAATGTAAAGAATAACGAATTCGGAACAGCATGGTGCAAGGTCGAGCAGAATGGTGCAAGGTCGAGCTTCTCTCTGAATTCGATTATAATGATTATATCATAAATCGCTAGACCAACAAACACTGAGCCGTAAAACCACAGCCTGGGGACTTACTTTTTTTTTTTCTTGTTTACGGACTGTGAAAATCTATCTGATGGCAGAGTCGTAATAGTGGAAGAATCGATGCAAAGGAGTTACAAAGCAGGACAGAGGCAGCCAGAGAGGCGTTATGTCAGGAACAGCGCAGAGACAGAACGACAGAGGCAGAGAGAGAGCGTTTTCAGAATGCAGTCAGGCAATTATGTTTAGCTCAGTGAGCGCAGAGTTAGAGGGATAGTAGGAGAACGCTCAGGAAAAAACTGATGCGCAGATAATGTCAGAGGCGCTCAGGACAGAGGGCGATAGACTCAGCAGTGGCAGCGCTATGTCAGGCATATGCGCAGAGAATATTGTGGACAGATGCGTTTATGCAGACAAAGGGCCAGGACTGCCATGCACATAACAGGCCACAGAAACACAAGTGGCTCTGATACCATGTTAAACTCACATGGACAACAAAAGAGTGTGAAAGATAAATCAGTGAGTACATTTTTTTATTAACATAAGATACACATTTATAGTACAATAGGTGACTCTTGGGATTCAGATCCCAAGGTCTCTTGGACTGCTTTTGTCCATTCGAATTCCACACTAACCCTTTAGGATTAGGTGTCCAACACAATCTTGTGTCGACGCGTTTCAAACCAACCAGTGTGGTTCATCGTCAGGACAAGTTGAAGACCAATCCGGCTTAGCTTGATTAAATAGCGTGTGCAGAGATTCCAACGGCTAATTTTGACCTAATAATCTTGGTCAAGATTATTAGGTCAAAATTAGTTGTTGGCATTATAGCCGTTGGAATCTCTGCACACGCTATTTAATCAAGCTAAGCCGGATTGGTCTTCAACTTGTCCTGATGATGAACCACACTGGTTGGTTTGAAACGCGTCGACACAAGATTGGTTATGTGATTTTGCCGAAGATTATCTAAACGACATTACTTTATGTTAACTTTTATACCATATTGGGTTGGAGAGTGGCTCTAGGTGAAATAACTTAGTATTACTCTCTCTATATTTGAGATCGAACACTTTTATGAATTAGCATTGTTATTTTAGTTTTAAATTATTTTGATTTGATATATGGTAGAACACAAAAATAATCTATAGATTTCATTCTTGTTAAGTCAATGTTTTGAATCAAAATCATGATTTATCTTTAGAATGATGTGACCAGAGATGAGATGAAGAAGCAAGAAGATATAGTAAATACAAATGAAAAACCCTAAAGAAACCACAAACTAAAAAGGTTAAATTAAAGTAAAAGAAACCATAAAATTAAAAGATAAAAAAATTGTAATAATATATAATATAATTAATATAATATAATAATAGTATAGACATAGTAATATAATATAGGTAGGATAAGAAAATTACTATAATAATAATATTATTATTGATATAATAGTATATTAATAAATAATAATAGTGTTAGTGGTATCATATATAATAAAGTCATAAATAAGGCACATGAAGGTAAGGAATTATAATAAAGGGAATAGTCAACCTATAACATCCTTTTACGCTGCCAACTTTGCTGCAAAGAATATGCTATTGACAAATTCAGGTATCACAAAGCCTGAGATGATCCTCCTTCAGCAAAAGGTTTTAATGTGTGATTCAAAATGTTGAAGGTTTTAATATCCACTTATGCCTTAGACCTATCTACAACTCCACATGCATAAATAACTTCATGTTGATGATTTACTTCGCATATTTTTACTTATCGCTTAAACATAAGAGAAAATAGTATATAACATGTATTCTTTCACATAATTCAGTGAAAGGAATGCATAACAATATGTACGAACACATATAATAAAAATATATACATAAACTTTTTCTGAAACTCCTTCTTTTATTGAGGTAGATCCTCAATACATACAACTTGTTCGAACTACGCACCCAATTGCAGGTGGTTTCTGCACTTAGTTGCAGAATATTTAAGGCCTCCATGCACCTAGTTGTAGAGCCTTCTCCTAAAACCCAAAATATAGACTAAAGACAGAAGATATCAATGATTCATTTATGACTTCCCTCCTATATTTCTATCCTCTATGAAGTATTGCATCTCCTTATATAGATTTTATTACTACAAGACCATGGTCCACATACCATGGATCCGGCATAACAATGAAATAACACCCAATAACCATTACAAAATGAGGGGCTTTGATCCACCCAAAGGCCCCTAAATATCGTGAGGTAAATATAACTTCTTCGACTTTGCCGGCTCTGCTCCTCAAAATGCAGAGCCATTGACCAAAACTGGACCAAGTTGGGTTGCGCCCAACAAAAGTGATATGAAACATTGATGGCATGAACCCTGCCACAACTTGATTTTTGGCTCCATATGACAAAATGAAAAAGTAAGAAAGAGTTGACGTATTGATGAAGGCACATTAAGGAGCTAACTTCCCAAATTGAAAAGATGTTAGGAATCTCCTTTATGCTCAAGATGGAGTAAGAAGTCCCCTTAAATGTTGAAAAAGTGTTGTTATATTCTCTAATCAAGAGGGAATGAGTATTTTCCATGTGTCATGCACTAGACTAGAACTAACAGTCATAAGTGTTATTGAAGGAACTAGGAAGGAGAATGGAGGATTGGACAGGTATCCATGGAAAGAGTGGTTTAAGAGGACCAATGTTATTTGAGGATATGTAATCCAAGATATGAATAAGTCCTAAAAATACATACCTGGTGACAATATCAATGGGTTATGTGCCTTAGAGGTAGTGCAGTGTCTCACTCCCAACATTATGCTCTGAAAGAAAATGAGCTATTTAGCTAAATTCCTTACTATGATGACAATGTTGGTTATGATGTTGATTCTTAAAAGATGTCTTATCAATCTAACTTTTCTTATGACAACTCTTTCATTTGTACAATTATGAATACCTCCCTAGATAAGAGAAGTGTTGGAAAATGTAGCTAGATTTTGTCATCATAAGCATCGTTGTACTCATTTCATTATGTTTATATTATTGAACAAGAAAAAGAAGAAATAAAATTATTATTTTCAGGCATGGGTTTCATGCTTCTCATGATTGGTCAACTAGGTTAAGAATGTTCTTCATGCTTCTAGGGTTTGTCAATTCATAAGATTTATTTTCATGAACCAAGAGAGTCAATATTGTTTGTATAGGAGCCATATTGGCAAGTTGTAATATGTGACTATGAGAATTCAACCTAGAAGAGGCTGCTTAGCCTCATAAAAAGCATATATATAGAAGCTAGTTCGAATCATTAGACACACTTTTGATATGCGTAAGACAAGTTCGATTTGAAGGAAGAAGAAGGAAAGAAAAATGAAGGTCAAGGAATCAAGAAGAAATCAAGGAAAGGAAGAAAACATCATTTTTTTTCTCTCTCGCACGTGCGAAAGTTAAGGTTTCTATAGCTATTGGGAGGCAAAAAATTGCAAGTTTGAACTATAGGTTTGAAGTCGAAGGTTAAAATTATGAAGTGGAGAGATTGGAAGAGATTTGACATTTGTTGACTTGGTCAATATTTGAATTATTTGGAAGAGATCCTTGGAGGCCTAATTCAATGTTTGGAGGAGGTCTTGACTTTGCTCTTGGGGTCTTGGATTTCTCATTTGAATTGATATTATAAGAAGAGAATAATTTCTTTTAGGATTTTTGGAGGGGTTTTTCCCTGGAATGGAGCCTAATTCTTGTGTCAATTGTCCTTGTTGTTTATGCTCTTGATAATTGTTTGATGAAGAGAACCTAACTAATAATAAGAAGAAGTTAAAATAATATCGCAAACTTTTATCAAGGATAAGGTTAATTGTTTAATAGTTTCCCTAGTGGATTATCCAATATATAGAAACCCTAACTTCCTTGGAGCATATCATTGAAAATACAATGAGCCAAGATATGTATTTTGAACCATATGTTAACCAATATTTTACTCAATGTGGTCTCAGTTTCATGGTTTCAAGCCTCACAAAAATGAATAACGAAAATTTTGAACTAGCCTTTTCAAATAGACTTTGAGAACATTCAAAAACCCTAAATTCTTTGGACCATATCTGCAAAGATATAACGAACCAAGATCTAAAAATTGAATGAAATATTTCTTGTCATGTTTTCTCAATCTTCTCCAAGTTTCACCCCATGAATCCTCCTAGAAAAAATGTTATAATGAACATTCCATGATAACATGTTTGAAGTAGCAAAACCCTGGGATCATGAGATTTGAAACCAAATTTTATGATCCTTGCACCTTAAAAATGGCAAGAAACCAATAATTACAATCCTCTTGAAGTGGGGAACCTTTCTTTACAATAAATTCAATGATGAAGACAATATGTGATGATATTAAGAGTAAGTCTCCTTCATATATATAGAGGAGACAAGGGTACAATTATAATAAAATGGGATAATGTGGGGTTCTATCCTACATAACAATATAATAATAGAAATACAATCACTTAGTAATTAGATGTTAATAAGGGTTTCTTGGGTTGAAATGTGGATTGCATAGGCTTTAATAGATAATAAGACAACCAACTCAAATATGGTATTAATTAGGCTATCATGAGAATCACTCGCACTACACTTTGGAATAAACATTTTAAATAAACACTCCACTCTTTATGAAAGCATAGATGCATCTCAAAATATCCTCTCTTTCTTTTCTTAAACTAGCCTAGATCCATCTTAACCCTGGATCTACCATGCACTGAGAGGGATCAAATCTCTTAGATGCAAACCTCTTTCAGAGTGAAAAGATAATTCATCTCTCTCAACACTTGGTAGATCTGGAGTTAAGATAAATACGGGCTAGTTTAGATTATCACTTTAAATCGATTATATCCCACATGAATACCATGTGTCAATACCATGGGTTCTCGTAAACCCGGAGCTTAAAAACCACCATTAAATGACCAAGTGAAGTTTACCTTAACTACCCAACAAAAATAAATAAAAAAATAATAATAACATACAATTTTTATTTTTATTATTTTAGTTTGAAGTTATTCTTATTTGATATATCGTTATTTTTAGTTTTATTTTATTTTGACCCAATCAAAATGTTTACATGACATTACTTTATGTTACAACTTCTCTACCATATTGGGTTGGAGAGTGACTCTAGGTGAAATAACTTAGTATTACTCTATATCTAAGATCAAACACTATTATGAATTAGCATTATTATTTTAATTTGAAATTATTTTGATTCGATATATGGTAGAACCCAAAAGTAATCTATAGATTTCATTTTTGTTAAGTTGATGTTTTGAATCAAAATCATGATTTATCTTTAGAATGATGTGCCGAGAGATGAAGACTCAAGAAGATATAGTAAATACAAATAAAAAAACCTAAAGAAACCAAAAACTAAAAAAGTTAAATTAAAGTAAAAGAAACCATAAAATTAAAGGATAAAAAATTGTAATAATATATAATAGAATCAATATAATATAATAATAGTATATACATAGTAATATAATATAAGGTAGGATAAGAAAATTATAATAATAATAATAATATTGATATAATAGTATATTAACAAATAATAATAGTGTTAGGGGTATCATATATAATAAAGTCATAAATAAGGCATATGAAGATAAGGAATTATAATAAAGGGAGATGTAGTGTATCATTAAATAATGAAAATAATATTTTATATTTTAATTATATTAATATAATAATATACATGGTGTAAAATCTACTTTGATAAGGTGTTCTATTAAGGTATTATGTGGTGAAAAAAATCATTGATTTGAAATTTTATGGGAAAACGTTTAGCCATGTTAAGGGTTAGTGTTGCCTGATCTAGGTGAAATCTCTGGGTGATCTTATTGAGTAATATGCCCCTTTGTCATTTGAGGACTCATATTGCCTACAAACAAAAAATATACATAATAATAGACTAGTATTTATTTGATCAAAATATGAACAATATTATAATATTAATATTATTTTGTTATGATGGTGATCAGAAGAAGGTAAGGAGAAAATGAGAAAGAAAAAAAAGAAAAGGATAAATAAGAAAGAGAGGGGAGACAAGATAAGAGAAGAAGAAAGAGTAAAGAAAAAGGAAAGAGGCGAAACAAAGAAAGAGGTTGGAGTAGAGAAAAAGGATAAACTAAAGAAGGAAAGAGAATAAGTAAGTGGAGGAAACACAACAAGTCATCAAAACATATGTAGGGTAAAGAAATAAAGAGATAGGGAAAAAAAATATACAAAGGCCACAACTTAGACTTGATTATTGTTAATCTCAAGTCCACCACTCCTATTGAAATTGTGAGGATGTCTTACAATCTCCATGGTTTATCTGCCATCATTTGAAAAATTGGTTTTCCTTAGAAATGATTTTGGATTTCTCTCAGTAGATGTGATGTATAATCTTGTTAGAACACTAAGTAACCCAAAATTGGTTTTCCTTAGAAATGATTTTGGATTTCTCTAAGTAGATGTGATGTATAGTCTTGTTATAATACTAAGTAACCCTTGATGTGCATATGTGTCTTCTCTTTATGTCAACTCCATGTTCCTTCAACTTGACCTTAAAAGAATGTTGAGTCTCTCCAATGTAACACAACATGAACAAACAATTGTGTAGACCTTTAATGAAAATTATAAGAATGAAAATTCACCTCAAAGTGTAGAATAGTGGTGGTCAATTTCTTTTGGGTCTCCTTTATGTTTGATGCCTACTAAAGCTTTGAAAAATTCCACATCATTAATGTATACAAGGTAAACTTTAATGTAAAAATACATCCCTACTAGAGAAAATTTTAGGGGCCTATTTTTTACATAGACATGATTAAATGGATAGTATTTAGCAATAATAAATTACATATATATAACTTTTCAAAATAAAATAATCAAATAATATTTGAATCCTTAAAAATACCCTATTTTAAACAAAATTTTAATATTAATACAATTTAAATTATTATAATTAAAAATTGAAAAAAAATATGATAATTAACTAATTAAACTATTCAGTAGATATTATATTGATAAGAAAATGAATACGACTTTTAATGATATAAGTTTTAATATTAATACAATTTAAATTATTATAGTTAAAAATGGGAAAAAATATAATAATAAACTAATTAAACTATTCAGTAAATTTTATATAAATAACAAAATGAATACGACTTTTAATGATATTCCGAATGAATATGTTAATTACGCCTCGACCCAGGCCAACAATGCGTTTGATAGCTCTCAAATCGCATTTCAGAACCTAATCATTATCCTGTGAATATACAGCAGATTCCATGTATTCAAGTAAACAGAAGAGTGTTGGTCGAGCTACTTTGTTTTTATTTATCCAAAAAAGATATCGGCACAGGAATTGAAAGAGGTTTAAAAGATGTTAAATTTAGGTAAAAAAAATTTCAAAAAATCTTTCAATACCGTCAAAATCCTTTAGAACACCTAAAATCTTAAATTTTACTATTGTAACTTAAAGAAACGTAATCAGTACAAGCTATAAGGTTCACTAGTACGAGTAAATGAGCTGAATAACGTCGAACCTTCCAGCCCGACTTCCGCGCAAAACAAATTAAATATAACAAATCGCGATGCTTCCTTGTTTGATTAATTCAGTATCGGTGATAAACAATTATATGTAACTGAATATCTCGCTAGAAGTGATTCTCCCATATCGAATAGTGACTTTTAATGCTATCCAATATTGACCACTCTTAACATGTATGCACTTCATTGAAATTATTGAAAAAAAAAAACATAAGCTCCGCAATTTTTTAATAAATGTATGCACTTCATTGAAATTATTGAAAAAAAAACATAAATTTATACATAATAGCCGAGCCGACACTCTTTTAAAAAACATTTATACAGAGCAGGCCGTGGGAATTCAATGTTAAGAGGATTGCTACGCAATTTATTTAATCAAGTTCGCCAACGAATTACGGCGTATTGAATGGATTAAATTATTCGTTTTACACATCATTTTGGTTTCTCAAGGGAATAGTCAACCTATAACATCCTTTTAGGTGCCAACTTTGCTGCAGAGAGTATGCTATCGACAAATTCGGGTATTACAAAACCTGAGATAATCCTCCTTCAGCAGAAGGTTTTCAGGTTGTTTTGGAGTTACAGGATTTGAACACGTGATTACATGAGATTGGGTCCCGTATCGACCAACTACCTGCCTCAACGTGTCCTGACTTCCAACGTTCACTTTCAGCGTTATCGAATTAATTAGGTTTAGATTTGGACGTTCGACTTTATCCAATTCGACATCTCTATAAATCGCAATGAAATGTTGAGGAATCAGCAACCCATCTCATCTCATCTGCCAATAGATTTAGCTTTTGTTCTCTGGTTGATTGCATCCATTTGCCAATAGTTTAGTTTTGATTCTCTGATTAATTAATCAGTGAGGATGGCGAAGTATTGTATAAGCCCTTCATTCATTGGTTTATGGATGTTGTTGCCTCTTATAATAGCAGTTACGAGCGCCCGTGATGCACCTGATTCGGGCGACGGATTGATATCATGTTTACATGAACGCGGCTTAAAAAATGTCACGACAATGTCATTGTCTACTACTTCGGAGTACGATGTTCTGCTCAATTTTTCTCTGCAGAATCTTCGATTTGCGGAGGCTGGCGTGCGCAAACCTTATGTGATAGTTTTACCACAAAGCAAAGAGCAAGTGAAGAATAGCGTGATGTGCTGCGTGGAAAACGGGTGGGAAATTCGAGTCCGGAGCGGGGGACACAGCTACGAGGGCCTCTCTTACACCTCCGATGTTCCCTTTGTTCTCATTGATCTCATGAACTTCGACAACGTCCATGTCGACATCAATTCCATGACAGCGTGGGTGGAAGCCGGCGCCACGTTGGGCCAAATTTATTCTGGGATTGCAGTTCTTTGGAATTAAAGTCGAAGGAGCTGGGACGAAAAGGGATATGAACGCGTCGTTCCAAGGGATGTATCTGGGACGTAAGGAGCAGTTCTTGAAGATTGTGAACATCACCTTCCCGGAGTTGAAGATGGCGGAGAACGAGTGCAGTGAAATGAGCTGGATCGAGTCTACGTCCTTCATCGGAGGGACTGCCAACGTGAGCGAACTGACAAACAGATACTATTCCAACAAAGTCCATTTCAAAATAAAATCAGATATGGCAACAACCCCGCTGTCCAAACCAGGTCTCCAAGGATTGTGGGACATCATGGAAGAAGAGGTGAGCGCGTATGCAATTTTCTCTCCTTTGGGAGGAATTATGGACAGGATTCCTTCCTCTGCTATACCCTTCCCTCACAGAGCTGGAAACATATTCGACATACAGTACAAGGTCGTATGGAACAACAGCACTGACGATGAGCACTACCTTAACTGGATGCGAAAGCTTTACGCTTACATGGCTCCTTATGTTTCTTCTTCTCCCAGATCTGCTTATGTTAATTATTTGGATCTGGATCTGGGCAGTGCAGTCAATGGAACTGCCACAGTCAAAGAAGCCGAAGCATGGGGTAAGAAGTATTTCCACGACAATTTCGATAGACTTGTGAAGGCCAAAACAGAGGTCGATCCCCACAACTTTTTCAGAAATTCTCAGAGCATTCCTCCACGAAATAACTGATTATCCCTAATCTCTAATCATTTGGTTGATTGTAATCCAAAATAAGGCTACAGCTTAAGCCACTTCAGTCCTTAACGGCGTGGCACTCCTTGGAACGCCGAACATCAATTGTGGTGAATTCACGTAGAATTTGTATGTTTTTCTGGATGAATTTGCTTCTTACGCTTTGCAATCAAAATACAGCACGACTGTTCTATTTATCACCATGTAGAAATACAAGAGTGCACGATTAAGTATTATCAATTGCCAATTTAGGATGAAGTTTCTCGGTCATTCATGTTTCGGTCTAATTCGCTTCTCAGCTACTACGTGAAGTCTTTACCATTTAACGTCCAGTCGAATTTTATATTATGATTTATATAACCTGCTGACTATCAGCGCCGTTGAGCTTGTCCCAATGGTTTAATTTCTTCAAATGCCATAAATTTATTATACTTTAAAAATTGTAATCTACAGTTTTTACATTATTTTATTTATTATATGAAATTTTGTAATAACCATCGCTTAAACAATTATTATTATTATTATTTTAATAAAAATTATGATAATTTTATTGATTAGAAACATCTATTCATCATATTTATGCATGTGTATGCTACACATATTCATCATATTTATACATGTGTATGATACACAAATTAGATCTAGCCAAAATCAGTTTTGCTCGTTGAATTAAAATGTGGATGACATAGTTAATTTTATTTTGGTTAAATAAAGCTTCATTATACTGTAATTTTGATTTTAGTCAGATGTTTTTATTTTATTAAATATATTTTTAATTGATTTTAGTCAGATGTTTTTATTTTATTAAATATATTTTTAATTAATTTTATTTTTTAATATTAGTAAAAGGTTTTATTTTTTTATTATATATATATATATATTATTTTTTTTTATTTTTTTTCTGAAAAATAGTAATTTTATTTATAATGAGTAATTAATAATATTAGATTTTGATTTTTCAAAATCCATAAAAATAATTTGATTTCTGTTTTTCTTTTCTATTCTTGGGTACCATTAGTGTTAGGAGTGGATGTTACAATATACATTTGATTCTCTTTTGTATTTGTTAGATATTCTTTGTCATTCATTTTTTACCATTCACTTCCTTAAGTGATAAGTGATGTCGTGTGTTGTTGGGTCATTGAGTTAAAGCAAAGTTGTGCTCTATCTCGTCCATCTAAGAATTATTATGAAAGATTTGTTATTATTGTCTCTCTTTTTTATGCTTCTTAGTAGGGCTTTATGCATTGCCAACCTTTTGACTTTTAGTATTTTTTTATTAAAATTATAATAAGTAAAATTACATAATTTTTTTTAAAATTTAATTAATTTTAATTATAATTTAATTTTTTATATTAAAAATAATTTTGGTTTTTCATTTATTTTTAAATTATTTATTATTATAATTTGATTAAAAAATACAATTAATATTAATATTAATATATATTTAATATATTAAATATTAATATAATTTGTATTGTTTTTATAATGGATGTGCTCGTACCGAGATTTCTTCTCCATATAAAGGTTGTGGTTATGGATGCTCTTTCTCGATTTGGGGGAACATGGATATGAATTGAGATTAAATCTAGGCATTCAAGTTATGTAAACACCCTTCGCAACGCCACTAAAATCCCCTCCGGCACCATATTATGATCTCCACACTTTTGGAATCGAAGTTTATATTGGGAATAAGAAACTAATTTATTTGATTTTGTCCCTTTTACTTGATGTTCCCTTGCAAGCCAGGATACAACGCAGTAGCGTTGACAACATAAAGTAGAGGGTTAATTCGGCCAGAGCCAAAACAATCCGTTGAAATCCCCGTTGCGGGTTAGAAAAAGAGGCCTTGGTCGCTGGATCCTGTAACGAGTTATTATATCCCTGAAGATCACTTTGGTGAGGCTGATAGAGCTGAAGACAGAGAAAATATTCTCAAGGCCCATTCAATTATTTCCAACGGCTTATGATCGATACAATTTCAAATATAAATTTTTCAAGATGGGAAAGTCCAGCGGACGCTCTTTCGAGAAAAATATGTGCTTTGGATGTATTTACATATCCATCGTATAATAATTGAAGGACAATATTGATTTTACCAGCTACCAATCAAGGAATTGTTAGCAAATTTCTGAATTTGAAGTTGTTGTTGAGATTAATTGTTTTGTTTGTATGACCATATTACATCATAAAATTGGCCTTGATTCTCAGAAAAATGGTTTCCCAATAAGCTGCCAACTAGACTCATTGATGAATTCTTGAGCCTAATACAAATGTGTAATTTCTTTTCAATCCATTGAAAATATAATAAATGACTCTTCAGGTCACTTGGACTTTGCATGATTCGATGATGAATGTATAGATTTACATCACATTCTCGTTGTAGGATTGTCGGGAGCAAAGTTTTGAGATCGAAAGCATAGATCTATATTTAAGTATAAAAACAATTTTACTTGTATTTTAAATTTATATTTCTACGAGTCCTTGGATATAGATTACTTGGCAACGTTCCTTTCGAAATTGTTGGTTCAAATCCTATGTTATATTTTTTCCTCAAAAGACTAATTTAATAGGATGGATGTTATAGTGATTTCCATCAAAATTAGCTTCATGTATAACCGGAATAAGGACCTAACCTAATTGATTCCATAACTTCAAAATGAAAAAAATATGATAAATTAAATGTGTAATAAAAAATATTCATTTACTACAAAACTAACTTTTGATCATAGCAGTACACGCTTGAAGTTACAAGATTGCCCATTGCAAAGGTTGCCACTTTCATGAAAATGGTAAGACCTTTGGATGCGTAAATGAAACATAATATTTTCTTTATGATGATATAGAGGATGTGTAAATGAAACATGATATTTTATTTATGAAGATATGGACAAAAACAAGACAGAATATTTTTTTATCAAATAATTTATTTTTGTATATTTGAAGTCACTATTAATTTTTATCAAATAGTTTTTCTATATATTTATCAGCCAAGAATATGTCGTTAATATATTATGTCATAATTATAAGAGCTGCTTTGGGTGTGTAAATAAAATAAGATATATTTCTTTTTTTTATCAAATAGTTTTTCTATATATTTATCAGCCAAGAATATGTCGTTAATATATTATGTCATAATTATAAGAGCTGCTTTGGGTGTGTAAATAAAATAAGATATATTTCTTTATGATATAGGAAAGAAAAAAAAAATTATATCAATTAATTTATTTATGGTTTATTTAAAGTGTCATAATTATAAGAGCTGCTTTGGGTGTGTAAATAAAATAAGATATATTTCTTTATGATATAGGAAAGAAAAAAAAAATTATATCAATTAATTTATTTATGGTTTATTTAAAGTGAAGTATTCATTTATATTAGAGAAGTGAAGTGTTTGAGCGCTTTCGCAAATACAAGGTTCCTGTTGAGAAGCAAAGTGGACACTACATCAAAGTCCTTAGCACTGTTAGAGGTGGTGAATACATTTCAAATGATTTCCTACATTTTTGTAGTGAGCATGGAATTCACAAGTAATTTCCAACAAGGTATACACCTTAACAAAATGGTGTCGTGAAAAGGAAGAATAGGACCATTATGGAAATGGAAAGGAGTATGTTGAAGGCAAAGCATTTGTCAAATGATTATTGGGCTGAAGTTGTCACTTGTGCAGTGTTTATCATTAATATGTGCCCAACCAAAAGTGTCAGGAATGTAGTTCCTAAATAAGCATGGAGTAAGAAAGCATAGTGTCACTCACATGAGACTCTTTGTATGTGTGGCATTTGCACATGTCCCGAATGAGTTGAGGAAGAAGTTGGACAACAAGGGGGAGAAATGCATATTTGTTGGATATCGTGATGAATCCAAGGCATACAAGCTCTAGAATCCATCAACCAGGAAGGTCATAATCAACATAGATGTGCAATTCTTAGAAGAGAAAGCATGGGATGGAAGTTTAAAGAAGACAATCAATGTCAATGCATGTATACCACATGAGGACAAAGAGGAATTGACAACAACAAGAAAATCCTCAATAATGACTCCCTTTACTCCTATTCAAGCGCAACCAAGCAAGTAGCAAGTAACATCATCAACAAATAATAGGACAATGCCACCCAGTCAAGCAAGTGCTTCTCCTACACACCGCAAAGAGAAACACCAAGTGACATGTCAAGCCCATCTTCAACAAGCAAAAGAAGACCAAAATTCAGAAATTTAAATAAGATTTATGAGCAAGATGAAGTTGATAGTAACACTGGTCTAAATTCCTTATTTGTATTATTTTGTCATATAGATGACCCAATCCATTTTGAGGATGCAATCAAAGAAGAAGGATGGGTTGCGACAATGGAAGAAGAAATAGAAGCCATAGAAAATAATGACACATGAGAGTTAGTGGACCTTCCGCAAGGAAAAGAAGTTATTGGAGTGAAGTGGGTCTATAAGACCAAGAGAAAAATTGATGGGAAGATTGAAAGGGATAACCGAGGCTATTTCTCAAAGGATACAAGTAGCAACATTGAAGAGATTATGTGTAGATGTTTGCACCAGTCGTGAGGATGGAGACATTGTGCACAGTTGTGGCGATTATCACGCAACATAAATGGAAAGTGTATCAAATGGACGTAAAATCAATGTTCTTGAATGGAGTGATAAAAGAGGAAGTGTGTGTTGCACAACCACCTAGTTATGAGGTAGAAGCCCAAGAAGACAAGGTATATAGGTTGAAGAAAGCACTTTATGGGCTGAAGCAAGCACCGCATGCATGGTATAGCAGGATAGATTCTTATTTGTTGGACAATGGTTTTAACAAATGTGACGGTGAGCCTACTCTCTACATAAAAGAGAGTGAAGGTAAGATTCTTATTGTTGTCTTATATGTAGATGATTTGATTTTTAGAGGCAGTGATGATTTTCTCATTGCTGATTTCAAAGAAGTCATGAAGAGT
This sequence comes from Pinus tabuliformis, assembly GCA_031772625.1. Lineage (NCBI taxonomy): Eukaryota > Viridiplantae > Streptophyta > Pinopsida > Pinales > Pinaceae > Pinus > Pinus tabuliformis. Next base: position 239,894,942 of record CM062818.1, on the reverse strand, counting down.
GAATTTGAAATGACTAACTTGGGTTTGTTAAGGTATTTTTTGGGCATTGTAGTGAAGCAAACAAAAAATGGTACTTTTATTTACCAAGCAAAGTATGTAGCAAAATTTTTGGAGAGGTTTAATATGCAGAATAGAAAACCCACACCAACTCCAACTGTCACGGGATTGAATTTGAGCAAAGAAGATTGTAGCAACAATGTCAATTTGAAATTATACAAAAGCATGATAGGCAACTTGATGTATTTGACTGCCACTAGGCCAGAGATAATGGATGCAGTGAGTTTGGTGTCGAGGTTCATGGAGACACCCAAGGGGACGCATTGGTAGGCACCGGAAAGGATTCTAAGGTATGTCAATGGGACAAACAAATATGGTATTTCATACGCTGCAACAAATGATTTCAGGCTAGTTGGTTACACTGATAGTGACTGGGCAGGAAGTGTCGATGATAGAAATAGCATGTCAGGATATGTTTTTCATTTGGGTTCTGGAGCCATTTCATGGGTCTCTAAGAAGCAGCCAATAGTTTCACTGACAACAGTAGAAGCTGAAAATGTCACCACAACAACAACAATGTAACAAGAAATTTGGATGAGAAGGATGTTGAGGGATCTTTGCCACGACCAAGAGGAAACGACAACTATTTTCTATGACAACACTTCTGCAATTGTATTATCAAATAACTTTGTTTTTCACAAGAGGATCAAACACATTGATGCTAAATATCATTTTATTAGAGAGTTGATTAAAAATGGTGAAATTGTGTTGCAACACTGCAAGTCAAAAGAACAATTTGCTGATATTTTCACAACTCCATTCGCACGTGAAAGTTTTTTTTTTTATCTTAGAGACTCTTTGGGAATCGTTAATGGTGGCAGTTGTGATTAAGGTGGAGTGTTGGATATATCAGTCTCAACTACCATAGTTAATTAGATTGGAAACAACCATAGGTGAGATACAACTAAACTTCAGGTTGTGATTTTGTTTGCAGGGGGAAGGACTGAAGTTCTGAGTAGAAGTGCAGCACTGACCATTCCGTAACACATTAGATAGTTGAAGCACTTAATGAAGATTTGGTAAATATGTATGGAAAACATTTATGCCACAACTATTACTTGCAATATGCAACCTCTGCAAGTTGAGAAAATCACTTACCTTGTACAGAGAGTTACTCAACAACCCCTGGTGAAGCATAAATCATAGTAAGATCCTTTTATTTTACTTGGAGCAGCAACCTCCAATTATCATATGAATGTATTTTCCTATGTTTTGAAATATAATCCAGAGTATGTTTTGTTGCGACTTGGTTTTAAACTTTCAATATTTGTGGGCGCGTGAAAACTAGTTTTTACATAGATTACTCTACAACCCTGGTGAAGTGTAAAACGTAGTAAGATACTTTTGTTTTACTTGGAGTAGCAGCCTCCAGTTATCATATGAATGTATTTTCCTATGTTTTGAAATATAATCCAAAGTATGTTTTGTTGCGACTTGGTTTTAAACTTTCACAACTAGATTTACCACAACAATTTTGTTTAGATAAAATTGCACACAGTAATATATTCTCTATTATATCTGAGTGAGGAAATTACACATATATTTATACAATAAATAGTCTCATGATAGGAATTCTATCTTAGACGTACAGTAGTGTGGTTGAGAGATTCTCTCAACCACACACTAAACTAGGAGAAACTAAATTCCTATTATGTAGGAACAAACTCCTCAAATGGAGAATTACAACCATAGACAAGTAGGAATTAATTATTTCTAACTCCCCCCCTTAATGACTACTTGTCATGATAGTCAAATCCACCACCATCACGTGAATTGCATGTACAGAACCTCCAAAAAACAAAGAGAGATCAATGCCTTTCTAAGCCAAATATTCATGTCCAAATAACAATCGCAAACAGTTGCGCTAATTGCGCCTTTCGACGCAACTGTCAGATAAAAAAGTGCACCAACCCTCTTATGCTCAGACACACCAATATCCGAGACCATGAGCTAGGTGTTACTGCAGTCCACCTGCTCCTACGAGCACAAAGCTGTCGTGTACACGTTAGCCACTCAGACAATATGCCACCACCGGGCAAGTCCGATCTACCACCACCGGGAAAATCTGCTAACTTCAATATGCCACCACCGGGCAAGTCCGATTTACCACCACCGGGCAAGTCCTGTAGCCACTAAGGATCTGTATGTGGTTTCTGGCTCACCATAAACCATCACTTTACAGTGACAAAAGATGGTTTCAGGCTAACCATAAACCATTACAAAGTGGTTTTAAGATCACCACGAACTTTCAAATGCCTTTACAAGGCTTACATTCCATACTTCAACATTTGGAGTTTCTGGGTACATATAACAACCAACTTGCTTATAACATGCTAGGGAGTCTATTCCACAAACCACACTAACTCAAAACAAACATCTACTTTGTTGTCCACCATAAACGTTGTTGCTGCTCCTTTATCTCATCTTTTCATTGTTCACATCTTGGGCATCTTTGTCAAATAAATTCTTGGAACTCCATGCTTATCTTGTCATTTATTAGAGTCATGAATTCTAACGAAACAACTTTACCTACATTGAGTTAGCTAGGCTCAATAAGGCTCAATAATATTATCCATGATTCCAAGACATAAAAAATAAACTTTCAGGTTGACAAAATATCAAATTTCTCTATCTTTGCCCAACGATGACTTTAGAAAACTATTTTAAAAACAATATCACCACAGTCGGAGTGAATCAACATTTTATTCATGCCTTTCTTCAAACCCTCGGCAATATTCGTATCGCCCGTGTAAAACAGTCGCTCGACTAGCAGGGTCGCTTCTAGCTGACCGTCTAAAGGCATGTGATTCAAGGGAAAAACTCTCTTGGCCATCAAAGAGAATACAACGACGGATAACCAGTCCATTAGACTCAGATTTAATATGACAAAAGTGATGACCAATTTCAAGACTGCCAACTTCTTCAATAGAGGCAAAGCCCCATTCCTTACCGGAAGAAAACTCTCAACTCCATCGGCTTCTTCCAACCAGAAACTTTCTAGGCGTGGAAAGGCACCCGCGTCTCCAAAAGCATCAGGTTACTCTTTTAAAGATGAGGATTTAAATATATCCAGCCTCCTAAGCCATTCAAGCTCAATCCGGACTGGTACACAGCCTCCAGCCACTTGATTTGCTTCATTGTTACAAAATTTCGCAGTTCTGAAGTTGTAACCCAGACATTGTAAAGCAGTTTTTGAGCTGTGAATTTCTGAGCATTTATGGCAACTTCTGCTTTGGCGTAGCGCGACTGCAGGAGGCACTGCACCATCAGGTGGTGCGGCTCCCTGTTAAAGGTGTAGAATTGGGTGGACACATGGGGCTCTGAATCCACCACGCCCATCGACGGGTAAGGCGAGGCCGTCGTGGCCACCATCTGGTCGTGATCGGCGTCTAAGTCGTTGGGGCTAGGGGAAACCAGGGTTTGGTGGATGACGTTCTCCTCCGTCCTCCTCATCTCCCATCTCCATTACTACTGAGATTTCTATGCTACACGCATCCTTCGCCCTCTCGCCTTTCCAATCGAATTCCTTCATCAATTCTCCGCCCGTAGGTCCAGAGATCACAACCCTCGCGCGATTATTTTCAAGGGTTTTCATGGCTTCTGTGAGTTCCTACTCTCTGAACTGTGTATGGCACGGCTTCTGTAAAGTCCTCTCTCTGTGAACTCTGTGACGTGTGCTAACCCTTGCCCTACCATGGGCGTGCTCTCTCTACTGGCAACTATGATGGACAAAAAATAAAAAAAAATCAGCCACTCTTTATTTCCTTAGCCCAGGATAGGCCAAGCCCACGAGGGGCAAGGCCCTCAGGGCTCTGATACCAAGATAAAATTGCACACAACAATATATTATCTATTATATCTGAATGAGGCAATTACACACATATTTATACTATCAATAGTCTCAAGATAGGAATTCTATCTTAGACGTACAGTAGTGTGGTTGAGAGATTCTCTCAACCACACACCAAACTAGGAGAAACTAAATTGCTATTATGTAGGAACAAACTCCTCAAATGGAGAATTTCAACCATAGACAAGTAGAAATTAATTATTTCTAACTTGTTTTTACTCTATTGTGTCGTGACTAAATTTATGTATTTTATTAAAGTGTGATTTGCTTGCCATAGTTGGTTTGTTGAGGCAAACTCCTTTGCCCTTGTAAAATTTCTAACAAGCGTAAGATCTGGGATTGATTTTTAGCTCATTGGGATATAAGCTGAAAATGGCTTTGGCTTATAGGCTTTTACATAGATAGGTTCATGGATGAAACTGAAGAACTGTTTAATAACTCACTCAATGGTTGTTTCTCTTGTAGTTGTTGATTATAGAATGTTAGCCAATATTTCATCCATGTTAGTCGACACAAATGCCATCTCTAATTATTTCTCACAATATATCCTTGAACCCTCATCTAGGTTATATGAATCTTTCATCCATGTTAGTTGACACAAATGCCATCTCTACTTATTTCTCACAATATATCCTTGAACCTTCTTCAAGGTTATATGAATATTTCATCCATGTTAGTGGTCATCCATGTTAGTGGACAAAAATGCCATCTCAGTGATTTCTCACAATATATCCTTGAACCCTGTTTTAGGTTATATGAATCTCAGGTTTAATCTTGTTGGCTTTTAATCGTGTTGGCTGTAAGAAAAAAAAAAAAGTGATCAAATAGATTAGAAAGAAGCCAATATTCATAGTAATGTACATGTCAACACCGGGCACCATAAAAATCAAAAGCTAAAAATTGCTTGGCTTTACATTGAAAATAGAACCTAAGATAAAACAGTATAAGTATCATTAGAAATAACAATATAAATATCAATCGAAATAAATCAAACTTCAATGTCCAACCTTGTCTCCGAATTACTTTACATTGAAAAATAGAACATACGCTAAAATAGTATAAATATCATTTGAAATGACAATATAATGTCCAAGAATAAAATTATATGGACATAGAAAGCAGTGTTAAACGGCTCTTGCAAAGCAATACATTTCAATTTCAAAGACACATGGGAATGGTTTTCCCCAAAATGTTGATCAAAGCAGAGGTTTAGATTCACAAATAATAATATTTGTTTCGCGCTTACAAGAAATACGGCAGGTACCACTGCTAAGCAATTGCCGTTGTTTATCTTGCTACGCTTTGTGATATGCATAACACTCCTGAGTGTTGAGCTAGATCAGCCTCGCAGTTCCTATAACCATAAAGATTCAAAGAAGTGTAATTAGTACAAGCTATAAGGTTCACTAGTACGAGTAAATCAGCTGACTGCCTAAGCCACTTAATAACGTCGAACCTTTCCGGCCCGATGTCCGTGCAAAACAAATTAAATATAAGAAATCGTGATGCTTCCTTATTTGGTTAATGCAGTATCAGCGATAAACAATTATATGTAACTGAATTATATGTTGCTAGAAGTGATTCTTCCATATCCAATAGTGACTTTTAATGCTATCCAATATGGACTACTCTTAACCTTATCGTACCACGTACCACCTAGAGACACCATGGCATTGACTTCTTCAATAATCGAAAGGTGACTTCTCATATATCCCATTATGGACATTTTAATATTATCATGACTCTTTGACATGTACCACCTAGAGAAACCATGGCATTGACTTCTTCAAAAATCGAAAGGTGACTTTTAGTATATGCCATTATGGACATTTTAATATTATCATGACTGTTTGACATGACGGAGGACACCATTACATTTAATACTCCCGCCCAGCAATTTATAGATACAGATTGATTTATGAATAGTTTTAAGGTTTTAATAACATGTTTTATTTTAAATATACTATAGTTTAAATTTGAAACTGCAAATTTTAGTTTTGAAAATTCTTAAAAGTGTTGAATTTAATTTTTTTATTAATTTCATATAAAAATTTCAAAGAGAAACAATTTTAATAACTACACTGATAGAATATTGATTTTTTTTCTAAATGATATAAAATTGTAATTTCTCGCAAAATCACGTTATAAAAAATGATTACAAAGAATGAATAAAACAATGGTTATAGATGATGATTGACCAATATTTTTAAAAGCTTACTCAGAATCAGAATCAGAATCATTCGTGTGTTTTGTCTATTTGGTTCATTCAATCGTCCATTTAGCAGCTATTACTTGTATTCTGCAACCTCTGCAAGTCGAGAAAATCAGTTACCTTGTACATTCGTCCATCATGTCTTAAGGTTTGACTTTGTAATAAATTTAAGTGTTGAAATGTATTTTGAATATATATGTGTAAATCTCTTTAAGTTTTTAGTAGAGTGGGTGTAAGTTGGAGAGGTGAGGAGAAGATCGTGGAGAAAATATTGGTGGGCGCGTGAAAACTAATTTTTATAGAGAGTTACTCTACAACCCTTGGTGAAGCTCAAATCGCACTAAGATCTTTTTTGTTTTACATGGAGCAGCAAATATTGGTGGGTGCCTGAAAACTAGTTTTTACATAGAGTTACTCAAGAACCCTTGGTGAAGGGTAAATCGCAGTAAGATCCTTTTGTTTTAATTGGAGCAGAAGCCTTCAATTATCATACGAATGTATTTTCCTATGTTTTGAAATATAATCCAGAGTATGTTGTTGAGACTTTGTTTTAAACTTTCAATATTGGTGGGTGCGTGAAAACTAGTTTTTACATAGAGTTACTCCAATTATCATACAAATGTATTCTCCTATGTTTTGAAATATAATAAAGAGTATGTTTTGTTGAGACTTTGTTTTAAATTTTCAATATTGGTGGGTGTGTGAAAACTAGTTTTTACATAGAGTTACTCCGCAACCCTGGTGAAGCCTAAATCACATTAAGATTCTTTTGTTTTACTTGGAGAAGTAGCCTCCAATTATCATATCACATTAAAATTCTTTTCTTTTACTTGGAGAAGCATCCTCCCATTATCATATAAATGTATTTTTGAAATATAATCCAAAATATGTTTTGTTGCGACTTGGTTTTAAACTTTTATGACTAAATTTACCGCAACAATTTTATTTTTACTCTATTGTGTGGTGGGTAAATTTATGTGTTTTATGAAAGAATATATCTAATTGTGATTTGCTTGCCACAACTGATTTGTTGAGGCAAACTCCTCTGCCCTTGTAAAATTTCTAACAAGGGTAAAATCTTAGAGTGATTTATAGCTCATTGAGATATAAGCTGAAAATGGCTTTTTTAGCTTATTTGGATATAAGGTGAAAATGGCTTTGGCATATAAGCTCTTAAATAGATAGGTCCATCGCGGAAATTGAATAACTATTTAATAACTCACTCAATGCATGTTTCTTTTGTACTTGTTGATTATAGAATGTTAGCCAATATTTCATCCATCTTAGTTGACACAAATGCCATCTGGTCATCTCTAATTATTTCTCACAATATATCCTTGAACGCTCTTCTAGGTTATATGAATCTTTCATCCATGTTAGTTGACACAAATGCCATCTCTACTGATTTCTCACAATATATCCTTGAACCCTCTTCTAGGTTATATGAATATTTCAACCATGTTAGTTGACACAAATGCCATCACTAGTGATTTCTCACAATATATCCTTGAACCCTCTTCTAAGTTATATGAATCCCAGGTTTAACCCTGTTGGCTGCAGAAAAAAAAACAAATAAGGGATCAAATAGATTAAAAAAAAAGCCAATATTCACAGTAATGTACATGTCAACACCCAACTCCATAAGAATCAAAGACTAAAACATATTCCTTGTGAAAGCCTAAAACATTTTCCTTGTCTGAAAATTGCTTTGCTTTACATTGAAAAAAAAGAGAGGATCAAATAGATTTAGAAAGAAACCAATATTCACAGTAATGTACATGTCAACACTGGACTCCATAAGAATCAAAGGCTAAAATGACTTCATTGTGAAAGCCTAAAACATCTTCCTTGTCTGAAAATTGCTTTGCTTTACATTGAAAAACAAAATCTAAGATAAAACAGTATAAGTATCATTGGAAATAACAGTATAAATATCAATGGAAATGAATCAAACCTTGTCTTAGAATTACTTTACATTGAGAAATAGAACATAAGCTAAAACAATATAAATATCATTAGAAATGAATCAAACTTTAATGTCCAAGAATAAAATTATATGGAGATAGAAAGCACTGTTAAACGGATCTTGCAAAGCAAGATATTTTAATTTCAAAGACACATGGGAATGGTTTTCCCCAAAATGTTGGTCAAAACAGAGGTGTAGATTCACAAATAATAACATTTGTTTTGTGTTTACAGGCAATACGACATGAACTACTGCTACGCAGTTGCCATTGTTTATCTTGCTAGGCTTTGTGATACGCATAACACTCGTTAGTGTTGAGCTAGATCAGCCTCGCAGTTCCTATAACCCACTTAGCAGGTTATAACCCACTTAGCAGGTTAAACACAACCATAAAGATTGAAAGAAGCGTAATTAGTACAATCCATAAGGTTCACTAGTACGAGTAAATCAGCTGAATACCCTGTCCAAGCCACTTAATAACGTCGAAACTTTCCGGCCCGTTGTCCGGGCAAAACAAATTAAATATACGCAATCGTGATGCTTCCTTGTTTGTTTAATGGAGTATCGGCCATATCTCGCTAGAAGTGATTCTGCCCCATCCAATACTGACTTGTAATGCTATGACGGAGGACACCATTATTACATTTAATACTCTTGCCCAGCAATTTATAGATACAGATTTATATATTTTTTAATATAGATTTATGAATAGTTTTAAGGTTTTAATGACATGTTTTATTTTAAATATACTATAGTTTAAATTTGAAACTGCAAATTTTAGTTTTGAAAATTCTTAATCACGTGTTTTTCTTTCTTTGGTTTATCCAACACGTGCAGCAATAACAGAACTTATGTCGTTCACTATTTTCTAATAAATGCAAGTCCATCATTGAACTTATTAAAAAAATCATTTATATAGAGAAGAACGAAACACTTAAAAATAAATTATTTATATAATGAAGGCCGCGGGAATTCAATGTTCAAGAGGATTGCCACACGAAGCGATTTATCTAATCAAGTTTGCCAACGGATTGCCGCGAGCTGAATGGATTAGATTATTCGTTTTACTCATCACTTTGGTTTCTTAAGGGAATAGTCAACATATAACATCTTTTTAGGGTACCAACTTTGTAGCAGAGTATGCTATTGACAAATTCAGGTAATACAAAACCTTAGATAGGCCACCTTGACCAGAAGGTTTTTAATGTGTGAGTCAAAATGTTGAAGGGTTTTCAGCATGTTTGGAGGTACAGGATGACATGGGATTGAGTCCCGTATCGACCAACTACTTCCCACAACATGTCCTGACTTCCAACGTTCACTTTCAGCGTTATCGAATTAATTAGGACATTACACTTTATCGAACGGACATCTCTATAAATGGCAATGAAATGTTGAGGAATCAGCAACCCATCTCATCTCATCTACCAATAGATTTAGCTTTTGTTCTCTGGTTGATTGCATCCATTTGCCAATACATTTATTTCTGCTTCTCTGATTGAATATTGCATCGATTAATCAGTGACGATGGCGAAGTATTGTATCACCCCCTTATTTACTGCTTTATGGATGTTGTTGCAACTGTTAATAGCAGTTACGAGCGCCCGTGATTCGGGCGATGGATTGATATCATGCTTGCATGACCACGGTTATATTTGTATTGACCATGCTTGCATGACGACTGTTATATTTATCACTGTCTAGAGATACAAGAGAGTGCATGATTAAGTTTTATCGATTGCCGAGTTAGGATGAAGTTTCTTCTCCGAGGTTCATGTTTGGGTCCAATTCGCTCATCGCCTACGACGTGAAGCTTTTACCCTTTAACGTTGAGTCGAATTTTACATTATGTTTTATATCAGCTGCTCACTATTAGCGCCTTTATGCTATGCTCACTATTAGGGCATTTGAGATTGTCCCAATTGTTTATTTTCTTCAACTGCCTTCAAATTTACTATATTTTAAAAATTTTAACCTATTACAATGAATTGATTTGTAAGTGATTTTTACTAGGTTTCTATATTATTTTATTTATGAAATTATTATACTATCTATCTTTATGGTCGTTGAAATCACTTAAACAATTATTATTACTTTTTATTTTTGTTAGTAATAGAATTTATAAGAATTTTATGGATGAGAATAATCCTTTATTATTTTATTTATGAAGTTATTATACTATCTATCCTCATGGTCGTTGAAATCGCTTAAACAATTATTATTACTTTTTATTTTTGTTAGTAATAGAATTTATTATAATTTTATGGATGAGAATAATCCGTTATTATTTTATTTATGAAGTTATAATACTCTCTATCCTCATGGTCGTTGAAATCGCTTAAACAATTATTATTACTTTTTATTTTTGTTAGTAATAGAACTTATTATAAATTTATGGATGAGAATCATTTTTTATTATTTCATTTATGAAATTATTATACTATCTATCTTTACGGATGTTCAAGTCGCTTAAATCATTATTATTACTTTTTATTTTTGTTAGTAATGGAATTTATTATAGATTTATTTTTTTTAATATAATTTTATTTTTTGAAAAATAGTAATTTTTTAATTTAAGTTTTGTGATTTATATTTTGAATACAAATATTTTCGGAAGATATAACATCAGAAGAATTAGGTATTTCGAATCAACCTGTAAGGTCCTTGGTTAGTGACTCAGTTGGGCACCAGGCGGACCGAGCATGGGCACGGGTGCACGGGCGAGATGGCGGGCGCGCGGGCGAGTTGGTGTGCACAGGCGGGCGCGCGGGCGAGTCGGGCTGCACAACGGGCGAGCGCGCGGGCGAAGGCGCAGACGAGCGCACGAGTTAGGCTGCACGCGGGCAGGGTGCGGGCGCGGACGAGCTGGCCTGCACGACGTGCGACCCGGTTATGCGACGAACACTTGCGACAACAATGGTGAACGACAAGTGTTGGGCGTTGGTTTATACCCACGGTGGGGCGCTTTGTGATGGAGTTTGGCTGACCTACGACGGAGAGCGAGGCCGACTTAACACAAGCGTTCAAAGGGGTGTGTATGACAAGTGTGGGGTGGTCGGCTGGGCAGCCCACCCACACTCAACCATGCATATATATGTGTAGCGTTTGGAGCGTTCAAACCATCATTCATTCGACATCACTTGTTCGATCTTCGCTCAAGGTTAAGGAGTGTTTGGTGCGCAAAAATAAGAGAGGCAAGTGCATAGCTCATGCGCTCTCTTGGTGGAGTCGCACTTTTGGAAAGACACTTGGTGAGTGGGTGAAGTCGTTGGGCAAGGTGTGCCCGGGTGATCGTGCGGAGGTGTTGTTGTGCTGAGACTTGGCGAGGGTGTCTTGGTGGCTCGGGTGAGCACCCGCCCATCGTGCAAGGTGTGCACAAAGGTTGTAAAAGGCTGTTTTGCCTCTATTGTAAAATTGGCTAAGTATAGACTTGGATTTTGCCAAGGATACTTGTGAAGCTTGTATTATTGAAGAAAGACTGATTAATATATATTGTTGGGCAGACTCATTGTTCAGGGAGTTGCCCCTCCCTTTATACTGTGCAATTGTTGTTCTCTTTTATAATTGCTGATGATAATGAATGAGTATGGGTGTTCATTAGTATAAAGGTTATACTTAATAATACTTCGTTGCGAAACACAAACTAAGTAAAAGAAAGTGAATTAGGCGTAGTCCATGAACATTAGTATTGGTGAAAAGAAAGTGTTTGGTGGTGCCGCACCTCGCCAAGAGCGGTTGGAAGACTACCACAGGCCTGGGGGTGTGACAGTTGGTATCAGAGCAGGCTGATGACCGGGTTGACGATGAATTTCTGATCCCACTGCACTATCGTGACAGTTGGTATCAAAGCTGTTGAACAGGTTTGGGTGTTGAAGCATTGAAGCTAATACACAACGTGACAGTTGGTATCAGAGCTATTGAACAGGTTCGGTTGTTGAAGCATTGAAGCTGATACACAACTTGACAGTTGGTATCAGAGCTCGGTTTGGAGCTGGTGAGCAGGGTTGCTCGTGACAATGGAAAGGGTACTTGTAGGTGAAGGAAGTTGTTTCACATACAAGTGGAACAAGAGCTGGTTCATGATTGCAGGGACTTGGTGAACGTGGAGATGGCTGAAAAGGCAGAGATGGTGGATGAACCTACGATAGGTGAGTCTAGCCATAATGTAGTCGAAGCCTATCGGTACAAAGTATTGGAACAGATGAGTCGATGGAGTTTTGACTGGGTTTCGATGAAGACTGAGAACATGAAGATTCAGGAGAGCTGTTCGAAACTAAGAAGGGAACTTGAAGAACTCAATAGCCAATGCAAAAGTATGACAGATGTTGAACTCAAGGAACTTGATGAGGAGATCCAACAGAGTGGTCTTGGTCTTCAAGAGCTCTTTGATGAAAGAGCCCGGTTAAGGAAGGAAAGTGCCAGGGTGGAAGCCGAAATCAAGCAAGTTGAGGAAGAGATAAAGAAGAAGCTTCTTGGTAAGAAGGTTGTTGTGATTGAGCAGGAAGAGCTTGACTACATTGACAGGTTAGGAACTCACTACCGAGATAATCCAGAGGACATTCGGAAGTTTAGTTCTATGAACTTGGTCAGTGGACACTTGGTTGGAGCACTTGAGCAGGATGCGATGGAGGACAAGCTTGAAGGGAATCAAGCTAGACCAGGATCGAGTTGCTTAGAAGAGCCAAGCAAGGAGGTGAAGTACCTTAGGAGGAAAGTCAAGATGGAGCTTGAGCCAATTGACACTTCTGAGGCCGAATTCTTGAAGAATGTTGCTAATGTAAGGCGTAAGACAAAGCCAACAGAGGGAGGTGATTCCTTGAAGCTAAGTTTTGTGCAGGTAACCATGAAGGGTAAGAGATTTGCAGCCTTGGTGGATACGGGAGCTACTCATAGCTTCTTAAGCAGGAAGGCAGCAAAGTATTTTGGGAAGAAAGCAAAGATGGAGAGGGAATGGAGTGCTTTCAAAGCAGTCAACTCTACCATAAGAGCTATTGATGGTGTGTTGGAGGACACTCAGGTGAAAGTAGGATCGTGGTTTGGAAAGTTGGACTTGAGGGTTATGGACATGGATGATCATTCTATGGTGTTGGGGTTGGACTTTATGGAGCTTGCACAAGCCATACCAATGGTGGACCGGGACATTCTCTTGATCACAGCTGAAGGAAAAACCATGATGGTACCGATGAATAGAAGAAGTTGCTTGGGGTATAGGCCAAGGATGACTTCTATGGTTTTGTATCCCAAAGATCCGAATGTGAAGCATGAGGATGTGGAGCAAAGAGGACTTGGGAGTGTGACTCAAACAACGAAGGAAAAGAAGTTGATTGACTTCATTGCAAGAGCCGGGAAGAAGAATGAAGAAGGTGAGAAGGAAACCTCACGAACATGGAGACACTTGATGGGAGCATCTTCTACTAATGATCTTCACAATGGATTTGCAAATGAAGGGAGTCCGAGTACTACTTCAGAGGCAGTGGTTGATGAGGATTATGGAGGTAGAGATCCTGCTGGGATAGTGGACTTTTGCAGGTATGCTATGGGCATATATGACTTTCAGTTGACAAAGGACAAGCTAGGAGAGCTTGGATGTACATGTGAGGAGATTGAGGTTGTGCATAGATACTTGAGGACACAACATCAATCTGACACATGGGTGGATGAGAGTCAGGGAGGAAACTTCCTGGCCCTCCTTTCTCTATAGACAACCTTGGAGAAGGGTTGGTGTGGAGGCCTTGATAGGGAGGAACCACACCAACTTTGCAAGGGGCCTTGGAAGGAGGCTTCTTTATGACAGATTACAGACTTGGATGCAGATGGCCAGAGGTTGGGATGGAGTCTACATGGGTTGGACATCATGGACAACTAGAGTCATGGACATCAGGTTGGAGATATGGAGCATGACAGTTGATGTAGGGACATTATGCAGGAGCATGCGTAGAGGTGTCATTCATGGACATTCTATGGGGAATGCCGAGGAAAAGGATGTTGTGCAGATGCTGTTATGACTTGGAGATATATGAGCTAGTGGAGAGGTTGTACACTCTTGTGCAACAAAACCATGGATTGAACATGTTGCAGATGAGATGGAGGTTCCATGGACTTGAGCATGGATTGATAGATTCTTGATGAGTCTGAGATGTAGCAGAAGTCAGGGAGAGAGTTGTGGCATAAGGATGTGCATTCTTGTGATTTAGGCGTATGGTTGGACTAATCACCCGACTAGTTCGAGTCATGAGGGGTACCAATGTACAGAGAGATGTAGCTATCAATTTTACACTTGACAGGAACATACATAGGTGTCTTCTGATGAAAGACTACATGGAGGGATGACACATGATGAGATTGACACAGGATGTTGCAATGGAAATTGTGACAAAAGGGTCGATGATCATGGATCGATATGATATCTGATACATGAGCTACCGTTGAGGTGTATACCTTGGTATGGAGTACTTGGTGACAGTCGGTCACTAAGGTGAGACATGATGGAGATGGAGTTCTGTATATGTTGCAAGGATGTTTGCCATATGTGGAGGAGTTGACATCATGGATAGTGATGATCTTGGTAGATGGTTACCGGGATGGTATGTTGTCGAGGACGACAATGATTTCAGGTGGAGGAGGATGCAAGGTCCTTGGTTAGTGACTCGGTTGGGCGCCGGGCGGACCGGGCACGGGCACGGGCGCACGGGCGAGATGGTGGGCGCGCGGGCGAGTTGGCGTGCACTGGCGGGTGCGCGGGCGAGTTGGCGTGCACGGGCGGGCGCGCGGGCGAGTCGGGCCGCACGACGGGTGAGCGCGCGGGCGAGCGCACGAGTTAGGCTACACGCGGGCAGGGCGCGGGCGTGGACGAGCTGGCCTGCACGACGTGTGACCCGGTTATGCGACGGTTATGCGACGAACACTTGCGACAACAATGGTGAACGACAAGTGTTGGGCGTTGGTTTATACCCACGGTGGGGCGCTTTGCGATGGAGTTTGGCCGACCTACAACGGAGAGCGAGGCCGACTTAACACAAGCGTTCAAAGGGGTGTGTATGGCAAGTGTGGGGCGGTCGGCTGGGCAGCCCACCCACACTCAACCATGCGTATATATGTGTAGCGTTTGGAGCGTTCAAACCATCATTCATTCGACATCACTTGTTCGATCTTTGCTCAAGGTTAAGGAGTGTTTGGTGCGCAGAAATAAGAGAGGCAAGCACATAGCTCATGCGCTGTCTTGGTGGAGTCGCACTTTTGGAAAGAAACTTGGTGAGTGGGTGAAGTCGTTGGGCAAGGTGTGCCCGAGTGATCGTGCGGAGGTGCTGTTGTGCCGAGACTTGGCGAGGGTGTCTTGGTGGCTCGGGTGAGCACCCGCCCATCGTGCAAGGTGTGCACAAAGGTTGTAAAAGGCTGTTTTGCCTCTATTGTAAAATTGGCTAAGTATAGACTTGGATTTTGCCAAGGATACTTGTGAAGCTTGTATTATTGAAGAAAGACTGATTAATATATATTGTTGGGTAGACTCATTGTTCAGGGAGTTGCCCCTCCCTTTATACTGTGCAATTGTTGTTCTCTTTTATAATTGTTGATGATAATGAATGAGTATGGGTGTTCATTAGTATAAAGGTTATACTTAATAATACTTCGTTGCGAAACACAAACTAAGTAAAAGAAAGTGAATTAGGCGTAGTCCATGAACATTAGTATTGGTGAAAAGAAAGTGTTTGGTGGTGCCGCACCTCGCCAAGAGCGGTTGGAAGACTACCACAGGCCTGGGGGCGTGACACAACCTATGTGGTTCATTATCAGGACAAGATGAAGAATTAGATCATAGCTGCAGGTTAAATAGGGAGCTGGGCCTTCTAACAACTAAAAGGAAGGAAATGACTATAAAAACAGCTATGTTTAACCGAGCGAGAGGAAAACCTAGAAAAATGAGAAGCCATTTTTAGTTAGTTAGAATGGATTTTTTTTTATTACTATTTTTTTATTTATTTAATATAAGTAAACGAAGAGACAAATAATAGATATTATTTTAATGGAATTTAAACTAATAGTCAAATGGTAGAATAATAATTGCTAATAAGTATATTATCAATTAGATAGATTTTAGCGAATCTAAAAACTAACATAGTGGTAAAATAAACATATTTTTCATAAATAGGGATTCTTTAATATTTATATTTAATTATTATTTATTTATCTAATAAATAAACATTCTTTAATAAATAAATAGATGTATTAAAACCATAAAATGGATTAATTTAAATATGTTTAAATAAAACAAGAAATATATATATATATACACACACGAAATACAAGAGAAATACCTCAACTTAAGGATAAGGAGACCCAAAAAAGAAGAAGCAGAAATGGGAACGAGAAGAGTGAAATAGAAAAGGAATCAGACAAGATAGGGAAATAATCTAAGAGGAAAGGGCAGGAACCCAACAGCTACTGATCTTTCATCCGTCATCCCTATTAAGATTACTAGGCCTCTTCTCAATTTCTATGGCTTCCCTAAATTTAGGGTGATGGAAATGAGAAATCTTCGCAATGACCTCAGCCTCCTCAATGCAAATATGATGTTTTGTCTTCTTTGTGTGCTCTGCTAAGGCTGAAGTGCAAGTTCTATTGTGCTTGTTTTGTCTTCTCTGCATGCTCTGCTAAGGATGAAGTGCGAGTTCTATTGTGCTTAATATCAACAATGTGCTCCTTAACCTTTTGATTAATAGACTTCCCCGTTTCACCAATGTAAGATGTTCCACAGGAACACGGGATGATATAAACACCTTTCATATCTTTCGGGTCCACCGAGTCTTTACCGACTTTAAGGAACTCCTAATGGTGTTAAGGGGTCTAAAGGTTGAGGGAAAATAATAATAATAATAATAAAATTAAATTAAAAATAGCAATAAAAATAAAATAAGAAATCCAATCTAACTAACCAAAAATGGCTTCTCATTTTTCTAGGTTTTTGTAGCCGAGCCAAACATAGCCGTTTTTATAGCTGTTTCCTTCCTTTTAGGTGTTAGAAGGCCCATCTCCCTATTTAACCTATAACTATGATCTGAATCTGATTCTTCATCTTGTCCTGATGATGAAAAACATAGGTTCATCTTGTCCTGATGATGAAAAACATAGGTTCATCTTGTCCTGATGATGAAAAACATAGGTTCAGCTTGTCCTGATGATGAAAAACATAGGTTGGTTCGAAACGCGTCGACCTAATTCTTCTAATGTGATTTCTTCTGAAAATGTTTTTATTTATAATGAGCAAAATTACATGTGGTAGATGCTAAAAAGTATATGCAATAATATCAGATCTTGATTTTTCACAATCCATAAAAATAAACAGATTTATTTTTTCTATCTTTTTCCTTTTCCACTTTTCGTCAAGAGTGTTGGGAGTGGATGTTACAATAGACATTTGATTCCCTTTTGTATTTGTTGAATATTTTTTGTCATCCCTCTAATCCATGCATTTGTCTGCTACCACTCACTTCCTTTACTGATGAGTGCGGCTCATGTTGTTGCAATGTGTTGTTGGGTCAGTGAAAGTAGAGTTGTGCTCTATCTCATCATAGATCTGTTCATTGTTTTCTCTCTTTCTTCTGCTTCTTCTTCGTAGGGCTTAGTGCACAACTTAGTGCATTGCCAACCTTTCACTTCTAAGATATGTTCATTGTTGTCTATCCTGGTTCTGCTTCTTTGTAGGGCTTAATGCATTGCCAAACTTTTGGCTTTCTGTACCTCTTTATTAAAATTCTATTAAATAAGATTACATATTTTTTAATACTTTTACTTTTTTAATATTATTTTTAATTATAATTTAATCTTTTATATTAAAATTTTGGTTTTACATTTATTTTTAAATTATTTATTATAATAATTTGATTAAAAAAATACAATTAATATTAATATATTAAATATTAATCTAATTTGTATTTTTTTATTTGGCTCTCCATATAATTTTAGCTTTCCAATTTTGAATATATTTTTTTTGTTTCTATCCTATTTCAATTGTGAATGGATAAAAATGCTCATTATGTAATGGAGATATGGAAAATAGTTTTAAGGTACACATGGTTGAGAAGTTTATAAGAAATAGTGCACTCATATATATGAACATGAGAAATGTGACAAGGAAGACATTAAACATTGAAAATCTTCAAGATACATATATTTTTAGAAAAATGAAAAATTTATTTGAAAACTAAATTTGAAATGAAAGGTATATAAATATTTTTTTATTTTTATCTTTTAACTTTCTAACTTTAATCTTCTATGGTTTTGTAATCCTCATATATGGGTAGAATGATTAATTGCTACTCTTAAGGAAGTGAGCTTTATTAATTGTAGCTTGATTGTCTATTATTTAAGTTTGACGAAATAATATGATATTTATTGACTAACTTTTTACTTTTGTCGTTAGAAAGCAACTTTTTAAAGTTGATTTTGGACTTTTTTTGTTTTTGTTTTTGTTTAATAATTCATAAACTTATTGAGTCATAATTTTTTTTGAAAATAGATTTTGAATATAAAGGTCTTTTTGCAGTAATTTCATATGTTGAAACTATTTCTATTCCTAACTATTTCAAGATTTGTAAGTACATTTTCTTGTTATAAAACTTTCTCACAATTTATATAAAATTAAAAAAACAATAATTATTACTAATCTTTTATCTTCAATAAATTTTATTTTATCTTTTAAAATATATTATCCATAAAATGCTTTCATTTTTGTAATATTCATGTAATACTAAAAACTATTTATATAACCACAACTATGTTGATTTTGATATTATTCATTTCTTTAATTTTCAAATCATTAATATTTCTATTCCCCTTTATTTTATTATTTTACTCACCCTAAAATAAAAAACTCTTTATAACATGCCTTTTATAAATCCTATGAACGGGGTCCCACTAGTTGTCCTTAGACATCTTTCAAATAGTTAAAAACAAGCCAAAGACCTGAGACCGGAGACATGAGAACCTTTTTTAAAAAAGACACATGTAGAGTATAACGATAACTGTTGTAATTTCGTATATATGTATTTTATTAAAAAAAAAGTGAAGTCACAATAATACATGAATTATAAAAGAAGAAATAAGGAAACTAAAACATTTTTTAAATTACGATAAGATAAATAGATTTCGTGCATAAAACAATTTATATTTCACTGTGTTCGTATTTTATTTTCCATCAAGATGTAGATGTTGACGCCAAATCTAATTGTAATTCGTTTTATCAACTTATAATTAGTTAACTTCAATTACAACTGTAATCTTTTCCATACTTGCATAAATACAGAATGAAATTAGTTGTTCTATCAAAGCTATCGCTTTGTTTTGCCAAAACTATCATTTTATTGTTGAGTTCTTATTCCATCTGCCTTTCTCTTCTCTTTTCTTCGACACCAAGGGATATATAAAGAAGTATAATGAAAATATCTTCCATACTTAGCATAAATAAAGAAGGAAACTAGCTCTTCTCCCAAAATTCTTTACTTTATCATTGAGTTTTTGTCATTCCAGAGTTATTGATTAGGTTATTGGTTGTTGAGTTTTGTTAAGAGGTTTTCTCAAAGAGCAAGTCTTTGTTCAGAATTTGTTGGATCCATGAAAAATTTTAAGGATGAAATTTGTCTTAAATATTAGAAATTTTAGCCAATATTACTAGTTCTCAAGTTTTAAATTATAAAATCTTTGTCTATATCTTTGTAAAAACATGAAAATTTCTAATAGTTTTATATATAGTCTTTATATAATTTTGGCAATTTTTAAGGTAAAATAATTTTATACTATAAAAATTGGACCACTCATTTAAAAAATAAATAAAAATTGACAAATTTTTTTTCTAAAAACCATAAAAAATTAACCCGCTTGGGAATATTAGTGCTTAAAATTTTCTATGGTTACATCTCATGAACACTATTTATATAACTTATAATTTGGTTTTGAAGGCACTAAACTAATAATTTTGTGAGTAATTTGTCTCCTATGTCCGACTCTCTCATGACTCTCAGGAGAGGGACTTAGATCATGCCGAATTTGCAATGTGTAAACATATTAGATAGAGATTGGATAGAGTAGGCATAGGTTTTTAATGCGTGATAGTACTAGTTCTGCATTGAGTGTGATATGCACAACCATCCAATGATCTGAAGAGAAACGTCTATCACGTTTAGCGCTCACTACTAGGCCATGAGGGATTTTGTAACTCTCTGCACAGTAATCACTTATGATCGATCGGGAGAGCCTTGAAACCTGGTTGGATGCAGGGAATGGAGATTTGCCACCCACCTCAGCCCAGATTGTGAAATCAGATATGACTGTGTTAAGTTCACTGTGTGAAAGTCGCGTGAGTGTCCAACGGAGTTTGTGAACCTCGCAGACAATTTTATGAAATGTGAAGAATTGTCTGAGTTGTATTGAAGTGTATGTCGGGCAGAGATCCACATGAATTGCAATGTTGTATGCGCACACAACACCAATCCAGGACACGGTTGCCTTTTTTGCGTTTGTGCAGTGCCAAGTTGAGCAACCAATTCAATCATAGTTTCACAACGGACGAGGAGCACCAGGATCTCAAGGCAGAAGCCAATCGGAGTCTGGCAGCTAAGTCATTCATGCCCCAGGGTTTGAAGACGAGCTTCTTCAAAACGTCTTCCTACCAGGTACGCATTCAAAAACAATCATCAAGTCCTCCAAGGTTTTCTTAAAGACTAAAAATATCTTAAAAATTCTAAAACAATTCTCCTATAAACCGTTAAATCGCTGTAAATCCATTAAAAATTGAAAAAGAGGTTCCTAACTACCATTAATTCCATCAAAAAAATTTCAAGATGGCATCGTAACGGTAAATGAAGGATGCTGGGTAAATCTACTATAAAAATGTGAGCGCCAGGGGTTTCTTTCCAGTCGATCTGAGTGTTAACCATTGCAACAGCATCCTGTATACTGCCTTGATGGTCCCTGTTCCCTTCAAAATAAAACGATAAATGGGAAAAACCCTGTTGCCTAAATCAGGCCTCCAAGGATTGTGGGACATCATGGAAGAAGTGGTGAACACCTATCCAATCTTCTCTTGTCTGGGAATAATTTTGGACATGATTCCTTCCTTTGTGCTACAGATTTGGAAACATCTTTGACATACACTACAAGATCGTATGGAACAATAACAGCGACGATGAGCACTACCTTAATTGGATGTGAAGGATTTATGCATACATGGCTCCTTATGTCTCTTCTTCTCCCGGCTCTGCTTATGTTAATTATTTGGTTATTGATTGGGAATTGCAGTCAATGGAACTGAGACAGACAAAGAAGTTGAAGCATGGGGTAAGAAGTATTTCCGCGACAATTTCAATAGAGGTCCATCCCCATAACTTTTTTAGAATCTCTCAAAACATTCCTCGAAGAAGTAATTGATTATCCATACTATCTAATCATCTGCTTGACTATAATCCAAAATAAGTGAACTGTTGGGTATTTTTAAATGGAGAAATACCAAAACCAGCGAAATAAACACCACAGAGACAAAGCTCTGTTTCCTCTGTCCAGGATCTTTTGACAGGGAACCTCTTAAAAATCAAAATGACTCAGAAGACACCATTACACAGTCACAAAGAACATTTCCATTAAAACAAATTTTCTGTTACATATTTCTTCCTCTGTACAAAGAGGGAATCAAAAACAAAACTCTGCTGCTCTCACAGATTTTCCACTGCTGTGGAGATTACATAAAAAGTTTTTCAAAACATTCCTGTGTTTTTCATTTGCAGATGAACATTACAGCACTGCTGTGCCTCCAAAAGAAAATACACTCACTCGTGCGTAGCCTCTCCACTCACAACATAAAAAAAAAACTCATCGTGCGCATGCACCTTATATATAAACTACAACACATAAAACCATTTTTAACATATGACGTGTATATATAAAAAAATATAAACAACGTATGACATATGGGACATATGCCCATAATAAAAATTAGACATGCCCATATCTATATTAAAAGCCTTCACCATAATATTAAAGGCCGCCACCAAAAACACTACGACAAACATTAAAATCATAAATTCCTCCTACGGCGGTCAACGCAAACGAGACTTCCACTTCACTCAAAATCTGACTTGTCGGGGGCCCGTGCACCTTCCGGAGATCGACGGCGGAGGACACGCAACCAGATCGGACGATGGAGAGGATATCGGAAGGCAGATTTTCACCGAGCTTTAACTTCCGATGGGTTTCGTTTGCTGATGTCATGCGGGTGACACGCGTCGCCTCCAAATCGCATCGGAGCTCAACAATACGGAAACCACTTTTCATGGATGGCGGTGCGATATGATCCTGGCCGGTTTTATGGTTTTGTTCGGTGGTTTTAGGCTGCGTACGTAGCGCGTTGAAATTACATTTTCAACACTCCCCTTTAATTTCAACTGCTGGGCATTCGGTCATACCCAAACACTTCCTCAAAAATTCAAAGCTTTTCTGATCCAGCGGCTTTGTCAAGATGTCTGCAACCTGTTCCTGGGTCCTGCAATGTTCTAAGATAATTTCTCCATTGTTCACCAATTCTCTGATGTAGTGAAACCTTGTATCAATGTGTTTCGTTCTCTTATGAAACACTGAATTCTTTGACAATGCAATAGCTGAGCTATTGTCACAAAATATCACTGTCGCTTTTGCCTGCTCTTGGCCTAAGCTTCTCAACATTCTTCTCATCCACACTGCCTGACATGCTGCTGCTGTAGCTGCCACATATTCAGCCTCTGCTGTAGACAATGCTACAATGGACTGCTTCTTAGAAGCCCATGAAATGGCTCCTGAACCCATATTAAAAACATAACCGGAAGTGCTCTTCCGATCATCTACACTTCCAGCCCAATCACTGTCAGTGTATCCAACCAAATCTGAATGTTCTGAGGCATGATATAAAATTCCAAACATTTTGGTACCTTTGACATACCTCAAAATTCTCTTTGCTGCCTGCCAATGTGCCTCCTTTGGCCTCTCCATGAACCTGGAAATTAAACTAACAGCATACATTAAATCAGGCCTAGTTGCTGTTAAATACATAAGGCTGCCAACAATACTTTTATACAAGCTAGGATCAAAATCCTTGCTGCTGTCCTCTCTGCTGAGCTTTAATCCCATCACTGTGGGAGTGATTGCTGCCTTGCATTCTTCCATCTTAAATCTGCCCAAAACTTGATTTACATATTTTGCTTGAGATATGAAAATTCCTTTTTCATTTTGCTCTACTTCTATGCCTAAGAAGTATCTCAAGAAACCCATATCAGTCATTTCAAATTCATCCTTCATGACTGATTTAAAATTCTTAATGAGCTGATCATCATTACCTGTGAAAATCACATCATCAACATACAAGACAACAATTAAAATTTTACCATCCTTTTCCTTGATGTAGACTGTGGGTTCTCCTTCACATTTGTCAAATTCATTATCTAATAGATATGAATCTATCCTGCTGTACCATGCTCTTGGCGCTTGCTTCAGCCCATAAAGAGCTTTCTTCAATTTGCACACTTTGTGCTCTTCACCTTTCTTCTCATATCCGAGAGGCTGTTCCACATAGACCTCTTCCATTAACACTCCATTTAGGAATGCAGACTTCACGTCCATTTGGTAGACTTTCCATTTGTTTTGAGCTGCTATTGACAGCACTGCTCTCACGGTTTCCATTCTTGCAACCGGTGCGAAAGTCTCCTCATAATCTCTCCCATACTGTTGCTTGTAGCCTTTGACAACCAGCCTTGCTTTATGCCTTTCAATCTTACCTTCAGCATGGCTCTTGGTCTTATAAACCCATTTCACACCAATGACTTCTTTGCCTTTTGGTAGCTCAACCAAATCCCATGTTTTGTTTCTCTCTATGGCATTAATTTCCTCATCCATAGTTTCTATCCATTTCCTATCTTTGATTGCATCCTCGAAATGAATAGGATCATCAACATGACAATACAAGGCAAATAAGGAATTTATTCCTTCATCATAAATGTCACTTAGATTTCTAAATTTCTTACCTCTTTCACTTGGTGTGCAAGTGCTTGAAGATGCACTTGAATTTCCTCCTTGTGGTGTGCTTGGAGAAGCACTCTCATTGATCCTCAATGGTGTTCCTTGCTGTCCTTGTGTTGGCGTTGCTGTTTGGGGATTCATTTCAGCCACTTCCTCTTCATCTTCATCATGAGACAAACAGCTCTTGACATTCACTGTTTTCTCTATGCTTCCATCCCAAGCTTCCTCTTCAATGAATTGAACATCCCTGCTGACAAAGAACTTCTTGGTAGATGGAATGTACAGCCTGTAGGCTTTGGATTCATCACTGTATCCAATGAAGATGCATTTCTCCCCTTTGCTGTCCAACTTCCTCCTTCGCTGATCCGGAATGTGTGCATAGGCCACACACCCAAAAACTCTCATGTGGGTGACTCCTTGCTTTCTCCCACTCCATGCCTCTTCTGGCACCTTGTTCATCACTGCTTTTGTAGGACACCTGTTCAATATATAAACTGCACAATGTACAGCTTCAGCCCAATACTCATTTGGCAAATGCTTTGCCTTCAGCATGCTCCTCACCATATCCATGATGGTCCTGTTCTTCCTCTCAGCAACTCCATTTTGCTGCGGAGTGTACCTTGCTGTAAACTGTTTATGAATTCCATTTTCTCTACAAAATCTTAGGAATTCCTTGGAGATATACTCACCTCCTCTATCAGTTCTCAAAACTTTAATGTGCAGCCCGCTTTGGTTTTCAACAAATGCCTTGAAATTTTGGAATTTCTCAAACACTTCACTTTTGTTTTTAAGGAAATATATCCAAGTCTTTCTTGTAAAATCATCAATGAATGTCAAGAAATATAGGCTGCTAGCTAATGATGGAGCTTGCATTGGTCCACACAAATCTGAGTGGATGATCTCTACGGGTGTCTTTGCCCTTATGCTCTTCCCTGATGGAAAACTTTCTCTATGTTGTTTTCCCAAAATGCAGCCTTCACAAAGGCTGTCCAGCTTCTCTATCAATGGCAATCCTTTCACCATTCCTTTCCTACTCAACAAATTCAGACCTCCAAAATTGAGATGTCCAAATCTCAAGTGCCACAACCAATTCTCATCCTTTGGCACGCTTTGGAAAGCCTCTTGGGTAACTGCTGCAATTTCTCCTTTGTTTTTCAAATCTGCCCGGATCCTGAGAGGGAACATCCTGTTCCTTGTCATCTTCACTTCAGCAATGCATCTTTTGCTGGGTGGTATGTCCATGATGGTGCACACATCATTTACAAAATAAACATTGTAACCCTTTTGGATAAGCTGTCCAACACTCAATAGGTTACATCTCATTCCGGGGACATAGTAGACATTTGCTATGGTTTTCCTTTCTCCTTGTTTTGAAAATATTTTTACCTCCCCTTTTCCCATAACAGACACTTTACTATCAGTTCCTAGTGTGACCTCTGATTTCAAATTCTGATTTAAGGCTGAAAAGAGGGCTATATTCCCTGTCATATGGTTGCTGCAACCTGAGTCTAAAAACCATATGTCCTCACTATGTGTTTCAGCCATGTTACAAGCTAACAGGACATTTTCTTGACTGCTGTTTTCTCTTGTAACATTTGCATTTTGTCTGCTGTTCATATCATGCTGTTTCTTTCTACAATCACTAGCATAATGTCCATACTTTTTGCAATAATAGCATTGAACATTAGATTTATCATACCTTTGTCCTTGAGCATGATACTGATCTCTTTGTTGGCTGCTGCCTTGACCTTGGTTCTGATTTGGATTGCTGCCTCTTCCTTGTGCATTTGATGGGCTGTTCCTTCCACCTCTGTTCTGGCTTCTGCCTCTTCCTCTTCGGTTTCCTCTTCCTTGACCCCTTCCTCTTCCAAAGGACATCTGGGTCTTGAAGGCTTGCTCAAGGGATGAGTTTTCATTCCTACTCAACCTCTGCTCATGAGTTATCAGTGATGCATGTAGCTCATCAACTGAATATCTTGAGAGATCCTTTGTCTCTTCAATGGTGGTGACTATGGCATCAAACCTTGAGGGTAAGACCCTCAATATTTTCTCCACTATTCTTCTATCTTCAATTGTTTCTCCATGAGTTCTCATTTGTGTGATTACACCAATTACATGAGTGAAGAATGAGTCAATGTTATCTGACTCCTTCATGTTCAAGTTTTCAAAATCCTTTCTCAGCATTTGCAATTTTCCTGTCTTCACTCTCTCCATGCCTTGATAGGCTGTATTGAGAGTTTTCCATGCTTCATGTGATGTTGTAGCTGCTGCTATCCTTGGGAATAAACTCTGGTCCACTGCTTGATACAACAAGACAATGGCCTTTGCATCCTTCTTCCTATTGAGCTTCAGCTGATCCTTCTCTCCCTGAGTTAATGCATTGAACTCAGTTTCATCTGCTGGTTCCTCAAACCCATATTCTACTAGTTCCCATATATCTTGAGAGATGAACAAAGCTCTCATGGTTATAGACCAGTAGTCATAGTTCTTCCCATTAAAGTGTGGGAGCTGGGTGTTGAACATACCCATGCTTGTGCTTGCCATTCCTTGCATCTTGAACTATGGTTTTAAATCCTTGACTGTGATTTTTTTAAAACTGACTGTCTTCAGCAATAACAAGAGAAATGCTTTTGGGGAATACCTGAATCCTTCGCTGTCTGAGTCTTCTGTCTGCCTGAGAAGTTTTGACTGCTGCAACCACACCTTCCTTCAGCTTCTTTGAGTCTTCAAAGAGCCTGGACTAGCTCTGATACCACTGTTGGGTATTTTTAAATGGAGAAATACCAAAACCAGCAAAATAAACACCACAGAGACAAAGCTCTGTTTCCTCTGTCCAGGATCTTTTGACAGGGAACCTCTTAAAAATCAAAATGACTCAGAAGACACCATTACACAGTCACAAAGAACATTTCCATTAAAACAAATTTTCTGTTACATATTTCTTCCTCTGTACAAAGAGGGAATCAAAAACAAAACTCTGCTGCTCTCACAGATTTTCCACTGCTGTGGAGATTACATAAACAGTTTTTCAAAACATTCCTGTGTTTTTCATTTGCAGATGAACATTACAGCACTGCTGTGCCTCCAAAAGAAAATACACTCACTCGTGCGTAGCCTCTCCACTCACAACATAAAAAAAAAACTCATCGTGCGCATGCACCTTATATATAAACTACAACACATAAAACCATTTTTAACATATGACGTGTATATATAAAAAAATATAAACAACGTATGACATATGGGACATATGCCCATAATAAAAATTAAAGACATGCCCATATCTATATTAAAAGCCTTCACCATAATATTAAAGGCCGCCACCAAAAACACTACGACAAACATTAAAATCATAAATTCCTCCTACGGCGGTCAACGCAAACGAGACTTCCACTTCACTCAAAATCTGACTTGTCGGGGGCCCGTGCACCTTCCGGAGATCGACGGCGGAGGACACACAACCAGATCGGACAATGGAGAGGATATCGGAAGGCAGATTTTCACCGAGCTTTAACTTCAGATGGGTTTCGTTTGCTGATGTCATGCGGGTGACACGCGTCGCCTCCAAATCGCATCGGAGCTCAACAATACAGAAACCACTTTTCATGGATGGCGGTGCGATATGATCCTGGCCGGTTTTATGGTTTTGTTCGGTGGTTTTAGGCTGCGTACGTAGCGCGTTGAAATTACATTTTCAACATGAACAACTTAATCCACTCCACTCCTTAACGGCATGGAACTCCTTGGAAAGTCGAGCATCAATTGTTGTGAAGTTACGTAGAATTCGCTTCTTCCCTGTTGCAATAAAAATACAGCATGACTACGACTACTATATTTTCGCCATGTAAAAATACGAGAGTGCACGATTAAGTTTTATCGATTGCCAATTTAGGAGGACTCGGCTTCTGCCGCATTCATGTTTCGGTCGAATCCAATTATCAATGACTCCGTGAATCCTTTACCATTTAACGTCAAGTTGAATTTTACATTATGTTTATATCACATGATAACTATTAGCGTCATTGAGATTGTCCCAATTGTGGATTCACCCATTTAACGTGAATTTGAATTTTACACTCTGTTTTATATCACGTGCTAACTATGAGCGTCATGTTGGAATATTAATTCCAACTGCCATGCAGGGACAGCAACGGCATCCCTGTCATTTGCCGAATCCGCCATCGTGCAGCAGCAAAACCATTCAGGAAAAACCGGCTACCTCCATCGGACCGCTTTTGTTGAGGTAGCAATATTTCTTCAATCGAGCCCCAATAAAATTCAGCCACCCGTCCTTTGTACTTTCTCCAAAACCACTTTCCATCGGGACGTAAAGTTCGGTAGAAAAGGCCCATCCGATATCGTTCCGAACCGTCCGATTGCAAGGGAGGTTGTCCGCCGTCGATTAATGCCAAGCTGCGTAAAAGCATGCAGTTAATAAAGATTGCATGGAGTAAAACAAATTTTGTGTTGACCGCCAATAAAACATAAAGGCAATTTATTTGGGTTCGTAGATTGTTGGTAAAGTTTATTAATTTTAATGTTTTTTATTATTACGGAAGTATGGGCGTAAAAACATATGCATTGTATGGGTAATGTTTTGTGTGGCATTGACCGGTGTGTGATGGAAGCGGTAGAACGCACAACAGTGCGCGGGTGAAGACGAAGATGAATTCGATGTGAATCATATGCATTGCATATGTATTGTAATGCAAAGCAAGGAGCCCCGCACAACAGTGCGAAGGCAGAACATAGAACAGGGGCAACGTGGAAACTTCTGTGTGTGCGGCACATGGATTAAAATGCACAGTAGCATGGAAATTTTTTGTGGAGCACATGCATTGAAATGCATAGCAATGGAATGTAGTTTTTAATGTAATGTGAGGGAAACGTGAGTGAATATACACAGCAGTGTAGTCCTTTGAAGAAATGGGAATCCACGCAGCAACGTGAGGTAGTTTTTGTTGTTGAAGAAAAATGTGAAATGCGCAGCATCTCGAGTATTTTGCTTTGAGAAGACATATGAAATCCAAGGGGGAGCACGTACTGCGAAGGAGTTATTTTGTTGTGAAAACAAAAGGGGAAGCACGCGGCAGCTCGTATGTGTAATTTCCACACAGCAGTGTGTTGATCTCTCCAGCAGAGACAAAAGTTTTATTTTGTAATGCAGCAGCATGAAAATATTTTTTGTTGAAGAAATGGAATGTAATGAGGAGAATGGAAGCACGCATCAGTGCCAATCATGAAATCTTTCACACGGCAGTGAAAAGGAGAATGGAAGCACGCATCAGTGCCAATCATGAAATCTTTCACACGGCAGTGAAAAGGATAATGTAAGATTTTTTTTTACCGCAGTAAATGTAAATGAAAAATTTACACACAACAGTGTAAATCCTTTTAATGGAGGCAGAGTAATTTTGTTTTTATGGAAGCTCTTGGTGAATCCCTCTGTTAAAGAGGAAGGTGTTTTTCAGCACAATCTCCAGTGAATCCCTCTGTTAAGAGGAAGATCTATTGTCTTTGGTGAATCCCTCTGTCAAGAGGAAGATGCTTTTCAGCATAGACTGGTGAATCCCTCTGGTTAAGAGGAAGATGTTCTTCAGCATAATCTCTGGTGGATCCCTCTGTATGAGGAAGACTCTTTTGTTGTTTGTGAAACTGCATCTGAAGCAGTGTTGGTGAATCCCTCTGTTAAGAGGGAGACTCTTTTGTAACAGTAGCTGTGTAATCCCTCTGTAAGAGGAAGAAGTTTGTATCAGGCATTTTATTAATGAATACAAGTTTGATTTGTATGTGCAAAAGTCTGTCTGCTCAGAATTTTTTTTTAAGCTTCCCTCTGTTAAAGATCCTATCGCAGAAACAGAGCATTGTCTTTGTCTTCAATTATTTTGTTTTTGGAATTTTACCAGAAAAATTCCCAACAGTGCTATCAGAGCTAGTCCAGGCTCTTTGAAGGTGACAAAGAAGCTGAAGGAAGGTTTCTTGTTGCAGCAGCTTCTCCAGCAGAGTGAAGTCTCAGGCAAAAGGATCGAGGTATTTCTCAAAGTTTTTTGTGTGTTACTGCTGAAGACAGTCAGTTCTTTTAAAAACACAGTCAAGTATTTTGAAGCATAGTTAAGAATGGCAAGGTCAAAGAAGAAAGTCTCCAATCCTCCTAAAAATGTGTCTCCCTCTACTACTAAAATAGAGAACAATCAATTTGAAAGCATTCTATTTGAGGCTCCAAGGTTCAATGGGAACTTTGATATATGAGAAATAAAAATGAGGACTTTCTTAAAGTCTCAAGGGATTGAAATTTGGGAATCAGTGATTGATGATAGCAAGGTGGATAGAGAATCCAAGGAGTACAATGCAAAAGCAGCAAAGACAATCTTGGATGGGCTACCTGATTCTGTAAAGAAGAATCTAGGAAAACATTTATCAGCAAAGGATATATGGGACAAACTTCATGACCTTCACGCAAAGGGAGCACTGACCATGACCATCAGTCAAGAAGGAAATTCTGAACCCATCATAGAAGCTGAAAATGAGAAGGTTGACCTCATCAAGCTTCAAGTACAAGAAAGGGATGAAGAGCTCGCCAAGCTTAAGAAGGAACTTGATCAAAGCAAAAGAAAGCATCATGGAGAAGTCATATCCATGACAAATCAATTGAATAAAGCAAAGAAACAAAAAGATACCTTGTCAAGTCAACTGAACAAAGGCACAAGAGAGTGAACAAACTTGTAGAAGAGATTGGAGAGTACAAGGTAGAGGTCTCCTCCCTTAAGTCTCAATTACAAGAAGCCAAGAAACAGGGACAAAAAGCTGAGAAGAAAATGGAGAGCAGTCAAGCAAAGAATGAAGAAATCTTCAAAATGAAGTTAGATATCATCTCCCTTAAAATAGTAGCAGCTGAAGCTACTCATAGCAAGGAAGAAACTGAGGAACAACTTACAAAGAAGAATAATGAGTGTGAAAGATTGGAAGAAGAGATTGTCCTCCTCAGAAAGAAGGTTGAAGGGATGAACAAAATCATGAAGAGCTTTCAAGCCTTGGATGACATGCTCAGCTATCACAGATGTCCATCTGATAAATCAGGACTCGGGTATGAAGGTGAACCCTCAAACAAGAATCAAAATGCTTTAAGCAAAGGAGATGTGAAGAAGGAAAAAAGAAATAGTGATGCTCCTAGTTCCAGCAAAGGCAAGGAGAAAAATCAAGGCTACAATAGAAGAAATCCTACTCTAAGTAGAAAACCAGCTCCAAGAAGAAATGTTGATGATGTCAAAGAGGCAAGAGGCAATGGTTATCATCAAAGGATCTCAAGGCAGAAAAGCTTCAGAAGTACATCAAGGAAACCACCATCTACCAAGTACCAAAGTTCATTTTTTGGTTATTGTTATTCTTGTTCAAACTTTGGTCATATGGCAAAAGACTCTAGAGCATTTCATAGAGATAGATCTTATAGTCTTCGACAACCTCCAAGAAACAATTTTACAGGAAGAAATCATGAAATTTTATTCACGAACAATGTAGAATGCTTCAAGTGTCATAACATTGGGCATATGGCATGTGATTGTAACTTAACATGGGCTCTTACACAAGCTAGACCCATGCAAAAGAAGAAAGTTACACAAGTATGGAGATGAAGGAAATACAGTCCAAAAGTCCCTTGAGCTCCCTCGCCAATCTAAGTTTCTTTTAAGAATACTTTGCCAAAAGGAGGCAATGCGTACAGTTAGGGGGAGCCTGTAATTATTGATCATTATTGCTGAACTATATTAACAGTCATTCTTTGATGAAGATCTTCCTATAGGGGAAAGATATGAAATTAAATCTGCCATAAAAGCAGAGAAGAAAAGGTTGCAGGATAGCTTGGAGATGCAAAGATTGGAAATCTTGCCTAAGGCAGAGAAAAAGAGGATATTACATTATTGGAGTGCCTGAGCACAGCAGTGAAAGCGATGAAAGGAAAGCTGATATGAATGGGCAGAAAAGCTTTGAATTTTTATGAAGTGTTTGGGTATGATTGAACGCCCAACAGTTGAAATTAAAGGGGAGTGTTGGAATATTAATTCCAACTGCCGTGCAGGGACAGCAACGGCAGCCCGATCATTTGCCGAATCCGCCATCGTGCAGCACCAAAACCATTTAGGAAAAACCGGCTACCTCCATCAGACTGCTTTTGCTGAAGTAGAGGTATTTCTTCAACCGAGCCCGATGCAATAAAATTCAGCCACGCGTCCTTTGTAATTTCTCCAAAACCACTTTCCATCGGGACATAAAGTTCGGTAGAAAAGGCCCATCCGATATCGTTCCGAACCGTCCGATTGCGAGGGAGGTTGTCCGCCGTCGATTAATGCCAAGCTGCGTACAAGCCTGCAGTTAATAAAGATTGCGTGGAGTAAAACAAATTTTGTGTTGACCGCCAGTAAAACATAAAGGCAATTTATTTGGGTTCGTAGATTGTTGGTAAAGTTTATTAATTTTAATGTTTTTTATTATTACGGAAGTATGGGCATAAAAACATATGCATTGTATGGATAATGTTTTGTGTGGTGTTGACCGGTGTGTGATGGAAGCGGTAGAATGCACAGTAGTGCGCGGGTGAAGACGAAGATGAATTCGATGTGAATCATATGCATTGCATATGTATTGTAATGAAAAGCAAGGAGACCCACACAGAAGTGCGAAGGCAGAACATAGAACAGGGGCAGCGTGGAAACTTCTGTGTGTGGAGCACATGGATTAGAATGCATAACAGCATGGAAATTTTTTGTGGAGCACATGCATTGAAATCCATAGCAATGGAATGTAGTTTTTAATGTAATGTGAGGGAAGTGTGAGTGAATATACACAACAGTGTATTCCTTTGAAGAAATGGGAATCCACACAGCAGCGTGAGGTAGTTTTTGTTGTTAAAGAAAAATGTGAAATGCGCAGCAGCTCGAGTATTTTGCTTTGAGAACGCATATGAAATCCAAGGGGGAGAACGTACTGCGAAGGAGTTATTTTGTTGTGAAAACAAAAGGGGAAGCGCGCGACAGCGCGTATGTGTAATTTCCACACAACAGTGTGTTGATCTCTCCAGCAGAGACAAAAGTTTTATTTTGTAATGCAGCAGCATGAAGATATTTTTTGTTGAAGAAATGGAATGTAATGAGGAGAAGGGAAGCACGCATCAGTGCAAATCATGAAATCTTTCACACGGAAGTGAAAAGGATAATGTAAGATTTCTTTTAGAGCAGTAAATGTAAATGAAAAATTTACACATACCAGTGTAAATCCTTTTAAATGGAGGCAGAGTAATTTTGTTTTTATCGAAGCTCTTGGTGAATCCCTCTGTTAAAGAGGAAGGTGCTTTTCAGCACAGTCTCCAGTGAATCCCTCTATTAAGAGGAAGATCTGTTGTCTTTGGTGAATCCCTCTGTCAAGAGGAAGATGCTTTTCAGCATAGACTGGTGAATCCCTCTAGTTAAGACGAAGATGTTCTTCAACATAATCTCTGGTGGATCCCTCTGTGTGAGGAAAACTCTTTTGTTGTTTGTGGAACTGCATCTGAAGCAGTGTTGGTGAATCCCTCTGTTAAGAGGAAGACTCTTTTGTAATAGCAGCTGTGTAATCCCTCTGTAAGAGGAAGAAGTTTGTATCAGGCATTTTATTAATGAATACAAGTTTGATTTGTATGTGGAAAACTCTGTCTGCTCAGAATTTTTTTTTAAGCTTCCCTGTGTTAAAGATCTTGTGGCAGAAACAGAGCATTGTCTCTGTGTTCAGTTATTTTGTTTTTGAAATTTTACCAGAAAAATTCCCAACACGTCATTGAGATGGTCCCCAATGGTTTTTTTCAAATGCCATAAAATTTATTATAATTTAAAATTTAATGTATTATAATTAATTTGTTGGTTAGTGATTCAAATGCCATAAAATTTATTATAATTTAAATTTTAATGTATTATGATTAATTTGTTTGTATGTGATTTTGAGTAGGCTTTTACATTATTATTTTAATTATATGAAATTATTATAAGATTTCTTTTTAATGGCTTTCAATTACGTAAAAAATTATTATTGTTTTTTGGTGATATTTTTAAGGAAATTGTTTTTGGTAAAATTTATTTTATACTCTGGAATCATCTATTTAACATGTTTGGCTATGTGTATGCTATAAAATGGGGAAGGAAGAACTCAAATTTAATTTTTTTAGTTTAATTAAATTGCCTATGATATAGTTATGCATATCTTGATTTGAATTTGTTCACAGATAAATTTGAAAGCCAATTTTTTTTAAAAAGTTGCAAGCCAGAGGGGTTACCTTTGGCCTCGTCGAAAAAAGGGAGATTCAATTTGCGTCGGGATTAGGAATTTCAAAAAATAATCAGGTGGAATATGTAGCGTTATGAAAAAAGATGTAGTGTTATGTAAGAGATGTAGCGTTATGATAGAGATTGGATTTGGCTTACATGAGAGGGCTTTGTCAATTAATGACCTTTGTTGATTCAAAGATTGTGATCTAGCGGATTATCAAATTTAGAGGGGAAAATTATCAGATCCACACTTCTATTTGGCTTTGAATCACATTAGAAGTGGAAAAGATTAATCTGATTGAATATTATCATGTCAAGAGAAATCTCAAGATGGTGGCTGACAATTTGGCTATATTTAAAACAAGGAGAACTAAAGATGGATGATGAAGACCTTACAATAAAAGAAATTTCATGATTGTCCGAATTCAATTTATATAAGCTTGATATTTAGGTGCATTAAACAAACCGGGTCATTTCATTTGAAACAACCTCACATCACAATGGATCCATATTAAATGTAAGATCGTGTTGTCATCTAAATGAGATGGAGAGCTATGCCCATGTGGCCACTTGGATCGTCAAAGTCACATTTCATTGGGCATTGGAAAGTTGGAGTAAGAAGGATTTGATTATTAGATAAGTTTGAATGTGTGCAGTTCTATTCTCTGCAACTTAATTTCAATTTTCTTGTTTGCATTGGATCAAAATCTATCGTGATTGTAATATTTCCATTACAGTTCCTGCACATTTGGTATCGATGATCAGATCAGGCATTAATGGTTGATGTAGTAGGAATGATATAAAGAAGGAGGGCGCAAAATTATTT
The DNA here is from genome assembly GCA_031772625.1 of Pinus tabuliformis. NCBI lineage: Eukaryota > Viridiplantae > Streptophyta > Pinopsida > Pinales > Pinaceae > Pinus > Pinus tabuliformis. The sequence goes on along the minus strand of CM062818.1, from coordinate 239,859,713 downwards.
AAGGATCGACTGGGAGAGCATGGAAATAGTGCAATTGCAATAAGAGCTCTTATTTGTTAGATCTGCTAACAAGTTTGGTGCAATTTCAAAGCTATGGAGCATAATTTCAGGGACACAGAGGAGGAGCTTGGGTTAACGCTCGCCAGGATAGCAAGTGCTCTGGAGTTCGTAATTTATTTTCTATCCCGACATTCAGAGATGATATTGGTAGAATATTAGGCCCAAAATGAATTTCTCTCTCAAATACTAGGTCTGTTGGAACTTAAGCTCGATCGCCTTTAGTTGGTGAATGAAATGTTGGAGTTTCAAGTGGAAATTTTTGTGGCAATTGAAGAAAGGAATAGCACTGAGGTACACAACAGAGCAGAGAAGGACAACTTAGAGTAGCCAAAGAATGTTGAACAAATTTAGGAGAGCAACTTTGATATTGCTGACAACCAGGAAGACACCCCTGCTCAGCGCTAACTGGAAGAATTTGAACCCAAGTTTCCCCTATCATGGAGGAAATCTAGTCTCATCCAGTGTTTGTATTTTTGTTATTTTATGTAGATAGGTAGTTTTGTAGGCGTGTTTTGGAGGATATATCAAAGCAATCAGTTCAAAGTAGTAATTTGTAGCTGAGGGATAAACTATGACATTCTTTAATGTAATTTTTGGATAATAATAACATACTCTTTGGAATATGTTGTATAAGATCTTGACCTTCAAACCAAGTTTTTTATAATGCAATGAATAACCATTTCAAAATATTGATGGTTTTGTTAATTTTAGACTGATTAGATAAAGATTCATTAAACTATAATATTTTGATTCTAGCTAGACCTCTTCACTAGGTTGTGATTTCATTTCTATTTTTATTAGATGTTTCTGTAATAATTTATTTTTTTATTATATATTTTTAGTAAGATATTATATATATATATATAGATAATCTTTATATTTTCTATTATTTTTAATTATAATACTTCAAAAATTATTTGATTTTTTATTTATTTTTAAATAATTAATTTTTCATTCATCCCTAAATTATATATATATATATATATAATCTTTATATTTTCTATTTTTAATCATAATACTTCAAAAATTATTTGATTTTTTATTTATTTTTAAATAATTAATTTTTCATTCATCCCTAAATTATATATATATATATATATATATATATATATATATATATATATATATATATATATATATATATATATATATATATATAGATATAATACTTTTTTAAGAAAAATTGTAATTGTCATTAATAAGATATTAAAATTACATTTTGAATATCCACATTTGAGCATTCAGAAAATGGTTTTTAAAACATACAACCATAAAAAAAAGAAGAAGCAAAAATCAATCCTTTAAAAATCCTTTATCATGTCCAAAAAAAGCTCATCAGTACTAATATCATGTCATAAATACGTAGCAAAAAATATATTTATGTCCCTTCTTCCTGTGAATTATAGCTTAGAGAAAAAAAATTGTCTTCATTTAGGAACTATGCCCATCTAGGTTTCTGATAAAATTCAAAGGATGTATCATCTAACTACTCCATGATCTTCCAAGTGCCCAGATTTTGCTCAACCCCTACTTTAGAGAGAATGTATGCAGTAGAGTTTCTTTCCTTGTAGATATGACAATAGGAAATATTATCAAAAACATTTTTAACTAGAATATTTCTTAAAGGTTTAATATTAGTGTGTGCATGTGCATCTTGTAAGATCATTGAACTATTTTATAACAATCTATGTTTCCTCAAGGATTTGCAATTGTTGGCAACCCTTATTTATAGTGAACAAAAGGAGAAGCTTGAGGCTAAATAATTCTACAAATTTATTATTGCATCTTCCCAATCCAATTTTAAGCTTGAAGTAGTGATTTTCTTGGAAAAACTAAACAACCCCACCCCCCTGCCCCCACACTCCCCATGTTGGCCCCTAACAAGGAAGGCCCAGTAAAAGTATGCCCAGGGATATGATCGATCAACAACTTTAGATGTAATGTTGCATGGATGGTGTATAGGCTCAACTTCATAAAATAAGTGAAAAGTGGCCAAAACCTATGATGCCACCTTACCAGGTGTGGAAGACTTTCCTTGGAAGATATCATTATTCCTTACAATCCATATACCCCAACTGATAACTGGTAAAACATTTATTTTCTTTTCTGGGTTTGCATGTTCTTACCATTTTTCCAAACATCTTTACAAGAATGACTCTACCACATTGAAGCTAAATACAAGAAATTTTGGATAGTGTTTCATATTCCTAGGGAGAAAGGACAAAAAAGAAATAGATGGTCCACAATCTCCTTAGCATTTTGTACAAGGAAAATCAACTAGGTTTGAGCATGCTTCTCTTTTTTAAAGTGTCACCTGTAGCGATCTTATTTTCTAGTATGCGCAACTAGAAAAATATTGATTTAGCTAGGTAACTAAGCTTCCATATTTTTCTCCACCACTAAACTAACTCTACTGCCTTCTTGTCATTAATTATATACAAATAACCCATTTTTGGTGAGTATTCACGAGAAGGGGAATGTACATAGCTCAATGTATCTTTTGTGTCTCTAAGTTGCACATGTGAAATATTGAGTGTTACAGTGTAATATAGTCATTGGATGGAGGTGGAAAAGGTGAGGGAGTTGTATCCTCGCCTTCTTAATAGGTAATTGAAGGCTTTTGGGGTCCAAAAGATTCCCATTTGGGAGGTGTGATCAATTGATCATGTTATAAGTGAAGAAAATTCTCAAAATTGGAACTACTTAGAATTGGTTGAAACTAGAACAACCGGATAGATCTCGTCGTCCTGATTCCGGCGCCGTAAACGGTTCAAAAAACTAACACCGTATGGAGGAGTTATTGCATTTTAAAAATGCCAAGTAGACTATAAATTTTTTAATTTTGGAAAAATAAAAAATAAAAATATTCCTTGGAATATTCTCTAAAATATTTGCTGAAATATTCTTTTTTGTGGACCAATCAGAGACCGACATGTGGCAAACTCGAAGGCTACCACGTGGCCCTGAATTGGCATGTTAAATTTTTTATGGGTCGAGTAGGGTCGAACTCGAGACCTCCTGCGGGCAGGCGCCTTAACCATCCGCAGTACACATTGGTTCTTAACCATATGAGGTTTGCGGTTATATTTATGTGGTTACAGTTGAAGGTTTGGGAATAGACCGCTAGCGGTTACCCGCTAGTGGTCCCAGGAATTATAGTCACATGCCAATAAAACCGTCGACGGTTATGTTAACCACCCGCCAGTGTAAACCATATCCTAAGTGCCCAGAACACCTGTCACATGCGTAGCCCACTCTGGTGGTCACGGTCAGTCAGCCCGATAGTTTCACTTGGTAAGATTGCTAAATTTTAGGTGCTTTTGCCAAAGTTAACGGAGCTAACTGTAGTTAATCCACTTTTGGTGCAGTTTCCTTAGGCCAACTTGGACAAAACTTCAGTTGGTCATAACTTTCAGTAGAAAGAACCTTTTGGAGCGATTTTTTTTTTATTTCAAGTATTCTGAGCATTCCAGAGCCAATGGTACATGTTGCAGAGCCAACAGAATTAATATTCAAGTAGCTTTTCAGCAGAGAAGCTTGGAGAGCCATGAGGGCCTAGGGAGTGTTGGAGCTATATTGGGCTATGGTTAACCATTGGAGGTGAAACAAAAGCCAATCTTTACTACTTTCTGTGTTCTAAACTCATTTCCATGGCTTATTTTGCCTGTTTAGGCTTTCTTATCACTATATAACCAATTTGAGTATCTAATAAGAATAAGGACATGCCCATTTTGGGGCCTTGGACCCAGCAGATGTAGCCTAGGAGGGGTGAATTGCCTCATCAGCTGCTGTGTTATATTATGTGATTTTATCTTGCTGTGTTTTTCATATTTAATATTCTAAACAGTAAAATGAAATAACACTCCTTCACACATAAGACTCAGAGATTTACCAAAAACACTTTGTTTCAATTCCAAGACACGAGTAATAGTTTGCACATATAATTTAATGGAAATGAATACCTTGAACAAGAAATACAAGTAGTTTCATTTTCATATCAGTGTTGTATCCTGGCCTGCAAGGGAACATCAAGTAAAAGGGACAAAATCAAGTAAATTAGTTTTTTATTCTGAATATAAACTTCAATTTTAAAAGTGTGGAGGTCATAATATATTGTTGGAGGGGATTTTAGTGGCGTTGTGAAGGGTGCTTACATAACTTGAATGCCTAGATTTAATCCCAATTCATACCCATGTTCCGCAAATCAAGAAAGAGCATCCATAATCACAACCTTTAGATGGAGAAAAAATCTCGCCATGAGCACATCATGATAAAAAGAAAAAGATAAATTTGAGAAATTATAAAAAGTCTTTCAAATTCAAAGGATGATGTTTATAGTCGAGATGATGGGATATCTAAATAGACCTATCTGGGAATAAGCAATGGACATGCTCAATTAATCTTCATAGCAGTAAACTATCAGCAATATTTCTTTAATGTGGTCATCTATGACATACACCCATGGTTGCTTCCTTTATGTGTTCACTCTCCTGGACTTGACAGTTTTTGAAGTTACCACTAAAATCTACATGATGGACTCCTAGGATGGGAGGATAAGGGTTTTATGTCATGGCAGTGATGCCCAATCGCTGCTACCTCTTTAAGAAAAGCCCAATGGAGGGATGGTTGAGAAACATTTGGAGTAGTGATATTGATCTAGGGGATGTACAGGGATTGAACCAGTGTTGCCCTACATGTTGTAGCAATGGGGGAAAATGTTGACAAAGGTTCCCGAGAGGTTGAATTCATGAATTTAGGCACTAAAATAAAAACAAATAGCAATCTCATCCCAATTCAAAAACCTGTTGCAGAAATTTCACGCTCAATTTCCAATTTGAAATTCCAGGCGCCAAGATATGTGAAATGCATGGCACAGAGGTAGCATTGAATGCATTTAAGTTCACATCTTATCAACAACTTTCACTGGCTTCAAGGAGTTAGAGCTATTGACACACTCTGAATCGGGAAATTTGTCAAGTTGCCAAAATATTGAAAGTATTAACGGAACAGGAAATAGAGATGGATGGAACCCCACCGGCCATGTCAACGAGCTTGAGCAATATGCAATTGAGATAAGCTCAGCAGTGCTCATCGTCACTTTTATTATTCCATACAATCTTGTATTGTATCTCAAATATGTCTCCAAATATGTAGCAGAAAGGAAGATGGGATGGGTAGTGCAGAGGAAGGAATCTTGTCCATAATTATTCCTAGACAAGAGAATATTGCAAAGTTGTTCACCACTTCTTCCATGATGTCCCACAATCCTTGGAGGCCTAATCTAAGCAACAATGTTCTTGCCATATCTATTTTATTTTGAAGGGAACAGGGACCATCAGGGCAGTGTGCAGGATGTTGATGCAATGGCTAACACTCAGATAACCTGGAAAAAAACCCCTCGCACTCACATTTTTAAAGTAGATTTACCCAGTATCCTTCAATCACTAATACGATGCAATCTTTAATTTTTTTTTTGATGGAATTAATGGTAGTTAGGAGCCTCTTTTTCTGTTTTTAATGGATTTACAGGGATTTAATGGTTTATAGGAGATTGTTTTTTGAATTTTTAAAATATTTTTAGTCTTTAAGAAAACCTTGGAGGACTTGATGATTGCTATAAGGATTGCTTTGTTGGGGAATGAATTGATTAATGTTTAAAGTTTTTTTATGCTTGATGATATCACTCGAGCAATATGAAATTGAAAATAAAAATGACTATGTTCCATCATCTTTATAAGAAGAAGATAACCAAGAATTCCCAAATTAAATTATGATTTGTCCCCTGAGATGACACTCTCTTCAGTCTCAAGCTCTCTGACATTTTACATGTCCATTGATTTTTTCTTTGAAATGAAAACCATAAGAGGCACAACTAATTCAACACCCTTGTAACAATAGTAATGCAAAGAGAGATACATAATATGCTCCTATATGGTTTTTATGAAATAAAACCCCGAAGTGTCATAGTTGATTCAAAACACTTGTAGCAATATTAAATCAAAGAGAGATACACAATATGGGCCTTAGAATGAAACCTTAAATGGCACAAATTCACTGAATGGAAAGAGATTGTTGGATAATAGCATGTTCATGCGCTAGCAACAAAAGTGCAAACAATTTTCCACGGAGAGAATCTCTTATTTATGGTTGTGTAAAACATTTTCAGAGTGTCAATATGAATAAGAACAACATTATAAATAAATCTATGATTCATATGTGATTACCCATACAAATCCCTAAGATACACAGGCCTCCTCAAGATACACAGGCCTCCCCGAGTAGCACAGGGGCTCGAGCTAGAAATCATGACTGAACGAACTGGGACACTCTCCTTATTTTGGCCCAATGTGGAAAGCATTTGGAGACATGTGCAACTTGGTCATATTAATGGGATTCAGAGCACCCATCATTTTTGGAAAGAAAACCAACAAGAGTAACGAAACAAATACTAAGACACATATTTCTATAGTCAAAGTGTGCTTCATGCAAGAATTTAGCTAAATAGCACATTTTATTTCATAGCATAATGTTGGGAGTGATTACTCACAAAATCATTTGTTCATTGCCTTCAAAACCAAATTACAAGCCATATAAATAGTGCTCATGAGATCCAATAGATTTTAAACAAAGAATTGTTTGTTTATAAAACCTCTCAACAAAATTCAACAACCAACAATGTAAGCATTATTCTAGAAAATTCTCTTTTCACCACCACAATAATTGAGCTTCCCATTCAACTCACCACCATAATAATCGAGCTTCCCATTCAACTCATTTAAGACATAACTGCTTCTAACCATCTTTGATGAACTTTATATAATTGATGTCAATTCTCTTTTCATCACCACAATAATTGAGCTTCCCATTCAACTCATTTAAAACATAACCGCCTCTAACCATCTTTGATGAACTTTGTATAATTGATGCTTCTCGATCTCTGAAAGACAATATTGATACTAGACTGTATCCAACAGTGAATTATGCATCTAGCCTTTCTACACACATGATTCTCATAACATAAACCTAATCTAGGTCCAAATCTAAACCTAATTAATTCAATAACGCTGAAAGTGAACGTTGTAAGTCAAGAAACGTTGAGGTAGGTAGTTGGTACGTACACGTAATCATGTAGTCACGTGTTCAGATCTTGTAACTCCAAACAACCTGAAAACCTTAAACATTTTGACTCACACATTAAAACCATCTGCGGAAGAAGGATTATCTCAGGTTTTGTGATACCTGAATTTGTCAATAGCATATTCTCTGCAACAAAGTTGGCAGCCTAAAAGGATGTTATTGGTTGACTATTCCCTTGAGAAAACAAAATGACGTGTAAAACGAATAATTTAATCCATTAAATATGTGGCAATGCGTAAATCGCGTAGCAATCCTCTTAACATTCAATTCCCACTGCATGCTTTGTATACATGTTTTTTTTAAAGAGTTTCGGCTCGGCTATTATGTATAAATTTATTTGTTTTTTTTGAATAATTTCAATGAAGTAAAACGTAATGTCATTTAAATTATATTTTTAAATATAAAAAAAAAAATCAATATTATACCATTTTAATTATCAATTTTTTTTTTTTTTTATCTTTGAAATCTTTATATGAAAGTGATAAAATGTCTTTTTAAAGATTCAACACTTCTAAGAATTTTCAAAACTAAAATTTGCAATCTCATTGCAACTATTTTCAAATTTAAACTATGGTATATCTAAAACAAAACATGTTATGAAAACCTTAAAACTATTTATAAATCTATATTTAAAATATGCATAAAACTGTATCCATAAATTTATGGAATTAAGTTGTTATTCTATAAATCCTAAACTGGGTAAGAGTATTCAATGTAATGGCGTCCTCGGTCCCGTTAAAGAGTCATGGTAATATTAAAATTAGTCCATAATGGGATACATTAAAAGTCACCCTTGGGTGTCATGGTGTCTCCATGTGATAATTAACAACCAAGATAAAGTTAAGAGTGGCCAATATTGGATAGCATTAAAAGTCAGAGTGGTCATGGATAGCATTAAAAATCACCGATACTGCATTAAACAAACTAGGAAGCATCACGATTTCTTATATTTAATTTGTCAGGCTGGGAAGGTCTGACGTTACTCGTACTAGTGAACCTTATACCTTGTACTAATTAAGTTTCTTTAAGTTATAACTGTAAAATTTAAGATTTTAAGTGTTTTTAGAGGATTTTGATGATGCTAAATCTATTTCCATTATTGGAAACTTGATTGAAACACTCATACTACAATATTTTTTGAAAATTTTTCACCTAATTTCTAACAACTTTTAAACTTTCTAGCAATTCTTGTGCCAATATCCTTTTTCGATAAATAAAAACAAAGTAGAAAATAGGCAAGCAGGCTCAATCAACACTCTTCTGTTTACTTGAATACACGGAATCTGTTGTATATTCATTCGCTGCCTGAATATTACATTTTCATTCGCGCTCTGCGTATTACATTTTTCATTCACAATAAAACAGGGCATAACATTTCCCGATCATCATAATGCTCAATCGACAGGTTCTTGCAAATCCACGCGTTCCACTGCAGAAAAGAATTTTTTATTGTCAGAGAAGAAGAGACGCGAAAACTAAAAACTAAAAGGCTCTATGCTCTGTGTGCTGTTGCAGTATATTTCATTTTGTTTCAACAAACAATAACATAACATTACATCTTACTTGTGCTGTAAGAAAAAACTTTAAAAAACTTACTCCCGTGAATTTAAAAACAATAAAATTAAAGACATCACCTAAAGTCAACAACCGTAGTAAATTTCATTAATTACATCATATGGCGATAAATTAATTTTGTTTTAACCGTATCGCATGGAAAATCCAGGGATAGGCAACAGTGAAGTACCCTCACTCTCATGAGCTACCATAACCGTTGATCTTGCCGTCAATAATCGGATGGCTGACGGTCAATCTCACACAACCCTTTCTTCTGAACTTTACCCACTGGGGAAAACTGTTTTGACAAAGACTGCTCAGACACGTGTTCGCTGTTGAGTATGCTCGCTACCCTCAGAGGAAAACCATCAATCGGTGAAAAGTGGTGCGGGGAAACTTTGGCGGTTTTCTGAAATAAATGCCGCAGTTGAAATTATCATTTCAACACTCCCCTTTAATTTCAACTGCTGGGTTATCAGTTATACCCAGACATTTCCTCAAAAACTCAAAACTTTTCTGCCCCAATGGTTTGGTCAGAATATCAGCAACCTGCTCCTGAGTTCTGCAGTGTTTTAAAACAATTTCTTTATTGTTTACCAATTCCCTGATGTAATGAAACTTTGTGTCAATGTGTTTCATTCTCTTATGAAACACAACATTCTTGGATAATGCAATAGTTGGGCTATTGTCACAAAAAATCACAGTTCGTTTTGTTTGTTCTTGGCATAAGCTCCTTAACATCCTTCTCATCCAAATTGCTTGACATGCTGCTGCTGTAGCTGCCACATATTCTGCTTCTGCTGTAGACAATGCTACAATAGGCTGTTTTTTAGAAGCCCATGAAATGGCTCCTGAACTCATGTGAAAAACCTAACCGGATGTGCTTTTCCGATCATCTACACTTCCAGCCCAATCACTATCAGTGTATCCAATTAAATCTGGACATTCTGAAACAGTATATAAAATGCCAAACCTTTTAGTACCTTTAACATACCTCAAAATCCTTTTTGTTGCCTGCCAATGCGCTTCTTTTAGCCTCTCCATGAATCTGGAAATTAAACTAATAGAATACATTATATCTGGCCTAGTTGCAGTCAAATACACGAGGCTGCCAACTATGCTCTTGTATAAACTAGGATCAAAATCCTTGCTGCTTTCCTCTTTGCTGAGTTGTAATCCCATCACTGTGGGAGTGATTGCTGCTTTGCTCTCTTGCATATTAAATCTTTCCAACACTTCATTAACATATTTCTCTTGTGAGATAAAAATCCTTTTTCCGTTTTGTTCTACTTCTATTCCTAAGAAGTATCTCAGCAAACCCATGTCATTCATTTTAAATTCTTCTTTCATGACTGTTTTGAAATTTTCAATAAGATAATCATCATTACCTGTGAAAATAACATCATCAACATATAACACATAGTATTTTACCATCATTTTCTTTGATGTAGAGGGTGGGTTCTCCCTCACACTTTTCAAATCCATTTTCCAGTAGATAGGAATCTATCCTACTGTACCACACTCTTAGTGCTTGCTTTAGCGCATAAAGAGCTTTCTTCAATCTGCACACTTTGTGCTCTTGGCCTTTCTTTTCATAGCCTAGAGGTTATTCAATGTAAACCTCTTCCATTAATACTCCATTTAGGAATGGTGACTTCACGTCCATTTGGTAAACTTTCCACTTGTTTTGTGCTACTATGGACAACACTGCTCTCACGGTTTCCATTCTTGCAACCGGTGCAAAAGTTTCCTCATAGTCTCTCCCATACTGCTGCTTATATCTTTTGACAACAAGTCTTGCCTTGTGTCTTTCTATTTTGCCTTCAACATTACTCTTGGTCTTGTAGACCCATTTAACTCCAATGACTTCCTTTCCTTTTGGTAGTTCAACTAAATCCCATGTCTTGTTTATTTCTATGGCATTGATCTCCTCATCCATAGCTTCTATCTATTTCCTATCCTTAATTGCTTCTTCGAAATGAACAGGGTCATCAACATGAAAATATAAAGCAAACAAAGAGTTCATACCTTCATTTGCTGCCTCTTGTTCATAAATATCACTTAAATTTCTGAACTTCTTACCTCTTTCATTTGGTGTGCAAGTGCTTGAAGAAGCACTTGAATTTCCTCCTTGTGGTGTGCTTGGAGAAGCACTTTCATTTCTCCTCAAGGGTGTCTCTTGTTTCCCTTGTGTTGGTGCTGCTATTTGGGGATGTATTTCAGCCATATCCTCATCATCTTCATCATGAGACAAAGAGTTTTTAACATTCACTGTTTTCTCTATGCTTCCATCCCAAGCTTCCTCGTCAATTAACTGAACATCTCTACTTACAATAAGCTTTTTGGTGGAAGGGTTATACAACCTATAAGCTTTGGATTCCTCACTGTATCCAATGAAAATACATTTCTCCCCTTTACTGTCCAACTTCTTCCTTAGTTGATCTGGAATGTGTGCATAAGCCACACATCCAAAAACTTTCATGTGGGTGACTCCTTACTTTGTCCCACTCCATGCTTCTTCTGGCACTCTGTTCATGACTGCTTTTGTAGGGAATCTATTCAAAATGTACGCTGCACAGTGTACAACTTCATCCCAATAATCATTTGGCAAATGCTTTTCCTTTAACATACTCCTCGCCATATCCATGATTGTCATATTCTTCCTTTTGGCAACTCCATTTTGCTGTGGAGTGTACCTAGTGGTACACTGCTTATGAATTCCATTTTCTCTACAAAAACGTAGAAATTCTTTGGAAATATACTCACCTCCTCTATCAGTTCTTAAAACTTTGATATGCAGCGCACTTTGGTTTCCCACAAGTGCTTTGAAATTGCAGAATCTTTCAAACACTTCACTTTTGTTCTTCAGGAAATAAACCCAAGTTTTTCTAGTAAATCATCAATAAATGTTAGAATATAGTGGCTGCCTGCAAGTGATGGAGTTTGCATCGGTCCACATAAATCTGAGTGGACAATCTCTAAGGGTGCTTTTGCCCTTATGCTTTTCCCAGATGGAAAACTTTCTCTGTATTGTTTTCCCAAGATACAACCTTCACAAAGGCTGTCTGGTTTCTCTATCAATGGTAATCCTCTTACCATTCCTTTTCTATTAGACAAGTTAAGGCCTCTAAAGTTGAGATGTCTAAATCTCAAGTGCCACTATCAATTTTCATCCTTTGGTTCGCTTTGGAAAGCCCCTTGTGTCACTGCTGCTATTTCTTCTCCATTTTTTAAATATGCTTTCATTCTAAGAGAGAACATCATATTCCTTGTCATCTTCACTTCAGCAATACACTGTTTGCTGGGTGTTTTATCCATGATGGTGCATACATCATCCACAAATAAAACATTGTACCCCTTTTGAATAAGCTTTCAAATACTTAAGAGGTTACATTTCATTCCAAGAACATAGTAAACATCTGATATGGTTTTCTTTTCACCTTTCTTTGTTAAAACATTTACTTCTCCTTTTCCCATAACAGAAACTTTATTATCGGTTCCTAGTGTGACCTGTGACTTCACACTCTGATCTAACATAGAGAACAGGGCTATGTTTCCTGTTATATGGTTACTACAACCGGAGTCTAGAAACCATACATCTTCACTCTTTTCTTCAGCCATATTACAAGCTAAAATTAAATTATTTTGGTTGATATTTTCTCTAGTGAAATTTGCACTAGTTCTATTACTCATATCATGCTGCTTATTCCTATATTCATTTTCATAATGCCCATATTTTTTACAATAGTGACATTGGACATTGGATTTATCATACCTTTGTCCTTGAGCATGATGTTTCCCACTTTGTTGACTGTTGCCTTGACCTTGGTTCTGATTTGGATTGCTGCCTCTTCCTTGAGCATTTGCTGAACTGTTTCTTCCACCTCTGTTTTGGCTTCTGCCTCTTCCTCTCTTGTTTCCTCTGCCTTGACCTCTTCCTCTTCCAAAGAACATATGGGTCTTAAAGGCATGTTCTAGAGATGAGTTTTCATTCCTACTCAATCTCTGCTCATGTGTTATCAGTGATGCATGTAGTTCATCAACTGAGAAATTTGTGAGATCCTTTGTCTCTTCTATCGAACCTTGAGGGTAGGATCCTTAATAGTTTCTCCACAATCTTCCTTTCTTCAAGAATCTCTCCATGAGACCTTATCTTTGTGACCAGACCAATCAAATGTGTGAAAAATGAGTCAATATTATCTGACTCCTTCATGCAGAGAGTCTCAAAATATTTCCTCAGCAACTGTAGTTTTTGTTTAGATAATCTTTGGCAAAATCACATAACCAATCTTTTGTCGACGCGTTTCGAACCAACCAGTGTGGTTCATCGTCAGGACAAGTTTTGCTGTCTTCACTTTCTCCATGCCTTGATAGGCTATCTTGAGAGTTTCCCATGCTTCTTTGGATCTCTTAGCTGCTGTTATCCTTGGAAACACACTCTCATGCACTGCTTGATATAAAAAGTAGAGGGCTTTAGAATCGTTCTTCTTATTGCTCTTCAACAGATCTTTCTATGCCTGAGTTAAATTATTAAACTCATTTTCATCTGCTGGTTCTTCAAAACCATCCTCAACAAATTCCCATAAGTCTTGGGAAGTAAGAAAAGCTCTCATAGTTATTGCCCAATAGTCATAGTTTTTTCCATTAAATTGTGGGAGTTGAGTATTACAGATACCCATGCTAGTGCTGGCTCCATCCATTCTTGCCCTCTTAACTATGCTTCAAAATACTCGACTGTGTATTTAAAATAGCTGTCTGTCCTCAACAGTAACACAAAAACTAACTTGAGAAATACCTTGGATTTTTTTCACTCAGTCTTCACTCTGCTGGAGAAGCTGCTGCAACAAGAAATCCTTCCTTCAGCTTCTTTGACGCCTTCAAAGAGCCTGGAAAAGCTTTGATACCATGTTGGGAATTTTTGATAATTCCAAACAAAATTGAACAGAGAATAATGCCCTATTTTTAACACAGGAAACAAAGTTTTTCACACACCAAAAAAAACTTTTCATTCATTAACAATAGTGACTGTTACAAAAAAAAACATTCTTCCTCAAACAGAGGGAAGATGCAGTTCCCAAAAAAAATTTACTCTGTCTCCTCCTAAGAAAATAACACACTGTCTTTGTTCCTTCTTACTTTGCATCGCTGTGCATTACCCAAAAAAAAAATACTTTGTCTCACTTGCAAATTTAGGCTGCTGTGTGTAAAAACCCCTTTTTTTCATTCGCGCTCTGCATATTACATTTTTCATTCACAATAAAACAGGGCATAACATTTCCCGATCATCATAATGCTCAATCGATGGGTTCCTGCAAATCCACGCGTTCCACTGCAGAAAAGAATTTTTTATTATCGGAAAAGAAGAGACGCGAAAACTAGAAACCAAAAGGCTCTATGCTCTACGTGCTGTTGCAGTATACTTCATTTTGTTTCAACAAACAATAACATAACATTACATTTTACTTGTGCCGTAAGGAAAAACTTACTCCCGTGAATTTAAAAACAATAAAATTAAAGACTTCACCTAAAGTCAACAACTGTAGTAAATTTCATTAATTACATCATATGGGGATAAATTAATTTTGTTTTAACCGTATCGCATGGAAAATCCAGGGACAGGCAACAGTGAAGTACCCTCACTCTCATGAGCTACCATAACCATTGATCTTGCCCTCCATAATCGGACGGCTGACGGTCAATTTCGCACAGCCCTTTCTTCTGAACCTTACCCACCGGGGAAAACTGTTTTGACAAAGACTGCTCAGACACGTGTCCGCTGTTGAATATGCTCGCTGCCCTCGGAGCAAAACCATCAATCGGTAAAAAGTGGTGCAGGGAAACTTTGGCAGTTTTCTGAAATAAATGCTACAATTGAAATTATCATTTCAACAGCTGCTTCGTCCCGCCTCACATTTTGAAAAAAAAAAATCAACCACTACCGTGGATGTCGAAACGAATCAAAAGAATAAAACATGATCCATTAACATCGTGGCCTAGTGGTGAGCGCTGAACGTAATAGACGTTTCTCTTCAAATCATTATATGGTTGTGCATATCACACTCAACGCAAAACTAATAGTATCACACATCAATAACCTAGGCCTAATCTGCCTAATATGTTTAGGTATTGCAAAATTGGCATGATCTCAACCCCTCGACATACTAAAATTAGAGGTATAGATATAGGAGATAAATTACTCATAAAATTATTAGTTTATTGTTTTCAAAATCAAATTACAAGTCATATAAATAGTGTTTATGAGATTTAATTTTAGAAAATTTTAGGGGTTAGTATTTTATGTGGGTTAATTTTCCATGATTTTTCCAAAATATTTGCTAATTTTTTTGTTTTTTTTCTAAAATTGATTGGCCCAAATTTTATAATATAAAATTATTTTACCTTAAAAATTGGGAAAATTAAAAAATTGTTATCCAAACATAAACTTAAAAATTTAATCAATAAATATCATATTATTTATTCAAACTTAAATAATAGAAAATCAAGCTACAACCAATAAAGCTAGCAATTAAGCATTCTATGAGAATTACAAAACCATAGAAGATTGAAGTTAGAAAGTTAGAAAATAAAGTCGAGCGTCTAAATCTAAACCTAATTAATTCGATAGCGCTGAAAGTGAACGTTGTAAGTCAGGACACATTGAGGCAGGTACTTGGTACGTACACGTAATCATGTAATCACGTGTTCAAATCTTGTAACTCCAAACAACCTGAAAACCTTCAACATTTTGACTCACACATTAAAACCTTCTGCTGAAGAAGGATTATCTCAGGTTTTGTGATACCTGAATTTGTCAATAGCATATTCTCTGCAGCAAAGTTGGCAGCCTAAAAGGATGTTATAGGTTGACTATTTCCTTGAGAAATCAAAATGATGTGTAAAACGAATAATTAAATCATTCAATATCCGGCAATGCGTAAATCGAGTAGCAATCCTCTTAACATTCAATTCCCGCAGCATGCTCTGTACAAATGTTTTTTTTAAAGAGTTTCGACTCGGCTATTATGTATAAATTTATTTGTTTTTTTCAATAATTTCAATGAAGTGCATACATTTTATATCGTAATATCATTTAAATTATATTTAAAAAAAAAATCAATATTTTACCATTTTAATTATCTATTTTTATTTTATCTTTGAAATCTTTATATGAAAGTGATAAAATGTTTTTTAAAGATTCAACACTTCTAAGAATTTTCAAAACTAAAATTTGCAATCTCATTGCAACTATTTTCAAATTTAAACTATAGTATATTTAAAATAAAACATGTTATGAAAACCTTAAAACTATTTATAAATCTATATTTAAAATATGCATAAATCCGTATCCATAAATTTATGGAATTAAGTTGTTATTCTAAAAATCCTAAACTGGGTAAGAGTATTCAATGTAATGGCGTCCTCGGTCACGTTAAAGAGTCATGATAATATTAAAATTAGTCCATAATGGGATACATTAAAAGTCACGATTTCTTATATTTAATTTGTCAGGCTGGAAAGGTTCGGCGTTATTAAGTGGCTTGGACACGGCATTCAGCTGATTTACTCGTACCAGTAACCTTATAGCTTGTACTAATTAAGTTTATTTAAGTTATAACTGTAAAATTTAAGATTTTAGGTGTTTTAGAAGATTTTGATAATGCTGAATCTATTTTCATTATCACAAATTTGATTCAAACACTCATACTACAATATTTTTTTAAATTTTTTAACCTAAATTCTAACCACTTTTAAACTTTCTAGCAATTCCTGTGCCAATATCCTTTTTGGATAAATAAAAACAAAGTAGAAAATAGGCGAGCAGGCTCGACCAACACTCTTCTGTTTACTTGAGTACACGGAATCTGCTGTATATTCACAGGATAATGATTAGGTTCTGAGATGCGATTTGAGAGCTATCAAACGCATTGTTGGCCTGGGTCGAGGCGTAATTAACATATTCATTCGGAATATCATTAAAAGTCGTATTCATTTTGTTATCTATATAAAATTTACTGAATAGTTTAATTAGTTTATTATTATATTTTTTCCAATTTTTAATTATATTAATTTGAATTGTATTAATATTAAAATTTATATCATTAAAAGTCGTATTCATTTTGTTATCTATATAATATTTAATGAATAGTTTAATTAGTTTATTATTATATTTTTTCCAATTTTTAATTATAATAATTTAAATTGTATTAATATTAAAATTTTGTTTACTATAAGATATTTTTAAGGATTCAAATATTATGTGATTATTTTATTTTGAAAAATTATATATGTAATTTACTATTAAAATTGGTAAATTTTTGCTAAATACTATTCATTTAATCATATCTGTGTAAAAAATAGGTATTTAAAATTTTCTTTAATAGGGATGTAGTTTTACATTAAAGTTTACCTTGTATACATTAATGGTGTTATTGATAAGATTGCTGAGATCTTAAGTAAGAGAGAAATTGTGGAATTTTTCAAAGCTTTAGTAGGCATCAAACATAAAGGAGACCCAAATAAAATTGACCACAAGTGATTCAAAGGTGTCCATGGAAAATTTTAGGAGCTAAATTTTGTAGGTGACCTAATTTTCCATGATTTTTTAGAAAAACATAAAATAAAATAAATATATTTAGTAATTTCCTTTTTTTCTAAAAATTATTCACCCAAAACTTTATTAGATAAATTTATTTTACTTTTAAAATTAGCTAAAATTTTACAAAGACTATAAAACATCATTAAAAATTTGAATATTTTTGTAAAAGTATTACCAACAATTTTGCAATTTGCAAGTTAGGGCCATTAAGATTTTACAATTGGAAAATTAGGGACCATTAATATTGAAGATCATTTCTACACTATGAGGTGAATTTTCATCCTTATAATTTTCATTAAAGCTCTACACAATTGTTTGTTCATGTGGAAAGTGTTACATTGGAGAGACTCAACATTCTTTTAAGGTCAAGTTGAAGGAACATGGAGCTGACATAAAAAGAAGACACATATGCACATCAAGGGTTACTTAGTATTATAACAAGACTATACATCACATCTACTTAGAGAAATCCAAAATCATTGCTAAGGAAAATCAATTTTGGGTTACTTATTATTCTAACAAGACTATACATCACATCTACTTAGACAAATCGAAAATGATTTCTAAGAAAAACCATTTTTTCAAATGATGACAGATAAGCCATGGAGGTTGCAAAACATCCTCACAATTTCAATAGGAGTGGTGAACTTGAGATTAACAACAATTGGCTACCATTGATATCTCAACGTAGTCCTCTTTACAACAATCAAGTCTAAGTTGTGGCCTCTGTATATTTTTTCCATATATCTTTATTTCTTTACTCTACATATGTTTTGATAGCCTGTTGTGTTTCCTCCACTTACTTATTCTCTTCCCTTCTTTAGTTTATCATTTTTCTCTCCTGCCCGCTCTTTCTTTGTTTCGCCTCTTTCCTTTTTCTTTATTATTTCTTCTTCTCTTATGTTGTCTCCCCTCTCTTTCTTATTCATCCTTTTCTTTTTTTCCTTTCTCATTTTCTCCTTACCTTCTTTTGATAATCATTATAAAAACATAATATTGATATTATAATATTTTTCATATTTTTCATATTTTGATAAAATCAAGTCTCAAGAACCGGCCGGGATGTGGTGATGGACACCATCAACCGATGGTAATACATCATGCCTTTCGTGGGAGATTATCTATTCATGCGTGTGTAGTTCTTTGGCATTAAAGTCAAAGGAGGGATGAAAAGGGACATGAACGCGTCGTTCCAAGGGATGTATCTGGGACGTAAGGAGCAGTTCTTGAAGATTGTGAACATAAGCTTCCCAGAGTTGAAGATGGTAGAGAACAAGTGTAGTGAAATGAGTTGGATCGAGTCCACGTCATTCATCAGAGGGACTGCTAACGTGAGCGAGCTGACAGACAGATGCTATTCAAACAAAGTCCACTTCAAAATTAAATCAGATATGGCAAGAAACTGGCTGCCCAAATTAGGCTTCCAAGGATTGTGGGGCATCAGGGAAAAAGAGGTGAATGCATATGCAATTTTTTCTCCTCTCAGAAGAATTATGGACAGGATTCCTTCCTCTGCTATACCCTTTCCTCACAGAGCTGGAAACATATTTGACATACAGTATAAGGTCGTGTGTAAGAACATCAGTGACGATGAACACTACCTTAATTATATGCGAAAGATTTACGCATACAACACTCCTTATGTTTCTTCTTCTCCCAGATTTGCTTACGTCAATTATTTGGATCTGGATCTAGGCAGTGCATTCAATGGAATTTCCATTGTCACAGAAGCCGAAGCATGGGGTAAGAAGTACTTCCAAGACAATTTCGACAGACTTATGAAGGCTAAAATAGAAGTTGATCCCCACAACTTTCTCAGAAACTTTCAGAGCATTCCTCCAAGAAATAATTGATTATCCTTACTGTCTAATCATTTGGTTGACTGTAATCCAAAATAACATCACATCAGTCCTTAACGGCGTAGAATTCCTTCAACGATGAACATCAATTGTGGTGAATTTACGTCCTTTTTGTATGTTTTCCTGGAGGAATTTGATTCTTATGCTTTGCAATAAAAATATAGCAGGACTGTTATATTTATCACCGTCTAGAAATACAAGAGTGCATGATTAGGTTTTATCGATTGCTAAGTTAGGATGAAGTTTCTTCTCGGTCATTTATGTTTGGGTCGAATTCACTCCCCGCCTACGACGTGAAGCTTTTACCATTTAACGTTGAGTCGAATTTTACATTATGTTAAGCTTTTACCATTTAACATAAGTCGAATTTTACATTATGTTTTATATCACCGGCTCATTATTAGCTGTTGGAAAGGCAGGAGACAAAGCATGAATTCACACATAAAACATGAGTTGCTTCTCTTCTATTGATCACACAAAACATGATGCTTACAATGAACCTAGTGAAGGGTATTTATCCTTTTCCCACTAGCTACTTGCCTAAGATATCTTGACATGCAACTACATGCAACCACACACTCAAATCCATCTATCACTTGACTTGAATCAACACTCAAACACTCAATCACTTAGTTAACTAACTCTCTATGTTTAGCCAACTCCACATGTTGGAGTAATTACAATTTCTAACATTAGCGCCTTTATGCTGACTATTAATGCATTTGAGATTGTCCCAATTGTTTATTTTCTTCAAATGCCTTAAAATTAACTATATTTTAAAAAATTTAACCTATTACAATGAATTGATTTGTTAGTGATTTTGACTAGGTTTCTATATTATTTTATTTATGAAATTATTATACTATCTATCTTTATGGTCGTTGAAATCGCTTAAACCATTATTATTACTTTTTATTTTTGTTAGTAATAGAATTTATTATAATTTTATGGATGAGAATCATCGTTATCATGTTTGGGCATGTGTATGCTAAAAAATGATGGTACGAATTGTTAACAATTGAAGAATCAACTTTATTAATCAAACTGGGCAGCTCACAGGTGAGGAGCACCATTCACATTACAGATCATAAATATATAATCTACATGCAAATAGAGAAGGTAGAACAGATACCTAAGAAATAGGAGCTAAATCTTAATCTAAGTCTCCAATGAACCTAAATTACATTTCTCCATTATCTTCAACACTCCCCCTTAATGGAGAAAGGGATTCACAAGTATTCCTAATATTTCCCTAAACAATTCAAAATTGATTCTTCCGAGAGGCTTAGTGAAAATATCAGCACCGTTGTCACATGTCTTATAATATTCAATATGGATTTCCTTTGACTGAACTTTCTCCCTGACAAAATGAAATTGTGTATCAATGTGCTTTGCGTTTTTATGGAATACTAGATTATTTGCAGGTTTGATAGAGATTTGGTTGTCGCATTTGATAACTTTTGCAACCTTTTGTCCTTCTCCGACATCATGGGGAAGTCTCCTCAACCAAATTGCTTCACAAGTTGCTAAACACAATGCCTGATACTCAGATTTTGCCCAAAGACAAGGATATTGTGTTTTTCTTTTTTCTGCTTCATGAAATTACCCCAGATCCAATGCTCAATGCATAGCCTATTATGGATCATCTGTCATCTACTTTTCTAGCCCTATTGGAGTTTGACAAGGCTCTCAATTTAACATCACACGAATCAGTATATTTAATACCATAATCTAAGGTTCCTTGAAGATACCTTAAGACGCCTTTCGTTGCAACACAATGACTCTCAAGAGGCTTTGACATGAATTGGCTCAATACACTGACTGCATAAGCCAAATCCAACCTAGTTGTAGTCAAGTAGATTAAACTCCCAACCAGTTGTCTATACAATGTTGCATCTGCTTCCTTAGAACCATCATCATTCTAAAGTTTGGTATTTTGCTATAAAGGCACTGTTGCATCTTTACATTGATCCATTCTAAACTTTTTCAATAAACTCCTAACATACTTACCCTGTGATAGCAAGGTCTAGCTAGAATCCCTCCAGACTTCCAGACCCAAACAATAGAATAGCTCTCCAAGGTCTTTCGTCTCAAAAACATGTGACATCTGCTCTTTGATTTCTTTAATGAGTTCATCTGCATTTCTTGTAATGATAAGATCATCTACATATAAAGAAATCAAAACAATCTACCCCTCTTTGTTAAACACGGTATACAGATTAGGGTCATTCTTGCTTCTTTTATAACTATAATGTTGGAAAAATGAACCAATTTTATCATACCATGACATGGGTGCCTTTTTTATCCATACAATGCTTTGTTCAATCTACAGACTAAATGTTCTTCCCCTTGTTTAACAAACCCCTCAGGTTGCACTACTTCTTCTTTTAATTGCCCATTTAAAAATGCATATTTCACATATAGCTGGTGTATCCTCCAATGATGTTTTGTAGCTAAGGATATTACCATTCTAATTGTGTTTAATTTAGCTACAGGGGCGAAGGTTACCTCATAAACTATACCTTCTTTCTGCGAGTACCCCTTTGCAACCAGCCCAGCGTTATATTTATCCATACTCCCATCTGCTTTATATTTAGGCTTGTATAGTCATTTGCCACCTCTGGGTTTTTTTCTTTCAGGTAATTCAACTAGATACCAAGTTTTTTTTTTTAAGTATTGATTCATATTCCTCTTCCATGGTTGCCCTCCATTCATTATATTGAATAGCTTCTTTATAACTAGAGGGTTCAACAACATTTAACATAATAGCTATAAAAACATTCTACCTATATCTTGCTGGCAACTGCATTTTCCTACCTGATCTCCTAAGTGGTGGAGTAGCTTCAAACCTATTTTGATCATCCTTTGGTGGGCTTGGGTTGACAGCTACATCTGTACCATCCACTTCATTTTTCTGTTGCTGCTCATGGTTGTCTTCTGTTTCATCACTCCCTTCTTCCGTTAGCAAAGGAATGTGCCACTCTTCATTGTCACTCTCATGGTTTCCATCATTAACCTTCTCATGAAATACCACATCTCTACTTAGCAAAGTATTTATGTGTAGAGGGATTAAAAAATTTATAATCCTTAAACTTTGTACAATACCCAACAAAAATGCATTCAATGGCCTTTGAATCCAGGTTCTTCCTATCCTCCTTTGGAACTTTAGCAAACGCTTTAGAGCCAAAAACTATTAAATGATTTACTGTAGGATTAAAACCTAGTAAAGTTTCGAAAGGAGTGTTCAAACAAAGACCTTTTGTTGGACTCTGATTCTTCAAATATACTCTGGCATTTATTGCTTTAGCCAAAAATCCATTAAACAGATTCTTACCTTTTATCATGCTGCAAGCACACTCCACAAGGGTTATGTTTTTCCTCTCTGCAACCCCCTTTTCTTGAGGAGTGTGGGGTGCTGTAAACTGCTACAGTATCCCATGGTCTTTATAGTATTTGATGAAACTAGCCTTCTTGTATTCTCCCCCTTGGTTCGAGAAGAGAATCTTGAAGAATTTTCCTATCTCCTTCTCAATTATGCTTCTGAATTCTTTAAAGTATTCAAAAGTATGAATCCTTTTCTTGAGAAAATATACCCAAGTGAATCTGGTACATTCATCAACAAATAGTAAGAAATAATAGGCACCTCCTGTTAGGTCCCTATAATACTAGTGATTCCCCCATTACTATTGTCATTGTATCTCTTATTGTTATTATTGTGCCTCTATTGTCCCCATATTGCTATTATTGTGCCCAATAGAATCCCACTATTGTTATTTTTGTGGCTTTATATTATTATTGTTAGGTCGGCTTGGTTATATTGTGTTCGCTTAGACTCCTATATATAGAAATGAGGTTTTGTCATTTGAATCATCCAATAATTGTTCATTTGTGTAATGTAAAGGAGGTTGCCCCCTCGAAGAGGCTAAATTCTAAGGCGTTGATCTCTCTTTTTATCTTTATGTGAGCTGGTTTCCTAACACCTCCCAATGACCTCTAGTATATATCTCTTCTTTCTATCTACATTTACAGGAAACTCATCTCTGTGAATCTTCCCAAGAGCACATGCTTCACAATCAACATGAACATTCTTTAAAATAGGGAGACCATTGACCATACCTCATTTCTGAAGTAGTTGCATGTCATTGAAATTAATATGGCCCAGTCTTTGATGCCATAAATCTTCTGGAGTCATAAATGATGATGTCAATGATTGGTGTGGCGCACTTCTCACATTCATCTTGTACAGGCCTCCAACATGAACACCTAATACAATTTGCTTCATACGATCCATCAGATCTTTAATAACACAATAAGATTTAAAAAACTCTACCTTAATATTCTGATCAATTATGAGTGAAACAAAGATCATATTCTTTTTATTCTGGCTACATATATTACATTTTGAATATGCCTTATATCTCCATTAGGAAAAACAATAGGAACATTACCATATCCTTTGATTTGGTACCCTCTATCATCGCCACGATAGATGTTTACTCCACTACTAGTATCCTTCAAATTTTCAAACCAATGCTTGTATCCTGTCATGTGGGTGGAAGCTCCTGAGTCCACAAACAAAGTTTCTTCTTCATCATCCTCAACAAAAAATGCAGAATCAGATACGAACAGTCTGAGATTCTGATTTTTTTCTTCATTAGCAAAATGGCTTGCATTCTTCTTGTGTCTCTCTTGACCTTCATCAAACTTCTTCTTTTGGTAATGTTTAGCTATATGACCAACTCTACCGCAATAAAAACATTTTGATCTTGAGCCACTTCTATTTGAAGACATACCTTGAGATGGAGGTGGCTTTCTTTGTGGGGTTCCTCCGCTTTTTTGTGCTGCATTTGTCTTTCCTTTGAAGGGCTTCTTCTTTGCCATTAGGGTAAGATCTCAGCTCTTGGGTTTCAGGGTCATTCGCCATTCCTCCTCCTGCATTAGGATCCCTGTCAATTCTTCAAACTTGGGGGCTTTCTCTCCCACATTCAAGACACTGATAAACATCTAATAGTCACAAGTCATACCCTTCATGGTAATCGTGATGAGATCAATGTTTGACACTATTTTTCCAATGTCGCCAAACTTATTCTTAAGCTCCTTGATACGATAGGTGAAGGTTTCTATTTATTTATGCTCCTCCATTTTAATGGAGAAAATATTGCTCTTTAGAAACAACAGAAGATTTGTGTTCTTGATCTTGTACAAGTTTTTGAGAGTTGTCCAGATGTCTGTTGCAGATTTACATTCTTAAATATGAGTAATAATGCAATATTTCAGAGACAATTTGAGCAACACCTTTGCCTTATTCTCCCTATTTTCCCAGCCTTGGATTGTTGCTTCTATTCCACCTGTAGCTAGGGTTGACTTCAACTCATCACCAGTTACAATCCCCATGCGTTTCCCCCCTCCAACAGGGTCTGCAACTTGAATTTCCAATTAGAATAATTGGAACCGTCAAGATTATTTCTCTCGTTCATATAGTCCTCTGCCATTTGGTTGTTCATCTTGACACTAAAAAACAACCTCCAACACTTAAATAGACTAGATCTATTTGAGATCCACAATAGACGATCTCAAGGCACCCTCTCAAAATGGTTAATCTTGATTTCACAAGCTAATATGCCCCAATTTAATTTAATTCAAAGAACCCCCTTTCTAAATTCAATTCAAAAAATGAGCCCCTTTGTTTTTTTGAATAACAAACAAAACTCTCCATTCTTTAAAAGAATGAAACCTTTTTGAATGTGCCCCTCTCAACAAAATGTGACCTCAAAAAAGATTATTTTTGGATCAACATACCATATCCCAATACATTATTTTTTTTTAACATAGGCTTACACCTTCACCCTCTGCGAATGCACCACCGACAATGTTGTGTGCACATGCAACAAGCCAATCATACTGGGTTGGGTTGCCTAAGACAATGATTTTAACTACACGGGTTTTGTGACCTATTTCTCAATGATTTCCACCACACATAGCTCCAGTGTGTCGGCCAATCCAAGCTTGCTGCTACAACGATCCGAGCTCACCAATAGTATGGGTAGCCAACAGTCATGCAAGACCTTTACAGATGAATTTACCAGCAGATCGCATTGAAACTGCACTTGTCTGCAATTTTCTTGAGCTGCTCACACTCAGCACATCGGCCCACAACTTGCTCCTCGACATGGCCTCCACCCCCTAATCCAGACTTGTGGTAGCAATTATGGGGTAAGCTCTGCGGCATGCGATTTCTTGGAGCAACTGAAAGATCCTTCTCCATGGAAATTATTTGGGGCTAATATTCGCAGGTGGGCTAATTTTCCAATGATTTTTCCAAAAAAAAAGATTCGCTAATTTCCATATTTTATCAAAATGATTCGCCCAAATTTTACAATATAAAATTAATTTACGTTAAAAATGCCTAAAATTATATAGAGACTATATATAAAACATCATATATTTTAATAATTTTGCAAATATATTAATAAACATTTTATAGTTTGCATAGTAGGGGCTAGTGAGATTTGCCAATGTTTTTAAACTTCAAGATAACTTCCCATGCTTAAAATTATCCTTGTCCTTCTCCCAGCTGGAGCAACTGTCCCTCAACATGACAACCTCTATAGCACATCTAGGTCACTGCATATTTTTGTGGATGAGTAGAGAATGCTCGATTTGGCTCCACGATCCACCAGGTAGCATACAGACTCTACCACACCATGGTACTGGGCCTACAACGGGAGCTTCTTCCTCACCTTTTTTTTCACAAGAAGCCACAACCATGACAACCTAACCAGCAGCAGTGCAATTTTCCCTCTTAGAGTCGTGCTTTCCGGGTGCACTAATCAGAATCACTCTAAGGGAATGACCAATCAACGCATTTTTTTCCTCTGGAATCTGCGCTGGTCAACGCACTTATTCAACAAACAGAAGTGTTGATCCAAATAACTTCATAGTAAAACAAATGTTGTCTCCTCACGGACTAACTTCACTCATTCCACTAGGGGCCTCTCTTTTGCCACCTAGACACTATCAAACCACACTCGCTCTGACTCACCAGCCCTGAAGCTCTGATACCATGTTAATAATTGAATAATAAACTTTATTAATCAAACTAGGCAGCTCACAAGTGAGGAGCTTCACTTGGAGATTGCCTTTGGCAGAACACTCTACACCATTCACATTACAAATCATGAATATATAATTTACATACAAATAGGGAAGGTAGAACATATACCTAAGAAATAGGAACTAAATCCTAATCTAAGTCTCTAGTGAACCGACTCTCTCCTAAATTACATTTCTCCATTATCTTCAACAGGAATATTATTCAGTGAAAATCAATTTTGCTCGTTTAATTAAAATGCTTATGACGTAGTTAAACTTATTGTGGTTACATAAAACTTCATTAAGCTAGTCAAGACCTTTTCATTAAATTGTCATTTCATTTTTATTTTTATTAGATATTTTTTAGTAAGTTTTTAGTATTTGTAATTTTTTTAAAATATATCTGGATTTTTTATTTATATTTAAATAATTTATTTTTTTCAATAATTTGGAAATTTTCTTTTGTAATTAATGTTTCTATATATTTAATGTATTAAATATTAATATAATTTTAGTTTCTTCTGCTTTCTTCCTTCAATATAATGGATTATATAAATTTATGTTTCCAATTTTGAATAGTCTTTTTTGTTTTTATCTTATTTCAATTGTATATTAGATAAGAATGAATGAATGCCCATTATGTAATGGAAATATACACAATAGTTTTAAGGTACACATAGTTTAGATGTTTATGAGAAATATTACAATCATATATAAACATAAGAAATTTGAGAAGGAAGACATTAGCATAAACTTGGTGAGAAAGTATTGAGGGTACATATATTTTTAGAAAAATGATTATATATGTATAACCAATTGTGAAATGGAAGGTTTACCAATAGTTTTTTTTGCTTACACGTTTCATCTTTAATCTTGTAATTCTCATATGTTTGTAGAATTATTAATTATTACTCTTAAGTGAAGTGAGCTTTATTGATTGTAACTTCATTGTCTATTAGCAAATGATATGACATCTACTCACTAAGCAACTAACATTTTACTTTCATGGATAGAAAACAACTTTATAATGTTTATTTTGGAGAGTATTTGTTCTTTTTGTCTATTTGTTTTGCTTAGTAAGCCATAAAGTTATTAAGTCACATAATTTTTTTCAAAGTACATTTTGAATATAAAAATTTTGAAATAATTTTATATATTGAAACTATTTCTATCCTTAGCTATTTCAAAATTTGTATGTACATTTTCTTGCTATGAGATTTTTTCATAAATTTGGTTTAAAATTAAAAAAAAATTCAATAATTATTACTAAATCTTATAAAAAAGTTATTTTACCTATTATACATTTTATTTTTGTAATATTCATGTGATAATAATAATAGTTATATATAATATTAATTATTTTCCTCAACTTTTAATTTATTAATATTTTTTTTTTATTCACTATAGAATAAACAATAATAATATTACGGAAAACTGTTGTTTGAGTTCACCTAAAAACCACTCTTTTTCCCTCCTTATTTTCATTCATCTTTTTTATATTCCTTCCTTATTTTCATTCATATTATTTTCCTTTTCTCTTCTAAGATTTTCTTGAGAACATGAGAAAACAACATTTTTCATCATACTACCATCCATTTCATGAACCTTATTCTCTAATTGAGATAAGCTAAATTCTAAGTATTCACTTTATCCATGGGTAAAGGATGGACCCTCATTATTTTTGTTTGGTGTAGTATCTTTCTTTGGAGGCATGTTGGAAAATAAAAATAACACTCTTCTTTATTACAACCAAACAAAAGGGATTCTAATAAATAGTTAGGTCAATAGTAAGTTATGTATCTTAATTTGGATAATATCACAATGGATGAAGCTTTATTAATAAATCTCTAAGATTTGAGGCCTTATGGATTTGACTATTTTTTTGCAATACTCTGATATGTAGTTTCTGCAATTCTATAGATGTGAACTGAATTTGATGTATGAACTGAAAATTATAGTAACTTTCCCAAAAACTTGTTGACTTTTTGGCCTCTTCACATGAGAAAAATTGTACAATGTGCCATGTGTCCAATTATTGAAATATAATTCTGGAAATTATACTTGAGGCACTTCTATATATCTTGTAAAATTCCTAAAGATTTCACAATTTGAAAATTCCTTGGCAATAAGATATAGTAAAAGTACCAATCTAACTTGTTTGAAATTTATTTCATGACTGTTCACAAACTCTGAGTTCCATAGGGTCTAACTCTGAAATTATAGTGAGTGAAATCAGATGGAATTAACTATTCCTCGATATTTATTATTAATATAGTCCATGTTTCACTTTATGATCCTTACAGAAAAAAGAAAAAAAAATAGCAAAAATGCCAAACTAACTTCTTTAAGACTAATTTCTATAGTATACAATGTTGTAAAATGAAACTAGTTTCTATGTTCATAATTTTCATTGTACTCATGTCACTATGTATATCTTACGTAACAAGACAAACAAGAAAGAAAAATATTATTTTCAAGCATGGTTTTCATGCTTCTCCTGATTGGTAAACTAGGTTGCAGGTCCAAACTGCAGGTCTGAAGTAGAAGGAATTTTTTTCTGAAGTGGATCGTATTGGAAGAGGTTTGTCCTTTGTTGACTTGGTCAATATTTGACTGGTTTGGAAGAGATCCTTAGAGCGGTTATTTGGTGCTTCGAATAGGTATTCACTTTGGTCTTTGGGTCTGGTTTCTCATTTTAATCTTGTAACAAAGGAATCATTTTCTAAGGACACAAGGAAGGGCATAAAGAAGAATACCTAATCATCTTAGAAATTATCAACTCTCATTGAACGAAGTAAGGTTACTACATTGAAGATCTCATCATCTTATGAAGGACATCTATCTCTCTTGAAAGCTTTCTGCTTTTGAAGGAACATCTTCAAGGAAGGTTTCTTTATCTTGAAAATGGATATTGATCTCTCTCTTGGGAGGTTATCGATTTGAAGGCTCGTTGGAAGACAAATTTGTAGGAAACATAAAATATTTAGAACATTCCATGTAGGAAGCATCTTCAAGACACTATTGTTGAAGGCATCCTAGAAGTCATCACTTGAAGGATGTCTCTAAAATATCTTGAAGATACTTGAAGGGATAAACTTACTTGAATAAATCATCTAGAAGGATACATTTTTTACAAGTATGTATGATATCATTCTCTGTGTCTCAACCTAGAAATTAAATGACTTCATCTTGCAAAGCAAGAAACAAGGTTGTTGGATCAGTAAACTTCCTAGTATGGACGAAGAGGATTGACTGTGTGCTCATAGAAAATGAAGTCATCGAATATATACTTGGAGAAGTTACTTAACCAAAAAAAAAGAAGACTCGAGAATTAGCTAGATACAAGAAGGGAGAGGTGAGGGCACAAATGATTCTTATTAAATCTATCAAGGATCATCATATTCCCTTTTTTATTATTTGAGTAATTATAAGCAAATACACGATAAGTTGGTGAAGTTGTACTCTATAAGTACATCATGTTAGAAAATATCCTTGAGAAATCACTTATATATAACAAGGATGTCAAAGGATGAATACATGCCATCATAACTTATGAGGATATCACAATTAAGGGACCCATTGCAAGGACTTGGAGAATTCATTTCAGATTATGAGATGACTACATGTGTACTAAATTCTTTTCCACTCAAATGGAGCAGCTTTGAAACTAGTGTCTACTCTAGAAAAAATACTATTCCTTCTGATGAATTATGGGCTCAATGAATCTCAGAAGAAACAAGGATAAAGGCAAAAAATGACACCAGATAAAATGAAAAGTCTCAAGCCTTTATTGTAAAATACAAGAAGAATAAAGGGAAGTTTGGAAATTCCAAAGGAAAAATGGATATGTCCAAGATACAATGTTATAGATACAATGCATATGGACATTTTAAGAGGGATTTTCCAAAAAATCCACAAAATACAAAAAACAAGAAAAGAAAGGAAAGGAGTGAAGTTCACATTGCTAAAGAAAAGGAAGAACCCAAGAAGAAGAAGCCAAAAGGAGAGGATCTCAAGGATCTATACTACTAAAGGGATCTCTTTATCTATTAGGTTTATGTACAATTTGTATTTCTCTTATTAGAAAATAGCAATAAGAGTAGCATGCATTGTTGCATTCTCTAAAAGAGTTTTGATTTTTTAGCATCATGAAAAGAAGCATGGAATTAACCAAAGTTTCCTATCAAACAGGTATTGAACCAAGTTCTCACATTTTAGAGGTAGCAAAAAATGATTCAGTTTAATGTCAGTCCCTTCTTCCATGCAATCCCCTGCTTCATGATGCCATAAAGACATAACTAACAACACATAAATAAATATAATAATATACTAGTTATCTTACCTTGTTGTGCCAAGCACGCCGCCTTTTAACTGAACACATCCATGCCATCTCTCAAGGGAATCCAATTCCCTTGATGAATACAACTATAACTAGAAACTAGCTAATATACCTGTCAAGTACATGTTCATTAATCTAGCACATATCCAGATAATGTCAGATGAAATTAAGGTTAAAAAGGCTTCCTGTACGAAAAGTGCTCATTCATTTGGAATTAGGGTTTCCAAACATAGCCAAAGGAATTCTTACCCAATTCCTTTATTTTATCATTTACCTTGCTGCAATTGAGTCTTACTATATACTATCACATCACCCAACTGCTAGTTATATAAACACATCAACTATTACCTTTTCACGTTAATACCAAGCATGTTTCTCTACAACTATTCACATATGTCAATCAAATGTTCTAGAGATCAAGACATCATATCTAGTAATTGAAATCAACCTTTTCCAAGACTAATAAGTCGTTTCATAATCAACAGTCAAATAACAGCCATTAATCACAATACTACACTAGCACCTACTTACACTCAAGCGTATATCATCTATCTCAACACATACATGTTAGTACAACCATCTTAAAACAAGATCATTCCTTCATGTAATCTTATAGAGACATATTCATGACATGTAATTAATCAAACATTCAAGCCCAAGCAGAAAACATAAGCAAACTCATACCTTAACGTATCTTAGGGGATGATATCTTATCTATACAATCAATCTAGATTAGTTAGATATAACTTCACAACATATCAACTCAAACATAAATAAGGCCATGATATCCATAACAGTAACTAACTAACATGTTCACATCATAAACTCATAAACAATTATCATTCATGCATAAAAATCACATATGCATAGTCAGTCTAGATTACTACAACACAATATCACAAATTGGTTGACTCATACTTGAATGTCATAACCATAACCATCCACATAGGCCAATCCAGATTAACACAATACATATAACATTAAGATCTTAAATTCAATAACCCTAATCATCAACTTAACTAACATATATCAACAACAATCTCACATTTAACATACTCATCAACAACATATAATATAATCATCAAGTTAACTAACATAGAACAATAACAACAATGCACATAACAACAAGTTACTATCATTCATGACTATTCGACACATTTGCATATGACTACACTGATCAAATAACAATTATTATACATGTAACCATAATAATAATAGAATGAAAAGAATATAAGTAACCCTAATGCTTATAAAAACAATTAACCACATACCTGCATGCCAAACATACAAACCTATACAATGATATGCTCTCTCCCCGGTGTCTAGTGTCACAACTTCACTTGATGATCTGCATCTCCTGCTCTATATAAACCAACACATCGACATCACAACATACACACCACATCATGATGACCTAAAATACCTACAATGACCTCATGGAAAACAACCTTAACCATGAAAATACATGCATAACAACATATAGACACTGACATGCATAACAAATGCATATACATCTCACATGCATTCATGACAAACGGATATCAACAACAACATCATCAACTTCCACATGGCAACACAACGATAACAATGACTAGCACCAGGCATACACAAAAAGTACATATTCCACAACATAACAACACATATGAAACTGGCAGGTATGAAGGACAAATACATTCCACCCATCCAGTCCAAGTGTTGAACCATGCTCTGATACCACTCTGTAACACCCTCCTCCCACATTTACCGATGCTAATTGGTCCACCGGTTTAAACATGTGACGAAGAGTTACTATGATATTATTAAACCTCCTAGATCATCTTAAGGAAGTGGAATCGATAAAAGAAAACCTTACTGACCTTCCTCAAGAGCTATAGGACCCACAAGAGCTAAACCACCCCTCCAAGTGCCTAAGCCCTAAGTCAAATTTCCTTTTCACTGAAAAACCCCCAGTCTCTCCCATGACATGGATATGCATATGACTAGGACCCTCCATTCGCTCCCACAACTCTTATAAGGGAGAGAGTGGAATAATTTTTAGCTAGTTCTATGCCGAAGACTACTAGATTTAAGCCTCTTTTTTAGGGCTAGTATCCAAACCACTGCCAATAACTTGATGAGACATTCCAAGACAATAAATAAAACCAAGAAAAATCCCTTAACACAAAACTTAATGAAGGACTTGACCTAACCAAGCCTAACAATGACATTCATTTCATCAAACATGTCATAAATATGCAGTCTACAGGTCATAAAAATAGATCTGAGAGTATGGATCTCATATTTATCTGAGATTCATAAACAAGCATTGATGTCTCATCACAATAGCTAAATTATCATATATTCATTGTTCATTCATTTACAATTCAAAACATGATGAGATCCATACATCATCACTACCATAAAACATACTCAAAATTAGCATATAACCAAAACAAATAACAAGGATACAACCATAAAATCTACATATAAACCAGAGAATTCAAAAATGAAATATGAATGAGAAGAAACTCTTATTAATGAATTCATAAGCCAACCATGTATGGGACTACCATGTTCCACCCAACCATAGATTGGCTGAGCTAAATCTCTCTTCAGCCAATCACCCCCATGCCATATTCCAAGCATGAATGTGGGAGTCATAACTGAAAGAAGAACCGAATGAGCATGGATTTCACTGGATTTTGCCACCTACGCCGTGAGGAATTTTATTGCCTCCTAGTCCCTAGGATTTACCACAACCCGCAGTCTGATTCAGGGCTCACTAGACCATGATCGAGACACCACCCTCCAATCATTACCATATATCCCGCCATTCCCTGGCAAGGATTCCTATGCCTTATCAAGGCCAATCACCTCTAGGATTTGCCATGTATCCTGCCATCCACTAGTCGAGGATTCCTAGGCCCACTGCGTTACACAATACCTGGCTTTACCACAACCCACAGTCTGGTTCAGGGGTTACTAGGCCAGTGGCTTTGCCACAATCCATAGGATGGTTTAGGGATCACTAGGACATGTTTTTTTTCCTTTTAGAGATCCACCTTAGTCAAAGATGAATCCGTTTGGCAATCTAACTCCACCAAAACATGAGAACCCATCACGTCAAGGCTATCTGGAAATCAAAAGGCGAAGCTGAAGAAAATTGTCACACCTGGAAAAACCCATGCTAATGATAGCAAGAGAACCAAGAACACACATGCATAACCATGCATGCCAAATCTAGCAAGGAAATCACCCATGCAAATTGATACTTGTAAGTAAACTCGTTGTACCTACTTGATCCTTCTCTTCCTTTCTTGATCTTTTCTTCCTCTTTCCTTATTTTCCTTTCTTGATTTAATGCTAACGTGCTCGAAGAAGACTCTGTCTCTAGGAGTGTAAGAGAGAGAGTAGAGAGAGAGCTCCAAAACTGAACTGACAAAAGTCTATGAACTGATCCTCATAATCCTTTTTAATCAATGAGGCCTCTATTCTCTTCAATTTCCCCCTCACATGAAACCTGAGACCTTTAACTTTCATTTTCTGCTAATTTCCATTATTTTCGTAAATAAATTGCCAAAAATGTCATTTTACCTTTCCAAATCCTTTTCCATTGCCTTTCTCATTTTACTTTAGCGAAATGAACACCCATTAGAATGTCTTTCCAAAGATTTAGCTTGGAATATGTGTCACATGACCATAGTCTTATATATATATATATATATATATATATATATATATATATATATATATATATATACACATATATATATACATGAATTTTGACGAGGGTTGTTACACCAACAAGGAGGTGAGAGAGAGTGGGCCACACTAGTTGAGGGTGCTCACAGCCTCTCATCCCCCTGCTAGGTGGGGGGGTTGAGAGGCCACAAGCGCCCTTGTCCAGGGCAGCCGCCACCCTCTCAGCACCTTTTTGGGCAGGGGGTCAAGAGGGCGCAGGTGCCTTTGACCATAGCATCCCACACCCTCTCGTCCCCTCATCCAACAAGCTACCAAGAGAGTGGGCGAGGGGGTGAGAGGGAGTAGGTTGCCTTGGTTAAGGCTTCCTGTGCCCTCTCAATGCCTTGTTGGGTGAGGAATCGCATCTTGGAATAGGACCCCCTACCCCGCAAGGGGCTAAGAGGGTGTGGATTGCCCTCACTCAGCGTGGCTAGCAACCTCTTGTAAGCCCCCTCCTGGGCAATGCAACATTAAGTTGCATGTGTTTTTTCATATTTTTTGTACAAAAGAGTTTGGATTTTACAATAAGTTTATAAAAACTGTCAAAATTTTATATCGAAAAAAAGAAATGGTGATGCAACATCAAGTTGCATCTGATTTTTCATCTTTTTCTAGGAAAAATAATTTGGTTTTCGCAACTATTTTTTTAAAATATTCAAAATTTATCCTGAAAAAAAGTTTGTTTTCTCATGTTATTTGGGTTTTTTCTTACTGGAGTTGTTGTTTGAGGAAACAGTTCTCCTTTGATTGGAAACAATGTTATTATAGAAGAAATCATATGATAGTAGAGAAATTAGAGTCTACATAATCAAATTTCTTTAGAAAAAGTCATCTAGCCAACAAATAATGAGAAGATTTAGATCATCCTATACACCATAGCTCATCCAAAAATTTTCTAACATAATGTTAGAGGGGAGTCATTTTGCAAGAAGGATCACTACGATCCTCCTTTAAGAACCCTCATTTAGAGAAGGTTCTTGGAAGAAGCATTATGACTAGTCTGCGCCACCTAATATGGAAAGTTTACTCTTGAAAAATAAATGGATGCAGATGGTGACGTTGCAGTGTGAAAGGCATAAT
The DNA here is from genome assembly GCA_031772625.1 of Pinus tabuliformis. Classification (NCBI taxonomy): domain Eukaryota; kingdom Viridiplantae; phylum Streptophyta; class Pinopsida; order Pinales; family Pinaceae; genus Pinus; species Pinus tabuliformis. The sequence continues at coordinate 239,824,276 of CM062818.1, read as the reverse complement.
TGAAGTCTTTCTCCTATTAGAGAAGGAAACCTATCTTTGATAACGATAAGAAAGTTGGCTTGTTCAAGGAAGGATGGCTAGATGGTTGCATCGAGGAAAAGGTATGCATGTTCTCCTAATAACTCTTATCTTGAAGGTAAAACTTATGTTTACAAGAATCTTGTTAAAAGAATTGGTCATAAGAATGTGTGAGCATGAGAAGGCTTCCATGTAGTTGGTTTTGGTTATGTGGTCGATATATGTTTTTGCTACTAGGAAGGATATCTAAAAATGCATAATGGAAGTTGTGGCAAGTATATCTACAGTTGTTGGTTTTTGAATTCGATTAACTAAATACGATTAGTTGGATGGCTTTGGTAATCCTAAAAGAATTACTTTCATGAATGGATGAAGTTATCTTTAGCTCTCCCTTTACTGGGGAAATATAATGCCTTTGTTGACAATAAATAGAGGAAAGTTGTTGGCTCAAGGGGCTTGGAACTAGGTTCAAAGTGTACTGCGCACCAACAAAACCCTCAACCACTGGCCCTTTCAGCAATGACATGCAAGCAGATCGCAGTATCACCCGAAGCAGTTATGGGAGGTTGTATAACTATGTTTCTATAGCCAGAGGGATATGCGCATTGTTGCACCCATGTGTCCACTTATGCCTTAGACCTATCTACAACTCCATATGCATAAATAACTTCGCATTGATGATTTACTTCACAGATTTTTACTTATCGCTTAAACATAAGAGAAAATTGTGTAGCATGTACTCTTTCACATAATTCAGTGAAAGGAATGCATAACAATATGTACAAACACATATAATAAAAATAGATACATAAACTTTTTCTGAAACTTCTTCTTTTATTGAGGTAGATCTTCAATACATACAACTTGTTTGAACTCTGCACCCAATTGCGGGTGGTCTGTGCACTGAGTTGCAGAATATTTAAGGCCTTCGTGCACTTTGTTGCAGAGCCTTCTCGTAAAACCCAAAATATAGACTAAAGATAGAACATATCAATGATTCATTTATGACTTCCCTCCTATATTTTTATCCTCGACGAAGTATTGCATCTCCTTATATAGATTTTATTACTACAAGACCATGGTCCACATACCATGGATCCGACATAACAATGAACTAACACCCAATAACCATTAGAAAATTAGGGGATTTGACCCACCCAAAAGCCCCTAAACATCGTGCAGTAAATATAACTTCTTGGACTTTGCCCACATTGCTCCTCAAAATGCAGAGCCATTGACCAAAATTGGACCACGTTGGGTTGCGCCCAACAAAAGTGATATGAAACATTGATGACATGAACCCTTCCACAACTTGAGTTTTGGCTCCATATGATAAAATGAAAAAGTAAGAAAGAGTTGACGTATTGATGAAGGCACATTAAAGAGCTAACTTCCCTAATTGAAAAGAAGTTAGCAATCTCCTCTATGCTCAAGAGGGAGTAAGAAGTCTCCTTAAATGTTGAAAGAGCGTTGTTATATTCTATAATCAAGAGGGAATGAGTGCTTCCTCTCCTGGAATGGAGCCCAATTCTTGCGTCAATTGTCCTTTTTTTTATGCTCTTGATAATTGTTTGATGAAGAGAACCTAACTAATAAGAAGAAGAATTTAAAATAAGATCACAAACTTTTATCAAGGAAAAGGTTGATTGTTTAATAGTTTCCCTAGTGGATTCTCCAACATATAGAAACCCTAACTTCCTTGGAGCATATCATTGAAAATACAGTGAGCCAAGATATGTATTTTGAACCATATGTTAACCAATATTTTACTCAATGTGGTCTCAGTTTCATCGTTTCAAGCCTCACAAAAATGAATAGCGAAAATTTTGAACTTGCCTTTTGAAATGGACTTTAAGAACATTCAAAAACCCTAAATTCCTTGGACCATATCTACAAAAATATAACGAACCAAGATTTAAAAATTGCTTGCCATGTTTTTTCAATCTTCTCCAAGTTTCACCTGATGAATCCTCCTAGAAAAAATGTTATAGTGAACATTCCATGATAACATGTTTGAAGTAGCAAAACCATGGGATCATGAGCTTTGAAACCAAATTTTATGATCCTTGCACCTTAAAAATGGCAAGAAACCAATAATTACAATCCTCTTGAAGTGGGGAACCTTTATTTACAATAAATTCAATGAAGAAGACAATATGTGATGATATTAAGAGTAAGTCTCCTTCATATATATATATATATATATATATATAGGAGACAAGGGTACAATTATAATAAAATTGGATAATGTGGGGTTCTATCCTACATAACAATATAATAATAGAAATATAATCACGTAGTAATTAGATGTTAATAAGGGTTTTTGGGTTGAAATGTGGATTATATAGGGTTTAATAGATAATAAGACAACCAACTCAAATATGGTATTAATTAGGCTTTCATGAGAATCACTCGCAATACACTTTGGAACAAACATTTTAAATAAACACTCCACTCTTTATGAAAGCATAGATGCATCTCAAAATATCCTCTCTTTCTTTTCTTAAACTAGCCTAGATCCATCTTAACACTGGATCTACCATGCAGTGAGAGGGATCAAATCTCTTAGATGCAAACCTCTTTTAGAGTGAAAAGAGATTTCATCTCTCTCAACACTTGGTAGATCCGCGGGCTAGTTTAAATTATCACTTTAAATAGATTATATCCCACATGAATACCATGTGTCAATTCCATGGGTTCTCATAAACCTGAAGCTTAAAAACCACCGTTAAATTGATGAAGTCAATTTTACGTTAACTACCCAACAAAAATAAATAAAACAATAATAATAACATACAATTTTTATTTTTATTATTTTAGTTTGAAGTTTTTCTTATTTGATATATGGTTATTTTTAGTTTTATTTTTTTTTTTGACCCAATCAAAATGTTTACATGACATTACTTTATGTTAACTTTTATACCATATTGGGTTGGAGAGTGACTCTAGGTGAAATAACTTAGTATTACTCTCTCTATATTTGAGATTGAACACTATTATGAATTAGCATTGTTATTTTGGTTTTAAATTATTTTGATTTGATATATGGTAGAACACAAAAATAATCTATAGATTTCATTTTTGTTAAGTCAATGTTTTGAATCAAAATCATGATTTATCTTTAGAATGATGTGACCAGAGATGAGATGAAGAAGCAAGAAGATATAGTAAATACAAATAAAAAACCCTAAAGAAACCACAAACTAAAAAGGTTAAATTAAATTAAAAGAAACCATAAAATTAAAAGATAAAAAAATTGTAATAATATATAATATAATTAATATAATATAATAATAGTATAGACATAGTAATATAATATAAGGTAGGATAAGAAAATTACTATAATAATATTATTATTATTGATATAATAGTATATTAATAAATAATAATAGTGTTAGTGGTATCATATATAATAAAGTCATAAATAAGGCACATGAAGGTAAGGAATTATAATAAAGGGAATAGTCAACCTATAACATCCTTTTAGGCTGCCAACTTTGCTGCAGAGAATATGCTATTGACAAATTCAGGTATCACAAAACCTGAGATGATCCTCCTTCAGCAAAAGGTTTTAATGTGTGAGTCAAAATGTTGAAGGTTTTAATATCCACTTATGCCTTAGACCTATCTACAACTCCACATGCATAAATAACTTCACGTTGATGATTTACTTCGCATATTTTTACTTATCGCTTAAACATAAGAGAAACTAGTATAACATGTATTCTTTCACATAATTCAGTGAAAGGAATGCATAACAATATGTACGAACACATATAATAAAAATATATACATAAACTTTTTCTGAAACTTCTTCTTTTATTGAGGTAGATCCTCAATACATACAACTTGTTCGAACTACGCACCCAATTGCAGGTGGTTTCTGCACTTAGTTGTAGAATCTTTAAGGCCTCCATGCACTTAGTTGTAGAGCCTTCTCCTAAAACCCAAAATATAGACTAAAGACAGAAGATATTAATGATTCATTTATGACTTCCCTCCTATATTTCTATCCTCGACGAAGTATTGCATCTCCTTATATAGATTTTATTACTACAAGACCATGGTCCACATACCATGGATCCGACATAACAATGAAATAACACCCAATAACCATTACAAAATGAGGGGCTTTGACCCACCCAAAGGCCCCTAAACATCGTGAGGTAAATATAACTTCTTCGACTTTGTCGGCTCTGCTCCTCAAAATGCAGAGCCATTGACCAAAATTGGACCAAGTTGGGTTGCGCCCAACAAAAGTGATATGAAACATTGATGGCATGAACCCTGCCACAACTTGAGTTTTGGCTCCATATGATAAAATGAAAAAGTAAGAAAGAGTTGACATATTGATGAAGGCACATTAAAGAGCTAACTTCCCAAATTGAAAAGATGTTAGGAATCTCCTTTATGCTCAAGATGGAGTAAGAAGTCTCCTTAAATGTTGAAAAAGTGTTGTTATATTCTCTAATCAAGAGGGAATGAGTATTTTCCATGTGTCATGCACTAGACTAGGACTAACAGTCATAAGTCTTATTGAAGGAACTAGGAAGGAGAATGGAGGATTGGACAGGTATCCATGGAAAGAGTGGTTTAAGAGGACCAATGTTATTTGAAGATATGTAATCCAAGATATGAATAAGTCCTAAAAAGACATACCTAGTGACAATATCAATGGGTTATGTGCCTTAGAGGTAGTGCAGTGTCTCACTCCCAACATTATGCTCTGAAAGAAAATGAGCTATTTATCTAAATTCCTTACTATGATGACAATGTTGGTTATGATGTTGATTCTTAAAAGATGTCTTATCAATCTAACTTTTCTTATGACAACTCTTTCATTTGAGAATATCCTTGAATTAGATTGTACAATTATGAATACCTCCCTAGATAAGAGAAGTGTTGGAAAATGTAGCTAGATTTTGTAATCATAAGCATCGTTGTACTCATTTCATTATGCTTATCTTATTGAACAAGAAAAAGAAGAAATAAAATTATTATTTTCAGGCATGGGTTTCATGCTTCTCATGATTGGTCAACTAGGTTAAGAATGTTCTTCATGCTTCTAGGGTTTGTCAATTCATAAGATTTATTTTCATGAACCAAGAGAGTCAATATTGTTTGTATAGGAGCCATTTTGGCAAGTTGTAATATGTGACTGTGAGAATTCAGCCTAGAAGAGGCTGCTTGGCCTCATAAAAAGCATATATATAGAAGCTAGTTCGAATCATTAGACACACTTTTGATATGCATAAGACAAGTTCGATTTGAAGGAAGAAGAAGGAAAGAAAAATGAAGGTCAAGGAATCAAGAAGAAATCAAGGAAAGGAAGAAAACATCATTTTTTTTCTCTCTCGCACGTGCGAAAGTTAAGGTTTCTATAGCTATTGGGAGGCCAAAAATTGCAAGTTCGAACTATAGGTTTGAAGTCGAAGGTTAAAATTATGAAGTGGAGAGATTGGAAGAGATTTGACATTTGTTGACTTGGTCAATAGTTGAATTATTTGGAAGAGATCCTTGGAGGGCTAATTCAATGTTTGGAAGAGGTCTTGACATTGCTCTTGGGGTCTTGGATTACTCATTTGGATCGATATTATAAGAAGAGAATAATTTCTTTTGGGATTTTTGGAGGGGTTTTTCCCTGGAATGGAGCATAATTCTTGTGTCAATTGTCCTTGTTGTTTATGCTCTTGATAATTGTTTGATGAAGAGAACCTAACTAATAATAAGAAGAAGTTAAAATAATATCGCAAACATTTATCAAGGATAAGGTTAATTGTTTAATAGTTTCCCTAGTGGATTATCCAACATATAGAAACCCTAACTTCCTTGGAGCATATCATTGAAAATACAATGAGCCAAGATATGTATTTTGAACCATATGTTAACCAATATTTTACTCAAAGTGGTCTCAATTTCATGGTTTCAAGCCTCACAAAAATGAATAACCAAAATTTTGAACTAGCCTTTTCAAATAGACTTTAAGAACATTCAAAAACCCTAGATTCCTTGGACCATATCTACAAAAATATAACGAACCAAGATCTAAAAATTGAATGAAATATTTCTTGTCATGTTTTCTCAATCTTCTCCAAGTTTCACCCCATGAATCCTCCTAGAAAAAATGTTATAGTGAACATTCCATGATAACATGTTTGAAGTAGCAAAACCCTGGGATCAGAGCTTTGAAACCAAAATTTATGATCCTTACACCTTAAAAATGGCAAGAAACCAATAATTACAATCCTCTTGAAGTGGGGAACCTTTCTTTACAATAAATTCAATGAAGAAGACAATATGTGATGATATTAAGAGTAAGTCTCCTTCATATATATAGAGGAGACAAGGGTACAATTATAATAAAATGGGATAATGTGGGGTTCTATCCTACATAACAATATAATAATAGAAATATAATCACTTAGTAATTAGATGTTAATAAGGGTTTCTTGGGTTGAAATGTGGATTGTATAGGGTTTAATAGATAATAAGACAACCAACTCAAATATGGTATTAATTAGGTTATCATGAGAATCACTTGCAATACAATTTGGAATAAAAATATTAAATAAACACTCCACCCTTTATGAAAGCATAGATGCATCTCAAAATATCCTCTCTTTCTTTTCTTAAACTAGCCTAGATCCATCTTAACCCTGGATCTACCATGCACTGAGAGGGATCAAATCTCTTAGATGCAAACCTATTTCAGAGTGAAAAGAGATTTCATCTCTCTCAACACTTGGTAGATCCGGAGTTAAGATAAATACGGGCTAGTTTAGATTATCACTTTAAATCGATTATATCCCACATGAATACCATGTGTCAATACCATGGGTTCTCATAAACCTGGAGCTTAAAAATCACCATTAAATTGACCAAGTCAAGTTTACCTTAACTACCCAACAAAAATAAATAAAAAAATAATAATAACATACAATTTTTATTTTTATTATTTTAGTTTGAAGTTATTCTTATTTGATATATCATTATTTTTAGTTTTATTTTATTTTGACCCAATCAAAATGTTTACATGATATTACTTTATGTTACAACTTCTCTACCATATTGGGTTGGAGAGTGACTCTAGGTGAAATAACTTAGTATTACTCTCTATATCTAAGATCGAACACTATTATGAATTAGCATTATTATTTTAGTTTGAAGTTATTTTGATTCGATATATGGTAGAACCCAAAAGTAATCTATAGATTTCATTTTTGTTAAGTCGATGTTTTGAATCAAAATCATGATTTATCTTTAGAATGATGTGCCGTGAGATGAAGACGCAAGAACATATAGTAAATACAAATAAAAAAACCTAAAGAAACCAAAACTAAAAAAGTTAAATGAAAGTAAAAGAAACAATAAAATTAAAGGATAAAAAAATTGTAATAATATATAATAGAATCTATATAATATAATAATAGTATACACATAGTAATATAATATAAGGTAGGATAAGAAAATTACAATTATAATAATAATAATATTGATATAATAGTATATTAATAAATGATGATAATAGTGTTAGTGGTATCATATATAATAAAGTCATAAATAAGGCATATGAAGATGAGGAATTATAATAAAGGGAGATGTAGTGTACCATTAAATAATGAAAATAATATTTTATATTTTAATTATATTAATATAATAATATACATGGTGTAAAATTTACTTTGATAAGGTGTTCAATTAAGGCATTATGTGGTGAAAAAATCATTGATTTGAAATTTCATGGGAAAACTTTTAGCCATGCTAAGGGTTAGTGTGGCCTGAGCTAGGTGCAATCTCTGGGTGATCTTATTGAGTAATACGCCCCTTCGTCATATGAGGAATCATATTGCCTAACAAACAAAAAATATACATAATAATATATTAGTATTTATTTGATCAAAATATGAACAATATTATAATATTAATATTATTTTGTTATGATGGTGATGAGAAGAAGGTAAGGAGAAAATGAGAAAGAAAAAAAAGAAGAAAAGGATAAATAAGAAAGAGAGGGGAGACAAGATAAGAGAAGAAGAAAGAATAAAGAAAAAGGAAAGAGGCGAAACAAAGAAAGAGGTTGGAGTAGAGAAAAAGGATAAACTAAAGAAGGGAAGAGAATAAGTAAGTGGAGGAAACACAACAAGTCATCAAAACATATGTAGAGTAAAGAAATAAAGAGATAGGGAAAAAAAATATACAAAGGCCACAACTTAGACTTGATTGTTGTAAAGAGGCCTAAGTTGAGATATCAACGGCAGCCAATTGTTGTTAATCTCAACTCCACCACTCCTATTGAAATTGTGAGGATGTTTTACAACCTCCATGGCTTATGTGCCATCATTTGAAAAATTGGTTTTCCTTAGAAATGATTTTGGATTTCTCTCAGTAGATGTGATGTATAATCTTGTTAGAACACTAAGTAACCCAAAATTGGTTTTCCTTAGAAATGATTTTGGATTTCTCTAAGTAGATGTGATGTATAGTCTTGTTATAATACTAAGTAACCCTTGATGTGCATATGTGTCTTCTCTTTATGTCAACTCCATGTTCCTTCAACTTGACCTTAAAAGAATGTTGAGTCTCTCCAATGTAACACAACATGAACAAACAATTGTGTAGACCTTTAATGAAAATTATAAGGATGAAAATTCACCTCAAAGTGTAGAATAGTGGTGGTCAATTTCTTTTGGGTCTCCTTTATTTTTGATGCCTACTAAAGCTTTGAAAAATTCCACACCATTAATGTATACAAGGTAAACTTTAATGTAAAACTACATCCCTACTAGAGAAAATTTTAAGGGCCTATTTTTTACATAGATATGATTAAATGGATAGTATTTAGCAAAAATTTACCAATTTTAATAGTAAATTACATATATATAACTTTTCAAAATAAAATAATCACATAATATTTGAATCCTTAAAAATACCCCATCTTCAACAAAATTTTAATATTAATACAATTTAAATTATTATAATTAAAAATTGGAAAAAATATGATAATTAACTAATTAAACTATTAAGTAGATATTATATTGATAACAAAATGAATACGACTTTTAATGATATAAGTTTTAGTATTAATACAATTTAAATTATTATAGTTAAAAATTGGAAAAAATATAATAATAAACTAATTAAACTATTCAGAAAATTTTATATAAATAACAAAATGAATACGACTTTTAATGATATTCCGAATGAATATGTTAATTACGCCTCGACCCAGGCCAACAATGCGTTTGATAGCTCTCAAATCGCATCTCAGAACCTAATCATTATCCTGTGAATATACAGCAGATTCCGTGTATTCAAGTAAACAGAAGAGTGTTGGTCGAGCCTGCTTGCCTATTTTCTACTTTGCTTTTATTTATCCAAAAAGGATCTTTGCACAGGAATAGTCAGAAGGTTTAAAAGCCCTTAAAATTCAGTTAAAAAAATTGCAACCATCAAAATCCTCTAAAACACCTAAAATCTAAAATTAAATTTTAGAGTTGTAACTTTTAAAGAAACGTAATTAGTACGAGTACGAGTAAATCAGCTGAATAACGTCGAACCTTCCAGGCCGACTTCCGCGCAAAACAAATTAAATATAAGAAATCGCGATGCTTCCTTGTTTATTTAATTCAGTATCGGTGATAAACAATTATATGAAACTGAATATCTCGCTAGAAGTGATTCGCGACTTCTAACACCACTCTTAACATGTATGCACTTCTTTGAAATTATTGAAAGAAAAACATAAATGTATGCACTTCATTGAAATTCAATGTTAAGAGGATTGCCACGCAATTTATTTAATCAAGTTCGACAACGCATTACCGCGTATTGAATGGATTAAATTATTCGTTTTACACATCATTTTGATTTCTCAAGGGAATAGTCAACCTATAACATCCTTTTAGGCTGCCAACTTTGCTGCAGAGAATATGCTATTGACAAATTCAAGTATCACAAAACCTGAGATAATCCTCCTTCAGCAGAAGGTTTTCAGGTTGTTTGGACTTACAGGATTTCAACACGTGATTACATGAGATTGAGTCCGTATCGACCAACTACCTGCCTCAACGTGTCCTGACTTCCAACGTTCACTTTCAGCGTTATCGAATTAATTAGGTTTAGATTTGGACGTTCGACTTTATCCAATTCGACATCTCTATAAATCGCAATGAAATGTTCAGGAATCAGCGTGCCATCCGATCCCATCTCATCTCATCTGCCAATAGATTTAGCTTTTGTTCCTTGGTTGATTGCATCCATTTTCCAATAGATTTAGTTTTGATTCTCTGATTAATCAGTGAGGATGGCGAAGTATTGTATAAGCCCTTCATTCACTGGTTTATGGATGTTGTTGCCACTTATAATAGCAGTTACGAGCGCCCGTGATTCGGGCGACGGATTGATATCATGTTTACATGAACGCGGGTTAAAAAATGTCACGACCATGTCATTGTCTACTACTTCGGAGTACGATGTTCTGCTCAATTTTTCTCTGCAAAATCTTCGATTTGCGGAGGCTGGCGTGCGCAAACCTTATGTGATAGTTTTACCACAAAGCAAAGAGCAAGTGAAGAATAGCGTGATGTGCTGAGTGGAAAACGGGTGGGAAATTCGAGTCCGGAGCGGGGGACACAGCTACGAGGGCCTCTCTTACACCTCCGATGTTCCCTTCGTTCTCATTGATCTCATGAACTTCGACAACGTCCAAGTCGACATCAATTCCATGACAGCGTGGGTGGAAGCCGGCGCCACGTTGGGCCAAATTTATTCTGGGATTGCAAACAAGACCAACAACCATGCATTTCCTGCCGGGATTTGCCCCACTGTTGGCTCCGGCGGCCATATCGCAGGAGGCGGGCTGAGTTTCCTCTCTAGAAAATATGGCGTCGCAGCGGATAATGTGATCGACGCATTGCTTGTTAACGCCTCCGGTGAAATTATGGACAAGAAAGCGATGGGTGATGATGTGTTCTGGGCACTGAGAGGTGGTGGAGGAGGCAGCTGGGGTGTGGTGATTGCTTGGAAAATAAAGCTGGTGAGCGTTCCCACCATTCTCACGGCCTTTCAAGTCTCAAGAACCGGCCGAGACGTGGTGACGGATACCATCCACCGATGGCAATACATCATGCCTTTCGTGGAAGAGGACCTGTTCATGCGTGTGCAGTTCTTTGGAATTAAAGTCGAAGGAGCTGGGACGAAAAGGGATATGAACGCGTCGTTCCAAGGGATGTATCTGGGACGTAAGGAGGAGTTCTTGAAGATTGTGAACATCACCTTCCCGGAGTTGAAGATGGCGGAGAACGAGTGCAGTGAAATGAGCTGGATCGAGTCGACGTCCTTCATCGGAGGGACTGCTAACGTGAGCGAACTGACAAACAGATACTATTCCAACAAAGTCCATTTCAAAATAAAATCAGATATGGCAACAACCCCGCTGTCCAAACCAGGTCTCCAAGGATTGTGGGACATCATGGAAGAAGAGGTGAGCGCGTATGCAATTTTCTCTCCTTTGGGAGGAATTATGGACAGGATTCCTTCCTCTGCTATACCCTTCCCTCACAGAGCTGGAAACATATTCGACATACAGTACAAGGTCGTATGGAACAACAGCACTGACGATGAGCACTACCTTAACTGGATGCGAAAGCTTTACGCATACATGGCTCCTTATGTTTCTTCTTCTCCCAGATCTGCTTATGTTAATTATTTGGATCTGGATCTGGGCAGTGCAGTCAATGGAACTGCCACAGTCAAAGAAGCCGAAGCATGGGGTAAGAAGTATTTCCACGACAATTTCGATAGACTTGTGAAGGCCAAAACAGAGGTCGATCCCCACAACTTTTTCAGAAATTCTCAGAGCATTCCTCCACGAAATAACTGATTGTCCCTAATCTCTAATCATTTGGTTGATTGTAATCCACTCCTTGGAACGCCGAACATCAATTGTGAATTCACGTCGAATTTGTATGTTTTTCTGAATGAATTTGCTACTTACGCTTTGCAATAAAAATACAGCACGACTGTTATATTTATCACCATGTGGAAATACAAGAGTGCACGATTAAGTATTATCAATTGCCAATTTAGGATGAAGTTTCTCGGGCATTCATGTTTCGGTCTAATTCGCTTCTCAGCTAGTACGTGAAGTCTTTACCATTTAACGTCCAGTCGAATTTTACATTATGATTTATATAACTTGCTGCCAATCAGCGCCGTTGAGATTGTCCCAATTGTTTATTTTCTTCAAATGCCATAAATTTATTATACCTTAAAAATTGTAATCTACCATAAGTTTTTACATTATTTTATTTATTATATCAAATTTTGTAATAACCATATTTTAAGGTCGTTGAAATCGCTTAAATGATAATAATAATAATAATAATAATTATTATTATTTTAATAAAAATTATGATAATTTTATTGATTATTTATGCATGTGTATGCTACAAAAATGAGATCAGCCAAAATCAGTTTTGCTGGTTGAATTAAAATGTTGATGACATAGTTAATTTTATCTGGGTTAAATAAAGTTTCATTATATTGTAATTTTGATTTTAGTTAGATGTTTTTATTATTATTAAATATTTTTTTATTAATTTTAGCTTTTAATATCAGTAAAAAGTTCTATTTTTTTTATTATATATATATACATAGATATATTTCTGAAAAATAGTAATTTTATTTATAATGAGGAAAATTATATGTTATAGATGTTCAAAAACATATGAATAACATTATATCTTGATCTTTCAGAATTCATAAAAATAAATTGATTTCTTTTTTTCTTTTCCATTTTTTGAGGACTACTAGTGTTGGGAGTGGATGTTACAATATACATTTGATTCTCTTTTGTATTTGTCAGATATTCTTTGTCATTCATTTTCTACCACTCACTTCCTTTCTTGATGAGCGCTGTGGTGTGTTGTTGGGTCATTGAGTTAAAGCAGAGTTGTGCTCCTTCTAAGAGTTGTTCTGAAAGATTTATTCATTGTTGTCTCTCTTTCTTATGCTTCTTAGTAAAGCTTTATGCATTGCCAACCTTTTGGCTTTTGGTACTTCTTTATTAAAATTATATTAAGTAAGATTACATATTTTTTTTTTTAAATTTAATCATTTCTAATTATAATTTAATCTTTTATATTAAAAATAATTTTGGTTTTTCATTTATTTTTTAAATTATTTACTATTATAATTTGATTAAAAAAATGCAATTAATGTTAATATATATTAAATATTGATATAATTTGTAGCGTTGACAACATAAAGTAGAGGGTTAATTCGGCCAGAGCCAAAACAATCCGTTGAAATGCCCGTTGCGGGTTAGAAAAAGAGGCCTTGGTTGCTGGATCCTGTAACGAGTTATTATATCCCTGAAGATCACTTTGGTGAGCTGATAGAGCTGAAGAGAGAGAAAATATTCTCAAGGTCCATTCAATTATTTCCAACGGCTTATGATCGATACAATTTCAAATATAAATTTTTCAAGATGGGAAAGTCCAGCAGACGCTCTTTCGAGAAAAAGATGTGCTTTGGATGTATTTACATATCCATCGTATAATAATTGAAGGACAATATTGATTTTACCAGCTACCAATCAAGGAATTGTTAGCAAATTTCTGAATTGAAGTTGTTGTTTAAGATTAATTGTTTTGTTTGTATGACCATATTACACTTAATTCATAAAATTGGTCTTGATTCTCAGAGAAATCACTCCATATTGGTTTCCCAATAAGCTGCCAACTAGACTCATTGACTTTTATAATAACTAGTATTGAATGTTGAAGTTGTAATTTCATCTCCGCGTCATCAAAACCACCGGTATCTTCCCCACACCACCATTAGCAAAAGGTTGTTTCCGTAATGAGGGCTCCGACACAATCAGCACGAGACACGCGTCCAGTGTACAACCATGAAACCGCCCATTCCCCGGCCATTAAAAGTGGTTTGAGTTGTGTGAGGTTGGTGTGTGAATTGAGTCCGATCAGCTCAACGCATATGGATTCACTCCAATGTGTCAGAACGTTAATCTTACTTTTACCACTAGCTTTTAATTAATGCATTTAATGCTTAGTCATAGTTTTAGGAATAAACTTTTAATTTTATTGTTTTTTAAACTTACGAAGGTATGGGTAAGAAAAGCACGTAAGTTCTTTTTATTTGGTTGCATATGTATCGTATATGAAATATGTTTTTGTTTTGTGTTGACCAATTGTAATATGTGAGCCCGGGGCAGCAAAAGAGAACAGAGAGGAGTGCACAGCAATGCATAAGTTATGAATTGAACAGCGTGTGAAGCAAGGACGAGATGAACGCGCAGCAGTGCGAAATATAAAAACCCGAGTTTTGTTGGTTGCTCAAAAAAAAGGGAAGAACGAATGAAGATTTGTATGGTGTGAGCAAAGAATTTTTTTTGTGAATGTAATGAAAAATTTTACTGCATTTGTAAAATTATTTTTACAGCAGTATATTTAAAATGCTTTTTAAAGCAGTAAAATGTGAATGAAGATTTTACACAGCAGTGAAAATCATTTTTTAAAAGAGAGAGAGTATTTTGTTTTGGTGAAAGTTTTTTTTGGTAAATCCCTCTGAGTGAAAGAGGAAGAAAATTGTATCAGGCCTTTTATGAATTAATACAAGTTTATTATGGGTGTGAAAAATCTCTGTTCTCAGAAATTTTTTTAGCTTGCTTGTGTTAAAGATCCTGTGGAGAGAGAAACAGAGCATTGCCTCTGTGTTGAGTTTTATTTGTGTGTTTTTGGGATTTTACCAGAAAAATCCCCAACAGTGGTATCAGAGCAGGCTTAGGCTCTTTGAAGGTGTTCAAGAAGCTGAAGAAAGGAGTTCTGTTGCAGCAGTAAATCTTTTCCAGCAGAGTGAAGACTCAGTCAACAAAGGATTCAGGTATTTCACAAAGGTTTTTTTTGTGTTGCTGAAGAAACAGTCAGTTGTTTTAAAATACACAGTCAAGAAATTGAAGCATAGTTGAGGATGCAAGGAATGGCTAGCACCAACACTAGCATGGGTATGTTTAACACCCAGCTCCCACAGTTTAATGGGAAGAACTATGACTACTGGTCAATAACCATGAGAGCTTTATTTATCTCTCAAGATTTATGGGAATTAGTTGAATCTGGGTTTGAAGAACCAGCAGATGAAAATCAATTTAACAACTTAACTCAGGCAGAGAGAGATCTGCTGAAGAGCAATAGGAAGAAGGATGCAAAAGCCATTGTATTGTTGTATCAAGCAGTGGACCAGAGTGTATTTCCAAGGATAGCAGCAGCTAAGACATCCAATGAAGCATGGCAAACTCTCAAGACAGCCTATCAAGGCATGGAGAGAGTGAAGACAGCAAAACTACAATTGCTGAAGAAGGATTTTGAAAATCTGAGCATGAAGGAGTCAGACAACATTAACTCATTCTTCACACATGTGATTGGTCTGATCACACAGATGAGGACTCATGGAGAAACCATTGAAGAAAGGAGGATTGTGGAGAAAATATTGAGGGTCTTACCCTCAAAGTTTGATGCGATTGTCACCACCATTGATGAGACAAAGGATGTCTCAAATTTTTCAGTTGATGAGCTACATGCGTCACTGATAACACATGAGCAGAGGTTGAGTAAGAATTAAAACTCATCTCTAGAGCAAGCCTTCAAGACTCAGATGTATTTTGGAAGAGGAAGAGGTCAAGGCAGAGGAAACAAGAGAGGAAGAGGCAGAAGCCAGAACAGAGGTGGAAGGAACAGCCCAGCAAATGCTCAAGGAAGAGGCAGCAATCCAAATCAGAACCAAGGCCAAGGCAGCAGCCAACAAAGAGGACAACATCATGCTCAAGGACAAAGGTATGAAAAATCCAATGTCCAATGCTATTATTGTAAAAAATATGGGCATTATGCCAGTGAATGTAGGAAGAAGCAGCATGATATGAGTAATAGACAAAATGCAAATGTCACTAGAGAAAACAACAGTCAAGATAATGTGTTGATAGCTTGTAACATGGCTGAAACAAACAGTGAGGACATATGGTTTTTAGACTCAGGTTGCAGCAACCATATGACAGGAAATATAGCTCTCTTTTCTGCCCTTGATAAAAATATGAAATCAGAAGTCACACTAGGAACTGATAGCAAAATTTCTGTTATGGGAAAAGGAGAGGTAAAAATATTTACAAAGAAGGGTGAGAAGAAAACCATAGCAGATGTCTACTATGTCCCTGGAATGAGATGTAACCTCTTGAGTATTGGACAGCTTGTTCAAAAGGGTTATAATGTTTTCTTTGTGAATGATGTGTGCACCATCATGGATATAGCACCCAGCAAACGATGCACTGCTGAAGTGAAGATGACAAGGAACATGATGTTCCTTCTTAGAATAAGGGCAGATTTGAAAAACAAAGGAGAAATTGCTGCAGTCACCCAAGAGGCTTTCCAAAGCGTGCCAAAGGATGAAAATTGGTTGTGGCACTTGAGATTTGGGCATCTCAACTTTGGAGGTCTTAACTTGTTGAGTAGGAAAGGAATGGTAAGAGGATTACCATTGATAGAGAAACCAGACAGCCTTTGTGAAGGTTGCATTTTGGGGAAACAACATAGAGAAAGTTTTCCATCAGGTAAAAGCATAAGGGCAAAGGCACCCTTAGAGATTGTCCACTCAGATTTATGTGGACCAATGCAAACTCCATCATTAGCAGGCAGCCAATATTTTCTAACATTCATTGATGATTTTACAAGAAAAACTTGGGTATATTTTCTTAAAAACAAAAGTGAAGTGTTTGAAAAATTCTGAAATTTCAAAGCACTTGTGGAGAACCAAAGTGGGATGCATATAAAAGTTTTGAGAACTGACAGAGGAGGTGAGTATATCTCCAAAGAATTCCTAAGGTTTTGTAGAGAAAATGGAATTCATAAACAATTTACAGCTAGGTACACCCCACAACAAAATGGAGTTGCTGAAAGGAAGAATAGGACCATCATGGATATGGCGAGGAGCATGCTGAAGGCAAAGCATTTGCTAAATGATTATTGGGCTGAAGCTATAAATTGTGCAGTGTATATTTTGAACAGATGTCCTACAAAAGCAGTGTTGAACAAAGTGCCGGAAGAAGCATGGAGTGGGAGAAAGCAAGGTGTCACCCACTTGAGAGTTTTTGGATGTGTGGCCTATGCACATATACCAGATCAGCTAAGGAGGAAGTTGGACAGCAAATGAGAGAAATGTATTTTCATTAGATACAGTGAGGAATCCAAAGCCTACAGGTTGTATATCCCATCTACCAAGAAATTTTTTGTCAACAGAGACGTTCAGTTCATTGAATAGGAAGCTTGGGATGGAAGCATAGAGAAAACAGTGAATGTTAAAAACGGTTTGTCTCATGATGAAGATGATGAGGAGGTGGCTGAAATGCATCCCCAAACAGCAGCGCCAACACAAGGACAGCAAGGGACACCATTGAGGATAAATGAAAGTGCTTCTCCAAGCACACCACAAGGAGGAAATTCAAGTGCATCTTCAAGCACATGCACACCAAATGAAAGAGGTAAGAAATTTAGAAATCTAAGTGACATTTATGATGAAGGAATGAATTCCTTATTTGCCTTGTATTGTCATGTTGATGATCCTATTCATTTCGAAGATGCAATTAAAGATAGGAATGGATAGAAGCTATGGATGAGGAGATGAATGCCATAGAGAGAAACAAAACATGGGATTTGGTTGAGCTACCAAAAAGCAAAGAAGTCATTGGAGTGAAATGGGTCTACAAGACCAAAAGCAATGCTGAAGGAAAGATAGAAAGGCACAAGGCAAGGCTGGTTGTCAAGGGATACAAGCAGCAATATGAAAGACATTATGCGGAGACTTTCGCACCAGTTGCAAGAATGGAAACCGTGAGAGCACTGCTGTCCATAGCAGCACAAAACAAATGGAAAGTCTACCAAATGGACGTGAAGTCAGCATTCCTAAATGGAGTGTTAAAGGAAGAGGTTTATGTTGAACAACCTCTAGGCTATGAGAAGAAAGGTGAAGAGCACAAAGTGTGCAAATTGAAGAAGGCTCTTTATGGGATGAAGCAAGCACCAAGAGCATGGTACAGCAGGATAGATTCCTATCTATTGGATAATGAATTTGACAAGTGTGAAGGAGAACCCACCGTCTACATCAAAGAAAAAGATGGTAAAATTTTAATTGTTGTCTTATATGTTGATGATGTTATTTTCACAGGAAATGATGATCAGCTCATTGAGAATTTTAAATCAGTCATGAAAGAGGAATTTGAAATGACTGACATGGGTTTATTGAGATACTTCTTAGGCATAGAAGTAGATCAAAATGAAAAAGGAATTTTTATCTCACAAGCTAGATATGTAAATCAAGTGTTGGGCAGATTTAACATGCAAGAATGCAAAGCAGCGATCACTCCCACAGTAATGGGATTAAAACTCAGCAGAGAGGACAGCAGCAAGGATTTTGATCCTAGTTTGTACAAGAGTATTGTTGGCAGCCTTATGTATTTAACAGCTACTAGGCCTGACATTATGTTTGCTGTTAGTTTAATTTCTAGATTCATGGAGAGGCCAAAGGAGGCACATTGGCAGGCAGCAAAAAGAATTTTGAGGTATGTTAAAGGTACTAAAAGTTTTGGCATCTTATATAATGTCTCAGAACATTCAGATTTGGTTGGATACACTGATAGTGATTGGGCTGGAAGTGTAGATGATCGGAAAAGCACTTCCGGTTATGTTTTTCATATGGGTTCAGGAGCCATTTCATGGGCTTCTAAGAAGCAGTCCATTGTAGCATTGTCTACAGCAGAGGCTGAATATGTGGCAGCTACAGCAGCAGCATGTCAAGCAGTTTGGATGAGAAGAATGTTGAGGAGCTTAGGCCAAGAGCAGGCAAAAGCGACAGTGATTTTTTGTGACAATAGCTCAGCTATTGCATTGTCAAAGAATTCAGTGTTTCATAAGAGAACGAAACACATTGATACAAGGTTTCACTACACCAGAGAATTGGTGAGCAATGGAGAATTTGTTCTAGAACATTGCAGGACTCAGGAACAGGTTGCAGACATTTTGACCAAGCCACTGGACCAGAAAAGCTTTGAATTTTTTAGGAAGTGTTTGGGTATGATTGAATGCCCAGCAAATGAAATTAAAGGGGAGTGTTGAAGTTGTAATTTCATCTGCGCGTCATCAAAACCACTGGTATCTTCCCCGCACCACCATTCGCAAAAGGTTGTTTCCGTAAGGAGGGCTCCGACACAATCATCACGCGACACGCGTCCAGTGTACAACCATGAAACCGCTCATTCCCCGGCCATTAAAAGTCGTTTGAGTTGTGTGAGGTTGGTGTGTGAATTGCGTCTGATCAGGTCAACGCATATGGATTCACTCCAATCTGTCAGAACGTTAATCTTACTTTTACCGCTGGCTTTTAATTAATGCATTTAATGCTTAGTCATAGTTTTAGGAAGAAACTTTTAATTTTATTGTTTTTTAAACTTACGGAGGTATGGGTAAGAAAAGCACGTAAGTTTTTTTTATTTGGTTGCATATGTATCGTATATGAAATATGTTTTTGTTTTGTGTTTACCAATTGTAATATGTGAGCCCGGGGCAGCAAAAGAGAACAGAGAGGAGTGCACAACAATGCATAAGTTATGAATTGAACAGCGTGTGAAGCAAGGAGGAGATGAACGCACAACAGTGCGAAATATAAAAACCTGAGTTTTGTTGGTTGCTAAAAAAAAAGGGAAGAACGAATGAAGATTTGTATGGTGTGAGCAAAGAATTTTTTTGTGAATGTAATGAAAAATTTTACTGCATATGTAAAATTATTTTTACAGCAGTATATGTAAAATTCTTTTTACAGTAGTAAAATGTGAATGAAGATTTTACACAGCAGTGTAAAAATCATTTTGTAAAAGAGAGACAGATTATTTTGTTTTGGTGAAAGTTTTTTTTGGTAAATCCCTCTTAGTGAAAGAGGAAGAAAATTGTATCAGGCCTTTTATGAATTAATACAAGTTTATTATGGGTGTGAAAAATCTCTGTTCTTAGAGATTTTATTAGCTTCCTTGTGTTAAAGATCCTGTGGAGAGAGAAACAGAGCATTGCCTCTGTGTTGAGTTTTATTTGTGTGTTTTTGGGATTTTACCAGAAAAATCCCCAACACTGAATACGAGCATGATGTAGACTCATTGACTTTTATAATCCAGCAAAATAACTAGTACTGAATATGAGCATGATGTTGATGAATTCTTGAGCCTAATACAAATGTGTAATTTGTTGGAGATCACATGCACAACAGATTTAAACAAATACTCAGCGAATAAATCATGCACAGGAAACACAGAGGTTTAACGTGGTTCACCCAACCAATTTGGGCTACGTCCACCAAACATAGGCATCGACAATCTTTATTAATCAAACAGGAGATTACAAAAATGAATCAAATCCTCACAAACTCTCACAACTAAAAAACAATCCGTATGGATACCTGTTTTATAGCAAGGAGAATCTAACTGCCTCATAAATCCTCTCAACTCAAATTTAGGATGCATTAACTCCCTCCCAACAACCTGGAGCTAATCTAGCAACAAATTTCTATTGTTGTCATCTATTGAGATTTTTGCCTATTTTACATAAAACAGAAAATCTCAACAATATCCACCTTAACAACAATTAGCCTGATGCCCTGTTCTTTATTATTTTATCTTTTCTGCAAGCCAAGAGAAGCCAAACACCATCGTAGCTTCTCCAACAAAACTGGTTTCGTGAACATGTTTGCACAGCTTTCCTTTGTATGCACCTTTTCAAGAGAGACTCCCCTTTCAGTGATAACCTGTCTTACAAAATGGTACTTAATTGGAATATGCTTTGATTTACTATGATAGGCCGGATTCTTAGCCAAATGTATTGCACTTTGACTATCACAAAGTAACCTGATGTTGTCCTGTAACCTACCAAACTCACCAAGCAAACCTTTCAACCAAACTGCCTCTTTGTAAGCATGCGAAGCAACAATGTATTCTGCTTCAGTAGTGGATAAAGCAACAATGTTTTGTAGCTTTCACATACAGCTAATAGCTCCACCTGCAAGAGTAAAGACATACCCTGAAGTTGACCTTCTCTTATCCGAATCACCTGCAAAATCGGAATCAACATATCCGCAAACAGATTCACTACTCTTATTGTAAGTAATACAATAACTACTTGTGCCTCTCAAATACCGAAGCACCCATTTCACTGCTGACCAGTATTCTTTACCCGGATTTGCCATATACCTGCTGAAAACCCCAACTGCATGTGAAATATCTAGTCGCGTACACACCATCGCATACATTAAACACCATACTACATTAGCATATGGAATTAGAGACATAAATTCCTTTTCTTCATCTGAATTAGGACATAAACTCGAAGAATGCTTGAAATGGGAAGCGAGAGGGACTGACACAGGCTTCACGTTATTCATACCAAACCTCAAAAGTATTTTCTCAATATAATTTTGTTATGATAGCCATAGCTTATCATTGCTCCTGTATCTGAAAATCTCCATGCCCAAAATCTGTCTTGCTGCTCCTAGATCTTTCATATCAAATGTCCTTGCCATCTGAGCCTTTAACCTGTTGATTTCTTCTATGCTTTTGCTTGCTAAAAGCATATCGTCAACATATAATACCAAGATAATGAATATGTCATTATTTAACTGTTTAAAATAAACACAATGATCATATTCACTTCTAACATATTTCTGACTCAACATGAAAGAATCAAACTTCTTATACCACTGCCGAGGCGACTGCTTCAGGCCATAAAATGACTTCTTGAGCCTGCAGACAAATTTCTCATTGCGATGCTGAACAAACCCTTTCGGTTGTTCCATATATATTTCCTCATCTAAGTCTCCATGTAGAAATGCAGTGTTAACATCTAATTGCTGCAATTCTAAATCAAGCAAAGCCACTAATACTAACACAATTCTAATTGAAACAATTTTAACCACTGGTGAAAAAATCTCATGAAAGTCAATGCCGGCTTTCTGAGAAAACCCTTTTGCAACCAGCCTTGCTTTGTACCTGTCTTCCGTATCATTCACACCTCGTTTCAGCTTGAAAACCCATTTACACCCCACAATTTTCCTGTCTTTCGGAAGCTCAACCAGATCCCATGTGTCGTTCTTACCCAAGGCCATCATTTCGTCCTTCATGGCTGCTTTCCACTTGTCACTTTTCGAACCTTCTATTGCTTCCTGATAGCACAGAGGTTCATCGTCATTAGCAGTAAAAGCAACAGAAGTGACATAATCATCATACCTTCTCGGTGGCCGTTTGATTCTTGTCGACCTCCTTAAGGATGTTTCTGGCACTTCCTCGATTGGCTGACTACCATCTGTAGGAACTTCTTGATGATCAGTATCTGAGACCTGTTCATGATCTATACCTGAACCCTGTTCATGTTCTGATTCTGAAACCTGTTCATGACTAGTATCTGAACTATGGTCATCATGACTATCATTAGAAATGCTATCAAACTGAATGTGCTGAAAGTCAGATACATCATCCTGTTTCAATCTACTATCTACATCTAACTGTACAAGAGAGGATTCATTAAACTTTACATCTCTGTTGATGATGATTTTGCGGGTAGTAGGATCCCACAATCTATATCCCTTTGTTCCAACACCATACCCAACAAAGATATACCTTTTAGACTTTGGATCTAATTTAGTTCATTGATGTTTAGGCACTAGAGCATATGCATCACAACCAAACACTCTGAGTTTAGAATAGTCACAAGGGTGTCCTTTCCATACCTCTTGCGGAATCTTGCAGCCTATCGCCGTCGATGGAGATCGGTTTATCACATAACAAGCTGTTGCCACCGCTTCCATCCACAACTCCTTTTGCAACCCAGCGTTACTCAGCATACTCCTTGCTCTCTCTAGAAGAGTCCTGTTCATGCATTCAGCAACTCCATTTTGCTGAGGAGTATAAACCGTGGTCTTATGTCTCTCGATCCCTGCATCCTTGCAATAGCTGTCAAACTCCTTGGAAGTAAACTCACCACCATTGTCAGTTCTTAAACATTTTATTGTTCTACCAGTGCTATTTTCTACCAATGCTCTAAACTGCTTGAAAACTGAAAAAAACATCAGACTTGCTTTTCAACATGTAGACCCACACTTTCCTAGAAAAGTCATCAATGAATGATACAAAATAAGACGAACCACCATATGAAGTTGTAGGGGCTGGTCCCCAAACATCTGAATGGATATAATCAAGTATGCCTTTACTAGTATGTTTGCCTGTTTTAAATTTTTGCTTACTTTGTTTTCCAAACAGACAATGCTTACAGAAATCTAACTTTCCAGACTTTAGATTTGGAAGTAACTTGCGATCAGCCAAAATTTTTAACCCTCTTTCACTCATATGCCCCAATCTTTGATGCCATAAGTGAATGGAACTATTGTCATGTTCAGATACCGTAGACACATAATCTGACCCTGTACTTCCTTCCAATTGAAATAGATTTCCTACCTTCTTAGCTTTCATAACTAGTAAAATACCTTTGTAAATTTTCATTATTCCACCTTGAATTACAGTTTTATATCCATTTGAATCAAGTGCTCCTAATGAAATCAAATTTTTCCTTAAATCTGGTACATGCCTCACATCAGTTAATATTTTTGTTGTCCCATCAAACATTTGCAGTTGTATACTCCCAATTCCCACAATATTACATGTTACATCATTACCCATGTACACAACACCATCATCAATTGATTTATATGTCATAAACCAGTCTTTATGAATACACATGTGGTTTGATGCACCGGAATCTAACAACCAATGTTTACCATGATTTGACACATTAACTGATAATACTTCATCACTCATACCTGAACCAGATGTCGAACCTGTATCTGTCGTATTTGCCTCCTTCTTCTCTGTCGAAGAATCTGCTTTTGAAGTTTGCTGCTGTCGCTTCCAACAGTCCTTCTTTAAATGCCCTGATTTGCCACAAAACCAACACTTTAGCTTACTCTTCTTCCCTTTCGACTTTGAACGTGAGTCGCTCGGCCTCCTGGGGCGTCTTTCTTTCGAACGACCTCTAACCATCATAGCTTCTGATGTAGAGGTTTCTGAATGCGACCTTCTCCTTGTTTCTTCTGATAATAAGGATGCAACTACATCATCAAACTCAATAGTTTCTGATGAACTAAGACTTATAGAAGTAACAAAATGATCCCATGATTCGGGCAACGAGCACAATAAAGTAATAGCTTTATCCTCGGATTGAATATTTACTTCTATACTTTGTAATTGCACAAGAAGAGTATTAAAAGCATTTAAATGATCAGCAATCGATGTACCTTCCTTCATTCGCAAACTGTACAACTGTCGCTTCAGGAGAATCTTATTGGTTAAGGATTTAGTCATGTACAGTTTCTCCAGTTTCGTCCACAAACCAGCAGCTGTTGTCTCTGACACGATATTAAACAGGACATCATCAGCCAGACACAGTCGAATTGCGCTTATCGCTCTTTCATCCATCTCGACCCACTCATTATCTGTGATGTTGTAAGGCTGTTTGGATTTGCCCAACAACGCCTTTGCCACACCATGTTGGACAAGCAAATCGTACATCTTCACCTTCCAGATCTCAAAATTATTTTTGCCATTAAACTTCTCAATTTCAAACCGGGCACTCTGAGTTTTCGCCATTTTGTATCAACCAAAAAACACAATAATCTCCAAAATCCAAAAAATAGTTAATCTGAAAACACTGCCTATGCCTTACTCCCTTTGTTTTTTTTTTTATTTAAAAAAAACTTTTTGAATGGTAAGTGCCTTCTTAATGGTCCATATGCTTAATGGTCAAAGCCAAATTTTAACCAAAAAAAAAAAAACGACTTTCTTTACTTAGCATAAGTCCATCGTTTTATTTTCCTCACTAAAAGACAATCGCATTCTTTTATGTGAAAAACAATCGAATACTTTTATGTGAAAATGGTCCGCATTTAGCTTTTAAAATGGTCAGCTGTTGGTATTTAGGCATCAAAATTTTTATGAGAAGGACAACTCCATACAGCCAACACTTCACGCAGGGTTGAGGCGCACCACAAAACTGAAAAACTCAATCAAAATAATGCCAGTCTGATACCAAATCTAACACAATTTTAATTGAAACAGGATTACCAACGCAGTTTTACCAGCAGACAATCCCACAATACGCACCAGCACTTGGCACGAACAGCAAAAAAAACTTCACGCAAGTTTTACTTAAACAATACGCACCAGCACTTAATTAAATACCAACCGGCAACCTCTACGCAGCTGAACAACATTACCAGCGCTCCACTCATCAATCATTCTGCGCCCAGCAACTCTACGCATCAATCAGCAAACACGCAGGTTGCCTCCATGCTGATTGACATACGCTGCCTGATCTACCACGACCTCCAATGCAGGCTCTGGTCTCCACGCAGCAGGTCAATGCCTCAAGTGCCCAGCGCATAACCATATATGCGTTCTGGTAAACTATAATAACGTGTGAAGCTTCAACACATCCGGCTCCACCTCCAGCAGACGTGCCACGCCTGTTTCAATACCGCCTGGTCGAACGCGCAGGCAACAGTTCCAACTTCCAGCAGATTTGGACCTGCCACTCCTACGCTGCACCACTCCTCCAACTTGCTCTGATACCAATTGTTGGAGATCAGATGCACAACAGATTTAAACAAATACTCAGCAAATAAATCATGCACAGGAAACACAGAGGTTTAACGTGGTTCACCCAACCAATCTAGGCTACGTCCACCAAACATAGGAATCGGCAATCTTTATTAATCAAACAAGAGATTACAAAAAAGAATCAAATCCTCACAAACTCTCACAACTCAAAAACAATCCATATGGATACCTGTTTTATAGCAAGGAGAACCTAACTGCCTCATAAATCCTCTCAACTCAAATTTAGGATGCATTAAATCCCTCCCAACAACCTGGAGCTAATCTAGCAACAAATTTCTATTGTTGTCATCTACTGAGATTTTTGCCTATTTTACATAAAACAGAAAATCTCAACATAATTTCTTTCCAATCCATTGAAAATCTAATAAATCACTCTTCAGGTCACTTGGACATTGCATGATTCGATGATGAATGTATAGATTTACATTATATTCTTATTTTGGTTGCAGGACTTTCTACTTTCGGTTGTTGGAAGTAAATTTTTTATAATGAAAACATTTATCCACATCTAGGTATAAAAACAATTTTACTGATATTTTAAACTCGTTGAATTTTATAATCCAACAAACAAGAGCTAGTACTGAATAAGAGCATGATGTTGATGAATTCTGGAGCCTCGTACGAATGTGTAATTTATTCTCAATCCAATGAAAATATACTAAATCACTCTTCAGGTCACTTGGACATTGCATGATTCAATGATGAATGTATAGATTTACATCACATTCTGGTTGTAGGATTGTCGGGAGCAAAGTTTTGAGATCGAAAGCATTTATCTATATTTAAGTATAAAAACAATTTTACTTATATTTTAAATTTATATTTCTACAGGTCCTTGGATATAGATTAGTTTGCAACATTCCTTTTGAAATTGTTGGTTCAAATCTTATGTTATATTTTTTCGTCGAAAGACTAATTTAATATGATGGATGTTATAGTGATTTCCATCAAAATTGGCTTCATATGTGACCTTTTTTTTCCCGTGGAAAAAGTCGCACTCTCTTTATTAATAAAGAAACTGCATTTTGCAGATGCATAGCATATACAATATTCAGGGATAGCTTGTCTTTCTTGCCCAGTCAAAACTGTGTTCGCCAGTTAAGGCTTTTGGAAAAATAACATAGAGAATCTATAAATATAAGTACTACTCTACGCAGAGAGCTCTGAAATAGTCAAAACACAAAAAAGAAAATAAACAGTAGGAACTGAGTAAAAGTGGTCCATGCCAGAAGCACAGAGATGGCAATATGGGGGGAATCAAGTTTTCCTCCCCTTTTTCTTCTCTACCTTGCGCCACTCTCCTTGGGTTGGAACCGTGGGAACAAGTTGAAGTGGGTTTTCATCGCCAGGTCGAGGGTTTTCCTTGTCAGAGTCAGAGGTGTCTGATGTATGTTGCCTTTTGGTTCCACTGATTTCCATTATATTTGAAGTCTTTTCCGGATGCGGTTCCATAGGCACGTGTGAAGATTGCTTCTGAGTTTCTACTTGGCTGTTCTCATTCGGGGTGGGCATTTCCTCCTCATCATCTTCCTCCTCCTCAGGATCTGGTGGGGGGAATGTCCAACCCTTTTGTTGTTTACCGAATTTCTTCCTTCTTTGACTGTGTTTTTTGTATTCAGGGCAGGCATTTTGTAAGTGCCCAGTTTGCCGACATATTCTGCACCTGAATGTTGTGTTTTCATAATCTAATGTTTGCATCCAGCTGCGATCTTTATGCTTCAGTTGTATGCAGTCCGATAATCCTTTACTAAGATCCACTTCCACACAGATGTGTGCAAAAGTAAAAATTCTATCCTCCACACATTGTGTGTCCATTTTAATATATCTGCCAATGGTATTGCCTATGCATGCAAGAATCTTTTGGTCCCAAAAATGTATAGGGAGGTTATGTAGACGCACCCATACTGGCATCCTGGAAACAATGAAGGAGTTGGCGTCAAACTCCGGGAACCAAGGAGTGATAAAGAGTCCTGAAGATCCCTAGAACCACGGTCCCTCCTGAATCACTAGGTCCCTGACCTCTACTGATTGAAATTTGACTATAAAAAACCCTTTGGAGCAGAGGAAAATCTCACAGTTTAGGGACCATCTTGTAAGAATCCAATGGAATAGGTCCATGGGTTTTGGCCAGAAACCATTGAATCGACAGATGATGGCTTGCTTTTCATAACTGTTACGTACCTCCTCTGTCTCTGTTGTTTCTATTGTTAGTTCAGGTGTATAGTGCAGCTGCTCCACTATATATGGGTTGGGTTCTGTTCCAGCCTGCTTTGGAGCTGCTGTAGAAGATTTTCCCCCTTGTAAAACATTCTTGTAAGATATTCCTTGGCCTTTGTGCTGCTGATGTGAATCTGGGTTGTGTTTTGTTTGGGAACCACTGCCTCCTTCTGATTGTTTAGGTGGGCTACTGGTTGCTGCACCTCCTCGTAGCCTCATGTTGAAAATTATGGTAGATCCTGACTTGATGTTGTAATCCTTGATAGCTCTGTGATCCTGTAGCGATCTTCCCTCAAATAGCAAATGTTGTTGATTATCCGGGTAGCCAATATGGTTGGCAATGTTAATCTTCAGATATGTCACACTGTCTGAAGGATGAACCCAGATCAGGGTTGATTTCCCAGAAGGGGGCTTTATAAAGATTTGGAAGCAGTTAGGGTTTAGCCCATCAGAGTCCGAACTGGCGTTCAGGGGCCGGGAATTCATCCAAGGGTCTTTCCCCATTTCTAAAGGGACTTTGTCTGCACCAGGTTCTGCGATTGCCGCAGAGGCAGTGAGAACTGTGCTCTCCAGTTGCAGGCTGTCCTCGTGCTTGTTTTGATGGCTATACCCTCGCGTATCCCTGTTCTGGCAGCATACCTCAGTCCCAAGTTTCAGAGCAGCTTGGTCTTGGCTCGTCTGTCGAACGTGAGCTGGATCAGTGAGATCAAAGCCTGATCTGAGAGATTTGTGTCGTTCCACGGTGGGAGAGAACAACCCAGCTACATGCAGCATCCTTCTTTGGCCTATAGCAGCAGATCCAGTGTATAGGCCTGCAGATCCGAAACTGACAGCATCTAAAACCCCATTCCTTGTCTCCCATCTGTTTTTGCTCAGATCGGCCGGCATTTCTGCGCAAAACTGGAGATGGTTTACCCTTTCCCCTTCTGCAGTGGGCATGGATGTTGCACTGTCTTTGATTATTCCCCAATTTGAAACCCCCCAGCCACCATAGCTAAGATGCATCGCAAGTGTGGGTGCAGAAGGGGTCAAGGTACAGATCAGAGCACCATGGTTTGATTCTGCTCGTCTTAGGAAACCTTTCTCAACACCTTGCGTATTGAATCGGTGGGTTGCAGAGGCGTCCATGGGAGTAGCGTGCAGCAAATCCGACTTCCCTCCAACTCTTCCTCTCATGATTACCGGCTTCATATATGACCTGAATAAGAACCTAACCTAATTGATTCCATAACTTAAAATGAAAAAGATTATGATAAATTAAATGTGTAATAAAAATTATTCATTTACTACAAAGCTAACTTTTAATCATAGCAGTACATGCTTGAAGTTACAAGATTGCCCATTGCACAGGTTGCCACTTTCATGAAAATGGTAGGACCTTTGGATGCGTAAATGAAACATGATATTTTCTTTATGATGATATGGAGGATGTGTAAATGAAACATGATATTTTATTTATGAAGATATGGACAAAATATTTTTTTATAAAATAATTTACTTTTGTATATTTGAAGTCACTATTATTTTTTATCAAATAGTTTTTCTATATATTTATCTGCCAAGAATATGTTATTGAATATATCATGTCATAATTATAAGAGCTTTGGGTGTGTAAATAAAATAAGATATATTTCTTTATGATATGGGGAAAAAATTCTTATATCAATTAATTTATTTATGGCTTATTTAAAGTAAAGTATTAATTTATATTAGAAAAGTGAAGTGTTTGAGCACTTTTGCAAATACAAGGGTCTTGTTAAGAAGCAAAGTGGACACTACATCAAAGTCCTTAACACTGGCAGAGGTGGTGAATACATCTCAAATGATTTCCTACATTTTTGTAGTGTGCATGGAATTCACAAGTAATATACAACAAGGTATACGCCTTAGCAAAATGGTGTCGTGAAAAGGAAGAATAGGACCATGATGGAAATGGAAAGGAGTATGTTGAAGGAAAAGCATTTGTCAAATTATTGTTGTGTTGAAGTTGTCACTTGTGCAGTGTATATCATTAATAGGTGTCCAACCAAAAGTGTCAGGAATATAGTTCCTAAATAGGCATGGAGTAAGAAAGCATAGTGTCGCTCACATGAGACTCTTTGTATGTGTGGCATATGCACATGTCCCAGATGAGTTGAGGAAGAAGTTGGACAACAAGGGGGGAGAAATGCATATTTGTTGGATATAGTGATGAATCCAAGGCATACAAGCTCTAGAATCTATCAACCAAGAAAGTCATAATCAACAGAGATGTGCAGTTCATAGAAGAGGAAGCATGGGATGGAAGTTTAGAGAAGACAGTCAATGTCAATGCATGTATACCACATGAGGACAAAGAGGAATTGACAACAGCAAGAAAATCCCCAACAGTGAGTCCCTTTACTCCTATTCAAGCGCAACCAAGCAGGTAGCAAGTAACATCGTTAACAAATAATAGGACAACGTCACCCAGTCAAGCAAGTGCTTCTCCTACACTGCAAATAGAAACACAAAGTGACGTGTCAAGCCCATCCTCAACAAGCAAAAGAAGACCAAAATTTAGAAATTTAAATGAGATTTATGAGCAAGATGAAGTTGATAGTAGCGCTGGTCTAAATTCCTTATTTGCATTATTTTGTCATATAGATGACCCAATCCATTTTGAGGATACAGTCAAAGAAGAAAGATGGGTTGTGGAAATGGAGGAAGAAATAGAAGCAATAGAAAATAATGACACATGGGAGTTAGTGGACCTTCCGCAAGGAAAGGAAGTTATTGGAGTGAAGTGGGTCTATAAGACCAAGAGAAAAATTGATGGGAAGATTGAAAGGGATAAAGCGAGGCTATTTCTCAAAGGATACAAGCAGCAACATCGAAGAGATTACGCGTAGACGTTTGCACCGGTCGTGAGGATGGAGACATTGTGCATAGTTGTGGCGCTTATCGCGCAACATAAATGTAAAGTGTATCAAATGGATGTGAAATCAATGTTCTTGAATGGAGTGATGAAAGAGGAAGTGTATGTTGCGCAACCACCTGGTTATGAGGTAGAAGCCCAAGAAGACAAGGTACATAGGTTGAGGAAAGCACTTTATGGACTGAAGCAAGCACCGCGTTCATGGTATAGTATGATATATTCTTATTTGTTGGACAATGGTTTCGACAAATGTGACGATGAGCCTACTCTCTACATAAAAGACAGTGAAGGTAAGATTCTTATTGTTGTCTTATATGTAGATGATTTGATTTTTAGAGGCAGTGATGATTTTCTCATCTCTGATTTCAAAGAATTCATGAAGAGTGAATTTGAAATGACTAAATTGGGTTTGTTAAGGTATTTTTTGGGCATAATAGTGAAGCAAACAAAAAATGGTACTTTTATTTGCCAAGAAAAGTATGTAGCAAAATTTTTGGAGAGGTTTAATATGCAGAATAGCAAACCCACACCAACTCTAACTGTCACAAGGTTGAATTTGAGCAAAGAAGATTGTAGCAACAATGTAAATCCAAAATTATACAAAAGCATGATAGGCAACTTGATATATTTGACCGCCACTAGGCTAGATATAATGGATGTAGTGAGTTTGGTTTCGAGGTTCACGGAGACACCTAAGGGGATGCATTGGCAAGCACCGAAAATGATTCTATGGTATGTCAATGGGAAAAACAGATATGGTATTTCGTACGCTGCAACAAATGATTTCAGGCTAGTTGGTTACACTGATAGTGACTGGGCAGGAAGTGTTGATGACAGAAAGAGCATGTCAGGATATGTTTTTCATTTGGGTTCTGGAGCCATTTCATGGGTCTCTAAGAAGCAGCCAATAGTTTCAGTGACAACAGTAGAAGCTAAATATGTCACAACAACAACATAACAAGCAGTTTGGATAAGAAGGATGTTGAGGGATCTTTGCCATGACCAAGAGGGAACGACAACTATTTTTTGTGACAACACTTTCGCAATTGTATTATAAAATAACTTTGTTTTTCACGAGAGGATCAAACACATTGATGCTAAATATCATTTTATTAGAGAGTTGATTAAAAATGGTGAAATTGTGTTGCAGAACTGCAAGTCACAAGAACAATTTGCTGATATTTTCACAAATCCATTTGCATGTGATTTTTTTTTTATTTTTTATTTTTATCTCAGAGACTCTTTGGGAATTGTTAATGGTGGCAGTTGTGATTAAGGTGGAGTGTTGGATATATCAATGTCAACTACCACAATTAATTAGATTGGAAACAACCATAGGTGAGGTACAACTGAACTTTAGGTTGTGATTTTTTTTGCAGGGGGAAGGACAGAAGTTCTGAGTAGAAGTGCAACACTGACCATTCCGTAACACATTACATAGTTGAAGCACTTAATGAAGATTTGGTAAATATGTATGGGAAAACATTTATGCCACAACTATTACTCGCAATCTGCAACCTCTGGAAGTTGAGAAAATCACTTACCTTGTATAGAGAGTTACTCAGCAACCCCTGGGGAAGCGTAAATCGCAGTAAGATCCTTTTGTTTTACTTGGAGCAGCAACCTCCAATTATCATACGAATGTATTTTCCTATGTTTTGAAATATAATCCAGAATATGTTTTGTTGCGACTTGGTTTTAAACATTCAATCTTTGTGGGCACGTGAAAACTAGTTTTTACATTGATTGCTCTGCAACCCCGGTGAAGTGTAAATCGTAGTAAGATCCTTTTGTTTTACTTGGAGCAGCAACATCCAATTATCATATGAATGCATTTTCCTATGTTTTGAAATATAATCCAAAGTATGTTTTGTTGTGACTTGGTTTTAAACTTTCACAACTAGATTTACCGCAACAATTTTGTTTTTGCTCTGTTGTGTCATGAGTAAATTTATGTGTTTTATTAAAGGGTGATTTGCTTGCCACAATTGGTTTGTTGAGGCAAACTCCTTTGACCTTGTAAAATTTCTAACAAGCGTAAGATCTGAGATTGATTTTTAGCTCATTAGGATATAAGGTGAAAATGGCTTTGGCTTATAGGCTCTTACATAGATAGGTTCATGGATGAAACTAAATAACTGTTTAATAACTCACGTAATGCCTGTTTCTCTTGTAGTTGTTGATTATAAAATGTTAGCCAATATTTCATCCATGTTAGTTGACACAAATGCCATCTCTAATTATTTCTCACAATATATCCTTGAACCCTCTTCTAGGTTATATGAATCTTTCATCCATGTTAGTTGACACAAATGCCATCTCTACTAATTTCTCACAATATATCTTTGAAGCTTCTTCTAGGTTATATGAATATTTCATCCATGTTAGTGGACACAAATGACATCTCAGTGATTTCTCACAATATATCCTTGAACCCTCTTCTAGGCTATATAAGTCCTAGGTTTAATCCTGTTGGCTTTTAATCCTGTTGGCTGTAGGACAAAAAAAAAAGCGATCAAATAGATTAGAAAGAAGCCAATAGTCACAGTAATGTACATGCCAACACCGGGCTCCATAAGAATCAAAGGCTAAAACATCTTCATTGTTTGAAAATTGTTTTGCTTTACATTGAAAAATAGAACTTAAGATAAAATGGTATAAGTATCATTAGAAATAGCAGTATAAATATCAATCGAAATGAATCAAACTTCAATTTCCAACCTTGTCTCCGAATTACTTTACATTGAAAAATAGAACATAAGCTAAAACAATATAAATATCATTCGAAATGAATCAAAGTGTAATGTCCAAGAATAAAATTATATGGAGATAGAAAGCAGTGTTAAATGACTCTTTCAAAGCAATACATTTCAATTTCAAAGACACATGGGAATGGTTTTCCCCAAAATGTTAATCAAAGAAGAGGTTTAGATTCACAAATAATAATATTTGTTTCGCGTTTACAAGCAATACGACAGGGACTACTGCTAAGCAGTTGCCCTTGTTTATCTTGCTACGCTTTGTGATATGGATAACACTCGTAAGTGTTGAGCTAGATCAACCTCACAATTCCTATAACCATAAAGACTCAAAGAAGAGTAATTAGTACAAGCTATAAGGTTCACTAGTACGAGTAAATCAGCTGACTACCTTGTCCAAGCCACTTAATAACGGAGTTGTCTTTAGTGCGACTTTTTGGAGATTCCAGTGACGGAATCCGGAGGAAAATATTGAGGTTAAATCTTGATTTGTATTATTTAAAATGGTTTTTTCATTGCATATTTAGATTCAGCACCCTGAAAAACCCTAGGACGTTTTGACTGTGCAGAAATTAGCTATCAAACTTGCAATTTCAATAAATTGCTCCCAGATTTTAGAGAAATTTGACTGGAAAAACCCACCGGAAAAGCTTCCAAAAAATCTCACTAAAAACAACTCCCTTAATAACATCGAACCTTTCTGGCCCGATGTCTGCACAAAACAAATTAAATATAAGAAATCGTGATGCTTCCTTATTTGGTTAATGCAATATTAGCGATAATACCATATCCAATAGTGACTTTTAATGCTATCCAATATGGACCACTCTCAACCTTATCGTACCACCTACTACCTAGAGACACCATGGCATTGACTTCTTCAATAATCGAAAGGTGACTTTTAATATATCCCATTATGGACATTTTAATATTTTCATGACTCTTTGACATGTACCACCTAGAGAAACCATGGCATTGACTTCTTCAAAAATCGAAAGGTGACTTTTAATATATCCCATTATTGACATTTTAATATTATCATGATTGTTTGACATGACAGGATGACACCCTTACATTTAATACTCCCGCCCAGAAATAGATACAGATTGATTTATGAATAGTTTTAAGGTTTTAATAACATGTTTTATTTTAAAAATACTATAGTTTAAATTTGAAAATTCTTAAAAGTTTTGACTTTCTTTTTTAAATTAATTTCATATAAAAATTTCCGAGAGAAACAGTTTTAATAATTACAATGGTATAATAGGGATTCTTTTATATTTAAAAATATAATTTAAATGATATAAAATTGTAATTTCTCACAAAATTATGTTATAAAAAATGATTACAGAGAATGAATAAAATAATGGTTATAGATGATGATTGACCAAAATTTTTAAAAGCTTACTTAGAATTAGAATTAGAATCATCCATGTGTTTTTTCTCTTTGGTTTATTCAATTGTCCATTTAGCAACTATTACTTGTAGTGTGCAATCTCTGCAAGTTGAGAAAATCACTTACCTTGTACATTCGTCCATCATGTGTTTTAATGTTCTGACTTTGTAATAAATTTATGTGTTGAAATTCATTTTGGATATATATGTGTAAATCTTTTTGAGTTTTTAGTAGAGTGGGTGTAAGTTGGAGAGGTGAGGAGAAAATCGTGGAGAAAATATTGGTGGGCCCGTGAAAACTAGTTTTTGTCTTGATGTTCTGACTTTGTAATAAATTTATGTGTTGAAATGTATTTTGGATATATATGTGTAAATCTTTTTAAGTTTTTAGTAGAGTGGTGTTGAAATGTATTTTGGATATATATGTGTAAATCTTTTTAAGTTTTTAGTAGAGTGGTGTTGAAATGTATTTTGGATATATATGTGTAAATCTTTTTAAGTTTTTAGTAGAGTGGGTGTAAGTTGGAGAGGCGAGTGAGTGTTACTCTGCAACCCCTGGTGAAGCGTAAATCGCAGTAAGATCATTTTGTTTTACTTGGAGTAGCAGCGTCCAATTATCATAGGAATGTATTTTCCTATGTTTTGAAATATAATCGAGAGTATGTTTTGTTGAGACTTTGTTTTAAACTTTCAATATTGATGGGTGCGTGAAAACTAGTTTTTACATAGAGTTACTCCAATTATCATACAAATGTATTTTCCCATGTTTTGAAATATAATCCAGAGTATGTTTTGTTGAGACTTTGTTTTAACCCCGGTGAAGCCTAAATCACATTAAGATTCTTTTGTTTTACTTGGAGAAGCAACCTCCAATTATCATACGAATGTATTTTCCTATTTTTTTAAATATAATCCAAAGTATGTTTTGTTGCAACTTGGTTTTAAACTTTCATGACTAAATTTACCGCAACAATTTTATTTTTACTGTATTGTGCGGTGAGTAAATTTATGTGTTTTATGAAAGCATATGTCCAGTTGTGATTTGCTTGCCACAACTGATTTGTTGAGGCAAACTCCTTTGCCCTTGTAAAATTTCTAAAAAGTGTAAGATCTCAAAGTGATTTTTAGCTCATTGGGATATAAGGTGAAAATGGCTTTTTTTAGCTTATTGGGATATAAGGTGAAGATGGATTTGGCATATAAGCTCTTACATAGATAGGTCCATGGCTGAAACTGAATAAATGTTTAATAACTCACTCAATGCATGTTTCTCTTGTGGTTGTTGATTATAGAATGTTAGCCAATATTTCATCCATGTTAGTTGACACAAATGCTATCTCTACTAATTTCTCACAATATATCCTTGGTCAACACCGGACTCCATAAGAATCAAAAGCTAAAATGATTTCCTTGTGAAAGCCTAAAACATCTTCCTCAAAATTGCTTTGCTTTACATTGAAAAACAAAACCTAAGATAAAACAATATAAGTATCATGAAATAACAGTGTAAATATCAATGGAAATGAATCAAACTTCAATGTCCAACCTTATCTTAGAATTACTTTACATTGAGAAATAAAACATAAGCTAAAATAATATAAATATCATTAGGAATGAATCAAACTTTAATGTCCAAGAATAAAATTATATGGAGATAGAAAGCACTATTAAACGGATCTTGCAAAGCAAGACATTTTAATTTTAAAGACACATCAGAATGGTTTTCCCCAAAATGTTGGTCAAAACAGAGGTTTAGATTCACAAATAATAATATTTATTTTTCGTTTACCAGGAATACGACAGGGACTACTGCTACGCAGTTGCTATTTATTTTTCGTTTAACAGGAATACGACAGGGACTACTGCTACGCAGTTGCCATTGTTTATCTTGCTAGGCTTTGTGATACGCATAACACTCGTGAGTGTTGAGCTAGATCAGCCTCGCAGTTCCTATAACCCACTTAGCAGGTTAAACACAACAATAAAGATTGAAAGAAGCGTAATTAGTACAAGCCATAAGGTTCACTAGTACGAGTAAATCAGCTTAATACCCTGTCCAAGCCACTTAATAACGTCGAACCTTTCCGGCCCGATGTCTGGGCAAAACAAATTAAATATAAGAAATCGTGATGCTTCCTTGTTTGTTTAATGCAGTATCGGCGATAAACAATTACTTCTATAAACAATTAGAAGTGCTTGTGCCATATACAATAGTGACTTTTAATGCTATGACCGAGGACACCATTATTACATTTAATACTCTTGCCCAGCAATTTATAAATACAGATTTATATATATTTTAAGTATAGATTTATGAATAGTTTTAAGGTTTTAATGACATGTTTTATTTTAAATATACTATAGTTTAAATTTGAAACTGCAAATTCTAGTTTTGAAAACTCTTAATCACGTGTTTTTTTCCTTTGGTTTATCCAACACGTGCAGCAATAACAGAACTTATCTTAAATGCATGTCCATCATTGAACTCATTGAAATTAAAATAAACATTTATACAGAGAAGACCGAAACACTTAAAAATAAATTATTTATATAATGAAGGCCGCGGGAATTCAATGTTCAAGAGGATTGCTACGCGAAGCGATTTATCTAATCAAGTTTGCCAACGGATTGCCGCGTGCTGAATGGATTAAATTTAGTTTTACTCATCACTTTGGTTTCTTAAGGGAATAGTCAACATATAACATCTTTGTAGGGTACCAACTTTGTAGCAGAGTATGCTATTGACAAATTCAGGTAATACAAAATCTCAGATAGTCCACCTTGAGCAGAAGGTTTTTAATGTGTGAGTCAAAATGTGGAAGGGTTTTCAGCATGTTTGGAGGTACAGGATTACATGGGATTGAGTCCCGTATCGACCAACTACTTGCCACAACGTGTCCTGACGTCCAACGTTCACTTTCAGCGTTATCGAAAACAAGACATTACACTTTATCCAATCGGACATCTCTATAAATGGCAATGAAATGTTGAGGAATCAGCAACCCATCTCATCTCATCTACCAATAGATTTAGCTTTTGATCTCTGGTTGATTGCATCCATTTGCCAATACATTTATTTCTGCTTCTCTGATTGAATATTGCATCGATTAATCAGTGACGATGGCGAAGTATTGCATCACCCCTTTATTTACTGCTTTATGGATGTTGTTGCATCTGTTAATAGCAGTTACGAGCGCCCGTGATTCGGGCGATGGATTGATATCATGCTTGCATGACCACGGTTATATTTGTATTGACCATGCTTGCATGACGACTGTTATATTTATCACTGTCTAGAAATACAAGAGAGTGCATGATTAAGTTTTATCGATTGCCAAGTTAGGATGAAGTTTCTTCTCGGGCGTTCATGTTTGGGTCCAATTCGCTCCTCGCCTACGACGTGAAGCTTTTAACATTTAACGTTGAGTCGAATTTTACATTATGTTTTATATCACCTGCTCACTATTAGGGCATTTGAGATTGTCCCAATTGTTTATTTTCTTCAAATGCCTTCATATTTACTATATTTTAAAAATTTTAACCTATTTGTAAGTGATTTTTACTAGGTTTCTATATTATTTTATTTATGAAATTATTATACTATCTATCTTTATGGTCGTTGAAATCACTTAAACAATTATTATTACTTTTTATTTTTGTTAGTAATAGAACTTATTAGAATTTTATGGATGAGAATAATCCTTTATTATTTTATTTATGAAGTTATTATACTATCTATCCTCATGGTCGTTGAAATCGTTTAAACAATTATTATTTCTTTTTATTTTTGTTAATAATAGAATTTATTATAATTTTATGGATGAAGTTATTATACTATCTATCCTCATGGCAGTTGAAATCGCTTAAACCATTATTATTACTTTTTATTTTTGTTAGTAATAGAATTTGTTATAATTTTATTGATGAGAATCATTTTTTATTATTTTATTTATGAAATTATTATACTATCTATCTTTATGGTCGTTCAAGTCCCTTAAACCATTATTATTACTTTTTATTTTTGTTAGTAATAGAATTTATTATAATTTTATGGAAGAATCATCCTTTATTATTTATGCTAAAAAAATGGGGTAGGATTTGTTAAAAATTGATTAATTAATTTTATTAATCAAATTGGGAAGCTCATAGTTGAGGAGCATCATTCACATTATAAATTATGAATATATAATTTATATGTAAATAGGGAAGGTAGAACGGATACCTAAGAAATAGGAACTAAATATTAATCAAGTCTCTAGTGAACCTAAATTACATTTCTCCATTATCTTCAACACTTTTTAATGGAGAAAGGGGTTCACAAGTATTCCTAATATTTCCCTAAACAATTCAAACTTGATTCTACCGAGAGGTTTAGTGAAAATATTAGCACCGTTGTCACATGTATTATAATATTCAATATGGATTTCCTTTGACCTAACTTTCTCCATGACAAAATGAAATTGTGTATCAATGTGCTTTGTGTTTTTATGAAATACTGGATTATTTGCAAGTTTGATAGAGCTTTGGTTGTCGCAATTGATAACTTTTGCAACCTTTTGTTCTTCTCCAGCATCATGGAGAAGTCTCCTCAACCAAACTTCTTTTGCTGAAGACAAGGATATTGTGTTCTGCTTTTTGCTGCTTCATGCAATGACCCAATACCCAATGCTCAATGCATAGCCTCTTATGTATCATCTGTAATCTACATTTCCAATCGAATCAGAGTTTGAAAAACCTGTCAATTTAACATCACACAAATGACTCTTAATGGGCTTTGACATGAATTGGATCAATACACTCATTGCATAAACTGGACCTAGTTGTAGTCAAGTAGATTAAACTCCCAACCAGTTGTCTATACAATGTTGCATCTGCCTCCTTAGGACCATCATCATTCTAAAGTTTGGTATTCTACTATAAAAGAATTGCTGCATCTTTGGGCTTTGCAGGTATTAATTTTAGTTTTTAATATTAGTAAAAAGTTTTTTTTAATACAATTTTTTTTTGAAAAATAGTAATTTTTGAATTTAAGCTTTTATGACCCATATTTTGAATAAAAACATTTTCGGAATATATCACATCAAAAGAATTAGGTATTTTGAACCAACCTATGTGGTTCATCATCACGACAAGATGAAGAATTAGATCATAGCTGTAGGTTAAATAGGGAGATGGGCCTTCTAACAGCTAAAAGTAAGGAAACGGCTATAAAAATGGCTATGTTTGATTGGGCAGGAAAACCTAGACAAATGTGAAGCCATTTTTAGTTAGTTAGAATGGAATTTTTTTTATTACTATTTTTTATTTTATTATTATTATTATTTAATATAAGTTAACTTAGAGACAAATATTAGATATTATTTTAATGGAATTTAAACTGACAGTAAAAGGGTAGAATAATAATTGCTAATAGGTATATTATCAATTAGATATATTTTAGCGAATCTAAAAACTAACATAGTGTTAAATTGAACAATTTTTATTATTAGTAAATAAACCTTCTTCAATATTGGTTAAAAAGTAAAAAAACTAACATAGTAGTAAAATAAACATTTTTCTTCTTCTTTAATATTTATATTTAATTATAATTTATTTATTTAATAAATAAACATTCTTTAATATTTTATTATTATTCATCTATTTAATTTATAAACATTCTTTAATAAATAAATATATGTATTAAAACCATAAAATGATGAATTTAAATATATTTAAATAAAACAAAAAGTCCCAAAAGAAAGAAAAATGGGAACGAGAAGAGTGAAATAGAAAAGGAATCAGACAAGATAGGGAAATAATCTAGGAGGAAAGGGCAGGAACCCAACAACTACTAATCTTTCATCTGTCATCACTATTAAGATTACTAGGCCTCTTCTCAATTTCTATAGTTTCCCTAAATTTACAGTGATGGAAATGAGAAATCTTCACAATGACTTTAGCCTCCTCAACGCAAATATGATGTTTTGTCTTTGCGTGCTCTGTTAAGGCTAAAGAGCAAGTTCTATTGTGCTTAATATTATCAACGTGCTCCTTAATCCTTTGATTAATAGACCTCCCTGTTTCACCAATGTAAGATGTTCCAGGATGATATAAATACCTTTCATATCTTTCGGGTCCACCGGGTCTTTACGGACTTTAAGAAACTCCTAATGGTGTTAAGGGGTCTAAAGGTTGAGGGAAAATAATAATAATAATAATAATAAAATAAAAATAAAAGTAAAAATAGTAATAAAAATAAAATAAAAAATCCAATCTAACTAACTAAAAATGGCTTCTCATTTTTTCTAGGTTTTCGTCGCCCAGTCAAACATAGTCATTTTTATAGCTGTTTCCTTCCTTTCAGGCGTTAGAAGGACCATCTCCAAACTTAACCTATAGCTATGATCTGAATCTGATTCTTCATCTTTTCCTAATGATGAAAAACATAGGTTGGTTAGAAACACGTCGACCTAATTCTGATTTCTTCTGAAAATGTTTTTATTCAATAGTAATTTTATTTATAATGAGCAAAATTACATGTTGTAGATGCTAAAAAGTATATGCAATAATATCAGATTGATTTTTCAGAATCCATAAAAATAAACTGATTTATTTTTTCTATCTTTTTTCTTTTCCACTTTTCATCAACCACGAGTGTTGAGAGTGGATGTTACATTAGAAATTTGATTCTCTTTTGTATTTGTTGAATATTCTTTGTCATCCCTCTCATCCATGTATTTGTCTGCTACCACTCACTTCCTTTACTGATGAGTGCGGCTCAAGCTGCGTGTTGTTGGGTAGCTGAGTTAAAGAAGAGTTGTGCTCTATCTCATCCTAAATCTGTTCATTGTTGTCTCTCCTTCTTCTGCTTCTTCTTTGTAGGGCTTAGTGTATTGCCAACCTTTCACTTCTAAGATTTGTTCATTGTTGTGTTTCCTGCTTCTGCTTCTGCTTCTTCGTAGGGCTTAGTGCATTGCCAAACTTTTGTCTTTCGGTATTTCTTTATTAAAATTCTATTAAATAAGATTACATATTTTTTAATAATTTTAATTTTTTATATTATTTTTAATTATAATTTAATCTTTTATATTAAAAATTTGGTTTTACATTTATTTTTAAAATATTTATTATAATAATTTGATTAAAAAATATAATTAATATTAATATATATTTAATATATTAAATATTAATCTAATTTGTATTTTTTTTATTAGGCTCTCCATATAATTTTAGCTTTCCAATTTTGAATATATTTTTTTGTTTTTATCTTATTTCAATTGTGAATGGATAAAAATGCTCATTATGTAATGGAGATATGGACAATTGTTTTAAGGTACACATGGTTTAGAAGTTTATAAGAAATAGTGCACTCATATATATGAACATGAGAAATGTGAGAAGGAAGACATTAAACATTGAAAATCTTCAAGATACATATATTTTTAGAAAAATGAGAAATTTATATTGAAAACCAAATTTGAAATGAAAGGTATATAAATATTTTTTATTTTTATCTTTTAACTTTCTAACTTTAATCTTCTATGGTTTTGTAATTCTCATTTATGGATAGAATGATTAATTGCTACTCTTAAGGAAGTGAGCTTTATTGATTGTAGCTTGATTGTCTATTATTTAAGTTTGAAGAAATAATATGATATTTATTCACTAAATTTTTACTTTTGTTGTTAGAAAACAACTTTTTAAAGTTGATTTTGGATTGTATGTTCTTTTGTCTAATTTTTTTGTTTAATAAGTCATAAACTTATCGAGTCATTATTTTTTTTAAAAATAGATTTTGAATATAAAGGTTTTTCATTAATTTTGTATGTTGAAACTATTTCTATCCCTAACTATTTCAAGATTTGTATATACATTTTCTTGTTATAAAACTTTCTCACCATTTATATAAAATTAAAAAAAAAACTATAATTATTACTAAATCTTTTATCTTAAATAAATTCTATTTTATCTTTTAAAATATATTATCC
This sequence comes from Pinus tabuliformis, assembly GCA_031772625.1. Lineage (NCBI taxonomy): Eukaryota > Viridiplantae > Streptophyta > Pinopsida > Pinales > Pinaceae > Pinus > Pinus tabuliformis. The sequence continues at coordinate 239,781,259 of CM062818.1, read as the reverse complement.
ATAAAATACTTTCATTTTTGTAATATTTATGTGATAATAAAATTATTTATATAACCACAACTATGTTAATTTTGATATTATTTATTTCTTTAATTTTCAAACCATTAATATTTCTATTCTCCTCTATTTTATTATTTTACTCACCATTAAATAAAATGAAATAAAAAATAAAACTCTTTAAGTTCACCTAAAAATCACACTTTTAATTTATTGCTTTTACAAGATCATATAAATTTAACAAAATAAATCCTAGGAAGGGAGTCCCGCGAGTTGTCTTTAGACATCTTTCAAATAGTTAAAAACAAGCCAAAGACAAGACATGAGAACCTTTTTGAAAAAAGACACATATAGAGTATAACCATAACTGTTGTAATTTCGTATATATGTATTTTATTAAAAAATAAGTCAAGTCACAATAATACATAAATTATAAAAGAACAAATAAGGAAACTATAAACATTTTTTAAATTACGATAAAATAAATAGATTTTGAACACAAAATATTTCACTGTGTTCGTATTTTATGTGCCATCAAGATGTAAATGTTGACGCCAAATCTAATTGTAATTCGTTAAATCAACTTATAATTAGTTAACTTCAATTACAACTGTAATCTTTTCCATATTTGCATAAATACGGAATGAAACTAGTTGTTCTATAAAGCTATCGCTTTGTTTTGCCAAAACTACCATTCTATTATTGAGTTCTTGTTCCATCTGCTCCTCTTCTCTCCAACATTAAGATATAGATAAATAAGTACAATGAAAATATCTTTCATACTTAGCATAAATAAAGAAGGAAACTAGCTCTTCTCTCAAAACTCTTTACTCTATTATTGGGTTTTTGTTATTCTATAGTTATTGATTGGGTTGTTGGTGGTTGAGTTTTGTTGAGAGATTTTCTCGCAGTTTTTGTTCAGAATCTGTTGGATCCATGGAAAATTTTAAGGATGAAATTTGTCTTAAATATTAGAAACTTTAGCGAATATTACTAGTTCTCACATTTTAAATTATAGAATGTTTGTGTATATCTTTATAAAAACATGAAAATTTCTAATAGTTTTATATATACTCTTTATATAATTTTGGCAATTTTTAAAGTAAAATAATTTTATATTATAAAATTTGGGCCAATCATTCTTAAAAAAATAAAAATTCGCAATTTTTTTTCTAAAAACCATGAAAAATTAACCCACTTTAGAATATTAGCGCTTAAAATTTTCCATGGTTAAATGTCATGAACACTATTTATATGACTTGTAATTTGGCTTTGAAAACAATAAACTAATAATTTTGTGAGTAATTTGTCTCCTATGTTTGACTCTCTCATGACTCTCAGGAGAAGGACTTAGATCATGCCAATTTTGCAATGTGTAAACATATTAGATAGAGATTAATTAGAGTAGACATAGGTTATTAATGTGTGATAGTAATAATTCTGCATTGAGTGTGATATGCACAACCATCTAATGATTTCAAGAGAAACGTCTATCACATTTAGCGCTCACCACTAGGCCATGAGGGATTTTGTAACTCTCTGCACAGTAATCACTTATGATTGATCAGGAGAGCCTTGAAACCTGGTTGGATGCAGGGAATGGAGATTTGCCACCCACTTTAGCCTAGATTGTCAAACTAGATATGCTTGTGTTAAGTTCATGTTGTACGAATAACGGAAATAATGAAGAAAACAAAGAAACTCAACAGAATAACCAAGACAAGAAACTGAATTGGTTTGGAATTTGTTATTCAACAATGATTCTCCGCACATTACATTTCATGGACATTTGATAGTTTTATATCATAGACCGTCGTTACATAACTAATATTTCGGTATAAAACTATCTAGTTACATTTTACCCAAAGTTACCAATTCGTTGTCAAACTAACAAACTCCACCTTGACAACAATTTTCCTAATCTCTTGCCCATGCCCATTCATCATCTTTTCTGCAAGCCAAGAGAAGCTAAACACCACCGCAGCTTCTCTATTGGAACTGGCTTTGTGAACATGTCTGCACAATTCTCTCGCGTATGGACCTTTTGAAGAGCTACTTTTCCGCCATCGATCACATATCTCAAAAAATGATACCTTACATCAATGTGCTTGGTTCTGCTATGATAAGTAGGATTTGTAGCCAAGTGAATAGCACTTTGACTGTCACAAAGTACATTCACTTTCTCTTGCGTCCTTCCAATCTCATCGAGTAGACCCTTTAACCAGATTTCTTCTTTACTGGCATCTGAAGCAGCTATATATTCAGCTTCGGTAGTGGACAACGCAACTGTTTCTTGAAGCTTTGACATCCAAATAATTTCTCCACCTGCAAGAGTAAAGACATAACCTGTAGCAGATCTTCTTTTGTCCAAATCACCTGCATAGTCAGAATCTACATATCCGCAAACTGATCCTTCACTGCCATTAAAGACGATGCAATGGTCACTTGTGCCTCTTAGATATCGAAGCACCCATTTCACTGCTTGCCAATGCTCTTTACCTGGATTTGCCATGAACCTGCTGACAACTCCAACTGCATGTGAAATGTCAGGTCTTGTAGATACCATCACATACATTAAGTTGCCTACAACGTTTGCATATGGTACATGAGACATATATTGCTTTTCTTCATTAGCTCTAGGGCTCAAAACCGAAGAAAGCTTAAAATGGGAAGCTACTGGAACATTAACAGGTTTCACATTATTCATAGAGAACTTTTCAAGTACCTTCTCCACATACTTCTGCTGTGATAACCAAAGCTTACGATTTTTCCTGTCTCTGTGTATCTCCATGCCCAAGATATGTTTTGTTGCTCCAAGATCCTTCATATCAAACGTCCTAAAGAGTTAGCCTTTAACCTATTGATCTCTTCCATGCCTTTGCTTGCAATAAGCATATCGTCAACATACAAAGCTAAGATAATGAATATGCCATTGAAACTTTTGAAGTACACACAATGATCATACTCACTTCTTATAAAGTTTTGGCTCACCATGAAGGAATCAAACTTCTTGTACCATTGTCTGGGAGACTGCCTCAGACCATACAATGATTTCCTGAGCTTACAAACTAATCTTCTGCTGCGACCTCGTACAAAACCTTCTGGTTGTTCCATATATATCTCTTCGTTCAAATCACCATGTAGAAAAACTGTTTTAACATCTAACTATTCTAACTCAAGATTAAGCAACACAGTTAGTGCCAACACAGTACGTATAGAAACAAGTTTTACAACTGGAGAAAAAATCTCATGAAAGTCTATACCTTCAACCTGAGAATACCCTTTTACTACCAATCACGCCTTATACCTTTCGATACTTCCATCAACTTTTCGTTTCAGCTTGAAGACTCATTTACATCCAACAACACTTTTCCCTTCAGGAAGCTCTACAAGATCCCAGGTATTGTTCTTGGCTAAGGAGTCCATTTCTTCTTCCATAGCCATTTTCCATTTCTCGCTATCTGTATCATCTATTGCTTCCTGATAACAAGAGGGTTCCCCATCTTCAGTAATCAAAGAAAAAGATGAAGCAGAATCTTCATACCTTTTGGGAATTTTCCTTTCCCTTGTAGACCTTCTGAAAGCAACTGGTTGCTGAACTGGTTCAGAAACTTGCACTGGTTCAGAAGATTCAACGGCTTCCTTTATGTCGTCAACACCTTTTTCTCCAGAAGTCTCTCCTTCCTTTCGACTGTCACCGAAAGGTCTAGCCTCCAACTGAACTCTTTGATTCGGCGATACCTGTTCCTGTTAAAATCTTTCAACATTGGATTTTAATAGAGAGGATTCATCAAATGTTACATCTCTACTAATGATTATCTTCCGCAATGTAGGATCCCGCAACCTATATCCTTTCACTGCATAGTCATACCCAACAAAGACATAACATTTTTACTTTGGATCTAATTTTGACCACTGATTTTTCGGAATGAGAGAATAAGCATCACAGCCAAATATCCTCAAATGTGAACAGTCACAAGACTGACCTGTCCAAACTTCTTCAGGAATTTTACAATCAATTGCTACTGAAGGTGATCTGTTAACTAAATAACAAGCAGTAGATACTGCTTCTGCCCACAACTCCTTTTGCAAGTTTGCATTGCTGATCATGCTTCTGGCTCTTTCCATAAGAGTCTGATTCATACGCTTAGCAACACCATTTTGCTGAGGAGTATAAACAACAGTTTTGTGTCTAACAATTCACTCATCCTTACAGTATTGTTCAAATTCAACTGAAGTGAACTCACCACCATTATCAGTTCTTAGACATTTAATAGATTTGCCTATTCTTTTCTCTACCATTACTTTAAATTGTTTAAAGACATTTAATACATCAGCTTTCCTTTTTAGCATATAGACCCAAACTTTACGAGAGTAATCATCAATAAACGTTAAAAAATACAATGCACCTCCATATGACACAACAGGGGATGGACCGCACAGATCAGAGTGAATATAGTCTAAAACATCTTTACTATTATGATTTCCAACTTTAAAAGTTTACACTGTTTTCCATACACACAATGTTTAGAGAAATCTAACTTCAAGGATTTCAGATCGGGAAGAGATTTACGTTTCATCAATATCTGAAGACCTTTCTCGCTCATATGACCCAATCGCTGATGCCACAGACGAGTACCTGCTTCTTCCTTCTCTGACGCAACCGCTGCTTCACTGATCTGAGTACTTCCTTTTAACCTGTAAAGATTTCCGACCTTTTCTGCCTTCATAACCACAAGGGCACCTTTAAAGACTTTCAAGACGCCATCCTGACCTGTAAACTTATAACCATCTGAATCCAACACTCCCAAAGAAATCAATTTTTTCTTCAAATCAGGTACATGTCTAACACTAGTTAATGTCCTAACTATATTATCATACATCTTAATCCTGATATCTCCCATCCTAACAGTCTGAAATGACACATTGTTACCCATAAACACAGAACTACCGTTTACATTTTCATACAAGGTAAACCAATTTCTATGTGAGCACATGTGATGCGAAGCACCAGAGTCTAATAGCCAGCTATCAAAACCCTGAGAGACATTACATTCAGGTGAAGTTTCATCTATCATACATAATTCTTCAGCAGATAAAACTTCGTCTATCATACCTGAATCGACCTGATTTGCTTTGTTCTTCAGGCTTTCATATTCCTTTCGTTTCCAACAGTCCTTCTTTAAGTGTCCAACTTTACCGCAGTTCCAACATTTTTCCTTACACTTCTTTCCCTTCGATTTCGATCTGGAAGACCCCCTTGGTTTTTCTCCTCTTTCCTTTGAGCGCCCTCTAGCGACCATGGCTTCTGATGCAACTGTTTCAGTGCTGGATTTCCTTCGTACCTCTTCGGACAGGAGAGCTCCCACGACTGATTCAAACTTCAAAGAATCAGCAGAGCTGAAGCTAATTGAAGTTACGAAGTGATCCCATGATTCAGACAGAGAACACAACAAGGTTATGGCTTTATCTTCTTCCTGTATTTTGACTTCCATATCTGTTAATTGACATATTAGTGTATTAAAAACATTCAAATGTTCTGCAACGTTTGAACCTTCTTTCATTCGAAGACTGTATAATTGTCTTTTCAGATAAATTATGTTGGTTAATGACTTTGTCATATAGAGATTTTCAAGTTTTTCCCACAATCCTGACGCCGTAGTCTCTTCAACAATGTTGAAGAGAACTTCATCCGCTAGGCATAACCGGATGGTACTAAGAGCTCGGACATCCAAGTCCTCCCATTCTGAAGTAGTCACGGTTGCAGGTTTCTTAGTTGCCCCATCCAATGCCTTGTGCAACCCTTGTTGCACAAGCAAATCCCTAACCTTCAGTTTCCAAAGAGCAAAATTGCTCTTTCCGGTGAATTTCTCCACCTCGAATTTCGCATTCGACATCTTGGCCATTTTTCCTCCTTCCTAGGGTTTCAGTCTTTCTAGGGTTTTTGCTTTTCAAGAAAAAATAATCTCAGCCTCTGAACTAGGGTTTATATTTTTCCTTAAAAAAAAATAATAACCTTTCTTTATTTACAGACCCTTTCTTACAAACCCCTTTGTTATTCAAACAAACAAAGAAACCCTTCCTGAACCCTTTCTTTTCCTCCAATTTCACACATTCACTCCTTTACTTAAAAATTTCTGAAACTTCACTCCTTTACTTAAAAATTTCTGAAACAATTTCTGAAAAAAAATTTTCCTTTGTTTTTTTCCGATTCAAAGGAAAAACCTTTAACAAGCCCAGAATTTATTTAGCATTGCTAGGAAAAAAAATAATACCCGGTCTTTCACGCAGCTTTGACCAGCACCTGCTCTTCGAGTTGGCTCTGGCTTCTTCAATACGCAGCACACAGCGTCTCAGCAATCAGGCAGATTCACCAACGTTTTCTTCTGGGCAGCGGTCAGACTTCCTCGATCTCTGGTACGCAACAGCACCACAGTTCCGACTATCTTTGCTCCAGCACGCAGACAGCACACCGCTCTGGTCTTTATACGCAGAACTTCCTCTGCAGACTCTGCACGTAGACAGCACACGTTCTGGTCTTTATACGCAAAACTCTCTGCTCCAGCACGCAGACATCACACCGCTCTCGTCTTTATACGCAGAACTTCCTCTGTAGACTCTGCACGTAGACAACACACATTCTGGTCTTTATACGCAAGAGAGACTCACGTTCTGGTCTTTATACGCAGGAGAAACAGCTTCACCCAGGCCGCAGGTTCTAAACAGGGGTTCTGAACAGGCTTGCTCCAACGCAGATTTTGAACAGGCCACTTCACGCAGCACGCAGGTTCTGAACTCAGCTTCTGAAAAAAAAGGAACTGGCCCTAGTCTTCGCGCAGGTTCTGAACACTTCAACCTCACGCTCTAATACAACCACCACACCTATTCTTCAACGCACAACCGCTTTCTTTCACGCCTAGGCTCACCGCCCTCGGAGCTCTGATACCACTTGTTGTACGAATAACGGAAATAATGAAGAAAACAAAGAAACTCAACAGAATAACCAAGACAAGAAACTGAAATGGATTGGAATTTGTTATTCAGATTCTCCGCACATTACATTTCATGGTTGATAGTTTTATATCATAGACCGTCGTTACATAACTAATATTTCGGTATAAAACTGTCTAGTTACATTTTACCCAAAATTAGTAATTCGTTGTCAAACTAACAGTTCACTGTGTGAAAGTCGCATGAGTGTCCAACGGAGTTTGTGAACCTCGCAGACAATTTTATGAATTGTGAAGATTTGTCTGAGTTGTATTGAAGTGTATGTCGGGCAGAGATCCACATGAATTGCAACGTTGTATGCGCACACAATACCACTCCAGGACACGGTTGCCTTTTTTGCGTTTGTGCATTGCCAAGTTGAGCAACCAATTCAATCATAGTTTCACAACGGACGAAGAGCACCAGGATCTCAAGGCAGGAGCCAATCGGAGTCTGGCAGCGAAGTCATTCATGCCCCAGGGTTTGAGGACGAGCTTCTTCAAAACGTCTTCCTCCCAGGTACGCATTGGATGTATATACCGAGAGTGCTTATGTTTTCACTGCTAAAATGCATGCCAGTGGAATCTGCGGAAGATCTAGCAAAGACCCGCATTTAATGTTCAAGTTGTCACTAGAGGAAGGTCTCCTGATTTGTCTCCATCAGAATCTAAAAAAGTGGAAGATACACATAACATGCACACTGCTTATGGTGATGTTACGAGATAAATGGTGATCGCATCTGTGCAAGGCTCGTGCACGAATTACATTTTCATTAGTTGACAAGCCAAAACATCTTAGCTAGTTATCTGTCTTTCTTGCAGATCTTGGATTGAAAATTAAAGAGGCACACATAATTTCTACAATAGATGGTTATTCTTTAGATGATTTCCTTTGCTCTTAATACCAGAGACATCCATGTTCTCGAGAATGTTGATAGTGCAGTGATTGGTTTTTGCTATTATGAGCTTTGGAATCTTTTTTAGCAGTGGGTGAAAAGGTGGAATCGTAGAAAATGAAAATTTTTTTTTACTCATCGTATTAATTAGTTTTATTTATTTTTCTATATTGGTGTGTAGAAAACGAAAATTGTTTTCGTAGTCATCGTGTTTGTTAGTTTTATTTATTTTTCTATATTGGTCGGTAGAAAACGAATATTATTTTTTAATCATCGTGTTTGTTAGTTTTATATATTTTTTAATATTGGTTTGTGTGAAAGGTAAAAGGTGCAGAATTAATTATTGAATAGTCAAATATAATTAAATTAATTTAGGTGTTGAGATAATGTATTGTTAAGTTAATTGTGTGAATTTATTATATATTGATGGGTCTTGTTTTGTTTAGGGTTTCCAGAGTATCAATTATAGATTATGTTATGAGATCCATGCGTAGAAAAGTTAAATCCATTACTGAATGTTGGATACAGTCCAGTATCAAGATATGTTCCGTTACTCTAGTTGATTTTCTTTTTCTTTCCAACAAAGATGGGTGCTCTGAATTCCATTAATATGACCAAGTTGCACACGTCTCCAAATGCTTTCCACGTTGTGCCAGAATAAGGAGTGTCCCAGTTCATTCCGTCACGAGCTCGAGCCCCTAGGCCACATTGGGAGGCCTATCTTAGGGATTTGTATGGCTAATCACATATGAATCATGGAGTTATTTATAATGTTGTTCTTATTCATATTGACACTCTGAAATTTTTGGCACAACGATAAATAAGAGATGCTCTCCGTGGAAAATTGTTTGCACTTTTGTTGATAGCACATGAACACGCTATTATCCAATCAATCTCTTTCCATTCAGTGACTTTGTTCCATTTAAGGTTTCATGCTAAGGCCCATATTGTGTATATCTCTTTGCTTTAATATTGTAACAAGTGTTTCGAATCAACTATGCAGCTTCGGGTTCTTAAACAAAACAATCCTTATAACAATCATCAAGTCTTCCAGGGTTTTCTTAAAGACTAGAAATATCTTAAAAATTCAAAAACAAATGTCCTATAAACCGTTAAATCGCTGTAAACCCATTAAAAATTGAAAAAGAGGCTCCTAGCCTCTTAGAGCATGTATGGCTGGTCAGCCATCAACATGACCTTCTTAACTTCTATGAATATCAGGGGGTTGGGCGCATCCCCAAAATTCTTGGCGCTCAAAGAGATTTTTCAAACAGCACAGTCTCACATCATATTCATTCAGGAAACAATGCACTCTAGTAAGGCTGCCTTAGCTTTCTTCAGAAGAATGTTCCCGACCTGGTTCATGGTTGCAACAGATGCTGATGGGTTATCGGGGGGTCTGGCAGTCCTATGGGATCCGTCATGGGTAAAAGCAAGAGCTTATAAATGTTGTGCAGGAATTCTTATCTCAGCTTCGGTCAGAGGTCGATCAAAGATTTTACATATTCTAAACATATATGCGCCTTTCAGGAACAAATCCTCTTTTTGGGATTCGTTATTTGCATCAAACATTCTTGACATTGAATCCTTGTTGATAGCTGGGGATTTTAATGTTACCTTAAATTCTAATGAATGTTGGGGCCTGCGCAGGAATCATGACACTATGGCAGATAGATTACGCATGGAGTTTCTAAACAGAAACTTGATCGATGTTATTCCCCAAAAGATGTCTCCAACTTGGGACAATAGCAGGACTGGCGCGGCTTATATCGCAAAAAGGCTCGATCGGTTTATTATTAATGCCAGTGTTATTGAGGCATGGGGAATGCCACTCGCGTGCACCGGAGTCGAATCCACTTCTGATCACCGTCCCATTCATCTTTGCTGGCGGCAAGCGGACTCTAGACTTGGTTACTCTTTCAAGTTCAACAGAATCTATCTGTCTGACCAGTCTTTCAATGATCTCATAACTAAAAAATGGGACGAACTAAAGCGATCAGAAAACGCTCCTTTCACGACTTTTCGTGAAAATATACAGTCCTTGAGGGTGGTGGCAAAGGATTGGATTATCAATAAGAAGAAGCGGGACAAACAGGAGCTAGAGGATATAAAAAAGGAGCTAAGTATCTTATCTGCTAAGATTCTTTCTGACGGTATGTCTTTTGATCAAAAAATCCATCTCAGATCCCTAGAGAAGAAGAAGCAAGGGCTGCTGCAAATGGAAGAATTTGCATGGAGACTTAAAAGCAGGGCGGTTTGGCTAAAGGAGGGTGACCGAAATTCAAAATTTTTCCACAATTTTGCAAATGCAAGAAGAAGGGCAAATTCGATCTGGAAGATTCAAGATGGTAAAGGGGGCTTCTTTTATTCTCAACATGAAATCTCGTCTGAAGCCACTAGGTATTTTCAGGAGCAATACAAGCGGCGGGATATACAGATTGATGATGTCTTTCGAATGATTGAACATGTTCCTGTTATGTTTGACGAAGCAGCAAATATGGAATTCTTTAAGCCCATTTCGGAAATGGAATTACAGGAGGCCATCAAGAAATTTAAAAAGGACAAAAGTCCTGGGCCGGATGGATGGCCCATTGAATTTTTCCAACATTTCTATGAATTATTCAAGGATGATCTGCTTGGGATGGTTGATGCCTCTCGCATGTCAGGGAATGTGAATAGCGCTCTTACAGCCACTTTCATAGCGCTCATCCCTAAAAAGGTCCTGCCTGAAACTTTTGCGGATTTCAGGCCAATAGCTTTGTGTAACATTCTGTTCAAAATCACATCCAAAATCATTGCTGAGAGAATGAAATCGATCCTAAACTCCTTCATCACCAGGGATCAGCATGCGTTTTTAAAGGACAGGAACATTATTGATGCTGTCGCATCCACACAGGAATGTTTATTCTCAGTTTTAATGAAAAACACAGATGCTGCCATTCTTAAAATTGATTTAGAAAAGGCATACGACTGCGTTGATTGGGGGTTCCTCCGTATCCTCCTTGCAAAAATTGGCTTGAGATCTCATGGAATAAACTGGGTGATGGCATGCGTTGAGAATGTTAAATACTCTGTCATCATAAACGGATCCCCCTCAGCGTTCTTTCAGGCGGAGAGAGGACTTCGACAAGGTTGTCCGCTCTCTCCACTTCTCTTTATCTTGGTCATGAATGCTCTCAGCACTCAGATAAACAAAGCTGTTGCAGACAACCGATGCGCCCCCATCAAGATATGTAAGAATATCTCTTTGTCTCATAACTTGTTTGTTGACGATATTCTTATATTTGCCATGCTTCGCAAATCGAGCTGGTCATGCCTCTATGGAATATTTCAATTGTTTCAATCCGCATCGGGCCTGATCATTAACAAAGCCAAATCTTTGTTATATCATAATGACACTAATGAGGAACTGGCTATGTGGATTGCAACCCTTTTTGGTATCAACCTCGCTCCAATCAAAGATGGTTTCAAGTATTTGGGGTTTTTTCTCAAGCCAAAGGGGAACCGAAGGTTGGACTGGACATGGCTGATTGATCGCTATTACAATAAAATCTCACGGTGGGAGTTGTGGTTTTTATCTTTAGGTGGCAGAGTCATCCTTGTACAATCAGTTTTATCACAGCTTGCGGTGTATTGGGCACACCTTTACTCCCTTCCCTCTTCTATTATCAACAACATGGTTTCTCTATCTGCTAACTTTCTATGGGGCGGCAGATCTCATTTTTCCAAGATGCACTTAGTTAAGATGGACACAATCTCTAGACCAAAGAGATCTGGCGGATGGGGACTGATTCATATGAGATCTTTCGGTAAGGCTCTCTTGTGCAACTCTCTGCAACGAGGTATCTTCGGTAAGGGAAAATGGAGCTCCATCATCAACCAAAAATACCTGAAAGGTAAGCCTCTGGTATACTGGTATCGGAAGAAGTCTCTCGGCTCAACAGGAGGTTCTGCTATATGGCTTGGATTCAGAAAGATTCAGCTGCTCTTTTTTGATTTCCTTCGATGGCGCTTTAACTCAGGCTCCAATATTCTTATCGGCCTGGAACCGACTGTACACGGATTGGAAGATTCCCTCTCTTCTGACCTCATTTCCTTCCTTCACTCTCGGGGCTTATTTAAATGGAACAAGCTCATTCATGCATGGTCCTCATCGACGCCTATTTGGAAGACTGCTGATGATCTTAATCTGCCTCCTTCTCTGTGTCAGCTATGGGCATCGGCGGTAATGAGCTTCGATGGAAAAGGAATTAAACAATCTGGGACCAATGATGTTTTGGTATGGTCGAAGTCGAGATCCTCTATGCCGGTCTCTGTCAAAGATCTATATGCTGCCGCTTCGTTGACTCTACAGCCGCTCCCTATGCCTTTGTTTCCTTTGAAGTTCTGGAAATCTTCATGCTCGCTCAAGGCTATATTATTTTCCTGGTTGGTTTATTCTAATAGGAACCTTTCATGGGAGGTTTTGCAAAGAAAAGGCTGGTCGGGTCCTGGTAGATGTGTTATGTGCTGTCAAGCGCCGGAAACAAACATCCATATGTTTTTTCAATGTCCGGCATCGGCCAAAATATGGTATGAACTTTCATTATCTTATGGTTTTCCTCATCTATTTTTCTCCTCTGTACAGGATGCTTTCAAGTGGTGGAGTGATCAGGTTCCAGCTTGGAGATCGATTTTTATCCTCACCTGCTGGTTTCTCTGGAAGTGGAGAAATGCACGTATTTTCCAGGACTCTATCGCTCCTATTGATTCGGTGCTGGTCTACACAACTGCACTGGTCGCTTCGGACTGATATGTTTTTTCTTCTATTCCGGTCCCTTCATAGCTATGTGGATCTCTTCTTTTTGGTATAATCCTGAAAGGACAGTGTGATTTTGTTTATGATCTGTGACCGCTTTCGGTTTCAGTTTCCTTTTCATTTTAGGCTCAAAGGCAGCGCCTTCTTTGTCATCAGGAACAGTATTTTTGGCTGCTCTGTTTATGGCCCCCATGTTACAGCTTATTATATTTTCTTAATATAATTTACATCGTGATTTTCTTTCTGAAAAAAAAAAAAAACTACCATTAATTCCATCAAAAAAATTTCATGATGGCATCGTAACGGTAAATGAAGGATGCTGGGTAAATCTACTATAAAAATGTAAAAATACGAGAGTGCACTATTAAGTTTCGGTCGAATTCGGCTTCTTCCGCTTCTTCCGCATTCATGTTTCGGTCGAATTCGCTTATCAATGACTCCGTGAATCCTTTACCATTTAACGTCAAGTTGAATTTGACATTATGTTTATATCACATGCTTAAATATTAGCGTCATTGAGATTGTCCCAATTGTGGATTCACTATTTAACGTGAACTTGAATTTTACATTATGTTTTATATAACTTGCTAACTATTAGCGTCATTGAGATGGTCCCCATTGTTTTTTTTCAAATGCCATAAAATTTATTATAATTTAAAATTTAATGTACTATAATTAATTTGTTGCTTAGTGATTCAAATTCCATAAAATTTATTATAATTTAAATCTTAATGTATTATGATTAATTTGTTTGTATGTGATTTTGAGTAGGCTTTTGCATTAATATTTTTATTATATGAAATTATTATAAGATTTCTTTTTAATGGCTTTCAATTACGTAAACAATTATTATTGTTTTTTGTTGATATTTTTTCGGAATTTTTTTTGGTAAAATTTATTTTATACTATGGAATCATCTATTTAACACGTTTGGCTATGTTTATGCTATAAAATGGGTAGGAAGAACTTAAATTTAATTTTTTAGTTTAATTAAATTGCTTATGATATGGTTGTGCAAATCTTGACTTCAATTTGTTCACATATAGATTTGAAAGCCAATTTTTTCGAGCCAATTTTTTCAAAAAAGTTGTGAGCCATAGGGGTTATCATTGGCCTCGTCGAAAAAAGGGAGATTCAATTTGCATCGGAATTAGGAATTTCAAAAAATAATCAGGCGAAGTATGTAGTGTTATGAACAAAAAATGTAGCGTTATGGTAGAGATCGGATTTGGCTTACACTAGAGGGCTTCATCAGTTAATGACCTTTGTTGATTCAAAGATTGTGATCTAGCGGATTATCAAATTTAGAGGGGAAAATGATTAGATCCACACTTCTATTTGGCTTCAAATCATGTTAGTAGTGGAAAAGATTAATTTGATTGAATATTATCATGTCAAGAGAAATCTCAACATGGTGGCTGACAATTTGGCTATATTTAAAACAAGGAGAACTAAATATTGATGATCAAGACCTTACAATAAAAGCAATTCCATGATTATCGAAATTCAATTTATATAAGCTTGATATTTACGTGCATTAAACACAGAATAAGGAACCGGGTCATTTCATTTGAATCAACCTCACATCACAATGGATCCATATTAAATGTAAGATCGTGGTGTCATCTAAACGATATGGAGAGCTATGGCAATGTGGCCACTTGGATCGTCAAAGTCACATTTCATTGGGCATTCGAAAGTTGGAGTAAGAAGGATTTGATTATTAGAGTAGTTTGAATGTGTGAAGTTCTATTCTCTGCATCCTAATTTCATTTTTCTTGTGTGCATTGATTGTAATATTTCCATTACAGTTCCTGCACATTTGGTATCGATGATCAGATCAGGCATTAATGGTTGATGTAATAGGAATGCTACAAAGAAGGAGGGTACAAAATTATTTAAGGATCGACTGGGAGAGCATGGAAACAATGCAATTGCAATAGGAACTCTTATTTGTTAGATCTGCTAACAAGTTTGGTGTAATTTCAAAGTTATGGAGCATAATTTCTGGGACACAGAGGAGGAGCTTGGGTTAACGCTCGTCAGGATGGCAAGTGCTCTGGAGTTGGTAATTTATTTCCTATCCCGACATGCAGAGATGATATTGGTAGAATATTAGGCCCAAAATGAATTTCTCTCTCAAGTACTAGATCTGTTGGAACTTAAACTCAATCGCCTTTAGATGGTGAATGAAATGTTGGAGTTTCAAGTGGAAATTTTTGCGTCAATTCAAGAAAGGAATGGCACTGAGGTACAACACAGAGCAGAGAAGGACATCTTAGAGTAGCCAGAGAATGTTGAACAAATGTAGGAGAGCAACTTTGATATTGCTAACGACCAGGAAGACACCCCTTCTCAGTGCTAATTGGAAGAAATTGAACCCAAGTTCCCCCTATCATGGAGGAAATTTAGTCTCATCCAGTGTTTATATTTTTGTTATTTTATGTAGATATGTATTTTTTGTAGGCATGTGTTAGAGGATATATGGAAGCAATCAGTTCAAACTAGTAATTTGTAGCTGAGGGATAAACTATGACATTTTTTTATGTAGTTTTTGGATAATAATAACATACTCTTTGGAATGACTGCGCGTGCCCTTGCTAGGTCAAGCACCTGCTAAGTCAAGCCGACCTGATCACGCCTCGCCTTCTCCTCTTTGCCATGGCCCCTCCGGAAGCTTCACTAGAGGCGGTCGCTGCTCAATAGGCATTCTCAGATCTGCTTAAGTCCTTACCTCCCCAGAGGTCTCACCTAGCAATCTCTAAGATCGTGAATAAGCTTGATGTTTTACAGGAAGTCAATCTCCCCCCAGCTCTGCCTCGTATGGCTTCTCTTGCACTAGCACAACGAGGACTCATAGGGCAATTTACTAGGCTCTAGACATCGCCGAAAATAGTTCAAAGATGGGTTGAAAGGAATTGGTTTGACAAAATACAAGGAAAAATCTCCATTTGATTTTGTGGAAAAGGGTACTTCACCTTTCATTTTGAAACCAGAGAAGACAAAGACTTGATATTCAGGAATGGGTCCTATTTCATGGATTCAAGAGGGCTATATCTCAACAAATGGACTCCAGATTTCGATCCCGAGTTGGATATTGTGAGCGTTGTTCCTGTGTGGGTTCGGCTTCCACATCTCCCTCTCCATTGCTGGGGAGACGAATCAGTACAAGCTATTGGGAATGTTGTGGGCAGATACATTGACCACAGCGAACCAAAAGACAATATGAAGGCTTGTGCCCGCATATGCGTAGAAGTAGATCTTAGCAAAGGACTTCCAGAAGCCATCAAGCTCATGGTGGATGATTGGACCCACATTCAACAATTAGAATATGAACAGATTCCCTTCAAGTGCAAGGTATGTCACGAATATGGACATTTTGCTAACCACTGTACTAAATTAGTTGATGTAGAGAATACTTCGCAAGATGAACATTGGGAAACAGTTAAGAAAAAGAAAGGAGGCCCAACCCCCAATTCAAACCCTGAAGCTGGCTTGGTTCGTAATCCTTCCATTCCATCCTCCTCATCCCTCACTAATTCCTACCTCCCACCGCTGGACCAGCCCCATCCCCAACCACCTCCTTCATCCTCCAATCCTTTCCATATCCTCACTCCCCTAGAGGATAATATCCCCCCCCACCCCATGGCTCAAATCGATGCCCTTGAATCTCCTCTCCCTCTAATTATCTCCTCCACCCTCCCTCCTAATACACCCTCATCTAGAATCACTAGAAGTAACTCAAAGGAGCATGGTGCAACTTTAGACACTCAAAAGAGAAATGGGCCAGGAAGGAAATCCGCCAAGAAACAGAGAGATGAAAATACCCAGAAAGATATAGCCATGGGCACCCAGAAACCCATAGAGTCCTACATCTTGGGACAAATTGACAAAGATACAACAAACAAGGAGCAGGGAGGGCGAGCAACTCTCTGTAACCCCCACATGAAATGATGAAAGTCCTCTCCTAGAATAGTAGGGGACTAGGGCACCCCTTCAAAATAGCTACCTTAAAAGATCTAATAAATCAAGAGAAACCAGGAGTTGTATTAGTTCAAGAAACAAAGCAAGGGAAGCAAGAAATGAAAAAAATCATAGCATACCATAAATAGTACAAAGGCAATGTTTGAGAATCAAGAGGAGTCTCTGGGGGAATCGCAACGCTTTGGACCAAAACACTTGGAGTCTCACAACATAAACAATCAATCAACATTGGATAAAGACTACTCTGGAGAGAACTACAAATAATCAAAGGATAGTCATTTATAATGTATAGGCTCCAAACCATTATAGAGACAAGAAGCAATGCTGGGGCACTCTCAAAGAAAATATAGATGAAGAAGAAAATAATAACATTATTTTGGGGGGAGATCTAAATCTCATTTTACACTCCAATGAGAAGCGGGGAGGCTACTTCTCTTCAAATCGCTACAGAAACCAAGTGGAGACTTTCATGCAGGACCGTGACCTTATTGATGCAGTCCCAAAAGACCGCAGATTCTCTTGGAATAATTGTAGGCTAGGGAAAATCAATATTATGGAAAGGTTGGATAGAATCCCGATGAATGTTTCACTTCTCCACTTTCTCTGCTACTTACGCCATCATCCATCCCTTCACAACTTCAGATCACTACCCCACACCTCTGATTCTTGAAACCCACTACTCATTACGACCTATTCCCTTTAAGTACAATTCCTTGTTGAATGATAACTCAATAGTCAAAAGTATTATTCAAAGTAGTTGGCAGCAACACATAGAAGGATCGCTAGGACATATCTAGGAAAGAAAAATTAAAAGAGTCAAATATGCTCTAAAAGACTAGGCAAAAAATTGCTACACTGAGTTGGAAAAAGAGAAAAGACAAACCAAAGCCAAATAGTAGGATCTCCATAGCACAATTAAGGGGCACGGATTTCAGCAGGAAGATAAAGAATGTGAAGACAAACACTATTGCTAGCTATATTGTATCAATAGAGAAGAAGAGTAGAAATGGAGAATTAAGTCTAGGCAGTTATGGCTAAAAGGAGGAGACAAAAATTCAGTTTTTTTCCGTAAGCAAATTACAGCCCGAAAAATTATCAACAACATTACATCTATCATTGACAGAGAAGGCAATCTTGAAACCAACCAAGGAGCTATCAAGCAGGTAGCTTCAGATCATTATAGAGAACTTCTAACAGAAACTAAGGAAGAGGAAGACTATTCAGACCTATTGCAATACCTTCCTACTGGGATCAACAAAGAAATCAATGACAACTTGAGTAAGGAGATATAAGAAGAAGAAATAAGACGAGCCATCTAGGTTCTCCAACCAGACAAAGCTCCTAGACCAGATGGATTTCCAATTTGCTTCTACAGAGCTCACTAGGGTATTATTAAAAAGGATCTTAGCAAAATGATGAAATGGATCCAGCGCAAAGGGAAAATTGGAGGCTATGCCAATTCCACCTACCTAGCCCTCATCCCCAAAGAGAATCACCCCATGACCTTCTCTTGCTTCTAGTCCATTTCTCTTTGTAACTCCTCATACAAAATCCTCACAAAAATCTTAACTACTCTCCTCAAACCTCTTCTTCCTTCGCTCATATCTGAAAACCAAGGTGGTTTTGTGGCCAATAGGCAAATCTCTGATTCAATCCTCCTTGTTCAAGAAGCAATCTATTCGAGTCATTCCAGAAAAGAAAAAGGGTTCATCCTGAAGCTGGATTTGGCCAATGCTTTTGATAGGGTAAGGCACTCCTTTCTTTTCGTTGTCTTTAAGAAAATGGGTTTTTCTAAGCCCTTCCATGATCTCATCAAAGCCTATATCACGGGGCCTTGGATTTCCCCCTGTTAATGGTAGACCTGGACCTCCCTTTCAATCTTCGAGAGGGTTGAGACAAGGTTTCCCTCTCTCCCCTTACCTGTTTATCTTGATGGCGGAATCCTTCAACAAAGCTTTAGATTACAAGAGACGAACTGGTCTCATCATTGGCATAAAATTCGAGAACGGAGTCAAAAACATAAACCATTCCCAATTTGTGGTTGACACTCTGTTAATAGGAGGGGCATCTGTCACAATAGCTTGTCATTTCAAAACTCTTTTGGACAAATATATGAGTTATTCAGGAGGCATGATCAACCATTTAAAAAGCTACATCTATGGTTGGAATGCAACAGCCCAAACCCTTCATGATATAGCTAACACTTTTGGGGTCCCTTGTAAATTGAATTGGAAATGTTTCACATATTTGGGAATGCTTGTAAGCATTGGGCCCTTAAAAGCTGAAATGTGGGACATAATTATAGACAAAATGAAGAGGAAAGTGCAACAGTGGGGTTCTACATGGCTTAACCCAGTAAGCTGCCTTGTTCTCCTAAAATCAGGGCTCTCATCTCTTCCACTCTACCAATTCACTCTAATATAGGCCCCAACCATATTCCATAATAAAATGGAAAGTATTCTCCACCATTTTCTCTCGCAAGGGGGGAAACGAAAAAAAGAAGTTCATTCTTGTTAATTGGAAGCAATTAATTGAAGGCCAGGATTGTGTAGGACTTGGAATCAGATATCCTAAGCTCTAAAATTTGGTTTTTCGAGTCAAGATAGCGTGGAGACTAATCAACGAGCAACCGGCATGGTGGAAAAGAGTTATAGAAGTCAAATATCTAAGCTGCCCAACACAACAGCTTTTGGATTGCAAAATACCTGTTAAAAACAGTTCAAAATTTTGGAAACTATGCAAAAAAGTAATCCCTTTTTTGGCCCAAAACACCTCCAAAGTCCCCAAGGGAGGTAGTAGTATCAAGATTGGTGCAGAAAAAATTATGGGGAATCAGTCTATCAGCAGTAAACCAGGTACGGATAAAATCCTTCTCTCTCTTTACAATAAAGGAATTCATTATCTGGTCCAAATCTTGCAATGGGACACCCACTCGTAGATATGGATGGGATGGACTTTTCCATCCATACCCTTATATCATAAGAAGAGCTTTGACATCCTTCAAGCTCATCTCCATAGCATTGCCCCCATAATAAAAAATGACACTGACAGTTTTCGATGGGATCTTACAGGCTCCAACTATAAAATTAAAGCTGGCCACCATTACTTATGTAACAAAGAATATCCTGCTCTTGCTTTGACTCTTTGGAAAATTGTTTGGAAATCCGAGGCCATCCCAAAAATAAAATTCCTCATATGGACCCTCTTAAAAAGGAAAGTTCTCACTATTGATAATCTGCAAAAGGGAGGTATAGCAGGACCTTCGCGATGCCCAAATTGTAAAGAAGCAGAAGAAACCATCCAACACCTCTTTATCACTTGTCCATTTTCAATGTCTTGTTGGAAAGGAATATTTCCCAATGATCATCTTCCATGGAATTCCCAAAACTCTATTGGCGAGATTCTGAATCTATGGAAGAAGAGTTATCCTTAGCAGTATAAGAAGAACAATATAGCCAAACGGGTTTGGGATGCCCTCCCCTATGCCCTTCTATGGAAAATCTGGTTGGCAAGGAACCGTATGATCTTCCAAAATAGGGAAACCATCATAGGGCATCTCTGCAGCAAGGCAAAAAGCTTAACATTAGAAACCATTTCTGCAAAAAATATGAAGAAAATTGATGTCGTTGGCCTTTGTGTTGAGGAAAGGGATTTTAGTGGCTATCTGTTAGATAAAAGCAATAGCAATCAGATTGAAAGTAATTCCAGCATCCAGTCCAACATCCCCAATCATAGTTGGAAAATAAGAAACAAAGAAGAAGAATTTGCAAGCTGGCTCCGAGGCAGCAATCTCCACTATCTCTTCTTCAATGGAGCTTCTAAGTCCAGCCGAGGAACAACTAGTGTAGGTGGAGTCATCTACAATCCTAGTGGTAGCATTATAGCCACTTATGAATGGGGATTGGGCTCCTTATCCAACAACAGGGTAGAAGCTCTTGCCCTCTATCAAGGTCTAAATCAACTCCAAAAATTTGGAATTAGAAAAGCGTTGATTTTTCGAGACTCTGCCACAATCATCAGTCTCATGGTTTTCAATCGAAAGGCATCTAATATTTTCTTTTAGCAAACGATTAACAGGTGTCAAGCTCTAACCCGTTAAAACATGGAACTTAGATTTTTCTATGTGCTCCACTCTCTCAACAAAGAAGCTAACATACGTGCCAACAGAGATTGTTGCAAACCCAAAGGCAATCTTCTCTGCAATAATACAGAGTCCCATCATCATCTCCCATAATCTTTTCGCTCATCATGATCTGTGGTATTTCATTGACCCTGTCCTCCGCAACATCTTCATGGGATTCTTTAACAGACATCTGCATCTCTCTTTCTTCGTCAAATCTCTGATCAAGATCTTCTCTCCTCCCATCAGTCCCATCGCCCCTTCCGCTCTACCCCGAATGACTCGATTCCTTCACTCTCGTGACTCCCTCCTTCCCTCTCTCGTGCTCCGGTGCCTCCACTCTCGTGGTCCTCATCTTATAAATTCAAGCATTCCCCCTAATCCAGTGCTTAGTTTTATTCACTGGTTTTTCACGCGATCCTCTACTTTTGTTCCTTGATTCCTGGCTTGGCTGGGACCTCGGTCTCCGCTGTCTCCCCAGCTCACTGTTGCTCTCTGCTTTTCCCTTGCCTGCATTCCCCTTTGCTCTCTGATTTGCGCTTCATCCTCATCCCTTCTCCACAACACCTTCCTTTTTTCTCCCTTTCTTCATCTAAGAAGGGTTTTCCCCTCAGTTATTTTGCTCTCCTGGACAATCTCCTTTTTAGTACTTCTTCTTCTTTATCTTCTTCGACTAGACAAAACTCCTTAAATGTTCTAGGTCCTTCTCATCCCAAGCAGAGCACTAAGACAACTCCCAGCATCCACGACATGGCAAGATCTGAAGACTGCCTGCATTGTGCTGATCTACAGGCGAAACTGGAACAAATCCGTGCGCATCAAAGACTTCTGGATGCCAAAATAGATTCCCATGCTAGTCTGACCAGTGAGAAATATGAAGCAGATATCAATCTATTTCTACATAGAGTCTCCTTGCTCTAGGAACAATTTAATGATCTGGGAAATAAATGCAGTCATGTCTAGGAATCAATCGAAATCCTGAAGTACATGATGGAGAAAGGAATGCACCCAGCACCAGTTCTTCAAGTCTCAGGAATGCTGAATATGACATCAAACCAGAAGATTCAACAACATGCCAGATCAACCATGTTAGCATTGATTAAAGATGTGTTGCAGATTTTGCTTACTTCTGTCTCAGTTTGTTAGAATTTTTACTTACTCTTGTTTTCCAAAAGTCAGAAATGACAGAAGCAAAGGAAAATTTTGTCTTCCCAATCATCTCCTAGCTTCGCCTTCGGGCTTAAAACTTTGTATCACAGGAGCTCAGTCTCCCAATCTTTTTTTGGAATACAAATAGCAACCGATTTTGTAAAAAAAAATAACATACTCTTTTGAATATGTTGTATAAGGTCTTGACCTTCAAACCAATTTTTTTTAATGCAATGAATAACCATTTAAAAATATTAATGATTTTGTTAATTTTACACTGATTATATAAAGATTCATTATACTATAATTTTGATTCTAGCTAGACCTCTTCACTAATTTGTGATTTCATTTCTATTTTTATTAGATGTTTCTGTAATAATTTTTTTTTTATTATATATTTTTAGTAAAGTATTTTATATATATATCATCTTTATATTTTCTATTATTTTTAATTATAATACTTCAAAAATTATTTAATTTTTCATTTATTTTTAAATAATTAATTTTTCATTCATCCCTAAATTTTATATCTATATATATAATAATTAATACTTTTTTAAGAAAAATTGTAACTTTCATTTTAAGATATTAAAATTACATTCTGAATATGCACATTTGAGCATTCAAAAAATGGTTGTTAAAACACACAACCATAACAAAAGAGCAAAAACCAGTCCTTTAAAAATCCGTTATCATGTCCAAAAAAAAGTTCATTAGTACTAGTATCATGTCATAAATACGTAGTTGATCTGAATTTAAACAGGAATGCAACAAAATACAGAGATAACCATATACACAAAGATGCAATGGAAATAATACTTCATTTCATTAATGTAAAATACTGAAATATGCTTACAAATAGAAATGGAAATAAACCAGCTAGGGTGATGGTAGCTTATCTCTGAGAAGAGATGTGGTGGGTACATGCCTCTGAACTGTGTTACAATGAGGCTTGAAGGCCTATTTATTGTTGAGAAACAATGGAAAACCCTTAACATCCCAAAACCTAACCTAGAAGATTAAACGCCAAATTGTGGGCCCCGTTTTGGGTAAGTTGGTACATCAACTTCCCGGGGTTGTAACTTTGGCACCTGATCTTCGTTTGATGCGTACAATAGCTCGTTAGAAAGGTCTATCTGAGAATTACAACTTTGGGAAGAGCGAAATCAATGCATGGAACAATGCTGCTCTAGATTTCCCAAAAAATGTCATTTAGGGTCTCGAAATGGCTCCAAAAGTTTAGGACCCGAAAAATTGATAAAAATAGTAAATTGTGCTACAATTACGGAAACTGAAAAACTGAAAGAGATAGTTGTGGGGGTTCAAGTGGGATAGGTGGGTGGCCACCAACATCCACCTAGATCATTCCTCCCCCCTTAGGAAGCAATGGTCCCCATTGCGTTGAGTTCCTCCATCTATTGAACTTGGTCTCTGGTGAGCTGTTTCGCAATTTCTGATGTGTCTAGTAATGGTGGGAAGCATGGTCGACGACTGTCCACATTGAACACTCAGTGCAAGCGAAGGAATGGGGGAATGTTATGCCCCAAATAATTATTTCCCACAACCTTGGTAATGGTGTAAGGACCATGTCGGCATGGTTGAAGTTTCTGATGTGCTCTTATAAGGCGTTCTTTCTGCAGATGCAACCAGACTTTGTTGCCCACTTGAAGCTTGTGTGGTACCCCTGTGGGTGAGGAGAAGTTGTTCCTATGTTCTGTCATGACCGTATCCCTTTGCTGCTGCTGCTGCGTGGAGGAACCCTTCACGGGGTTCATGGATGTGGTGACGATCTTCCCCTTACTTTGGGAGTGAACCAAACAGAAAATGAATTTCCTAGTCTGGGAGATGAGCTTGCTGCCTTTCTTGGTAGTGATCAAAGAGGTGGTGGTAGGTGGGGCTACCTCCAGTATCCTGTATAATGAATTACACAAAGAAATAATGACAGCACGAGGCCTGGATTCATACACAGCATGTTGCCTCCACAAGTATGGCTGGCCTAATAATACATCACAAACATCTAGAGGTGTAACATCACACAATACCTCATTTGTGAAGGACTTGATGCTGTAGGGCAGGCATCACTGTTGGCAAACTTTGAGATCTCATCCTTCATGAAGCCACCCGATACTGTACGGCTGTGGGTGTGGTGTAGTCGATAGGCCCAACTGTTTCATGACCTCTGCTGAAATGAGGTTCTTCTGGCTGCCACTATCAATAATGAATTGTAGCGGTGAACCATTCACCCACATCTGTGAGTGGAAAAGACGTTCCCCCTCCTCTGGATCTTCAAGCTCATTCTTCTAGATCTTGGTAGTGGCAATAGTGATGCTGGTCTCCGCATCAGTGATCTGCTTACCTTTGCCATTCCCCTTGTCAGGTTCTAACTCAGGGTCAGAAAATGCTTTTGAACTAAAGCCTTCAACTTAGCCACCAGTGAATGCTTCGTCCAACACTTACTTGTGTTATGAATGGGACTCTTGTGGAACTCACACCACTTTTCTGTGTCCTTCTTCGACTTCGTGATGTTGTTCTTTGCTAACGGCTTCGATGGCTTGTCCTGGGTCACCCCACCTTGGCTTTTTCCTTTGGTCTTCGGATTCACAGATCCAAAGTCTCACTTCTTCTGTTTGAACTTTTGCTCAATTTTGACAGCGTATCGATACGATGTGCCGAGTGAGGAAATGTTCAGGAACTCCATCTCTTACTAGATGTATCTATGTAGGCAGCCACGATATTTGAGTACCAAATGTAGCTCAGAATCCTTGATACCCAATTGTGTGTGAAGGGTATGAAATATGTTTATGAACTCTAGCACATCTTGGTCCCTTCTCTGCTGTAGCGTGGTCCACTTTATGTATTTGTCCTCATAGCTTTTGACAAGGTAGTACTGCTCCTTGACGGCATCCCAGAATGAATTCCAAGTGGACGCGGCTAAAAATAGAGAGCCCATAATTTCATTCTTCTACTTGCAGTAGGTTTCCCACCAGTCATTGACATGAGGGGCTGCTTTGAGAAGAGCAAAAACAATCTTTTCCCCACTCGAAAATTCATGAACAAGAAAATACCTATCTAACATATTTAACCATTTATCTACAACATCTGTGTCTATTTGACCCTCAAAGATGGGGATTTCAAAATTAACTTGTACCTTAAAGGGCGTGGCATTTCCAGAGTAGTTGCTGGAAGCCGATGCGTCGCCTTTGGGTAGCCATTGAAGGATCTGGGCAAATCTGTCCATCATCGCGTCGCCTTTGGGTAGCTGTTGAAGGATGTGGGCAAATCTATCCATCATCGCATTGCTTTGTCGCTCGAGGGCTTCTTCAAGCAATATTTTGATAGCATATCATGCCCCCTCATCTTTCTTTTCATCCGCCATGGGAGCCCATAGGGATTTCTGAGGCTGGTCTTACAAAGGTTCGACTAGTTCAAGCCCTAAATCCTTATATCCTGACCTCGTTGGGGACATGCAAAGAAAAACAGAGCAAAAGTAGACTACTCCGATACCACTGATCCGGATTTAAACAGGAACGCAACAAAATATAGGGATAACCATATACACAAAGATGCAGCGGAAATAATACTTCATTTCATTAATGTAAAATACTGAAATATGCTTACAAACAAAAATGGAAATAAACCAGCTAGGGCAATGGTAACTTATCTATGAGAAGAGATGTGGTGGCTACATGCCTCTGAATTGTGTTACAATGAGGCTCGAAGGCCTATTTATTGTTAGGAAACAATGGAAAACCCTTAACATCCCAAAGCCTAACCCTAGAAGATGAAACACCAAATTGTGGGCCCCGTTTTTGGTAAGTTGGTACATCAACTTCCCAGGGTCATAACTTTGGCACCCAATCTTCGTTTGATTGACACATACAATAGCTCGTTAGAAAGATCTATCTGAGCACTACAACTCTGGGAAGAGAAACGTTGGTCCATGGACCCATGTTGCTCCCAGATTTCCCAAAAAACGTCATTTAGGGCCTCAAAAGTACTCCAAAAGTTAAGGACCTGAAAAACTGCTAAAACTATTAAATTGTGCTACAATTATGGAAACTGAAAAACTAAAAGAGACAGTTGTGGGGGTTCAAGTGGAATAGGTGGGTGGCCACCAACATCAACCTGGATTAGTAGAAAAAAATTTATTTACCTCCCTTCTGCCTATGAATTATAGGTTAGAGAAAAAAATTTGTCTTTATTTAGGAATTATGCCCATCTAGGTTTCCGATTAAATTCAAAGGATGTATCATCTAACTACTCCATGATCTTCCAAGTGCCCAGATTTTGCTCAACCCCTACTTTAGAGAGAGTGTATGTAGTAGAGTTTCTTTCCTTGTAGATATGACAATAGGAAATATTATCAAAAACATGTTTTAACTAGAATATTTCTTCAAGGTTTAATATTAGTGTGTGCATGTGCATCTTGTAAGATCGTTGAACTGATTTATAACAATCTATGTTTCCTCAAGGATTTGCAATTGTTGGCAACCCTTCTTTATAGTGAACAAAAGGAGAAGCTTGAAGCTAAATAATTCTACAAATTTATTAGTGCATCTTCCCAGTCCAATTTGAAGCTTGACGTAGTGAATTTCTTGGAAAAATCAAACAACCGCACCCCTACCCTCCCCCACTCTTCCAACCGCACACTCCCCATGTTGACCCCTAACAAGGAAGGCCCAGTAAAAATATGCCCAGGGATAGGATCGATTAACAACTTTAGATGTAATGTTGCATGGATGGTGTATAGGCTCAACTTCATAAAGTAAGTGAAAAGTGGCCACAACCTAGGGTGCCACCTTACCAGGTGTGGAAGACTTTCCTTGGAAGATATCATTATTCCTTGCAATCCATATACCCCAACTAATAATTGGTATAATATTTATTTTCTTTTCTGGGTTTGCATGTTCTCACCATTTTTCCAAACATCTTTACAAGAATGACTCTGCCACATTGAAGCTAAATACAAGAAATTTTGGATAGTGTTCCATACTCCTAGGGAGAAAGGACAAAAAATAAATAGATGGTCCATAATATCCTTAACATTTTGTACAGGGAAAACCAATTAGGTTTGAGCACGCTTCTCTTTTTCAAATTGTCACCTGTAGTGATCTTATTTTCTAGTATGCACAACTAGAACAATATTGATTTAGCTAGGTAACTAAGCTTCCATATTTTTCTCTACCACTAAACTAACTCTACTGCCTTCCTGTCATTAATTATATACAAATAACCCATTTTGGTGAGCATTCACGAGAAGGGGAATGTACGTAGCTCAATGTATATTTTGTGTCTCTAAGGTGCACATGTGAAATATTGAGTGTTACAGTGTAATGTAGCCATTGGCTTGTGCATTCAACTATTATATTTAGTTGATTCCCATCAGGTCGTCCCTGAGCCCAAATTGAAAAGTGAGCGTTATCTTCCACTTAGTTTAAGTCAATCTTACCATTTGTATTGATGAATTCAACCGCCTTTTGAGGAAAACAAGTTTTCTCTGCATCCCACCCATGGGTCAATACAAATCCTAAAATTTTCACCATTATCAACCTTCCAGGCCAATCCTTCTTCAGCCACTTTAAAATAAGCTAAGACTGATTTCTAGAAAACATAAACATTATGCCTTTACTGTTTTGGGGGCCTTATCTAGTCTTAAAGAGAGGTAGGATGGATATAATTCTTGAATACCAATTTTTCCCATAGACTTTTTGTGGAAAACAACCTCTACCCTGATTTTTCTACCAATACATGAGCAAATAAATGTAAAATTTTCAGACCCTATCCTCCCCACATCTTTGGCAGAACGATTTTTCCCCATTTAACCCAAGGGAATACCCGACCATATTTCAAACACATCTATAAAAATATATGACATATCTTATGGACAGAGTTCAAACCCCTTTTGGTATACGAGATAATGACATCCAAAAAACCGAGATAGCTTCTAAGACTGATTTTATGAGTACCAATCTACCAAACCTAGCCAACCATATGAAAATCTATGCCTTTAATCTCTTCTCAATTTTTGTTGTTAGCAAGATCCATTAAACCTTTTTATAACCATTGGGTTTCCGATGGAATGCAAAATAATTTAACCCTTCATTAAAAATTTTAGCATGAAAAGGAAATAAATTATGACCATTTGCGAGGTTGTCCTTAGAAAGACCAAGAGATGAAAGAGTATATTTTTTAGGCTTAACCTATATACCCGTGGCATTCTCAAAGAGTGATAGAGCCTCTTTAATGGTAACTAGATCATCCCTAAACACATCACAAAATAAAATGAGGTCATCCACGAACAACAATTGTGTGATAGTTAAATCATTGAATATTGTAACACCCTTCAAGTCACCCCTCCTTCTAGCTTCCACGAACAGTCTACCTAATCCCTCAGTGACTAACAAGAAAAGTAATGGAGAAAGTAGAGATCACTAACATAAATTGCTCTCCACATCAGATAATGCTAAAGTCAACCCACTGATAAGCACTACAAATGATATCATTTTTATGCAACTCATAGCTTAGTTTATGAAAGGTACCTCAAATCCCATGTGGTTCATTAGCAACCTAATACAGGTCCAACTGAATCTGTCATATTCTTTGGAAAGGTTATTTTTAAGCACCAAACCTTTAATTTCCTTAGTTTGTAGGATATGAAGCCCTTCTTGAGTAACCTTATAGCCTCATGAATCTTCCAACCTTCTAAAAACGAAAATTGTTCCTTAGATACATTTCTTGAGCGTATCAACATTAGTTTGTTCATGATGATTTTAGCAATGACCTTGTAAATGCAATTGCATAATGATATGGGCTTGAAGTCATTAAAAGTGTTAGGAGATTTGGTCTTTAGGATTAAGGCTATAAAGGTAAAATTGAAAGAATCATACATCCTTCTAGATTTCATACAATCCTCAACCACTTTTAGGGGATCGTCCCCTAAAATATCATAAACCCCAGTGAGAAATTTTACCAAACATCCATTAGGTATAGGGATTTTATCATTTTGGAAGCTATGTAGGACGTCCTATAGCTCTTCCTCAAATACTAGATCCATTAAAAACCGATTTTCCGTATCGTCCATGCACCTAAGGAAAGATCAAGCTAAAAAATTACTTCAACCATGGTCACTTTAGGAGGAACGTTGAAGATATTAAGTAAATGTTTTTTGACCATTTTATGAAGTTCATCAAATTTCGTAGCTCTACCGCCATTTAGATCTTGCAAGGCTCAAATTGTATTATGAGCCTACCAGCCTTTTGCATATTATTGCAAGAACTTAGTATTTTCATCATTGTTCTTCATCCATATCGCCTTGTTATTTTTCCACCATGCCTCCTTTTCTTCCAAAAATCTCTTTTTCATGGCCTCTAGATTGACGATCCTTTTCTTTGAATCTTCCAATGACTAACCCACCCCTTTTGGGGCTTCCAAACGCTCCATCTCTTGTTCCACAAGTTTAAGATCTTCCTCATCCTTTTGTCTTTTAAGGTTAGATCACTCAACCATAGTGTTTTTTACCCTTTTAAGGTTTCTGTCGGGTAATTTAGTTTTCAGTTCAATTACTTGCATTAAACGTCAATCCAAGTTCATATATGTGGTAGTACACTTGCACATATTTGCTACAAAATCAACTTTCAATTTTAGTTATAAAAACAAAATATAATAACAAGAAATGATTGGTAAACCTATGAAAATAAATCAAAAGAATCCAATGAAGTGAAAACAAAATCTTCATCTAAAAAGAAATTGAATTTTAAACACTGCAAATGTAAGGAAAATCTATGAGGTAAAATCTAGTCAAAGGACACACACATAATTCTGATGGAAGCAATGATATGCCTATTCCTGAAGATAGTAAAAACAAAGACAAGTGTTCTATTCTAATGAAAGCATAGAAAATTTATTATAGGAAATAAAATAAATTTTAATGTAATGAAAGCATTTAAACTCATTCTAGGAAAGCATTGGAAAAATAGTCTATGAAAGCATGTAAATCTAATCTATAAAATCATGTAAACTTAATCTATGAAGGTGAGTAAATCTAGTCTATGAAAGCTTGTAAATTTAATCCATGTAGGCATTTAAGACTCTAAATAAATTCTAGAATTCAATGTGTGTTGAAAATTTAGAGTTCATTCATAAATTAAAACCATGATTTGCCTATGAATTCTTGTGCGAGAAAAATCTATGCAAATGAAATGAATGTGCTTGATCTACAAAATAACTTAAGTGGAATTAGCAACAAAGCATTCAATAAAAAGATGTGAAATAAACATTGCAGAAAATGAGCATAAAAGAAGCTAATCTATCTTTCAAAAATGAAACATTAAAACACATTCATACTCATCTAGTGGCCATTCTGAAGTGCAAAAGAGGTGGAAATTTCTAGAAGCTATTGATCAAACACCAGATCTCATCATGAAGGCACAAACATATCAGAGGATTACATGAAGTGAACTTCAATAGTATTCATAACATCCAGTACAAGCATAATCAATCCTTAGCATTTTTTTGTCAGCGTTGGACCCGCCAACATTTATGGGATCACCTCGATATGGAGTCCCAATTAGACCTGACACCATATGATATAGGTGTCCCATCTAGAATATGCCCCAGTTTCCAATGCATTGGGTTTTAGTGATGTGCTTTGGGCGCAATAATGCATAGAGTGATGTATAATGACTTTGGTGAGAACAAGTGTGTGACCTTGTGGAGCGTCAAGTGTGATGAATGAAGGTTCTACAACGTGGATGGGAAAATGAGTGAACCCCTTAGAAGCCTGTAATAGTACACAGCTTGAAAGGAACACACGAGCATAAATGACTCTACAAGATAATATGTGAAATAGCTCACATGTTAATAGTAACAAATTAAATAACAACACACATTCAACAAAATTCGTACCAATGCAAAGGAAATAGTTCATAAGCATAAGCATAAGTTAAATAATATACATTGCAAACATAACAAGAATAGTCCTACTATATTTACAACATATGCATGAAAATGTGTTGGCTTTGAGCTTTTTATTAATTGAAGTTCCAATCATACATATACCATCGATGGACCACTAGCCCCAGTAGTGGAACGCAAAGTCAACATCATCTGCTCCTCCAAAGAAATGTATTCCCTCTATGCTATGGAGAATCCAAGGCTCTCACAAACTCCCAAGCCTCTTATTCTAAGTCTAAGCCTAGCCAAACCCTTGGCTCCCCTAAAGCCCTTTACATGAGTTATGAGGGCATATTTATAACAAGAGGGGGTGACTCTTCAAATTCCCTTTTTGAATTTTGGTATTCCCCGTGACTCTTCAATTTCTTTACAAAATGACTCATTATATTACATTGTGACTCTTCACATTCCAATATTAACACTTGGAATTCCACTTAAGAATTAATCATAAAATAATATTACAATTTACATTCATAACCATAAAGACAAAATAAAGTAGAGCCAACTAGATATCCTAACAAGACAAAACGCTATCATCCTTGTGTTTGGGGAAACTCTATCTCAGAAACTTCCAATTGATGTCTCTCGATCACCTATCGGTGCCAACAACGGTGACGAGGAGCACTACCTTAACTGGATACGAAAATTTTACGCATACATGGCTCCTTATATTTCTTCTTCTGCTTATGTTTATTATTTGGATCTCGATCTGGCCAGCGTAGTCAATCGAACTATCACAGTCAAAGAAGCCGAAGCATGGGGTAAGAAGTATTTGGACGACAATTTTGACAGACTTGTGAAGGCCAAAACAGATATTGACCCCCACAACTTTTTCATAAATTCTCAGAGCATTCCTTCAAGAAATAACTGATTACCCCTAATGTCTAATCGTTTGGTTGATTGTAATCCAAAATAAGGCTACAACTTAACCACTTCAGTCCTTAACAGCGTGGCACTCCTTGGAACGCCGAACAACAATTGTGGTGAATTTACGTCGACTTTGTGCTTTGCAATAAAAATACAGCACGGCTGTTATATTTATCACCATTTAGAAATACAGGAGTTCATGATTAAATTTTATCAATTGCCAATTTAGGATGAAGTTTCTTCTAGGGCGTTCATGTTTGGGTTGAATTCGCTTCTCACCGACTATGTGAAGCTCTTACCGTTTAACGTCGAGTCTAATTTTAGATTACCAACCGACTACGAGGGCGGTTGAGATAGTTCCCACTGTTTATTTTTTTCAAATGCCTTAAAATTTATTATATTTTAAATTTTTTTAACGTATTATAAAGAATTGATTCGTAAGTGATTTTGAATAGGTTTTTATATTGTTGTATTTAATATATGAAATTATTATCTTTATGGTCGTTGCAATCGCTTAAACAATTTTCATTATCATTATCTTTAAGTAATAGAATTTATTATAATTTATGAATTAGAATCAACCATTCAGCATGTGTATGCAACAAAATCAATCAATTTTACTAGTTTATGATGTAGTGTTTGGTTAAATAAAGCATTATTAAACCGTTATTTTGCTTTTAGCTTAATCTTTTCATTAAATTATCATTTCATTTTATTTTTTATCAGATATTTTTAGAAAAAATTATCTTCTTTATTTAAATTATATATCCAATAAGATTATATATATTTTTAATAATTTTAATTTTATACATCCTTTTTAATTATTATTTAAATTTTTTACTTTAAAAATTCTTTTATTTATTTTTAAATAATTCATTTTTCATTCATCACTATTTTTTTAGGAGTTGTCTATAATGGGACTTTTTGGAGATTCCGGTGACGGAATCCAGTGAAAGAAATTGAGGTTAAATCTTGATTTGTTGCAGTTAAAATGTTTTTTTAACTGCATATTTGGATTCAGCACCCTCGAAAACCCGTGCGACGCTTTCATTGTGCAAAAACTAGCTATCAAACTTGCGATTCCAATAAATTCCTGCCGGATTTCGACCTAAAAAACCCGCCGGAAAGACTTTCAAAAAGTCGCGTTATAGACTATTTCATTTTTTTATATAATTTGATAGATTTCTTTTATAATTAATATTAATATATTTTTAAGGTATTAAATATTAACATAATTTTAGTTTCTTTCGTTTTTCCTCATTCAAGATAATAAATCTTATAATTTTAAGTTTCCAATTTTGAAACATCACATTGCATGTGTTTTTTCATATTTTTTTTGGCAAAATAAATTGGTTTTCGTTGTTATTTAAAATTTACTCTGAAAAAAAGTGTTAATGTTTTCATTTTCAAGTTGTTTTTAAATGTTTTTGGGTTTTTTTGCTGCAGTTCTCGTTTTATGAAATAGTTCTCTTTTGATTGGAAATAATGTTATTATAGAATAAAGCATATGATAGTAGAGAAATCAGAGTCTACATAATCAAATTTCTTTAGAAAAAATCATCTAGCCATCAAAGAATGAGAAGATTTAGATCATTTTGTACACCATAGTTCATCAAAGAATTTTCTAACATAATGTTAGAGGAAGTCATTTTGCAAGAAGGATCACTAGCATTATCCTATAAGAACCATCGTTTAGAGAAGGTTCTTGGAGGAAGCATTATGACTAGTATTATCCACCTAATATGGAAATATTACTCCTGAAAAACAAAGGGATGCAGATGGTCAAGTTGCAACATGAAAGGCATAATTGAAGTATTTAACCTCTTAAAGAAGGAAACCTATCTTTGATAAAGAAAATAAAGTTGGCTTGTTCAAGGAAGGATGGATAGATGGTTGTATCGAAGAAAGGGTATGCATTTTCTCCTAATAACTCTTCTCTTGAATGTAGGTTTTAACCCCGTACAGAAATTGCCTACAAATGAATTCTTAAAAACAAAAATTATGCAATGGAGAGGACAAAAAACAAATACACAGAGATATTCCCCTCGATACTAAAACTGTGACTACCAGATTGATTTTTCATTATGTTCCTTTCAATGTTACAATAGATATATATACATGTCGAATAATTCCTAAACCCCAATCCATTAACCTAGATTAAAACATAACCATAGTTCCCTTGACTGGATCTACAAAATATCACGGGTAGAAAAGCATCATGCCCAAAAACATGTGTGAAACCCATGCACAAAACCGTAGGTAGGTTCTTCAACCTAATATAGGGTCCAAAAAAATAACACACACCCAACATTGAAGGTATAACTTATGTGTGCATGAATCTTGCTGAAATAATTGGTCATAAGAATGTGTGAGCATGAGAAGTCTTCCATGTAATTACTCGACACTTGGAAGGAGTAGTGCATGCTTTGGAATTGTTAAGGATCAAGACTCCTCCACAATATGACATGACTTAGACATGATGATATTGATCAGCATGAAATATGGTTTCCTGAAGAAAGAAAGAGAGATGATAATGAAAACTCCAAGGAAGAAGAAATTACAACTTTTTGGTCAGTTTATTCTATGGGCACTTTGATTACAAGTGATTATCATGGAGAATGATCTTTGGCAAAATATGAAGATATACCACGTGAAAGGATGTTGATCTCAGAAGCAAGAAGAATCGAAAGAGGCCAACATATTAAGGTAGTTTTGATATTGAGGTTTTGGTTTTAGTTATTTGGTCGATATATGTTTTTTCTGCTAGGATGGATATCACAAAAATGCATAATGGAAGTTAAGGAAAGTATCTCTACAACTATTGATTTTTTAACTCAATTCACTAAATACATGGATTAAGTGGATGGCTTTGGTAATCCTAAAAGAATCACTTTCATGAATGGAAGAAGATATGTTTAGTTCTCTCTTGATTGGCACAATATAATGCCTTTGTTGAAAATAACTAGAGGAAAGTGATATGAAAGATTGATGGCATGAATGCTGTCACAGTTTGAAGTTTCGCTCCATGTGA
The DNA here is from genome assembly GCA_031772625.1 of Pinus tabuliformis. Taxonomy (NCBI): domain Eukaryota; kingdom Viridiplantae; phylum Streptophyta; class Pinopsida; order Pinales; family Pinaceae; genus Pinus; species Pinus tabuliformis. Next base: position 239,746,476 of record CM062818.1, on the reverse strand, counting down.
TAAGATGAATGAGGAACAAAGAGTTGATGTATTGATGAAGACACATTAAAGAGCTAACTTCCCAAATTGTAGGGAAGCTAGGAATCTCCTTAAATATTGAAAGAGGAGCATTGTTATATTCCCTAATCAAGAGGGAATGAGGATTTCCTCTCTGTATGTGAGGGAGTGATGTTAGACACAATATTCTCCTTGTGTCATGCATAAGACCAAGACTAACAACCATAAGTCTTATTGAAGGAAATAGGAAGGACAATGGGGGATTGGATAAGCATCTGAGGTTGATACTGCTTGAGCATATGGAATCCAAGGTAGGAATTTGACCGACACTCTTTGAGGATTGGACAGGTATTCAAGATAAGAGTGGCATAAGAGGACCAATTTTCTTTGAGGATAGGTAATCCAAGATAAGAATAAGTCCTAAAAGGACATACCTAGTGACAATCTAAATGGGGTGTGTGCCTTAGAGGTAGTGTGGTGTCTCACGTAAAACTTCCAACCTTATGCTCTGAAATAAAATTAGATTTCCAGCTAATTTCCTTACTATTATGACAATGTTGGTTATGATGTTGATTCTTAAAATATGGCTTATTGATCTAACTCTTCTTATGAGAACTCTTTAGTTTGAGAATATCCTTGTATCACGTTTTAAAATTATGAATAACTCCCTAGTTAAGAGGAGTATTGGAAAATGTAGCTACTTTTGGTATTCATAGGTACCACTGTACTCATGTCATTATGTTTATCTTATGTAACAAGCAAAAGAAGAAAGAAAATTATTGTTTTCTGACATGTGTTTCATGCTTCTCTTGATTGGTCAACTAGGTTAAGAATGTTCTTCATGCTTTTAGGGTTTGTCAATTCATAAGATTTATTGTGATGATTCAAGAAAGTCGATATTGTTTGTATAAGGCCCATTTGGGCAGGTTGTAATAATATGTAAAATAATTTACTTTTGTGTATAAAAAGTCAAGAAGACCTCCAAGACCAAGTTGGCCCCAACTGTGAGAAGTCGACCTGGAAGAGGTTGTTCGGCCTGATGAAAAACATATATAGAAGCAACTTTGAACTCATTAGGCACACTTTCAATGTATATAAGAAAAGTTATATTTGAAGTAAGGAATAAGGACGAAACAAAAGTGAAGTTCAAGGAATGAAGAAGAAATCAAGGAAATGAAGAAAAACCTAAACTTTTCCTCTCTCACATGTGTGAAAGTTAAGGTTTTTGCAACTACTGGGAGGTCGAAAATTGTAGGTATGAACTATAGGTTTGAAGTAGAAGGTTAAAATTTTGAAGTGGAGCAGACTGGAAGAGGTTTGACATTTGTTGACTTGGTCAATATTTGTATATTTTGGAGGATATCCTTGGAGGGTTCATTCAGTGCTTGGAGGAGGTATTGACTTTGGTGTTCAGGTCTTGGATTTCTCATTTGAACTGATTCTATAAGAAGAGAAGAATTTATTATGGGTTTTTTGGAGGGGTTTTTCCTTGGGGTTGAAGTTGAGCAAACAATATTGTAGCAACAATGCCAATCCGAAATTATACAAAAGCATGATAGGCAACTTGATGTATTTGACTGCCACTAGGCTAGGTATAATGTATGCAGTGAGTTTGGTGTCGAGGTTCATGGAGACACCCAAGGGGACGCATTGGCAAGCAGCGAAAATGATTCTAAGGTGTGTCAATGGGACAAACGGATATGGTATTTTGTATGCAGCAACAGATGATTTCTGGCTAGTTGGTTGCACCGATAGTGACTGGGTAGAAAGTGTTGATGACAGAAAGAGCATGTCAAGATATGTTTTTCATTTGGGTTGTGGAGCCATTTCATGGGTCTCTAAGAAGCATCCAATAGTTTCACTGACAATAGTAGCACTGATCATTCCATAACACATCAGATAGTTGAAGCACTATGAAGATTCGGTAAATATGTCTGGAAAAACATTTACGCCACAACTATTACTGGCAGTCTGCAACCTTTGCAAGTTGAGAAAATCACTTACCTTGTACAGAGAGTTACTCAGCAACTCCTGGTGAATCACAGTAAGATCCTTTTGTTTTCCAATGTTTTGAATTATAATCCAGAGTATGTTTTGTTTCAACTTGGTTTTGAACTTTCAATATTGGTGGGCACGTGAAATCTAGTTTTTACATAGAGTTACTCTGTAACCCTAGTCAAGGGTAAATTGGAGTAAGATCCTTTTTTTTTACTTGGAGCCACAACCTCAAATTATCATATGAATGTATTTTCCTATGTTTTGAAATATAATCCAAAGTATGTTTTTTTGCTTGGTTTTAAACTTTCATGACTAGATTTACTCAACAATTTTGTTTTTACTTTGTTGTGTCGTGAGTAAATTTATGTGTTTTATTAAAGTGTGATTTTCTTGCCACAACTAATTTGTTGAGGCAAACTCCTTTTCCCCTGTAAAATTTCTAACAAGTGTAAGAACTCACACTGACTTTTAGCTCATTGGGATATAAGGTGAAAATGGCTTTGGCTTATAGGCTCTTACATAGATAGGTTCATGGCTGAAACTGAATAATTGTTTAATAACTCACTCAATGCATGTTTCTCTTGTAGTTGTTGATTATAGAATGTTCACCAATATTTCATCCATGTTAGTTGACACAAATGCAGTCTCTACTTATTTCTCACAATATATCCTTGAACCCTCTTCTAGGTTATATGAATCTTTCATCCATGTTAGTTGACACAAATGGCATCTCTACTGATTTATCACAATATATCCTTGAACCCTCTTCTAGGTTATATGAATATTTCATCCATGTTAGTAGACACAAATGCCATCTCAGTGATTTCTCACAATATTTCCTTGAACCCTCTTCTAGGTTATATGAATCCCAAGTTTAATCCTGTTGGCTGCAGGACAAAAAAAATAAGTGATCAACTAGATTAGAAAGAAGCCAATATTCACAGTAATGTACATGTCAACACCGGACTCCATAAGAATCAAAGGCTAAAACATCTTCCTTGTTTGAGAAAGACTAAGACATCTTCCTTGTCTGACAATTGCTTTGTTTTACATTGAAAAACAGAATCATTAGAAATGATAGTATAAATATCAATCAAAATGAATCAAACTTCAATGTCCAACCTTGTCTCAAAATTAATTTAGATTGAAAAATAGAACATAAGCTAAAACAGTATAAATATCATTTGAAATGACAATATAAATTTCATTCGAAATGAATCAAATTTTAATGTCCAAGAATAAAATTATATGGAGATTGAAATCACTGTTAAATGGATCTTGCAAAGAAATACATTTCAATTTCAAAGAGACGTGGGAATGGTTTTCCCCAAAATGTTGATCCAAACAGAGGTTTAGATTCACAAATAATAATATTTGTTTCGCATTTACAGGCAATACGCCAGGGACTACTGCTAGGCAGTTGCCCTTGTGATATGCATAACAGTCTTGAGTGTTGAGCTAGATCAGCCTCGCAATTCTTATAACCCACTTAGCATGTTAAACACAACCATAAAGATTCAAAGAAGCATAATTAGTAAAAGCTGTAAGGTTCACTACTAGGAGTAAATCAGCTGACTACCCGGTCCAAGCCACTTTGCCGGCCCGATATCCACGCAAAAACAAATTAAATATAAGAAACCGTGATGCTTTTATCATGACTCTTTGACATGTATCACCTAGAGAAACCATGGCATTTACTTCTTCATAAATCAAAAGGTGACTTTTAATATATCCCATTATTGAAATTTTAATATTATCATGACTGTTTGACATGACGGAGGACACCATTACATTTAATACTCCTGCCCAGCAATTTATAGATACAGATTTATATGGATTTTAAATATAGATTTATGAATAGTTTTAAGGTTTTAATAATATGTTTTATTTTAAATATACTATAGTTTAAATTTGAAACTGCAAATTTTAGTTTTGAAAATTCTTAAAAGTGTTGATCTTTTTTTCCATATAAAAATTTCAAAGAGAAAGAATTTTAATAATTACAATGGTATAATATTGATTTTATTTATATTTAAAAATATAATTTAAACGATATAAAATTGTAATTTCTAGCAAAATTACGTTATAAAAATTGATTACACAGAATGAATAAAATAATGGTTATAGATGATGATTGACCAAAATTTTTAAAAGCTTGCTCAGAACGTGTGTTTTCTCTCTTTGGTTTATTCAATCGTCCATTTAGCAACTATTACTTGTATGTTTTCTCTCTTTGGTTTATTCAATCGTCCATTTAGCAACTATTACTTGTAGTCTATTACTTGTAGTCTGCAACCTCTGCAAGTTGAGAAAATCACTTACTTTGTACATTTATCCATCGCGTGTCTTAATGTTTTGACTTTGTAATAAATTTATGTGTTGAAATGTATTTTGGATATACATGTGTAAATTTCTTGAAGTTTTTAACAGAGTGGGTGTAAGTTGGAGAGGTGAGGAGAAAATTGTGCAAAAAATATTGATGGGCATGTGAAAACTAGTTTTTACCATAGCTACCAAGTTCGGCCGTACTGGCCAGAAAAATTCGAAAATTCGACAGTACGATTCGGTTCGGCTGCAAATTCGGATATTGGAATTCGATACGGTTATTTTGTTTTAATAATTTTTTTATATTAAATTTTTTATATAATAGATCGTAAATGGTGAGTTAAAAATATGACAATTATGATGGAATCTGTTAAATAATTTTTAGTTTATATTAAAACATAAGTTATAATTTAAAAATATTATAATTATCATCGAATTTAAAAAAAATTATTAATATAAAATTTAATATTTAAAAATAGATATTTTTATATTATTTAAAACATTAAAAACAAAAATTTCTATATTAAAAAAACTAGAATTAAGATCTAATTTAGTAAGAATTTTTGTTAATAAAAAAATTAATATTTAAAAATAAAAATAGAAATTTCTATATTAAAAAAGTATATTAAATAATAAATTGCATATTAAAAAAATTATAATAGTAAAAAACAATAAATTTTGTATTAAAATATAATAAAAAATAGTAAGTTTATACTTGTTAAAAATAATAAATTCTTATCATAAAGAAAAATAAATTCTTATTTATAAAATATATAATTTCCATTTTTTTCTATTTGAATTTCATAATTTTCCTCTTTCCCACGAGTAACGAAATCTAAACAATGAATTAATGTTCGGGTGTGCTTCTCCCCTCCCATCTGTTTTGAATTCTGTAGAATGTTTGAAAGTGTGCTTTACTCAAAAGCTAATTCTAAAATGAGAGATTTAGGTTGTTTTAGTTACTAATAAATAATGTTGTTATTTTTCATTTTTAAGGGTTATATTAAAATTTAGGATTTGAGGATGTGATTTTTTAAAAATATATTGTAAATATTGATTTTTACTTTTAATTTAAAAATAATTTTATTTTTGAAGATCTATATTTTTGAATTTTTTTTTGTAGATTTGGGTTGTTTTAGTTATTAATAAATAATGTTGTTATTTTTCATTTTTAAGGGTTATATTAAAATTTAGAATTTGAAGATGTGATTTCTTTTTAAATATATTGTAAATATAGATTTTTATTTTTAATTTAAAAATAATTTTATTTTTGAAGATCTATACTTTCGAATTTTTTCCGTATTGTATTTTAGGTAATCGAATTTTTTCCGTATCGAATCGAATTCGAATTCGTATTCGAATTCGAATTTGGTAACTATGGTTTTTACAGAGAGTTACTCCGCAATCCCTGGTGAAGCTCAAATTGTAGTAAGATCTTTTTGTTTTACTTGGAGCAGCAAATATTGGTGGGAACATAAAAACTAGTTTTTACAGAGAGTTATTCAGCAACCCCTCGTAAGATTCTTTTGTTTTACTTGGAGCAACAAATATTGGTGGGCATGTGAAAACTATTTTTACAGAGAGTTATCCTTTTGTTTTACTTGGAGCAGCAGCCTCCAATTATCATACGAATGTATTTTCCTATTTTGTTGAGACTTTGTTTTAAACTTTCAATATTGGTGGGCGCATGAAAACTAGTTTTTACATAGAGTTACTCTGCAACCCAGGTGAAGCGTAAATCACATTAAGATTCTTTTGTTTTACTTGGAGAAGCAACCTCCAATTATCATACCAAATGTTTTGAAATATAATCCAAAGTATGTTTTGTTGGGACTTGGTTTTAAACTTTCATGACTAAATTTACTGCGTGAGTAAATATATCTGTTTTATGAAAGCATATGTCTAGTTGTGAATTGCTAGCCACAACTGATTTGTTGAGGAAAACTCCTTTGCCCCTGTAAAATTTCTAACAAGCTTAAGATCTCAGTGTGATTTTTAGCTCATTGGGATATAAGGTGAAAATGGCTTTTTCAGCTTATTGGGATATAAGCTGAAAATGGCTTTGGCATATAAGCTCTTACATAGATATGTAACAACCCTATGGTAACAACTTGGCGTAAGTTATTCAGTTATGAAATAGTAATTCTTTTTAAAAGAAAAGATTACGAATTAGTTCCAACAACTAATTCTTGTTATTCATAAAATTAATTATGGGGAACATGTTGGCGAATTGTGCGCGGAACCTATTCATCCTCCACGCCGGTGATAACTGATTCTGGAAACGGGATCTAGTGTCGGTGATAGGAGTGGGAATGATTTGAGTATGAGAATATGGTTAATGGCCGACATCACGGATTCTGCAGTGAGATGCGCGGGTGTGATTTTCAGCGCATTGTTCCGTGGGTATTTTTTTTTCTGGAACAATCGTAGCATGACTACAGCCACCCGAAGTGAAGCATGGCTGCAGCCACCCAAAGTGCATTATACTTATACGGTTGGTAGGAGGATACAGCAATACATAAAAGCAAGTTTTAAGTGCATTATATGGATAGGCGTTTTCTTCCACCGGAGTTGGGAATGGACGTCTGCCGGTGGGAACCGCAGTTGAAGCGGTCCTGCTACAGAGGTCACGGTTTCGAGGCGCATGCACACCACATTCTGCTCTCGGCTCCAACAGCAATGGATCAGCTCTTAGAAACCCTGCTACAGAACTCTGACTTCCAGGTTTTAGCTGAGTCCTTGGAGCGCCTCCTGGATAAACAGGCCAGCGACAGAGATAAGAATATATTTTTGGGAGAAATCGCCGGATTTCGGGTGTCTCGTTGCTCTTTCCTGGAGTTAGTTTATTCAGCTCCATTTTGCCCGCTCCCTAAACTTGATCACTTGGCTCTAATGCCCTGTTTTGGATTGGGATTTGGTTTTCTTCCAGCTTGGGGGCCTTTCATATTTCTCAGATAGCAGCACTGTTTCTTTGATGTGGAAATATGTGGCTGTTCTTTTGTCAGCCCTTAGACCCGTTCTCCAATGGTAACCCGAACTCATTGATAGTTTCCTGTAAGAGTAAGGTCAAGCTGTAGTTCTTTGAACATTGAGAACTGATTCTTGGTATTCGGAGCAAGAGATGACGGAGGGATTCGATCCATTTGCCTCATAGCCATTTCCTCATTGTTCAAGGCAGATTTCAGAATAACAATCTCTCACAATTGTTTCAAGATATGCCCAAATCGATTCACAATGTTGTCGCCTATGTATTGGAAGACTGGATCTATGAAGGCTCCTGCATTTCTCTGAAGTAATTATTGAAGATTTGTATGAAGTTTGGGGAACATGAAGATCTCATGGAAGCTGTCAAATCGCTTCATGAATCCATATAGGACCTCAACATGCGCTATGGCGAGGAAAGAGAGATAAGTTGACCTCGTGTAATACTCTTTGTTTATGTGCAGTAAAAGAGTGTTTAAATTATATGTTTTCTTAGTAGAAAATTGGTTAATGCATGCAGATAGAAATGATTATTTGATGTATTTTCTTGATGAAGAAAACATATGATAATGCATGCGGTGAAAGAGTATCATTATGGCTGTTATTTACGAAGATTTATCTTGGAAAATAGGAACCTGGTTTTGGTTCTTTCCTCGGTTTTACATGGGCTAATGAGTTAGAACTCTTGCATTAGCAAACATTGTGGAGGTCAAACAGTATTATTTGGGTATATATATATGCTAGTTAGCTAGTATGTTATGCGTGCTCATGCATATGAGCAGTTGTTAAAAGATCTCTTTAGATGTTGATTATTGTTTGAATAATATTGTAACTAATCTTGTTGCCAAGATTGTTGATGACCGCATTGACAGGAAACGATGGCAGATGGTGCCAAGGAAAGTGATGTTTAACATTATGGCAGGAAAAAAAATTATTCGTCCATGCAGATGAAGTCAAGCTGCAGTATTGTCCATTGCTAGAACAATTGTGCCACAAGGAATGTTGCATGTGGCGGTATGTAAATAAAAGATTACATGTAAATTGTAATAGCTTTAGCTAGTTATGTGACAGCTTAATGATAATTCATTGTAAAGATTTTAAGACAGTGGTTAAGGGATGGAATCCCTTATAAACCATTGAGTGAGGGGTGAAAACCCTCACGAGCGTTTAATAATAAGATTAAACGTTTGCTGGTTTTCACCCTACAGGGTTTCCAGGGTATATCCGTGTTCTATGGTGTGATTGATGTGATTGCCTTTTGTGTCAATTGGATGATGTTGAATCCTTTATGATGATGGTTCTTTATTTGATGTGACAACCATAATGTCTTAGTACATGATTATCTAAAATGGTTAAGGATATCAAGAAATGGATGCATGGATTCATAAGACAGTTTGTGTTATTACAGTGATGGTTAAAGCCTACGCCATGTTTATGAAACTTACTGTCTTTGATGGCAATTTGCTTGATGTACTAATGAATAGTATATCTAATGGTTAGTGATGATTTGTGGAGTTGTGATTTGATTAATTACTTGTGGTAATTGTATAAAAAATTCTAACTCCCTACTTTGACATGCGAGGTTACCGGGGTATGTGACAGGTCCATGGCTGAAACTACTATTTAATAACTCACTCAATGCATGTTTCTCTTGTAGTTGTTGATTATAGAATGTTAGCCAATATTTCGTCCATGTTAGTTGACACAAATGCCATCTCGTCATCTCTACTTATTTCTCACAATATATCCTTGAACCCTCTTCCACGTTATATGAATCTTTCATCCATGTTAGTTGACACAAATGCCATCTCTACTGATTTCTCACAATATATCCTTGAACCCTCTTCTAGCTTATATGAATATTTCAACCATGTTAGTTGACACAAATGCCATCTCTAGTGATTTTTCACAATATATCCTTGAACCCTCTTCTAAGTTATATGAATCCTAGGTTTAACCCTCTTGGCTATAGGAAAAAAATAGGGGATCAAATAGATTCAGAAAGAAGCCAATATTCACAATAATGTACATGTCAACACTGGACTCCATAAGAATCAAAGGCTAAAACATCTTCCTTGTGAAAGCCTAAAACATCTTCAGTGTCAGAAAATTGCTTTTCTTTACATTGAAAAAAAAAATAAGAGATCAAATAGATTTACAAAGAAGCCAATATTCACAGTAATGTACATGTCAATACCGGACTCCGTAAGAATAAAAGGCTAAACCATCTTCATTGTGAAAGCCTAAAACATCTTGTCTGAAAATTGCTTTACTTCACATTGAAAAACAGAAATTGAGATAAAACAATATAAGCATCATTAGAAATAATAGCATAAATATTAATGGAAGTGAATCAAATTTCAATGTCCATCCTTGTCTTAGAATTACTTTACGTTGAGAAATAGAACATAAACTAAAACAATATAAATATCATTAAAAATGAATCAAACTTTAACGTCCAAGAATAAAACTATATGGAAATAGAAAGCATTGTTAAACAGATCTTGCAAAACAACCCATTTTAATTTCAAAGACACATGGGAATGGTTTTCCCCAAAATGTTGATCAAAACAGAGGTTTAGATTCACAAATAATAATATTTGTTTTGCGTTTACAGGCAATACGGCAAGGACTACTGCTACGGAATTTCCATTGTTTATCTTGCTAGGCTTTTTGATATGCATAACACTCGTGAGTGCTGAGCTAGATCAGCCTCGCAGTTCTTATAACCCACTTAGCAGGTTAAACACAACCATAAAGATTGAAAGAAGCGTAATTAGTACAAGCCATAAGGTTCACTAGTACGAGTAAATCAGCTGAATACCCTGTCCAAGCCACTTAATAACGTCGAACCTTTCCGGCCCGATGTCTGCGCAAAACAAATTAAATCTAAGCAATCATGATGCTTCCTTGTTTGTTTCCGGCCCGATGTCCGCGCAAAACAAATTAAATATAAGCAATATTGATGCTTCCTTGTTTGTTTCATGCAGTATCAGCGATAAACAATTATATGTAACTGAATTATATCTCGCTATCCAATATGGACCACTCTTAGCCTTATCGTACCACCTAGAGACACCATGGCATTGACATATTCAATACTCGAAACGTGACTTTTAATATATCACATTATGGACATTTTAATATTATCATGACTGTTTGAGATGACCGAGGATACCATTATTACATTTAATACTTTTGCCCAGCAATTTACAGATACAGATTTATATATATTTTAAATATTGATTTATGAGTAGTTTTAAGGTTTTAATGACATGTTTTCTTTTAAATATACTATACTTTAAATCTGAAACTGCAAATTTTAGTTTTGAAAATTCTTAAAAGTGTTGAATTCTTTTTTTTTATTAATTTCATATAAAAATTTGAAAGAGAAACAATTTTAATAATTAGAATGGTATAATATTGAATTTTTTTATATTTAAAAATAAAATTTAAATGATATAAAACTGTAATTTCTCGCAAAACTACGTTATAAAAAATGATTACAAAGAATGAATAAAATAATGGTTGTACATGATGACTGAAATAACGATGGACCAAAACTTTTAAAAGATTACTCAGAATCAGAATCAGAATATCTCTTTGGTTTATTCAATCGTCCATTTAGCATGGCATGAAAATCCAACACGTGTTTTTATTTCTTTGGTTTATCAAACACGTGTAGCAATAACAGAACTTATGTCGTTCACTATTTTTTAATAAATGCATGTCCATCATTGAACTTATTAAGAAAAACATTAATTATACAGAGAAGACCGAAACACTTAAAAATAAAATATTTATATAATGAAGGCCGCCGGAATTCAATGTTCAAGAGGATTGCTACGCGAAGCGATTTATCTAATCAAGTTTGCCAACGGATTGCCGCGTGCTGAATGGATTAAATTATTCGTTTTACTCATCACTTTGGTTTCTTAAGGGAATAGTCAACGTATAACATCTTTTTAGGGTACCAACTTTGTAGCAGAGTATGCTGTTGACAAATTCAGGTAATACAAAACCTGAGATAGTCCACTTTGAGCAGAAGGTTTTTAAAGGTTTTCAGCATGTTTGGAGTTACAGGATTACATCGGATTGTGTCCCGTATCGACCAACTACTTCCAACGTTCACTTTCAGCGTTATCGAATTAGGACATTACACTTTATCCAATCGGACATCTATAAATATTGGCAACGAAATGTTGAGGAATCATTAAATCTCATCCCATCTAACAATAGATTTAGCTTTTGTTCTCTGATTGATTGCATCCATTTGCCAATACATTTATTTCTGCTTCTCTGAATGAATATTGCATCGATAAATCATTGACGATGGCGAAGTATTATATGAGCCCTTTATTTACTGCTTTATGAATGTTGTTGCATCTGTCAATAGCAGTTACGACCGCCCGTGATTCGGGCGATGGACTGATATCATGCTTGACGACCGCCCGTGATATGGGCGATGGACTGATAAATAATTGACGATGGCGAAGTATTGTATGAGCCCTTTATTTACTGCTTTATGGATGTTGTTGCATCTGTTAATAGCAGTTACGACCGCCCGTGATTCGGGCGATGGATTGATATCATGCTTGCATGACCACGGTTTAAAAAATGTCACGACCATGTCATCGTCTTCTACTTCGGAGTTCGATGTTCTGCTCAATTTTTCCCTGCAAAACCTTCGATTTGCAGAGCCCGGCGTGAGAAAACCTTATGTGATAGTTTTACCACAAAACAAAGAGCAAGTGAAGAATAGCGTGGTGTGCTGCGTGCAAAACGGGTGGGAAATGTAAAATATTTGTACTGACAGCCCAAAGATCATCAATACCAAATATTTCACTAACAAAACTTAATATGATCTATTATGTAAGATGACATACCTTGACTAACAGCGGAAGATGTAATGGCTGCCATCTTCTGTCTTCTGTCTCCTGACAGCTGCTACTCTTCTTCTCAGAATTCGGTTTCTCTCCTCTTGCCCTCACTTCCTTTATGTGTTTCTTGATGGAGAAGAATACAACTCTTGTATGTGGGAGAGAGAGGACCCAATCCTTTATATATTATTTAACTCTAATCTGGTACGTCCATCATATACCAATTCAACGCTTAAGATCTAATGCTTTAGATTAGAAACTGCTTTAGGATAAAATCTAAATGCTTTAAGATTAGATCGGGTCACATTAAGATTAGAAACTGCTTTAACGTTAAAAAGCAATGAGCCTTTTGCTGTTTCTAATAGCAGTTTCTAACATTCTCCCACTTGACTCGACTATTCATAATATTAAGTGTTGAACATCATACTATGATAAATTGCTGAGAGTTATGGCGGTTGTGCACTATTAATTCAATGCATTCCCTTCCATATACTACAATACTAGCAATCCATCAATTCATACTCATAATTTATATAAAACAACATAATGGTCCACATAATGTCTTATATCATAATGATTAAACATAATATCTTTATAAGACTCTTTCTTATTTAAAATTCCATAAAATACGTACTACTACATTAAAACAAGAAACACATGATTGTATATCAGAAACACATAAAAGAGCTCAGAATGTCACACATCAATTATTATTAATACAACCAAGACCCATTCTTTGAACATGTTCCTTAAATTGTCTTGGTTGTAACCCTTTCGTCAAAGGGTCTGTAATCATAAGTTCTGTCCTGATGTGCATGATTGACACTCTTTGTTTCTGAACCTCATCTTTCACAACAAGATACTTCAGTTCTATATGTTTGGCACCTTTAGAGTACTTGTCGTTCTTTGAGAAAAATACTGTTGCAGAGTTATCACAATAAATTTTCAGCGGCTTGCTAATGGTGTCGACAACCGCAAGTCCTGAAATAAAGTTCCGCAACCATAATGCATGAATTGTGGCTTCAAAACATGCCACAAATTCTGCCTCCATAGTGGATGAAGCAACGATAGTCTGTTTCGCACTTTTCCATGATATGGCACCTTGAGCAAACATAAAGAGGTAACCAAAAGTCGATTTTCTAGTATCGATGCATCCAGCAAAATCTGAATCGCTATATCCAATCACTTCCGATTCATTGGATGAGCATGTAATCTTTCGTTGAGAGAAATTCCTTAGTCTCATGCAATATACTTAAATTATTTGCAGCAAGCAAGACGTCATCAACATAAAGGACCAGATAAATAAACTTGCTCCCACTGATCTTTCGGTATATACAGTGATCAACCATATTTTCCTTAAAACCAAAAGATGTAATAATGGTATTGAACTTAATATACCATTGCCGGGATGCTTGTTTAAGCCCATATATTGACTTCTTAAGTTTACACACCAATTGTTCTTTACTTTCTACAGAAAAACCCTCAGGTTGATCCATATAAACATCCTCATCAAGATCTCCATTCAAAAAAGCTGTTTTCACATCCATTTGATGCAACTCCAAATCATAATGAGCTACTAATGTCATTATTATTCTTAGTGAGTCCTTTTTCGAAACAGGAGAAAATGTCTCCTTGTAATCAACACCATCTTTCTGAGTGTAACCCTTAGCAACAAGTCTTAGCTTTATACCGTTCGATATTACCACTAGAGTCGTGTTTGGTTTTAAAAACCCATTTGCATCCGACTCTTTTACAGCCATGTGGTAACTCAACAAGATCCCAAACTTCATTATGTTGCATGGATTTCATTTCTTCTTTCATGGCATTAATCCATTCCTTTGACTCTTTACTTTCTACAACATGTGAAAACGAAACTGGATCCTTATTGATTCCAATATCATAATCTGATTCTTGCATATAAACCACATAATCATCAGAAATAGCTGACCTACGATTTCTTTGAGGTCTTCTTAATGCTACTTGTTGTGGTTCATGCATATCAGTATTATGTAAGTCATTTCCTTCAGGAAGTACTTCTTCATTTATATGTTGTTCATTATCATCATGCTGTTCTACAACACCTGGAACAACATTTGGAGTAATAGTAGATGGAGGAACTATTCTAGGCAATGTAACATTTACCCTTGTTTCCTTTATTTCTACTATTTCTCTTCTAGTACTCCCACTGACTTCACCATTCTCAATGAATCTTGCATTACCAGTTTCTTCAATTCTTGGACTATGATTATGACAGTAAAACACATACCCTTTAGATTTCTCAGGGTAACCTAAAAAATACCCACTGATCGTTCGAGAATCTAATTTCTTTTCATGTGGATTATAAATTCTCGCTTCCGCTGGACAACCCCAAACATGCAGGTGTCTTAAGCTAGGTTTCCTGTTAGTCCATAACTCAAAAGGAGTCTTTTGAACAGCTTTACTAGGAACCCTATTCAACAAATAGTTAGCGGTTTTGAGAGCATACGACCACAAATTCTTAGGTAGTGTAGAATCTGACATCATACTCCTAATCATATCCATTAACGTCCTATTGCGCCTTTCTGCTACACCATTTTGCTGTGGTGTACCTGGCATTGTGTATTGCGCACATATGCCATGACTTTCGAGGAATTTTGCAAATGGACCTAGACACTGGCCTGACTCATTATATTTACCATAATATTCACCACCTCTATCAGACCTTATGATTTTCACCTTTTTATCTAATTGCCTCTCAACTTCCTTTACAAATGTCTCAAGGACATTCACAGATTGAGATTTTTCATGAAGCCAATAGACATAACCATAACGGGAAAAATCGTCAATGAAAGTGATGAAATACTTTTCTCCATTAAAGGCTGGAGTGTCCATAGGTCCGCAAATATCAGTGTGTATTATTTCAAGAAGCTGGCTGCTTCTAGTGGCTCCTTTCTTATTATGTTTGGTTTGTTTACCTTTAATACAATCCACACATAATTCTAGATCACTAAAGTCCAAATTTGACAAAATTTCATTACTTACTAATCTCATCATTCTTTCTTTGGATATATGACCTAGTCGTTTATGCCACAAGAAAGCAGAATTTTCATTCAACCTGCTACGTTTACATCCAACATTATTTACTACATTCAACAAGGAATTCGCATAAGTGTCATTCAGTTTCAATTTATATAAACCATCAATTAGAATACCAGAACCAACATTATCAGTATTCTTATATAAATCAAAACAGCCAGATCCAAACATACATCTAAAACCAGAATTATCCAACTTACTTACGGAAATAAGGTTTCTAGATAATGAAGGTACATAAAGGGTACTGTATAAGTCTAATACATATCCACTTTCTAGAATTAGACGATAAGTCCCAATGCCTTCAATTGAAGATTTCATTCCGTTTCCCATAAAGAGAAACGATCTTCATTTGGATTTATGGTTCGAATCGTAAGAAATCCCTTGAAATCAAAAATGAAATAACTATAAGCTCATAACTAACGCGATTCAGATGTAGACATAATAGTATAATATAGCACTCCTTTAGGTAGATACTATCTTATACTTAACATAATTAAATACCAAAACATAAGTAGGTAATAAATATATTCAATTAAATAGAACTGACATCTTTGGATGATCAATATTTATTTAATCAAAATATTTATCAAACCTCATCATGTCAACTAGTTATAGAACAAGACTTTCCTTTGGGTAAGTTCTCAGGTTTTATCATTAGTGACGCCAGTTCTTAATTGGTATTATTATAACTGGCAATTTCTATCAATAATCATTATGTCACTTATGCACTAAATGATTATTCTGATTTTGACCACTTTGGTGATTAACAAAATCATAAATCTCATGTGTATTTATAACACATACCTTATGCAAAACAACATTCTGATTTTGACCACTTTGGTGATCATAAATCTCATGTGCATAAATAATTTATAACACATACTTGATGCGAAACAATCAGTCATAGAACAATTACTATAGAGATCCATCATTATATGGATCCATCATTATATGGCAAAACAATCAAACGTCAATAACTTCTATTATCAACGCGATCACTCTGTGGAAAAAATAAATTTCCAACACATTATTCTATAGAGCATGTTCTTGTACAAAATATATAATGGATTATATCAAGATATTTATATGCTGTTATTGATTCCACTATGGGCCAAAATCTTACGCCTCAAGCTAGCAGCAACCAAAACCTTGATTTTTACCACTCAACCACCACGGAACAACTTAGAGTTTCGCAGATTCCATTACAGCAAATACAAAATGATGAAAAAATCACAATACGGCGGTTGAGACAGGACGGCAAGTAATAACGATGGTCACGATGAATTTATTCACCATATCGGCCCCATATCGCATTACTTTAGCTTTAGTATTATTGTTTGGGTGGGCATAAAATTCAATACAGTCAATACCCTTATGTGATTATAGTATACATTTCGATATTGAGGGGATTCATAGTTATTCTCCAGAGAAGCCCAAATTTCAAACAATGCCAAAAGTGCATAAATCTTGCCCTAAAATCCAAAAAAACGTTCTAAGAATTCAGTCTTTCACATTGTTTGGGGAAAATCTTGTTATAAAGTATGGTTTGCATACACGATATGCTATGGCTAGGTAAACCTTTAGCTTGAAACCAATCTAGCAGCTCCTGTAAAGTCAAATTACCCTCAATTACCCACCGGTCCCAAAGAAACCGGCTTTGGTCTCAGCGCTTTGAGTTATCGTTATCCACGTAAATCTACTCTGCCCTGCGGGCATGGAACTAGCATATACGACAGACGTTTTTCCCATCAGTTCCAGCGCAAGGGGAAAATGTAAAGGACGTATGTGCTCCATGGGACCAGGGTTTAAGAGTATTTAATTTTGAAAACGAATGACGAAAACAAATACACCATCTTGTGAATAATATATACATACGCGGCAACATTCCAGATTCATGAAAACAGGATCGGACGAGCCAATTTTGGGTTCAAGACAAACCTCCCCAATATCTTAACAAATTCTAATAATAAGTGGGGTTCCATGGCTTTCAATAATACGAACAGAGTCTTAATCTTAATCTACGGATCAAAAGTTACATGCGCAGGACTTACACAGTATACACTGCCGGAGTATAGAATTTAAATAGCCGGAACCGGTGAGCAAGCATAGAATTTAACTAACGTGAAGCGCTTGACTAACAGTATACGAAGACCAATTGCAATCATAGGAAATATTCAGTTATTGATTGGTGGCTCTGATACCAAATGTAAAATATTTCTACTGACAGCCCAAAGATCATCAATACCAAATATTTCACTAACAAAACTTAATATGATCTATTATGTAAGATGACATACCTTGACTAACAGCGGAAGATGTAATGACTGCCATCTTCTGTCTTCTGTCTCCTGACAGCTGCTACTCTTCTTCTCAGAATTCGGTTTCTCTCCTCTTGCCCTCACTTCCTTTATGTGTTTCTTGATGGAGAAGAATACAACTCTTGTGTGTGGGAGAGAGAGGACCCAATCCTTTATATATTATTTAACTCTAATCTGGTACGTCCATCATATACCAATTCAACGCTTAAGATCTAATGCTTTAGATTAGAAACTGCTTTAGGATAAAATCTAAATGCTTTAAGATTAGATCGGGTCACATTAAGATTAGAAACTGCTTTAACGTTAAAAAGCAATGAGCCTTTTGCTGTTTCTAATAGCAGTTTCTAACAGGAAATTCGAGTCCCGAGCGGGGGACACAGCTACGAGGGCCTCTCTTACACCTCCCACGTTCACTTCGTTCTCATTCATCTCATGAAATTCGACAACGTCCATGTCGACATCAATTCCATGACAGCGTGGGTGGAAGCCGGCGCTACGTTGGGCCAAATTTATTCTGGGATTGCAAACAAGACCAACAACCATGCATTTCCTGCCGGGATTTGCCCCACTGTTGGCTCCGGCGGCCATATCGCAGGAGGCAGGCTGAGTTTCCCCTCTAGAAAATATGGCGTCGCAGCGGATAATGTGATCGACGCATTGCTCGTTAAAGCCTCCGGTGAAATTATGGACAAGAAAGCGATGGGTGATGATGTGTTCTGGGCACTGACAGGTGGTGGAGGAGGCAGCTGGGGTGTGGTTAGTGCGTTGAAAATAAAGCTGGTGAGCGTTCCCACCATTCTCACGGCCTTTCAAGTCTCAAGAACCGGCCGAGACGTGGTGACGGATACCATCCACCGATGGCAATACATCATGCCTTTCGTGGAAGAGGACCTGTTCATGCGTGTGCAGTTCTTTGGAATTAAAGTCGAAGGAGCTGGGACGAAAAGGGATATGAACGCGTCGTTCCAAGGGATGTATCTGGGACGTAAGGAGCAGTTCTTGAAGATTGTGAACATCACGTTCCCGGAGTTGAAGATGGCGGAGAACGAGTGCAGTGAAATGAGCTGGATCGAGTCTACGTCCTTCATCGGAGGGGCTGCTAACGTGAGCGAACTGACAAACAGATACTATTCCAACAAAGTCCATTTCAAAATAAAATCGGATATGGCAACAACCCCGCTGTCCTAATGATCAGGTCTCCAGGGATTGTGGGACATCATGGAAGAAGACGTGAGCGCGTATGCAATTTTCTCTCCTTTGGCAGGAATTATGGACAGGATTCCTTCCTCTGCGATACCCTTCCCTCGCAGAGCTGCAAACATATTCGACATACAGTACAAGGTCGTATGGAACAACAGCAGTGACGACGAACACTACCTTAATTATATGCGAAAGCTTTACGCATACATGGCTCCTTATGTTTCTTCTTCTCCTAGATCTGCTTATGTTAATTATTTGGATCTGGATCTGGGCAGTGCAGACAATGGAACTGCCAGAGTCACAGAAGCCGAAGCATGGGGTAAGAAGTATTTCCACGACAATTTCGACGGACTTGTGAAGGCCAAAACAGAGGTTGATCCTCACAACTTTTTCAGAAATTCTCAGAGCATTCCTCCGAGAAATAATTGATTATCCCTAATGTCTAATCATTTTGTTGATTGTAATCCAAAATAAGGCTACAGCTTAAGCCACTTCAGTCCATAATGGCGTGGCACTCCTTGGAACGCCGAACATCAATTGTGGTGAATTCACGACGAATCTGTATGTTTTTGGGGATGAATTTGCTTCTTACGCTTTACGATAAAAATACAGCACGACTGTTATATTTATCACCATGTAGAAATGCAAGAGTGCACGATTAAGTTTTATCAATTTCCAATTTGGGATGTAGTTTCTCGGGCATTCATGTTTCGGTCTAATTCGCTTCGCTTCTCAATTACTACGTCAAGTCTTTACCATTTCACGTCGAATCGAATTTTACATTATGATTTATATAACCTGCCGACTATTAGCGCGGTTGAGATTGTCCCAATTGTTTATTTTATTCAAATGCCATAAATTTATTATACCTTCAGAATTGTAATCTACTATAGGTTTTTACATTATTTTTTTTAATACATTCTTTCCTTTTCTATATTATATGGAACTTTGTAATAGCTCCATTGAAATCGCTTAAACAACCATCATCATCATTATTATTATTATTATAATTTTATTGATTAGAATGGTCCATTCATTACATTTATGCATATAGATTTTACGAAAATGAGATCTAGCCAAAATCAGATTTGCTCGTTGAATTAAAATGTTGTTGACATAGTTAATTTTATTTTGGTTAAATAAAGCTTCATTACATTGTAATTTTGATTTTAGTCCGACCTTTTTTATTAAGTTATCATTTCATTTCTATTTTTATTAGATATTTTTTATTAATTTTAGTTTTTAATATTAGTAAAAAGTTCTAAATTTTATTAGATTTTAGTTTTTAATATTAGGAAAAAGTATTATTTTTTTAATCTAATTTTTTTTTTTATAATGCCCAAATTATTTGTTGTAGATACTAAAAAGTATATGCAATAATATCACATCTTGATTTTTCAAAATCCATAAAAAATAAACTCATCTATTCTTTTCTATCTTTTTTCTTTTCCACTTTTAGCGAACCACCAGTGTTTGGAGTGGATGTTACAATAGACATTTGATTCTCTTTTGTATTTCTTGGATATTCTTTGTCAAAATCCGATCCCTTTGATCCATGTATTCCTTTTCTACCACTCACTTCCTTTCACCTCTGATCTTGTCTTCCTTTTCTACCACTCACTTCCTTTCACCTCTGATCCATGTATTCGTTTGCTAACACTCACTTCATTTCACCTCTGATCCATGGATTCCTTTGCTACCACTCACTTCCTTTCCACTTCCTTTCCTGATAAGTGCTGCTCATGCTGTTGTGGTTTGTTGTTGGGTTGCGGAGTTAAAACAAAGTTGTGCTCATCTTGTCTTTTCTATTGTCTCTCCTTTTTCTGCGTCTTCTTCTTAGGGATTAGTGCATTGCCAACTTTTTTGCTTTTGGTAATTTTTTATTCAAATGATATTAAGTAAGATTACACATTTTTTAATATTTTTTTTTTGGATTATTTTAATTATAATTTAATCTCTTATATTAAAACTAATTTTGGTTTTTCATTTATTTTTAAATTATTTATTATTATAATTTGATTTTAAAAATACAATTAATATTAATATAATTTGTATTTCTTTTTTTATTGAACTCTCTATCATATAATTTTAGCTTTCCCATTTTGAATATTAGTTTTGTTTTTATCTTATTTCAACTGTGAATGGATTAATGCTTATTATGTAGTGGAGATATGGACAATAGTTTTAAGGCACACATAGGTGAGATGTTTATAAGAAATTTTGCACTCATATATATGAACATGAGAAATGTGAGAAGCAAGACATTAAAAATTGAAATTAGTGAGAAAATCTTCAAGGTACATATATTTTTAGAAAAATGAGAAATTTATATTGAAAATCAAATTTGAAATGAAAGTTATATAAACATTTTTTTATTTTTATTTTTTAACTTGCTAACTTCAATTTTCTATGGTTTTGTAATTCTCATATATGGGTAGAATGATTAATTGCTACTCTTAAGGAAGTGAGCTTTATTGATTGTGGCTTCTATTATTTATGTTTGAAGAAATAATATGATATTTATTGACTAACCTTTTACTTTTATGGTTAGAAAACTACTTTTTGAAGTTGATTTTAGACTTTATTTATTTTTTTGTCTGATTTTTTTTGCTTAAACTTATTGAGTCATTAATATTTGTGAAAGTATATTTTGCATATAAAGGTTTTTGCCGTAATTTTATATTTTGAAACTCTTTCTATCCCTAGCTATTTCAAGGTTTGTATGTACATTTTCTTGTTGTAAAAATTTCTCACGATTTATATAATGTTAAGAAACGAAAAACAATAATTATTACTAAATCTTTTATCTTAAATAATTTTTTACTTTATCTTTTAAAATATATTATCCATAAAAGATTTTCATTTTTGTAATATTTATGTGATAATAAAAACTATTTATATAACCACAATTTTGTTAATTTTCATTTTTGTTCATTTCTTTAACTTTCAAACTATTAATATTTTTATTTTATTTTATTTAATTATTTTACTCAAAAAAAAACTCTTTATAACATGCCTTTTGAGTTCGTCTAAAATTCACACTTTTAAATAATTGCTTTTACAAGATCATATAAACTTAACGAAATAAATCCTATGAAAGGAGTCCCACAAGTTGTCTTTAAACATCTTTCAAATAGTTAAATACAAGTTGTCTTTAAACATCCTTCAAATAATTAAAAACAAGCCCAAGACTTCAAACCGGAGACATGAGAACTTTTTTAAATTATTGCTTTTACAAGATCATATAAACTTAACAAAATAAATCTTATGAAAAGAGTCCCACAAGTTGTCTTTAAACATGTTTCAAATAGTTAAATACAAGTTGTCTTTAAACATCTTTCAAATAATTAAAAACAAGACCAAGACTTCAAACTGGAGACATGAGAACTTTTTTAAATTATTACTTTTACAAGATCATATAAACTTAATAAAATAAATCGTATGAAAGGAGTCCCACAAATTGTCTTTAAACATCTTTAAAATAGCTAAAAACAAGCCAAGACCTCAGACCAGAGACATGAGAACCTTTTTGAGAAAAGACACATGTAGAGTATGGTTGTAATTTCCTATATATGTAATTTATTAAAAAAATAAGCTAGGGTGACCATAATACATGAATTATAAAAGAAGAACATTTTTTAAATTACTATAAAATAAATAGATTTCGTGCATAAAAAAAAATTATATTTCACTTGTGTTTGCATTTTATTTGCCGTTAAGACGTAAATGTTGACACCAATTCTAATTGTAATTCGTTAAATTCACTTATAATTAGTTAACTTCAATTACAATTGTAATCTCTTCCATATTTGCATAAATATGGAATGAAATTAGTTGTTCTATCAAAGCTATCGCTTTGTTTTAACAAAACTATCATTTTATTATTGAGTTCTTATTCCATCGGCTTTGCTTTTCAACCACAAGAGGTAGATAAAGAAGTACAATGATAATATTTTCCATACTTAGCATAAATACAAAAGGAAACTAGCTCTTCAGCCAAAACTCTCTCTGCTCTATCTTTGAGTTTTTGTTATTCCATAGCTATTATTGGGCTGTTGGCTATTGAATTTTGTTGAGAAATTTAGCTTGTTCAAGGAAGGATGGCTAGATGGTTCTATGGAAGAAAAGGTATGCATCCTATCCTAATCTTCTCTTGAAGGTAGAACTTATGTTTACATGAATCTTGCTAAAAGAATTGGTCATAAGAAAGTGTGAGCATGATAAGGCTTCCATGTAATTACTCGAAACAAGGAGTAGTGCATGCTTTGGAATGGTTAAGTATCAATCCTCATCCATAATATTACATGACTTTGATAGGATGATGTAGGATGATATTGCTCAACATCGAATATGGTGGGTTGATGAGGTGATACTGATAACTTCAAGGATGACAAATAAATTGTGGGTTGATGAGGTGATACTGATAACTTCAAGGATGACAAATAAATTGTGGGTTGATGAGGTGATACTTATAACTTCAAGGATGACAAATAAATTGTAGCTTGTTGGTCAGTTCGTTCCATGGCCACTTTGATTACAAGTGATTAGCAGGATCATTACTTTGATCACATTTATGCATGTATATGTTACATAAATGAGATCTAGCCAAAATTAGTTTTTCTCGTTGAATTAAAATGTTGTTGACATAGTTAATTTTATTTTTGTTAAATAAAGCTTCATTACATTGTAATTTTGATTTTAGTCGCACTTTTTCATTAAGTTGTCATTTCATTTTTATTTTTGTTAGATATTTTTTTTTTTAATTAATTTTAGTTTTTACTATTAGTAAAAAGTTTTATTTTTATTAGATTTTAGTTTTTAATATTAGTAAAAATTTTTATTTTTTTTAATATAATTTTTTTCTTTTATAATGTGCAAAATTATATGTTGTAGATGCTAAAAAGTATATGTAATAATATCACATCTTGATCTTTTGGAATCCATAAAAAGTAAACTCATCTATTCTTTTCTATCTTTTTTCTTTTCCACCTTTCGCCAACCACTAGCGTTGGGAGTGGATGTTACAATAGACATTTGATTCTATTTTGTATTTATTGGATATTCTTTGTCAAAATAAAATCCCTCTGATCCATGTATTCGTTTTCTACCACTCACTTCCTTTCACCTCTGATCCATGTATTCGTTTGCTACAGCTCACTTCCTTTCACCTCTGATCCATGTATTCCTTTGCTACCGCTCACTTCCTTTCTCCTCTGATCCATGTATTCCTTTGCTACCACTCACTTCCTTTCCATTTCCTTTACTAATGAGTGCTGCACTTCCTTTCCTAATGAGTGTTGCTCATGGTGCTACTGTGTGTTGTTGGGTTGTGGAGTTAAAGCAGTGTTATGCTCTATCTTGTCCTCTTCTATTGTCTCTCCTTTTTCTGCTTCTTCTTCATAGGGCTTAGTGCATTACCAACTTTTTGACTTTTGGTATTTTCTTATTAAAATTATATTAAGAAAGATTGCATATTTTTTAATAATTTTTTATTTTTTATATTATTTTAATTATAATTTAATCTTTTATATTAAAAATAATTTTATTTTTCCATTTATTTTTAAATTATTTATTATTATAATTTGATTAAAAAAATACAATTAATATTAATATAATTTGTATTTCCTTTTTTATTGAACTCTCTATCATATAATTTTAGAGTTCCCATTTTGACTATTATTTTTGTTTTTATCTTATTTCAATTGTGAATGGATAAATGCTCATTATGTAGTGGAGATATGGACAATACTTTTAAGGTACACATGGTTGAGACGTTTATAAGGAATTGTGCACTTATATATATGAACATGAGAAAAGTGAGAAGGAAGACAATAAATATTAAAATTAGTGAGAAAATCTTCAAGGTACATATATTTTTAGAAAAAAGAGAAAGTAATATTGAAAACCAAATTTGAAATGAAAGGTATATATATATTTTTTTATTTTTATTTTTTAACTTGCTAACTCCAATTTTCTATGGTTCTGTAATTCTCATATAAGGGTAGAATGATTAATTGCTACTCTTAAGGAAGTGAGCTTTATTGATTGTGGTTTGATTGTCTATTATTTAAGTTTGAAGAAATAATATGATATTTATTGACCAACTTTCTACTTTTATCGTTAGAAAACTACTTTTTGAAGTTGATTTTAGACTGTATTTATTTTTTTTGTCTGATTTTTTTGCTTAATAAGTCATAAAATTATTGACTCATTAATTTTTTTTGAAAGTAGATTTTGAATATAAAATATTTTGCGGTAATTTTATATGTTGAAACTCTTTCTATCCCTAGCTATTTCAAGGTTTGTATGTACATTTTCTTGTTATAAAACTTTCTCACTATTTATATAAAATTAAGAAAAGAAAAACAATAATTATTACTAAATCTTTTATCTTAAATACATTTTTATTTTATCTTTTAAAATATATTATCCATAGAATACTTTCATTTTTGTAATATTCATGTGATAATAAAAAATATTTATATGACCACAATTATGTTTTACATAATTTTCATGTTCCTTCATTTATTTAACTTTCAAACTATTAATATTTCTATTCTATTCTATTTAATTATTTTACTCACCATAAAATAAAAAAGAAAAAGAAAAACTCTTTATAACATGCCTTTTGAGTTCGCCTAAAAATCACACTTTTAAATTATTGCTTTTACGAGATCATATAAAATTAACAAATAAATCCTATGAAAGGACTCCCACAAGTTGTCTTTAAACATCTTTCAAATAGTTGAAAAGAAGCCCAAGACCTAACACTGGAGACATGAGAAGCTTTTTTAAATTATTGCTTTTACAAGATCATATAAATTTCACAAAATAAATCCTATGAGAACCTTTTTTAAATTATTGCTTTTACAAGATCATATAAACTTAACAAAATAAATCCTATGAAAGGAGTCCCACAATTTGTCTTTAAACATCTTTCAAATAGTTAAAAACAAGCCAAGACCTCAGACTAGCGACATGAGAACCTTTTTGAGAAAAGACACATGTAGAGTATAACGATAACGGTTGTAATTTGGTATATATGTAATTTGTTAAAAAAATAAGTTATGGTGACCATAATACATAAATTATAAAAGAGGAACATTTTTTAAATTACGATAAAATAATAGATTTCGTGCATACAAAAATTTATATTTCACTTGTGTTTGCATTTTATTTGCCATTTAGATGTAAATGTTGACACCAATTGTAATTGTAATTCACTAAATTCACTTATAATTAGTTAACTTCAATTACAATTGTAATCTCTTAAATATTTGCATAAATATGGAATGAAATTAGTTGTTCTACCAAAGCTATCGCTTTGTTTGAATAAAACTATCATTTTATTATTGAGTTCTTATTCCATTCGCTCTCCTTTTCAACAACAAGAGGTAGATAAAGTAGTACAATGATAATATCTTCCATACTTCGCATAAATACAAAAGGTAATACCATTCTATTATTGAGTTCTTATTCCATCTGCTCTGCTTTTCAACAAAAAGACTTAGATAAACAAGTACAATAACAATATCTTCCATACTCAAAATAAATACAAAAGGAAACTAGCTCTTCAGCCAAAACTCACTCTACTCTATCACTTAGTTTTTGTTATTATATAGCTATTGGTTGGGTTGTTGGCTATTGAGTTTTGTTGAGAAATTTAGCTTGTTCAAGGAAGGATGGCTAGATGATTCTATGGAAGAAAAGGTATGCATCTTCTCCTAATAAATCTTCTCTTGGAGGTAGAACTTATGTTTACGTCAATCTTGCTGAAAGAATTGGTCATAAGAATGTGTGAGCATGATAAGGCTTCCATGTAATTACTCGACACTCGGAAGGAGTAGTGCATGACTTGGAATGGTTAAGTATCAATACTCATCCATAATATTACATGACTTAGACAAGATGATATAAAATGATATTGGTCAACATCGAATATGGTGGTTTGCTAAAGAATGAAAGAGAGGTGATAATGATAACTTCAAGGACGAATAAATTGTAGCTTGTTGGTCAATTCGTTCCATGGCCACTTTGATTACAAGTGATTAGCATGATCATTACTTTGATTACAAGTGATTAATAGGATCATTACAATTAAATATCCATGTTATCAGATCATTACTATAAAATTTCCTTATATCAATATTTGTAATGTATTAATCCTTGGTGCTAACTTGAAGCCCTGATGATATGGATCTCGGATAGAAAGTTCATGATTATGGTTCTAAGATTTAATATTTTTGCTCTCTAATTGTGATAGCATACTCCCCATTCGAGATATATTTTCAACAACGTGTTTTTACTTATGTTCATTAATTCCTTAGATGTACACATCCCTTTCAGGAAGGCTCTCTAGGGGAAGCGTTTCCATGCAAATCATGAATTTTGGTATTTATTTCTTATTCTCATTCATCTTCTTTTATATTCCTTACATCTTATCTTTTATTCCTTCATTATTTTCATTGACATTATTTTCCTTTTCTCTTCTAATATTTTCTTGAGAACATGAGGAAATAATATTTTTCAACATACTACCATCCATTTCATGAATCTTATTATGTAATTGAGATAACCTAAATACTAAGTATTCACTTTATCCATGGGTAAAGGACGAACCTTTATTATATTTGATTGGTGTAGTATCTTTCTTTGGAGGCATGTTGGAAAATAAAAATAACACTCCTCTTTATTACAACCAAACAAAAGGGATCTTCTAATAAATATTTAGGTCATTAGTAAGTTATGTATCTTAATTTGGAGAATATCATAAGGGATGAAGCTTTATTGATAAATCTCTAAGTTTTGAGGCCTTATAGATTTGAATTTTTTTTTGCAATATTCGAATATGTAGTTTCTGCAATTCTATAAGTCTGAACTAAATTTGATGTATGAACTGAAAATTATAGTAACCTTCCTAAAAATTGTTGATTTTTTGGCCTCTTCACACGAGAAAACTTGTACATCGTTCCATGTGTCCAATTATTGAAATAGATTTCATAGTTTGAAAATTCCTTGAAAATAAGATAGAGTAATAATACCAATATAATTTGCTTAAAAATGATTTCATGACTATTCATAAACTCTGAGTTCCATAGGGTATAACTATGAAAGTATAGTGAGTGAAATCAGATGAAATTAACTATTCCTTGATATTTCTCATTAATATAGTGCATGTTTTACTTTATGAGCTTTATAGAAAGAAAGAAAGAAAAGATATAGAAAAATTCCAATCTAACTTCTTTAAGACTAATTTTTAGAGTATACAATGTTGGGAAATGAAACTAGTTTCTATCTTCATAATTTTCATTGTACTCATGTGACTATGTATATCTTATGTAACAAGACAAATAAGAAAGAAAAATATTATTTTCAAGCATGGTTTTCATGCTTCTCTTGATTGGTCAACTAGGTTAGGCATGTTCTTCATACTTGTAGGGTTTGTCTAGTAGAATTTACAGGGTAAGTTCCTCAAATAAAACACCAAAGGACACCGCTCACAAACATATCACATATCAGTACACCAGTATTCTTGACGTGGTAAAAGCCCTCAAAGAGGGAAACAGTCCACGGCCTGAGGCAACGCAGCCAGTTCAAGAAATTTATTAATAAAACAAAAAAAAATTACATAAGCTTCTCTCATGAATAGTCACACTACAAATGACCCTTCATGCTCTTTAAATAGAGATCATGGACCAATTAGGTGTTAAGCCATGGATCAAGTGTTAGTAATATCAAGGAGAGAATTAATCGTCAGATCACTTATTGTCTGGAACATATTGTGACCATTAGATTGTAAGTTACAAAAGTACATAGTAAAGAAACACACTTTACTTAACACTACACTAAACTAGGTTATACTTAACTTCCTATGTGTGGGAATATCCTGACATCCCCCCCTAAGAACAACTTGGGATAGGATTGAAGGATATAAAAATATGACACAATAGGATAAGGAAGGAGGAATTAGAGCCTATCAAACCCTAGTGACAACTTCCTGAACTCCAACCATAAATTGAAGTTTAGTAAACTTCGCCTCAATGAGATCCTTTGTAAAGATACCTATAACTTGATCATTAGTTGAACAATATTGCACTTCAAAAAACATGGTCATGAATGAGCTTTCTGATGAAGTGCATGTGTATTTCAATGTGTTTCTGGAGCTGATGTTGGACTGGATCTTTGCATAGTTGAATGGAACTTTTATTATCATAGCAAAGTGTAGTCGGATGCTGTTGTTGAAAGCTAAAATCTGACAAGAACTGATGAAGCCACAACGCTTCCTTACTAGCTTCTACGACTCCATGATACTTTGATTCTGCTAAAGAAAGAGAAATGGAACTTTGTTTCTTACAAGCCCATGTAATAGGTCCAGAACCAAGAGTGAACACATAACCTGCAGTAGACTTCCAATCACCAGGGTCACCAGCCCAATCAGAATCAGTGAAACCCACCAATAGAGGAGATGCTTCTGCACTATAATGAATCCCAAACTAAATTGTACCTCGAACATAACCAAATGTTCTCTTAGCTGCTTTCCAATGACTTTCATGTGGGTTTTCCATGAACCGAGCAATAAGGCCGAAAACAAAGGAACGGTTAGGACGAGTATGGGTCAAATACAAACATTTTCCAACAAGTTGATGGTATAAGGTAGCATCAACTTCAGGTGAAGTACAAGAGACTAAAATTTTAACTCCAGATTGAGAGGGAGAAGGGGCTAGCTTACAGTCCTCCATTTGAAAGTGGCGTAGAGGATCATAGGCATATTTGGACTGGGAAAGTGAAATACCTTCCTTGGATTGCAAGACTTGAAGACCAAGAAAATAATGCAAGTGTCCTAAGTCTGTCATTTCAAACTTCTTTTTAAGGTAGGACTTCACATGGTTTATAAGGTTTGGATCACTACTAGTAAGGATCAGATCATCAACATAATGAACAAGAGCGATATAGATTTCTTCATACAAGTCCCCATGCAAGAAGGCAGATTTTTTAACATCCATCTGGTGGATTTCCCATTTGAAAGAGGTAGCAAAGGAAATAACAAGGTGGATAGAGTTCATTTTGGCAACTTAGAATCACCTACAAGAGCACCTGCTACATCCTGATTAGCTTAAGAATTTGATGTCCACATTGTTTTTCAACAAAGGGCTTAAAGGCCAAGAACATGTTAAATACTTCACTCTTGAGTTTTAAGAAGTATACCCAAGTGCATCTGGAGAAATCATCAATGAAAGTTAAGAAATACTTGTAGCCAGATAATGAAACAACTAGAAGTGGACCACATAAATCACTATGCACAAGTTGTAAAGGGATGAGGCATGTCAAGAGGCATGTTTTTCAAAACTATCTCGATGCTGTTTTCCGAGTACACATCTAGAACAAACACCATCTCTGCAACATACCATAAGAAGACTTGTCACCATATTTTCTTTAAATAGATTTTGAAGGGAGCAATAGTTTAAGTGACCAAATCGCTCATGCCAAAGTTTGCTCACTTCATAATTATGAGCAAAAAATATTGAGGGAAGAGTTGATGAACCAAAGTTTTTAAACTTATACAAATTTGTAGAATCATCAACAATGCGAGTAGCTAAATTCTATTTAGGATCTCTTAGGTCCTTAATTACAACATTATGAGGTGAAAATTCAATGGTTTTACCTTCACATGAATGAGTTATCTGATATACGTTTAGAAGGTTGTAGGATAAGCTTGGAACACATAATACATCATTAAATTTACCATTGTCGAAGATTGATACTTGTTGAGAATATAAAATCCAAGATAGGAAGTTGACTGATACTATTTGAGGATTGGACAAGTATCCAAGACAAGAGTGGTCTAAGAGGACCAATATTCTTTATGGATAGGTAATCCAAGGTAATAATAAGTCCTAAAAATACATACCTAGTGACAATCTAGATGGGGTATGGGCCTTAGAGGTAGTGCAGTGTCTCACGCAAATCCTCCAACCATTACGCTATGAAATAAAATGAGCTTTTCAGCTCAAGGGCTTACTATGATGGCAATGTTGGTTATGACGTTCATGCTTAAGAGATTGCTTATCAATTTGACTCTTCTCATGAGAACTCTTTAGTTTGAGAATATCCTTGTACCTGGTTGTACAATTATGAAAAACTCCCTAGTTAAGAGGGAGTATTGGAAAATGAAACTAGTTTTGGTCTTCATAAGCATCATTGTACTCATGTCATTATGTTTATCTTATGTAGAAATGAAAAGAGGAAAGAAAATTATTATTTTCAAACATTGGTTTCATGCTTCTATTGATTGGTAAACTAGGTTAAGAATGTTCTTCATGCTTCTAGGGTTTGTCAGGTCATAAGATTTATTAACATGAGTCAAGAGAGTCAATATTGTTTGTATAAGGCCCATTTGGGTAGGTTGTAATATGTAAAAGAATTTACTTTTGTGTATAAAAATTTAAGAAGAGCTCCAAGACCAAGTTGGACATAACTATGAGAAGTTAGCCTAGAAGAGCCTATTCAGCCTCATGAAACACATATATAGAGAATCAACTTCAAACTTAATATACAAACTTTCGATATGAATAAGAAATGTTCCATTTGAAGTAAGGAATAAGAAGGAAAAAAAGTGAAGGTCAAGGAATGAAGAAATCATGGAAAGGAAGAAAAGCCTAAATTTTTTCTCTCTCACATGTGTGAAAGTTAAGGTTTTTGCAGCTACTGGGAGGCCAAAAATTGCAGGTCTTAACTATAGGTTTGAAGTAGAAGGTGAAAATTCTGAAGTGGAGCAGATTGAAAGATGTTTGACATTTGTTGACTTGGCTAATCTTTGAATTATTTGGAAGAGATCATTGGAGGGTTGATTCAGTGCTTGGAGGAGGTATTGTCTTTGGTCTTCGAGTCTTGGAGTTTTGATTTGAATTGATTCTATAAGAAGAGAAGAATTTCTTATGGGTTTCTTCCCTAGCATGGAACCTAATTCTCGTGTCTATTTTGTTTGTTGTTTATGCTTTTGATAATTGTTTGATGAAGAGAACCTAACTAAGAATAGCAAGAAGTTAATATAGTATCACAAAATTTTATCAAGGATAAGGATAATTGTTTAATTGTTTCATTAGTGGATTATGCGACATTCAAAAACCCTAACTTCCTTGGAGCATATCTTTGAAAATACAGTGAACCAATATATGTAGCTTGAACCATATTTTCACCAATAATTTCCTCAATGTGGTCCAAGTTTCATGGTTTTAAATCTCACAAAAAGAAATAACGAAAATTTTAAACTGGCCTCTTGAAACAAAATTTAGGAGCATTCAAAAACCCTAAATTCCTTGGACTATATTTGCAAAAATATAGCAAACCAAGATCTAGAATTTGAATCAAATATTTCTCATCATGTATTCTCAATATTCTCCAAGTTTGAACATATGAATCCTCCTAGAAAAAAAGTGCTAGCAAAAATTCCATGATAACATGTTTCAAGTAGAAAACCCTAGGATCATGAGCTCTAATACGAAATTTTTTATCATTGCACTTTAAAAATTATAAAAAAATTCAATAATTACAATCCTCTTCAATGGGGAAACCTCATTTTACAATAAATTCAATGAAGAAGACAATATGTGATGATCTTAGGACCAATTATCCTTCATAGATATATAGGAGACAAGGGTACAATTATAATAAAATGGGACCATGTGGGGTTCTATCCTAAATAACAATATAATAATATAAATACAATCATTCAATATCTAGAGTTTAATAAGGGTTTCTTGAGTTGATATAGGGATATTATATAGGGCTTAATAGATAATACGACAACCAACTCAAATATGATATTAATTAGGCTATCCCAATACACTTTGGATTTAACTTTTTAAAGAAACACTCCATTATTCATGAAAGTATACATGCATCTCAAAATCTCCTTTCTTTCTTTTCTTAACCTAGCCTAGATCCATCTTAAACCTAGATCTACCATGCACTAAGAGGGATAACCTATTTTAGAGTGAAAAGAGATTTCATCCCTCTAGGAAATTGGTAGATATAAAGTTAAGATGGATCTATGCTAGTTTAATTCCCCCCTTTAAATAGATTATATTCCACATGAATACCATGTATCAATACCATAGGTTCTCATAAACCTCGAGCTTAAAAACTACTGGTAAATTCACCCAGTCAAGTTTACCTTAACTACCCAACCAAATAATAATAATAATAATAATAATAATAATAATAATAATAATAATAATAATAACAACAACAACAACAACAACAACATACAATTTCTATTTTCATTATTTTAGTTTGAAGTTATTCTTATTTGATATAGAGTCAGTTTTAATTTTATATTTCATTGTTGTTATGTGGATATTTTGAATCAAAATAGTGATTTATCTTTAGAATGATGTATCCCTAGATAAAGGGGCAAGAAGATATGTAAATACAACTAAAAACCCTTAAGGAAACCATAAACTAAAAAGTTAAATTAAAGTAAAAGAAACCATAAAATTAAAAGCTAAAAAAATTGTAATAATATATAATAGAATTAATATAATACAATAGTAGTATTTACATAGTAATACAATATAAGGTAGGATAAGAAAATTACAAATAAATAATACTGTTGATATAATAGTATATTAATAAATAATAATAGTGTTAGTGGTATCATGTATAATGAAGTAGCAAATAAGATATATGAAGATAAGGAATTATTATAAAGGGAGATGTTGTGTATTATTAAATAATGAAAGTAATATCTCATTTATTAATTATATTAATATAATAATATATGAGTTTATATGGTGTAAAAAAGAATTTGATAGGGTTGCGATTTTGTCAACTTAGATGCCCTTAATCACAACTACTCAAGCCACATGTTATGCATGTTATTCATCTCAAGACTCATATTGCTTAACAAATAAAAAAATATACATAATAATATAATATTATTTATTTGATCAAAATATGAATGTTATAATATTAATATTATTTTTTATAATAATGATGAAAAGAATGTAAGGAGAAAATGAGGAAGAAAACAAAGAAAAATATAAAAAGGAAAGAGGGGAGAAAACATAATAGAAGATAAAAGAGTAAAACAAATTAAGGAAAGAGGGAAACAAAGGAAGAGGGAGGAGGAGAGAGAAAAACATAAACTAACTAAGAGAATACCATAAGTAAGTAAGTGGAGGAAACACAAGAGGTCATCAATATAGATGCAAAGTAAAGAAATAAAGAGACAGGGCAAAAAATATACAAAGGCCAAAACCTAGGCTTGATTGTTGTAGAAAAAAAAGATACAAAGGCCACAACTTAGGTTTGATTGTTGTATAGAAGCCTAAGTTGAGAGATCAATTGAAGCGAACTCTTGATAATCTCAAGTCCACCACTGCTATTTAAATTTTGAGGATGTTTTACTAATTCCATGAGTCCACCATTTCTATTTAAATTTTGAGGGATTTTTAGTAATTCCATGGTTTATGTGTCATCTTTTGAAAAAATGGTTTTATTTTTTATTTCTATAAATGGATGTGATGTATAGAATTTTTGGAATACTAAGAAACAATTGATCTACATATATGTCAATTCCATGTTCCTTCTACTTGACCTTAAAGGAATCTTGAGTCTCTCCAATGTAACATATTTCACATGAAAAAAAAATTGTGTATACATTTAAGGAAAATTATAAGGATGGAAATTCACCTAAAAGTGTATAAAGGCTGGTCAATTCCAATAGTCCCTAATTTGCAAATTGTTGGTGGTACTTTTACAAAAATATTGAAATTTCTAATGATTTTTTAGAGTCTTTATAAAATTTTGGCTAGTTTTAAGGTAAAAGAATTTTATCTTATAAAATTTGGGTGAATAATTTTTAGGAAAAAAAAGAAATTACCAAATATATTTATTTTTATTGATTTTATTTTGCTTTTTCTAAAAAATCATGGAAAACTATGTCACCTACAAAATTTTATCTTAAAAAATTTGGGTGAATAATTAATTTTTTTATACTAAATATATAATTTTTTTTGAACTTTTTCTTAGGTCACGTACAAAATTAGTGCCTACAAATTTTTCATTGAACTTTGAGTTACCCATGGTCAATTTTATTTTTAGTGGGTCTTCTCCTATGTTTGATGGTTACAAAAGATTTGAAAAATTCCGCAATTTCTCTCTTACTCATCTTAGCAATCTTAACAATAAAACCATTAATGTATAGAAGGTAAAATTTGATGTAAAACTACATCGTTAGAAGGGATAATTTTAGGTGGCTAATTTTTACATAGATATGATTAATTTTTACATAGATATAATTAAATGGATAATATTTACCAAAACATTACTAATTTTAATAGTAAATTATATATTATTTTTAATTGTGTTGAGTGAATACAATGTACGAATATATGTACAATGTGCCCTTGCATCAAATCAAATAAAAATAATAATATCTTGGTTAAGACACAAGTTGCAATTTTTTTTATGGTTTTTTTATCAAATGCTTAATCACAATTCCACATGAAGATCAAGTACATAATTATTTGAAAATTAAACTACAATCTGTTTACTCATAATTAAATAAACAATGTCATGGCTAAAGTATATAATTATTCAAAAATTAAATTATAATCTATGTACTCATAATTAAATAAACAATGCCTATGATAGCCTGAGAATGTTAACATCGCCAATGAAATAATCTTGTGACTCTACAAGTTTTAGATGGGTGGAACAAACTTATCCTGAAGTTTTGCATTTGTGTTGCTTATGAGTTTGGTGCATTGACCAAGAAGTAATTATGTCCAAATTTAAACCAAGCTTTGACGGTAGACAATTAAAGATTGCATTGTACATGTGGATGGTGAAGTACACCTCATCTCTTATGCTAAATATAACATTGTATTTATAATAAAATGCAAGGATCTTGAACTTCCATAAAGATTAATAATACTCAACAATGCATATATCTTTTATTTACATTCATGTGCAATTCCTGATCAACTAATATCATTAATAGTAAAAAGATTAATAATGTTCAACAACATATATATCTTTTATTTACATTCATGCACAATTCTTGGTCAACTAATATCATTAATAGTAAAAAAAATTGTACGATCCTCCTTTGAACATTATTAATAATAAACAACCTAAAAGGAGGATCATAATAAGAAATAAACCTACCTCAAAAAGCAAAGCTTGACAAAATATTGAGAGAGATGACGTTGGTCCTTTATTACTCTAAAATTTAAACTAAATTATAATATATACATTCTCAGTAACTTTCAAGAATATTGGTTGCTTAGAATTATACACATTATTTTTTATTTAATTTATTTCCAATTTTCTTCCACTAAAAAACTATATAGTCAATGATCTCAACATCTTAAACACTTCCATACTAAAACCCTTTAAAAACAAAAACATAACATTTATATAGAGAAGACGGAAACACTTCAAAATAAAATAATTATATATTGAAGGGCGCGGCAATTTAATGTTCAAGAGGATTGCTACGCGATTTATTCGTTTTACAAATCATTTTGATTTCTCAAGGGAATAGTCAACGTATAACACGTTTTTAGGCTGCAGGTAATACAAAACCTGAGATCCCCGGATGCGGGTGCCACGAGCGCGGAGATGGGAACGCCACCTGGTCACCATGGGCGGTACCAAGAATAAGATGGGCATTCACTGCAATCTGCCGTCAGGGATTGCAAGCGTGGGTGCTGTTGAGAGAAGGGACGACAATTTATTGCCTGGTCTGGATTACAGCTACGGTTTCTGTGTGCAGTTATGGTATGCGAGGGTCGAGACGTCGCAGAGGAGCATAAGTATGATGAAGGTAAGGAATGTTATGCATTGGATCGTTTACAGTTTGTGGAATTGGGAGTATGGTTGTCAGCTCCCAGAGGCTCGGCTCAAGGCGCCCCCTTTGCATTTGAAGTTGGGAGCAAGTCTGCAAGCGTGGGCGACGGGTGTGTTTCTATTCACCCTGCTCTGTTTCGCTCTCCGGTTTCCAACGCCATCATGGTCAAGCCCCGACAGCGCCTTATCAGCCGTCGAGGCTCTGGCAGAGGCGGAACTTCACGCCCCTCCGTCGATAATGCCTCTTCTCGCTGTTGCCTCTGTTTATGTCACCAAGTTGCAGAAGCTAATCCCTTGCAATCGAGCCAGTTCATGGATTCTGGCAATCTTGATGCGGGCTCTAATCCTCTTCCTGCGTTTGGAACCGCGGTTTTCTCCTTTAACAGCTCCCATGCCAATTCGCGTATTAATGCCCATGTCTCTGTCCTTTTTCTGGAAGAACCAGTGGAGGAGGTCGGGGAGCAGCCCCGCCCACAGCTTCATCAGGCTGAGAGCTCTAGGGCTGCTGAGGGAATGCCAGAAGACCGCCAAAAGCCAGACATCGCCCCTCCTGCGACTCAGGAAGCGCCTTCGTCAGAGAAAGCCAAGGTCGATTGGGCCCCCCCCGGAAGGTATGTGCTGGATATATGAAGAGGAGCCGGACGATTAGTCGTCCGCTCGCTCAGTGTCTTCCTTTCATACGATGCTCTGGTTTTGTTATGAAACGTCATGTAAGCTGCTATGGCAGCCGGTATGTTTTGAACGTCTCTGTTTTGTATGCGAATTCTACTATTCAGTGTGTCTCCACGCCCCTGCGAGGGAGTTTGATGAAGATTCTCCTTTTCTCTTCCACGCCCCTGAATGGAATGACTACTTCTGCCCTCACTGCTCCTCAAAGGTTTAAAGCCCCTGCGTGGGCATTCTATCTCTGTGGTAGCGCCCCTGCGTGGTGTCTGGTCTCAAGGATGCTGCCCCTGCGCGGGTGATTTGTTTTCATGTTAAGGCCCCTGCGTGGGTAATCAATCTAGTGGTGTGGACCCTGTATGGGTGGATTTTTGAGCACTGTAAGTCCAGAGTGCCATCCCTGGTCTCTGGCATATGACTTCATGGCTGTAACTGTTTTTCTTTTAATGTAAATAATAGCATAGCATAGTATTAACGAGAAACAAAAATACAAAACCTGAGATAATCCACCTTGAGCACAAGGTTTTTAATGTGTGAGTCGAAATGTTGAATGGTTTTCAGGAATGTTTGGAATTACAGGATTTGAATACGTCATTACATGGCATTGAGTCCCGTATCGACCAACTACTTGCCTCAACGTGTCCTGACTTTCAACGTTCATTTTCAGCGTTATCGAATTAGGTTTCGATTTTGACATTATACTTTATCCAATCGGACATCTCTATAAATTTTAACGTCGAGTCGAATTTTACATTATGATTTATGTAACCTGCTGACTATTAGCGCGGTTGAGATTGTCCCAATTGTTTATTTTCTTCAAATGCCATAAATTTATTATACCTTCAGAATTGTAATCTACTATAGGTTTTTACATAATTTTCTTTATTATATGGAACTTTGTAATAGCACCATTTCAAGGTCGTTGAAATCGCTTAAACAATAATTATTATTATTTATTATTATAAAATTGTTATAATTTTATTGATTAGAATCATCTATTTATCACATTTATGCATGTATATGTTATAAAAATGAGATTTAGCCGAAATCAGTTTTATTTTGGTTAAATAAAGCTTCATTATGTAATTTTGATTTTAGGCAGACTTTTTTTATTAAGTTGCGATTTCATTTCTATTTTTATTAGATATTTTTTTATTAATTTTATTTTTTAATATTAGTAAAAAGTTCCAAAATTATATTAGTTTGAATATTGGTTTTTAGTAATATCCAAAATTATATGTTGTAGATGTTACAAAGTATATGCAATAATATCACATCTTGATTTTTCAAAATCCATAAAAATAAACTCATTTATTCTTTTCTATCTTTTTTCTTTTCCACGTTTTGCCAACCACCAGTGTTTGGAGTGGATGTTACAATAGATATTTGATTCTATTTTGTATTTCTTGGATATTCTTTGTCAAAATCCAATCCCTTTGATCCATGTATTCCTTTTCTACCACTCACTTCCATTCACCTCTGATCCATGTATTCCATTTCTACCACTCACTTCCTTTCACCTCTGATCCATGTATTCGTTTGCTAACACTCACTTCATTTTACCTTTGATCCATGTATTCCTTCGCTACCACTCACTTCCTTTCCTTATGAGTGCTACTCATGCTGCTGCTGTGTGTTGTTGGGTTGGGAGTTAAAGCAGTGTTGTGCTCATCTTGTCCTCTTCTATTGTCTCTCCTTTTTTTGCTTCTTCTTCATAGGGCTTAGTGTATTGCCAACTTTTTGGCTTTTGATACTTTTTTATTAAAATTATATTAAGTAAGATTACATATTTTTTAATTTTTTTAGATTATTTTAATTATAATTTAATCTTTTATATTAAATATAATTTCATTTTTTCATTTATTTTTAAAATATTTATTATTATAATTTGATTAAAAAATACAATTAATATTAATATAATTTGTATTTCTTTTTTTATTGAACTCTATATCATATAATTTAGCTTTCCCATTTTGAATAATAGTTTTGTTTTTATCGTATTTCAATTTTGAATGGATAAATGCTCATTATGTAGTGGAGATATGGACAATAGTATTAAGGTACACATGGTTGAGATGTTTATAAGAAATTGTGCACTCATATATATGAACATGAGAAATGTGAGAAGGAAGACATTAACCAATTAAATTAGTGAGAAAATCCTCAAGGTACATATATTTTTAGAAAAATGAGAAATTTATATTGAAAACTAAATTTGAAATGAAAGGTATATAACTATTTTTTATTTTTATTTTTTAACCTGCTAACTTCAATTTTCTAAGGTTTTGTAATTCTCATATATGGGTAGAATGATTAATTGCTACTCTTAAGGTGAGCTTTATTGATTGTGGCTTGATCATATATTATTTAAGTTTGAAGAAATAATACGATATTTATTGATTAACTTTTTACTTTTATGGTTAGAAAACTACTTTTTGAATTTGATTTTAGAATATTTTTTTTTTTTGTCCGATTTTTTTTTTTAATAAGTCATAAAATTATTGAGTCATTAATTTTTTTGAAAGTAGATTATGAGTATCAAAGTTTTTGCGATAATTTTATATGTCGAAACTCTTTCTATCCCTAGCTATTTCAAGGTTTGTATTTACATTTTCTTGTTATAAAAATTTCTCACGATTTATATAATGTTAAGAAAAGAAAAACAATAATTATTACTAAATCTTTTATCTGAAATAAATTTTTATTTTATATTTTAAAATATATTATCCATAAAATATTTTCATTTTTGTAATATTCATTTGATAATAAAAACTATTTATATAACCACAATTATGTTAATTTTCACATTTGTTCATTTATTTAACTTTCAAACTATTAATATTTCTATTTTATTTTATTTAATTATTTTACTCAACATAAATAAATAAAAAGAAAAAAAAAACTCTTTATAACATGCTTTTTGAGTTTGCCTAAAAATCACACTTCTAAATTATTGCTTTTACAAGATCATATAAACTTAACAAAATAAATCCTATGAAAGGAGTCCTACAAGTTGTCTTTATACATCTTTCAAATAGTTAAAAACAAGCCCAAGATGTAAGACTGGAGACATGAGAACCTTTTTTAAATTATTGCTTTTACATGATCATATAAACTTAACAAAATAAATCCTATGAAAGGAGTCCCACAAGTTGTCTTTAAACATCTTTCAAATAGCTAAAAACAAGCCAAGACCTCTGACTGGAGACATGAGAACCTTTTTGAGAAAAGACACATGTAGAGTATAACCATAACTGTTGTAATTTTGTATATATGTAATTTATTAAAAAAATAAGTTAGGGTGACCACAATACATAAATTAAATAATAATAAAAAAAAAAAAAAAAAAAAAAAAAAAAAAAACACATTTTTTAAATTACTATAAAATTAATAGATTTTGTGGATACAAAAATTTATATTTCAGTTGTGTTTACATTTTATTTGCCATTAAGAAGGAAATGCTGACACCAATTATAATTGCATGTCATTAAATTCACTTATAATTAATTAATTTCAATTACAATTGTAATCTCTTCCATATTTGCATAAATATGTAATGAAATTAGTTGTTCTACCAAAGCTATCGCTTTGTTTTAACAAAACTATCATTCTATTATTGAGTTCTTATTCCATAATTCTTTGCCTTTCAACAACAAGAGGTAGATAAAGAAGTACAAAGATAATATCTTCCATATTTAGTATACATACAAAAGGAAACTATCTCTTTAGCCAAAATTCTCTCTCTCTGCTCTATCACTGAGTTTTTGTTATTCTATAGCTATTGATTGGGCTGTTGGATATCAAATTTTGTTGAGAAATTTAGCTTGTTCAAAGAAGGATGGATAAGTGGTTCTATGGAAGAAAAGGTATGCATCTTCTCCTAATAAATCTTCTCTTGAAGGTAGAACTTATGTTTACATGAATCTTGCTGAAAAAATTGTTCATAAGAATGTGTGAGCATGATAAGACTTCCATGTAATTACTAAACACAAGGAGTAATTACTCAACACAAGGAGTAGTGCATGCTTTTGAATGGTTAAGTATCAATACTCATCCATGACATTCACAGGATGATATGGGATGATATTTGTCAACATCGAATATGGCGGTTTGCTGAGGTGATATTGATAACTTCAAGGACGACGAATAAATTGTCGCTTGTTGGTCAGTTTGTTCCATGGCCACTTTGATTACAAGTGATTAGTAGGATCATTACTTTGATCACATTTATGCATGTAAATGTTACAAAAATGAGATCTAGTCAAAATTAGTTTTTCTCGTTGAATTAAAATGTTGTTGACATAATTAATTTTATTTTGGTTAAATAAAGCTTCATTACATTGTAATTTTGATTTTAGTCGGACTTTTTCATTAAGTTGTCCTTTCATTTTTATTTTTCTTACATATTTTTTTACTAATTTTAATTTTTAATATTAGTAAAAAGTTTTATTTTTATTAGATTTTAGTTTTTAATATTAGTAAAAAAAAAAAATTTAATATATTTTTTTTCTTTTATAATGTGCAAAATTATATGTTGTAGATGCTAAAAAGTATATGCAATAATATCAAATCTTGATTTTTAGGAATCCATTAAAAATAAACTCATCTAATTTTCTCTATCTTTTTTCTTTTCCACTTTTCGCCAACCACTAGTGTTGGGTGTGGATGTTACAATAGACATTTGATTCTCTTTTGTATTTCTTGGATATTCTTTGTCAAAATACGA
This sequence comes from Pinus tabuliformis, assembly GCA_031772625.1. Lineage (NCBI taxonomy): Eukaryota > Viridiplantae > Streptophyta > Pinopsida > Pinales > Pinaceae > Pinus > Pinus tabuliformis. Next base: position 239,704,456 of record CM062818.1, on the reverse strand, counting down.
TCCCTCTATTCCTTGTATTTGTTCTCTACCACTCACTTCCTTTCACCTCTGATCCATGTATTTGTTTTCTACCACTCACTTCCTTTCACCTCTCTATTCCTTGTATTCGTTTTCTACCACTCACTTCCTTTCACCTCTGATCCATGTATTTGTTTTCTACCACTCACTTCCTTTCACCTCTGTTCCATATATTCCTTTATTCCTTTGCTACCATTCACTTCCTTTCACCTTTGATCCATGTATTCCTTTGCTACCACTCATTTCCTTTCCACTTCCTTTCCTGATGAGTGCTGCACTTCCCTTCCTGATGAGTGCTGCTCATGCTGCTACTGTGTGTTGTTAGGTTGTGGAGTTAAAGTAACATTATGCTCTATCTTGTCCTCTTCTATTATCTCTCCTTTTTCTGCATGTTCATACTGCTTAGTGCATTGCCAACTTTTTGGCTTTTGGTATCTTTTTATTAAAATTATATTAAGTAAGATTACATATTTTTTAATAATTTTTTATTTTTTATATTATTTTAATTATAATTTAATCTTTTATATTAAAAATAAATTTATTTTTTCAATTATTTTTAAAATATTTATTATTATAATTTGATTAAGAAATACACTTAATATTAATAAATTTTGTATTTCCTTTTTTACTGAACTCTCTATCATATAATTTTAGATTTCCCATTTTGAATATTATTTTTGTTTTTATCTTATTTAGATTGTGAATGGATAAATGCTCATGATGTAGTGGAGATATGGACAATAGTTTTAAGGTACACATGGTTGAGACGTTTATAAGAAATTGTGCACTCATATATATGAACATGAGAAATGTGAGAAGGAAGACAATAAACATTAAAATTAGTGAGAAAATCTTCAAGGTATATATATTTTTAGAAAAATGAGAAAGTTATATTGAAAACCAAATTTGAAATGAAAGGTATATAGATATTTTTTTATTTTTATTTTTTAACTTGCTAACTTCAATTTTCTATGGTTTTGTGATTCTCATATATGGGTAGAATGATTAATTTCTACTCTTAAGGAAGTGAGCTTTATTGATTGTGGCTTGATTGTCTATTATTTAATTTTGTAGGAATAATATGATATTTATTGACTAACTTTTTACTTTTATTGTTAGAAAACTACTTTTTGAAGTTGATTTTAGACTCTATTTATTTTTTTTATTTGATTTTTTTGCTTAATAAGTCATAAACTTATTGAGTCATTATTTTTTTTGAAAGTAGATTTTGAATATAAAAGTTTTTGTGGTAATTTTATATGTTGAAACTCTTTCTATGGCTATCTATTTCAAGGTTTGTATGTACGTTTTCTTGTTATAAAACTTTTTCAGGATTTATATATAGTTAAGAAAAGAAAAACAATAATTATTACTAAATCTATTATCTTAAATACATTTTTATTTTATCTTTTAAAATATATTATCCACAAAATACTTTCATTTTTGTAATATTCATGTGATAATAAAAACTATTTATATAACCAAAATTATGTTATTTTTCATGGTTGTTCATTTCCTTAACTTTCAAACTATTAATATTTCTATTCTATTTTATTTAATTATTTTACTCACCATAAAAAGAAAAGAAAAGAAAAGAAAGGCTCATTATAACATGCCTTTTGGGTTTGCCTAAAAATCACACTTTTAAATTATTGCTTTTACAAAATCATATAAACTTAACAAAATAGATCTTATGAAATTATTTCTTTTACAAAATCATATAAAGTTAACAAAATAAATCTTATGAAAGGAGTCTCACAAGTTGTCTTTAAACATCTTTCAAATAGTTAAAAACAAGCCAAGACCTCATACCAGAGACATGAGAACCTTTTTGAGAAAAGACGCATTAGAGCATAACGATAATGGTTGTAATTTCATATATATGTAATTTATTAAAAAAATAAGTTAGGATGACCATAATGCATAAATTATAAAAGAAAAACATTTTTTAAATTACGATAAAATAAATAGATTTCTTGCATAGACAAATTTATATTTCACTTGTGTTTGCATTTTATTTGCCATTAAGACATAAATGTTGACACCAATTCTAATTGTAATTCATTAAATTCACTTCTAATTAGTTAACTTCAATTACAATTGTAATCTCTTCCATATTTGCATAAATATGGAATGAAATTAGTTGTTCTACCAAAGCTATCACTTTGTTTTAACAAGACTATCATTTTATTATTGAGTTCTTATTCCATCTGCTCTGCTTTTCTACAACAAGAGGTAGATAAAGTAGTACAACGATAATATATTCCATACTTGGCATAAATACAAAAGGTAATACCATTCTATTATTGAGTTCTTATTCCATCTACTCTGCTTTTCAACAAAAAGACTTAGATAAAGGAGAACAATGATAATATCTTCCATACTTAGCATAAATACAAAAGGAAACTAGCTCTTTAGCCAAAACTCACTCTGCTCTATCATTGAGTTTTTGTTATTCTATAGCTATTGGTTGGGCTGTTGTCTATTGAGTTTTGTTGAGAGATTTAGCTTGTTCAAGGAAGGATTGCTAGATGGTTCTATGGAAGAAAAGGTATGCATCTTCTCCTAATAACTCTTCTCTTGAAGGTAGAACTTATGTTTACGTGAATCTTGCTGAAGGAATTGGCCATAAGAATGTGTGAGCATGATAAGGCTTCCATGTAATTACTAGACATTCGGAAGGAGTAGTGCATGCTTTGGAATGGTTAAGTATCAATACTCATCCATAATATTACATGACTTATACAAGATGATATAGGATGATATTGGTCAACATCGAATATGGTTGTTTTTTGAAGAAAGAAAGAGAAGTGATAATGATAACTTCAAGGATGAATAAATTGTAGCTTGTTGGTCAGTTCGTTCCATGGCCACTTTGTTTACAAGTGATTAGTAGGATCATTACTTTGATTACAAGTGATTAATAGGATCATTACAATTAAATATCCATGTTATCGGATCATTACTATAAGATTTCCTTATATCAATATTCGTAATGTATTAATCCTTGGTGCTAACTTGAAGCCCTGATGATATGGATCTCGAATAGAAAGTTCATGATTATGGTTCTATGATTTAATATTTTTGCTCTCTAATTGTGATAGCATACCTCCCCATTTGAGATATATTTTCAACAATGTGTTTTTACTTATGTTCATTAATTCCTTAGATATCCACATCCATTTTAGGAAGCCTCTCTAGGGGAAGAGTTTCATGCAAATCACAAAATTTTGTATTTATTTCTTATTCTCATTCATCTTCTTTTATATTCCTTACATCTTATCTTTTATTCCTTCATTATTTTCATTCATCTTTTTTATATTCCTTTGTTATTTTCATTGATATTCTTTTCCTTTTCTCTTCTAATCCTTTCTTGAGAACATGGGGAAACAACATTTTTCAACATACTACCATCCATTTTAGGAATCTTATTCTGTAATTGAGATAACCTAAATTCTAAGTATTCACTTTATCCATGGGTAAAGGATGGACCTTTATTATATTTGATTGGTGTAGTATCTTTCTTTGGAGGCATGTTGAAAAATAAAAATAACACTCCTCTTTATTACAACCAAACAAAAGGGATCTTCTAATAAATATTTAGGTCAGTAGTAAGTTATGTATCTTAATTTGGAGAATATCATAAGGGATGAAGCTTTATTAATAAATCTTTGAGTTTTGAGACCTTATGGATTTGAATATTTTTTTGCAATATTCGAATATGTAGTTTCTACAATTCTATAGGTCTGAACTGAATTTGATGTATGAAATAAAAATTATAGTAACTTTCCTATAATTTGTTGATTTTTTGGCCTCTTCACATGAGAAAATTGTACATCATGCCATGTGTCCAATTATTGAAATAGATTTCATAGTTTGAAAATTCCTTGAAAATAAGATATAGTAATAATACCAATCTAATTTGCTTAAAATTGATTTCATGATTGTTCATAAACTTTGAGTTCCATAGGGTATAACTCTGAAAGTATAGTGAGTGAAATCAAATGGAATTAACTATTCCTTGATATTTCTCATTAATATAGTGCACGTTTCACTTTATGAGGCTTACAGAAAGAAAGAAAGAAAAGATATAGAAAAAATTTCAAACTAACTTCTTTAAGACTAATTTCTAGAGTATACAATGTTGGGAAATGATAGTAGTTTCTATCTTCATAATTTTCATTGTAATCGTGTCACTCTCTATATCATATGTAACAAGACAAACAAGAAAGAAGAATATTATTTTCAAGCATGGTTTCAATGCTTCTCTTGATTGGTCAACTAGGTTAGGCATGTTATCCATACTTATAGGGTTTTTCTAGTGGAATTTACAGGGTAAGTTCCTCAGATATAACACTAAGGACACTGCTCACAAACAGATCACATATCAATACACTTGTATTCTTGACGTGGTTAAAGCCCTCAAAGAGGGAAACAGTCCACGGCTTGAGCCAACGTGGCCACTTCCAGAAATTTATTAATAAAAGGAAGAAAATTTACAGAAGCTTCTCTCATGAATGGTCACACTACAAATGACCCTTCATGCTCTTTAAATAGAGATCATGGACAAATCGGGTGTTAAGCCATGGATCAAGTGTCAGTAATATCGAGGAGTGAATTAATCATCAGATCACATAATGTCTAGAACATATTGTGGCAGTCATATTGTAAGTTACAAAAGTACATAGTAAAGAAACACATTTTACCTAACTCTACACTAAACCAAGTTATACTTAACTTCCTATGTGTGGGAATATCCTAACATCCCCCCTTATGAACAACTTGGGATAGGATTGAAGGATGTAAAAATATGACACAATAGGATAAGGAAGGAAGAATTAGAGCTTATCCCTCCTTAGTGACAACTTCCTGAACTCCAACCATAAATCAAAGTTTAGTAAACTTCGCCTCTGTGAGAGCCTTTGTAAAGATATCTGTAACTTGATCATCGGTTGAATAATATTGCACTTCGAAAACATGGTCATGAATGAGCTTTTTGATGAAGTGCATGTGTATTTCAATGTGTTTTTGGAGCTAATGTTGGACTGGACCTTTGCATGGTTGAATGTAACTTTTATTATCACACCAAAGTGTAGTCGGATGCTACTTCTGAAAGCTAAAATATAACAGGAACTGATGAAGCCACAAGGCTTCCTTACTAGCTTCTATGATGCCATGATACTTTGTTTCTATTGAATAAAGAGAAATGTAATTTTGTTTCTTACAAGCCCATGTAGCAACTCTAGAACCAAGAGTGAACACATAACCTGCAGTAGACTTCTGATCATCAGGGTCACCAGCCCAATCGAAATCTGTGAAACCAACCAATAGAGGAGATGCTTCTGCACTGTAATGAATCCAAAACTGAATTGTACCTCGAACATAAAGAAATGCTCTTTTAGCTGCTTTCCAATGACTTTCATGTGGGTTTTCCATGAACCAAGCAATAAGTCCAACAAAAAATGAAAGGTTAGGATGGGTACGGGTCAGATACAAATTTTTTCCTACAAGTTGATTGTATAAGGTAGCATCAGCTTTAGGGGAAGTAGAAGAGACTGAAATTTTAACTCCAGACTAAAAGGGAGAAGGGGCTAGCTTAAAATCCTCCATGTGAAAGTGGCACAGAGGATCACAGGAATATTTGGATTGGGAAAGGGAAATACGTTCCTTGGATTGCAAGATTTGAAGACTAAGAAAATAATGCAAGTGTCCTAAGTCTGTCATTTCAAACTTCTTTTTAAGGCTAGACTTCACATGGTTTATAAGGTTGGGATCACTACCAGTAAGGATAAGATCGTCAACATAAAGAAAAGAACGATATAGATTTCTTTATGCAAGTCCCCATGTAAGAAGGCAGATTTAATATCCATTTGATGGACTTCCCATTTGAAAGAGGTAGCAACGGAAATAACAAGGGAGATAGAGTTCATTTTGGATAATCACCTGCAAGAGAACCTGTTGCATCCCGATTAGCACAGACCCATTTTGGAAGCTCAAGAGATGAAGGAGGATACTGAGAAGGTTGGGGAGGATTTTCGTCCTCGCTGTCATCATCTGGAGAAGAAATATTTTTAGAAGTAGAAGGGACAGAAAGAGGTGGCACATCCACTGAACTAGGCTCGTAGGCTGATATATTCTCATCAAAATTTACATCTCTTGTAATGATAACATTTTTGGTTTTAAGTGGAATAAGTCTATATCCTTTGGCATCTTCAAAATATCCAACAAAAATACATTTTTCACTCTTAGGTTCTAAGGCTTTATGTTTCTCCTCTGGAATATGGGCCTAAGGTTCACTTCCAAGAAAATGAAAGTGATTGACATCTGGTTTAATTGAGCTCCATTCTTCTTCTGGAGTGATATTCTTTAAAACCCTAGTAGGAGTGCGATTTACTATGTAATTTTCACAGTTAGTTGCTTCTGCCCAAAAATTAAGACTAAGTCCTTCAGATTGAATCATACAATTAGCCATTTCCTTTAAGGTGTGATTCTTCCTTTCAGCTACACCATTTTTTTGTGCAGTATATGGAATAGTATGTTGCATTTGAATTCCATGCTCAGTGCAAAAGTTGATGAATTTGTTGTTAACACATTCTCTGCCATTAACGGATCTTAGCTTAAGAATTTGATTTCCACATTGTTTTTCAACAAAGGCCTTAAAGGCCAAGAACATGTTAAATACTTCACTCTTGAGTTTTAAGAGGTATACCCAAGTGCGTCTAGAGAAATCATCAATGAAAGTTAAGAAATACTTTAAAACCTTAGTAGGAGTGTGATTTACTATGTAATTTACACAATTAATTGGTTCTGACCAAAAATTAAGACTAAGTCCTTTAGATTGAATCATACAATTAGCCATTTCCTTTAAGGTGAGATTCTTCCTTTCAGCTACATGATTTTGTTGTGGAGTATATGGAATAGTATGTTGCATTTGAATTCCATGCTTAGTGCAAAAGATGATGAATTTGTTGTTAACACATTCTCCGCCACTATCAGATCTTAGCTTAAGAATTTGATGTCCACATTGTTTTTCAATGAAGGCCTTAAAGGCCAAGAACATGTTAAATACTTCACTCTTGAGTTTTAAGAAGTATACCCAAGTGCATCTAGAGAAATCATCAATGAAAGTTAAGAAATACTTGTAGCTAGAGAATGAAACAACTAGAAGTGGACCACATAAATCATTATGCACAAGCTGTAAAGGGGATGAGGCATGCCAAGAGGCACACTTTCAAAACTATCTCAATGATGTTTTCCGAGTACACATCTAGAACAAACACACATACCATAGGAAGACTTGTCACCATATTTTCTTTACATAAATTTTGAAGGGAGCAATAGTTTATGTGACCAAATCGCTCATGCCAAAGTTTTCTCACTTCATCATTATGAGCAACAAATACCGAGGGAAGAGTTGATGACCCAAAGTTTTTAAACTTATACAAATTTGTAGAATCATCAACAATGCTAGTAGCTAAAATCTATTTAGGATCTCTTAGGTCCTTAATTACAACATTGTGAGGTGAAAATTCAATGGTTTTACCTTCACATGAATGAGTTATCTGATATATAGTTAGAAGGCTGCAGGATAAGGTTGAAACACATAATACATCATTAAATTTACCATTGTCTAGATGAACAGTTCCAATCCCTACAACATTAAGAGATCTATCATCACCAACATATATATTTTTGGTGTTACAATCATTTAAAGAAGAAAACATGGCTTTGTTTTTGGCCATGTGATAAGAAGCTCCACAATCAATGAGTCACTCATGAGAATGAGAAGAAGAAGATACATTTAGTGCATAACCAGACCGGGAGGCTAGACAACCACATGCAGAAAGTGATATTCATAAAGATGAAGTTGAAGTTGAAGAGTGTTCCAAATGGATGTTATGCTTCTTCATTACTACTTCCAAGGCTTCCATATTCTTAAAGCATTTGGATTCTAAGTGGTCATCTCGATTACAAAAGTTGCAATGCCGATTTGTCTTCTTCCCTTTATTTTTATTTGCCTTATAATTTTGTCGAAATGATTTTTCATTTTGAGACTGAAATTTCTTAGGACCCTTGTTTGGTTTAGGACCATTCTTTTTAGGATACTGCTTCTTAGGATTCTTTGAATTTGGGTGTTGCTGGGTGGCTAAGGCTTTCTTGGAAGAGTTTCCAATATTAAGAAGACCAAGATGTAAGAATTTTTCTTGTTCTCTTATTAAAGAATCACAAAAGGCATCAAACGGGGTTTGGGGGAGGGGGGACTTGTAGTCTTGTCCTTAAGAAATAAAGGTTTCTCTAGTAGAATGGAAGGTGGAAACAAACACAGAGTAGGACAGTCCAAACTTAGTTAGAATGGAATAGATCAGGCTACCATCTTCTTTATTAACCATAACACCTTCTAAGAGAAGTCTAAGGTTCTTGAACTGGGACAAAAAATCTTCAATGGAAGAAAAATTATTGGGGTCCAACGTAAGCAACTCATTTTTGAGTTGATGGGCTCTAATTTCAATTTTAATTCCAAAAACTTTAGCGAGTTGTTTGATTGCTTCATTAGGGGTATCAAGTTCTGTGATATGGAATCTAATGTCTGGCAAAATGGACATCCCTATCAATCCACGTGCTTGATCTTGCCTATTCTCCCATTTGGCTACCTTATATTCATCTTTAGGTTAAATTTCTTGGCATGTGACTATTCTGTAAAGACCTTTACTTGTAGGTAAAACCACAATGTAGGACCACCATTGCAAGTATTTGGTGTTGTCAAGAATAACTTGGCATGGAATTTCCATTTTAATAGAAACTGAAGCTATAGATGTTGAAACTAAGTGTTCCAATGGAAAGATATCTAAAACTTAGGCATATTAAAACAAATGGCTTTGAAAACGACTTCTGGATGAAGAAGTTGTGGATTTTTGAAGAAAATTTGTTGAAGATGCCGATGAAGCGCGTGAATGTGTAGAAGTGAATGATAATGTTATATTTGCAGTTGCATGATCCGGATTATCCACAGTTTCGTGCTTATTGACAGAATAAGCACGAAACTGTGGATAATCCGGATCATGCCACTACAAAAAACTACCACAGAAGCTTAAAATCTAAGATAATGTTATATTTTAAAAAAAATCTCCCCCCTTTCCAAACTTAGTCTAATTAGCTCACTTTAAGAAAAAGATTTTATGTGGCCCACTTTTATAAATAAGTGAAAGTCACTAAATTGTAACTTAAATAAAAGATAAAGAGACTTTAGAATTATAAGTGACTCACTTTTTATAACGGGTGAGAACACTTTTACATAAAGTAGGTTTAAAACATAAGTTACATGTGCTTTTCGAAAAAGTAACTCAACCAAAAGAAAGACTTGAACTCAAGACCTTTATTCTCATAAAGTAACTTTGGACCAAGTGAGCTAGTTTAAAAGGTTAGTAATTTTTGGAAAAGAGGAAGGGTTTTTTTTTTGGGCCATATAAGCTTTGGGGTGCATGCTCACTTGAAAAATCTCTTTCTACCTACAACACAAAAAACCACACAGTTTCTGATTCTGAGATCACACTGAGGCATGGTGGAAAAGAGCATATGCATGAGAACAATCCTTCCTTTCTGTTTCTGACTTTCCCTGATCACACCAAGTCGCAGGGCAAAGAGCATACGCAGAATGAAAGGTATAGATCCGGTAATTAAGAAATAGAGAGCTAAATAAACTAAAATAAAAAGAGAGATGAATAACTAACACTGCAAATGAAGGCTGTATGCCTCCAGATCTTAAAATGAAGTAGTTATGGCTACCAGAAACCTTTTCGCATGAAACAAAAGGGGTTCCTCACTGGAACTGATACTCCTAACAAAATATAGCAGTTCTCTCATCTCAAAAGCAGTCAGAAATAGTATATCTAGGTGGGGGGGTTCAGGCGGTGTAAGCGCCCTTGCCCATGGTAGCCACCACCTTCATGGCCCCCTGCTGGGTAGAGGGACAAGAGATCACTGCCGTCTTTTCCTAGGGAGACCCACACCCTCTCTGCCCCTCACCTAACAAGCTACTGAGAGGGCAACCAAGGGGGTGAAAGGGATTGTACTACCCTAGGTAAGGGAACTCGAGCCCTCTCGGACCAATGTTGGGCAGGGGGACAACTTCTTAGAATAAGCCCCCTTCCCTACAAGGGGTTAAGAGGGTATGAGCCACCCTCACTCAGGCTAGCATATGCCCTCTCGGTGCCTCCCTACTAGGCGATGCAACATCAAGTTGAATGTATTTTTTTCATGTTTTTTGCACAAATGAATTTGGCTTTTACAGTCATTTTTAAAAAAATGATGAAAAAATATATTGAAAAAAAATTGGTGATGCAATATCAAGTTACATGTTCTTTTTCATATTTTCTTGGCAAAGTAATTTGGTTTTCACAACCTTTTTTTTAAACTGTTCAAAATTTACCTTAATTTTTTTTTTTTGATGCAACATTAACACTTTTCATTTTTGGGTTGTATTTCATGTTTTTTGGGGTTTTTTTCACTGGAATTTTCATTTGATGAAATAGTTCTCATTTGATTGGAAACTATTTTATTATATAAGAAAAACTATGATAGTAGAGAAATTAGAGTCTAGATAATCAAATTTCTTTAGAAAAATTCATCTAGCCATCAACGAATGAGAATATTTAGATTGTCTTGTACACCATAGTTCATCCAAGAATTTTCTAACATAATGTTATAGGGAGTCATTTTGCAAGAAGTATCACTAGGATCCTCCTCTAAGAACCATCATTTAGAGAAGGTTCTTGGAAGAAGCATTAGTACTAGTATGCTCCACCTAATATGGAAATAACGCTCTTGAAGAATAAAGGGATGCAGATTGTCAGGTTTCAGTATGAAAGGCATAATTGAAGTCTTTCTCCTATTAAAGAAGGAAACATATCTTTGATAAATATAAAAAGTTCTCATTCAAGGAAGGATGGCTAGATGGTTGTATGGAAGAAAATGTATGCATGTTCTCCTAATAACTCTTCTCTTGAATGTAGAACTTACACTAACAGGAATCTTGGTGAATGAATTGGTCATAATAATTTGTGAGCACGAGAACGCTTCCATGTAATTACTTGACACTTGGAAGAAGGAGTAGTGCATCATTTAAAATGGTTAAGGATCAAGACTCTTCCACAATATGACATGAATTAGACATGATGATATTTATTAACATTGAATATGGTTTCCTAAAGAAAGAAAGAGAGGTGATAATGACAACTCCAAGGAAGAAGAAATTGAAACTTGTTGGTTATTTTGTTCCATGGGCACTTTGATTACAATTGATTAGCATGAAGAAGGAACTTTGGTAAAATATGAAGATAGACCATGTGAAAGGATATTGATATCATAAGTAAGTATAATTTGAAGAGGTTGTCATATTGAGGTAATTTTGATATTGATGTTTCAGTTTTGGTTATCCCGTCGATATATGTTTTTTCTACTGGGAAGGATATTGCATAAATTCATAATGGAAGTTGAGGAAATTATATCTACAATGTTGGCTTTTGATCTCAATTCAATAAATACATGGATTGATTGGATGACTTTGTTAATCCTAAAAGAATCACTTTCATGAATTGAAGAAGCTATGTTTAACTCTCCCTTGATTAGCTCAATATAATGCCTTCGTTGATAATGACAGGAGGAAAGTGACATGAAAGATTGATAGCTTGAACCCTGTCACACTTTGAAGTTTGGTTCCATATGATAAAACGAAAAAGGAAGAAAGACCTGATGTATTGATGAAGACACATTAAGGAGTTAACTTCCCAAATTGAAAGGAATTCAAGAATCTTCTCTATGCTCAAGAGGGAGTAAGAAGTCTCCTTAAATGTTGAAAAAGTAGCATTGGTATATTCCCTCATAAAGAGGGAATAAGGATGTACTCACTATATGAGAGGGAGTGATGTTAGACATCATATTCTTCATGTTTCATGCATTAGACTAGGACTAACAATCGTAAGTATTATTGAAGGAACTAGGAAGGAGAATGGAGGCTTGGATAAGCATCTGAGATTGATACTCCTTGAGAATATATAATCCAAGACAGGAAGTTGACCGACACTATTTGAGGATTGGACAGGTATCCAAGACAAGAGTGGTCTAAAAGGACCAATTTTATTTGAGGATAGGTAATCCAAGATAATAATAAGTCCTAAAAATACATACCTAGTGACAATCTATATGGGGTATGGGCCATAGAGGTATCGCATTGTCTCATGCAAATCCTCCCAACATTATGCTATGAAATAAAATGAGCTTGTCAGCTCAAGGCGTTACTATGATGGCAATGTTGGTTATGACGTTCATGCTTAAAAGATTGCTTATCAATCTGACTCTTCTTATGAGAACTCTTTAGTTTGAGAATATCCTTGTACCAGGTTGTAGAATTATGAATTACTCCCTAGTTAAGAGGGAGTGTTGGAAAATGAAACTAGTTTTGGTCTTCATAAGCATCATTGTACTCATGTCATTATGTTTATCTTATGTAGAAATGGAAAGAAGAAAGAAAATTATTATTTTCAAACATTGGTTTCATGCTTCTGTTGATTGGTAAACTAGGTTAAGAATGTTCTTCATGCTTCTAGGGTTTGTCAAGTCATAAGATTTATTGCCATGAGTCAAGAGAGTCAATATTGTTTGTACAAGGCCCATTTGGGCAGGTTGTAATATGTAAAAGAATTTACTTTTGTGTATAAAAATTTAAGAAGGGCTCCAAGACCAAGTTGGACATAACTATGAGAAGTTAGCCTAGAAGAGCCTATTCAGCCTCATGAAACATATTTATAGAGAATCAAATTCGAACTCATTATACACACATTCGATATGAATAAGAAATGTTTGACTTGAAGTAAGGAATAAGAAGGAAAAAAAGTGAAGGTCAAGGAATGAAGAAATCATGGAAAGGAAGAAAAGCCTAAATTTTTGCTCTCTCACACATGTGAAAGTTAAGGCTTTTGCAGCTACTAGGAGGCCAAAAATTGCAGGTCTTAACTATAGGTTTGAAGTAGAAGGTGAAAATTCTGAATTGGAGCGGATTGGAAGAGGTTTGACATTTGTTGATTTGGCCAATATTTGAATTGTTTGGAAGAGATCATTGGAGGGTTGATTCAGTGCTTGGAGGAGGTATTGTCTTTGGTCTTTAGGTCTTGGATTTCTCATTTGAATTGATTCTATAAGAAGAGAAGAATTTCTTATGTGTTTTTTGGAGGGGTTTTTCCCTGGCATGGAACCTAATTCTCATGTCCATTTTGTTTGTTGTTTATGCTCTTGATAATTGTTTGATGAAGAGAACCTAACTAAGAATAGCAAGAAGTTAACATTGTATCACAAGCTTTTATCAAGGGTAAGGATAATTGTTTAATAGTTTCATTAGTGGATTTTGTGACATACAAAAACCCTAACTTCCTTGTAGCATATCTTTGAAAATACAGTGAACCAATATATGTAACTTGAACCATATTTTCACCAATACTTTCCTCAATGTGGTCCAAGTTTCACGGTTTTAAACCTCACAAAAATAAATGACAAAAATTTTAAACTGACCTTTTGAAACAGAGTTTAGGAGCATTCAAAAACCCTAAATTCCTTGGACCATATTTGCAAAAATATAGCAAACCAAGATCTAAAAATTGAATCAAATATTTCTCATCCTGTATTCTCAATCTTCTCCAAGTTTCACCACGTGAACCCTCCCAGAAAAAAGGGATAGCAAAAATTCCATGATAACATGTTTGAAGTAGAAAACCCTAGGATCATGAGCTCCGATATCAAATTTTTTTATCATTTCACTTTAAAAATTATAAAAAAAAATTCAATAATTATAATCCTCTTCAATGGGGAAACCTCATTTTAAAATAAATTCAATGAAGAGGACAATATGTGATGATCTTAAGACCGATTATCCTTCATAGATATATAGGAGACAAGGGTGCAATTATAATAAAATGGGACCATGCGGGGTTCTATCCTAAATAACAATATAATAATAGAAATACAATCATTCAATATATAGAGTTTAATAAGGGTTTCTTGGGTTGACATGGGAATTATATAGGGCTTAATAGATAATAAGACAACCAACTCACACATGATATTAATTAGGCAATCAAGAGAATCACTCCCAATAGACTTTGGATTTAAATTTTTAAAGAAACACTCCGCTATTTATGAAAGTATACATGCATCTCAAAATCTCCTTTCTTTGTTTTCTTAACCTAGCCTAGATCGATCTTAACCCTAGATCTACCATGCACTAAGAGGGATAACATATTTTAGAGTGAAAAGAGATTTCATCCCGCAATTGGTAGATACAAAGTTGAGATAGATCTGTGCTAGTTTAATTCCCCCCTTTAAATAGATTATATTCCACATGAATACCGTGTATCAATACCATAGGTTCTCATAACCTAGACGTTTAAAACCACTGGTAAATTTACCAACTTAAGTTTAACTTAACTACCAAAAAAAAAAAAAAAAATAATAATAACATACAATTTCTATTTTCATTATTTCAGTTTGAAGTTATTTTTATTTGATATAGAGTCATTTTTAGTTTTATATTTCGTTGTTGTTAAGTGGATATTTTGAATCAAAATAGTGATTTATCTTTAGAATGATGTATCCCTAGATGAAAGGGCAAGAAGATATGTAAATACAATTAAAAACCACTAAGGTAGGATAAGAAAATTACAATAATAAATAATAGTGTTGATATAATAGTATATTAATAAATAATAATAGTGTTAGTGGTATCATATATAATGAATTAGTAAATAAGAAATATGAAGACAGGGAATATAATAAGGGGAGATGTTGTGTATTATTAAATAATGAAAATAATATCTCATTTATAAATATAATAATATATGAGTCTACATGATGTAAAATAAAATTTGATAGGATGGTGACAACTACCCAAGCCATATGTTATGCATGCTAGTCATCTCAAGGCTCATATTTCCTAACAAATAAAAAAATACACATAATAATATAATATCATTTATTTGATCAAATATGAACAATGTTATAATATTAATATTATTTTGTTATAATAATAGGGAAAAGAATGTAAGGAGAAAATGAGGAAGAAAACAAAGAAAAAGATAAAAAAAAGAAATAGGGGAGAAAACATAAAAAGAAGAAGAAAGAGTTAAAACAAATTAAGGAAAGAGGGAAACTAAGGAAAAGGGATGAGGAGAGAAAGAAGGATAAAATAACTAAGGGAATACCATAAGTAAGTAAGTGGAGGAAACAAAAGAGGCCATCAAAATAGATGCAAAGTAAAGAAATAAAGAGACATGACAAAAAAAATACAAAGGCCACAACCTAGGCTTGGTTGTAGCAAAAAAATATACAAAGGCCACAACATAGGCTTGATTGTTGTATAGAGGCCCAAGTTGAGAGATCAATTGTAGCGAACTGTTGATAATCTCAAGTCCACCACTCCTATTTAAATTTTGAGGATGTTTTACTAATTCCATGAGTCCATCACTCCTATTTAAATTTTGAGGATGTTTTACTAATTCCATGGCTTATGTGTCATCGTTTGAAAAAATGGTTTTCTTTTTTTATTTCTCTAAGTGGATGTGATGTATAGAATTGTTGGAATACTAAGAAACAATTGATTTGCATATATGTCAGTTCCATGTTCCTTCTACTTGTTGTTAAAGGAATGTTGAGTCTCTCCAATGTAACACATTCCCCATGAACAAACAATTGTGTAGATATTTAAGGAAAATTATAAGGATGGAAATTCACTTCAAATTGTAGAAACTCTGGTCAATCCCAATGGTCCCTAATTGGCAAATTTTTGGTGGTACTTTTACAAAAATATTGAAATTTCTAATGATTTTTTATAGTCTTTATAAAATTTTGACTAATTTTAAGGTAAAAGAATTTTATCTTATAAAATTTGGGTGAATAATTTTTAGGAAAAAATGAAATTACTAATTATATTTATTTTAATTTATTTTTTTTACTTTCTCTAAAAAATCATGGAAAATTAGGTCACCTACAAAATTTTATCTTATAAAATTTGGGTGAATATTTTTTTTTTTTTTTTTTTTACTTTTTCTTAGGTCACGTACAAAATTAGTGCCTACAAATTTTTTGTGGAGCTTTGAGTTGCCCATAGTCAATTTTATTTTTAATGGGTCTCCTTGTGTTTGATGGTAACAAAAGCTTTGAAAAATTCCACAATTTCTCTCTTATCTTACCAATCTTAACAATAAAACCATTAATGTATAGAAGGTAAAATTTTATGTAAAACTACATCCTTAAAAGGGATAGTTTTATGCGCTACTTTTTTCATAGATATGATTAATTCTTACATAGACATGATTAAATGGAAAATATTTACCAAAACATTACTAATTTTAATAGTAAATTATTTATATATATTAACTGTGTTGAGTGAATACAATGTACGGATATATGTACAATGTGCCTTTGCATCGAAATCAAATAAAAATAATAATATCTTGGTTAAGAGGCAAGTTGCAAAATTTTTTTTAATGGTTTTTTTATCGAAACTGCTTAATCACAATTCCACATGAAGCTCAAATACATAATTCTTTGAAAATTAAACTACAATCTATTTACTCATAATTAAATAAACAATGTCATGGTTGAACTATAATTATTTGAAAATTAAACTATAATCTATTTATTCATAATTAAATAAACAATGCCTAACATCGCTGCTAAAATAATCTTGTCACTCTGCAAGTTTTAGATGGGTCAAACACACTTATCTTGAAGTTTTTCATTTGTGTTGCTTATGAGTTTGGTGCATTGACCAAGAAGTAATTATGACCAAATTTAAACCAAGCTGTGATGGTAGACAATTAAAAATTGTAAGTTTTAGATGGGTCGAACATACTTATCTTGATGTTTCTCATTTGTGTTGCTTATGAGTTTAGTGCATTGACAAAGAAGTAATTATGTCCAATTTTAAACCAAGCTTTGATGGTAGAAAATTAAAAATTGCATTGTACATGTGGATGGTGAAGTACACCTCATCTCTTATGCTAAATTTAACATTGTATTTATAATAAAATGCAGGGATCTTGAACTGCCATGAAGATTAATAATACTCAACAATGTATATATCTTTTATTTACATTCATACACAATTCTTGGTGGCGAATATTATTAATAGCAAAAAGATTAATAATACTCAACAACGTATATATCTTTTATTTACATTCATGCACAATTCTTGGTCAACTAATATCATTAATAGTAAAAAGATTTGTACTATCCTCCTTTGAACATTAATAATACTAAACAACCTAAAAAGAGGATCATAATAAAAAATAAATATACTTCAAAAAAAAAGCTTGACAAAATATTGAGAGAGACGTTGCTGGTCCTTTATTACTCTAAAATTTAAACTAAATTATAATATATACATTGTTAGCAACTTTCAAGAATATTGGTTGCTCAGAAATATGCACATTATTCTTTATTTAATTTATTTCGAATTTTCCTCCGCTCGTAAGCTATATATTCTTAGCTATGTTTGTAGTCAATGATCTCAACATCTTAAACACTTCAATACTAAAACACATTTTAGTATCATTCTCAGTAGGCCTCTCTTATATTCCATCCAAGGAATTATAATGTATAAGTGCATCAAAGGAATTATAAAGTATAAGTGTCTCCTAATATTTGCAATGATTTTTTTCTTATCTTATTTCTTTTGGCTTCTCTACATAAAATATCAATAAATAATTTTGGTTGATTTAAGAGAGGTTTCACAATCGTTATTATTTTTTCCATATTTTTTTCCCTGGATTATTTTTCCCATATTATTTATACATAAAAAGATTTAAAAATTAATCTTATTTATTCGCAAAGGAATATAAAAAATCTACTCATTAATATAAAAAAATTCCATTAAATTTATAGCTTAATGAATAAAAAAATTATAAATTTATCATTCCTTTCATGTTATTTTAATCATTGTAGTTGGTAAACTTTATCATCGATCATATTATAGTATTGAATTTATTATTAAAGCTTATGGTAATAAATCTACTTTTTAAGCCTGAAAATTAACATATATTATAATGTAATATTAAAATTTATATTTTAAATATTTTATTTTTCATTTATAAAATTAAAAAAAAAATTGTGTTTTAAATAAATGAATATAAATTAAAAGTATTTAATTTACATTTTTAACCAAATTTCAAATAAAATTGATTAAACATGTAGGTGGAAAAATCCAAAATTTAAATTTAAATTATATTTTCAACTTTTTTTTTAAATGAAATATTTTGAAATTCAATACAATAAAAATATTAACTACAATTATATCTATATATTCCAATAAAATAACAATTTACCTTTTAGTTGTGAAAATTTATTTATAAACATTATTTATATATAATTAGTGATTTGCATTATTATTCATATTGTCAAAATCTTTCTACACAGTTAAAATTCTAACAGTTATTTATTTTTTTTATAATAATAAATAACTTCATATAAAAAATAACAAAAAAAAAATTTGGTTTCTTGGCTATTTTTCATTTATTTACTTTAATTTAAATATATCTCAACTAAAGAGCAAAAAGCGTCAAGTATAAGGGTCTGTTAAGAAAACAACCATAAATTTATACACCATAACCGAGCGGAAACTCTTTAAAAGTAAAATAATTATATATTGAAGGCCGCGGGAATTCAATGTTCAAGAGGATTGCTACGCGATTTATTCGTTTTACAAATCATTTGATTTCTCAAGGGAATTGAGAAAGAAGTAATTATGTCCAAATTTAAACCAAGACGGTAGACAATTGAAAATTGCATTGTACATGTCGATGGTGAAGTACACTTTTATCTTAGGTTAAATATAATAGTGTATTTATAATAAAATCCGCGGATTTTGAATTTTCATGAAGATTAATAATATTCAACAATGTATATATCTTTTTATTTACATTCATGCACAATTTTTGGTCAACTAATATAATAATACTCAACAACCTATATATATTTTATTTACATTCATGCATAATTCTTGGTTAACTAATATCATTAATAGTAAAAATATTTGTACGATCCTCCTTTGAGCATTACTACTAATAAACAACCTAAAAAAAAGATCATAATAAAAAATAAATATATTTCAAAAAACAAACTTGACAAAATATTGAGAGAGATGACACTGATCTTTATTACTCTAAAATTTAAACTAAATTATAATATATACATTCTGAGAAACTTTCAAGAATATTAATTATTAAAAATATAGACATTATTCTTTATTTAATTTATTTCCAATTTTCTTCGGCTTATAAACTATATATTCTTTAGCTATATTTGTAGTCAATCATCTCTAACATCTTAAACACTTCAATACTAAAACCCTTTAAAAACAAAAGCATTTATATATTGAAGGCCGCAGGAATTCAATGTTCAAGAGGATTGCTACGCGATTTATTCGTTTTACAAATCATTTTGATTTCTCAAGGGAATAGTCAACGTATAACACGTTTTTAGGCTGCAGGTAATACAAAACCTGAGATAATCCACCTTCAGCACAAGGTTTTTATGTGTGAGTCGAAATGTTGAATGGTTTTCGATGTTTGGAGTTACAGGATTTGAATACGTGATTACGTGGATTGAGTCCCGTATCGACCAACTACTTGCCTCAATGTCCTGACTTCCAACGTTCACTTTCAGCGTTATCGAATTAGGTTTAGATTTTGACATTACAGTTTATCCAATCGGACATCTCTATAAATGGCAATGAAATGTTGAGGAATCAGCAACCCATCCCATTGCCAATAGATTTTGCTTTTGTTCTCTGGTTTTTTATGTGTAAGTCAAAATGTCGAAGGGTTTTCAGCATGTTTGGAGGTACAGGATTACATGGGATTGAGTCCCGTATCGACCAACTACTTGCCTCAACGTGTCCTGACTTCCAACGTTCATTTCCGTTATCGAATTAATTAGGTTTAGATTTGGACGTGTCCTGACTTCCGACGTTCATTTCAGCGTTATCGAATTAGGTTTAGATTTTGACATTACACTTTATCCAATCGGACATCTCTATAAATTTTAACGCCGAGTCGAATTTTACATTATGATTTATATAACCTGCTGACTATTAGCGCGGTTGAGATTGTCCCAATTAGATATCATTTTTGGGATTCAACTGCGTTAAGTAAGTCATTCAAAGTATGACCATTTCCATGAGAGGTAGTCGTAAAGTGACTATTTTCTCATGATTTTTGAATAGTTCACTTAGCATCATTGCATCGGGTGATGCTCACAGGGGTGAAGAAGTGGGATTGAAACTAGTGAAAAGTGGAGAACGAATCACATAGCATCAATCATCACTTCGGGCTTGCACCGGTAACCAGGACTTCCCAGGAGGTCACCCATCCCAATTGTTTATTTTCTTCCAATGCCATAAATTTATTATACCTTCAGAATTGTAATCTACTATAGGTTTTTTACATTATTTTATTTAGTATATGGCACTTTGTAATAGCTCCATTTCAAGGTCGTTGAAATCGCTATAATTATAATAATAATAATAATAATAATAATAATTATTATTATTATTATTTATAAATTTATTTTTATTTTATTGATTAGAATCATCTATTCATCATATTTATTCATGTATATGTTACAAAAATGAGATCTAGCCAAAATCAGTTTTTCTCGTTAAATTAAAATGTTGTTGATATAGTTAATTTTATTTTGGTTAAATAAAGCTTCATTACATTGTAATTTTGATTGAGTTAGATTTTTTTTATTAAATTGCCATTTCATTTCTATTTTTATTATATATATTTTTATTAATTTTAGTTTTTAATATCAGTAGAAATTCTAAATTTTATTAGATTTTAGTTTTTAATATTTAGTAAAAGTTTTTTTTTTAATATAATTTTTTTTTTATAATGCCTAAAATTATATGTGGTAGATGCTAAAAAGTATATGCAATAATATCATATCTTGATTTTTCAGAATCCATAAAAAATAAACTATCTATTCTTTTCTATTTTTTTGTTTTCCACTTTCCACCAACCACCAGTGTTTGGAGTGGATATTACAATGGAATTTGATTCTCTTTTGTATTTCTTGGATATTCTTTTCAAAAATCCAATTCGTCTGATCCATGTATTCCTTTCTAAGACTCACTTCCTTTCACCTCTGATCCATGTATCCCTTTTCTACCACTCACTTCCTTTCACCTCTGATCCATTTATTCGTTTGCTAATGCTCACTTCATTTCACCTCTGATCCATGTATTCCTTTGCTACCACTCACTTCCTTTCATGATGAGTGCTACTCATGTGCTGCTATGTGTTGTTGGGTTGCGGAGTTAAAGCAGTGTTGTGCTCATCTTGTCCTCTTCTATTGTCTCTCGTTTTTTCCGCTTTTCTTCATAGAGCTTAATGTATTGCCAACTTTTTGGCTTTCGGTACTCTTTTATTAAAATTATATTAATTAAGATTTATATTTTTTAATATTTTTTTAATTCTTTAAGATTATTTTAATTATAATTTAATCTTTTATATTATAAAATATTTTTTTTCATTTATTTTTAAGATATTTATTATTATAATTTCATTAAAAAATACAACTAATATTAATATATTTGTATTTTTTTTTTATTGAACTCTCTATCATATAATTTTAGCTTTCCCATTTTGAATATTAGTTTTGTTTTTATCTTATTTCAATTGTGAATGGATAAATGCTCATTATGTAGTGGAGATATGGACAATAGTTTTAAGGTACACACGGTGGAGATGTTTATAAGAAATTGTGCATCATATATATGAAAATGAGAAATGTGAGAAGGAAGACATCAAACATTAAAATTACTGAGAAAATCTTCGAGGTACATATATTTTTAGAAAAATGAGAAATTTATATTGAAAACTAAATTTGAAATGAAGGTATATAAATATTTTTTATTTTTATTTTTTAACTTGCTACATCAATTTTCTAAGGTTTTATAATTCTCATATATGGATAGAATGATTAATTGCTACTCTTAAGGAAGTGTGAGCTTTATTGATTGTGGCTTGATCGTCTATTATTTAAGTCTGAAGAAATAATATGATATTTATTGACTAACTTTTTAATTTTATTGTTAGAAAACTACTTTTTAAAGTTGATTTTAGACTTTTTTTTTTTTTTTTGTCCGATTTTTTTGCTTAATAAGTCGTAAACTTATTGAGTCATTATTTTTTTGAAAGTAGATTTTGAATATAAAAGTTTTTGCGATAATTTTATATGTTGGAACTCTTTTTATCCTTAGCTATTTCAAGGTTTGTATGTACATTTTCTTGTTATAAAAATTTCTCATAATTTATATAATGTTAAGAAAAGAAAAACAATAATTATTACTATATTTTTTATCTGAAGTAAATTTTTATCTTATCTTTTAAAATATATTATCCATAAAATATTTTCATTTTTGTAATATTTTTTTTTTCTATGTAAAGACTAATTCTATTAAAGGAAATAAAAATAAGGTTACAAAGAGGCAGAAGCCTCAGACAACAGCACGAGAATGCTTTAAGGGAACAGAGTTGTCCACAATTGAGCATAACCAGTTACAGTGATGCAAAAACCATACATAGAAGCTTGTAAATTGCTAGCATGCCATAGTGCGGGTTTGGGATTCTTTTTGGAGCGTTGGAAACAAACACCTGTAGAATGCAAGACTATACATGTCATCTTGAAAGCCAGATACTATCGAGGGAGAGAGACATAGAACCAGACCGTCGACCGTTAGGAACAGAACATGAACCATAGACTTCGAGCCACAAAGACAAGGTGCCCAAATGCTGAACCGCCGAAA